>OX421358.1:119329984-120591234 GCA_949126925.1 Cheilosia vernalis
CTTCCACAGGCCTGCAGCCTAAAAGGCTTCCAGAATTCGTTTAAACTTCGAATTTGGAGCTTGTGGGCTTACAGCAAGGTAACCTCAATATTAATGGTACTTCCCATACAACATTTTTGTACCAGTTTGATTTGATCGTATACGGCTCTAACGATTTCAACCAAAATCGATATTTAAGCTTAAGAGGTTACCATGACTGCATACCCGGTTTTTGGCTAAAAATTCGAATAACGGTACTTTCGAAATTTCGACATATCTCGAATAAACGGTCCATATGATTGTTACAAAAGGTAATGTGGTCATTTATAACTAAATAGCAAACTCAGTTTTTTTCTATATTATCGTACAATGGATTTTTGAAAATAGTCATTGTTTAAAAAGTTAGTTTTGCTTAGTTTACCTGAAGACGATTTCGACCCAAATGCAAACTTATAGTCAAATTGATGTCTTCAAAATTAATGTGTCCTTAATTTTTCATTCGAAGCACCGAAAACGCTAATTTTAAGAACTGCTCATATCTCGAAAACAACATCTTAGATTTGGATTAAACTTTACATCCCGAACAACAACTTATAATCGGCTTTCAGTTAAATAGTTAAGCAATAGTATTTTTCAAAATTAACATTGCAATATTTCATATACTGTTTTGTCTATCTATTTTTACAAAAACCGCTCTAACGATTTTGATCAAAATATATATTTAGGTTAATAAAATAACTCTAATTAAGATCCCAATTTAGTATTTTTCAAAGAAAATCTAATAGACAAGTTTTGTAATTATTTCTTAAATTTACTATACCCAAAAGCCAATCTGTTTGCATACATCCTTTTAAAACTCAATCCGCATTTCGATTAAAAATGCAATAACAGCGACACAAAACTTATTTTTAGAAAATATTACTCACAAACATTGGTTTCAAGAAAAAAAAAAAAACCAAATATACTATTCACTCCGAGTGTAAACCTTTAAGTTAATTTAAAACCCTGATCCGTATATTTTAAACCCGATGATTTAAATCAAATTTTTGAAATGTGTATTTGCCATTTTGCATAGATTACTAAAAACAACGTTCCCTGACTTTTTCGTAAGTGTCTCTCTCTGTGAGAGAATCTATCCCCACCACTGCCATTTTGACAGTCTTTTCCATTCTTACTACAAAAGTAAAGGAACAAACCTCTATTATGAAGTTGAGTTTCAGCCCGAGTTAAAATACTTAAACTGGTCTCCGTAGTGCCGTTTAAATTAAATCGATGTAAACGCCGACATGTTTAAGACAATGAGATTATATTCGGGTTTAATATTTAATGACTGAATATTGTAGACTATGCTTTAATTTTTGGAGTGAAAAATATGCCGTTAGTGAAATAACCTCATATTTATATGTTCGATTTATTTCAAAAATTAAAAATAGTACAAATAGAACTCAAAGTTGAGAAGAGGTATACTTGCGTACTCGGGAAATTCAAATAGTACAGAAATAGCACTATAGTAAGCATTTTTCAACAGTGGGTATGGGTATAGTGGATGTCTACCACTCAAATTGCACTTGTCCCAGAAGCATTTTTCTTTGTTCTGTGTTCCGATGAGATGTCGTTCTCATATGCAATGTCGCAGACAAAGTGCATAATCAACTCAATGTAGTTGTCCATTGTAACGTTTTGTCCGATTGGACGGATACTGTAAGTCCTCTTGAAATTATAACACCAAAGCGAAACCTTTATAAACAATTCCCTTTATTAGAACAAATTACTCTATAAATACGTCTAATCCTGCAAATGTATTGGCTGTGCTATATAACCCTGCACATTTCTAGGATGAGTAGCATCACCTCGATCGTAGTACCCATATCCATGACCATGATACGCTTCACCCGGTACTTGGTACAGTCCGTAGTGTACACCGCTGTTAGCAACCTGTAAGAAATCATTTGACGAACTTTAAGGTCTAAATAAACAAACCATCGTGTGCAATCGTACCCTCTTCAATCCATTGATTGAGGCTAACAGCAAAGCCATTTTAGCCAACAGCAGTGCTTTCCCACTAACCACCGACAGAATCTGAAATCCCATGGGCACCAGAACCGCTCCCAATGCTGTTACTCCAAATACCATCGCAATCATCATATTATTGCGATGACGTCGGTGGCGCGGTGTTCCATGCACCTCTCCAGTTTGTCCTGAAATCAGATATAGAACAAACAATTATTGGCTCCATTTACGTATTAAGCCAGTCCTTGTGTTGTCACGTCACCTTTGTCATCCAAAATAGTTCCACTGATTTCTCTTAAGCTCACTTGTAAGGCATGCGTTTGAACAACCCGAGCGACTCTCTGAGCTACCTCCTCCAGATATCCAAGACCGACATTGATGTTTCTTTGTTCATCTGCATCACTATGAGTTGGCAACAAAAAAGACAAAAAGGATGAACCTGTGTCACTAAGCAATTAGTGCTATCACATTCACCTTCCATCGGAGGGCCTGTTGCCATTGTTATCCACAATGCGAACTAAACGAATCCCCCGCCAGATGGGAATCATCTTTAATGCCATCAGTTCGTCAAATAGCTTCAGCGATGAAATTCTCAAGCAGCTCATGGATGTGTTGGTGGATGTCTGTTGGAGAAAAAAAGAAACAAAGTCCAATGATCGTCAGACGTCATGTATACATCACATACTCGGAACAACGTAAGGTGAAAGGACACACGTTTCAGTGGATAACAAAAAATCGTTCAATCCTGTGCGAGATTAAAGCGAAACGTGAGCACATTAAATGCAAAGCTTTAATCAATATTCAAAAATCGGGGGGTGGGTTTGCGTCTTTTTTGCAAAGGACCTTCTGATTCTGTTATCGCGTTGTTGTAGGCAATGGGTGGTCAAAGTTTATGGCTATATGGTGTGGGTGATTGCTGCTACATACAATTACAATCACGTTTTTCTTTTTACTTTTTTTTTTTTTTGTGTCCATGGAAGGAATATCTGGTAGTGGACATAGGGTGTACTGAGTTGTTTCAACGGATGGTTGCTAAATTTGCATACAGCTGTCCTGCGGAGTTATGTACGTTGAGTTTTGACATATTTTAAGATGAATCGTATTAAAAGGTATTTCGGAATGTTTTGTGTTGGATTTATTCTTAAATAGTTGAAACATGTTCCTAGGAAAGACGGGTTACAGAGCTTAATCTAGTTTCGGGACGGATTTGCTGGATCTTCAGAAACTATTTAGAACAATGAACGTGCTCGTCGCTGTAAAACTATAACTACCTTAACTATCGAATGTAAATACCTAGTGTACCTAAGTTTCATTGGTTGTATTCTTTATATTGAAATATAGACTCGGACATGGACGCGGACAATTAATTTCAATCTGTCATTAATAATATTGGTTCAGGTCTAACCATTTGTTCTTACAAAATGTTTGCATCTACATATATATGAAAAATTGAGAAAATTTGAGATGCCGCTTGTCATCTAGCTCTCAATAGAACTTGTGCACTGTCATAAGTTATAAGTTCAAGATGCTAGTTAACTGATGCGGTATTCAATTGGACTTCTTCGGATTCGTTCTCAGATTTCAGATTTAGTGTGTCAATCGAACATAAAAACGTCATTTGGTCTATTTTTTTTGTACATATTTTTGCGATTGGAATCCTTTCACTGGCTAAATTTTATATTAAAACAGTCGAAATTTGAGCCCAGAGTAATTTCTAAACATTTGTACATTCGATAATAATTACCAAAAAATAAATCGAAAATGCGTTTCTTTTGCGGTTTAAAAATTTCAAAAAAACGTGAACAAACTCAACTAGGTGTCAAACTCAAACGCACTTATATTGGTGGATCTGAAACAACTATGAAAAAAATTCAGATTAGTATAATAAGTGCTCTGAAATCGGAAAAAGATTGCTTTTTTTCTACTAGTCGAACATAAAAAGTGACCTAGAGCAAGAAAAAAGACCTCTGAGAGCTTCCAGTCCAACGTAACTACGTGATGTTTTTTGATCTCTGATCAAACGGATCACATACATCGTTTTTTGCAATTGACATTTATATAGTGGTAGATGGATGGATAAGATAATAGGTTTGTTCCTTTACTTTTGTGGTAAGAATGGAAAAGACTGTCAAAATGGCAGTGGTGGGGATAGATTCTCTCACAGAGGGAGCCTCTCTCACTTACGAAGAAGTAAGGAAACGATTTTTTAGTAATCCATGCAAAAGGCATAATTCAAACACATTTCAAAAATTCAAAAAAAATAGGTTCGAAAAGTTGTTTAAATATTTGATGAGCTCGAAGGATTTGCTAATTTACTAACAAAATTATAAAAGTGATTCGGACATAATCGAACTTCTTTTTGATGAATCCGAGTATATGTGAAAGAGTTTGTACTGATTAAACTACAAGTATTCAAGAAGAGGAAAAAGCGACGCTGCATTAAATATGACATGGAGCAGCATTCGTAAGATTCTCAGTGGAGGGATAATATCTTGCTCTCTCGAAGCCGTTCTCTTTTACGAATTATTCCAGTTTGGGAACGGCAATGAGTAAAAAATTGTAAGACTTAGTAAAAAGATTTAAAAGTAAGGGAACAGACCTAATAGGGCCTAATAGGTCTGTTCCCCTACAATAATGCATTCGAATACATTAGTCAAACTTCGTTCCCTTATGGGTAGAATTGAACGAAGTTTGACTTAATTTGGCTTATGTATTCTAATGCATTATCGTAAGGCAACAGACTTTGTTAGGCCAATTGCAAAACAGAAAATAATGTATTTCCTCCTATTAAAACTGTATGACTTCGCCTTCAAACGGATGTTCTTTGTAAACGCAACTGACTTTGATTTACCTGACATTCTATATTATCAGATATCAGCTTTCTACTCATGCCCCTACTAATTTGACAAATATCAAAATGAATATGAAACGCGTACTCGTATGTACATACATTTTTAATTCCTACTTTCTCCGTACCTTAACGCAATCCTTAACATCTCGTCGTATCTCTCGCATCCGTGTTATCCATGAGTTCATATTGCCATCATCGTATTCCACACCTTTACACGCACATAAATAATTCATTACAACCAGAATGAAAATCCACTTCAGATACATCACTAAGCACAGCAACAACAACGATTCTTATTAATACGACTAAGAGCAAAGATTTGGAAAAAAAAGTATCATATAAAACTGATTCAACTCAAATGCATTTCACTTCGGAATTATTCGAACTTGAACACGAATGAGAACTTTTGCTCTAGAACACACGACTGGAAAACGATCTGACACTGAACTGAAGACCACTCAGAAGTCATCCCGGTTTAAGTAGCTGCATTACCATGACCTAGCTCTCTATGGTCGTGGCCAAATGACCATTTTAATGACTACGTACTGCATGAACGAATATATGCAAGTCACAGTAGCTCTGAGGGTGTGCAATTATATGGTGTGTCTGCCACAAGACCTATTTAATGTTACACCGAGCGATGGTCGGCTGGTGCTCTACTCAGATTTTGCAAAGTAAAACAGAATATTAAATGAATGTTATTATTATTTGTGTCAGTAAGCTTGACTATGGAGCCGTTTACGGTTCACTTGAAAGTGTAACATTGTTGAATTAGAAATGGAAAGGTATCGTGTTCTAACTTAAGTTTATTTAGTATTTATTGGTTTGTATGCCGTAGATCGCATGCGCTGATCGTAGATCGCATGCACTGATAAATCTGCGGTAGTATTAAAAATCAGCTACCAGTCACTGGTGCAGTCCTTTACCTTCTGAATAAGAAAACCTAAAATTGTATTTTGGAATGCGCTCAGAATGCGTCCAGAACTGCCTACAGAACGATCCTCCTTGAATTGTGATCCAATTCGTTTGGTTATACATACTTAACTGTGTATCGCTTCTTGCTACCCTTAAGAAAATGGATTTTATTTTAAGACATTGTTTGATTTAAAAGTTTTACAACTTGAATCGAATGGATTTCCTTTTCTAACGTCGGTCTACAGAAATTCATTTCTGTGCTAACTTTAATTATTTTATTCTATAATGCCTGACAGGGAAATAATCTTAAAATACAAATTCAGACCACTAATCGTGCCTATTTTGTTATTGGCTGTAACCTTCCCTAAAATGTTAAAATGAACCCAATTTCGAAATATAATTTGCATTTGTAAGAATTCCAGTAGGCAACGTAATATACCTAATAATAATTTATTTATTTACTTGTATTTACTTGTACTTGCACTTGAAAGACGTACATTGGTTTTTGGTTTCGTTTATTATCATCACATTATACAAACACAACAAATACATCCTGAAGTGATTAACAGTTGGACATCAATTTCATGATTCGTTCATCTATTATATTTTCTAAAATATTACAGCTTTGATTTGTATTCAAGAATTGATTTTAATTTGTACCTGATTGGTATTTAAATTAGCATAGCTTTCTATATTTAAAAGCGTGTAAAGTCTACGTAACAAAAAAGAAACAATAACATTTATATTATAATGGAAAGGACGAAGATATTTAGCAGTTTACTATACGTTTGCTTTGAACTGTTTTCATGTAAATAAATAATTTAACAATTCATTCTGCAAGAATATGTTAAAGAAGATGGAGTTAACATTTTGCTTATATTAATTTTAAAATTTATTTTCACTATCAATTTTTATTTTTTGAAATTCGGACAAATCTAATTTTACACTACACTTGCCGTCAAATATTAAGTTGTGCTTATGAACGTACTATCATAGTTGAAATCATAATTATAATTAGTAAGTGGAGAAGTAAAAACTAGGAAAGTGGGTAGATGTCACATCGGACGCATTATGTGTCGTCTACACCCAGGTCATCTAAGAAGAATGTGAATATTTGCGATTTGAGCTATTAGCAGAAGATTGCCTGTGGTTTTGCCTAACCAGCGGTTAAAATAGCTTTTTGCCATGCATAAAGCCAATATAATCTGGCCGTTCCATTAACCACTACATATGACTAGCGCGCAATAATGCAGATTGTACAGCCGGTTACATGTGTCGCGGTTTTTGTGTAGGTATACCCAATGTGGAGTGTGTTCAAAAGTTGAGTTAGTGAAATAAACTATTATGGCAGTTCCGTGATAAACAATAACAATAATAAAAAAACGAATTCAAATATAAATTAGTCGGCTTTCTTGCAAAGATCAAATGTGTGGTTACGTTAGGCTTATATTTACGAAATCTGCTACAAAAGTTCTTTCAATACTCAAAAAGTCGCCAACAACTGGAATAACTATACCCAAATCGCTATTAAGAAAGACACGCTACCAGAATCTCGCCTGCCTTGTATGCATCGATAACGTCGTTTAGATTGTCCCTATTTTAGCAATAGGAGCGAACTATAGCCACAATATCAAATGAAGATGCGAAATGTTCGACTTTACAAGAGTAACTTCATAAAAGAGTCCTTCCCCACAGTAAAGAATCACAGCCGTGTTTTATGCTCAGAGCAAAATGTACCTACTCAATTCCACAAGGGGGCTGGAAATCGTAACTTTGTCCGATTTTTGCCAAAAAATGCCACTCGCCGTTCAAATCAGTGAACCAACATATTGAGAGCAAAAAACCAGGGGCCATTTTCTCAAAGTTGCAGAAGTAAATCGTTAGTGCACACGAAAAAGTTTGAACTTTTCGCCTTACAGAATGCCGACCCAGGGCTTAGGGTATGGAAACAGAAATTTTTAAATCAAAATAAAAAAAAAAAAAATTAAACATATATAACGAACATAAAAATTATGTATTTACTTAAATTTCTCAGCTAGGTGCATACATGTAAATATTCTACTTTCATTTTCATTGTTTAACATTTGTAATCTTTACAACTTACTTATGAAATAAATGCACAATCAACAATAAATTATAGTTAACAAAAATCTCTTTTCGCTTGAAGGTAATATCGCGTTTTTTTTATATTATTTATTAAAATGTTCTCTTAACACAGTTTTGTTGTTTAATTTAAGGACTGCCTGAGCTTTCGTTAAAAAAAAAGAAGAAAACAAGCAGAAAAATATTTAAAAAAATTTCTACAAAGATCTCTGCCTCGGCCATTACAATATATATTTTCCATTTCCGTTTTGCACTTTAAGAGTTCGTGTGTTAAATATATTATTTCATTTGTAAATTTGTTTATAATTCATTTAGTTTTCCTAGCAAAATCAAAAGAGGAAAGGAAACGTTTTGTTTAAAAAATATAAAAATCTTAACTGGCGATGCTTTAGCTACTGGATCATCACGATCCCGTTGTTGGTGTCGGTCGGCCGAAACGTGGCAGACAAAGACCGAATTTCGATTCAATACCATTAAGCATAGGCACTGCCGCACGATAGCCACCAATGTGGTCGGGATTTATTCTATGCACAGAGTCATCGATTGGTTTGGACTTCTTCACTTCGGAACCGCTTGGTTGAGAGCCACCAAAGTCCACATAGAACATACGCTGCAGGAGCTCGTAAGTGACCAGCGTAACACCAAATTGTGGCGATGAACGGAGAACACGAGCTGTAAAGCAAGAACGTATTGAGTAGAGCAAATCGATTGCTGTGAGTGGTTTAATGCTTACCAGCAGTTCCCTTCCAGAAGGCACGAGGGCCCTCTTCCACCATGATTTTCTTTGTGGCATCCCAGACTCCTTTGTAGGTTGTTTGGCCGGTTCGAGCAACGACTTGCAAGCGAGTTTTAATAACATCGGCAGGTGTGACCAAAGAGGCAGCTGGTACACCAGCTATGGCACCGGCAGCTAGCAGTGTTAAAGGATGGTTGTAACTGCAAGGAAGGAGTTAAGTTTTTGGAAAAAAGGGTTTACGCATTTGACTTACCCATCCTCATCGGCGAATAGAGCCTTTGTGTGGGCATAAGTGGGGAAATAAATGGCAGAGAAAGGTACATCACGCAATAGGCAGGCACGAGCTCCTTTGTACAGGCCGAACAGTCCCAAATCGCGAACGACAGATAAGGCACGAACTTTTGCGCCACCTAAAAAAACACACAAAGACTATATTCAGTAAGGATGATTGAGAGCAGATACATAGAAATTTCATGTCTGCAAATGGTATGAGACGTTCAATGCACACATTCATATGCAACATGCTTTCTTTAACGCTCTGGCGATGCGCCGAGGTTCTTGTAAATGTTGTCTCTTTCAGGACTTCCAAGTGTTCAAAGCGCAGATATTTATCGAACCCAATGACCTCTATTCTATGACAAAGGCTAACTTACCCGCGATTTCTCCAGCAACTTGTAGTCGAATTTTGACAATCTCCAGTGGATTTGTGAAAACAACTTGAGATGCGCCAGCCTAGGAAAAAAAGAACACGTTTCTAAAATAAACTTACTATGCATTTAAAAAAATCTACGTACACATGCTCCAGATAACACTTCCGCATAACCCGAAATGACTCCCTGCTTGTCGGTGAACTTATCACGAACAAAATCATTCACAGTCAGCTTGATGGCTTTTTCTGGCGCTACACCCATCAGCTGAGGTAACAAGCCACGATACAAGCCGAGTGCGCCTTCATGCCGAATAACCTGTAAAACAAGATTGTCTTACTGAAATCAACTTCACAGTATTGCTGTTGGCAAACCAACCTTCTTAAAGCAGTCCCATGAGTTTCTGTAGGCGATTTCACCAATAAACGAGCCAGCTCGCTGATTCTGCATTCGTGTCTTCACCAGGTCGATAGGATAGACCACAGTAGCGCCAACAGCTAAAGTACAAAATCACATTCTATATCTCAGCAGGGTTACTCGGATTTTTTTTCAACTCACCGCCAGCAATGGATCCCAGCGTGAACCTATACGAGCTCTCCAAAATCTGAATAAATGGCGACCGATCAGCTGGACTATCCACAGCCCTGATATCAGCCAGTCGCGTCGTGATATGCTTAGTATAGTGCTCTGGGGCTATGTTGCTGAGGTCACCATATACGATGCGTCTAGATTGTGAAGAGAAAAATCAAAGAAAAGTCAGCAACAGAGAATGTGAAAACATTAAAGGAAAATCACGAGCACAAACAACATCAATCTGTCAACAAAAATAAAGGGAACATTTTGGTCTTTAGCTCCAATTGATAGTATGACATGCGTGACACAGGTTTTGAACTTGCCTATTGCTGTCAATCTTTTTGCGCCGCCACCACCTTAATGATTGTAACGCGTGGAAAAATGCAAAAAACAGGACAATAGAGAACCGGTTATTCACATAAACACCTATCGCGATAACAATGTATTTATGAATGGATGCTAGAAGCGAGCTAATAGCCCACTACTCAAATTATGAACAAAAACGATGAATCTACACCATACAAGAATTCTTTAGCAACACATTTACGTCGATCCTCTCATAGCTTACCCCGTTTGATGTAGCGCGCCCGTCAACTGGAAGAGAATGTCAATCTCGAGAGGTGTTATATGGCTCATTGTTTGTGCTGCGTGCAAAAGTTCATCCTTTGTAACTGATTCCACACGACTGCCTTGACTTGCATGCAGGTAGATACGTTTGATCAATTCCATGTTGTTAAGAAGCGACGTGAACGCCATAAAGTATGGAAAACTGACTTTGTGACCCTCGGTTACGGCAACCAGATTGTCCTTAACATCCGATGTGAGTAGATGCCTCTTCACTTTGACCATTATGTCTTGGAAGTCCAATGGTGAAATGAATCCAGAACCAGCTGGATCTTTGCTTCGGAACGCCTCCAACGCGTATTCCTCGTGGAAGTCGTGCAGAAGCTGAGTGAATTCGGCATACGTGTTTGAGCGTTGTTTGTCCTGCAAAGGAGGGAAAAATTCAAATACTATTTGTTTGTGGGTTATATATTTATTTAAGGAACTCACCTTTCCGAAGTAACGTTTGATGAAGGGACCATCCAAGCTGAACGGAATTTTCGAGTGGAGTTCCGTCTTTTGCACAACTTCCGCAAATTCAGCTGGAAATAAATAGGCAAGATGTATTAGTATGGAGCGTTAGGAGCGAAATTGTTCAAAGCTAAATTGTCTGTCGACTTACAGGTGTATTTCAAACTTTAGGTCTTAGCTCTTAGGGTTTGAACAGATTGAATAGTTATCTAAGCTGGGTTCTACAACCATTCCATATTGCAACGAATACTGTACTATAAGTGTGGTGTAGAACTTTACCACGGAAGGCACAATAGGCTCCTTTAAGAGGCCGCAGTAACAGAGTCCCATGAAGGCTCTCCCGTCTTATAAAATATCATGATTAAAACAGACTGCTAAGTCCTTACAGGTATAGTAAATATATGTGTCTCAGTTCAATTTCAGGTATCTAAGCTATAGTTCTGTATTTGCAGGCTAATTTGTGGCTTAGTATTAGATAAACCTGTCGACACCCCTTCTGCAATACTGAGTTTTTTTTTCCACCTTTTAAAGGTATCTATCTTTGAATGGCCAAATTCTTACAATACGTCCAATCTTGTTACTGTTTAGTCGGATAGTGCTATTCGAACAACACATCTACATAATCTAGCCATAAATCTGAACTTTGTTACCAGTATGGTCTATACTCATGAGAGGTGTTTTTGCACACCACAATACCACAAACCCCATTTACGATAATCTAATATTATACGCAGAGAATCTCCATTTGGGAAATGACATAATCTACAAGGGAAACTTACCATATGATACCGATCCGTTGCCCTTGCGGTCAAACAATTGAAATGCTGTCTTGTACAGGGCATCTGGAGTGCAGAGTAATCCTTCGAAAGCTTGGAATTCAGAAAATGAAATGAGGCCATCCTTGCTTGTGTCCGCTATGCCGGCCAACAGTCTCACTGATTCCTGCATGAATAATAATGATAATCAGAATGACATATAAACCAATTAAAGTTAATGATGCAGATAGCTGGCGGTAAGTAAAACGGATACACAAACCTACATACAAATTTGTTGGCTTGCTTGCAATGCCAATAATAATTAGAACTAATAAATATCAAATGTTGCGATAAGAGTCGATGATGGAACTGCTGATTTCCAGTTTCGTTTATCTTCTTTGATTTATAGCCCAAACTTTTATTCACAGTGTGTCAATCAAGGAGAACTACAATATTTAATAGAGGCGTTGAAGTACATAATTACATTTTAAGGCTTGGGGCACAAATTGGTGTAATCACTTTTGAAACTGCAACTCGTTTTTTGAAATATCACTGCTTCAATTTCTTACAGTTTTCGCTGCTTAAATCTTAGGTTCTTCGCGAAAATGTTGGATTGTAGAGACGAAGGGATATATGCACATAAAAGTCTTCATTTTGGGAATACCTATTTATTATACACGAATATTGCTAAAGTCCTTTTCGCAATCTTAAAATTCGAGTTTGAAAAACTATTATAACGTTGGGAGAACAATCTTTTGCGACAAAAAAATTTTACAAAATCTAAAAAAATTCAGTACAGCGGGCCATACATCGAACAACTTAACATCTGAAAACAATTGTTAATAATAATAGATTATCAGTGAAGTAGTGACCTTTCGAGTTAAAGACATCCGTTTGAAGAAAAAAGATCCCTCCTGATTGTAAGTACCATAATATACGCTCTGGCAAACAAGGTAAAGTGCCACCCATCTTCGTGTATTCAAAGTGATTAACTGATTACAGACATCTTTGATCCTCGAGGCCTAGTGAACTATCACCATCTAACCTGATAATGACAGGCCAAAATTCTATTCAAGCGACGGCTGACTTTTTGTGACGACTGACGTATTTCAGTCTGCTCGAATCGATAGTCACAACGACTCTCTTCTGTTATCTGTAAATGTCTTGTAGCTTATAGCACATGTTACTGTCGAATTTATTGAGATTTAAAAAAAAAATATAGTCTATTTATATATATAGTGTATTTATTTTCCAATTCATTTATTGTATTTGTAATAATAAAAACCATAATTCGAAAAATCATTAACCAATTTAAAAGTATTTCTGTTGCCCTAAAGAGATTATACGAGTGATATGACTCATGTTTGATTTAAATTCAGCAGTATAGTTTGACCGTTATGGGTGAATATGAATAATAATGGTCTAAGGTCTAAGCAATTTCTATTGTTGTAAATTACTTTTTGTGGTAATGTTTGCATACCCATGTCATTAATCATTAAAGTTGAATTAATTCTATGTATCTTTAGCTAGTGAGGGTATTTTTAAGTTTTCGACAAAAAATGTTTGTTGTTGTAGAAAACGTGTGTAATTACTCGTAATCCGTGCTACGTCAAGTAGGAACTGAAAAAAGTCATCGAAATAATAAATACAGCCGAGTGCTTTGTTTGTATGGTTATCTAAAATTCATAACCTCACTCAAAAAGGCGGACAAATTTGAGATTTGCAAAATAATGGCAGATTGTATAAAAATGACAGCACTAACGCTGTGTTAAAACGACATAACGACATCATTAAAAGTAAAATGGTAAAGAGCTTTGCACGGCTTTATCGAAGCTTTACAGCGGCTTTTTAGAACTTTTAAGAAAGAAAATTTTCATAGTTGAGTTATAAACTGTATTTTATAAATGCATTTTTGCACGAGACGGGACAGAGAGATCCATTTATCCGCAATCAATGCTATTAAAGGCGTAGGAATGAGATCACAAAGGAGACGCCTAAAGTGACGTGGTTGTTCTATCCATAATTATAGATACGTAAAACGGAAATGAACACAATTTCCGCCCACCAACATTTCTGTAATTTCTTGAAAACATTTCTATTCCTGATTTAACAACATTTGAAATGAGAGTGGTACTTAGTTTCAGCAAATTAAACCATTAAACAATTTATCAATCAGTTATACGAAATAAATAAGTATTTGTCCGTTCATCTCTACCGGGAGCCGTATTGTTTTATAGGAACGCGGAACTTCGTTAGTAATCGCTATAAAAATATCAACATGCGAAGGATTCCTACAATTCATATACCACGTAAACAAGATGGTCGACCTACGTTTTTTGCGTGTTAGCTGATGATGTCCCTTTCAGTCACACGGCTATTTAGTATTTAGCATGCCTTTAATCTTCCGTGTTAGGAATGTGTGACCGTGTAAATGCAGCAATAAATTCAATTTTATGTCCTGCAGCGTTTCTAAAAAATATTATGTACTACGTACGTAATTGAATCAAGATAGACTTCTTTGTGGGGAAGCCCTTAAGCGTTCAAAATAGCAATACTTTGGCGCCCTGGTCAAGCACAGAACTGACTCTATTTTATTTAGTCACGGCGGGAATTTAGTACTAGGTTTCGCTGTCAATCTTTGATTTTCTTTGAAAGAGCTCTTATTTTTTGGTCAACTACTTATTTTCTTTGCGTCTTACCATATGTGATTGGATAGATCTAGATCTAGTTCTTGTTAGACTTCTTTAAAAACAAATACACTCAAAAGCAAACAAATTTACAAAATGTCATATAAAATAATGATTTCTTTAAATTCTTTTGTTTTAAAAGCAACAATTTCCGTCACATACGTCTAAGTTAGCTTTCCTCTACAAAATTCTGAGTCCAGTTTTTTTACCTAAATATTTTCAAAATAGTCACAATCGTAATGACACCCTGTACTGTACATTTAACAAGTAATTGAAACAATAGTAAAAAAAAAAACCATACTTACATCATTAAATGCAGCATCTGTAAAAAGTCCCAAAAACTTCCGCACAAAGTCCTCACTAGTCATGAACGACTCGCCATCCTTCTGTATCGATGCATATTTGGTGAATACTTCCTTTAGTTTATCTGTACTGGCACGTTTTAAATGTGACGGACTCTAAAAAGGCAACAACAACAACAAAAAAAAAAAGAAGTTCCGCATTAGTAATTATTCTCTTACATAAGGTAGAATAGGAAACAAAAATTAACATCAAGTGGAGCGTAACGTACATGTACAATCACATTCGGTGTACTCATGGCGGGTGAATCTTTTCAAGGATTTTTCTATACAAATAAATATAAGGCACTTGAGCGTTACACTTTTTCCACCTTTTTGTTTAATCGCAAAAAAACAAAATAATAAACTGATGTAAGAGCAAACTCCGCCACGAAATGTCAAGAGCTAGGCACCGACTGAGCGAATCGCTACGAAACCAGTTTGTTGGTTATCAGCTGATGAAACATTACAAAATAAAAAAAAGAACGAATAATAACAATACCGACGACAAGAAGAAGACAAAAATAAACGCCGGCCGCTATTAAGCGGCAGAAGAAACTTCTATGCCACAGGGTAGTGTTGGAGTTTGACATTTCATCAGTATTTGTTTTCAAATTTCTGGTAAAGTCAGTTTTGTCAAGCACTTTGATAAACATAATATCATGTGCGGTTTGTATGGCCAAATGGATTTTGTTTTGTTTACGGTTGGAAGGCCTTCGTTCCAACCAGACGCAGCGTGGTCTTTGAGTCATTAGTGATGATTTAATAAATGTTAGCAGGCAATTTGGTTTACGGTCAGTATTTGAATGTCAATGTTAATTGGAGGAGAGGTTTATGAAATAACCTGGTGGATTGGATTTTAATTAATTCATGTTGCATGGCTTTGGCAGCGGTAAAAGTTGTGATGGTATCCCACGACAGAGGGGGTTGTTGAACTTATTTATGGCTAGAAGCAATTGCCACCGCGATTTGTAACGATATGCTGATATAATTGTGTTGTCAACCTCAGCTGATTTCAATGGATGCAAACAAAAGCATTGTGATAATCGCTAAGTCGCTTATGTCATTGCTATTTTATAAAATTGACATTTGTCGGCAGAAATACTTAAAAAAAATAAAACGCAAAAAGGGGTACCACTGGTATGGCGTATACGTACTATTTTTTTGTGATCGTCGGACGCGCAAATTATCACGAGGAATCAAAAGCAAATGATTAGCGATCACGGTTGCCACATTGGTCATCTGTGACCAAGTTTGCTCACTTGTCACATTGTCAATTTTTATTCCATTTGGTAATTTGTTTACGAAATGAAATATTATTAATAGATAAATAAATAATGAAATAAGTAAGATGAAATAATTTAATTATTTTGGTCATTTGTAGCTACAGTTGGTCATTTTTATTTCCAATTTTGGACAGAAACTTTATTTTCAAGTGGCAACCGTGTTTGCGATATGTTTCCTGTCAACGAGATGAACACCACAGCTCAAACGTAAGGACCAGGTAACAATGAACTTTGACTTCGCTTTTGCCTGATACTATAAATTTGACATTTCCTCAAACAGCAGCTGCATTCACAATAACTCAACATTTAAGAAATTGCCAATTTGAAATGTTTCTAATATTATATCCCCAAGTACGCAATGTTGTCAAAGTATGTTTTCCAAATTCGCGCAGATCACGCGTCATTTGAAATTGTTTATAAATAAAACCATTTGACATTGAAAAATAAAAGTGTACAAGAAACGATTTTTCTTTCTTTTCAATGTCATAATGATTAGCAAGATTTTTTAAAAATGTCTACTTTCGCTTTTGTATTGAAATGAAAACAAAAGCAAGTCCTTTTATTTCCGCAACAGATGTTCAAAGAATGCATAACGTCAAACACCCTAAACCATTACATACACCACAGCTGTCCGCTCATTGATAAACCAAGAGAACTTTCGACAAGAAATAAGAAAGAAAACCAATTGATTTGCCGCCCTTCTGTTTTTATACGCACTTGGCCATTCAACCGGTGGTGACTGGTATACGGAACTTTACAATTTCAGTCAAGACAACATTTACTAAAATAAGCTTTCATTTCAGCTGACAATGAGAAGAATTTCTATTTTTATTCATCTTACTAAAAAAAACTGACCTTAATTAAAAAAAAAAATTGAAAAAAAGAAAATGGAACCAACGAATAAAAGAAAAACTAAAATACCTAAAGTCTGCTGTTCTTCTCGGGCATGTGATGTACCTATTTATTTGTTTTTGTTTTATACAGAAAGTGGCGTGGTGGTGAGTGTGTTGGCCGAGCGAGCGGTTGAAATCCCGAAAAAATAAATACCAAACTTATTTGCGGCTAATCCACCTTCAGCGGACGTCTGCGAATATTTCAGCTATAAAGAACGAAATTTTAAAATCATTTTTAATCAAAAAATTTGTCTTACATAAATTACAGAGCCGCTTTCTATTATTTATTTTGTAGACGTATCCGTACGTCGCACGTTTTCAATGCAATCGGAAATTTAATTCAGTGCTGCCAGTAGTTTTTTTGTTGTAACCTTCGTTTAATATTCGATTAGAGGGCTAATTCATTAAGGCGCCGTTTCCTGATCTCACTAATTATGTTCTCTCAAAAACGGCTGTAGTCTTGCACACTCCTATTCTACTTTTCTCGTCTGACACTTCATGTGTCGATTCAGTTCTAAATAAACATTTCACATCAGCAATGTTTCTTTCCAAATCGTGTTCTGTCTCTTTTGTCCTCTTCAAAACAGATGTGGTGGAAAAAAAATTTACTTGAACAATTGAAGAAACAATCCCCGACAGTGAATAGTCTACAACAGCAAGTGTTCCATTAAATTATTACAATTATTATGAAATTCATAATATAATCTACTCTTCGATGTCATGACAGCTGACCTGCACACTTTTTCACGAAATGTAAAACCATATCGATCCAGATTGGTATTACCTTTTGGGCCGTGTTTGAACTACGCAAGTAATTGCTACAACTAGTGATCCAGTATGAATATATTAAAAGTCAAAATATTGACATCTAAGCGGCGTACACTGGTCAAAAACTTTTCAAGCATATATGTGAGTGTCTGATTGACGCAAAATCAAAACGGTTGCATTTTTGCTCAAACGTTTGATAGTGTGTATTGGTGATTGCCCGTTTGATGAAGCATATCTTCATTTTCTCGTTGACAGCGACATAGCAAAATAGCAAGCAGACAGCGAAAGTTTATTTTAAACGGTTTTCGCTTATTTAGACGATTGTCGTGCGAGAAATTCTTTAATTTTTTCATTTACACCTGTTTTTTCCGTATATTTTTTAAGTTAAAATAAATGACGCTCATGCTTAATGAGTGTATATCCAACGTCAAACTAAATTTACTTATACACTCTGTCTCCCATGTTTGATGAGTTTTTGAACTACGTATATGCCTTTTTATGAGTAAAAAACAAACTTAAAACTTATGTCTAAAAAGAGAAGCATTTGATTTTTCCATAAGACAGCCGTTGAAGTTTGTGTTGCCCCACTTTACTTGAAGAATTGACAGGCATATCTGCTGCTTTTCCTAAATGCGACAAACTATTTTTATATCCTTTACAGTCGACCTTTTTTAGTACCGAACAACACCCATCGTGATTGTTTATGCCACACATTGCACTTAACATTGACCCAAAACGCGTGGCTGCATAACACACCCCACGTCATTGTGTTACAATCCAACAGCGTGGCGAGAAGAAGACTATAGATTTTCAATAGTCCAACTATACATGCTACTACATTACAATTCCTACTTGTCGGCTATTGGGGTAAATATTGTGCTGTTAAACTTTTTATTGAGATGACGTTAATCACTGTGAAAAACAACAATCTTCTGAATGATAACAGCATTGCTCCTCTTTCCGCTTAAGTGCAGGTTACTTCCAACGCCATGAAATTGTTTGTTTTATAGACAGTGTTGTGATATGGCAAACAGCGCACTCGGATGATGCAACTTAAGCTACCGCAGCAGTAAATCCCCATCAACAGCATGCAAGTGTATATAAAATGTCGTTAAGCGGAAGATCAGATGCCTGTTGTTGTTCTTTATAGAATGCCCCCCAGCGAACTTAATCGGTGGTGTACGTAATTGAAAACACTTTAACGCATCCGAATGGAGATAAGAACAAGGACCCGGTTTCTGTTGGGTGTTATTGATTTGTGAAGCATTTGGGAACATCCATACTTTAACAGTAGTATGACACAACGGCAATGTGTGCTGGAAATTTCCGCTACAGAAATGATGATTGCGTTTGTGAACATTTAATTGGTTGATATTTTTTAAAACTGCAGTAGGTACTTACATTCGCGCACTTTTCCGATGCAATAACTATTCATGTTACTATAAGTTCGCAGAAAAAAATCATCAAATTTCCCTACACTAAGGGACTATTCATATGAGAGCGGATTGCGAACTGCGAACAGGCGAATATTGTTAGATTTTAACATTTCATTCACATGAAAACTTTTTTTAGTCGCAGCTCGCAGGTACCCGAGAATCAGTTTCATTGTTGAAGGTTAAATCCGAACGACTTTTTCATTTGTGAGTTTGTGGATTGCGACGTATTCATGTGGATTGTGATCAAAGTGTAAAGGATCATTCACATGAGATCGACCAACTACCTACGAACGAACGAATATTCGCAAGTTTTGACAGTCCATTCACATGATACATTTAACAGTCGCCATCATTTGTCTCTATGACATTTCAAGTTTAAGGTTAAGTTCAAACGAATGTTTTATTCGCAAATTTGTGGAACGCGAACTGAATGATGTGGATTGTGAATAATCTTTGACAATTCGCGCCAAGGGTTGTATTCGTTTGCGGCAAAAAGTTTACAATTCGAAATTTCGTTATTTAAACTGTTTATTAACAACTATTCTTAGTACATTTTGATGGGAAAATTAATTAACCTCCTCTGACAATAGTAAAATGTACAATTTTCTGTTCATAAATGCATCAAAAGTGGTTTGTTCGCATATCAGCAATTCGTTCGCTCGCTCTCATCAGCCCGAGAATCAGTTTCATTGTTGAAGGTTAAATCCGAACGACTTTTTCATTTGTGAGTTTGTGGATTGCGACGTATTCATGTGGATTGTGATCAAAGTGTAAAGGATCATTCACATGAGATCGACCAACTACCTACGAACGAACGAATATTCGCAAGTTTTGACAGTCCATTCACATGATACATTTAACAGTCGCCATCATTTGTCTCTATGACATTTCAAGTTTAAGGTTAAGTTCAAACGAATGTTTTATTCGCAAATTTGCGGAACGCGAACTGAATGATGTGGATTGTGAATAATCTTTGACAATTCGCGCCAAGGGTTGTATTCGTTTGCGGCAAAAAGTTTACAATTCGAAATTTCGTTATTTAAACTGTTTATTAACAACTATTCTTAGTACATTTTGATGGGAAAATTAATTAACCTCCTCTGACAATAGTAAAATGTACAATTTTCTGTTCATAAATGCATCAAAAGTGGTTTGTTCGCATATCAGCAATTCGTTCGCTCGCTCTCATGTGAATAGTTCTTAACAAATGACACTTCGGCAAGAATTTTCAATTCGCGAATTATACAAATCAATTCTCAATTGAGGCAGGTTTTTTTTAGATTAAATGTCAGATTAATTAAATATAATGCTTTGGTGGTAGAACAAACAGCAATTATCAATTCATAAATACAATTAAATTGCTTTGTTCGTAATTCGCCTATTCGCGAGTCGCGGTCTTCTGGAAAGCACTTAAGTCGAATCTAAAATATCAGCCATCTTTGTTTTTTCAGTCAATTGAAGTTTAAATGGCAAAATGATTCAAATGAAGAAGGCTGACTTTTGCTTAATGTGTTTAATTTTTATGAAATGCTAGGAAGGAAAGTGCTTGAGTTGACTAAAGTGGACTTTAGAGATGAGTATCTATAATAATTTCTGTTTCTGGATTTGAATTTTCTCCCAGACAAAGTGTGGGCTGTCATGTTGAGTCTAATGAAGAAGTTAAATGACTTGCCCGTACTTCAATTTGTTGTAACAAAGCTTGGTGAATATTTTTTTCGTTCTTAGAGTTTTTTTTTCGACTTAAATCGGAATAAGAAATATAAAATTCAGGCGTTGCAATCTACGGAGGTCTAAAAACTCCGATCCGGGTTGGCAACTGAAAGTTTTTTTGATTAAAGGGCTTCAAGAACAAATCCTAAAAAGCTATATAGCAGACATATTTGTAAAATTTAGTACATTTACATGGGTATTTACCAGCATTTTGATTGTTCTTGCAAATGCAAATAGTAGGTAAGAGCTAACACGACAATATCGCACTGCGGTTGTCAATTGGCGGCTACGCGCAAGACAAGAAATGTTTCTTCAAGATAAATATATAGCTGTCAAAATTTAAATGCCTAAACAATGGGGACGTTCGGATACCTAGTTTATGTAAAACGTCAACTAGATTTGACGGATACATAGGACTATGTATCCGAAGGCGTTGACTAAGCAACTTGAATTGTTTTTGTATTCTCGCGTTCAGCGTTACCTTTTGTTTGATTTTGCCCTTTTTATTTTGCAAAGACTCTTCACTCATTTTTCCAAAAATTGTTATTTTTATAAAAGTACATTTAAATGTAACACGGTTGCCTGTCACAATACTATTATAGTGTTATGCTAACTAATGGTTGTTAAATATAGGGCTAAAATGTTTATTTTTAATTTGACTGTTCAAAATGTCAACTGAGTATGCAGGCAGGATTTTCATGACTCGATTTGTGTGCTTCCCCTCCATAAACGTCAACTCAAAAAGCTAATCACTCGATATCTCTGGGCAAATAAAAACTGAAATACATCTAGTCAGAGAGCTGTCCGACTTACTTATAATTCTACAGTACGTGTGTATGTCGCTGAACTCCTCCTAAACGGCTGGACCGATTTGAATGAATATTTTTGTATGCGTTTGGGTGGCGCCCTGGATGGTTTACATTCACAAATCAGCCCGTCAGATGGCGCTGCAGTGGGTTCGCTAGTCACTTATATAAGTTTTGTAATGAACAAACGAACAAAGTGTCTGGAGATAGCTGATTTGCTATTTTTTCAAACATTTTGACGTTCAATCCAAAGTATTTAGTCTTCGGATAAATTTGTTACTTCCTCCAGAGCCAACTCGATGTATAGTTCCTCTAAAAGTTTAATTTGAGGGTCAATGCTATAACCACAAGGACCAGAATGGGCAGAGTGAGTAGTAGATTCAAAGCAGTTTTTTCATTGCCTAGTTCTTGATATTTCAACAAATGTTGCTTCCTATCGTGAGTCAGCAAATATTTCAGGAATCTGCTTTCAGTCTAAATTTTGCTTATAGGCAAGCATGCAACAAGGTTTGGTGTATTTTCAGACGATTTTTGGAGAAGCTCTCCACCTTCTCGTTACTTTATTGGCTGTATCCCAAAAAATGCTCCATAAAAGAGCCTTCTATTACAACTATCTAAACGATCTAATAAACGAAGACATTCGAAGTATATTTAGCTGTATTAGAAGTTTAAGCTGATTTAACGAGCAACTGACACAACTTTCTAAAATGATGTGACATTCTATACGTGACCTCATAATCGTCTTAGTGCAAGAGCTTTTTGCCAGCTGTATAGATTTGAGACTATATTAGAAATCCGAACGGCCAACTCCATAACTGCATCTTGATCCAATCAGAGTTGAACTGGCCCATCTGCCGAGCCCCCATATGTTGTCAAAACTGACTGCTTTGCAGAGCCATGACGCAAATAAAATGAGTTTATTTGTTAATGCATTAATACAGCACTGGGCCATTCCAAAGTAATAGCAATTTGATTAGTATAAAAGTGACACCTTTCACACTCTTACACCGATATCCACAAATCGACCCCAAGTGTAAACTTAAAAGCAAGATAGTAAAAAGAATATACGTCAGACTATTTACAAACATCATCGTAACCAAATATTTATCAAGCTAATAATCAAAAGCAATTATACATTTGCACGAGAGCCTGCGATACTCGCGGCTTAACAATTTGATTTTAATTGATACACCACGCTTCCTCCATCCATCCACTGCTGCTCTAATATTCATACACATATATATCTATTACACACAGCTGATGCGACTGAATACACAAACACACATGACTACTAGTGTATAGACACGACCAGGAATCCACATGAGGTATTGGCTTGTTACCTCATTCTCAATATTTGTCTGTCGCCAAACAGAAGAAATAAAAACCAGCTTAGCAATTAAACGATACCCACAAATGTTATGATAAATTTGCAATGCTTTCAAGGTTATTGCCATTCGTTATCGCATGTTCGGAAGGTTCTTCCCCAATTCACTGTACAAGTTGACATGGGCGAAAACTTTCGATTGCAATATTATCGAGAAAAATTAAAATACGTTATCGAACGGACAGATATGTTAGGAACATGTCTGTTTAAAAAATGCCCGTCCGACATCATATGCGTTCCATTAAAATGAGGAGTAGCAACTTTCCAAAAAAAAGATGCCAAAAGTCAGATTTCACCCTAAGATCGAATCGTCACGCGGTAACATTATAAGCGCTATTTACGTGACGGAACTAACTGCTCGCCATCACATAAATTTGCGAATGCGCAAGGGTTCGCCGACTATCAGAAGATCTCGCAAATGAATGTCCATTTGACACCCAAAGGTCATAAAATATTGATAATCACTGCCAAGTATTTTAGCTTATGACTCGTTCTAATCATAGATACCAGCTCATTTTGGAATCACGTGAACTTAACGTTTGGGACGTCATAGGCAAAAGTATAAACAATCACTCGATTTTTTCTTTGAAACTCCAACCGAATGCGAAAATTCTACCTTCTACAATTTCAAACAGAACCTCCTTTTGCAGAAAAGCAGCTGTTCCACAAATTAAACTAACATTAGATAAGATACAGTTTCGCAGTTACTATCAACGTCAATTAACATTTTTTTTATTTCCTGTTTGCACCACTTGACACAGGATATGGCTACACCTAAAAGCCACATCATCGTAATCGCAATTATATAAAACATTTCCACAATTCCAGTGGAAAACTTTACACTCACACAGGTTGGCAAAACGTTGCCCTAAGGAAACAAAGATAAATAACACCCAAAACTAGGACATCTTTACATCTGTTTAGGAACAGAAAGACTAAAGAGTATATTACATCATTAGAAACTATGAACGGAAAACCCACCCTCCGGAAGGTGAATAAAAAAACGAATGAATAAAAAAAAAAAGGTACAACCATACTGGCAGAAGGCTGTATCTAAGTATCTTATATGTGTATCCACACTCGTATTCCGGTGACTTTTCCAAAGTCATCCCATCAGTGCACGATTGTGAGAGCTTTCAATTATCTAGAAAACCGTGGGTGGAACGGCAAGCTTTCTAGATGTGAATTATATTTATCGTTTGCCACCCTCTCGGCGCATACCTTCTGCCGCACACATAATCAATTTTGGAGAGGAAATGCTGTTATTGGGTAAGTGCCCGCTTCCAACATACCTTATCCGAGGTGGTATCCTTTTCCGGCATATTCAACAGAATGATCCTTCGCTCCTTCAAATGCACGTACACCGAACTCTAGACGTTAATGGGAGGGGGTTGCAAATACCGCGCCGAGATTCAAAGAAAGTCCGCAAGTTATACGAGTCTAGGAACTACAGTTCTTCCGCGAGTATTAGACCTCAACTGAAACAACACCGGGAACGCGAAATCCAGCACTGAACAGAGCAACTTAAAAATCCTATTCGCGCGAAGCTTTTGTTTCTGCTTCTTTTTCTTTTTCTCTTATTTACTATTTAAACAAATTTTCATTATGATTCACAATTTCCAAATGCAGTGCACAGCATATACAACGTCAGAGAGCGAGAGATACAAACAAAAAAATTGTGAAAAACAATCGTGATTGGGATTGCTGCAGATAGCAGCTACTGCTAGCTAAACCGTCGATAGAACGAAGCGCAAGTGACTACAGAACATCACTGGCTGCCTTACAGAATAAGTTCGAGCAGCTGAGTGTCGCGAATGCGATGTATATTCTGTAATCCACATGCCTAGGACAGCATATTGATAAAGATCTATTGAGATTTTTCATTTCGGCTCCCCTTGGGGTGATTAGAAATTGTCAAGCAGAAAAAGAGTTTTGAAATCCGGCGGCAAGGGGTATTCGCACATTGGATCTGAGATACGGCCACCTTCTATACCGATGTGAGTCTCGCACATTCACATACTCGCGTGTAGATCGAAGTGAGAGAACGGAAAAGCTGAATATGAAAAAAGTATACCACGCATGTGAACTTGTGTCGGGTTTTCGCCATCAGGCGACATTGACAAATAAAAAGAATTTCCACGGCCATTTGAGTTGTTTACACCGACTAATCAAAAGAGGGGTAAAATGTATTTTTAATTGTGCGAGCAAACATGTACACGGCACGGATTAACTTTGCCAGTTTTAGTCGCGTGCGACTTGTAGCAGCTCCGCATCAGAGTCTGTAAGTGAGATGTGAGAACCCCAACTTTAATGATGGTTATTTTAATTTCTTAAACTTATTTGGCGCGTTTGTTTGGAAATTCGAATTGACAACTGTCAAGAAACGTCAAAATGCTTTCAGAGTCTTAAAAAATATGAAAATTCGCTCTTTAAGTAGGGCTAGAACAAACAGAAAGTTTCTGGCTGCACCCTCAGTAAAGTCTTTGCCAAGGGGTTAGAAAAGCGGCAATCCAACCTCGGCAGGAGCACAATCCAAAATTTTACTTAAGAAGACTAGGGAGTATGGCGCGACTGTCAATGCATTTTTTTTTATAGATTCGGAGAAGGCAAACGACCAAGACCTTTGAGGCAGTGTTGTTATATCGTGGGATTTATCCCTTTTTGTGGGATCTTCGATGTCTAAAAAGCCTTCCGTGGGATAAAGGGAAACAGCACGAAATCGTTGGATTTTTAGGAATCTAATAAAAAACATTCAAACTATAAGTTTTAGCAGAAATTTCATCAACACATCTACATTTTACGACAAAAAAGGTTCCATAAAAATATCCTCATGTAAATTTTCTTTCATGAAAATTTTCTAGTACCACCAAAGTCATGGTAATGGTAACAATCTGCGATTTTAATACTTAAGGTGAATTTCATATAATTTTTTTTCCGTGTACGTACCTAATACAAATTCATTTAACTCAATATTTTTTGTTGCGGGCGTTGGAGATCATTAAGGTTATGTTTTGACTCCTCTACTTTATATATATAAATAAAATTTACATTTCAAGATTAATATGTCTTTTAAGTATATTTATAATTCTTAGACCCGTTTGCTGATACTACTCATAGTGGTTTAAGTTCCACTTAAAATCTTCTGTGGCAGTTTATGGCATAGAAAAAGTAGCCCATAAGGTATTTAAGTTGAACTTAAATTGCTATGAGTAGTATCAACAAACGGTCCTTAGTGGTATACATATACTATTTTTGTATAAATCAAAAGTGAAGAAAAGAAGAGCGCTTGTGTACCCCTATCGTGTTGAAAAGAGATGACGTCTTTCTTGTCCATAAGAATATTTTCTTTCGCACAATACTGTGTCTGTCGATTTAGTCCATTAACAATACAAATCGTCCATTTAACCAAGCCGTGATTTAGTTAATTTCCTGTGAATACATTGTGTTATCTCTGTTAAAAGACAAGAACACACAATCTTCTAAATAGGCGAAGTTACAAGCCACTATCACTCAACACAACGCTCGATTTATTTATTTTTTTAAGCTTTTTGAAGAGATGCAATACTGTGCGTAATTTGAATATGATAATGCTGCGTATAAGAAAGGTCACTGTAATGGTAGAATTTCTATCACTGGCGAACTCTAGTATCACAAACTGTCCAGAGGCTGCTTAGTACTTCGATAAAGCGATAATTTATTGTACTTTTGAATGTAGTTTGTAACAGGAATGTTGATGAGGTTAAAGTTTAACGAGTGTGACACTACCAGCATGAGTTAAGTATATTTTGTAGTGAAATTGAATTTCAACGTTCTTTATACAACGGAAAAATTGGCAAAAACATAATTGCTTGTCATTAACTAAAGTATAGGGAAAGTAAAACAATAGTTCCTTCTAAATGGAAAAAACAAAGTTGCTGTTGCAAATGAAAATTCCATCACAAACCTATGTATATATGCGCATCATCAACAATAACTGTGAACAGTTGTCAATTCTTTGGATTTATCCATTGGATGAGATCCCAAAAATCCGAGCCATTAACCCTTTTCAAACGCCATATACAAATGCAGGGGGTATGTCGGCCCCAAGTTTCGTTGTTTCTCCTTTTCGCTCTCTTTCTCTGGCTACTTCATTGACAAAAATTAGACACGTAGTTTTATAACTGTATAAAATATAGGCTTTGACTATCATGACTCAAATATCAGCTGAAAGCAACCAAAAAAAAAAAAACACGCACGCCAATAAAAAAAAAACTCCCCGAAGTGTATTGACCCATAAAAGATGTATTAAACAATTCACATTCAGTAATTTTATTATTTTTTTTGTCATGATACCGCTCATAAATTATGAAAAGTCCACGAAAAGCAACGTGCAAACCACTTCCTATCTATGAATTACATAAACATTGTCTACGTCAAGTATTCCAAGTTTGAATGAGTGATAAGGAAAAAGATTTCAGTTCCACGCAACCCACATACTAATAGCACACATATTTCGGTTAAGAAATACAAACTTTTAACAAATAGAACGCCAGAAGAATGAACACAAGTCGATAGCGTGATAGACACTCTACAGTCCCATGCTCTGGCTTGTGGGTAGGCGTTTGTCGTGGTACGTATACTTCATAGTAAAATGTATATTTAAGAAGAGATACTACTCGTATGCTCGTAGTATCTAGAATAGAAGGAATATGCAGGTCTGGTCGCGAAAAGCAAAACAAATCGACTTACGGTATGACTTGGGATACTCATACTGTTAAAGGGGATGGTTTTAATTGCTTCTACAATAGAAAAGCTTTTGTATACGTATATATAGGTCGATTCAAAACATTTGGCGCCAGACTCCACA
Source organism: Cheilosia vernalis (assembly GCA_949126925.1). Classification (NCBI taxonomy): domain Eukaryota; kingdom Metazoa; phylum Arthropoda; class Insecta; order Diptera; family Syrphidae; genus Cheilosia; species Cheilosia vernalis. The sequence goes on from OX421358.1 coordinate 119,357,782, forward strand.
GGAAAAGCAGTTCATCAGTCCCGAGAATAATTCCATTCAACAGTAATTTTATTGATAAATATTAAAGTAAACCTACGGTATACCTACATTATATACAAAGCTAGACACTAATTTAAAACAAATATAACCGCAGTTGAGGTCACTGAAACCGGTTGGTGGTGGTAAGTGGGTATGATTATCTACAGTAGCATTTGGTATATAGATAAAACTGTGTCGTAAATACTCATAATAATGCCAAATATCAAATAATTAAAATGATTGCTGATTTCTTTTAATCAGTTTTCTGATTTCTAATTTAGCCAATATAATAAATTAGAAGGAATTTTGCAAGTAGGTAATGTTTGTATTTTTGTGAATTGTGCGGTCCTAACACAAACTAACACCTACGACTCAAACCATTCAAATTGATAGAGTTGACTATGTCGCAGCGTCGCTACAATAAGGACCGGACACAAACACAGCATAATATTAGGCGCCGGCAAACAACGAAGTTGACCGTGTTGCTGAGAGGTCTGAAATTATATACACTTGTTATATTAAATTAAAAAAAAAAAAAATGATTATATTTTACTTACTTACTGAAATGGTGGTACAATTACGTGGCAAGGTGATTTGATGGTTCTTAGGGCTGGTGAGTTAATGTCCATTCGCTCTACTTTCTAGACACTGGTTAAACATTTTTCTAACTCTTGGCGATGTCATAGAGATCGCAGAGCTATTTGTTTAAATCTACGTTTTTCAACAAAACAATAGGTTTGTTCGGATACTTTTTTGCAAACGTACTGAGAAAATTTAAAAAAATGAGAGAGAAAGCCATTTTCCCTCTTTTAATTTTTTCGTAATTTTCTACTCGCCGAATTTCGTTTTACTAAAAAATGAAAACAGCCAACTAAGTGACAGCTGAAAAGTTTTACAAGTAAAACTATTTATTTTCGTCTTCAACGACGTCAGAGGAACAAGTTATGACTGAATGTTCTCCTAGAAAATATCAGCGCATTCAAATCGGAAGTTTAACAGGTATTTAGCTATTCAATTCCGACGATGCTGCAATTTCCGATTATGTCAAAATGACATTTCTTAAACTTTTTGTAAGAAAACCGATCAGGTTGAGAGAATTCTCTCTCGATTTTAAAGATTTGATATTTTTCATATTTCTATACTGAAAGTACATGCATGAACGGACCTAATATTGCGTTCAAACTCATCATACTTATTCAGTCCTGAAAATTTATTACTGTGACTGGGAGGTAACAAGGGTTTTCGATAGAGTCACGTTAGTGTTTCTTAGCAAGACTTTTTTACTCAAGCAAAGTCCATAACAACATTAAAGATGTATGGCTGCCCAATATGATATTTTGTTCGATTCGTCAATGTTGCATGTGATTTCATGTTGACAGCATGTACTTGTACATGTACATACACTTGTTTTATACCTCATTTATGGCTAAACCCAACTTTACCATCTCTATCCTAACACTTTCATACGCACATTGACAGGTCGAAAAATGATGCCAGTGTCATGCCAGTTGTCAATACGACTTGTAAAAAAAATATGATAGGTTTGTTCCTTTACTTTTGTAGTAAGAATGGAAGAGACTGTCAAAATGGCAGTGGTGGGGATAAACTCTTTCAAGGAAAGAGACACTTACGAAAAAGTTAGGGAACGCTTTCGTAATAGTCAACGAAAAAATTCAAAAAATATTTAATTAGCTCGAAGAATTTGCTTGAACTTCTTTTTGATGAATTCGAGTATGTGAAAGAGTTTGTACTGATTGAATTACCAGCATTTGAGAAGAGGAAAAAGCGACGCTGCATTAAATATGACATGATGCAGATTGTCTCTTTTTACAGCAGCTATCGAAATCGAAAAATATTTTGAGGAGAACGTTCAATATTATTTTGCCGCCTGTTGGTACCATTTTGATACGCAAAAAAATCATAACAAATGCACGCATATGCCAAATGGGATAGCTAACCTCAAATCAGCTGTTATTCGTAAGGTGACTGACAGCTTTACCACTTCTTACACCAAGAAATTTGTTGAGTAAAGATTCGTAAGATTTTCAGTTGAGGGGTAATATCTTGCTCTCTCGAAGCCGTTCTCTTTTACGAAATTTTCCAGTTTGGGAACGGCAATGAGTAAAAAATTGTAAGACTTAGTAAAAATTCGTAAGATTTAAAAGTAAAGGAACCGGTCTGATGTTGAAGAAGTCACATTACAGCGTGTCAACTTGTCTCAACTTTTTTTTTTACATCGAACCTAACCAGTCCCAACTTTAATGGAGCTGACATAACCAAATGCCAAAACTAGACATGACTAAAAACAGTCCGTCCCTATATAGAACGTCTTTATAAATGCTGTCGTAGGCGACCTTAGAATCGATAAATAAAAGTGGTCAGTTTCATCGATTGTGGAATTAAAATAGATGACGCAACAGGTCTATAGTAAAAAAAAATCGGCGTAATCAGTTGAACATCTGGAAAAGCCAGCTCCTGTACCTTTGCGTAAGGGAGTTCTTATAATAGTCTGGAATGTCACCATTTCTATCAAATTCCATAGTTGATTAGTCCCATTAAAAATGTTCAGATTTCAAAAATCTGTACTGTACACTGTACAGCACACAAAAATATAAGCGCAATTTTTCCTCGAAACCACTCAACTATCAAAAAGAAGTAGGTACACAAACAACTTTCGCCATCACAACCTCAACCAGTTTGAAACTTTATTCTCATTTCTCAACTTTAATCCCATTATTTGTCTTTCACAGATAGAATTATAAAGAGTGCTTTACGTTAAAACCCAAACCGCGTATATGAACCAACGCCAAAGATTAAAAGCCGTTTTTTAAATATCATCTGTTTATTATTTCTCTTTTGATGAAAAGATTATTATCCTCTTGGGAATAAAACGAAAAGCTCAAACGCGACAAGGACTGAATGAATAACAGCCAACCCACACCAACAGTCGAAAACAATAGCATTAAACTAACGAGCACGCTTTCAAAAGGTGTAGTGGGTAAAAATGAAAAAGGATGTGGAAATACAAACTAATTAGTGAACGAACAACTAATTGCACCGAATGAAGGGGATTCAACCGACCGACGCGAGTGCATTTTGTTTTTGCAACCAACGAATACTCGTAGTATAGTGGAGGGGAAACGGATTATACTTTTTAAATGCAATCTAAGGAAGACCATACTCCAGAAATTCCCGAGATGTACTCATAGAGTGCGCTCTTTAAGAGCTAAATTGAATGATATAACACTCTATACAAACGGACAAGATGACATTTCCTTAGAAAAGAAAGCACATCTTAAATCTCTGGAAAGAGGGAATTCTTTTGACGTGTCGGTTTTTTGTTTTTGTAATATCATAATGAAAAAGAAGATGTCTACATAGTTTCAGAAGAACGTCAGTAATCGATATGCTTTAAGGACTTTCCGTACTTACTCACATCTGACTTGTAAGAATAGAGAATGATTGGGAAAGACAGTGAACGTTTAAAGAGAAGTAATCCAAAAAGAGTGACGAGGAGTGGTGGACTGGGATTTATAAAAAGGGAATTTGGCTTTTAAGATTTTTGCTTTCTTGGATATTGTTATCTCATCGTCTTCCTTTTCATCTGAACCTGAAGACTATATGAATCACCAAAAATACTTCATTGGTATCTACAACACGGGAAGCATTTTTCAAGTCGATATCATTTTCCGAAAACGAATGGAGTTTGGACAGCTGATATTGCTGCCTAATGACTGATACGTTTCCAAAAGCACATCAATATCGTTGCATGTTCCATGAGCCACGTAAGGTCTGAGATCTAAAAAAAAATATCTGGTGGTCCCAATGAAAAACGACATTTGATCGGTCATATGAACAGCTGTTTCACTTGACGTTTATGGAGGGGTAGCCGACGAGTCTGAATGAGTACTAAGTTGACTTTTCGAATATATGTGGCTGACGTAGGAAAAGTGACGATCCCGACCAATCTAGTTTTTGCGTTCGGGTTACATCTAGTCCAGACCAACTTGGTCGACTTAAGATAACTAAAGTTTTGAATGTGTCCAATGCAGAAATTTACTGTCTATGCTATGAACGCAAACAGTCTGTCATATTTGCGATTGTTGACAGGGCCTAAGAGATTTTATATGCCGTCTATTGTCATGTAGTAAGCAAACACCCATAAGACACATTAAATAAATATACTTGCCAATATTCATAAACAATGCTAACATCCTCACTTTAAATAAATACCCCGGTTTATTGTGATTGCACACAACTTTAACCTCGATATCAACCTTAGCATCGCATGCCAAAATGTGTGCCTATCCAATTTATGGTTGACATTGAACTGAACGAGGCAATCAATATCTTCGGGAGGGTAATCGTTATTTGGTATTATCTTTAATTTTGATCTATTATTGCACAAAAAAAATACAAATAATAGCATAAACAAAGGATATCCCCCTACGAAGTGCTGCCAAATGCTTTTCCAAAAAAAAAACTTCATCCCATCGATTATGGCAAGAGGTGCGTGATTGAGCTTTTTGAGACACACACACGCCCTGGCGTATAACTATAATTCAATGGCACGTGCCTTTGAACTGCATAGGCCCGAATACAGCCATCCCCATCGTGAACAATTAGAACAACTTTCACAAACCAAAAACTTATATAAAAAAAGTGAAATGATGGCGCATTCAAAGCACAAGAACCTACATACGAGTTCCTTCCCTCTTTAAAGCGACTAGATGCGACTGTAATGAATTGCACCTTGTTAGTACTGTTTGCATGAATTGTACATGTACACTCTTTGAACTTTATGCTGTTTTACTGTATTTGCTTTATTTTTTACACAAACAAATTGACTCTGCTAGTCTGCCATGTCGGTAATATGCAGAAGACCATGCACTTCATTTATCGATCTACGCCGGAATGTGTTCATACTCGAGTACAAATACGTGGAAGAAACAAATATATCGTTTTATGAAGTGCTTCATTTCATTTGAGGCAAATGTCAGTGTCGTCCATTGCTCTTGTGCTTTCGTGCGTTTTAATAACAAGGCAGATTGGTATTAAAAGTGGCACGCTATTCTGTAGAATAAGGATAACTTCCAAAAATTTTTATTTCTTAATTCAGTTAAAGTTTTATTATTCTAAGGTCCGGTTTGTTCAATCTTGGTTATCTTTAATCATTGGTTATTCCAGCTGGTAACCAGCGAATGTGTTTGTTCAGGAAAATATTGACCAGAGAATCTGTGGTTTGGTTAGTTAACCAGAGAAATCGATAACCAGCCGATTTTGTACGGTTAATGAGACTTAACCACTGATTTTCTGTAATTTCGTTTGTTCAAGATTTTTTAGGGACTGTGTAGTTATTCATTTTGACGTATCTACTACACAAAATTATTTGCACAATATTGTGCAAACAAACCGAGAAAAAACAAATAATAGAATGAACGAATATTAACGCAAGATGGAGTGAACCAATAAAATCTCTTACATCGGATTCATTGACATTCTTAATGGAAACATTATGTAGGTATATATGAAATACACTACACGCCAGTCAATTGAAGGTGAAGGGGTGTACGTTTCTTATAAAATAATGGATGCAAAGGATGAATAAGGATAATTTTTAACATTTTTAGCCGATGACATTTCTCATAAATTGAGACAAAGCACACGAATTAGAGGCAATATTGCAACAAATTTTATTGGATATTGATTTTGACTTCATTTCGGTTTTGGTTTTCAAAAAATTGCTTATTGGCTCACAAGAACAAACTTCCATTCTTCAGTTCTTAAAAAATTCGTGTATTATTGAATTTTGACATTTTTTTTCTAGTAAGATAACTAAATATAAATGCACTAATACAAAATCTACTTAAACAAATTACTTATCAAAAACCAAAGGACCCGAAAATCAAAACAAAAATTAACCATGGATTCGGTCAATCACTGAACTTTCAAATAAATTGGGAAAAATGGAACGATTTGTTGGAACGCTGTGGTTTGGTGACAGAACTGAAAAAAACACTCAACAAACACTCGTTGTTTATCACTGACTCATAATCATTGGTTAACTTAAATCTATGGTAACCCAACCTAGGATTTAACCAGCTTTGAACAGACCGGCCCTAAGCCGACCTAAGGAATTATGTTACCTTCCTTTGGGAATATAAGTCAATTAAAAGGAGCATTCAATCGCATTAAAGAGTTATTTGAGAAAAAAAAATCAAACGGATCCGCTAAAGAAGAAAGCGTTCTCAAAAGTCAGACTAACTAAATATGAATTGATTTTATGTCATTTTCCATTGTGACAGATTCAGAGCCGTTTTTCTGCTCTCGAAATCATCTGGCTGTCAGATTTCATGTTCCATTGGCCGCAAAAAGAGAAATTTTGCGAATCTCGATATCTGAACGAGATGCGAAGGAAGAAAAATCCCGTTTTATGTTCCATTGGGCACGATCTAAAATCTGAGAGCGAAATCCGAAAATCCCAATGGAAAATGACATTAATTTTGATCGGATCTAAACCTTGGATGTAAACGCGGGCGTAAATAAAGTGGTTGAGAACTTGAGTCAAGCACAAGCATAGATTGAATATGAATGGGGACGTTCGGATTCGTAGTTTAGTAAGTCTGACAGCTGTCTGACTAGATGCGTCTCAGTTTTTATTGGCCCAGAGTGTTCACGTGTATAGTTTTTGCAGTTGACGTTTATGGAGGGGAAGCCGACCAATCTAGTCAAGAAAATCCTGCCTGCGTACTCAGTTGACATTTCGAAGAGTCAAATTTAAAATAAACAGAGTGGCCGTTGCAGAATTCTGAGGAGTCGAAAAAAGGCGCGATGAGAGAAAAAGGTGTAGTTTCCAAGGCCACTCTGGTAATTTAGAATTTTCACATGATATTTAACAACCATTAGTTCGCATAACACTATAAAAGTGTAGTGATTGTCAGCCGTGTTACATTTTAAATGTACTTATTTGAAAATAACAATTTATTAAAAATTAATGAAAGGGGCTTTTCCAAATAAAAAATTGCAAATTCAAACAAAGGTAACGCTGACCGCGAGAATACAAAAACAATTCAACTTGCTTAGTCAACGCGTTCGGATTCATAGTCACGACCAATCTAGTTGACGTTTTACATAAACTAGGTATCCGAACGTCCCCAATGTCAATGTAGCAGACTGAAGTTCAATGTCATTGTTTAAGGGTAGATGGATTTTAATCAGTTTAAAGGAATGATTAAATGCTGGCCCCAGTTCTATATACTACATTGTGACAAATAAATTCTAATTTCCTTTTAATAATTGTCACTATCAGCATTCATTCGAGATTATAATTTAATTAATCAACTCTAGTCATAGTCACACAAGTGAAAAGAAAAAAATTCAATAGTTTGAAGCCACTTATTATTAGCTATACCCACTTTTCATTTTCAATGCACACCACAATAATGTGACAGGGTTGAAAGTCTGGTGGACTTTCATAACATTTTTAATGTCGAGCCGCCACAAATCGACCTCTCCTTTCCCTATAGCCATGTGACTATTACGGTAAATGTATATTTTTAGATTTATCTTTTGGTGCATGAGTAGGTATGTATGTAGGTATTTTCAACAAGGTTAAGCAAATGTCATAATCCAATGAGGTTCTGAGACTGGAGCTGGAGTAGCACATCTCAAAATATATACTGCGTGGTCTGGACTAGATGTAACCTGAACGCAAAAACTAGATTGGACAGGGTACAAATTAAGCTTGAAATGCGTAACCAGTCACCATTCGGCTAAACTGCTTTGGAGACATTTACCCATCTGTTTCCTCAGATACCACTCCTCTTATAATAATTTATCAAAGGTAGCCGAGTTTTATGAAACTTTATTCGTTAGTCAAACCTTGACCAATGACAAATGTTTGTATTGGTTGCTGTAACATTTTTTCTTAAATGGAGAATAGTGCTGACTTAAGAACTAACAATCATTTGGCCCAAAGTTGGCAATACCAATAAATTAAATTCATTAAAATCAAATCCGTAGTCATTTGGCCCACTTTTCAATCTCCTCACAACACCCAACCCTTACCGTGCTGAAAATGCTGTCAGTAATAATTGCGACGTTAAGTGTAAGGTGAATTGAATGACAAAAAAGAAGATAAAGCAATATCGTGCTAGCTTTAACAAATTGGATCACCACGTACGCACAAGACAAATGTGATAACGTGATGTCTGTTGGTTGGGTGATCCTTTTGGAATGGCATGTACCGTAATTGTAATAAGAGAATTTTGAAATCTTGTGAAAGATTTACATCGTGAACTCACCTCTTGACATTGAACTGTAGGCAAAATCCACTGGGTAGGAGAAAATTCACTTTTCATTATCACAAATAAAAAAACTAGGTAACTTCACTTAAATTTGCAATTTTTTTTTTTTCCTTTGAAAATTCGACTTAAGCACTCAACTTTTATTGCAATAATTTAGATACACTTCTGCTCACGTAATTGAAATTCGATTATGTTATGTACGTATATCTTAGTTATTTAACGATTGCGAGGACGCACAGGTACGGCTAGGGATTCAATTATTTTGGCCTGGAAATTTCAATAAAAAGACAAATAAAAAAACTTGTACGTTATGATGTTTATAACAATTTACATAGGGAAGTGCACAATTTCCGCGCAACGATTCGATTGACAGCGAAATGAGAAACACTAGAAAACCTTTGCATGAATCACTCTTTGGCGGTCGAAAAAAAAGGTGGAACTTGGAAAAGTTTACGAATGGGCGATTGTGGAAAGAATCACATTGTAATGGAGAAACATCAAATATTTGTTGATGACATGTGCGAATATTTTGACGTTCTTTGTGGCGGTCGTACGTTCACCAACACCACACCAATCGGATGTCAGTTCACGCATGAGAGAAGTGCAGCGCTGCCACTTATTTATATTTTGAAATAATTATTGTATTGTTTCGAAATGTATAGTTAGTGCTATTCCCATTAGTTAGGTACTACTTGGAAGTTGTAACGGGTTGTAACGTTTGGCTTATCTACATACGAGCGACTAATGTCGTTTTCAATGGAGCAAAAAACGAGATTTTTCTTCCTTCGCATTTGTGGTAGTGCTTTTTTGAAAAGTCAGCTGTTCTTAAATTGTAATTTATGCTTATGAATTTACACTCAATGTATGTTGATATCCGTTGCGGCAGCCAAATGTAATTTTTTCTCTATTTCTCACAGACTTGTCTTCAAATACCTACCTACGTAATTAATAACACATTTAAAGTTTGACAAAAGACAAATGTTTTGGTGTTTTTGCTGTCAATGGAACATGAAATCTGACAGCCAGCTGATTTCGAGAGCAGAAAAACTGCTCTGACTCTCAAAAAAAGTGCTTTTTCTGTCCCACTCCCAATGGAAAACGACATAAAACTCTCAACAGAGACACCTTTTTTGGTAAGATTGGTATCATTCAGGCTGTCCATTTCCATTGACATGGAGTGCGATGTGTGAACTGTGAACAGATCTTGACGACCCTCACGAGTCACGACCCTCTTTGAATAAAAAGGTACCTACATTTATTTGATAGTTTATATTTATTAACATTACTCATTACAAATCTGTAACGGTTATACATATATTAAGAATTTATATTTTTTTATAAATTGTGTCATACAATCGTTTTTCTTTTCAAATGCAGCTTTGTATTTAATTTAACAGAAATGCAAATATCATGATGATAAAATATTTTGCTCAAACGAAAATTGATAACAAAAACGTCTTCTCTTACACAATTTTCTATGTAAATGGGTATACAATACAAGCCACCGTAGATATAAAGCACATTATTTGTTTATTTTGTATTTGTATAAGTTGTCGGGATTATTCACAATTTTGTTTTGTTTCTTTTTCAGCAGTAGCATTTTCAACATGATGCTCCATTATTTATGCAGTTTTCTAGCGAAATTGATTTTTTTGGTATAAATTGTTACGAGATCTTGGAAAATCAACGCCAGACTATCTTCGAAGATCGACTACTTCAACAGACAGCTTGTCATCGACTTGAACGTGAGCAGCATCCTGCAATGAAAAATGAGAGCAATATGTGAAAGCGATGCTACGTTTCAATGGACAATGCATGTGATTGGATGATCCAACGCAAATGCTTCTTAAAGTGGTACTCACCATGAATAGAGGGGGATCATTGGGATGGGGGTGAAAGCCAGCTTGCCGACACTGGGCAATGTAGTCCAAACCGTAACTTGGAGTCAGACAAAAGAAGCCAGATCTACCCAGAAGAGGTGATTATTACAAATTCCACATATATTTTCCAAACTTACGTTTGATACTTTGGGGCACAGACAATGGCGATAGCCTCTGGCATCATCATTTGATATGAGCAGTGAGTATGTAAGTCCACCGATGATAGAAATGCAGTTTGAGTGGGATGAGTCTGAGACACAAAATCAGAATCAAAGAAATTACTTTATCATCCAGAATCCGAGTTTAACTTACATGAATCCAACCTAGAGTGATAAGGTTCTGCTGATCCTGTACATCAAAGATCTCTTCTTCGTTCATTGTGTTGCAACTGTCCGCAGTCCCCTGTTGTTTCGGTATTATCACGTGTGTAATGAGCAGACGGTTGTAAGCCAGTCGGCCGGCAAGAATGCCACATGTTTCCACGTTGTTTGATGTGTTCTTGTTGGCCAAACTGAGAAACAGCGACATCGTGTTGTGCGGAATAACAACAGTGCGGAAAGACCCTGAAGCTAGAAGAGAGTCAGATGAGGTGTTCGCCGGCTTCTGGGTTCTGTCAAATACTGGTCTGAAAGTGAGAATAATTTTAAAAATGTGTCCACCTGCCTGCCCTGTTCTATACTTACTTCTTATCAGACTCTGGCAGAAGCAGCCCAGATGAGGGTAAATTGGATCTGCTACCTGTTCCGCTGGGAAAATCATTGGGATATACCACCTGCTCCAGTAACCTCAAGTCGGGAGCGCTGGGTTGCATATTGGGATCTATCTGCACTTGCAGATTTGAGGGAACAATTCGACCTGACTTGTCTTTTGACTCCTGTTGAATACGCTGTTTCTCTCGTTCGAGTTCACGCGCTTTCTCCGCCTCCTTGTTGGCCAGAAACTGTTCGTATTCTTTCTGATAATGAATAAGTAGTTTCTCCTTCAGCTTCTCTGTGACGGGGATGATTTCTTTGAGTTTCACACGGATTGGTTGCCTTACCGCAGATGGAACACTGCTATAGTCCGGGTGAGCTCGAATCTTCTCAATAAAAAGGGTCATAAATTTGATGTAGAGAATGTAAGCGTTCTCGTGGTTGCCTTCGGTAAGGTATACGTTCGCCATACGAAGAATTTCGGTTCCAGAACGGAAATACCTATATACGAAATAAAATTGTTGCTTCTAGATTAAATTTGGCATGTATTTGTCAATGACTCACCGTAGCACGGGCACATTTGGATCAACTTCTACCATGTTGCTGTAGTTGGCCAAATGTTTAATTCGCGCTTGGGGTTCAATGATACTCATTCCCATATAGTTTGCTACTTTCGACATTTTTCTATCGTAGAGCCTTCTGGAGTGGGTTAATTTTTGCTGAAAAGTCTCCTATTAGAAATTTGCACAATTTTTACAACTTTTACTATTTCTCTCCTGTCATCACACACAGCTGATTGATTCATAACAAATCGTTATGACATTTCCCAATTTTGCCGTTCTCTTTTGTGCAGCAAACAGGGCTGGCAATGAGTTGGAAATTTGGTTTGATGTATACAATGAGGTTGCAACTTGTGATAAGAAGTCGACAAAAATAAAGGAAAACACAACAGATGGCGCAATGATATTCCCGAGGATATTCCATGCAATTACTGACAAGTAGATGACGTCATCATCGACCGATTATGGTAGTTATTTTTCAAATTGCATTACAAAGCTATGGAAATAATAGGCTCAAAACATTGTCAAAATCAAGTGCTGCTTTTATAGTTTATTTATTTTCTTCTTAGACTATGATGCATACATAACACGTCATTTGAAGGTCATCATTACAATTACAATAAAGTTTCCAGAACTCTAAACAGTGGCATATTTTCAGTACCTATTTTGTCTAAAAGGAATGAAATGTCGGCAAATTTGGTTTTATAGTTTTATGTATTATTTCCCGTTTCTTGAAAATGTCTCGTTCATTAAATAAAAGTGACTCAATCCACTTATCAGTCTCTTGACTAGGTTGCTATTCATCTGACACGTTAAAGGTGCGGCTTACACCTTCGTATGGGAATATACCACCTAAAATATACTTATAACTACCAAAGTGTCGGACTCTATACTCTCCCGGCAAGGTATTCGGCCCAACCTTCCAATATATATGAATATCACTGAATCCCAATATGGTTGAGATCCTTTCCCATATAAATCTGCAAAACAAAATTTCAAATCAGTCATTTATGAACAATTATATCGTCCTTACTTGGTCTCCCAGTTGGCATCAGTTAATGCCACTTTCCACTTCTCGTTCACCTTCCGCTCTATCACAAAGTAAGTCTTCTCATGAAAAAGGTTATTCCTCGGGTTGCCCGCAATGAAGGTTACTTTAACGGTGTCATTCACGCCATACGCAGCCTCAGGTTCGACTTTTACAGTTCCGAAATCCTTGCCGATTGGATGGCCGTCAAAAATGACTCCTGTGTTAAGTGACAGCATTCGGTCATTCATATATGGTGGATCCGGACCCGGGGAAACCATTTCACCCTTGATTAGGGACTTTGTCAGTTTCTCATACTGATCCATGTATATGGTGTGAGTGTGTGGCCCAAAGATTGTCGATGCACCTTCATATCGTTGAGCTTGGTATTCCTCTGGTGTTGTGATATAGCTTGTGTACATGTTAGACAACCCGGCAATGATAACATCGCTTTCAGAGCCACCGGCTGCTGCAGCAACAGCTCGCACCTTGTTTCTAAGTCGCCGTCCAGCCATTGTAGTCAGTTCTCCAGGTATGGCGGTAATTATGAGATCGCCGATTTTAAGAATTTGCGTAGACACGATTTTCGGTTGCCATTCATATGGAAAGGTGGCCTAAAATGTCATCAAACTTTATTCGATGCCAAGTACGATTTGTCATGACTTACCCTTCCAGTTGCCAATAGAATCGGCTTTGGGTGGTGACACAAAATATCGATTTCCGTTGGTGGAACAATAAAATCTCTCACCGCATTCCACATGGCGTTATCGGTTATGGTTCCCTGTGCAAAGCTGAATGCCCCCGGGCCATCTGTAGTGCCCGCTGCAAAACTGTATCCCATCGCAGGCTCACAACCTCGAACTTTGTCCAGCTTCCTTGTGAGTGAATTGTACGTGGAACCATTGTACTTGGGCATGTCAAGAAATTGATGGATAAAGGCAACGTCCCCAGTTACCTCGCGACCACCATTATCGTGTAAAAGTCGCTAAATGTGATTGCTCATTAAAAATGAGTAAGCATTTCTAGAACAATACACCTACCAATGCACCCTCATACAATCTATTTCCAATTATTTCCACACTCTCGAACATATCGCGGCCAGGTCCAGATGCGAAGCATTCTCCTTCGTTTTTGGGGCATTTGGAGCTCAGTAAATCGCATTCATTGCCGCTAACGGAACACTTGGGACCCATGATATTTGGTGAAACATCGCCAAGATTGGAGGAGCAAAAGGCGCCAACAAATTTGCCCTAGAATTGGAAGGGTATTAAAATATTATATTAGGGTAAGTAGATTTTCCGACTTGAAGTAAAATAGTTAGAAACACATTTTTTTAGTTTAAAAAGCAAAACAAACAGGAACCTATTTCATGACACTACAAAAATTCGCTTACAACATGTATGTGTGGCCTTTTTGCTGAATTTTAAACTATTGGAGACGTTCAAAACTCTCGAGTTAAGGAACGGCCTTGAGTAAAAATTCGTTCGAATTCGTAAGAATTTGTAAAAAATCGTAAGATTTAAAAGTCTGTACCATACACAAACATAATAAAACTTGTATAAAACGAAGGATCGACTTAACAAATATAACTACATGCGCGCTTACCTTTCCTGGCACTTTATTCGGGTTGTATTCCTTCTCCAGCAATATTGATGCATATCCCACATTGTCGCTCGATACCAAACGATTTGTATTATTCATCGAAGTTGCATGCACGGCAAACCAATTGAACACTCCGAGTAGGTTCTCTTCCATGTCAACAAATCTTATCTGAGTCAGTGTCTTATCCACATCATGTTCATACTGAGCACGTTCTTCTTCGGGATTCCGCAGATACGAAGTCGGCGATCGATTAATGTTTGCATTCAGGACCACAGTCTGCGAAAGGAACATTCGTCCAACGTGCATGTTATCTGTGGCCCGTTTGATACTCTAACGGAAAACAAGAGAAGATGTCAAAAAAATAATCAAGAACACTTTCAAATTTAAACAAACCAAATAGATTCCCAATGCCAGAGCATCAAAGGTCTGTGGCACGAAGCCCAAAATCGAAATGTCATACAGCAGATGCATCAGGAATCCACCAACCCCACTGTGCGTATGCGTTCCGCTAATGACCAAATTATCCACCGAATATGTGTCGCCATACCGCAGTTGCAGACGTCTCAAAACCTCCCTCTTCACAGCATAACCCATCATACCGGCATCAACCGAAACGTAGGCCACTCGCCTACTGTTATCATCTTCCACCACGAATGCTCTTGCGAATTGTCGCAGATGAATGCCTTTGCCACGTTGCCCAAGATTGGCATAGCCCATCTGAAGGTCATTGAATATGGTTGTAATTAGTAAGCAGTTAAAGATGAATAACTTACAAAAGCGATTTCGACGGGAGGTCCTGTGACATCACCACGACCAACTCCGATCTTATAAGACTCTACTCTGTTGCACAGGATGAAGCACATCAAAGCCAGTAAAACAATTGTTTTTGATCCCATTTTGCGGGTTGTAGAGCGTTCTTCTGTTTTTCACAAACGTATCTAATGGTCAACGGTGTCGTGTCCTATTGAGGCTCCTTTCAATACTGAACTGCAAAAGAAAACGACATTGTATAGGTGAGATGACACCACACGGGTATTCCAGTAACGAGAATGCAAGCCCATTGAAATGAGGTGTGGAAATGGAAATGAATGCACGAAAGGTTACATGTATGAGGATATAATAATTGATTTTTTTATCTGTAGATTAAGATTGCATCTCTCGCTGACCAGGTACAAAGTAAAATTCACACACGAAGGTGTATATGGTATCTTTTGTGTGTTTCATTGACATCTTTTGATTACGGTTGGCGAGGAGGGTGCAGTAGCACTTTTCAAACAGGTTGTAAAGGTTTGTTTTGTAAGAAAGACAAGAGATGACGTGGGCAGCTTAGAGTGTTTGAATATTCGAAGAATATCCAAAAGGGATTTTGGCTCGCCTTCAGTCTCTGTTTCTTTTCGGGTTGTAACACAGTAATACACAAGTCGTCTTTTTAGAACAAGGAAAAAGGAAAACTGAAAACCTCACAGCAGAACTCCGGTATTTTGGAGTAGAGGTCAATCTAAATGTTCATCCGTTTAAAGATGGTATAGGTATTTTAGGCGTTCTACACAGCATCGGAGGACACAAATATAAGACGCTTGATACTTAAAAGATTTATATTTTTTTCAATAAGCTTTCGACCTTTCTAATGATGCTATAAGAGAAATTTTAAAGAATTTTCTTAAATCTATAGGATTCCGCTGTAAAAGATTTGATTCTTAACCCAGCTCAGTGCCACAAGGACGCTTACATATTGTAACTCCCATTTTCAGAATACTCTACTTAAACGAAAAGAAATAAGTTTCCAACCTCAAAAGGTTCTAATATCAGTATAGGTAAACAGAAGAAGCAGCCTGTAAATGAATGCAACTAAATATCATAGCCAATGATGATTAAAATATGGTCTCCATAAAGACTTATACACAAAATCTTGAAGCAGACAACTCGGTTGCAGTTAATTGACAGAAGAAAAAAAAAGGCATGGAATCTATACCAGCACTTAAAACGGAATACATGCACGTCCTTGATCGAATTATAGTCAATCCAAAATCACAAGATAAAGCCAACAGTTTCATACAATGGGAACTTTCAGTAAGTCTGACAGCTGTCTGACTAGATGTGTTTCAGTTTTTATTGGCCCAGAGTGGTCATACGTGTATAGTTATTGCAGTTGACGTTTATGGACCGGAAGCCGACAAATCTAGTCAAGAAAATCCTGCCTGAATACTCAGTTGACATTTCGAAGAGTCAAAATTTTGCAGAATTTTGAAGAGTCAAAAAAAGGGCCGTTGAGAGTAAAAGGTATCATTTCGAAAGCTACTCTGGCAATTTCGAATTTTAGCACGATATTTGACAACCATTAGTTCGCATAACACTATAATAGTATTGTGACAGGCAATATGGTGTTGCATTTTAAATGTAGGTACTTGTACTTGTATGAAAATAACAATTTTTCGAAAAATTAGTGAAGGGTCTTTGCAAAACAAAAAGGTAACGCTGACCGCGAGAATACAAAAACAATTCAAGTGCCTAGTCAACGCTTTCGGATTCCTAGTACCGACAAATCTAGTTGACGTTTTGCATAAGGTATACGAACGTCCCCAATAATTCAAAGTCAAATTTGACATACCTACATAATTTAATTGACTTTTTCGGCACAAAGTTCTCCAACTTATGACTGAAAGTCAAATTACTTTCATTTTTATTTCACAAACATTTAAACTTGGCTCCATTTTACTGCATCCCGTTCTGGTATTGCAATTTGCAACCCATTTTAAATTGAATATGACTCTCATAGAATCGTAACCATTTTTAATATTCAAACATCAATCCGAGGTCTATTATATGCCACATTTATTATTATTATTAATACATTTAATGTGCTACTGCCTACCGCCATTAAATGCAACTCGTATTCAAAATCCAAACAAAGAACCATAACAATCGACGACAACGCTTGGGATATTGCAAAAAAAAAAAAAAAAAAAAAAACGATAAACATCGTTCAGTATAGCTTACATGGCATTGCAGTGAATTTAATTGTTGACAGGTCCACTATATCTCTTGTCGGAAGTGTTTTTGCAATACTATTTCTGTCCATATGAGAGTAAATATAACTTGTAAAACAACATGCATTATGATCCCTACATGTGGGCATGTATAAAAATGACAGCAAATGCGTTTTGCAATTTGGCGGCAATTCAAATTGCATTATCGTTATTTAACAAATTGATGCAATAATTAATTAAATGCAGCACCAAAAACACGCCAACCTCAGTTATCTGTTTTAGCCTTTTGCACCCAAAGCCCGATGGCCTCATCGCCTCATCCAACTGGACTGCAGATTGTATTTAGGTTGCACAAAGAACAAGTCGATGACTGATCTTATGACATACACGTTCGGTATCGGATTACAGAATGGAGGCGGTCAAATACTCTTAAGCAAGCGTGTTAGAGAAAATGTGATAGCGACAAAGTTCAATGGCTTTTAAAATAATTGAAAGCTATTTGGCAAAAACCTCACGCATCTGTTTCAAGTTGATGACGGCATTGAGTTACGAATGCGATAACAGCGGAATTGAATGCTTGCGTACGAAAGGGAGGAAGTTTCTACGGTTGGTCTTAAAATTCGAAAAGAATTGAAATAAAAGTGTGATTCAACGTTCTCTTATGCACTGTGAAACTACACTTTACAGCTTTTAATGACAGTGACAAGTGAAGGCGTAGTATAGGTATACGTTGTGAATTCATCGAATGAATACTAAGTGCTGTAAGGAATGTTTTATTAATGGATGGTATAAGGCCGCATTTGTATGCCTGTACTACGGAATGAAAAGGCGCGTTCTGATTTGGTGACCTTGAGGCGGGTTGTATCAGAGACGATACTGATACCTCTTTCCATTAGCCACCTCTCATTTTTCCAATTCGCCATTTTGTTTTCCTACGGGTATGTCAATTAGAATCCGTGTGACATGCAAAAACGTAGGAAAAATAAAATATGAATGCTGTTGGATAGTTATGATATATCTTTAAAAGGAGAATAATATAATTTGTTTGGCTAGTAAAACAATCTAAATGAGATGTTTTATGCACTAGAAACAGAAACAGGACAAACATGGCTGTGCAATTTCCGCTTTTGAATATCATTAACTTCGATTTCATGAGTACATTTTTCTTGAACAACTGAAGAACAATTTTGTTTTCCCTCAACCAATCTTCATTGTTGATTTTTCATAAATATTTTAAGAAAAGTACACTTTTTCCAAAAAAAAAAAAACGAATAATTTCAAATTTAATGGATACAATTCCATGAACCCTCTGATAGAAATATTGCCGACAGCGGAAGTATCATAACATGCAAGGTGCGAGTTTGTTGGTGAGCCGGAATTTTTGAGGTTACGTGACATTGTCAATACGAATTTCGATGTAACAATACTAACACACTAGCATATATGCCACCCTATAAAAATATAGTTTGTAGGCAAGTAACGGAAAATCGGCCAAAGTTGAGCGTTTCTGTATTATCTCTAAGTTGTATTAAGAAAAACCGGCACGTAGTCATTTGGTCGCTATAAAATTATTTAACCTCAAATAAATAAAATAGCTGCCGATGTAAGCGAACAAATAAGTGCAGTGACTTAAATGTCGTTGAGCTTATTAAATTTTATTGATATCCGTGTAGTACTACCTACCTACCAAACTTATGTATATATTTCAATCTTGTTTGATCTAGATTTCAATTCAGACGTTTATGTCTTTGACAGTTCAATAGTTCCTTATTCGGTGAGCTGTCAAATCTTGCATTAAATAAATATTTTGGCAAAAGCCGGCCAAATACTCGTTACTCGTTATTTTCTGTAATTTGTTTGTGGATCTCTAACAAACTTTATGCGTTTCATTCAAACTAAGTATGTGAACGAACCTAATATGTTCACGCAAGCACAGTGATATATGAAGTGTCAACCTTGAGAAGAAATCTCGGTTTACTCATGATAACAAATAGAAATCATCTTAATTTAACAATAACCAAACGGAAGACACCCTTCAAACTGAAGGTCAAGAGGGCGCACACACAATAATGTACGTGGGTCTTACAAGTCTTCACTTCTGCAAGTCAATTGATTGAATCAACAGTAAACTAATATCAGCAACAACAACAATTTCATGTCATTACACTTGCCTACCAACTATTTGAGTGCCACTTCGCCGGCAATCAATCAATTAAGCAAAGAACCCAAACAAAGCAGACGTTACACGTGAATCATTCATCTTTCCTCTCACAATTCACACTCGTTAGTTTTTCAGTCATTGATATTCTAACAAAAAAAAAAAAAACTAAATATCCAAAAACTACCAGCGACCTATTTAAAATAGTCCAACCAGATTACACACTTAGTTATACAAAAAGTATCGCAATTGCAAAGATGATGCTAATCAGTGGCAATCCCAATGATAGTACAAGTACAACAGGAGATGGTACAGCAAAAAAGATCAAAATTAAATTAAAATTTAATTTACGTATATAACTGTCTGTACATATCGTGTTGTACATTATATCATCAATACAAACAGACAAATATGTCACAATGAATGGTGAATGGACACCCATAAGCCATCTAACGTTCCCCTCGATTCAATGAATGACACCGTACGCCGGCCGAACCGTCAACGATAACGACAACGGTAATGGATCTACGACTAAAACTAAAACTAAAATAACACTCACTCGCGCCTCTTTTTGGAGAAATGTATATATCTCGTGCTCGTGGATTGTTTGCGCCTATCTTACTGTTGCTGATGTTCGATGTTATAGTGTATGTGCAGTTTTCGACTTGGCTATAGTTGTCGGTATTATACAATTAGCTAGGTGTCTGTGGCATCATAATTGCTTAATATTTCTGTTGTTTGTTTTTATTTTGCAAATGCAACTGGGAATTCACGTCACTTATATGCACTTGTTTCGGCGCCAAAACTTGATCTTTATTGTGATCTTCAATTATTTTGACGGAAGGAGAAAGTGAATACGTTTCGTAACCGTCAGTTGATTATAAAACATTTTACCGCTGTTCCGTTTTATTAGTAATAAAAAAAGAGAAAAACTACATTAACGGCTATTGGGTCAATGTCAGAATGTGCAGTAAGTAAACTCTTAAGAGACTTGTTACTTTATTAGGGTTTAAAGGTAAGGCCACAGTATGATTTTGAATGGTATTTTTTTATTTGTTTACACTTGAACTCTGAGTGCGTGATGCACTTCACAGACAAACACATGAAACCTTAAATTAAATTGGCAAAACCGTCGAGCATCCGATTTACGATTAAGCTGGCTCGCGATTTACCATTTTTGATTTTGATCTTTTTTTTTCTTTATTTGCTCTGGCTTGGAACGGATATCACTTCGACTTCGGCGCGCACTGATCGTAGACTGAGACTGATCGACGGTGGTGGAAAATTTAAACCACAGCCCCAGAGGCACCGAGTGGTCTGCCTCTATCTGCTGCTTGAATTAGCAGTAGTGCGGGAGGGAATTGTATAACGTCGCTAACAGCGCACATTCGATAACAGATGACTGCACAATTTTTGTTTAGTAAAGCTGGCAATTGATAAGAGTTATTTATACCATACTCTTGTAAGAGTTCGGAAAATACCATCTTTCTGAGTGTGAATTTGAAATACTTTTGCAATTGAAATTCCACTGCGAGTTTTTTAATGCATTTTTTACTTGAGACTGTGGTTGGTACTATTTTTTGTCACAAAAACTTTCAAACCCGAAAAGTAGATAAATAAATGATGTTACAAAAAAAGTTGTAACGGATCAAACGTCATACAATGATATGGACCTAAGTTAGTATCAAATCTTGACAGTTAAAAATAGGGTTCCAATATGATCGCGCTTTGAATTAAAAAGTAATACTGAATCTTATTGAAACACTTGAAATGGGCGATGTATGGTTAACCTGTATTAGTGTCGTACAGTTTTATTATGGCTACAGGCAAAATGTATTAAGTATATCAAATCACAAATAGTCTTTTTTAGAGAAATGTTAAATGTCAAAATATGTAGGTATTCTACTTGAAAATCGGCATAATAATAATCATGAACTTCAGCTGGATTATACTCCAGGTAATTCTGTTATCATTAAAGAAACTAGATAGTGGGGAAAATTTGTATCATAATATCATATACGGACATCAGTATCCGATCCCATATAAGTGATATATTAACTACAAAGAAAAACATGAATAGCAAACATCTTCGATTTTAGTGATTTCATTTTTTACTACGCTAAGGTTGCAACGAGACCGATTTATTATTAGATATCATCTAATGTCGTTTTCCATTGGGACCACCACAAATCTTTTTCAGATCTCAGATTTTACTGGGCAAATGGAACATGCAACGAAATTGATCTGCTTTTGTAAATGGATTAGTGCGATATTTGACAACAATATCAGCTGTTCAAATTGCATTTGTTTTTGCAGAAACCACATCAGCGCCGGTGATGCGTTTTATAAAGTACCTTTCTATGTTTTTCATGGGACGTAAAGGAAAACATACCTAAATCATTTCATTTACAGCTTTTTAACACCGAGCCGAAAACTCGTTTTTTTGGTTACCATTTTCGATCTCATTAGGTCTATTCGCGTACTTTCCCGAGCCATCAAACACTAACAATCTGTCAAGAATAAGAAATTGAGCGATACTCTCTCAGAGACCCGAGAAATTACCCCAAAGTACGTTGATACACCTCGAGCTACTTTGAGCCACTTTTATCTTTAACATCTAATCCATTCCATATCACAAATAAATATATAACATACCTTTTTGCAAGATATGAAACGTTCTAGCAGACCGCCACCGATTTTTTTATTTTCACAGATTTTTTTTCTTTGCAATATTATTGAATTTAAAGACAGATTTTGAGTTTGTTTCTTGGCAACTTTTTGCATTTGACATACCTATTTATTAGTACCTACTTGCCCGTTGAAATTCTCTGAGCTGTTTCGAGCCAACTACACGTTAGTTTGCTAATTTTCTCTTTTTCTGTCAATTTTGACTTTGTGCGATTGCGATCGATTTAAGCCGCGTACGCGAATGAACCTATTAATAAACAAACGACTTTAAACGGCTCGTTTTGAAAACTAAAATGTATGAGAAAACTTCTGTTTTCGTAGAAGTTGTCGAGTGTTCTCACGAAAACCCGGTTTTGGGCTCTGTGTGAAAATTTAATTGTAGATAGCTTAGGTCGACCATAGAAAGGAATAGTGTGACAGCTCTTAGATGCTACCACAGCACGACAAATGTTCGTTACTTTTTTTCCTTCGATTATCGTAATGCACCTGACAAGGATATAGGGCCTTACTAATAATCATTTTTAACCTTAACACTAAATATTTCCTAGGTCACAATATGCAATTTTGTATGGAAATTTTCGCCATTGTGAGCTCGAAAAAGTTAGCCTGGACACTAAAAATGATAGTGATAGGATAGACAATAAAATACGCACTAAATTTGCATTAAATTTTCACACAACCGGATACTGAAAAGTAACAATACTCTCGCCATAAGAAAAGTTTGTCTATTCGATAGTAATGAGTCCAAGGCATACATTTATTATTATCACAATCAAAACTTATTATTTATAAACACAAATTGAATAGCAATTGCTATAGCGTATGCATCTACCTTGAGTTCTGAAATTGTTTAGGGATGAATCGCGCCTTTAACGTAATATGAAATGAAATGGTAATGCATTGTATGTAATGTATATTAATGATATTATAATTCTGAAAAAGTGTATGGAGTATGTATTTGTTTTGTTTTTTTTTTTCATAACTGTCCATATCCATATTCATCAGGAGCTTTGGAAAGTCAACTTATATGTGGTTTTCCATTGGGACCAAAAATCAATCTTTTTTTTATCTAAATCACTTTTCATGTTCCATTGGGACCAAATATCAATCTTTTTTTCGATTCAGAGCACTTTTTGCAGATCTCGATATTTTTTCAGATCTACACACACTCTCACAATACCAATATACTTTGCACAGCTGTTCTATGTCATTTTAAGAAGTTTGCTTTGAAGACAAATGGGGGTAGTTTCGTGAAAACCAAAATAACGAAATACATTGAATAGCCATGGATATAATTTAGGAGGAACTATTAGCTTCATAGTTTTCCTCGTCATCTGCAAACTATGAATCACCAAAAATCCTCTATTTGTATGTGCAATAGGGGAAACATTTTTCAAGTCGATATCCGTAATCCCAAGCGGACCTAAACCCAAATTTAATAGATTTTAATGTGTGGAAATATTCTCCATACTCCATAAGTAGGATCGTTCACTTAAGTTGAAGAACTGTTGATATCTCAACATCAAAGATAAGGAATGAAATATTTAAAGTGGTTTGTCCGCTTCATACAGCTGCCAACAGCTGCAGTTAAAATTTGTCAATTTTTCTATTTATGATTTGTGAATAACTCTACCAGCTGATGGATAGTCATTTGTAAGCATTTTTATGTGTTCTGAATTATGCATTCGCTTCCTTCAAATATGGATAAAAGAAAACTGGGTGGAAAATATGGAACAACGATTAAAACGAGAGTTCAATAATGTGTGTTAAAAACAATTTTAGGTGACACTCATGTAAAACACTAAAGTATATTATTTAATTGAACTTTAACAAAGTACATAACTGCTCTTTGTACATCTAAAAATAATCACTTTTTTTTCCTACATACATAATTATATTCACTTTATTAAACATTTGTTTCAAATAATAATTTTTAAGGTTAATTAATTAAACAGCCGGGTAGAAACAATTTTGTTCGAAGAATCGAAAACTATTTATTGTGCTTAAAACTTGTATTTTTAGCTTACATTCTCGAAGCAATCTGTTCGTGTGCTGTTTTCAGAAACGACCCCCGAAACGAAACAGAACTTCAGAATTCGACAGTAGTCTTAAACATTTTGCTGATTACAGAAATCTATTTAAAACGATAATCCACTAATCAACTACTTATTTACGAGGGTCGATAATATTATAACAACAAAGCAATGCTAAATATTTCGATAGCTTTAGAGCAAACAACGTTGTTAGCAAATAACTCGGTATCTAATCTAAATCTTTAAAAGTTGTAACCACTTAAAATATTTTGAAGGGTGTATCTAATCTTAAATCTAAGAATGGCATAATAATATTCGAAAATTCGAAGAGCAATATTTTTGTTATGGTTTGCGAAACGAGCTGAACGCTAAATTGTGTAGCTATAATAAAGAACCATGGTAAAATTAATAAAGGAAAATAAAAGAGAAAGTTGGTGGTTCGGATGCGAATTTAGCCGCTCAACGGCAGGATTCTACTTAGCCTTCCTGTCGGGCTTTGCATTTAGACAAGAAAATGCCTTATTTCAAGAAATAAAAGATAAAAGAATAGACTGAATAAATTTAATGCATTTAAACTTGAGCTTAAATATATTGAGTCAAAACTTCAACTACTTTAGGTACCACGTAAACAGAATTAGAAAAAAAAACAAAATCAGCGAACGAAAACTTTAAATCGCTAGAATCAACTCACTCCAACAATTCGACCCAAACAAACCCAAAAAAGTCCGACATAATTCAAAAATCGACTAAAATCAACAGAAATACTACTAAGGATAAAATGCACGAGATCGTCTCATTGAGATAAAAAAGTAAAAACTGATATAACTAGCACTTAATCAAACCGTTGCATAATTTTAGACTGACTTTAATTACTTGTGATTGCTTGTTGTACTTTACTTTAACTAACATATGATATTTGTTATGGACCAATCTTTAAAATTTTATAATTCTTCTGGTTGGAATTTTAATTTAAAATAAGAAATTTAAGAAGTACAAACATGATATTTTGTGTAAGGTCTGGCCCTTAAGGCATCAGCTTGGCATCACTGTAGACCTGCATTATCGATATTTCCTTATCTCACCTATATCTCAGTTACTGCAACTCAGTTGATAACAAAACATTTGACATTTGTAAAGAAAATAAAAACATGCTTTTCCATATGATTTGCCATCTCCTTGGCTTTCATCTCGGAAAAAAAGTTGGATGCGAATAAAAACAACAAAAAACATCTAGAATTACGCTTCAATTGAACCAAAGTCAGTTCATTTTGAACCCACTAATTGGTTATCCAATTCTAGTTAAATGGTAAGTCTCATATCGTCCTCTGAAAACACTTTCTTAAAACTTGTATCACCTAACCAACGATTACAAGGTGACAACTATTTATAGAACGCAATTTTTTTTCATAATTTTAATTCAATTATAGTATAGCAGCAGTAAAATTAGGGAATTATATAGAAAATGCTGCCAACAACAATATTTCGACAAATGTACCGGCCGGGTATGTGTAAGGGCCTCACCGACCTATTGCGCACCACTCGCGAAGGCACATGCCTCAATCGCTATGCTGCTGCCACTGGATTATTGAAGACATCATTTCTGGACTACCAGCGATGGGATATAGTCTCACTTCGATTGTATGCGGACTCGAAAAAGCACTCTATTCAACTGAAAACCATCAAGAGCCGTGACCTTATCCAAAATGTCATCGACAAGAAACGCGAAAGCTTCATCGAGCGTAAGAATGTCTTGGTTAAGGATATCCGCAACACAAAGTCCATGGTGCGGGAGAGGGTGCGTGAGAAGATGGAAGAAGTTATCGAGCGCGAGAATATCATGACCATACCGAATCTATTGACAGTCGGACGTGCCTTTCTTGCTCCGTACATTGGATATGTCATCGTAGACGGGGATTTTAGTCTAGCAATGGGTTTGCTTGTGGTTGCCGGAATAACCGATTTGGTGAGTCACAACCAACCATAGTTTTTGCATAGAGAATAAGAATGTTGTCGTTGCAGCTAGACGGACAAATTGCTCGACACTGGCCAACGCAGGCCAGTAAAGCTGGTTCATTCTTAGATCCGATGGCGGATAAGTTGCTGATTGGATCGCTGGTCATTTCGATGGGTTATTGTGACTTACTGCCATTGTGGTTGGCTGGGACCATCCTCTTTCGTGATATCTTCCTTTTGGGTGCTGGTTTTGTTATACGTTATATCAGCCTGCCGCCGCCTGTAAGTCGTAAATTTGCTTTGACATAGGTAACTGCTCTTATAGTAGATGTAGTCGTTTGCGCTGATACTATTCCATTTGATCGAACAACTGTATACTGTAAACTTTAGCCATAGAGTTTAAAATGCTCTGTTCTAGTCCTGAAACTATGGTACGTTTATGCATTAATCTCAAGAGACTACATATAGCGGGAACACAAAGTGCAAAAGTATTTAAAAACCGGAGGCCCCTTAAACGTGTCTTCAATAAGCTCCACTATGGTTATTCTGCAGATAAAAGATCATAAAACTGTAACTTCCGGTAATACTACTCGTCAATAAAATTTCGTTTTTCAATTTTAGAAAACCTTAACTCGTTACTTTGATGTCACGCACGTAACTGCCCAACTGGAACCCACGTTAATAAGCAAAATAAACACTTTCGTGCAGCTCACTGCTATCGGCGTAAGCTTAGGTGCCCCCGTCTGGAGCTATCTCGGTATACAAGCAATCGCAAAATTTAAACGCTGTATTTTAACTGATTTTCAATTACAGATCATTCGCTTCTGCATGGATTATGGTATTTAACTGGCACAACAACAGTAGCTGCTGCTCTCAGTTATGTTCTCAACAAAAATACTTACAAAATTTTGAAGAAACAAACGTAGAACAACGTCGGCAAGACCGCGCATGCCTCCGCAACTCTATATCCTTTTAAGCTTTTACGAAGTGAACGACCTGCTAGTTCTGTTTTTTTCTGAATTTCCGTAGGCAATGTAAATTAAATTTATGACTGACGCAAGGGACTTTTGCAACAAAACAAGCTATTTATCTTTATTCCTACTACTATGTGGCGGCGATATATTTGTCGGTCTTGTACATTTCATAGGCGAACTCCTCCCTATGGCCGGGATCGAATTCTAGTCCGACATAGCTGATTTCCAAGCTAAAAGGTCCATCATGACCAGCCCTGGCGCCGACTGAAAATCCCAAATGCGTTACCCGGTTCAGACCGATTGCGTTTTGCCTGTCTTGCACGCGACCCTTCGAAGCGAAGAAGAATTTCGAAAAAGGGATCTAATGGAAAATGAGTTGTTTAGTTTGCTTGAAATTGAAAATACGTTCATTTTTCTACCCTAACGGTTTGCCAGTGAGGACCTCCTCGGGTGTAAAGCACATAGTGGTAGACATCGTTCCAGAGCAGATCAAAATATCCTTCCGTATGTAGGTTGATGAGATACGAACGACCGTCACCTCGTACCTTAAGCACCAGAATGTTGTACTGCTGCCAGTCGTAGGTGGTCTCTCGTTTAAAGGATTTCTGAATTCCAAACAACTTAGCTATGGAAGTGAAATAATTTATACGGTATGGCTTACCCGGACTCTCTTGGTTCGAATGTTAGCATATCCTGTTCGTTTAATTTTTCCATCCTTTAAAACGTCACCGCTAACATAACCATGAAATAGCCCGGCTTCGGAATCGCTTATCTCCAGTTTGGCTGTGCTTTTACCTTCTGCATGGTCATTGTCAGTAGTGACAACCCATTTGTTAAGATCTTCGTCGCTTTTGAACTGAAATACAACATCAGTTTCACCTGGAAATAGAAATACAAAATAACTATAAAAGTAAATTCACTTCACGCTTTTTCAGCAACGAACCGGGCCGGAAGACAAGAAGTGGGTCACTTTCTAGTTTCTCCTTCATCTCTTCTTTCCATAGAGCTATTTCCTGCTTAAGGTCTCTCATTCCATCCAAAATAAGTTGCTTCTTTGATGGCAATGGTAGTTCTGTGCGGTAACCACCTTTCTTTTCCTTTTCCCAAAATTCTGAAAGGACTGCCGTAGTGTGAAAAGCGTGGTTGGATGTAACGGCCAGGGAAGGAGGTGACTTGTGAAGACATTGTGGAAACCGTAAGCCAGAACATCTACTCTGTGAAATAATTCGCACCAAACTATTCATATTTTGTTTAAATTTGTCTCATATTGGAAATTAAAAAAAATAATAATTTATACACAGTAGTGTTATGAGAGCGGGTGACGTTTGACAGTACACTAGTAGACAGCTGAGACTGAAGTTCAGGCGAATTCTGAAAAACACATTTTACTGATTGTGAATCTGCCTGATGAGAGCGTTCAAAGAGTTATGAAGATTGAAGTATTCGTGAAAAATTTTCTACCCACTAAAGATTTCGTAAGAAAAAGCAGAAAAAAGCATCTACATCAGCGGGATTGTTTGCATAGTAGGTAAGTTTATCTTGAGATTTTCAATTCTCTAATGTCGATTTCCATTGGGATTTTCCGATTTTGCTCTCAGATTTCAGATTTTTCGTGCCCAAGCCCAATGGAACATAAAACGAGATTTTTCTTCCTTCGCATTTGTGGTAGTGCGTGTTTGAAAAGTCAGCTGTTCTTAAATTGTAACTTATGCTTATTGACAAATGTACAAGTTGGTCTGCGATATCTGGTGGCAAAGAAAAGAACCCTATCAGACATACAGGAATCTGTCATCGGTAAGCGGTACGTGTATTTTTGCAAAAGTAATTTATTTATTTTATAAATGAAAAACTCTTTCAATTGATATAAATGCCTTGTCAGTCTAAAATCCAAGTACTGTTTATGGAAAAGAAAATAACCCCGGGTCAATAAATTATGTTTGAATCGTTTAAAAGTGGAATCAAAAATTTGTGTTGGTTTCGTGTAAACAATTTGTTTATTTTTGGATTATTCTCTTTTTTACTTGTTTAAAGTTCTTTAAATTGTTGTTAATATTCTAATTACTGTGCAGCGTTAGGTATCTATTATTGTGCAGCTAGCCGAGATTTATCTAAGACTTTCTCGATATGGTAATTTTGGAAGGTTTCTGCTAGGAAATGCTACTTCGAGCAAACGCAATGCAGTATGTTTTATTATCTCTTGCAATTGGCTTTTATAAATCGCTTCTTTAAAACGTAAACTACATATTTTAAAGAACTTAGGAAATTATTTTCCCATGCGAAGAACAATTTACCACTTTTTTTTACAAGGAATCGAGTTTTAAACTTCTTTTGGATTTTTGTACATGGTTATACCATGTTCTCTATATGAGTTGCACTGGGGTACACCACAATGACACACTCGATCCAACACTTTTTCTTTATTTTCCAACACTGTAAACTATTTATAAATTTATTTGTATGTTTTTAATTAACAAATGTATTTATTTGCCACAATATTTAAATATTTAATCTCGCTTAGCTTCTTTTACGTATATTTTTTCGCTGATCTGTCAAACTTGTATGTCTAGTAGGGTTCAAATTATAGCCGCTAGGGTACACCATCCATTTCTCAATAGAAATCCACTCAATTTATGTTGATATCCATTGCTGCAGCCAAATGTAATTTTTTCTTTATTTTTCACAGACTTGCCTTCAAATTAGTACACTTTAAAGTTTGACAAAAGACAAATGTTTTGGTGTTAGTGTACGTAGGTGTGAATCTCGCTCAGATATCGAGATTCGCAAAACTGCTCTGACTTTTTTTGCGGCCAATGGAAAATGAAATCTGACAGCCAGCTGATTTCGAGAGCATAAAAACTGCTCTGACTCTCAAAAAAAGTGCTTTTTCTGTCCCAATGGAAAACTACATTAGTACACTTTTGAGAAATCTCAACTTTTTTCCCATACTTTCGCTAATACCAATGTTATGTTTTTTTGCTGCCAACTAATACACACAAGAACCAATAAAATTCGTATTTCATGTTCGATTTTGAAAAGCCAAATCGAAAACGACATGACATTCACACATCTTTTTAGTTAAGGCGATCTAAAGCTAATTGGATATAATAACAATTTTTTTTTTTTGATATACTAACTAAAAATTAAACAAAAATGTCACATTAGCTTTTCGTTATAAATAAAAAAATACTACTACCTTTTTGCCATTTACTGAACGTAGCCTGTCACTGATGTTGTCATGTCTACGACATTTCTAATCAAAATCAGCTGGCACTGCGACCGGAAAAAACTTGCAAATTTATTGTTTGCTAATTAGCCACGAAGGACAGGCAAACAAACGTTTTTAAAACTTACTTTACTATTTACTTCAGTTATTTAAAGTATGTGCTAGTAGTAAAGCACAGTTGGATCGTTCTCTGAAAGTAGGAGAAGTAACATTTGAATTGGTTTGTGCAGTTTGTTAAGAAATGGTAAGAATAGAAAATCAGACGAAATGCAAATCAAAATTCCAACTAGTTGATACAACGAATCAATAGATTCTAACACACATTCAATTTGCTGAGAAATTTTGAAATAAGCTGAGTGTGCATCCCTGGTTGCAATAGTGGCAATGTCCGCATTACATGCAAGCGAATAAATATGAGCAAATTCATCTCCAAAAAATCTGGATAAAAATAGAAAACAGGCACACATCCAAGGTCATATGCCTCATTACGTTGACTGGTTTCCTCCATAGGGAAATAAACTCATTTACTTATAAATACCTACCTGTTAATGGTAAGTTGGAAATGCCGACTTCAAAGTGTACCACTAAGAAGAGATACTCTCATAGAATGCGGAATTTATCTGGACTGGAGAATGTACGGCAAACATACACCTTTTACAGGTTTATTTCTTTAACTTAAATCATTTATACGCACCGTCTTTCTTTGGTGTTTCAAACCGGTCCAGTGATCTTGTTATTGGCTCATGATAAAATGCCAACTAGAAAGTGGTCGGTGCTGTCTGTCGTCTCGCCCCCACTACACCATTTCAGAATCAGTCGTTTTCGCTTCTGTTGGTTATCTAGTTGTTTTTAGTTTCTTGTCAAGTAAACATCATAGCACAGCGATATGGTGGGATACAGTAAGGTTTGTGGATGTGGCATTTCATTTCCTCCCAAACGTCCTATTTATTTGTCATTTTAAAATTAGTAGACTTCTTATCGACTGTTAGATATCGGAAGTAGATAAATAATGAATTTTTCGGTCGAACACTATGAATTGATAAAAGTTTTCAGTATTTTTAATTTGTGTGTCTAGTTAATACTGGTCTAAAGGTTATTTATGTTATTATTACAGGAGGAAGTTTACCTATACGATCCTCGAATTCTCTTGCAACTGGATTTCCATAAGAGTCCTGCAAAGTTTGATCCATTCATTTCTGCGGCAACACCAGGCGAAACGTGGCTGAAGGTGCGACCACTAAAAGATGGAGACTACGATAGAGGTTTTTTGCAATTGCTTTCGCAGTTAACGGCTGTTGGTGATGTTTCAAGGACACAGTTTCTGAGTAAGTATTTAAAAGATTAAGTGCACAAGTTCACTCTTTGGAGCTCATTGTATGGTAGGGCTGGTAAGCATTGTTTTCGTGAGTTAAGCATACATCAAGAGTGTAACTTTTACCTGTTTAATTTTGTTTTTAGCTAGATTCTCTCAAATGAAAGCCAGTGGCGACTATTTCGTTACTGTCATTGAGGACGCGAGGAAAAATGAAATCATCGGAGCTGCCTCCCTGATTGTAGAACGCAAGTTCATTCATGGATGCGCAATCGTAAGTACTGTACAGTTTAGAAGCTTCCTAAAATTACATCTCGTTTCATTTTATCTTTACAGCGCGGACGCCTCGAAGATGTCGTTGTAAATAACACATACAGAGGAAAACAATTGGGAAAACTGTAAAAAAAATATCAATCTATAAGTACCTATCTTCTCTAATTCATGTTCCTGTCTACTTCTAGCATTGTGGTAACAGTTTCCTTGCTCGCCGAACATATGGGCTGTTATAAAATGTCACTGGACTGCAAAGATAAGCTTATACCGTTCTACAAGTCGTTGGGATATGTGCTTTTACCTGGCAATTCCAACTCGATGACTATTCGTTATGATGAATCTCCTAGCACAAATGGTGCCCACAATCCAACCAGCAACACTGTAAGCCTGGAATGTACGTCCTGACAATTAGCCCCCAGTACTGCAGCCAAGTCAAAACTTTAACTGAAGAAAATTCAAATCAAATTTTGTTTTTATGTGACGCAACTATTAAGCTTAATTTACAACATCGGTGTTCGGTGTAGCTTCCACTTAAGGTACATCTAACACCGGGCACAACAGCAAGGGTGTAAATTTGGCTTAAGAATGAAACTGAGATGAACTTTTGACCCACGACAAAGGGATGGCAAAAATTGCATCTAATCTTTAGATATGTTCACGTTGCGCACTATTTTGTTTATTTTCTTCTTAATTAACGTTTTAACTTGCAAAAGGTGAGCCACTCAATTAATGACATCATTCTCACTTTTGACGCTCCGCAGTGCTGGCTGAAATGTGGCCATAGTTATTTGCTTTATGGAAAGTAGTACCTAAGTTATTACTACTAAGTATATTTTAAATTGTTTATTATATGTTTCGTTTATCTATATTTTGGTGGTGGAATGTTCGTCATAAACAGAGACTATTCTTCGGTGTTGTTTAAGATAAGCCTTGGAAGTGCTCCAAATACATTATTTGAAAAACAATGCTGTGATATTCTAGTGTTTCTGTTTTCTTCATCAGATATAAGCAGACACTCATAGACTACGCGATTGGATGACAATAGCAAACATGTTTCGTCACATTCATAAGATTCATGAGACGCAGTAGAACGGCTAATTATGCCCTGGGTTCATACTTGCCTCATTCGCAGTTAAACGCTTGAACGGCCGACATGTCCCTATTTGTAGGTATTTAAATTATGGCCATATGTCCTCAATAACACGCATGTGTAATGTTGGTTTGCAATACGGCGATTATTTTGAACGACGCCTTGCGACTTTACGTATCCTCAAGTAGCTCTTGAGTGGATTTTGACTTCAAATCGAAAAGCGCAATACTCTTATCAGAATCACCAGATGGAACGGGACCAGAAGTAACAATAATAATAATAAAACAAGACCTGCAGGCAACAGCAAAGGCTATCTTGTGAGATATCACCAATGCATTTTTTGTGGATTCAACTTCAAACCGAAGCAGTTTTCTTCATGGAAATCAGAATGAGTGCAAGAACCAATTTTGTTTTAAACCAAATTCTTGAAAATCCAAAGGCAAGATAAGATAGGTGGTATAACCTCTGTTTGTCAAAGGTAATGAAGACAAGCAATGTTTTGTCGAAATTGGCTGATTTCCATTTCCATAGTATTTATTCATTACAAAAAAAAAAATTCTAGGTTTTCTAATATTACAATTTACTAAAAAAAACTGCTTAAAATACCTACCTACGTAAAGGCTTTTCTTCACACTGACCTTGGGAGTCAGTGTTGCCCCCCAACTGGGTTGAAAATGTAGCGTGGGGGCCGAATTCGCCAGGGATTTCACATTTTCCTGGTGAATTTTTGAAAACTTACGTTAATCCGGAGTTTTTTTATTCTTTTTTTATTTTTTATTTTTATTGGAGGCCCCGGTTTGTTCCACTTCGATCTATGCAAAAATAAAGATCCCAACCGCTAAACCGACAGAAATATAAAATTCTGAATATGGTCCATTTTTGTTTGTTTTTGGGTATATAGGACTTAAAAACAAACTCCAATCAGCGAAAGGTGTGGCAACGTATGTCAACAACCTCCTCCGAGTCAGTCTGACATTATGGCATTGATCAAGTTGTTTTTTCTCTGTTTTGCTTTAATCTCAATTTGGGGAGATTTCTCGTGAAATCGTGTCCAAGGGCCCGGTTCTGGGACAAATATTCGGGTTTACTGGTGAATGCAACCTTTACGTGGTGGAAAAGTGTAGTGTAGTAGTAAAAGTGTAGTGTGGTAAAGTACACACACTCATCTGCAAAACTACACGAGTTACAACAACTATAAGTGGCCGTAGACTGAGTTGTTGTAGTTGCATTGAAGATTCTACTTTACTTTACTTTGCTGAGATAGATGTCCAATAAAACACGGTTAATAAATTACTTGAAAATACGGAACTCGTGGAAGCAATTATTTACTATTGAATATCACAAAAGTATTCAACTACTCGCAATGGCAACTCCAACATATAATTGAGTTTGACATTGGCCGCGTTCCTCTGCCCGCTAGTCTTCTAGCACAAAATATCCCTGATGAAGGAGCTCGGGCAGCGGCAGCGGCAGCGGCAAAATGACATTTGACTGGCATCAAAAACATATGACTTTCCTTCATAAATAATTTCGTGTCGCATAATTATTTCCAAACTGCATTTAAAAAGAAATGGTACATGTTATAGAAACCATAATAATATCGGAATTGCTATTTTACTTACCTTATTACCAATTTCATCACAATTGCAGCTCGGCTTCGTATTTTTGTTTTTATTTTGTAGACGTTTGAACGATTTCCATTGACAGCTGTTTTTTTTGTGTTTTTTCTCTCAAAGCAGCGGGTAGTTTTGCGCTAGATTGAGAAATTTCCGACCATAGACAAACCATACTGAGACCCCCAACTGGCAATCCTCTTGCCGCTGGCCGCCTCGATTTTTTTTCAAATTCGCCATTTTGTTTTCCTATCGGTGTAATTTGAATTTAGAATCCGTGTGAGCAACAAAAAAAAAGCGAAACAAAAAAAATGTGGTGAGTTTTCTTTTGACAGAAGTCGATTGACAAATGTCAAAATATGTAAACACAATTTAATTTTTCCTGCAACAAATTGAAAAAATGTAAGTTTTCGCGTATTTTTAGTGTTTAAATTAATAAAAAAATACATTATATGTCTAACAGATTTGTCCAAGCTGCAGGAGAATACACGCCAATAACAGTTTATTGCCAAATTCATGGAATACGAAGCACGAAGTGAACAGGCGAACGTTGAACGAAAGCGTATCGATAACAAAAAGCGTAGGAAGACCGTGATTGTAAGTTGATTTTAATTTACATGAACCTGACAACGAATTGATAACCATTTTGTATCCACTTCTAGGAAGATACCAAGCAACAGCAGCATCGTGTCCAAATGGCAAGGCGCCGGCCGCTATGAAAATCAATTGTCGCAGCAGCAACGTGTCCAGGAGGACAATCTCAAAAAGTAAGTGTGTACACATATAGTAAAAGTTGTGTAAATTGATTCCTGAACCTTTAACACTAGGCAAGAGGAAAGTTTCGCACGCCAGGAGCCAATGCGCCGGCAAACCATCGAACTAGTAAAGCACGAGATGAGAACCAAAGCCAAGGTAGACTGGGAGAATCATGATATCAACCTAAAACAGATTCGTCTAAAGGCAGAAGAAAATTGCATCACTGTCATCATCAGCATCAAGACTGCTGGCACAGTCATTGGTACTGGATTCAAAACAATGCTCACTGATTGGGACAACGTTGTTACTGCTGCTCGTGGTCTCTCGGTGTGTGTACTCTGCCAAGGGAGCAACTGGTGTTGTTTCTCGGTACATTGAGGCTCGTATTGGAATCCCCTACAATACCTCAAATGAATGACATCCAAAACCAAATCTCTTCAAAGGGATGGAACCTTAAAAGTAAGTTGTTGGATGCTGCATCTTATAAAGAGTTTGTCTTAATAGTTTGCTTTTCTTATATCATTATAAAACATTCGCAGCCCAAAATGACACCAAGTGAGACGAGAGCTGTAATCAGGTGCATGTCGTGATGTGGAAGTGATGGAAAGTGAAACCGCATACAGGGCTGTGCCCATGGAGCAGTATACAGACGCAGATGTAGAGATGTAGACTTCTCATAAACGTGTTAATATTAATATTTAACAAAATACAATTTTTTTGTTTATATCTTATATATTATATTCATGGCAGGCAAATACTGTCTTGTTTACAACTAACAATCAATAAATCCTGCAGCAAATTTGCGAAGCGACTGTATGTGTGTTTTCTTCGATTTGTAATTTTTTATAAAGCGTTCCTTGTTGCAGAACTTAGAAGTAGAAGAGTTCTACCTGCTACCAAATGGAAAAACACCCCCGAACAGTAATCCACAACAAGGCGTTCATATACATCTCCAAATGCTCGGTGGCAAAGGAGGATTTGGATCCATTCTTCGTTCGGTGCCCAAATCGAAAAGACTACAAACCATGATGCTTGCCGTGACCTCAGTGGCGGGACACTTCGCGATATCAACGAAGAGAAATGCCTCAAAGCATACACATACGGTAAATACAATGAAGAGCCACATCCAAAAAAGAAAGTCCATCCATTTGAGTTAAATAAAATTAACAAATCTTTATTTACTTTATATAAACTTATAATGCACAAGTAAGGTTAGGTAAACCGAATAAAATGATCCTATATCCAAATCTGGTAATCACTGTGTCGTAAATTGAGATGAGACCCATGCCAGGCGCCGTTTTAATTTAGTGAGTAAAAACTTAAAAGCTTTGGTCCACTGCTCATCCGAGTTAAATTGTGTATTGTGTTCTGGAAATAGACAATTGTTTTGACTGCATATTTAAAACCACAGGTGTATAACACTTACTTGATTGAGTACGAGTTTCCCGTTGATGGGTCAATGATCATTCCCTTCTCCACTTTGCAGGGCAAGCAAAACTCTGTGTCTCAGTTTTTCACCTATTGCTGGAACTGTATGAAGCACTCTAGGAAGGCAAACATTGCCGCATCGAACTTCGATCAAAACCACTTTCGTTAGGATCGATATCTAAATTACGGCATTTTATTGTGAAATATCATTTAGGTAAAACTCATTCAATGTACTTACGCGTTATTCTGCCATTGCTTGCTCATTAATACTGCCCAAACTCCCATCTAGTATGAGTAGATTTTGGCATCTTTGGCAGGCAAAGCTGACCGACACTCTATCATCAGTCATAGTCTTTCGGTTATGGTGATAACCCAGCGAATGTGTAATATCAGCTTGAGGCAACCTTTTCAGTATCAGAAGTTGCAACTTGCATTGCTCCAAGTTGTTCTCTGTTTGGTTCACAGCAAAAGAATCTTGTGCAGCACATCATCCGAGACGTGTTGCAACATTTTTTACATAAAATAATTGTTCGAGAGTTATTTCATTCTCTCGGCAGCAGTAAGTTCGGCGACCTCGTTCCACAGGTCAACATTTTGATTCTGAAATGTGAGCGTTCTTTTGTTTTAATGAGGAATTGTGTTTTATATACGAAACTTACATGTAACTAAACCGCTTGGCAGCTTCCTCATAGCTGTTGTCTTCTTTTTCCAGTTTATACGCTTCAAACTAGATAATTTGAAAGTAATTTGTAGAATAGGATTCATTCTCTCTCCATAGAGACGTAGTACCTGGACATCAAAGTTGTTTGGAAATTGAGTTTTGCGGTTATAATCCGTGCATTTGCTGTACGAGGATCGGTGGAACGTGCTTTCTGGACTTGAGCTATGATGAAATTTTCTCCATTACTTAAATCCATTACACAAACTTTTAATAAATCCACGAAATCGAAAACTAAATGGAAACAAATAATGCAAGTGTCAAGTCAGCTTGACAAGAGTGGTGAATCTGTTGTGTCAGTGTCAGTTTCAACCGTGGTGGGCTGTGACAATCGTGACTGTGTTCGCACAGTTTTTTTTTAAAAGAATTGCAACTCAAATTTGGTGAATAAGTATATTCTTATCTCAGTACCTACATTTTGCCTCACGAATGTTCGCTAAAAATATTTTCATTTGTTTATTATTCTTCAGAACTGTTCATCTTTCTTTTATGTCAAATAAATATACAATTATTTTATGAAAATTGATCACTTTCCACACAAAATTTAGTTGTAATAATTATTTTCAAATTTAACGGATAAAATTCTGTGAACGCGGCCAGCAGCTTTGCCCACAGCGGAAGTGACTGGCAAGCCACTTTGCCCACAGCGGAAGTGGTCAAGTTTAGGTGCCAGTGTGTTGGTGAGCTGAAATTTTTTAAGTTTCGTGACATTTGTCAATACGATTTTCTATGTAACAATACTAACGCACCTAAACTTTGCCACCCCATGGTAATGTAGCTTGGAGGCAAGTAACGGAAAAACGGCCGAAGTTGGTGGTCTCAGTATTGTCTCTGTTTCCGACTAGCGCAAATGGTAAAATGTCAATTTTTTTTATATGGAGTTTGACATGCCGCTGCTCATCTAGCGGGCAGTGGAACGCGGCCATTGAATTGATTTTGTTTATCTTTTTTTCAAAGAGTTTTCGACAAATGTGTCATCTTCGCTGCACAGTGCACATTGAAAACAAATTTGATATAAAACGAACTATAAAAGAAGAACGTGATTTTGTACGCAAAATCTGAAATCCGAGATAGATAGTTGGCGCAATCGTCCGGAAAAAGCGTATCCTCGAAGCTCAACCAAAGTAAATGTGAGTAAAATTTACCTTTATCGGCAATTGAAGGTAATAAACCGAACGAAGTGGCTATTCGCCCGCCGTTAGGGACACGGCTTAGGTCGACGGGTTAGGGGCACGACAACGTAACGAAATGTCATTGCAGACGGAATTTTAAAATCGGTACACGGAATTTTGGAACTGAGACACATTTTACAAGTAAATGCAAATAGTTTTTAGAGACGACTTTTTATTTGGCTAAATTGAATGTTTAGGTTAAAAGTAGAGGACATTATATACACTTAATGATATGAAGGTTGATTATATACTTCGTATGCATTTACTTTTTACTTGCTAAAATGTTTCGCTTCACTTGAAATCTATATTAATCATGCATCACAATGATCTGAAATGATTGCATGACATTAAAACACTAATTAGTCTCATGACACATTATGGGATGAAAGTCAATTGTTTTATTTGCATTTAGCGTGTATATTTCAAACGCTAAATGTAAATAAAACAGTAATAAACACGAAATAATTGGCTTTATTCTGTGTATTGAAATAAAAACAGTCATTTTTAGACCCCCGAACGTAACGTAATAAAAACTGTCACCGATTGGCAGCGCCCAAAGACGATATAGCACAACCACCACTGGGTTCATCCAGCTATGAAAATATTGTGGTGGAATTGTGGAATGTGGAACATTCTACCATTATATTACTCAAATTATTTATACGACTCAAGACTGTAAATATGTAACTAATTTGTATCTAACTGAAATAAACATTTTTTCTCAAAAAAATAAACTTTTAGCTTCAGAGAATTTGAGAAAATAAAAGTTAAAAATTCGCGGCGAATTTTTTACTTTTATTTTCTCAAATTCTCTGAAGCTAAAAGTTTATTTTTTTAAGAAAATTTGGGAAAATAAAAGTTAAAAATTCGCGGCGAATTTTTTACTTTTATTTTCTCAAATTCTCTGAAGCTAAAAGTTTATTTTTTTAAGAAAATTTGGGAAAATAAAAGTTAAAAATTCGCGCGAATTTTTTACTTTTATTTTCCCAAATTTTCTTAAAAAAATAAACTTTTAGCTTCAGAGAATCTGAGTAAATAAAATACATATAATCGCAAAAATATTCAACCATTATGTGTGTTCGTATTCAAGTGGGTACTGAATACAGCCATTTGGCCGTCATTGCCAAAGTGACACCTCGTTACGTTGTCGTGCCCCTAACCCGTCGACCTAAGCCGTGTCCCTAACGGCGGGCGAATAGCATCAGCCTTGTGGAAAAGTAAAAATAATCCTAAATATTACTATTATTAATCTATGAAATTTTGATATGCTTTACTTCCTTCTGCTTTAAGGGAGGATATCCAATTACCTCGAACAATGACCGATAATGTGGAGGAAATGCCTTGTGCCATGCAAACGTCCAGCACGATACCGGCAGCAGTTTCTTCTGAAATGTAAATATTTAATTAAGAGAATCGCCATACCTATTTACAGTCTTAAAAACATTATTACAGTGAAATCACACCAGCAACAAATCAATCAGCAGGTTCTGTTGATG
The DNA here is from genome assembly GCA_949126925.1 of Cheilosia vernalis. NCBI lineage: Eukaryota > Metazoa > Arthropoda > Insecta > Diptera > Syrphidae > Cheilosia > Cheilosia vernalis. The sequence goes on from OX421358.1 coordinate 119,397,741, forward strand.
CTACAATCGAGACCGCCGCGCCACAAACTCTTAAAGGTTTAGCATATAAAATGAGAAGCATTCTGGAGACGAAAAATAATACGATAAAACAATTGCAGCGCAAAAATCGGCAACAAGTCAAACAAATTGAAAAACTTAATTTATTGGTTATACAGCTGCGAAAACAGAACAAAATCTTGGAAAATGCTGCTCAACCTTTTTGTGATAAATAAGAATTTTTTTGTATTATTTTTGAAGTTTCAAGACTACATTTTTCGTTGTGCGTAATTCCACTTATATTGCAAAAATATAAAATGTGCTGTATTATATAGGAAAAAAAAATGTTTGCACCGAACATTTTATTTATAAACATCCGTGGAAAAGTTCTTTCGGTTTTCAAATATAGAAACGGCGGATGTAAGTTACATATATGTCGCGGTTTCTTATCTACACGTCAACAAGAGTGGCAATCCAGTTGGGTTATTAAAAGTCATTGAAAGCACGAAAAGGTATCCAGTGTTTCAGTGCAGTAGCTCAGACAACACGTCAAAGGGGATCGTATCTCCGAGGGATGGCAGAAGATATATAATGACCAGTCTAGTCTTTACAAATCAATCCCGGGGCTAAACTTTTTCCATATTTAAAAACCCACGTAATCGGTTAAGTCGAACTTTGAAGATAAGTCCCTCTAGTGCTCTGAAAACTAGGTTGAAGGGGGATTGCAATTGCCTCAAAGATCGTACTGAAAGACAAGTTCTCTACTGACGAGACAACAGGTCCGTAGGGACCCTAGGCCTAGCTTCTCACAACCATTCGTTTTGTGAGGAGTTTCGTTTTTGAAACGAATGGGAGGGATCTACAATTTTATGCCGATTCCAAACGGCGAATTCAGAAGCTTTTTCAAGACAGTAATACTCTCGGATGTGTGTCAATTAACCAAATCAAATAACCAAGTTCAAGCGAGTAACATAATTTTAATGCGATTAAATTACCAAAAGGGATATAAATAACTTCTCGAAACCTAAACAACAACATACTGGAACTTCACATGGTGATGTCCTTCAAGACGCCATCGCTTATGTCGAAGAGAGCGTCAGTACTTATGTTCGACATTTTTGCAGCGAAATCGAAGCCAATATTCGATGCATTTGGATCGTTTTCATCCGGCAACACAACCTTCTTGATATCTCTAAAGCTACGATCAAGATCGCCATAGGTTGCTTTACACTTCTCAGTGCCGTTCACCTGCAAAGAAATGAAAGGATGATTTGAAGATTCCGACTGTGAAAGAAAATCTTACATTGAGAAGGCCACTCTTATTTAGGGACGTTTCCAGTAAAGTTCTATCATTAAGAAGAATCTTGGGAAATTCTTTCGGGTCGAACGAGACCAAAGGATCCAGTCGGCCCGACGGGCTGGTACTCAAATTGTGAAAATTCAACGAAGCATCCTGAACCTTTTGCACGGCGGAGATTTTCCGCGAATATAAGATACTCGAATCAAGTGCGTTTGCTGCTAGGGAATTGTCCATTTTTCCGCAAGACACTGTTGTCTTTTCCTTAGATCCGAACGGCGAGTTCGCCGTCACAGTGATCACTGTTTGGCATTGTTCACCGTTTATTATGTGCGATGAATCCAAATCATCTGGTCCAAAAAGACTTTCGTGTTTTTTCCACTTGGAAGCGAGCGATGAAAGATTACGGGACACATTTCGAGATTTTGAAGTGTCTTTGTTGAGGGTGCGCAGCAGCCTAAGAGGATCTACTATTTTCGATTTATTGAGAGTGCTTGGAGGCTGTTTCATGGAGCGGTCAAAGGGTTTTCTTGCGGACCCCGGAGCTGGCATTGACGGAAACAATGTGTTTTCTTGATTTCCAAAACAGAACGATTCAATTGAAGGCTCCATCACACAGTCATCAAGAAAGGGAAGTCGAGGAATGTGGCTCATTTTGCTGTTGATCATGTCGAGCCTTATCGGCGGTGTGTTAATGAACTTGGAAAAGATACCGCTCGGGCTAAAGCCGTGAGCACTGGAACGGATAGGAGTTAATTTTGCTTTTTGATTTTGGCCTTCCTCGCTGATGGTTGACAAGAACTTGGTCAACTGCGTTTCAATTTGAAGAATGTCTGTTTTGAGTGCACTCAACTCGTTGCCAATGAAATCGTTTCTATTGTTTTGCTGATCAACAGCTACAATGTTGCTTTCGACATCTAGATAGATACGATTAAAGGTAGCCAACAAAGTGCCCATCTGCAAGTCAGATTTGTGAATCTGATCTCCGATCTCTAAGTCAGGGTATGCCAGTTTAATTTTTAACAATGAACGTTTCACCATCTCCTTGTCGTACTTAACGCCAGCTTCGTGATTTTGAAAGCGGTCTATATTTTCTTTTAAAGCCTTTAGGGGTGCCTCAATGGATTCCACTTTGGCAACCTTCTGTTTGAGATTGGTCTCAAACAGTTGCCGATTGCTGGAAGCGAAGTCAGTCAACACAGAATCATCTAATAAATCAGCTATGTAACAATTCGGCATTGAAATCGATTGCATATGCTTCGTCAAGACTTCCAACTTCTCCTTTAAACTTACAATCTGCGTGTCAGTCGCTTTAATATAGCGCGAAGCATATTCCTTGTGTACCTTGTTTTGTTGTTGCATTCGCTGGATGTTGAAATCCGATAACTGACCGGGACTGACCAAGTCTGAAGCAAGAACCTTCTCTCGGTGTTTGATCAATTCTTTTGTAATGAAATCAATAAGATCCAAGAGGAATAGTATAAACTTCATTCCGCCCGGCATCACCACAAGGTAACTTTTGATGTTGGTCCACTGTAGATTGTGCTTATCGTTTAAGTGCATTAGATACTGTATTGTAGAGGAGCGAAAGTTTGCCTCCGACTTCTTGTCCGCAATTGGCCAGTAGAAACGTTTTTTGAATTCCAAAGGGTCCAGCAAATTAAAGAGATAATGCATAACGTGGAAGAAAGCCTTTTGGTTTGGCTTCAGGAACATGTCTTCGACAAAGCATTTTTTGAAATCTTCCGTTGGCGGCTGGATCATTGTGGTTAGTGCAGTGAGCTTACGATGGAGTTGCTCGCTAAGCTCCTTTTCTTCGGCCTTCCAAGTATCAATAACAGTTCGATCCATTTTGGTGCAGAAGGATAATTAATTAAATAGAGGAGAAACAAAAATCACCAAGTTTTCATAGAACGAAAGACAGTCCAACACCTAAAATTTGTATTTAAAACATGACATAAACGTCAGTTGAACTGAGCGCAATGCCCACTGGTATAAACCAAAGTTAGGAAAGGCGGATGGGGTGAGCGGTATCGTGTACTGGCACCACTGGACTACTCCCATTGCCAGAGGCTGTATTCAGTGATTGCGATCAGAGACAATACAATAATTTCTTTTATGTCAAATAAATTCTTGAAGTTTAATCACTTTCCACACAAAATTTAGTTGTAAGAATTATTTTCGAATTTAAGTAATAAATTTCTTTAAACGCTGATAGCAAATTTGCCCACACCGGAAGCCAGAGTTTAGGCAGCGGAAGTTGTGCTATTTTTTTGAGAGTGTGTTGGTTCGACATCTAATCCATGTCATAGATAGGTAATTATATTTTTACTTGACTTTTCCCAACATAAGAAACGTTCTAGGAGAACGTTTAACCACCACCGGTTTTTTTATTGTTTGTATTTCAAAGATTTTATTTTACTGTGCATTATTTGTTTCTTATGACGGATTTCAAACCTATATTTTTTTCTAATGATAACAATTTTCTCGTGTATTGACGAGATCGCTTGTAAGTATATGTATATGCTTGTTTTACTTTGCCTTAAGGCACTGCTTTAGCGTTTGTCAACTTTGTTATAAAAGCAAAGTTGAAATAACAATTGCGCAGTTTACAAAGGATAAAACGTAATACTTTATTTCAAGAAAGGAAAGAAAAGAATGATGACCATATTTCATTAGGTCTGGCACGAGCAAAACAAAACAGTGGTGCCAAGTTATACAGTAAAATACATTCGATTTTCAACACCCCCACTGAATGTTATTTTACTTAAATATCAACCCCACAGCTTTCGAACAAGTCAAGTGCTTCTTACTGTCCAGAGCCTTGGTGAGAAAATCTGCTATCATTTCATCTGTGCAAATGTACTTCAAGTTGATCGTGCCGTCTTCTATTTTATCACGGATGAAGTGATGTCTAACATCGATGTGTTTTGTCCGTGGATGATAGGCGCTGGTTAACGCCAAACTGATCGCACCTTTATTGTCACAGCAAATTGTTGTAGAGTTTGGACAGCTTGGGATAAGTTCAGCTTCCAAATTCTTGATCCAGATTGCTTCTTGAGTCGCTGAAGAAACCGCCATGTATTCAGCCTCAGTGGATGAGAGGGCAACAGTGGGCTGCTTTTTAGAGTTCCAGGATACCGCACCTTGTCGAGAGATGAAGACATATCCAGTGAAAGACCTCCTATCTTCGGCATCGTTAGCCCAATCAGCGTCACAATATCCCCTGATGTTACCATCGCCAAACTTGCTAAACTGCAATTTAGCATCAGCTGTGCCTTTTAAATACCGAAGGATTCGCTTAACTGCAGTCCAATGTGCCTTCCCATAGTTGTTGTTATATCGAGATACAGAGCTCACCGCAAAACTCACATCAGGTCTCGATACCTGAGCCGCAAACATAATACTCCCGACTGCCTCCTGATATGGAATTTCTGAAGGATTGCAGTCTGTCATGTTAAAACGTGATAATATTTCATGTATATATCTTTCTTGATCAATTCTTATGATTCCTTTTGAGCGGTCGCGAGTTATTTGCATTCCTAATGCAAATCGTGCTTCACCCATGTCTTTCATTTTGAAAGTACAATGGAGGTATGACTATATCTTCTCTTTGATATCTTTGTCTTTTGTAAATATCAAAAGATCATCAACATAAATTGCTACCATAACTAAATTCGTATCTTTACCTGAATAGTACACACAGGGGTCAGTATTGGACCTCTCAAGACCGAATTTCTTTAGAGCAGTGTCAAGCTTTTGGTTCCATAACCGACTTGCTTGCTTTAACCCATACAATGACTTTTTCAGGTGACAAACTTTGCTGGTATTGTCGGTGAAACCTTCCGGTTGTAGCATATAAATTTGTTCGCCAAGATCACCCTGCAAAAAAGCGGTGACTGCGTCCATCTGGTCTATATCCAGATCATATTGAGCAGCCAAAGACAACAGCAAGCGAATTGAACTGTACCTTACAACGGGCGAAAACGTTTCCTCGTAATCGATCCCCTTTTTCTGAGCACATCCCTTGACGACTAAGCGGGCTTTATAGCGGTATACGTTGCCTTCGCTATCGCGTTTGGTCTTGAACACCCATTTGCAATTTATTGCCTTTTTGTTGCATGGCAAATCTACGAGCTCCCATGTTTTATTTTCTCGCAGGGATTCAAGCTCTTCAGCCATTGCTTGTCGCCAAAGCTCAGAGTCGGCTCTATCTAATGCCTCATTAACTGTTAATGGATCATGTAACTCACCTGTCTTTGCTGCATATGATATGTAATTTTCTCTTCTCAAAGGTTTCGATACTCGTTGACTTCTTCTTAGTGTAGGCTGTGTACTCGATGATGGTATCTCGTTCACTGAATGTGGAATAATGTATTCTTCTTCAAGCTGAGGAGTATTTTGTGATTCGCTGATTAAACTTCCGGATTCGATCTCGTCCTTGCACGAATTGTAACTGCGTTCACTATCACCATCGGAGCAGTATTGATCTTCCTCGCTCGCCGCTTCGCATGCAGACCCACTGTCACCATCCCCCACTGCATCAGCAACATCTGAGAACAATTCAGAAGAATTAATAAAATTGTATTTGTCAATTACCTCAACTGATGACAAGGTCTGATGTTCAAAAAACACAACATCACGACTGATGACAATCTTCTTCTTGTTCGGATTATAAAGCCGGTATGCCTTGGCTTCATCACAGTAACCCACGAAAATGCAAGCTTCGGATTTGGGGTCTAACTTCTTACGTCGCTCCTTTGGTATATGCACCATCGCCTTGCATCCGAATATCCTCAAACGATTCATGTCTGGAGTCTTGCCAGACCAGACTTCCTCAGGAACACATCCAGTAGACGAACTGCTTGGCGATCTATTGATAATAAACACCGCTGCAGCAACTGCTTCAGCCCAAAGCGATTTCGAAACGTTTGCATCCAGAAGCATACACCTCGCCTTTTCGATGATCGTCCTGTTCATCCGCTCTACAAAGCCATTTTGCTGTGGTGTGTACGGTGCCGAAGTCTGATGACGTATACCATACTTGCGCAACAATGTCTGAAAAGCACTGTTGCAATATTCAGAACCATTGTCGGTGCGCAAGACCTTGATTCGCCTGTTACATTGGTTCTCAACAAGTGCCTTGAAGTCTTGAAAACGATTTCGGGTTTCATTCTTCGAGGTCAAGAAATAAACGAACACCTTTCTTGAGTAGTCGTCAACAAAAACTAATATGTAACGAGCACCGCCCATGCTAGTCACGTGAATTGGCCCACATAGATCCGAATGAACCAATTCTAATAAATCATTTGCTCGCGTTCCCGTGTGATTGAATGGAAGTCTACTTTGTTTGCCCTTGAGACAAACTTCACAGTTCATATTATTGACAGTTGGAAATTTTGCCCGGTTTCCAAAACGATCACTCAGCTGTCGAAGACTTACCGCATTCAAATGTCCCATTCTTCTGTGCCATAGGTTAAACTCTGCGTCGAAACTGTTAACAACGAGCGCACGATCACCGACTGGACTGTCCAATTTAAATAGTTCTCCATCATGAGACGCAGTCGCCACCAATTCTTTTTCAGCATTGTAGATTTTACAGCCACTAGTGTTAAAAACTACTGTGTTTCCTTTTCGAACTATTTGGCTGACTGAAAGAAGATTTGTGCATAGTTTAGGAATGCAAAGCACATCTTCCACCCTAACTTCTGAGCCATTTGCACCAGCAATCGGTATATGTGCATTGCCTACACCTTCCACACTCAACCGCATGTTGTTGGCTATGATAACCTCCTTTTGTGGTGCTTGACTGACATCTGACAGCATATCTTTACTGGTACACATATGCGCCGATGCACCGGAGTCAATATACCACCCATTGCGTTGCACCAAACTCACTGCAAATGACGTGTAGAAAACACCTTTCGAACTTGCTGGAGCATCCTTGTTACTGCACTGTTTGGACGGACAATTACGTGCAATATGCCCGTAATTGTTGCATTCGTAACACCTTGGTCCCTTGCTGCTTCCACTGCTACTGCTGCTCGAATTGATTTTCTTTTTGGTAGTCCAGTTGCGCTGTCCCTTTCGCCCATAAAAAGCAACTTTGTTTTCGCCATCATCCACTTTGACGTCCTGAAGAATTTTGGTCTTTATTGCATCGCCAGTGATAGGAACACCTGAACTCTCGATGCCCATGATCATCGGTTTATACTCCTCCGACAATCCAGCTAGCAAAAGAGTCCCGATCCATTCCTCGCTCACCTGCAGACCAACACCGTTGAGTTTGTGAGCTGTCGTGACTATTTGATTCACGTACTCCTCGACGGACGAGCTGTCCTCCAACCTCGTGGTAATTAGCTTCCTTAATAGACCCACTCTTCGTGTTAGTCCATTGTCCTGGAAAGCCTTCTCCAGATTGGTCCACGCTTCCTTAGCTGTCGTGGCGGATTGAACATGGACGTAATTAATCGAATCGATTAACAAAATTATTTTCGACCTAGCCTTGGTGTCCTTCTTTGTGTCCGCTGCCGTTCCGGATGCAACGCAGTCCCAGAGTTCTTCGTGCTCTAGGTATGCACGAACGGCGAACTTCCACGCGTCGTAGTTCTCTCGGCCTTTTAGCTTCTCAATCGATGGCAAACTTGTGTGAGACATTTTTCTATAATTATTACGTTAAATCTAATATAGGGACTGGGCCCATAACCTGTTATAAAAGCAAAGTTGAAATAACAATTGCGCAGTTTACAAAGGATAAAACGTAATACTTTATTTCAAGAAAGGAAAGAAAAGAATGATGACCATATTTCATTAGGTCTGGGACGAGCAAAACAAAACAGTGGTGCCAAGTTATACAGTAAAATACATTCGATTTTCAACAAACTTCAACCCAAATTACGACTCTCGACTTGAATTGTGTACTTTGCACCCATAATAGGACAAGTTATCATTTGTGACATTTGAAGAACCTCTTATGGATTCCATGTTTCATTCCATGTGATTGTTGCCAAACTCCAACGCACTTGTGTAGGTTAATTGAAAACAGAAAAAATCCAGATTCGCAAAAGCTGTATTCAATCCGTAAAAGATTGTGGACCTCACTGATAATCATTTTTAACCTTCTCACAATATGCAATTTTGTATGGAAAAATTCGCCATTGTGAGCCAGAGAAATTTAGCCTGGGCTGGGACACTAAAAATTATTATATTGGTACCGCAGTGTTTGTTTTTTTTTTGCATAAACGAACAAAAAAAAAATGCCCCTAGATGCCAATCGAATATATCCACCACATAAATATCTATTACAGACTACTAGGCTGAATGAACTCTGTAGATATGTCACTGTTGACGTTTAACTTGTCGCTCTGTCACTCGGAGATAGTTTACTTTTTATTTTTGTAAAAGTCCCGCCGATATTTCATTGCATTTCATTTACAAGATTATTGAAATAAAATCGTCAAATAAAATCGAAACCTAAATATGGAAGGCATTCATCCAGAAAAGAAACCCAAAATGGATACTACGACATCTACCGATATCGAGAAACGTAAAGATGAGCAAACCGGCATTTGCTACTGGTATGTTTTCCAAGCTGAACATCTCTGCCCTTTCTTTACACAACTATGTTTATTTTTCAGTGGCAAAGATCGTAATTTGAATATTGTTGAACTCCTTTGTGCGAATTGCAACCGATGGTATCATGAATCTTGTATTAGCTACCAACTGGGCAGACTAGTACCATTCGTAACCAACTATGTCTTCATATGCAAGAACTGTTCGCCGAGTGGTTTGGAAAGCTTCCGCAAAACTCAAGCCAGTAAGAAATGTTTTCATATGTACTTCTAAACAAAAGTTTCCATTTCCCAAAATATTTGTTGACAGCTATTCCCCAAATGTGCGTCACTGCTATTGCTAATATGCAGCAAAACTCGGCAAAAGATGGTAAACACCAATTGCTTTTCAGCAAAGATAAAGAAATCATCGCCTACATTGATCATTATTGGGAAGCAATGACCACAATGCCTCGACGAATAACACAATCCTGGTAAGTTCGCATAATGCAATGTCTCGATGATATCAGGAGCAAAATACTGGAATTTCAGGCACTCGACTGTCCAACGAGCACTGCTCAAAGACATTCAGATCGTTTTCACATACGAAGAGTCCGCGGAAAATGGTGCAATGTTTGGATTATTCAACACAGATCTCACAAAAATTAAACCTAACTACGATGCAATGGTCAAGCTGGGTGCACTGCGTTTGACCGAAGATGGGTATGCACAAGGTAAGCGAGCTTGCATGAAACTATTTTTAATTTGGAAACTTTGCTTTAATAATGTAACGACAACAATTTATATGTAGGCGTAATTAATAAAAAAGCTTCTGCCAAGCTCTCTCAAAACAAGTTTATGCATAGCATATAGAGATAGTTACTATACTAAAATACAATTTGAGCGAATGCATGGTGTTGGCTTTGCGAATCTGGTTTTGTTATGCAGCATGTTTACAAGAAAAGCTTTGTGCTCCGTTTAAGTATAGCCTATACCCTATACCTATAGAAACGTTTTTTGTGTTTGGCTTTTTAGTAGATAGACTTCAAAAATGTCTGATGGTTGCTCAATAAAATAAAATTTAGGTACATATCGAAATACCTGGAATAAAAAGTGTTGTATGAACATGCTTTCGAACTGATGGTTTGCTATTAGCTGATATGTCTGTAAAGGGAGTATTTTTAATTATTGTTTTTTAAATATTTCAATGAAAACAGTTAAACTCAACCGAATCATTTCAATATCATTTAAGGTAAATAAAATACGGACAGATTTTCTATAAAATGTAGGCATTAGATTAGGTTAGATTAGGAAGCGAGAGAGACAACAGGAGGCTCAAGCACTGCGGCTTCTTAAAGGAGCCTATTGTGCCTACCCTGGTAAGTTCCTAGAGTCATCTTTTCACTCCAGAGGCAGTCAGGAAGACAAGGATCTTTTCTGGTTGCTGAAATGATGATTTCATCCCCACGTATATTTTTTTTAAGGCGACAGGCGACGGGCAGTCTGTGATTATGTGAAGAGATGATTCGTCACTCTCAAGACAGAGCCTGCAGATAGGGTATGGCGAGCACCGTGGAGATGTTTTTTTTTATTTCCACGTGACCATGACCACTTATTATTCCTGCTAGGATCCTCAGGTTGATTTTGTCCAGATTAATCAGGAAGAGCGATTTTCTGGGGGAGAATTTAGGGAAAAATGTTCTGGTGCAGTTCTGCCCAGCTGTGCTTTGCCAGATATCTTAATGTAGGCATTAAAAAGGACTTAAATTTCACTGCAGGAAGAAGTTGGGCTACAAATCTGTGACGGGTGCGATCGCAAAAGTTCAGAAGGCAGAATGAAAATGGATTGTATGTGCACTTTTTACGCATCATTATATCTCACTTCAATAACGGGTCGCGTGTGCGTCGTATGGTTCAAGGGTCACCAATAAATTGAAAGCAAAACCGTCATACCTTGAGTTTGTTTTGCTGATCCCATCCGGTATTATTTTATAGTACAAGGCAAGAGCTGCCTTACGAAGTGATGCTTTTTCGGCCAAATTTGTTAGGGTAGTCCCAATTCTAGCGATTTTGGAAGGCATACAATTCATACAAGGCATGGAATGTCCCTATGACTAGGTTGTCAACAGAAGAACAGCACTCTTCGTTGTTGTTGCCAATCTAAATTTTAACGTCACTGTACAGACCTGCATCTGCGCTTGTTGTTTTATTCTTGCAAATGCAAGTCAAGTCCACGCAAGATGTAAGAGAACTCAGGTGCGCTCACACCAATGGAACCCTTACACTCAACTTTTCATTCGCTATAAAGGGGGATAAGAATTATGTCGATGTAGGTATAATATTTTCAACCCAACTGGAACTGTCACCAGCAACATGCCTACGCTGTCTTATTATGTTCATTATCATTTTAAACAAATTCAATGTCAACAGTCATCCCAATGGGATTCCTAATATTAAAACTGAAACAAACTTAGATTTTTGTGTATTTGTTTATTTACCTACGTTATGTTTTAGCAAGTTGTTTAGTTTAGTTTAGTTTAGTTAGTTAATTTAGCTCATTTAAGCCATTATAATAATTTTAACAGCAGTGATCATATACACAACAACAAAAAAAAAATCCCTACAGTTCATAAAGAAAATTATTATAATAATTTTTACTACAATCTCTCTGCATAACTATTTTATTCATACCTAGGTACACGAATAAAATCGAATCAAACTTCTCATACACATTCACAACTACAATTGTTTTTTTCCTATTTTTTTGACTTTTCATCTATGTGTGGTACGATTTTCCCTACGTTATACAAGTTCATATATATTTTCTTTTTTCCCTACGGTGTCATTTTTAGATCGAAAATCCCTATCCCTACCAGAGGGATTTTTCCCTACATGTAGGTAAATCATTGGCAGCGAGGCGTACACACACTGCTTTTATTTATCGCTCTATGACAGCTCTATCTCTATCAAAGTATCAATATGTTGCTCTGTGGCTGTGGTATACGTTTACTTAAAACTTTAACCTACCTACCGTGCGTCGGTGGGTTGTTTTGCTTTCGAATATTTATAAACAAACTCAAAAGAGAACGAGAGAGACATATATAGGAAAGGCTTTCGTTGTTTGGTAAAAACTCACCCATCTCGTTTGTGTTTAAGTTTAACCCACATTTCCACTGTGGAGTGGAGATTATTATTATTTACATTCTATAAATAGACTACAGTCACTCCAGTCCCAGAGGTACTCGCAACAGTAAACGGTATGCTGCGAAGCGAATGTGATTGGGGATGATAAAAATGCAAATACTGACAAATTCATTATCAGCTCCAATCTAATACACATGTTTTTTTTTTCACTCAAATGAGCTTACACTATCGCCTTTCGGACTACGTATAAGTACGTACGCTTGTACTTGTGCTTGTGGTGGCGAAAAAGACTGACGAAAGCAATTCGCTTCGGTGTGATTTTTATCAACAAATTATTGTCATGTTGCTTCGTTCGCATTTGTATGAATTAATAAATTGTTGTTGCTGCTTCTCTTGCTTTCCATCGCTCTGTACTAAACACAACAAATGTCAATAACAACTAAAGTACTCAACCTTTTTATAGTCGCACTGGTGGTGGTCACTCGGCACTTGACATTAAGCGACAAAGAAAGCTTTACAAGTCTAAATTTATAATTTGATTTCTCTGTTGCACATGTTTACTTGTTTCCCTTTTTCGTTGGCCTAGTGTATTGTTTTAGAGGAATTCGGTTTAGAGACCCTTCTACTACGACGACCGTCAATAGACATAGACAGTAAATTGATTTTAATTGTGCGCCGGGGGGAGCAGTCTGCCACTGCCAGTGCCCAGTGGCAACGGCAAGCCACTCGAATTTATCACACATTAGACTACACTGTGTGTACTTTTGCTCATAGTTGATAACTTGTTTGGAGCTTATCTACGATTTGAGAGAATTAGTTTCTCGTTATACCCTGAATGCAAATAAAGAAAATTTTGCGTTCTTGAGAAATAAAATCGACCAACAAAATTCATTCTGTTTTTTTAAAGAGGGTTTCCTGTGTTTTATTTGTTTCCCTCTCTCGGTGCGGCGACATCCGTCATTGATTTTGCATATATTTTAACCTATTTTTTGTTTTCAACTGCATCCTAACCTAGTTGTAGGCAGTTGTTTCAAACGATTTAAGGTTCGGGTGAACTGTGTTCAAATATTCGCACCTTTTTTTTTTGCATGTGAATTATTATCAATAAAAACAGCAATCGACTATAAAACAAGAACAATTTAAATAAATCCATACCATAAATGGAGAGAAACCATTCCATGGAGCAGGAAGGTATGTTTAGCTTGTAATAGACTTTTCTTTAGCGTAGCTTTACAGATCGCTTCGCAATCGTTTTACATAGTGCTATATGTGCTGCATTGCGATGTGGTATGTTTACTGGCACGTAGCTTTCCACAAATATGATTCAATAAATTCCGCATACCGTTGGGGGCCTATTAATTGCTTTTTCATAATGGAATCAATTGAATTTGAATGTCACATTTTGTGGTCGTGTGTGTAGAGTTTTTGCGCAGCACAACATTTCCTCTCATCGTGAGGGACAGGGGTACCACCGCCACCACCTGTTACCAAGTGGCGAATTTGCCTGAAATAGGTCAACCAGATGCATTGCTCATTATGCTGGCTGCAAAATGAAAGGGATGAACGATGATTTAATATTCGTTTGAATCATTGCTTGTGAATTGTGAATGAAGCATTACTTATCGAGTTAACGAATGTGTATTAAAGAAGAAGAAGAACTCATACTTTTTGAACAGCGAACTTAATATAATTGCAATAAGTACCTACGAGAATTGCGAGGCACACACAGCAGGTTATTCAAAGAGGTTATGTTAGTGGGAAATAGTATGGTTTGTTCTCCGTTCCTTTGTGCATTGACTAGAGTCTTTGAATGACGTAATTCCAGTATATTTTTAAGGTAGGTCACCATCGCCACTCCCGATTGCGGGAGATGTATTTGTTTACGAACAAATTTATATATAAATACAAGTTGACATACAAAATCACGTTTTACACTCCGCGTCACAATATTATACCCTCATATTTTTCGAGGAATCTCGCGACAACAGTTTCCTTTTTGTTAATGGGTAGGTAGTCTTACGAATAAGAGCTAAATACATTACTCACTAAACATTTGGACATATTTTCGCAGTCTACGAACAGCTACTCTAGTAAAACGCCTTTGGATCTTCTCAATTCTAAAAGAATGTACTTCGTAAAATGGATTCCATACTATACTGCAGTATTCAAGATGTGATCTGACAAATGCAAAAAAAAAAGACATTTAAGAGTATGCGAATCTTGAAAGTCTTTCGAATTCCGCAAGAAAAAACCAAGCATCTGATTACATTTGCCAACCAATAACTCAAGGTGTTTGCAAAAGCTAAGTTTTATGTCAAAAATAACTCCAAGATCTTTTTTGGAGCAGATAATAGACAAAGGGGTATTGTCGATTGCGTACGTAAAGGGAATTGGAGAGAGGTGACGATAAAAAGAAAGGCTTTGACATTTAGAGACATTGAGATGAAGGTCATTGTCGTTATACCAAATGGAAAGACGATTGAGGTTATCTTGTAGAAAAATACAGTCATGAACTGAACGTATTTGTCGGAAGATCTTCAAATCGTCGGCAAACATAAGACACTGGGAACTCAAAAACAAGTCAGGAATGTCATTAATAAACAAAAGGAAGAGTAGGGGGCCCAGATGACTACCTTGAGGTACTCCAGAGGTAACATAAATTGGTGACGAGAGCATTCCGTTTAAGCGAACATATTGGATACGATCGGTTAAGTAGGAATGAATCCACTTTAGGATATTGGAGTGAAATCCTAAGGTAGTAAGTTTGGAAATTAATGTTCTATGGTTAACGCGATCAAATGCCTTAGCAAAGTCTGTATAAATTACATCACACTGTAAGCCATTCTCAAGGTAATTCAAGACAGTATTACAAAAAATGGAGAGATTTGTATTTGTAGTAGTGGATCTGCCTGTAACGAATCCATGCTGAGACGGAGAGATAAATCTTTTTAAGAGAGGTGTAAGTTTGTCACACACTAGTTTTTCAAACAACTTAGGGATAGAAGAAATTTTACAGATTGGAAGATAGTTGGTAATATCATGCTTCGATCCTGATTTATATATGGACGTTAAAAACGACCTCTTCCAATCTTTCAAAAAAATTCCAGACTGGACAGATAAGTTAAATACTAAACACAAAGGTACAGAAAACGCTGAGGAGCACTTTTGAAGTAGAATTGGCGGGATGCCATCCATACCCGGATTTTTCTCTAGTTACTAAAAAACTAAAAAAAGATGATTTTATTATTAAGAATTTGCCGTGTAATACATAATTGCAGACAATTCCCGCTTAATAAGCCTTAGTGATAAGTCCATCCTTCTTAGCCAAACGACAGATACAATCATCAGACTCTCCCATCCGTCTGATGTCACCGCAAATGGCGTAGACCTTGGATCCAACACCCATCCTGCCGGTTTCTGGATCAACATCAACAATGTTCAATTGCACGGAAGCATGATCCTTAGCGTGGTTGATTCTGTTACTGGCAGAGCATTTTCGTGGGCAGTACAAATCAACAGATTCTCCGGCGTCGTTCTCCATTTTATGATATTTTTTTAATTGGAATTTTACAACCAGTGACACTCAGCGATGGAGGCAAAAGGAGGCTTCAATGAAGAAAGAGCTATTTGAGCTTCAGCGATTGAAAACTCAAAGTTGTTTATATTTACGACATCACAGGACATTGAGTTGTTAAATGAGACTAGAGGTGTGGTAGTACCACAAGAATAAACCGATTAAAAGTGGTTAGCGAACATGTTACAAATGGTTGACAGATCAGATGAGGTTACATTATTAAGACGCATACATTTGGGAATACCATTAGATTGTTTTTTTGCTATTAATAAAGCTCCAAAAGCGTTTGCTATTGGTTTTCAAATTAGAGATATAAACCCCCTACCTATTCTGATTGTCGATTAGGTATTGATCGAAAAACCGCTTTTGTCGAATGGGAATCGGTCGTGGGTGTTTGCATTTTTCTACTAAACTGTGTGTTAACAAACAACGTTTTAAACTTTCTCCATTACGTAGTTTATTAATGTTTCAAAGGTAACAGGAAAAGTTACAGCATTGTGGGTTCGTTAGAACTAACCCGGAGACTTACATTATTATAAGCACAGCGCCATATAAGCTCCTTATGAACCTTTTGCACTCAGTACCTACATTCTTATTTGAGGACTTACTTCCGTGATTATGATTTGTTCTTTTTAAATTGTAGCATCTCTTGCAAAAAACAACAGACAGCGTCGTAAGCTTCCGGCAAATGAATCCGGCACAACTACGAAAAAAGGAAGGCCCAGTGCTGATGTAGCGGCAAATCTCAAACTACCAGCACACGGGTACCCCCTGGAGCATCCATTCAATAAAGATGGCTACAGATATATCTTGGCTGAGCCAGATCCCCATGCTCCATTCAGGCAAGAGTTTGACGAAAGTTCTGATTGGGCTGGAAAACCCATTCCTGGTTGGTTGTACCGAACACTCGTACCGAATTCGGTGCTTTTGGCATTACACGATAGAGCTCCACAACTGAAAATAGCGGAAGACCGACTGGCAGTCACCGGCGAGAAGGGCTATTCAATGGTCCGAGCAACGCACTGTAAGTACCAGTCACTCGATGATGTTACATATTTAGAAATTCCTTTTCAGCTGTAAATCGAGGTAAATGGTATTTTGAAGTGACGATAGAAGAAATGCCCGAAGGATCAGCCACCCGCCTAGGCTGGGGTCAAGAGTACGGTAATCTCCAGGCTCCACTGGGCTATGATAAATTTGGTTATTCCTGGAGATCTCGCAAAGGCACTCGATTTCACGAAAGTCATGGCAAACATTACAGCGAAGCGTATGTCGAAGGCGATACACTGGGCTTCCTAATAGATTTGCCTGAACTGGAAGACAACGAGTATCTACCAACGACTTTCAAGGACAGGGTGAGTAGATCGCGTTATCCTTGAATTTAGTTATTTATTTGTTTCTCCTCAGCCGCTGGTCAAATTTAAGAGCCATCTGTACTACGAGGACAAAGATAGAGTGCAGGAAACTCTCAAGAGTTTCAAGGCACTGCCCAAGAGCAAAATTGAATTCTTTAAAAACGGAAAGTCTCAGGGCGTCGCGTTTACAGATATATATGGCGGATCATACTTTCCCACCATATCGATCTATAAAAGTGCAACTGTGAGTGTGCATTTCGGGCCGAACTTTAAGCATCCAGAAGTGTTGACAGAATGCAACGCCAAAGGGGTAAGTCGGAAATGTGTTCAGCATTGATAGCACACTAAAGTGGTATCTTCCTCTAGATGTTCGACAGAGTAGAAGAACTGATAAGCGAGCAGTCACTAGCTGATCTGCTGTTCCTTACGGAAAATCGAGGAAGACTGCGACTGGATAATTACCATTTGTAAAGCTGCTCCTAACAATTATAGTTTAAGTTATAATACAAATGTAAATTATTGTGGACAAATGTTTCGACTACAATAATATAGATTGTTTAAGGAATGGTTAAGTGGGTATAGTTGTTCGTTGGGGTTTATCAGATAAACGATGCATAGAATGCCTAGCCCAGGAACCTATTTGTTATTATTTTTATTCGAAAAGTAACTTCACTATTTAGTCATTTTCAGAATCAGATTGATCATAAATTACCACAGCGTAATTGAATATCAAGATCGTAATAGTGTCACTTGGTGGACATCTGCCCGCAATAAGCCTGTGCAAAAGAGAAGTATGTTTAGAAAAACACTAGGCACGCGAAAATAAAACCACCACTTGAATGCATTTTGTTAAAAATAGTATTCTCCACTAATTTGTACACTCAAGCTAAAATCATACATAAATATGTCTAACATCAAGACCTGCTTCTATTTGGGTATTTTGAATTTAGCAGCACTGTATGGCAAATAAGTCCAGCTCATCTGCCGGTGATTGAATGCAGCGGAAATGGATCGTCCTACCAGAGGTGCGGCCTCGTGAATTCTCTGCATGGTAATCGCGGGCAATACAATGCCATTCTTGTTGATTTGGCTGTTGTCGGCTGCTTGATGAGGGAACCATCTCCTACGACGTGTGGTCACTGCAGCAGATTGGGCTTGATTCGGGGCAGTAAGTTGAACAAAGCTTTCGTGCTTAGTGTGGATATCTCTGAAATTATGTTTTGCTTCGATAACCTTTAGTATTGGTGGCATTCTAGCTAGAGTCGCTGAACTGGAACCATTTTTAGATATACTCTGATCCTGGTTACTTGCCGAGCTGCTGTCGAAGACTTCGTTATACTTAGCAACTGGTACAGCAACATTGCCTCTGCTTCTAATCGGAGCTCGCCGTCCACTTAGTTTTAGTTCCTGCGGGGCAGCCATGCCAAGACGTTTCACTGCCATTGGCACAGAGGTTATCCTTAGATCATTGGCGAGCATACTTATAAGTTTTTCGTGTGCTATTCTTTGTTTAACAGGCAGTGGTTCTAAAGACTTGGCTGAAAGTTTCGGTTGATATATGGAACCTGTACCATTATTTGTAGGTGTTACTGTACCGTCGTCATCTTCATCGTCATCATCATCATAGTCGCGTTCATCATCTGAAGTGAAACTCAAACTGGACAGCTTTTCTATTCCCATCGAAGGACGTTGTGACCGCAGGATACTTGGGAACTTTTTGTGCCATTCGAGGATTTCATTTCTTAATTCAGGCTCCGAGTCAGATAGATCTTGTTCACCGCGAAACATCCGCTCCACACGTTCCCAGTCTAGCTGATTCTGTTTTATGGCGTCATCGGCCCACGGAATGGATCCAACACTACTTCTGTCGATACTACTCGATGAATATTGCACTTCCTGATAATCCGAGTCGGAATCCGATGATGGTATACTATCATCGCAGTAAAAAAATCGTGCAGACATTTTGTGTTAATTCATTACAAAGAAATTAAATAAACTGATGAGAATTATTTAAGAGGCAATAAAAATCGATTTTTAAAAATACACAAACAACAAAACTAAACAATTTAGGTGACAGTTGTAATAGCCGAATTGTTATGGCAATTTCCGGAGGAAGGAGCAACGAACTATTTTCCAATTAAGTAATTCGGTTTGTGTCTTCGCTATGAAATATTACTACTGTGACCTGTGGATAGTCAATTGTTAACATTTCATAACTATAGGTTCGTACCGAAAGTACCTAGTACATAGTAGCACGTTTTTCTGGCTAAAATTTACACACAAATATACAATAGGTTAGTAATAATTAATAAACATTTAAGGGTATTCACTTAATCTCATAATTTTATGCAGTTCGTAAGTTCATAAATTTCTGCGGTGCTTTAAGTGAACACCCCTCTCGGAAATGTCATTGCGTAATTCGCTGAAAATAACGATAAAGCAATAGAATAACTATCTATTTCATTAAATTTTTACCGTCATTGCTGCAATTCTGAAAACATGAAAAGTAATTCACACAATCGCTTGTCACAGTTTGACATTTGTAAGTTTGCGTAACCTTCCGCAGTCGATTTCCGAGCCTAATTGGTCGCGGAAAATTATGAGGCCTGCGTAAACTATTCTCCATACAAAATCTGACAGTTCATTTACGAGGTGGTAAATTTCTGCAGTTTACGCAGTTTATGAGGGTTTTACGCGTTTAAGTGAATACCCTTATTATTGAATTGAAAATAAAAATATCAAGTTTCTGTAAATAATCTTTTTCGGCGAGAGTAGACACAAGTAATGACATTTCGCATCAAATAAGAAAGAACAAATAATGATGTTACTAATAGTAGTTACTACTGTTTTGAAATTTTATTATGAGTATTAAAACTTTTGCCAATTGTGAATCAATCCAAGGCAAAAGCAGTTGCTCAATCTACAAGGCGCACATGTCAAACCAAATGTTTTTTTTTTCCTTACAACAGCTGATTTGATTATTTAACAGTTAACACCTCAATCATGTTTAGGAAAAGTCTTCTAAAAATTGCAAATGGTAAGTTAAATCCATGAAAATGTGTAAATAAAATAATCAAACGAAATTAACTCTTTCCCAGTACTAACACTACGGTCGTACACAGCAAAACCCGGACCAATAGGAACTGAAATCCACGCACTTTTATCAAAGGAGTTGAATCCGGTACACTTAGAAGTGTTGGACCATTCAAATGGATCGGAATCGCATTTTAGGGTTCTAGTTGTATCGGAGAAATTCGAAAATCTTCCTCTAATAAAGGTAAGTTTAATCAAAATCGATTCTAAACATGGATTCATGTGTTTTTGTTTTATTTTTGTTGATTTTGAACAGTGCCACCGTTTGGTTACCGACTTAGTCAAAACAAAACTGGACAGCGGAGCAGTGCATGCCCTATCAATTGAAACAGTAACACCGAAGAAGTGGAAGCCACCTATGGACTAGAAAAAACGTATAATTTAGAAAGAGGAGCATTGTTTTATTGGAAATGAGTTTACTTTTAAATCTAGGATTAATTAAGTAAAACTAGTCGGTCAACGACCTTCAAATTTGAACGAACAAAACGAAGTTTCGTTGTTATTTTCTTTGCATTTTTTTGTAGATTGGTGGAAAATGTGTGAATTAAATAATTTCAAATATGTACGTGGACGAAGAAGTCGAAATATAGGAATGAAAAGGAATTAGGAAAGTTTATAACCCTTTCCTTTTCTTCTGAAAGGATCAAGAAATAATTATGAATCTTTCTAATAACTTGTTGTTTTAGGTATATTTTGTATATTCCGTTTTATGATACTTGTAAAAGTATCCGGAAATTTTTATGATCCTTCTCTATTACTTTTTGTTTTGTTATTTGTGTTCTTCTATTTATGATCCTTGCAAAAGGATCTAGAAATGTTTTTGATCCTTTATAATCCCTTTTTGAATATTTTCTGTTTTATGATGATTGTAAAACTAGCTGGAAATGTTAATTTCGTTTAGTTTTACGCAGATCTGGCAATCGTTTGAACATAGCTTAACAAGAAATGAGAAGCAGGTTCGATTCCAGTTACTCCATTGTCCCAAAAATGAAAAACTCATACAAAACGAATAATTGTGAGAAGCTACGCGTAGGTTCCTTACGGACCTGAGCCAACTATTTATATTTTACATAAAAAAGGATAACATAAAAAGTTAAAAATCATCACCGTCGAACTGGATGTCAGCATCAACTAAGGCTGTGTACAGCTTGCCACTCCCACTACTTCGCGCTGATGAAGACAACGACGAGTAACTTTGTGGCATGGCTCTGGACTGTATGGACTGCACTACTCTTTTGGTAATTATGTGCTGGATTTCTGCCATTGTTTCAGCTGCTTCCACCGGTGTCAACTGCTGCAACTGCGGCGCAATACTTTTTGCAAATGATGTACACACACTATCAAACTGATTGCTTGATCTCCACGTTCTTTTTACGTTTCTCGATTTCGATGTTGATAGTGATGGTGATGAGGATGCAATTGAAGTACACACACTATCAAACTGATTGCTTGATCTCCACGTTCTTTTTACGTTCCCCGATTTCGATGTTGATAGTGATGGTGTTGATGATGCCGCCGACAAACAGGGGCTTGATTGGAACGCAGGTAGAGCGGTTGGTTCTTCCATCAAATATTCATTTTCCAAGTAAACGGAATCGTTGAGATCCGTCTCCAATGCTTCCGTAGCACACTCCACACTGCCATCCTGTAAAAATATATATAAATACATGTGTATGGAAACAATAATTGTTTTCTTTATATATCATACCACTGGCACTGGGTTATTGCTTCTTCTGAAAACAATCACCGAATCCAAAAATCGGAGGCAATCATAATAGAAAAGATGCGGCTCACGCACTATCTCGCCCGATGCACCAGATTTTTTTGTTTCGTCCACTTTCTTCTTCTCCGAGACGTAGGCTGTTCTTAGGTTTTTAAGTTTTGTTTTCAGCTCTTTGACGTCTCTTCCACTTTCTTTGGACAATTGCAACCATGCACTTTTTTTAAGGTCCAACCTTTTATATTCATCGCTTTTAGAATTCCACAAACACTCGAATTTTTCATAATTGTTTATAAATCGAATCACTTCTTCCATTCGCCATATATGTCTCGTGGATCCACTCATTCTGTAGTCCAATGGGTCAAGAAAACTGCTTCCGATTGAATGCACAAGAGTTTGGTGAAATGCCAAACAAATATTCTACAACAGCTGTCAAAACGCACATAAAATAAACAAACTACACTTGAGTGAGTGCTTCTTGAGTCGATTCTAACTTCAAATCGAGAAGCAAAATTCTCTCCTCAGAATCACCAGAAGAGTATTTTTTGTTCCAATGGAATGGTTTTAGAAGTGATTTTTGTCGAACCCGGACTCTACCGGACGCTTCTTTTTGCCATCGCGAAAAAGTGTAATACTAAGGAAAATAAAATAAATAAACCATTATTAAACTAAACTTTAATACCTATTTATTGTCAGAAAATAAGATCCTTTTTGATCGAGATGCCAAACTAAAATGAAGCATTGTGAATACATCCTTTCTCTATTCCCAATTACCATATCCTTGTCATGACTATATTTGTCTCGTTTTTATTCAAATATTTTGTTTCAGGTTTCAGCGGTACAAGCAAAGATAATGGAATACAGAGATGTATAACTTTCCAGTGGACAGGCGGCTGCCTACAAGCTGTTTTCCAGAAAAATTCATGAAGTCACACACACCTGCTCATTTCCATTATGGTATATGTGAGTTCATGGATTGGACTTTAATGCAAAAATTCGGTATTCTCTATTGTGTATTTCACCATTTTTCTTAATTTAATCAAAACCTCCACACAAACCAAACAAATTCAATACGAAACACAAAACAATTAAATATATGTTCAATTGTGAACAGCAACAGGAGTTGCTCAGTTATTGCACGCAGTCAGTCAGCTGTCAAAACCAGCTGTTAAGTAAACTCATCGCCGGTTTCACCAAAACATTATGCAGTATGATCAGACACGACTTTTTAAAAATTGTTCGGAGTAAGTACACATCACGGTCTTAGATTATTCTGGAAATAATGCCAACATAATTAATTTTCTAGCTCTTCCCTTAACAAGACAATACGTGAATATGTCAGATTCAGGTCCTATTGAATCTGCAATTCGGGAGACATTGTCAGATAATTTGAAGCCAGTTCATCTCGAAATCATAAATGAGTCGTACATGCACAATGTTCCAAAAGGTAGCGAGTCTCATTTCAAAGTGCTGGTTGTGTCGGAGAAGTTTGAAAGTCTACCGCTTATAAAGGTGAGGCATAATCAAGACAATAATTGGCTGCAGTTATAAAGATTATTTTTCCACAGCGACACCGCCTGGTAAACGACCTCGTCAAGTCAAAGTTAGAAGGAGGCTTCGTACACGCACTTTCGATTGAGGCAAAAACACCGAAACAATGGGATCCCTCGTACGAAGTGGAACCTAGTCCCAACTGTCGTGGAGGATTTGGAAAATAAATGAAACTCTTACAAGGTTATTTTCACGTTTATTTTTGTAAATTATGCCCCAACAATCTGATCGACCTGATTCCTTGCTGACAGAATCACATCGTTTACACCGACACCGTCATAGGCTGCCCCACACAGAGTCAACGGCAGATTATGCCTTTCGATATAGTTTCTAATCTCTTCGACTCGCACCTTATGGCCCACCGTATACTGTGGTATACATTTGCGTAAGATGTGGACTCTCGTATTTGTTGGCTCTTTCTCAATACCCAATATGTTTCCCACATTCTTAACGGCTAATTGGAGAACCTCGTCCTGTGTTGGATTCTTGCCGAATATTTTCTCAAACCAATGTCCTCCCATCATACAGGTAAGCACTGTGTTACCTCTCATCTTGAAACTGCAACTATCGAATATCACACCCAAAATGGGTAAATTCTCGATCGGTGGAACGAGGAAACCAAATGCGTTGTGCTCCAGTACGTCTGGTGTATTGTACTGTAGGTTGACAACAGCGACGTCAACATACGGAATCGTATTTAATTGACACGCCAGTGCAGGGTGCTGATGCTCCAGCACAGAAGCTAGCTGAAAAGCGGGCATCGAACTAACGACGTGGTCGGTGGGAACGATATTACCATTAATGTTAACTTCAGCAGTGCCATCTTCATGGAAGGTCACCCTTTCGCACTCAGAATTCAATTGAATGTCTGCAGAGTCCTTCATGTAGTCGGCCATTGCCTTGGGCAGAACTTCTAGTCCACCTTTCAGCGAATAAATGCTCCACTTTTGCTGCTTTGCCAATTTGGGCAGAACCCCATCAGGGGACAATCTTCCAGGCACTTTTTTCTTGTCAGCTTTAATGAGTCCCTTCACAACACCGCCATGTTTTTGTTCCCAATCGAATAAATCGCTCATAAGGAAACGAACACTTATGTCCTTAGCATTTCCCGCACAAATACCACAGATCATCGGACTTATAGCATACTCGGCGATTTCCTTGCCGAATCTTCGTTCGGCAAAGTCATATATCGACTCATCGTTCAGTTGTTGCTTCTTGTTGGCCGCTCTCAAATCATGGAAAAGAGCCGAAATCAAAGGCTTCGTAAACGGAGGTATAGTCTTGAAGACCCCACCCAAACTATTGGGAAGCATGCATAGTTGACCTTTACATTCAGAAAACCACCAAATAAGTTCAAAAACGGATTCATAATTGCACCTTACCTTTTGCGTATATCATTCTGTTCTTAACGGCTGCATGGGTGTCACATACCGGTGACACTTGGCTGTTCAAGTTAAGGTCTTCAATCAACTCGAGTGTATTCAGAGCCGCCGGGCCTTTAGTACGAATTGTTCGGGGACCTGCTTCGAATATAAAGTTTTTTTCTTCGTGTGGTTCGGAACGAATCCATCCACCGAGACGGTTAGATGATTCGTAAAGGGTTACTGGGTTCACGTAACGACGAGTTAGATAGTAGGCGGCCGAAAGACCACCCAATCCACCGCCCAACACAGCCGGCATTTTCTTATAAAGCACTTGAAGTGAATGTGAAATATATTTTCAAGCTTTGAATTAAATTTCTGGCAGTTGTTCTCATTATTTGTTATCACAGTGACAAGACAAATTGCAGAATTTTAATAGATCTTGTCATTGATTTCAATTTCTTGCTTAGTGATAACAGATTCAACAAACCTATTTATTATATTCGTTTATGTGAAGAAGTCGAGTGTGGTTTTTAGTAGAAGTTTTTGAAAAGTTACAGCAAGCAAACACTTGCGAAAGGGAGAATTTCTAAAATATTCTCAAATGCCATTCAAATGTCATTAATGTCACTGAATTCCAGTGATGGGTACTATCGACTAAAAACTATCGACTTCTTCGATAGTAGTTGAACAGTTGATTCAATCGATAGTAGGAGAAAACTCATTTATATCAATTTAATACTGCTTTCGAGTGAAAATAGTATTTTTTTTTGATAGTTTGAAGCAGGTTTAAAGGAATGATTATCGGTTTTGTGTTTTGTAGGCAATGGAAGTAGGTAGCAGAGAGAACCTACCTGTTAAAATATTTCTGTTGTTTTTTTTTAGTTTTAACTTTACGTTTTATTTATTTATAATTATAGAAAGTGACTATTTTTTGTCAAATTTCAGTGTTTGTATATTCTTTAATACATATTTTCGTTGTTATTGGGGATGGTTTTGCGTTTAACTTTTTGAACATTTTGCATTTAACATTTTGATTCGCTCAGTCATAAAAATGCCCCTCGTGTACTGTGTCTTTTTTATGTAAGACTTAAGACTTAAGACCATGAGCCGTTGGGGAGGTAAACTATTAAAATTATGTAAAAAGAAAGAAAAGAAAATAAATAGTTGGCGCAACATGCCCGTAGGAACCCTAATTCTATCTTCTCACAACCATTCGTTTTGTGTGAGTTTTCCATTTTTGGAAGAAGTGGAAGGGACCTACAATTTTATGCCGATGTTAGCCGGCTTATTGAGAAGCTTTTTCAAGACAATTATACTCTCGGATGGTTGTCAGACGTTCGAGAGGTGGCACAATGGAAAAAAAAACACTGAGTTGTAATTTTTTTTTTTTTTTAAGTATGTAATTATTATTTTATTAACAACTATATCATCCTAAGCAATATTTCACGCTTATGAGGAATATAAAATAATTGGACAAGTTTTTAGTAACCCATTTTAATTTTGTAAAAAGTTATGTTTTTATTTACGTAACTATTTATTTCACCATATTGTTTCTTCCCCATATCTAAAAAAGAAAAAGAAGACATGTAAATACAAAGACTTATAAGAAATTAAATATTTAAATAAATTTCTGATTTTAGTTGTTAGCATGACTTACAAATAACCAATCGACTACCTTATGCCAAAGGTAAAAAAAGGTCAAAAAATTAACTGAATTACTCAATGAATGAAATCCTTTGATAGTTGAAGTCATTTAGTTGTATGTATGTATGTATTTTTATTGAGACTTCATTGTATACATTAATATTTGGTTTACATAGATTATTTTTTTTTTTTTTTTTTTTTTTTTTTTTTTTAAAGCCGACTTAGAATTGGTCTGGCTGTCACATCAATATTTACTTATTTCTAATTAAATTAACAAGAAAATCGAATTACAAACTACACAAGTTACTTAAAAAAAAAACATGTTTGCTCAATCGGAACATGACAGATTCAATGGAAGTCATTTAGTTACTTATACCATGTTCCCACTAACGTGATTTAGCTCATGTGATTTATAAATCACGAAAGGCGTCTCCACCGAATTTTACGTGATTTAGTTTGACATCCAGCAGAAAGAATTCGTCCACTTCGGAGAGGGTAGTTTTTTTTTCGTTGTTTTTCTTTTGTTATCACACCTCTGCCAAAAATAAAACAATTTATGATTGTTGTACTTAATAAAAATACCAAAATACACCGAAGCACGAAGAAAATTGAATTTGGGATAATATTTTTGACATTTGTGTTGTTTTTTGTTTGTTTGTTGAATGACATTGAATTGAATTGAAAGCGCTGCAGGTATCTTCGATTTTATTTTGTGTGGATTTGCGATGACAAATACGTAATTAAAACTTAAACACGTCTAAATCACGTAATTAGTAATTTATGAGATGATTTAGCTAAATCAAGTGGATTTAGCTAAATCACGTTGGTGGGAACATGGTATAACTATCAATAGTCGCATTTATTGGATAGTGCCCATCACTACTGAATTCACATTGGAATCAACTGTGGATGAAAATATGAAATTATTCTTTAGTTGCGATGAAAAGTGATGCCAGATCAACAATTTTTCAAATTTATTCTGTCTCTTAGGGCCCGGTTCTGGTAAAAATCCACTGGTTAAAAATCTAGTTTTTCCTATTTCAGCTTGTTTGTTGGACGACCCAACATAGTACAATTAAAATTTCAATCCCTTAACCGATCGAAATAATAGCATATTGCGGACAACAAAGGAGGGAATATATTTTACACTTCATTCAAATCAATGCTTTTTTTGGTTGGATAGATTTGTCTAACTTTTTGTTCTTGGGTTTGTGAATCGCGAATATAATTTTGTGGATTTCAATAAAGTCCAAAAGCTACGGGAACATTTTGCCATTTTTGAATCGCTGGCACTAGACTTATAGCGGTCTTTCCTTCATCTGCTAGAATTCTTGCGGCCTATTGAACGTGGCCAATTCTTTTGTAATCACTGAAAGTAACAATTTTCTGTTCACAAACATACTTAAATGAATTTGTTCGCAGGTCGCTCTAGGAATAGCTTTTGTTTTAAATTTAACTGGATAGCTAATATCTAGCTTCCACGTTTTCTTTCAAGAATTCAACCTAATTCGAATAAAAATTCTTCGGATAAATGAACAGGCCTTTTTTGCTCGATTTCAAACTAGTTTAAAATCGACGACATGCCTGAGGTATTTAAGGGGTTGATCTACCTCAGAGTTAAAATTAACGCTACCAATGACAACAGGAAGATCTGGTTAATTAAAACCTTAGGAAACCGCTGTAAAAATTCCCCCTGATTTCCAAAAAAAAAAAAAACAGGTGAGATTTGGTCCAATGATAAATGAAACTCGAAAGTACTGCTCCACTCTTCGGGATTATTTTAGAAGAACTCTAACAATCAAACCAGCAAATGGCCCATCCTTGAAATAAATGAAAGTGTTACAGAGTTATGTTTGTAACACGGAAACTGCTTAAAGTTAGATACCGTTTTATTTAAATTTGTTAACTTATTAAGTTCTCCCTTATCAGAAGTTTACGATCGATTGGCAAGAAGTTGCCGACTAATATGAGTCACGCGAAGCAAATATGCCCAAACCCTCAGTTCCGAAATAGGAAATTAAATTTCCGCCACACCGACGAAAACATTTCTATACCTACTAGTTAGATCAAATTATCAGCAGCGATAAGACACACTGAACCACATTCCGCATGCGGTGGCGTATACGTAACATTTTCGTTTTTCAGCTTAAACACAAATCTGAATGTCTCTTTGCCAACTGAAGTCTGAACTCTGAATCACTCGCAAATACAGTTGTTGAGTGATTGCCAACGATACCCACCGACCACAATGCTAGTGAAAGTGGAACAAAATCCAAACAGTAACATCGCAAATAGTAACCTCAAAATCAATAAACCACTTTACCCAAAACCGAAATCAAATAAATACAGAAAAAAAAAGACACCACCAAACTATAATAACTGGAACCCGCCCTCCCCGCAGAACGATGTAAATACTTCAATCGAATATAACAATTTTCCACCCGCTGCAAGCTGTGCTACCCCGAAGCCCCCACCCACAAGTACATAATTACAGTGCCAACCAAAAAACCTAGACTAAATATGCGTGTTGTCGCCAACTTGTGACATCCTTTCCGCAGGACACTGGCAAACAAATAAAAGTACTCCTAACTTGGGGGCCAAAAGGATGTTTTCCACCATTCCCTACACACTTAAACACACATACACACTCCAGCGCAGCGCTCAACTCACAACAAAACAAACCGAAAAATTTCCCAACACAACCTGAGCATTTCCCTGTGCTACACACATGCGCCAGTGCGTCTCACCAAGTCAAAGATATATTGATTCAAAGCTTTTCCTTGCTGTCCGCAAGATGAAAACACCCCGACCCGCACAACCCCCTAACATTTCCCAAAATCAAAAGGAAAATTCTTCTCCTCTCAGAGGGACAGAACTTTTCCAATTTCCTCAGAATAGTATCGGCTTTAATCGAGGAAGGTTCGTGTGCTGCGTCCGTCGTCCCGAGAGCAAAGTGTACACATACATACAATCTATATGTATAATAGTGAGGAAAAATTTTTCTTTTAATATATTTTCTGCAAAAAAAAAAATCGTGAAAAAATATATCTGCTCGAAGTGGTCTGGTTCTGTGCTACTGGATTTATGCCAGAAAAACAAAAAAAAAATCCTCGCTACCGTTAAATAGCATTTTTGAATGAAAAAAAAAAAAAGAAAATCTGTCGCGAATTTCGCAACCCAAAAGGTGGTGTTCCTTCGGGGGTCGAATCGAACGAAAACGGGCGAACGTATAGAAAAAAAATTTTCCATTCCGTTTGGAATTGTTAATGATGTATCTTTTTCTATAACAAGGATATTGGGGGGAAACTCCGTTTGAAAATGTGTATATAGAAATGAGTTCAAATAGTAGCGTGCGTGTGTGCAAATGACTGTCTTTGTGTGTGTGTGTATGGAAAAACTAGGGCACTGTGCTTCACATACGAACATCGGCCACGGCGACGACGTCCCCAAAAAAGGATTTTACACAAGAAAAAGTTGATTTTTCTTAACGGTTTTCTTCTGTACAACACAGGGATCAGCTTTTGCACAGATTCTTTTGCGATTTGCGGATTGAATTTTGTGTGACCAATGGGAAAGAAAAAACTGGTTGTGGTACTTTTCTTCTCAAATCGGGAGTGCATACATGTCCTCGTATGAATGTGCAATCGAAAGGAGTAAAGATCTCGACCAAAAACCAACGACTTAATAAGGAAAAAGGAAATCGACAGCCAAAAAGAAAAAAAAAGGAAAAAAAAGGAAAAGCCTGCAAATATACATTTAATTGAGACGAGTGAAAAGGAAATTGTGCTGATTGTCGCGTGAAGAGACAAGAGCGGATTCGCGACATAGCGACGGAGAGCGAGCTTTCCTTCATTATTTTTGTTCCCTCTATTCTTGTGGCTCTCTATCTATACAAACATTTTGTTGTTAGTTTTCCTTCATTTTCGTTCTCGTACTCGTGCTCGTGCTCGACGCTCTCTTCCCAACTACTGGGTTGGGTACTGGCACTGGCGAGTGCCGCAGCCGAGTCGACTTGTCTTGTCTTGTATCTCGAAACTCAAACTTGTATATCGTATGCTCGTTCCCGTTCTCGTCGTTGTCATTGTCAGATTTGTGCTATATTCCTCCGCCATGTACACCGTAGTGACCTAAACTGTATATACCCACCTTGGTTGTTATTCCTTTTCACCATCAACACATCACGTACTCGTATATGTGCTGCTGCCTCATCGTCCTTTCTTCGTCGTTGCTGATCTAATGGGTAACTCGTTAGATTATAAATACGTAAACAGTGTCATCGTATCGTAGGCTGTTGTTGGTGCTCCTATACTGCTGCTGTGTGTGAAGAGAGTGTATTTGATTCGGTCCTTCTTCTTTGTTAGTTTAATGAGCGCGCCGTGTACACAGGACACTTGACCGAAAGTTTGTGACTTCTATTTGCACCCAAATCCGATACGCAGAAAAGGTTTTTCCTTTCATTTCCTTTCAAAAATAAAAACAAAATCCTAAAAGAATCCAAAAGAATTAATAAAGTCCAATCTTTCCCTCAAAAGCAAAAGTTAATCTCGAAAGAGCGACATATACAATAAATTCGAACACAAACACCTACCAGTACAAGTGTGAAGAGCAAGAATTCAGTCGGATGGATACTGTACCAAAGTGTATTTCAAAATAAAATTCTAAAATAAAAATAATCACACTTACATATTATAGTTCTGTTTAACAACAACAACAACAAATTATAGTGGTTCTTAATTCAAGCATCAACAACCGAAAATAGTGCATAGTGCAACTTTAAAGCCGTTTCATTAAAAAAAAAAAAAAAATAAAACACACATCTAGATGTGTATAGTTGAATGTATTTATATATATATAACATAATCAATGTGCCTGTATTCTGTTTTCATGTAGTGTAAAAGTATGTGCATTATTTGTGTAAATAAAAAATGAGAATAGAAAATAAATAAAATTTAACATATCGTGTAAAACAAAAATTCTTATAAAACAAATTATAAATAAAATCACTACTTCAGTGAAGAAAATACAAAAAAAAAATCTAGCAACGAAATAAAGGTATTTAATTAAATCATCGCGAAATAAGAAAAAAATTTAGTCAAATCCCACAGTACATAAATAAATAGTTAACGCACAATATAGTAAGTACAATATAACGACAACAAATTATTACAGTGCATCGCAGTGTAGTGTCAAGTGTTCAAGTTAGTTAGTAGCTGTCAGTACAACATATAAATTATATCTATTGTGTGGATATTGTCGAGTGTAAACAAGAGTATTGGCCAACATTTTCGGTTTAATCGTGGATGGTGTTTACAGATGTTTCACTCTATAGTGTGAATGTTGGCAACCCTGGAGTGCCTCGGTGGTTTAGCGTGTACTAGGTAAGATTTCCTAATTACCCGGCTTAATTTGTTTTCTAAGCCACTTGTTATATGTATGCAACTTTTCGCTTTAAGGAAAAACTAATATAAATTTGAGGTTAGTTACGATTTTGTAGAAAAAGTATTTGATTGCTGCCTTTTACAGCGTTAAAAACTTAATGCACATATCAACTAAGGTAATGTTTCTGAAGCTGATTGGTAGAAATAATTTTCAGTACTGTCGTCTTTCATATCGATCAGCCGTTCGTTTAGTCTCTCAATAAATATTCATAAAAAGAGTCAGTCGGAAATATGGGATCTGCGAACAAATCAATTTTAGTAAATTCATGAACAGCAAATTACTATTTGTCAGCGAAGTGGAACATTATTGATGCGAACTGTCAAACTTTACTCACAATCCACAACACATTGTCGCGGTCCATAGATCTGACAATCCAAAATTCATACGATCTTAACCTTAATAGTAAACAATTTAATTAGAAACGGTTCTTAACGCCGATAACGGTAAGTTACTGCAAATAAAGTTCCTTCATTTGAAGGAACTGTCAGAACCTAGGAATATTCGTTCGTTCGCAGATTGCAATAATTGCAGCCACTATTTTCATTTTATTTTCTGGTAAATCGAGTAAAATTGATGATGTTGTTGAAACGCTTGTGTAGAAGGATTTGCCAGGCGTGCATTGCCAGAATTATCTCTATTACTAATTTGTTTTTCAACAAAATTTCGAATTTTGAGGTTAGGCCTCAATTTCACTACCACAAACAAAGACGTAAATAGAAAGAAATATGCGGATAAAATACCACGAAAAAAGGCGAACATGCACCTAAATAAAACAAAATTCATATTAATTATAGGTAGATTTGTTCAATTACTGACTTGACGAATTAACTAGAATATTTGTAGGTTTGGGTTTATTGATTTGCTTGGACTGAAATACAATTTCGTGCTATTTTAAGACAAAACTACGTAGGTGAAATATTGGTTTTCAATTAAATACTCATTTCAAAAATAAAATTAAATCAAATCCGATAAAAGCGAAATGTATGCTTTGGGAAACTGAAAGCGTGACGGCAGGAAAAGTGTCTCCCTGTTAGTCAAGCAAAGCTCACAAATGAAATCGAATAATATCACACTATTTTCTTAAAAAAAAAAACAAAGTTACCATTACACACCAAGAACTTCGTTTGAATCGAACGCAATCAATGGGAAACACGAATTTAGTAAGTCTGACAGCTGTCTGATGTGATGTGTTTAAGTGTTTATTTGAACAGGCTTCTCCGTTCCTATTTATAGTATTTATAGACGGATAGTCGACTGCCCTTTTTCTTTTTATCTACCTTTGTACACCCCACACAATGCTAAATATATCCAAATGTGACATCATCTCTATTTTTTTTTGGACTGTAGATGTCACTAACTATTCTTTATGTGTTATGCAAATGTAAAATTGTTTGTATAAGTTTGTAAACTCACTTTTCATATTTTGTGCATATTGAATAAAGAATAAGTTGAATTGAATTGAATTGAATTGAAATCTAGTCCAGAGATTCGTGACTGAGTAGTGAGTATTCAATTTCGACTACATGCCTGATTAAGTGAAGTTGACGTTCGAATAACTACTCGAAAGAAAATCGAAGTACTATTTCTGGCTATGGTTTATATAGTCTTCAAAAAAGACAGAAAACCTCTTTCAAATATTCTGTACTTCTCAAAAAAAATCTCTTCACAATTGACCTATAACTCAAGCTCAAACACATTACGTCGTCGTCGCCCAGCTGTCAAACAAGTGTTTAGAACGTCCCCATTACTACAAGACTCCAGTGATTGATAGTTCTACTCATATTGTAATCCCATGTTGTGATGTTACACATGCCACCTAAATACTTGAGATTACTGACCACACTTTATTTTAAAATGTTTTCATTTTCTTACTTATCTCTGTCTGGCAATGAATTGTACGGCTGAATACTGCCTACCAAATTGTATGTCAATCATAGGAATCACTGACATGTATAGGATTTATTTAATTAAATGCCTAGATATTCTTAGAGTTTTGTGAAATTTATTTCCTTAAGGCCTCTCCACAAACAAACGAATATTCGCAAGTTTTATTTGCTCGCGCGTACTTGCAACTCCAATGAAATATTACCAAACAAATTGTTAGGTTAAGTTCGAACGTATTTTTTATTCGCTGATTTGTGGAAGCCGCTTTAATATTGTGGATTATGATTAAACTGTGACAGTAGACAGTACGGGGGTTCGCGGCGAAAATTTTGAATTCGACGAAGTTTCGCTATAAATCTTTTTTAATCTGAATAAAAAATAAATAAATTAATAGATCAAATCAAGCGCTTTACTCGTCTTTTATAAATAATTTCATTCGCTCTTAAATGAATATAAAAATAATGTCGTCTAAAGGATAACCATCGTTTGAGATTTTCAAAAAATAAAACAAAATTTAAATGCGCCAATGACCAGAAAATGTAAATCATTTCCAACTAATAGCTTTCTTAATTGCTAGAACATTTTATTACACATAAAACTAAAATGAACGCTCCTCTATAATATTATTCTCAACCAAATTGAAAGTTAAGCAATTAAATTAAAGTGACGTGTTGCATCTTGTGGAACTTAACTTATACTTCCCAAGAAAGAAACACTTAGACAATAAATTATAAAACCAAAATTCAGTTCATATACGGCTTCATATCCCCAGACACATGTCAAACTTTTCAATAAGCTAATTAAATTGTTCCCCGTAAAGCGCACCGTGGTTTTATTGCGATACGAATTCAACTGTCTAGTTCTGAAGATAATTTGTAATCAGAAGGTCTATAGGCGATTACCTTTTCTAAGGTATCCAAAAATAAACAAATACCAGACAGACGCATTCAATGGAGATATAGTTTTCCATTGTCTATATTAAATGTATAAGAAAATCGAAAACAAAAATCAATAACAGACATGAGCAGGTGACAAACGACAGAACTGTCTTAAGTTTTCAGTTCCGTCTTGCGTCTTACACTCGCTCAAGGTAAAGACCATTCGAGCTTATAACAGCTCATAAGAATATGCGAGACCAAACACTTCGTAGTTGGTTTTTTACTTTTTTATTCTTATGAAAAACTTTGACTCATGGTAAATAGTTACTAAGCTTTCAAGTGCTTGTTTATGAACTATGCACACTCTTAAGGAAGACAGCTGACGCAATTTAAAAGAAGGTGAAACCGTATTGATTTGTACATGACATTGCTTTCTTTTTCTTTTGTTTATTGGCTAATTTGAGAACTAACTAAGGAAACGCACACGGCAACTTAACATCAAAGCGATGCAGAGTTAGTTGTTTTATTCGTGTCACGTATGATTGTTGTGAACAAGTGTTGTTGTCGTATTAAAAAAAAAAATGGAAATCCTCAATCTTAAAGCGGAGGATCCACGCGCAACAGTAATGAAAGTGAAGTTTTATAAATGGGTAAAAAATGACAGTTCTTGATTTGTTTTAAATTTATTTTAAATGGATTGACTATAACTAATCTGATTTGCGGTGCCAATGTTTATGTGGATATTTTCGACAAAAAGGTCCCCTGAAAACTGGAGAGGGACGTTTTATAAGCATATCCCGATAAATGTTAGTTTGTGTCTCAACTAAGACCAAATGGAAGCTTTACAGCTTGCCACTGTATGACTCAGAGAGCTGTTTACAATATTAAAGCGTGTATTGTCTACGGGATGGAGAGTCTGTGAAGTTCTCGCCATAGAAAAGACGTTCAGTACTCTAGTCTGTTTGAATAAGTACTCAGGGCGAATTTCTCAGTTGTGAGCGTTATTTGACCTACGTAGGTACTGTTTACATTTTATGTTCCTCCTATCGATCGATATAAGACAGCACCACTGTCTTGTTGGACTTTACGGAATTTCCACTTCTGAACGAGGGTACGCCAAGAAGTCCCGACAACCGTCTACGAAGCATGCTGATTACAAAACAAACATGTCTAGCCCAAATTGTGTTGTTTCTACGACAGCAATGTTAAATTTTCCCTCTTTTTTCTAAAGTCAAAAGTTAGTAAAACATTTGCTGAAATAATGTGAAGAATTGAGTTTTGACTCATTGAATATTGATTACCAAATGCGGTGGTAATGAGCACAAGAAAACTTTTATGAGAATATGGCCTTTTGTATTAAGCTTTGGGTGTTATCTCTTGAATTTTGTTGTATTTTGCATTACAACCGAAAGTAAGTGGCTATCAATCTTGTTTTCGAACGCAATTAAATCGCCGGCTATCACATTTTCGCATTCAGCCTTCGATTGGCAAATTGAACTAGACATAATTAAGCGTGCTATTTGCAATTTCACGAGGCCGAGCATGAGTTCAACTTACTGAACTGAAGTCTGAATTGATAATCCTCGTCTTAGAATTCGCTAGTGAAAAATGCAATAAAATGAAATGTCACTGTTTTCAACTTAACTGAGGCTTCTGAAATAAAAATATGTGGCTTAGAAAGTAAGTTGGTTAGCTTATATACGTTTTTAAATACGGCGGAGGTTCGACTATTCACAAAAATGGTTCCGATTATTGAAATGATTCTTAGTTTAAAGTCAGTTTGAAGTCTGTGTACCTTATGAAGAAGAGCGAAGACCGTAAAGCTTAAGAGCTCCAAAATCACGTCGTTTGCATGGTTCACTGGTCTATCATGAACTTGAAATTTTCTAGAGATGAAAAGCAAGCCACCATCGGATGAAATCGTCAACTTAAGTGGCCTGCGTACAAAATGTTTGAACTCACAATAGCCCAACTGCTCTCTCAGCAGCAACTTCAAGGACAAAAGTTCAGTTTTGTAATAAACTATGATAACTGAAGCCACAGTTTAAGCCATTTGCGTGAGTAGGGAAGGGTTATTTTGTTCCATGTCCAGTCTTGTTATTTCAGCTCAAGATGATGATAAGGGTTTCAACCATCGGTATCTTTCAGCTGAAATGTTTTATTTATCCGTGGACCCTATGAGCTGAACAGCGACTTAGAAAGATCCGTACTTATTAACGGACGTGGCGCCACATATAGCTCAGTGTCAACCTCTTCATTTCTTGCGATCTTTAGCCAGCAGTCTCCAGTTGGTGTTGTGCAAATAATGTTTACTAAGATCGTTTGTACAGAAGCCCGCCTTAGGTGAGACGTTTCTCTATGCTAGGTTCCATTTATTAAGAAATGTTCAGTTGCTTGAAAAAAGTCCATATCACTGCTTGCCTCCTCCCAAAGCATGGCTAGGTCTTGCAAAGTGGATGAATGCTAATGTTGAATTAAGCATCTTCAACTCGAGACCTGGTGGCTACCATGGATTTTGAGGACAACCACGCTTAGGAAGTTCAGTCAGTGTTCTGAAGGTTCAACTAGCGGAAAACACAACTTCCATTATAAGCATCTCTCGAAACCGCCGGGCATTTGAAACATAGCTTAGTTCCCATGGGAAATCTTCACAGTTCAGCTTGGGTATGGCTTAAAATGTTAGGTCCCTTCGAAAAATAGTTCTCACACAAACGAATGCTTACGAGATTCTAGGCATGGGGTCCTATAGAAGCTATTGGCGCCAAATATTGGCATATATTTATAAAAGATCATTTTTGAGTACCATCAGGTTAGGCTAGGAGCAGTGGCTTAGTGGTTAGTGTGTTGGACTACTAAGCGAGGGGTCCCAGGTTCGAATCCCGCAAAAAGCCAAATTCCAACTCAGGGTTTTTTCACTGCGCCACCTCTCGTGAACGTCTGACAAACATCCGAGAGTATAACTGTCTTGAAAGAGCTTCTCAATCGGCCGTTTGGAATCGGCATAAAATTGTAGATCCCTTCCAGGGTCCAGGGTCCCTACAGACCTGTTGCGCCAACTATTATTTTTATTATAGGTTAGGCTAGGGGAATCTGCACCCGCCACGCTTACCTAGATCAATGTAGATCCGCTGTGATGCCCTTGGGGTTCTAATGACCCCCACACTGTGGAAACCTATGAAACCGGGTAGTCAAGCCATCCCGAGGGTGATATAAATTTGTGTAAGTCTTTTATATAATTCTCAGAGAGGTCTTCTAGGTCATTGAATAAGTGTCATCCAAGAATTCTGTATCTGATGTGACAGAGTGCCGGGCAGTGGTAAAGAAGGTGTGGAGTGCCCTCATGCACATCCACATCAACGCATCCTCTGTCAAGGTCATCGGTATTGATTCCCATTTTCTTGCTGTGATATTTCAGCATGTTGTGTCCTGTAATAATGCCTGCAAGAGAGGATAACAATTGTTTTCTTGTTTGTAGACATTTTTCTGTCATCTGTTTGTTATAGATTGGCCACATTTTCCTCGTTATGACACAGGATTCGAGCTTACTCCATTTATTATTCGTCGCTGCCAGTATTTTGTTCTCAATTTTCCGTTTGAGATTACAGGAAGGAATTAATACCGTGGTAACGGCCTGGTTAAGATCAAGTGAAGAATCTTTTCTTGCCAGCTCATCAGCTTTACCGGTCAGTCCTTTGTGTCCGGTAACCCAGCGGATTTTTACATTGCGCTGAGCGCCAAGAACCCGTAGCTCTTCGCGACAGCGACTTACAAGCTTTGGTTTTATTTCAACGGCAGAGACAGCTTTTATTGCCGCTTGGCTGTCAATGAAGAAAGTGATATCTGCATGAGGTATCGCCATCATTGCAACTGGTTTTGCAGCTGTTGTCACTGCCAGAACCTCAGCCTGGAACATGCTGCTGTAGTCAGGAAGTCTGATTGAACTGGATAGACCATGTATTTCAGAGTGGAAACCTGCTCCAACTCCGACATCCATCTTGGAACCATCTGTATAGATTCCTCTCTACTGGGGAAGTAAGTTACAAATGGTCGCTCGAAGTCTAGGCGGATAGTTTTATAGACTGTGCATATATTGTTGAGGCTGTTTTTCCAGCTCTTAGTTTGACTTAGTCGAAGGGCGCTGTTTGAAGCAGATTGTTGTACGAGACGGTCGAGGGTTTTAGATTTAATTTAGCCCCAAGCCCCGCTGTGGGGTCGGTTCTCATTACCCCCGTAGTACCAATACAAACCATTCTTCGGATCTTCATCATAGTTTTCAGGTAGGTGGCTTTAGATAGCGCCTGCCACCGAACAAGATTACCATAAGTTAGTACCGGTCTTACTATCGCCGTGTAAAGCCGCATTATATTTTTGGGACTAGGGCCCAAGGTGCGGCCAAATATTCTGTTGCAGGCATACAATGCTATCAAAGCCTTCTTAAGAGAATCCAGTTAAATTTACTATCTAGGATTACACCAATAGTTTGGCGAGTCTAGAAATTGTTAGCGGAATCCCTTCAATTGTGGGTAGGTTCAATTCGGGAATTGTCCTTTTGTTAGTAAAGAGAACTAGTTCGGTCGTTTGCGGGTTTGCTGCCAGTCCGCAGTTCTTTGTCCAATTGTTTATTGTGGATAAAGATCCTGTTAGTTGGTCACTTTCCATTTGCAAGCAGGGCTAGGTCATCTGCGTAAGCAAATGCTTTGACTCCACTAAATTCTAGCTTAATCTCCTTTACTACGAAAGGACTTAACTGCGTTCTTTAACCTTTTCGGAGCTAGTGATAATCACCGTCACTTGTCCTTACACATAGAAAGAAGTAGAGCTTCAAGTCTTCCACATGAGCTATGATTTTGTCCTCCCCTTTTAACTAACAACTACTGCTTACAATGTACCTTAAATACCAGAGTACGCATTTAATAAAACCTCTGGCTCAGAGAGTCAATTTATACCCTATACACATCCAATGAATAATTCCCACAAAATACCTACCTACCTATTCGCCATCTGACCTGACATTACCACGTGTCACCTTGTCGAACTTCTTAAAAAGAATAAACTTTATTTCCACGCCCATCGGTCTCGTTGAGCTTTCCGATAAATCAATAGTCTAACCAATGCCCGTTTGTTTAACTTCTACAAGGAGCATATCAGAAGTAACCTTCGGGATTTATGTGGTGTGTCACTGCAACAAAGCTATTCAGGAAAATTGCGTCATCCCTGTCACGTAATCAGCAATTTCCTACTCTATCTCAATTAAACTCTTGATGCACAGCAACTGCTCCCTCACTCCTAGAATGGCAGCAAATTAATTGTCACAGAAGTTCAAGTTCAATGATAAAATATTGTCCGCGTACTTAATAATCATGAAGTGTGACAAGCACAAATTCATCCTATACCCAGATGGGTTTCCTGAAAAGAAAAAAATTTCAATTTCATTAATTCCGCAGGAAAACACAACTCTAGGGATTCATTTGGCTTGCAGTCGCGTCGCTATGATATCATCCTAGCAAACAAAATATTCAAATTCAGCGTGCTTTTGTAAACGACCTCAGTGTCATACATCATCGCATGTATATATGCGATGCCCTCGAAGTGCAGTTGGTTTGGGTGCATTGTATGCACTGCTCCGGGGAGATTAATTATTATATTAGGTCTGCGCGTCTCTATAGTAGGTTCGCGCCTCCACGTTCGATCACTTCACAGTTCGCACACTTGAAAAGGCGGAATCTTTAAAAGTCAGAGAACGCTCGGCCGGCGAGCTATTCTCGTTTCAGCCACCACTTGTGTCGCCAACGGATCGCGCAGCCACATACCTTGTTATAGTGTTTGTAAATGTCTTTGGCAGTGAATTATAAGCATCTTGCTTCGGATTGAGATTATTTGTTGTCTAGTTGGTGTTATAAAAAAAAAAATTATTTTAAATCAAACTGGGATCTATTTCTGGGGTGGCCAATCGGATTGGGAGACCTGTCGAGCGTTATACGCACACTTTCACGCATGATGCAATACTTGGCTTTCCTTGGGGTGAGTGTGTGTGCAGCACACTCTCAAGTATTTGGGACAACCGCGAATTGTTGCAATATAATTAAGTTTTGTGATTCATTTTCATTTTCAAATATATATTTTGTAAATATAACACAGACGTTTGTATTTGTTTGTTTTTTGTTTTTGTTTCTGTTTCCAACAGGGGATGTCGCGGTGTGACGAAAGCGGAGTTGAATCAGTATCAGCAGAAACAACCGATTCACCATTTGAAGATGACGATTGTCTCAAAGTTCGAAAATACTGGTGTTTCCTATTGTCCAGCATCTTCACATTTCTCGCTGGACTATTGGTTGTACTGCTATGGCGGGCGTTTGCGTTCATATGCTGCCGCAAGGAGCCCGAACTTGGACCAAACGATCCGAAACAAAAGGAACAAAAGGCATCCAGAAACAAACAAGAGTTCGAGGGAACTTTTATGACAGAAGCCAAAGACTGGGCTGGTGAACTTATATCCGGTCAAACGACAACTGGTCGAATTCTGGTAAGTGTTGGTTGATTTTCGAATTTAAATAAAATATTTGCGAGTTTTCTAACCTAGAAGAATTAAAATTGACAGTGGGGATATTTTGTTTCGAATCGGTGGCGTATGTGGAATTAATTTTGTTGCTTAGTGTTTAGAAACATCAGTTGGGGGTACTTTTTTCAAATGATGGATCTTTCTAGATGTGTGGCTTATGTTTCTAATTTTTTTCACCATCTAAATCGAATGTAATCGAAAAAAAGTGATCACAAACGTTTACTTTTCCACCCTATACTCGTGTAATAATTTTGTCAATCACCTGTGGCTTCGCTATGGTTCCAGACACTCTTCTTCAAAACGGTTTTTCATGTAAAAAGAACTTTGATTATTTACATAACCACCTGAGACAGTAACTGGTCATAGCAGGGGTTTTTGATCCTCCTTATATATTTTTTTTAAATACTTCTATTTCTTAAAGGCGAAAGTATAGCACTTCAAGAAGGCCCTGATTTTCTTGCAGATATATGTAGGTGCAAGTTGATGCAGAAGTTCAGCCATTCTACTAGACACATTCACGGACCGTGTGTTTAACCTAACACACGCAGTGTCTTTCTAAAGGCTACACTTGTTGCCTGCTATGCGTTTCCGTAGCCTGAATATCGATAGAATTTACCAGCCACAGCAAACGGAAGCCATACTTCGCTGTCAATGCGAGTTTTAAAATATTTCTGTTCAATGATACATCTCCAGGCCTCCTCAAGGAGACACGTATTCGTATTGTATCTTCCCTGCTATCCTAAGTTACTATAGTGTCCAGTGTCACCATCGAATGTTTACTCATATTACAAGTTTTTGAGAGCTACATTAATTTCAGCATACTGTCGATCGCGTGCAGTTGACAAGCTAAGCAATAAAAAGCATTTACCATGTAGAACATGTATCTAAATACAGATTTATTTATTCAACAACCATCAGTTCTGCTCCACGAACAACAACTTTGCATGTAAACTTATTACAGTCACTTATAATTGATATTGTGCTTTTAAATTTATATACAAATTAACTTGCTATATTTGAGTATTTTTTTTTTGGTAAGAGTTAGATAAATGTGAACATATCGGCAGATATAGCATTGTGCCATGTTCCTAGTTGAACCTAGCACACATAACAGAGACAGAGCTCGAAATGTGGTAGTACATATTTAAAAGAAAAAAGTCCAATCTACAGGGAACCGTCAAACTTTGAAGGATGAAAGTCTAAAATATACTGGGCCTTACCAATAATCATTTATAAACTTCACACTAAACATTTCCTAGGTCACAATATGCAATTTTGTATGGAAGTTTCGCTATTGTGAGTTCGAAAAACTTAGCCTGGACACTAAAAATGATTATTGGTATCGTGGACTGTATATTTTGAAAGATCAGATAAAGGGTGATATTATTTTTTTGATAATTACTGTGCATTGTTGGGAAATTTCAGTTTAAATTGCCGGAAAATACCGCGGGGAGGTCAGGTCCATTCTCAGTTTCGGAAAGTTGCGCCCTTGTAAAAACTTTTTGCATGAATACATAAAAATTCTAGTGGTGCTTGTATTACTTGACCACTAGAGAAGTACCAACCTCAAGGCTTTTTGTATAATAATAAATTGAAGTAAATTGAATTTTATTCATGTTTCATGTTTAATGCACATATACAGGTTCTTCCAATATACACGTATCCCCAAAAAAAGAAATTGAAATAGTTCCCTGCAAAGTCTGTAACAAGGTGGGAGAAATAAAAGATTTACTTTAACTTTAGTGTCTTATTTATTCTTGTTCTTCTTAAACTCGAATGTATACCAACAGACTATTCATTACTGGTCAGACTCTAAGTAACCTCAATCGGAGATGGGTAGTTTACATGAGGTAATCTACTCAATTAACTACTCTTAGTAAATTGCTACCTACATTTGTTACATGTTCTATGTACTTAGAAAAAGTGAAATTTCAATAGAAAATAAAGCGAAACAGATTTTGAATTTTGCAGTTTATCAGTTTGACGGTTGGATCTGACAACGCTAACTACATTTTGACAGCTAGCGCTACGTTTACTACATTTGGCTACATTTACTACTTATCTACCTCAGTTAAAGGCATATCTGCCATCAACGAATAGACAAAGCTTTGTATAGTTTCTCTTTCATACCTATAGTCTTAAATATTAAATTACTCATACACAAGCTTCATTTTAAAAGAAACCATCTTTAATTCTTAGCTAAAATCCGTCGAATCGATCTCCGCGACTATGCGTTGAATGTTTCCTTTTACATCAGTTTGAAGAAAATTAAAGACAGTTCCAGTTAGGGCTGCCAATATTGAGTCTAGATTGTGAAGTAAATTGCACAAAAAAAAACGAAGTAGATTTGAAAGAGTGTACCAGATAATGAAAAAAATAATAGATCTCTAAAAAAACAACGAATTTTAATAAAAAAATAAACAAAATTATTTCATATTCAGAACGAAAACATAACATTGACTAGTTTTTCGTTTAACAATTACAGCTTTTAAAGAATAAGTTTCTAAATTAGTGGGTACATAATACATTAGTTTATTTTGTACTTTTATTTCACAGTGCAGCTAACTGTTATTCATACCTATAATTATTTACTAATGCATTCGTAGCTATAGTTGAAATGTTGAATAGAAGTAAATATAGCTGTTCTGACAAGAAATTTGGCAGTTTGGAAAACTGAAGGCAAATTGTAGTAGATTTTTGCGATGAGTGCGTTCAGGTCAAGCAAATGACTTTTTTTGATTTGCAAACATGAATCAAAACAACACATATTAAATGAAATTTTTATCGTTATATAAAAATGAGTCAAACGAATTAGAAATAGCA
Organism: Cheilosia vernalis; assembly: GCA_949126925.1. NCBI lineage: Eukaryota > Metazoa > Arthropoda > Insecta > Diptera > Syrphidae > Cheilosia > Cheilosia vernalis. The sequence continues at coordinate 119,441,592 of OX421358.1, forward strand.
GAATTCCATAAAATTGTAATAGAGGGTATGAAATAGGTATTTTTTCCTAAGTTTATAGTTTTAGTTAGTGTTTGTTAAATAAGTGCTTCTATTGATAACTGGGACCGGTTTTCAAAGAATTTTCTTTTATTTAGGAGGCTTGAAAGTTTACAACAAATTTTGCTTCAAAATTTGACTTTTGGCCAATTATATAAACGGGTAGTTTTAAAAAAAAACATTTATGTACTAACGCAGTATAACTATTTTGCTGTTAATGAATGTGAATTTAGTTTTTCTCAAGTTGCAGTCTTGAAAAGGCGTAGTATACCAGTTTCGTTGCGTCTGTTGTCCAACTCCTCAATGAGTTGGACTACTACGACAATTCCTACATACCTAAACATCAAAAGTCCCAGTGATAAGCCATACGTAAAACGCAACCGAAAAAATTTATTTTGTTATTTTGGGGCGCCGAACCTTAATAGATAAATCCAATCTTGGGCTCTAATTTCAATTTCAATTTTAATTCTATTTGGCAAGGTACAAATAAGAACAAAAGTATTTTATAGTACAAGAAAGCTCACATTCAAAAATATGATTATTAAGCAAAAATTAGTTAATCAAACGTTAAACATTGATAAAAATGAATTTATTAATTTTTACAAACGGGAGACCTTTTCTGTTCAACTTTTCAGTTAATCCACAAAAATGGAACAGTTTTCACTTTGTCGATGTCATACAGCAGTAACAGCTTTCTAAAATAGTTTATCATCGGATAGGCAGTACTCGATCCTTTCTTTAAGCACGTAAAGCAGACATGTTAAAATCTGTTAGCACTTCCACCAGTATGTTGAGCAGTGATTTAAAGCAAATACGACTGTCCCGAAAATATACCCTCTCGCACTCATACTCAGTTCTAATATCTACTTTGAATTTTCTGTCATTTACATCTACATAATGCAACTTGATTTTCTTTCAGTCGCGTCGTGCTCGTGACATTTATTAACAATTTATTCATGACTGAATTTTTTATCTTTAAGAACCTAACCGCAAACACAATCCTCGTAGGCCATTTAAATGATTCCAAAGAAAATTTATTTCTCCACAATTCCCATTCCAGTGCCATACGTCAACGTATAAAACCCAATTACAACCATATGTTTATTTTCCTTCCCCATTGTAGCGCATATTTAACATATATACTCGTACATACATCGTTCATTCATACAGCCATACAGGGCCACGAACAAAATCTAATATTCAATACTCGAAAGTTTCTAAATAAATAGAATCGTCCTCGCTGTTCGCTCACACATAAGGGAGCTCTTTTGTACAATCTTGGGTAATAATTTTTCATTTCGCTATTCGTGGATCTTCTCCCCCCACGAGAGCTACGAGTGCTACCGAGATACAGTCCTATTGCTACACCACTGAGTGTAATTAAAAAAAGATTTCGCTCAATTCCTGCTGTGAGATAGAGCAAAAGGATACAAAAAAGAAGCTACAAAAAATGTTGTGCATACATTTTGATAGGTATTTTAATTTTTATTGCAGCTTTCCCTCTGCCGGCCTGTGTGTGCGTGGCCTGTATGGAGGTGAATCTCGAATCTGCATGGCCAAGTGGTTTTTCGGTTCTTTATTTACCCGGCAAATACAAGAGTGTATCCACAAGGAGTATCCATGAACTATCTATGTGTGGCTGAACTATGTTATTCAGAAAAAAAACAAAAACAAATACGTTACCTAGGGAGGAGGACTTTAAATATTCATTTGGTACTCATGGCTGTGTCCACCAAACACCAAACTTAGTGATGCTCGGCTATTGTTGTGTGCACTGCCTTGTTCACTTTTTCTTCTCCATAATATACACATGTTAAGTTCTCCACTTTTGGCAAACACCGTCGGTAAAGGAGATATTTTGCATTTCGACTAGAAAAGGTATAACAACACCCAAAAGAAGAAACGATGTGTATTCACCTTGTTCCCTTGTGCTGCCTCCCATTACTGCGCATGAATATTTCTTTGATCGAATCGCAGCATAAACCTGCGAATATAGATACCAATATCGATGTTCTGCGGTCGGAACTAGTTCATCGATTTGCATAACTATGCACAGATAACTCTCTGGTTTTAAAATTACTATGAATTTTGTGCATTAATGACACGTGACCGTTAAATAGAACGAAAGCACAAGGAGACACATTGCATTCGGACATAATTCAATTAACACGTATATATTGATGACATCTGTCACATTTTGGAAATAATCATAACTCAATGAAATCCAATTACCAACATTATAAATTCAAGGACAGTTTCATCGGGCGCATTAATTTAAAATTGATGACAGTTGAGAAATGATTATTTTCAGCGTGTATTTAAAAGACGTCAGCTTTACATGGACGTAGGGTAGATTGTGAATGAATTATTCAAAGGTGTACCGCGGGACTTTTCTATTTTCCTTAACCCAACTGACTTATTGACTTATCGTCAATTATTCAAATTTATTTAACAATAGGATTTTGTTGTCAATAGATAGTTGAATGGAAGCCGGCTGAATAAAAAACGGATTCTTCAAAAAATGAGTAAGCGTGGTGGATTTGTTTTTCGATCGCGTTTATCTTTTCTTTCGACTCGACCGCTAAAGGTGATATGTGAGCTTGGGTTATCTGGTATTTTGTGAGAAATCGCATCAAGATAATATAATCCATAGTTGTTTGTTGCAATTGGGAATAAGAATTTAAGGTATCTGTGCTGTATTTCGTTGACAGCACAACTATTTTTATGGAATCAAAAACTTTGATCTCTTCCAATGGAGATTTTTGGTTTTGACTTTAAATTCATAAATAAAGGCGATACTCAAGTGAGGTACCTCAAACATAAAGTTTATGTAAGGTAATCATTAATCTACCTTTAACTGTGGGTGCTTCTTATTTTTAATCTTTTACGAGTTTATTTCGCTGTTCGCTCCACCACCAATAAAAGAATTAAACCTTTGGGATGCATGCTTTGACAGTTGTCAGCTTTTTTGGAATGAACATAAGAGTCAGACAACATTTTTAAAGCCATATTGAAACTTACTCGCTACTCGTCATTTTACACTTCCGTTATATTTATTATATTTTAGACTATGGGAATGTATATGAAAGGACTTTGTGGTTTATGCGTGACACATTAATTGAGTGCGGGAATGGAAATGGTATATGTTTAGCTTTTCCCTTTTGTATCGTTGTAAGGCTTCATAAGAATACTTGACGTTTTGGAAACTTTCTTGTTATTCTGCAATTCACAGATTTACAAACACCCAAATGAAATTCACAGAGCTCTTTAATTTCAAATTGAGAATTACTCGTTAGTTTTTTGATTCTCTATCTTTCTGTAATTTTTTATGAGAATGAAGAGGCATGACGTTTTGGAAACTTTCTTGTTATTCTGCAATTCACAGATTTACATACACCCATGAAATTCACAGAGCTCCTTAAATCCAAACTGAGAACTACTCGTTAGTTTTTTATTTCTCTATCTTTCTGTCATTTTTTATGAAAATGAAGGAGCAATTCACAGATTTACAAACACCCAAATGAAATTCACAGAGCTCTTTAAATATAAATTGAGAATTACTCGTTAGTTTTTTGTTTCTCTATCTATCTGTTATTTTTTATGAGAATGAAGAGGCATGACGTTTTGCAAACTTTCTTGTTGTTCTGTAATTCACAGCTCTTTAAATCCAAATTGAGAATTACTCGTTAGTTTTTTGTTTCTCTATCTTGCTGTCATTTTTTATGAGAATGAAGGAGCAAATCACAGATTTACAAACACCCAAATGAAATTCACAGAGCTCTTTAAATCCAAATTGAGAATTAGTCTTTAGTTTTTTGTTTCTCTATCTTTCTGTCATTTATTATGAGAATGAATAGGCTTTGCGTAGTCAGAAAATAGATCATCCTTGCCTATTTATGACCATATTTGGTCGTTATTTGTTCACTTGGTCACGTTTGAATTTTGTATTCCATTTAGTAAATTGTTTGATCTATTAAATATGAAGAATATTTTTAAATAAATGTGATGATTTTATTGTTCGGTGTTTGCAAATATTTCGTACTTAAATTATTTTGTAAATTTTTAGCTACAGTTGGTAATTTTTAGTCTCAATTTTTGACAAAAACTTTATTTTCAAGTGTCATATGTCTTTTCTTATCCTTTTTCTTTTGCATTATCATTTCGCTTTATAGAAAAATTACATTTAAAAAACTTACTTAATTGGCTGTTAACTTTTTTCTTTGCAATTCACAGAAATACTAGTTTTAGTAGTATTAGAAATATTAGTAAAACAAACCAAACATTATTCACCGAGGTCTTTAAAGCTAAAATAGGAATTACTCGCTAATTCACAATTTACAATATTTTTCTACTATATTTGATGAAACTTTGTGACTCGTGTGTTATGAAAATGCTATATATCCATCATTATACGGTTTAGTTTATCCTTCCTCCACTGTATCCCTATTTCGATCCATAAGAAACAGGACGTTTCGGAGACTTTCTTGTTCGTCTGTCAACTGTTTTTTTTTCAAACTTGTCAGTACAGCCAAATGAATTTGACTGAGCTCTTTAAAGTCGAAATGAAAATTGCTCGCTACTCGTTATTTTATTATTTTTAATTTTTTCTGTGATTTTTGACGAGAATGTTTAAAGGATTTTTGCGAAAGCATTTATTTAACGGATTCAATAGCTAGATTAGGCCTTTAAAAGGGTATCTAGCTCGAAACTCGAATTTTTGGAGTAGATAGAGTTAAACATCATCCGCCATCCGGAGCATTAATGGCGATACTCATATACGCTCTATGTGTGTCAATAAATATCAACTAATTAGCTTCGATTCTTCCTAACATGATATAGGACGTATCTCATTGCGCCCTCCATTCTCCCACAAAGAGGCGTGCATCTTCGCAAGTTTTCAATAGTTTGAATGCCTATACCGCATGACCGATTGATAAAATCTGTGAATAAATTTGATTTGTTCAAGGAATATGACACAATTCGCTTTTTGACGCGAAAGCGTTTAAGTGGATAGAAAGAGTGTATACAAAACTATTTAACAAATTGGCCAAGCAAACGAAATTCGCCTCTCACAACATCTTCGTCGCTTAAAGTTCCCAAGGAGCCAAAACCGAATTCAAAGAAATAAAAGTGACCGTCAAAGGTACTCTCCTTCGAAAGCATTCGAATTTGTATAGGTACCTAAATGTCTCTTCGCACACAATACCGGCCGAGTTAATGACAAAACATATTCACTTCCAGCTAGACTGCTGCATTCAGTTGCAATTAGCCAACCTATGTAGTCAATCAAGCACTTGCTTAGGTCGACAACCTAAACACGGCTTTAGCAAACAAACAACACTTAACGACAATCCATGTAGTCGTGTTGTCGCCAATAGCTTTCTCGTTCAAACGAACAAATAAATCTATAAATCCAATTAATACACCAAGTGAGTGTGGAACTAGAACAAGGAGTGAAATAAATTCCAATCACATACCTAATGCAAAGCACCATATCTATAGGTATGTGCAATGGATTCAATTCCATTTAATCTGACGAAATTGAAATTGCCAAGCCAACACACATCGCCCAGTCCAGTCGCCCACATTGCGGTCATTGAACGAAACGCTTGCCCAGGAATCATAAAGAACTCATATAAAATGGAAACCTCTTAGCTGCCTTGCTCTCTGTTTTTATTGTAATCTCATTCAAACTGAAATTACATGCACTATGCACACATGCATGCGAGCCGTCCCCTAACAGCCCTTCTTTCACTACACAGAAACAAAAAAAATTTAAAATGTAAAAACAAAGGAGAACTTTCAACCAACGGACTCAAAACACAAAAGGAAAATCTGAAGAAAATGAAATCCAATTCAGTTCTCTCACTCTCTCTCTTTCTTCCTCCTACAATACTGCTGTGCTGGTGAAGCTGAACGCTGAAGATGCCTGCAGAGAAGAGGTATCCACTCAGACCCACTTTATCGATTTTCTTTTTTCGAACATTTAATTATTTACAGGTCGACGCTCCAAAGGATAATGGAATGGAGCGCCTCCGTGCAGTTGTTGGCGGACGAGCAATAGTTTTTGCCGAATGGCTAAGTGCAGAGTCCTTGCTTATGATTGAAGGTGAAATGTTGTCTCTGTTAGCGGGGGTGAATGGTTTCTCCGGTTAACCAAGTAGATCTTGATTAATTGGAGTCAGTATTCCCTATACATCGTATATAAGAAAGTTAACTAATGTCTTCTTTGGTTGCACGAGAGTTGATGAAACTCAATTAGAAGACAGCATCAGTAAGGTTATGGTACAGTAAGGGGTGTGTGGGTGTATCCTGCAAAGATATTTAATTTGTTTCCCGTAGATTTGCCGAGTGAGCAACTTTCAATGGTAAAGCCCTCTAACGAATCCGCCTTATGTGCTCCTTTACTAATGTAACTTTGTTTCACAATTAGGTCCGCCTATTATGCAATTATGCATTCAGATGGCGCTGGATGTTTCTCTCGATGGAGGTTGGAATTATGGTCTAGTTCTTCTGCGAAATACCTCGGGTTTTGTGTCTCGTTACGTTAAGTTTGGGAATTTCACTTCACATCATCTTCCAGTGGTAGGTAAGAGGTACAAGTCGAAAATATTCAAAGTAAAATTTCGCTTAAACATAACTACAATAACCCGTGATATTCTACAGTCAACTATTATTTTTTAGACCTACCTATGAAGCAAATTTTGGCTAAGAGTAATTTTGAATCCCATCGATAATGACATAAAAGGGACAGATGAGCTTTTATCCCATAAAAGACCTATCTATCTGCGCTAAATGCAACCACACCCTTAGTGAAAACTGACCCTTTGAACTGCTATCGATTTTTTGTCAGAATCCCTTTACCAACGTGTTACCACACAGAAACATACATTTACCCCATTAAGTTAGTACAAATCGCCTATTTGCCTAAATGAATGAATTTTGTGTCCGTTTTGCGTAACAACGTAGTTAATTCCCGTCGATAAGGACATTCCGAAAAACGTTTCCCTCCCACAACCCAACAAAAACAAAAAAAGAACCCTATAACCGGGAAAAAAAGACCAACAAACCTTACCCATTGTCTTGAGTTAATTCGAAAAGTCACGTACTCTTACATCGCTCCTCGATTCCGTTCCACGCTGATAGATTCAACTGGAGCAACACGCCAACGAATGACTATTTATAATCCATGATGGATCCTTCCTTTTCGGTTTGTTTTGCTTCTGTACAACATGCAAGCATGCTATCCTGTCGTATACAACCCGTTAAGCATAAATAATATTATTGGGTGGGTCGGTGGTTCGTGTGGATTCGGTTTAACAACGAAACAAAAAAAAAAGGAGAACTAAATATTTCCAAAGTTCAATCGCCCTGTGGACGATGGTGGCGCTGCCGCTGCTTGTCATTTGTTAAATCAATTTATTGAATCGATTTTTGGTTTTGTTGTTGAAATTTCGTTGAAAGCTATACCTATGGGGTGTGTGGTGGGTCCTTTGTACAGCTGACACGCACGCACATGTAGGTATGGCTACAAATTCGAATACATTTATGTGTAGTGTATTCCTATGAATCTTAACGAGTATGTGTAATTGATGGTTATTTGATACATGTCGTTTTCACACAGTATGAGGTAGTGACAAAAGGCGTATAGAAACGCCTTTCAGTTTTCAGAATGAGTATGAGTATGACTGTGACAAGTTGTACACATGCTCATGATTTGAATGCTTTTGCGTAGCCCAATACCAATAGAAGGCGGGAATGTCAAGTAATTTAAGTAAATCATGTCGTTGATTGAAGATGCATTTGATTTTTAAAATAATAATGTGTCAAATTGTGAACAGCCAAGGGAGGAGGGAATTTTTGATTTATAAGGCCATGGCAGCAGGATTTTTCTTGTTTCGTAGATATATATTTTAAGAAACATGCACTAGATCCTCTTTTCATATTAAAACCTTCATTAAAAAAAAGGCTATCTATAAAAAACTTGTTAAATTTCCCAAATCAGTCAAATGTCACCAATAACCTGAAGGGTTTCGCTTAAAACTTCGTAAAACCCTCCTTTTTCTTCTCAATCTTATGAATTTTGTAACAGGCGAGGTACGTAGGTAGTACGAATGTCACTGAGGAAGGTACTGAAGCGGATCTATTATTTTTATTTGACTTATTCCAAGGTTTGTTCGTCTGTTGATTTGACAACAATTTTCGGAACATTTCAATTATTTAGGCAGAAATACGTAAACGCATGAGCTCACATCATCTAATTGACAGATTTACGAAATCTACAAAAACAAACCTCTTTGGGTACAAATTTGTGGGACTAGATCTTTTTCAACATCTCTTGATTTGTTTCTAATTTTGTTGACAGGAGCTGAGTGTAAAGGCCCAACCCATAGAACTCATTGTGTTCGTTGACAGATTATAAAATACACGTTAGCTAATGGAAGTTGGCCTATAAATAAGAAGCAGGATGACCAAAGTTTACTTTCTACTTTTGTGTCCGTTGAATCCGTTGTCAGTTTTCACGGATTGAGTTAGACCATATTATTTTGTAAAAACTTTGACAGATGACAGTTATTTTTTTATTCTATGGTAAATATTTCATGGAATATTTTTTACGACTTTTCAATGAATTTTATGGGACTATTGGCATTTCCACACGACAATTTCAATGGATAAGAGGCTTAAGTAAAATTTTGTGAATATTCTTAAAATTCGCAGTGTAGTGGAACACTCTTCATACAAGACCACAAGCCATACATTTTATTTCTGTCATCTGACGTATGTCACAGATGAATGTCATCTGACATTTATGTCTCAGTTGACTGTCGTCTGACATATGTCACAGATGACAGCCATGTTTTGGTTTTTTGCGTCGCCAAATTTTGAAAAGGAAATTTGTGACAATATCCTGGTAATTGTGCACTCAAAACTGTCTTCGAAACTTTATACAGCTGTATTTTTTTAAAGGTCAGTCTTAAGGCACCAAGTGACAAAGAACCAGAAACAGAAACGGAAACAGAACAGAAATAAATTGAATTGAATTGAATTGAATTGAACAGAAAGTTTTTGTCGTTCTGTAGTAAATTTTGGAACATTCTGTTGCTGAAAAAAAATGTTCTGTTCCTAATTCTGTTTCTGTTGCAAATGTATGGGATTATGTTTCTGTTCCTGTTTCTGTTCTTATTCACTTGTTGCCTTTAGTAACTTGGTTCAGGTAAACGACTTGAAATGGCAGTGACTCCACAGATGAAGGAAAATCATTTATAAAGGCCCGACAAAAGATCTGGGAATCTTAACAAAAACAAGAAGAATCAAGAGACAAACGACAAAAGACAATTCGTGGAAACATCTACCATATAGTACAAGTATTTGCCTAGACAATTGCAAAAGTTCCACCAGTCAGAGTACAAACAAAGCAACTGTTTACTACTAACCCTTAAGTACAGTCGTTTGACCAAGTTATAGGTCTAAAAACATTCGGAGTGGACTCGGAACTCTATTTGTGTGCTCTTGATAAATATAATGTGACACACCCGACGAGGCAAACACTTTTTTAACAGCGCTGTTTGATCAGTTTTTGAGCTGTGCCTATGGTCTCTAGTTCGTCCGCCTTTTCACCCACCTAACCGCATTTCATCGTATTATCCCGACCTATAAGTTTGCCCGAACATTTAACGTCCATCCCTATTTCCATTGTGGAAATTTCTGCATAATAAGAAAGTTGATTTAAGGGTTGAGGGCTCTTACATTATCTCCCGAATGGACTAAATAAGCATAGTACTTCCGCAAATAGTATTTCGAACATTCCATCCCTGCTAAATAGGGTGTGCTTTCGATTCCCATAAGCATAATGTTAACCCCGCCTTTCATTTACTCAACGAGCTTGAATATCATCAGAACCGTATCCCTTTCCTTGACCGTATATATACAAAATCCAGGCATGACTATAAAGTATTCATCAAGACCCAAAGCAAAAGCAACCCCCGTGACCCACATTTCGAATACAAAACATTTTATTCATCAGGCCAAATGAATTACACACATCTTCCTCGTTACACTAAAGTGAATATATAAATTTTACAAAATAAAAGAACCAGTTGTGCAACATGGCTGTGGGCTGTCCCCAGGCGCGTTCTAGAAACTTAAGACAGTTCCGCCCAGCCAGCCCCACAAGCTAATACCTTAATGGAATTCCCGCATATTAAGTAGGTCCATCAGCTTCAAAGAAAATCTAGTCTAACATGAGAATAAAATTAAATCGTGACTTCCCTGCCCTCGCCGTTGTCCGTGTGTTACTTGTGCACATATAATTGTCACCACTCTTGATGTTGCAGATACACGGACAAGCATGTTAGATACGTAATGCAGTAGAATATCGACAACAAACTCATTAAAACCTCTGCTCTAGTTTATTCTTGTCGCAACTGCCAAAGGGTTGTCATCTGGTGGAGAACCGTCTTACCCATCTGACACCCTTGGGGCTGCATTTTCTCATTCTTTTCCGTCTTACTGTGTGGAATTTCCATTTCTAAGAAGAACATATTTCCAACACACACTGGAGCGGAGGAGAATTTGCATAAAAGGAAACATAAAAAAAAAAACCGGAATGTATCCCCAAACTAACTGCTTGTTTTGAAAGTTTCCCTATCTACTGTCACACACACACCCAGTAGTAAAAGTATTATGCGGGCATGCAAGATGATATTAGAGTCGGGGAATTATGTGACTGTACAAGGACGAATGGGAGCCAAAGTAACATAACTTGCACTTTGAAAAATGGGGTTAACTTAAAAATTTATACGAACAGGGACGGATGGATGGATACAGCAGCAGCGGCAACAGTAGCAGGATGTGGATGTGTGTATATATGGTTGTCGTACAAAAGTCTTTTATGAATGAACGAATGAGGGTTGAAACTCATTTGTGTTAACATGTAGATTTGGGAACAATTTTCAACGTTCACATGCGTTGTCACGAAGGCTGGCTTTCTTTGTCATTTGTTTGCTGTGACAGCGAAGGAAAGGATTTTCATTTTCCAACTTGTACAAAGGAAGAGGAAATAGTTTTTCTAAGCACGATGCCAAAATATCTGTTGAAGGAAGTGGCAAATTGATTAAAGTTAAGGGACTCGAATAGATAAGTTCTCCTTTGGGTTTAAGCTGAAGGCTGTCTTCCTTTTTGGAATGTGTACCTTGAAAGGTGTCTTCAAAACAATGTTTCATAATTTCCATGGGATTAACATAAGAATGTACGAAAAATATACTAGAATCTCTAATAGCCACATTCTGAGCTCAAATTGTCGGAATATTGTGAAAGCGACTGACAGAAATCAGCTAAAAACTTTCCGTCATAATTAGAGCAGAACTAGATGCAATTTACTCAAAGAGATGAGAAAATTACTTCCATCGCTCTACTTGTAGAAAATTACGCACTTGAGAAGGCGAAAAACGGCATTTGGCTGCTTGCGTGAAGCACAGCACTTGTGGATATCTAAATAACAAAATGGGACATACTTCTGATGACATTTCAAAAAGGTACCAGTTCATCTATTGCAAGGTCATGGACAGCGATGAATATCCACTAGCTGCGTCTTGTATATTGACAAAAGTAAGTGCTTAATTTTGAAAGCTAGGTGGGTCCCAACTCCCAAATAGGTAAGTAGTTTTGAGGTGAATGAGAAGAGTCCGGGTTGCCGTGTTGCCTAATTATGGGAGGGTTGGTCTTATAATAACTCACGAAACCTGCAAATTCAGATGAAATCTCTTTGAAAATTGTAAATGCATTTTTTAATTTGGGATTAGGAAGACCGATTTGACTTTCAATATATTTTGTGGGTGGAACATTTAAAAATCAAATTCCGGCGACTTAATATGAATTTTCCGGAATCGAAAAGGACTAAGAGAAAATGTTATCCCGTAAGAATTAAAACTCCACAGCCAAGTTAGGCCTTTATTTTATAGGAAAGTCCCGAACCTAGTTTTCTCAAAATTTACCCTGATGGACACCTACTTCTATTTCTCGTGAAAAAAGACGCTAAAGCCCTTCAACTTTTCCAACTAAGAGAGTCCACTAATATGAAGATCGAACGCAATTTTACATGTTAATTGACATTGACGTGGGGTAAATGTCAGTTAATACAGACGATTTAAATCCTTTGTATAGTGCGAAGCAAAATCTAGTCTGCGTGGACCCAAAGCCGAGCAACTCATCAGCGAAGAGCAAATGACTCATTAGAAATGCTCCTCACCACAGCTACGCTCGAACAGAGAGTCCATACAAGCTATAACAACCAGAGAAGCACTCCTCACGAATAAGTGTTGTTGGCGAAAGATGTAAAGCTATGGATAGCATGGCCCACTTAAGCATCCTTCACTCGTGACCGTTGTAGTAAAAATGAGAGATTTATTTACACACATAATATATTCACGGGGAATTCTCTAAAATGAAAGCAGTCAATCGTTTTCGCTGGCACTAAAGGTTTTGCTTAATATAACTTTAAAAACGAAAATAAATTTCGTTTCTCATTTCATTGACGTTAAATTTTTTTTTGTTTGATTTACATAACTAGAAGAAAATACCGTATCAACTACACGAAGGAAATTTTTCAATAAGCATCAGGTTTTTTTCGTTTCCTGAAATATAAAAGTTATTTTCGTTACGTTTTTACAGAAACATAAACCGTTAAAAACACGTCAAAATTAACCATATAAAATATTTTTTTGATGATCTTATTACACCACTGGAGAGTCTCAAGAACTGCAACCTAACGCTTTTGCTTTCGATAACTTTTTCGAACATTTAAAGGTGTATCTCAGCAAGCCGCACTAAACTGTGTATTTATGCGGTGTGTCGGTGTCGGTAGCACCCTCCAGATGGTACTTTCCCAAAGAATTCTGTGTTTTTGGTTATATGTCACTTTGTTTTTGTTTTTGCTGGAAAGAGTTACTTAAAAAAGGAAAATCTATCCTTCTAGTAGGTAACCGTATTCCTGCAGTCTGATTCCGAATAAAACATGCCCCGCATCAGATAAAATGTCGCGAGCCAACTTCCCAAGCATTACATTAACGGCAAATTTGCTTTTAAGGTTCCTTCTGCATACAATAAATCACATTGAACATCTTTCAAATTGTTTCGCATCCTGTACAGATTCGACTACTTTCGAATTCAATTTCCTGTCATTACTCTAATTCCGTTCAATTTGGCCATGACACGACTTCAGAGTGAATCTGATCAACATTTTAATTCCTCAGTCAAATTTCGCTTGCACCTTGCCCTAAGTGGCGTCAAAAAAAGCTGCAAAAATATACATTTCTCAGAAATAAAATCATTTCATCTAAAGTTTGCACAGCAGCTGCAAAACTTATTTGACTTTGTGTGAAATTTAAACGCAAACCATCCATACACTGACGTTGATGATGATATACAAACCGCAGTTCGATTATTGATCACCCTTTAATTAGCGGAAAAGTTGAACTTGGCGTGGGAAGGCCCCGATGCCGTTGCTGGAATTTACAGCAATAATTAATCATTGGCTTTTAGTGAGAAAACTTCGTGATGACATGATGGAAAAAAAAAGACGCAAAAAACGAAAACAAACTGCAAAACGTCCTTGAAGAGAATTCCAAGTGAAACATTGCAACATTCCATTCCACTGCTACTACCAGACGTTCCCTATGGTGTTTTCTATTTGCCCTACATGGGATATTTAATTTTAAGAAGAAAATCCCATACCGGGTTTCGTTTTCATTCTTTCACAGAATTTGCATTTTCTTGTGTTTTATTATATGATGCCATTATTCAAAGTGAATTGTGTCGCCTTCGCCGTCATCAGTATATATATAGCAGTCCCTGTAACTGTAACGATATCAGACTGAGCTGCATATTATCATTCTGCAGTCGTCGTTCGTCACTTAATGCAAATTTATAGAGTGTCATCTAGTGAAATTTACTGCCGTCATCATCATCGTCGTTGTAACCATGAAAAAGCTGGAGTATCAGTGTTTCCAGATGAAAAATCTTCAACAAAAGTTGAACAAAATATAAAACGCAATATTTAGTACACAAAAATAAAGTATTTAATGCCGTTAGTCGTACGGTGTAATTGAGATAACTCGAGTATCGTAGATGTCAATTTATCACTTAATACGAAAAATGTATTTCCTTACTTTAGAGTTGATGGAAAAGTTAGTAAAACAGAAGTTGTGCATGAGCTGTGTTCGACTCTGTTCCATGAATAATAGTGACCGTGTTCCAATGGCCGATAGACGTCTAGCACAAAATACCCCAGATGAAGGAGCGCGCTAGAATGACAGTGCCAGCGAATCTGAATTCCTATTTTAATTATGTTATTACCAATTTTATCACCATTACACATTTGAACGATTTCCTTTGACAAGTGCTTTTGTTTCTTTCTCTCAATGCACCGGGTAGTTTTGCGCTACATTACGAAATTTCCCTAAAATTGATGTTTCACGAAAAGTGCTAAACGTCTAGCGCAAATGGTGAAGTTGGTAAGTTTGAACCGCGTCCAATGAAATTAATAGGAAACGTTTTTCTTCAATAGAAAAAGTCGTTTAATTTGTTAGATCTAGAGAATTATTGATATCAAATTCATAATCAAACTTTATGAATTTGAGGTGAAAACTCTTGTACATGTTTTGTAGCTCAAAAATCTTAAAAAAATATCTTGTTATCTGGCATCACTGCTGGAGTTCACTGCACAGAATATTTTCGATTACCATTTTTCGACGTTAATTTTTTTCTCCTTACAAATTCCCTTCGTAAAGGGTAGGGGGTTCACTCTGAAATTAGTTTCATATTTTCATAATGCATTAGTTGATAGAAATTTTTCCGGTACCTCTGGGAAACCATTTTAATTACCTAATGGTGGCGAGGGGAGGTCCTCCGAAAGTGCCCCTAAATGTCTATGGAAATTTGTTTCTATAGGTAAATATGCAACTGTATATTAGGCGGCAATTTAATTAATGTCAAAAGTATTAAATGCCACAATAAGGCTGAGTTGCAATCAGTATTGTTGAACTTGCGAGGAAATGCGTCTGAAAATGTAACGATAACGCGTAAAGGAAATAGCTTCTTAACTTCGTGTTAAATTAATTTGTTTGCTACGAAATTCGAAATCAGCGCCTGTTTCGTATAGTCGTGGACGAAGGTCACGTAACCGAAAAATGTGTAAGATCTGTAATCGGTGCAAAATAGCCACGCAAAGGGAAAGCTGTAATAAACAGGGAAAACGTTATTCGATTAGCCCGATAAGGGATTGTTCTCTGATTGGCTTAAGGAATAGGTTACTCCGAATTAATTGGTGACCTTGGGGCATTTTCTTTTCGAATCACTGAAGGGATTGCAGGCAGTTTGGTTGTTTTTTGAAGGACATTCTGAATCTAGCAAAATGGAAAAGGAGAGTGGGTTTGTCGGTTGTCTTGCATTTATATTCCTCTGTTACATTAGAGTTTAAAGGTGTGGCAAGTTATACGAATTTTAAAATGGTGATGATGACCAATACCCATTATGAGTCAATAAAATATGTCGAACTTCTTTAAATGTTGGTCTTTGCTTTTGTCCTTGTGACCTGCATGAAAAAAAATAGTACTTTTCAGGGAATCGTTAGTTAGATGGACTTGCGAATCACGGATCTGCTCCGCACCTATTTTACCTGTGCCTCCTCTATTGACAAAGCTGAAAGGCATCAGTTTGAGTTCTCCTTAACCGAGCCTAACCTAAATGCAGCCACTAAGCTATTGACACAGTGGAGAGAGAAAAACCAGTATTGCTATTTCCGACTTGTGCAACTTGTGTGTAACTATTAATTCTTAAAATTGTCCTCCTTTGGACACTAATAAAACAGTCATATTCATCAAAAGGTCAAGGATTGCCGTGCAAATCTTGTAGCTGTCAAATCCATACCAGCCACCTATTTTAAGAAGAAAACTAAAAGAACCCTGATGGGGTCAGATTCTGTAAGACGAAAGTTAAAACGTTTTCTTGTGCACAAAGAAATTTGCTTTTGTAACATAGGGCAAATCATTCGTGAGCACGAAAACGTTTGTTCGTTTCGCCTTACAGAATCTAACCCCTGGCCTCACGTAGAAGAAAACAGCACTACACGCGAACAATAGGCAACTTTCCAATTCGCCCCATGAAATCAATCAAATCGAGGTGCAAGTAGCGGCAGCACTCACATTCAACGAAGAACTTATAAACAAAAGCTAGATACACAAAACAAAAAACCGTATTCTATTTTAAACAAGTTTTATTATTGAACAAAATTTTAGAAAATCAGTTCTCAGTAGGTGGTAGCTACGCAACTATTTCCGTAGAAACAATTTGTTTACGTTTCCGGCGAACAGTTGAAACTTTTATGGCCCTTTTGATTGTAGTTTAAGTATTTTATTTGAAATAAGTTTGATTCAATTAAGCAGTCATTTTGGAAATTAAAGTGGTCAATGTTTTTATAAGTTTGCGATGTTGAAAGACTTAGTACTTCAATTGGCAATGAACTTAGGAAAATATTGGTATCGTTGTAAAGTAGGCGGTTTTTTTTTTTCTTTGCAGAGAAAACGTCAAAGAAAGCCTTCCTTTCAATGCGAGATAAGTTTAGTTTAAGGATCCTTCAGTCATCATTTCCGCCGTAGTCTAGTGGTGGAGTACTTCAATATAAGAAGCTGACAACTGGATTTAAGAAAAAAAAAATTCCTACGGCTCCTATAAGGAGAAAGTATTGGAACTGAGGGAAATTTCTATGACGTGTTTTCGTCTGAACTATAAAGGACCATTCACATGAGAGCGAATTGCGAACCACGAACTGGCGAATATTCGTAGATTCTGACACTTCATTCACATGAAAACCCGCGAATCATTTGTATTGTTGAAGGTTAAGTTCGAGCGACTTTTTCATTCGCATGTTTGTGGATCGCGACTGTTTTATGTGGATTGTGAATAAAGTGTGACAGTTCGCGGCAAGAATTTTCAATTCGCGGGAGAATTGCTGTAATTGTAAATTACGTTGTTTTAGTCAATCAAGTCTCCGTTTTTTTTAAGATTAGGTGTTATATTAATTGAATACAATGCTATTGTGGTAAAACAAATAGCAATTTTCAATTCATAAATACCGATAAAATGATTTTTTCGCAGTTCGCCTATTCGCAGTTCGCGCTCATGTGAATGGTCCTTAAGAGTGTCTTATTGAATTTTGTTTTCTTCTGATCTGTTTATGGTGACAGAGCTTAGATTTAGATTTACATTAATTGGAGGAGGTGAAATCATGTTGCCATACCAATGCGGCCACAACCTTCATTTAGAGCACGTTCATGATACCGGATTTGCTTAGAGCTTGCAGATGACTGATTTCTAAATTCGCATTAAACTCAAATGAGGGGGTTTTCTCTTCATGCTCTGGTTTACAAGGAAGCTTAGTTCTTCACATATTTCTATTCCTTTTAATTAATCGTAGAATATAAGTGAATTGAAAAACACAGGGCTTTTTGACAATTTTTTTAAAAGAAAGATTTGTTTAATCTCTGCTTCGAAGCCAATGGTCGATGTCTGAGCTTCTTAAAGTAGTCATTGTGAGCTGTGAAATATTGTATGTGGAGGTTTTTTAGTAAAGCGCAAAAGAAATAAACTTAAATAAAAGACGTCGCCCTTGAGAGGAAACAATTTTGAAAATCACAGGCTGTCACAAAACTCAATGCCGCCATCTTTTAAACAGTTTTTGTTGTTGTTCAATATTCACACTAATTAGTTCGAAGTTAACGAAATCTTCCAGGCGAAAGTTCAACTAAATTCAGCTTAGAAGGTTCACAATACATACATTGAAAAAAAAGAAGAAGAAAAGTTAAACATGTTGCCACCACCCAACGAGCACATGCATTCGACCCCACCGTCTACCTTATTTCATATACCCAAGGCCACTACAGCAACAACCTTATCCTGCTCCTTGTTGCGGTTGATGTCGAATAATATGTGAAGAGGATAAAGGAAGTGAAGACGTGAACAAGATGAAAACGTAGAGTATGCCCACTCATAGTGGGATTTTTTTTCCTCTGTAATTTCACGTTTATTTAACTTTCTACTTTAAAGAAGAAGAAAAAAAAAAACAACTGAAAATAAAATAAAAATGCATATTTGCTTCTACCCGAGAGATACCAACACCGAGAGGAATGGCAAACTCATTTTTTCTTTGCTTCATATTGGGAATCCAGTGTACTTCTTTGAGCTCGTGGATGCAACATTATAGTGGTAGTGGTAGCTTTTAGTTTAGTGGCCCATAAAGTATTAGGGAGAACAATTTACGTAATGCATACAAGTCGTTATTGAATTCCTTTGAACTGTGATTGACCTAGTTCTTAGGTTGTCGTTGCCGTTGTCGCCGTTATTGCCGTTGGCGTTTATAGGGGTCGATTGCACAAGAGTCCTCTTCGTTATTACTTTTCAGTTTTGAGAACCGTGAGGGGGAAAAAAATGAGTAGAAGAGTGAAAGTGATTAATATTGCATTTCTTGTGCGGCACTGTGTACATATGCAATGTAAAGCAGGTCATCAGTTTAGGCGGAAAATGGTCGCGCTGTATACACATGTACGGTTCAGAATTATAAATGAGACTTTATGACACGACATGCCGTACAAAGGGCTTTTAACAGATTCTGAACGGAAGATTATTCCATTATGGATGTTTAGTTAATTTATGGATGCAAAGTTTGCTTGAGATGCAGGCTTTGGTCTACATTTTTGGTTTGGAAGACGGAAGCCAGTTAGTAACCTTAATTGCATCTTGTGTCTATGGGGATTAATAGTGCTTGAAGGCTAGTTGGCACAAGTGATCGTTGCAATATGGGTAAATTGTTTTCGTATCCTATCTTACAGTACAGTTTTCATAGACTAATCCAGCAGCTGAAGTGGGTCTTGAGTTACTTCCGCATTTCACTTACGAGCAAAGTTAATTTTGAGCACATGGGAGTGATTACGTACAGTCATGTGGGGATAAAATTGGAGTCGATGTTTTTGATGATGAACAAGTTGTTCGGGAAGTAGGTATTTTTAAAGCTGATGCCTGTTCTAAAAAAGTTACTGACACAGTTTCTGCCTTAAAAAAAAACGATGCTGTCACTTCTCCCAGAGCTACATGACACATGGGCAATATAGTTTAAGTCAATATTCACGAAAAAACTGAATTAGCCTAAAGACAGGCATCAAGGCAACCGGGGATGGTACGTTTGAATTCATTCAAAGAATCCTGTGAAAGCTTCTTTTGAATAATCCGGAATTCAAAAGATTGCAGATCAAATTCCGGCTTTCTTCATAAACTTTCATTTTCAAACATCACACTGTACAACCAGGAAATAACTTGTTTCTTATAAGAGAAAACCTTTCCTTAGAAGGAACCTTGATGCCTTCTGAAAACCCATTTTGTAAATATTGATTCTTAGTTTACTTCGAAATGTTGGGACAGCCAAAACTGTCCTTTTTAGAACAGCGCTAGAATTTTCCAGTCAAACGTATGTGGTCCATTCGCTAACACGTAACAAAATTCGAATAGCTGTGGCTATGTCAGGTTAGAATTGGTCCTTATTGCGTTCAAGTCTAGGTCAATCATGCAAACTTAACTCTGTGAATACAAAAATAAATATATTTCAGCAGTTGAAGTTTAACAATGTATTTTTGGGAGCTTCAAAATATCGTCGATAAGCAATTATAGGCACCACACTCGGATAGTAGCAATCAGTTAATGTCTAAAATAAGTATTTACTTGCTTCTGAAAACAAACAAAAAACAATGCGTAGTCTTTCAATAAACACGACAAGTAAAAACTATACAAAATTATGATTTCTTAGATTCAAATAGAAAACAAGTCGACATAACTCAGAAGTCTGTAAGAGCAAATCAGTTTAATTACAATTGTTCATCTTCAGCCTCTCGCATACTCTGAAGGATTCAAGTCCTACAAAACAGAAATATATATTGTTTGCTAATTCGCTTATTGTACAACCTCTTCTTTGCAAACCCAGGCAAGTTGAACAAAGCAGGCAAATATTTGTATCTACAAAGTGCCACACAAACAAGCCAAACGAATAAAAATAGTTTAAATTCTTTTTTGTAACAGCAGCGTCACTCTTACCCAGCCAAATATGATTCCCTTGTCCACGTTTTCATTGCCCTTGACGTCATCAGCATTTTATATAAAAAATAAATAAATAAATGGTAAATACAATTTTCATCTTTGTCATTTGTTTTGACGCATAACATAATATTCTTCTACATTGCCACAGAGAGCAGAGAGAATCACTTTTATTTATTAAGCAGACAAACTTGTGTTTCACTTTTGGCAACATTTCAAAAACACAACACCGCAACCATATACGTTACATTTTATCTGAAGAAGAATATTTAATATTTTTTTCTTTGGTGTTCGCTCTCTGCTTCTTCAACAGAAGAACATGAACTTTTGGTATAGAAAAAAAAAAGAAGAGGAAATTTGAAATTCAGAAAATGTTATTATTGTTTAGAAAGCAGAACCGAAGCGGAAAAAAGGATGAATTTGGTAAAATTATGCTTGCCAAGTGAAAAGTTTTGAAAGTTGCGATTCGGATGCATTAGAAAAACTGTCAGAAATGGGCCACCCAACTAAATAAATTGTGTGCCAAGAAAGTTTATTGTTTGAATCATCATCGTAGATTCTTTATTTTTATTTTGTTATTGTCGGTGTATTTTTTATATATTTTTTTTATTTTGTCCGTTTGTTATTACCTTGTGGTGGAATAGGTCAGGGTGTGTACTAAATGCTCCATTTTGGACTCGTTCTTGGCAGGGGCATTCGAAGACTGGGTTTTTAGTGGCTGCATTTTGAAATCACCTTGTTCTTTTTTTATCGGTTGTTCGGTATACATGAATGGCGCACTTGAAGTGGTTTTGTGCTTTGAATCTGGCAAGACTGGGATTTGTCTATTAGTCATGGGTTTGAGGCAACGAAATCGAAGAGAAATATGAATATACCGGGTTAGACGTGAAACAAATGTTCCTGTCAATGTTGGTAAAATAGAGGCACTTGAGGAAGCGGAAATGGAATTTGTCTCAATTGCACATCTGTCGGAATTAAGTGGCATAACTGAGGTGGTGCCAAGAACATTAATGTGTGATTGGTTTTTAGTCTGAAATTAAAATTAAAATGACTGTTATATTGAATATGTAGACGAGGAAATCAGTTAATGTTTTCAATAGATGGCGCTGTTGTTGGAAAAGATATGGTTTTGTCTTTGGAGCAGCAGTCAGTATGTTCTATACATAAAAATGGACAACTTGGAAAATTGTTAGAGGATACATCCTTAATTATCTGGGATGAATGTACCATGAGTCATAGAGCTCACATTGAAGCAGAAAACCGAACGTTAATCGATCTCAGAAATTCAAGAGTCGTCATGGGTGGGGTTACTTTTGTTTTTGCTGGTGGTTTTCGGCAAACACCTTCTGTCATTGCGAAAGGAACACGTGCAGATGTCATCAAACTGGAGTTCAATATTTTCTTTTCTAATCTATTGTATAAATTTACTTTATCTACTGAAGAATACAAATTTTTAGTTTAATAAATAATTTCTGTTAACATCTTTTTCCAAAAATACTTATAATTCAGGAAAAGGTTTTGAGGTACGTTACTTCTAGGGTCAGCTAAAAGTATATGACTATCTCCAGAGGACCACAGCATCAAATTAAACAAAGAATGTAGCTAATTAATTCGTTATTGATTAATTTTCGTATAAGTGAAATACTCGGGCAAAGCCGGGCGAGTCTGCTAGTTCGTTATAAAACAGATGTTGTTTTACGTTCCAGTTTTATTCTTCTAATTAATACAAAAAGAAAAAAAAAAAAAAAACTGGCAATGATGGGTTACAGTCAGTGAGTATTCCGCCGTTGACAAAGTTGTTGTCGATGGTTTTTTTTACTATATTCAATTACATTTTTGCTGCTGAAGTTGTTGTGGCAAAAACGGAAATTGTGTTATTCTCAGATGTCAGGCATAACAAGTCACAGTATTGAGAGTGACATTAAACTGTGGCGCTGCCGTCATTTTTAATTTTTTGTTTTGAATGAATAAGGTAGGTACTTCTCCCGAGAGATGCCAACCGCTATGATTCATCACTCTCAATGCAAACTCATAATAAGTTCGACGAATACCAATTTCAAACTGTCGTCAGATAAATATTTCACATGCATAACTCTTAAAGGCCCTTGACTTTTTATTACATCGTTTCCATTCAAACTCCTCACCAAATGTTCATCTGTCTTAATTGGCTTTTCTGACTCACATCAGATACACTTTCGAATGAAAGTCTCACTTTAAGATATACACAAAAAGAAAGTTTCGAGTAACTATTCCGTTATTATCCTCACATTAGAGAACTATTCATATAATTACTTATTTTGTTTTGCCATGAAGATAAATACAAGAACACAATAAAGTGCAAATTACAAGAGTACAACAAAAACAAAGAACTGAAGGATTTATCTGCTGTATAAGAATACACAACGGTGAAGCGCGGGGGAAAGAGGATCGAATACAGTCGAACAAGACTACACATCACAATGGCCTAGGACTCTCCCAATGTTTTCCAACTTCTCCGTCTCTGTCTCTGTTTCTGTCTTTGTCGTATCGTATCGTAGCTCTACCTTAAGAATTTAAAATGTGCGCACACTGTATGTATATCGTTATTTCTGTTCTGCCAAGGACTACACTCGGCACCAACAACACCAACACCAACAACAACGACAACGACAACTCTACCTACATCACCAGAGTACATCATTAAGTCTGAGACAATATTCAGGAAGGAATGGCTTCAATTTAATGATGGAATTTTTTTTACGCTTTTGTTTGTTCAAGTCTTGTTTTTCGTTTTCCTTCCATTCGTTTCGTGTTCCGTTTTTATTTGCTTGTGCCAGTGAGTATTTTTCTTTTCATGTTTTCATGCTGGCAATCCTTTATTTATAAATGGATGTGCGTTTACATGAAAATAACGGTTCAATTTCAAAAACCCAGAAAAAAAGAATCCCATTTGAATACATACACAGAATGAGGCATACAAATAAATACACATTACCACTCCTTCTGTAAATAATTACATCCATACTTGCCATACATTGTTGGTATTCATTCCTGTGTGGAGGTCCTTTAGCGCAGCAGTGGAATTCAGTTGTTTGTCGCCTCGTCCAGTCTAATTAAGAGTGGCAGTTACGTCATGTGGAACCTACCATATTTATTTTTCAGGCTTGCTTCTACTACTTCCTGTTTATGTTAGGTACTAGGATAAAGACATTTTCTGTTGTTTGAAATGCCAACCATTGAGTAGAGTTTGCTATTAGGGTTTGTTCGTTTTTTGGGCGCGAGTATAAGGAGGATCGAATTTTAAGGTTTAATACACTCACAGAAGAAATTTGTAGCAGCTGCTGGTAGTACGATATTTTAGCGTTACTTTGAAGTATGTACATTATAGTTAGAGCGAGGATGTAAATAGTTTTCAAAAGCACTGCCATTTTTGTGGCGGACGACTTGGGATTCACTTGATGGAAAAAATTTGAAAACTTTAGGTAGGTACCTACAATTTATAAAAATTCACTTTTTGTCTTCTAATACTTTTTTCGGGAAAAGCGAACCAATGACTCTTCAACGGTGACTCGAGATGCTTGCAGAAAGACGTTAGATCTGCACTTAATTTATTGTCACTTATGCCCAAAACACATGTGCAGAAATTCTGTACGCAGCGCAGAGTGCAGTGCTGCAAGTAAACCAGATGCGTGCAGAAAATTGTTTGTCATCCATTGCATCGGCTAATATGGCAACTGCCATTCGCCGACTAAGCAGCTGATGTGTTTACAACCAAAACAAAAACAAATACAAGCAGCAGTGTCAAAAGCCGGTGATGCCAAATACTTGAAATTGCAACTTATTTTCTTTTGTGTTGTGGTATCTTTGAATTTTGCAGCAAATTTAGAAATAGAGACATGTTGCAGATGCAGTACTGCAGTGAGTGCAGAATTTACGTGTGTCTATAATCATATCACATGTGTATTCTAATCTCGCTGCGCAGTGAGTTCTGCACATGTGTTTTGGGCATTACAGTGCTCTGGAAATGTGTAGCCAAACGGAGCATCTGCCATGGCCTATAGAAAACCAAAGGCAAGTGCCGTCCACTAGTCTTTTGTATTGAAATTTAATATAGACGAGACCTCTCCTAACCTGTGCTTTATAGAAAAGAAGGAGTCACACCGGGCTGAAGTACGGGTAATTCATTTCGTGGTTTCAAGTTGGTAGCACTGGCATTTGACACCTGTCAAACGCAGCTATCAGTAAGGTGTAACATTATAGTTGAATATTTGCCATTTACGATAATGGATCGTTTAACAATCGAACAACGCATTAAAATTATTAAAACTTACTACAAAAGTGGTGATCCAAACGTAGGCACTTTTCAGACTTCGCGCCAAGATCATGCGATTTGAAACCGTTCGATTTTTTTCTGTAGGGCTATGCAAAAGACCGTGCTTACGTGAATAATCCCCGAATTTTAGACGAATCTAAAACCAACATTACTGAAGCAATGTCATGCTGCGAATCGTTCCGAGGCGGCCTTTTGAATGATTTTGTTTTTGACACGTATTGGCAATGTCCAAACTTCATAATGAAATAAAGTTTTCATCAATAATGTTGAGTTGAGGTGATAATAATCCATAAGTGAAGTTGGATCTCTGTAAGACGTTGAGAAGACCTAGGCCTTGGACTAGAAACTGCTGCAGCTAGCAAAATTATAACTTTGCTTTTTCTGGTCATAAATGTGCATCAGTCCTTCCAGGTTATCAGGTTGGTTGAGGTTTCTATAGGCAAAAGACCGACATTTTTAGACCACTTTTCGGAAAAAAATCTAGGAAATTGTTTCCCCTACTTATTGAAGCAGTTTGAGCATATACTGAAGCTTAAGAGGCTTCGTGTATTTGTGTTTTTGTTTTTAAATCGTTTATATATCTGTACGGAAAGCTCACTGATTGAGTTGCTGGTTTTGAGACGAAGCCTCGTCAACTCGTCCATATAGGTTGTACAAAATCGTTGGTAAGACAGCATCCAGAGACGGCATCGAAATAAGATCCCGTCATATTTAAAATTAAAACTACGCCTAGCTTAATTTTTTTGAAGTTCTAGTACACCTTAATTTTGCTCGGCCTATTACAGACATAGACCGACTTCAAGTTGTCCAAAATATTCGCGTGAGATGTGTTCCCCTATCTTGCCAATGAATGCTCTAATTAAGTGACGACTCACCCAGTCGGCGGTAGACATTGTCCTTTTATTCCTCAGTCGTGGTAGTCAATTAAGTACCAGGGTTCTTGCCATATGTCCTTCTTAATTAGATTTTCCTAAGAATTTCCGATATAATACCACTAGGAAATTGCGTGTGCGTACACTGTCTCGTGTCACCCACATCTTTTGAGAGGAGCTCCCACTTTAAGCTCCCTCCCCAAATTACACTAAGTACACGTGTTTTAACAGAAGCCAAACAAATTTTCCTCAATGTGTATTAGGCGCCATTAAATTGCAAATGGGACAATTTGCCTTCACCCACAATAATCAAAGGACGCAGCATAATTTCCGCAATATTTCTATGCACTCTCACTCGAGGCTAAACAAAAAATACATTCCCGCCATCAAATGTAACCGCACGTCAATTTATTCAATCGCATTTTACCAGCAAAGTGGTTTTCTATTATGCGTGACAAAACATACCATCAGCCACTATAAAGCTAACCTCATTTCTGCTCGGCCATTTTCTTAATTCTCTCTCCACTTTGAGCCGAAAGAACAAGCACTCTCCTTCGCGTAGAGAAATAACGTCAAAGTTTGCAATTAGGGTCAACATGATTGCCATTTCTTCGCCCAAAGTTCGTGTGTGCCCACAACTAGCCGACTCATTCTTTCACCAACTCCAAGGCAATTAATTATAATTGGTTTGGCAGAGATGACTTTTTTTCTACCTGCAAGACTCATGCCAACACCAGCTAGAATCGTCTATACCTCTCTCTAATGGAATAATTGGAATAATAATCTCCAAGCGGTGAATCTTAGTACTAAAATTTATTTTATTAAGTTATTGAATAAATACCGCCAGCACCGCGTGCCGGTTGCAATCCATGAATTGGCATTTCGCCATTCATGATGAGTTTATTATTTTTATTCTGTTTTGTATTTTCATTTAAATTATGATCCATATGCTTGGAATCACTCATTCAAATCGAGTTGATTTTTCGACAAAGGAAAAGAAATGAAACAAACTGTGATTTTTTTTTTGCAACTCTTTGTACCGGGGTCAAAAACTTTTCGAAACATAAATGTGTCTGATACTGATACTGAGTGCGTGCGAGAGTTTAAAATTAAATTCACACTTATTTATTTACGGCCGCAAAGTGAGTGCGAATATATATTTTTGGAAGACCGAACCCACCCCGCATTTAAGTATTTCGGGTGTGAGGTTATATTTATTTGGTTGACAGGTTAAATCTAATATTGATAATATTTGGATGTTTATGTTGTTTTTGTTGGCACATCGAGGCGTCATGGATTTCATTTGCTTGAGATTCTTGAAAATATCTTGAAAGTAAATGCTTCCACATGGTGGTGTTTATAATGGGAATTATTAATGTTTGCGTCATGGTTTGGCGGTTTTGAGGAAATGGCATGTTTGTGAATTTTCAGTTTTTAGTGAAAGTGTGTAGGAGATTTTCGAATTTATACTACGTCAAGGGGCGCGCTTCGGTGGCAAAAGATTTGGTCAGCTGATGCTTTTGCGTTACGAGATGCACTTAAGTATATATAGTTTTTATTATGCAATTTTTGTACAGTCTTAAATGTATTTTAAATTATTGCCTTGTTACTTAAAATAGTAGGAAATGTTCTGTTGAATACTGTTGACTACTTAATGTTTTTTTAAAGACTTGACGGAAGCAATTTTATAAAGCAACGGTCAATTTATGGAAAAAACTTTCACTCAGTGATGACAGATTTTTTTTTGCTAAAATTCCAAATTTTAGGGGACATTTTTTTTAAAAAGTAGAACGCTCATTGGTAATTTCAAATATTGAGACAAGCGTTGCCTTCTTTAATGATCTTTTTAACTTTCTCCATTACATAGTAAGAGAAAGATATTGTTTTCGTACAAAATTTCGAACTCCAGATGTTAATCAATTCGACATTAAGATGATAGAGGAACTCAAAAAGTGGGTCGAAAAGTTCTGTCCGGTCTGTATGTCTGTCCGTCCTTCCACAGGAATATAGCCTAAACGGCTGCCCGGATTTCGTTCAAACTTCGGATTTGGAAGCTTGTGGGCTTACAGTTCGGTAGGCAAGTTAACATCAATATTAATGATACTTCCCATATAGCATTTTCGTACCAGTTTCATTTGACCGAAAACAGCTCTAACGATTTCAACCAAAATAGATATTTAAGCTTAAGTAAGTTACCTTGACTGCATACCCAGTTTTTGGCTAAAAATTCTAATAACAGTACTTTTGAAATTTCGACATATCTCAAAAACGGTCCATACGATTGTAACAAAAAATCATTTCTATGGTAATGTGTTCATTTATAACTTAAAAGTAAACTCAATTTTTCACTATATTATCGTACAATGGATTTTTGAAAATATGTAGTCATTTTTTAAAAATTTAGTTTTGTTTAGTATATCTAGCTGAAAAAGGCAATAACGATTTTGACCAAAATGCAAACTTAGAGTCAAATTGATGTTTTCAAAATTATTGTTTCCTTAGTTTTCAATTTCAAAAACTGCTCATATCTCGAAAATTCCCTCTTCGATTTCGATAAAACTTTAAAAACGAAGTAATGCTTACATCCCGAACAATAACTTATAATCAGCTTTCAGCTCAATTGTTAAGTTAATGTCTTGTTCGAACCACATATCACTGATGTCCAATCCATGCAATTACTGAAAGAAATATCTTTTCAACATACCATTAACCGTAACGTGACGGTAATTTTCATCGACGAAAAAAAAGGGGCTAATTACGCCATCGGCATGAAAACTGCACCAAGCAGTAATTTTTTACGGATGAAGTTTTGGTTCATGAAGAACATGAGGCGTTCACACTGAGAGTTTGAAGTTGTCAAGTCTATAATGAAAGATCCTTTACTACTACTAGACCCAATATTGACGGTCTACTTTCGCTGTAAAAGTTTCAAAAACTTGGAATGTCTGAAAACAAAACTCTGACCAAAATCGTTATAAAAAGTTTGATCAACTTATTGGTGTGGAATACGTCTTTTTTTTGTTTTTTTTATATCACAGCTTAAAAAAATTGAACTCTTCTTAAAAATGGTGCTAGGCTAACCTTGTACTGGTTTTAAGTTAGGTATATGACATATAAAGCAATGACATCAGAATTGCCACTTCACACCTTCACACTGTTTAGGCGTCGCTTTGTAAGAACACAGATCTAGTCAAAATATTGTGTTTCAGTGGTACTTAATTAAAAATAGATCCGCGCATACCAATTCCGCATTCCTTCTGAATCCACAAAGGATCTTTTGCCAACTTCCTGTGATTGGAAAAAAACTAAAACCTGTAACCTCAATTAAAGTTTGTCGACTTTGCTGTTTCTATGCAACCTCAATATCCACTTCCTCCACGAGTCTTTTGCCAATTAATTCCACCGTAATAAGAGTTAACCGATTAAGTAAAATTTAAATCGATTTCCTTCCAAAGGTAGACATCTAAATGAAGGCCTCTAAAAATGGCCTTCTCTTGAATTTCTCTTCTTCACAGAAAACAATGGCCCAATTTCCAATTATCAAAGGTACACAAAAGTTTAATTGGAAATGTTAAATGCAAAAAAAAAAGAAACCAAAGAAGAAGAAGACGAAGAATCGTTAGAACACCATGCAATTCTATTTTAATTTATTAGATTGCATTCTAATGGAAGTGTTGACCTTCTTTTGTCTGTCCTGCTGTACCCCATGAAGTAGAGATAAAAATGTCACCCCATGCTGTGTCCAATTCAATGCTGGGAATTCAGATGGCGCCAAGTACAAACACACACATAGGTACATAGATATACAGTCGCCCTTCACCACTGTGACGTAATCTACTCTCAATGGATGATATTGAGATACCATCCAATTGGTTTGCACCAATTTCGGCTTAACAATATCAATTACAATGGCTTTTGGCAATTTTTCACACACAGGTGGGCTCGCAGTTGGCATAGGTAGGGTATGGGCTCCCATCCCTTTTTGGGCACACAATTCGAATAAAAGTTGTAAAATAATTTCCTTGAATTTTTGCCAATAATTTTACCAAGTGTACGAGCGTGTGTATGTACACAACACACTTGTGCGAAGTTCGATTAAGCCAATAAATTTGGCATATAGTGCATTTTGCATTTTTTTTTCCTCCTCCATGTGCAAGATGCAATCTTTGGGATTTATCCGTGAGTGGAATAATTCGATTTTAATTGCAAACTTGAGAATGATTTATTTTTTCCGCTTCGCCTCCTTTCCCCCGTTGGAACCACATGGACATGGACATGGGCATGGACACATCAGGCTTGGGTTTCGGGTGGTGTGGCTGTGGGAGTGGATGCAGGCATACCAAATGAATGGTTTATTAGGATATGAGGGGAATAATCGTGTTTCTATTGATTTCTTGATTGTCTCTTGGAAAATATTAACCACCCACACTGTGCCAAGTATCCTTGTTTCATATACGAGACTGAAACAGACAAAACCCATCGAGACACGAGTGTTTTGCTGCATCTCATATATTGCTCTATAAATATTGGTTGACAATTTATTGAGTGGGGACTATGGGGACATTTGATTTTGTTTTGTTTAAAAAAGATTGCATTTCAATAATAATTTTTGTCGTCTCTTCTCCTTGCAGGTGGTTCTCGTTTTTATCCTCAGCATTGCATCACTTATTATATATTTTATTGACGCATCTAGCGAAGAAGTTGAGAGATGTCAAAAGTGGAGTAATAACATTACGCAACAAATCGATCTCGCATTCAATATATTTTTTATGGTTTACTTTTTTATACGAGTGAGTATAAGTATATTCGAGTTTATGGTCGAAGGATTTGACTGCGCAAATATTTCCTACCCCAACTACAGTTTACTGTATTATATTATCTATTATATCTAACCTTCAACAAGCGGCAACTTGAACGCTTTTAGTTTTAATCATTCACATTAATTTGCGCGGTCATGTCCATTATCTCTGGAAAATGAAATTTCAAAGAAAATATCTAACTAACTTAATTCTTTATTTCAGTTCATAGCGGCGTCCGATAAACTTTGGTTTATGTTAGAAATGTACAGTTTTGTAGATTATTTTACAATACCCCCGTCCTTTGTATCAATATATTTAGATCGGACATGGATCGGTAAGTGGTTGTTTCTTCAAATATACACATTTTCTCCTCCCACAAGACATTTAACAAGCATTTGAAAGCCCATTAAAATTCCCAATAAAATGGTTTTACTGAAAAAATGTATGTTATGCTAGAATCGAAAAAAAAAAGAAGAAGAAGTGGAATAGCATTGTTTTTGTACTCGTATATAGCGTCCTCCTCGTCGCCATCGTCATTGTGTAGCCATAAACAATAAAATCGCAATAAAAGATATTTTCGAATCTATACGCACAGTTCGAATGAGTGTGTTTTTGTTTTTCGTGTTCGGTCATTCATCCGACATCCGAGTTATCGCAAACAGTAACGTCATCTAATTGTGTCATAGATCGGGGTGTAGGTGTTTTTTTTTTAATTTGGAAAGTTGCAGCCAGAATCTCATAAACAACTTACTTTGATTAGAAAATTATTAGGAAATAAATTTCCAAGTACATAATTATATAGGAAAATGACAGCATTATTCTTGTCAGCCTGACGTGTATTTTATTTGCCGTCAGGCTGTGAGAGGGTTTCTTTTCTACCCACTCGTCTGGTTTCCATACATAACTGCTAACCACATCAATAATGAATTTCTGAAGTGTTTCTCAATGTTGAGGTTTCTTTTGAAGTATTTCGTATTTGTCTAAAGAAAGTGTGGTCTCGAAAGACGTAAAGCAAAAATAGAGCGTTTAATCATTTATTCCACTCATTCACATCTGATATATGTAAGATGCCGGGCTTTGGAAGATTTTTTCCATTTTTCATAATTTAAGATGAATTGGGGAAAAGCTCCACAAAGGACCCATTTGTTTCACTAAAAAATACCACATGCCAATGACATTTGTTCCACCAACACTAAGCTGGTCTTAACCGCTGCACTTGAATCCTGGGTAACTAGTTTTATGCTGCCTCTTTGTTGCCTGTATATACTCATATATCCTTGGACTCCTTCTCCGTGATACAGCGATATAAATTGAACCTTATATCATTTGAAATTAGTTCTGACAGCCATTTGATATAAAAATTCCCCTGATAAGGTTAGAAATTTCCCCTTTTCCCACGTTGCGTTGTGACAAAATCTAAAAATAAAGTGCGTCGCTGAAACTATTAATGTAACTGCGAGTCTTCGGAAGAGTTGCTTCCAAGAATTATTTTACTTCTGTGGCAGAGTGCTGGACAAAGTTCCCTTCGGCTAATTGACTTTTAATTCAAAAGCTAAAGCGCAGCGCAAGAGTAGATTAAATATTTGAATTCTTGCAATCGTATTGAATAGCAGTTTGACAGTCTTTGTTGCTGAGAATGATGGAATAATACGCAAGTGAGGGATAGGTACCAGATATCTATTATAAGCGTAGGTTGTACACATTTTTTGATAAATTTGTGAGGCCCTTAAGATCTGCCTGGTTGTCGGTGTTGATGTAAATGTTGCAGCGTCATTTCTCCATCGGCGTAAAAAATGTTGATCCAGTTGGGTCTTCAATGTTTTTACCGCCGCATGTGACTTTTTGAATTTAAGCATTCAATCTGTTGGTTCGATGGGCGCAGTGGTGACTTGATATGGTGCTGCACTATTAGTGAGTCGTATAACGCTCGTCCCCCCCCAAAAAAAAAAAAAAAAAAACACTAACCACGGACTTCTGACAAACAATGGGGACTACAATTGCTTGAGAAAGTTTTGCAATGAGGTCGCTCGGTTAAGACATAAACGAATGGTTTAAAGAAGCTAGGTCTACGGTCCTATACGGACTTTTTATGCCAGCTCTTAATTTGTTTTTATTTCATATGTACGATTGCTATACCTAAATCGTTCTTAAAGGCAATGCCTTGACCAAACGATCTACTAACAATAATAAGTCGACTTCCTACGTTGAAGGTTCTTTTCTAGTTCTCTACAGAATCGAGGTAATACTACATCCACCTTACGCAATTTTCGTAAACCGATCACAAGGGAAAACGGAAAGTATGTAATTAAATCTATTTAATTGTTAAATCTCGCCTAAACAAAACTGCGGTATCCCAACTCCAATCTTTAAGTGTCGTTAATGGCGCTTAAAAAACGATTACACAAAAACACGCAATAACGCCTCATGGGAAAGCGACACTTCCATCATATTACACTACAGTCTTTTTACAATTGGTATCTCTATAGAGACTTCAAGTTGATACCTTATTAAAAAAGAAATGTAAATTATCCCCTAAACATGTCACATCCCATTGCTATATCTGTACGTCATAGGCACATGCTCACAAATCTTAAAATCTAAATTAAAACACGTGCATCTAGACTCTAGAGTTTGAACTGAACTATTAATAAAATCAAAGGAATTTATTTTTAAATAAATTTATTCGAACATTTTTCGTACTCTATAGTTATAGCGGTCTTTAGGTTAAAAAAGAGGCGCACAAATCTGATTATTTTGATGGTATCGCGGAGGTGAGAAAAACACGATTATTGAGAAGAACGATCACCTGTATACATTGGAAATGTCTAAACTGAATGATCGCATCATAAACATTGATAATTGTGTGCGCATATATGAAGTAGTAGAATTAACATGATTGTAGTGTAAAGTGGTGAAATGGGACATTAAGTGGTATTTTGACATCTCGCACCTGCTCCTGGGTCTGGGTGGACAGTGAAAAATAGGAAGTCGATATATTGCTTAGCAGATTCTTAATACAGACTGGAGAACACTTATTTTTGATGAAATCGAATTCACACTTTTTCTAAAAGAAAATTGTGAACACCAACTTTTAATTTGATGAAATAGGCAACAGATGGTGCTTCATTTTCAATAATGATTGCCGCGAGTATTTCGATATAGCCCCGGGAGTGCTACATATTTTTTTTAAATATTTTTACCCCTGATTCTCTTTCGAGGGCTTTTACATCCTTTTCTCCTACTACTGAATCTTTTCTGCGAGGTTTCTTGTGGCCGTCTTAGATGCCTTTTCTGTTGTTGGAATGAAATGTATTTTAAGAGTGGAAATTACTAATTACTATACTTTTTTTTAGAGGTGTAGAACTTTAAGTTGGCAACACTAGTTTAACTGGCGGCCATTTTGTCAGCTGTCAAGAGATTTATTTTTAATTTGATTTGGCATTTCAACATGAATAGACTGACGCCTGTTTCTCTATAATTCCCATTCAGGTAAATCTTCCGAACATTCACAACGATTGAGTATGGGAGTACCTTTTAGGTATTCTGCTTAAATCTGTTCTAATAAAAAAATTATGTCCAGAAACGACAGTCCGCAGTAGTTGGATACCATCAGCATGAACTGTTTTGGTATATAGTTGGGAGGGGTTTGTTTCCCTCCGTACGAGTATGTTGCTGAAATTCACAAAAATTTTCCACAAGTTAATTATTGAAGAAAATCATGGAGAGATTCGCATTTTTAAATTTTTTATCAGGTCATCTACCTATACCTAATCATATTTTCTGATTAAATTTCGCTTCTTGGTCTAGCTTCTCTCATCCAAATTTATGCAGAGTTCTAATAACTAAAATAAAACCTTTTTTAAGACAGTCCAAGGTGACATGGCGGAACAGACTTAAGTTGCAAATTTTTTTTTTTTTTTTTTTGGTGGGATCGAACTTGAGAAATCTTTATGTAGATTCCTGTCATAGATAACTTTTAAAATCGTTAGCCACTTTTTGTACAGTGTATCCATAAAAAATATACTTTATTGCGATTTTATTAAATATCATGTTATCATAATATCTTCAACG
Source organism: Cheilosia vernalis (assembly GCA_949126925.1). NCBI lineage: Eukaryota > Metazoa > Arthropoda > Insecta > Diptera > Syrphidae > Cheilosia > Cheilosia vernalis. Next base: position 119,475,815 of record OX421358.1, read on the forward strand.
AAAAAACCTACATAAAAGCTTAGATTTCCCAAAGTTGTGGTTGTTACATAAATTCATACATAATTGCTATACAATTAACTACATACACACATTTTAAGCCCATTTTTCAAAATCTACTGAAATACTTACCCAAATGGAGAGATAACGAAATTATTTGTATTTATTCAACGCCACAACAGGTCTCCGATTTCTTCGAGCGCTTCGTCTTATGACTGTCCCAGATATTTTACAATATTTAAATATACTAAAAACATCGAGCTCTATACGATTGGCTCAATTAGTATCAATTTTTATATCAGTATGGTTAACAGCAGCGGGCATAATACACTTGGTAAGAGAGTTTACTTCCATAAATATATTACGTATGTATTTTTGGTTTTATTTTTAGAATTTTCTGTTTATTTAATTTTTGCTTCTTAAATATTTATTAAAAAAAAAAAAAAAAAATTGAATTGATAATACCTTATGAGTTTTATAAAAAATAAAATAGAAAAAAATATATTTTGCTATAATTTGCTCTAATCGTCTCACAATTTTAAAACTAGCTGGAAAACTCTGGCGATCCGCTAGATTTTAAAAATCCTCATCAATTATCCTATTGGACCTGTGTCTATTTCCTAATTGTGACCATGTCGACGGTAGGATATGGTGACGTTTACTGTGAGACTGTTTTAGGAAGAACGTTTTTGGTGTTCTTTCTACTCGTCGGCTTGGTAAGTTCAATTTTGCTTTTCTTTCTTTATCCTTTTACTTGTTTCCTTGTCTATTTTTATTCTCTCTCTCTATAAATATACCTATAAATATATATTTTCCTTAAATTTTTTTATTTTCTTTTTTAAGTAAAAGAAAATTATATATAAATAAATATGTGCACAATATTATTTAGTTTCGCAAAAATAAAAGAAAACTAATTGTTGATTTTTACAAGTGACAATGCTGCCAATATAAAAAAAAATCATATAAAAAATATCCCCACTAAGGGGAGCACTTATTTTACAGGATTTACTTTTAGCAGTAAAGGTAGAGCGAAAAAAGAAAAACAAAAATCGAAATACATACACATGAGTTGTTAAAGTTGTATATTTAGAGTTTTATTTTCGCTTTATATAGGTTGAATAGGCATTTACAATACTAGGGTTTCCACAGAGTAACAAATTCGTAGGGCTCTTATTAGGACTTTAAACAATGCGGAGTGAATGTATCGAAAAGAGAAGAACAAAATTAACAAACTGATTTATTCCATTTGTTTTTTTTTTCCTACTAAATATTGTTATTTTTGCGTAAAAACTAAGAATTGAATCAATTATTTGAATTATTCCTTTGAAATGAGATCCCCTAGAACGTATTTAAGTAACACTTGTACATATAGTTGGTATATTATTCCCTACATATTTTTTTTGTGTTTTATTTTAAATCGATAGTTGCACCAAAACCAACATTTTTTTTTCTCTCCATAAAATCGATCGAAGCTAAATTATTAACCAAAGAAGAAAAATCAAAAACAAATTTTCTGTTTTTAATTTTATTGCGTTTATTTGCTTAGTTATTTCTGTAGTTTCGAAAGAAAACGAAAAAGTTGCAACAAACAGCACCCAAAACAAGTAGGCCTTTTTACGTTCAATAATAGTTTATTTTTTATATTTTTGTTTCCGAGTTCTAAAGTTTTGCATGCATGCATTTGTTTTATTTTCCATTTATATAATATATAGGTTGTAAGTTAGGACACATTGTTCGTGTTGATTAAAAGAGGTTTTTATGAATATACGTAGATACTATAATTAGTAAATTGTAGGAATAGAACATTTTTATTATTGTTTATGATAGGCAGTTGACGTATAATTTGTATGTTGTATTGTAAAAGAATAAACGTTGCAATTTTGGCAAAAGCAATTTCAGGATATTTCAGAAATTTATTTTGCCAATGATAAATGGTTGTGTTTCTTGCATGAAATGCTGGCTGCTGCATATTGTGTAACCGCTTTTTGAAGAAAGCTATATATTCCTTATTTTTATAAAAGGAATTTTATGATACGAATCTATCTATAAAAAATAAAATAATCTTAAAGCAAATTAACAACACTGTTGTATATAAATGTTTGTACATGAGAAGGTAACAAATCGTACGTTTCCCAGCGTATTGAGGGTAAATGTAATTGTACAGAATTTATTCTATAGACGCTTCAACTTTGAAAATGGTAAAGAATTATTTATTCAATTTACTTTTGTATTATTTTTAACATTTAAATAAAAGAATAAATGGTATAGTAATAAACTGGACCCGAATTCTCTTTCGGTATAGTTTTTTGTTGGGCCAACCCTTTTTTATATGTCGCAATGTGAGTTTTTGCTCAATACGTTTCGTTATTTATACGTTAAAAACATTGGTGTTAATACTAAAATATAAAAACTGTAAGTTAAAGTAACGAACGTAGATCCGGTTGGGTCCTTTCAGTTTCAGTTGCCTTCCTATCGAACATTAAAGGTATATTTGCTCTCGTGATGTTTTTATCGAGTCGCTGAAATTAGGAGTTGCTCAGTTCTTTCGTCATTTATTTTATAGCAGTCAAACATATATTCACGGCCTCCGTTGCAAATACGCCACTGACGCCGGCCTACAACGTCCTTCTAATAATTTAAATCTTCATCAGCTGCTCTTCAAAATGCATTTTGTCTTTATTTGTTTTCTAACATTAATGTGATGTCCTTAAAAGCAGATTAAGTAAATGCCGTCAAAAATTCTGACAGCCGCTTCCTCACATTTGCATACAAAAATAAGATGGACTTGCTGTTTGCATCACATGTTGTGGTAGACTATACCTACAGCTCTTAATTTTTATTGGGCTTTTCCCAACCCATCTTATTTTCTGGATAACATGCCTCGTGTTGTAGAAAGCCTCTACTCCAACATATGCATCATTCATATCCAATTCTTGTCGCTGTTTCGTGATAATTTAATTTCTGTTGGGGAGAAGCTAACCCGATGCACAACTTAAAAGAAAGGTCGCCATGCCTACTTCTACTTATATTTCACCGTATTTTAGCCACTTATTTTATTGAATAGGAATTCCAATACTTACTTAATAATCTTTTCAATGTTTAATTTCTGCACAATAAATCATTGCTTACCATTTTCAAAGGTATATTTTTTTCAAGCCGTAACTTCGAAACGCCTTAACTATTAATTAACTTTTATTTATTACTCTTGAAATATTAAATAAATAAATTAATATTTATTTAGTCTTTCAATAGTTTTGTCTATATAAAAACATTTTTTTTTTATTATTTCTAAAAAATATTATTTCAAATATATAAAATCCCAAATGTAATAAAATTTTAGGCAATGTTTGCCAGCAGTATACCGGAAATTATTGAACTCGTCGGTAGTGGGAATAAATATGGTGGTGAACTGAAAAGAGAACATGGAAAGAGGTAGACAAATAAGATAACAAAAACAAAGACAGTAATTTAAAAAAAAAAAAAAATAATAATAATAAAAAAGAAATCTTTCTAAATTTGATTTAATAATTTATTTCCTATATATTTATTTTATTTCTGTTTAATATAATTTTTCACTTCACGTAGATAAAAGAATAAGATTGTCAATATCTTAATCTAATTTACGTGACGCAATTTTTTTTTCTAATTTTATGTACAAAATTCTTCTTCAAATCTGCAAAAAAAAAAATCAAAATCAAATTTAAAATCTTCGTGTAAATTTTTTCTTTAAATGGTTACACAAAAATAAAGTAAAATAATTAAATACTAAACTGCTCGATTTACAACCAATTTATTAGTTGAAATATATTTTTTTTTTATTCTTTTCTAACGTTTCAGCACCAATTTATACATAAAATAGTCTGTTACCCTTTTTATTTTGTTAATGATTTCGTGTTTTGTTTCATTTCCAATGGTTTCCCTTTTACGTACTTATTTATTTTATTTCCAACAACATTTCAAAACAATTCATACAAAAAAGAAAATTTAAGAATTTGTGTTTCTATTTCATAAAAAAATGAGACAAAAGACAGTTTTTTCGTCACTTGTTCGTTTTGTTTCATTTTCCGAAACCTCCCGATTTGTTTGTAACTTTATTTGGTTTTGTTTTCATTCAGATTTTATTCCCCACTTGTTTTATTTTTTTTGTCTATTATACTTTCATGACTACCATGTTGTTTTGCACAGTTTTTTTTATCTTCATTGATAAATTAAAAAAAAAAGATGAGAAAACAAGTTGAAAATCATTTCCTTTTCAAGTAGTATTATTTTCTTTTTCTTTTTCTTATATGAATTAATATAAATGTGATAATTTGCAATGCTACCAAGTAATAAAATCTTTTTTTTTTCGTGTTAGCATAGTTTTGATTTTTAATAGCAAATATTTTAGTCTTAGAAAGAAAGACGTTTTTTTCATTGATTTTGTTTGTTGTAAGAATTAAAAAAAAAAAAACATTATTTCAAGCAACGTAAGATATTAATATATTTATATATATATATGTGTTTTTCGTATTTGTTTTTGTATTTGATTTTTGTTTTGTTCAATGACGTTAATTATTATAAGACGATACAGCAAGTTGTATCAGAGAACACAAAAAATTCAAAACTTTCGGTCACGCATTGGTGCATATAATTTTCTTTAAATTTCCATCAGTGTTTAATGTTTTATTGTTTGTTTCAAAACACACGGTTTAGGGAACAAAATAACATACTCTAGGACAAACTGAGAGAGATGAGATTTATTAGAGAAGAAATTCCTTAATCCTATTATCAAAATTCCCCATTAAAAAAACTAAAACAATACAATTTTCAAACAAAATTAAATACAGAATATTATTGAATACCTTACGTTGTTTCAAATGCTTTAAACTGAGTTTTAAGATTTTTCTTAGTTATTTTTCTTATGAAATTATTTTTTTTTTCATTTGTATTGATTTGAATTCCTCCCATTTGATTAGTCGAATTTTTTCCTCTATTATTTAGAAGAAAGTATTTTTTTGTCTCGCTTTTTCTCTAAAATTCTGGTTAAGCTAGGAAGTTATGCAAAGTTAAAGGTATCGTAAAAATATAAATTTATATAAAAAAATACAAAAAGCAAGTGTAAAAAGTGTGTGAATGAGTGGTATTGTTTCCGTTGTTGTAAGTATGTCAAAGTATTTTTCGCAAGGGCTTAAGTTGAACTATTACTATATTTGAGGGAAGCAATTTCTTTTCAACACAAGCAGGACGTTTTTTTCCTTAGATTTCAATTATTTACTGGTAAAGTAAACAAAAACAAATTAATTAAAAAAAAAGAAAGCTATACATTAAAAGTTACAAAAAAAAAAACAACAACCAAAAGTCATAATGTCGTATAAATATTTGTATGTATGTTAAATTTAGGCTGTGTTCGCTAGTTGGATTCCAGAAATCACTGAACTGGCTGCCCAAAGAAGCAAATATGGTGGAACGTATAGCAAGGATCCTAGAAAAAGGTACACATCACGATGTACCAGAAGCGAAAAAAAAACAAAAACATTTATAAATTTTTTGTTGTAATACAAGAAAAAGAGTTTTTAATCAACAATTGTATTTTTAATTTTATATTATTTATTATTTTCGGTTTTTTTTTTATTAATTTTTATTTTATTTTCTTTTCTTGTTGTTTACTAATCATAATAGTTTATTAATTATTATTGTTTTTTATTAAAGTAAATTACCGAATGCATTATAAGGACACTTGCTTGAATTTTTTTTATTATTTGTTTTATTTTATTATTTCTGTTTATTAATTTCTTTCTGTCGATTTATTGAAATAATTCGTTTTATTTATTGGTCATGTCAGACAAATTTTTAAGGATGAATTTGCATTTAAAAAAAAAAAACAAACAAACATTTCCGTTTATTCATCCTTTGAATTCACACACATCAAGCAATACACACAGAATGTCCTAAAAACGTCAATTACTACTGAAATCTGATAAACACGCCGAAATAAGTTTTAAAATCAATGCAAAGAAACAAAATAATTGAAAACTTTTTTGGACATTCCCACTTTTTTGTCAATCACAGCCATTGTTGGGGATACAAAGTTGGAGAAGGGACTTTTTGTGCTGAATGGATATAACATCAATGAGTTTTGTAGCCCGACATCAAAAGAGTTCGAAGGTGTGCATTCTGATCTTAGAATGTGTGGGTCAGTGAGTTGTCACTAAAAAGCATTAATCTTAAGTGTAACCTTTAGAAAATTTCGTCATAAGGATAACCATTTATAAATATGACGGAATTCGCCCAAACATATTCTCCTATCAACATGTTTCCTATGCCTATTGTGACACAGATTCCCTGTCACGATAGTTGCACTATGTTGGTATAAATTCAAGCCGAAGTGAGAAAATTTAAGAAGAATAAAAACACTAAATAGCAATTGTCCTGTTCGTTTGCCAAATGGTTATTGTGCTAGATTACCGAGTGAGGAGATTCACGATTTATTAGAAAATCGTACGTTATTTGCGAAGTCTGATCGAATGGACCTAGAATAAGACGCTATACCCCATGAGGTTATTAAGCATCCTTAAATATTGAAAATGGTTTTCTCAAGAACCATTAATGTGAAAGTGGATTGCAAACTACGAACTGGTCACTTCAGCTTTCTTTGGTAATTTATCCATTATTATATCATGTTCTTGCGACAGTTTTTATTTGCAGTTTTGTGAATGTTTTTAGTTTCATCATGACCTGGGATGTCTGCCAAATGTTGGCAGGAGATTTGACAATATCAACAGTTTCATGAGATTTTTTCCCTGAGCGTGTTTATTTTAACCCCTTAGGAGTTCAGTTTTGTTTTTAAAAAATGCCGGACTTTTATCAGCCCTAGAACATGTTCCAAATCCACTTACTAGGCTTGGTCTTTTTTTTAAAAGCTATTTTCCAAATGTGCCTGCAATAACACTTGTGCTGTCAAGCACGAAATTAATAAAGCTTCGGCAGTTTTTAAAATGTTTTCAAATTGCCTTTCTAAGCGGAAATTAAAAACAAATATGCCCACAAATATATTCTACGACCCTGCAGCATTGACAACAATCAATGAACATTCCGGAACTTTGTATCCCCAAAAACCAATCACTGTTACAGCTTTTTTAATCCACATTCCACACAAAGTTTTTATTTTGATTTCTTTCATCAATTTATACAAAATATTAATTTTCAAAAGGCATTGGTTTCTTGGCGGCATGTGTCTCAGCTCAATTGAATTTGTGGCTTATAAGTTCCATATCAAAGTACGAATACATATTTTTTTTTGTTCATTTGTACAGAAGATATGGATATCCTTAAATAAATAATTTTCAATTATAATTCTCTTTAATAATAATACAAAAATTATATAAACAAATTATTGAATTTCTTTACCTTCTGTAAATTATTCCACATTATTATAAAAATTTAATCCAAAAGAACTACACACTGGGAATGCAGAATATAATAAAGTTTAAATAATTGTAATCTAAAAATATCGTAGAGCAATAAGTTGCTAGTTTAAAAATAACGAAACAATTTGATATCGACTAAGTAAAATTCGAAATTATATTAACTGCATGTTTCTTCAAACTTAATAGTGAACTAATATAATAATTATTAGAATTTATTGATTTCCTTTTCGGTTTATTTACTTGATTTCGTTCATTTTCCTTTTACTTGTATATGCTTTCACAAATATTTTTCTTGTTTCGTTTTTAAATTATGTATTGGTATAATTTACAGAAGAGGGTCTACATTTAAGTTCAATAAAATGTATTTACGTAAAAAACAAAACAAAAAATATAATAAATATCAGTGAAAACTAACTCAAAAAGCGGCTCAACAGAAATCGATGAATTTTTGAAAACATAATGCTTACAGTACAGTCAATTTTAGGATTCAAAGTCTATACATAATTAGATGTATTTATTTGGTTTTGATTATTTGAAAGAAATTAAAGAAAAACAACTATACATGCTAATAAAACCGAAAACAAAACTTCAAAAATCAGTTCATTGGCACCTAACAGATCAATAAGCCGAACAGTTTTCATTCAAATTGCATTTTTTTCTTTCGTTGTTACAACAATTAGATTTTGTAAATTTTTTTTAATTTTTGTACCAGAAACTTCTTTATATTCTTTTTATTTTCCAAAGACAACAAATTAACAAGAAAAAGTAAAAAGAGCTCTAACTAGTTTGTTTAAATCACTGCTCACACTGATTTTTGTCCTGTTTGTAAGATACTTTTATGATTTCATTTCTTTTTGTTATTAAACTTGGTTTTTATCTTTTGTTTGCTCGGGAAGTGCAAAAAGGTTTGAGTTTGAGATTTTGTTGACTTAAAAATTGAAAAAAAGGAAGAAGAAGTAGAATCAAGTAATGATTTTGATTACTAAACACTCACAAACAATTTTTTAAGCGTTTGATTTTTATATGCAATTCCTCGTACTAGAATACAGAAATTTAATTCTTTTTTTTCTTGTCTTTCGTTGTTTTTTGTTAAATTAATATTTGTTTTTTGTGTTATGTTCACTTTCTGTTATATATAACTATATAAATAACATAATTATAAATATACTTTTCTTAGAATTTACTTTTTAGCTTTTTTCCTTAGTTAATCAAATAAAAAATAAAAAAATAACAAAAAATAAATTATTTCGTAGACGTTTACTTTTCATACATTTAACAATATTAATTAATAATAATGTTGAATAAGTTTTTTGCTTGCACAGCCTGTATGCCGCAGCCACGCATAATTAGATAAAAAAAAATCAATTAAGAACAAAAAATGTTTATAAGTACAAAATTGTCTCCCATTTTAATTTTAATATGTTTCTTCCTTTGAATTGTTATTCCTAGATTCAATATATAATTAATTCCGATTCTAAATACTTTTTCTAGAAAAAAAGAATAAAAGTCCCAAAACTTTTTTGAAATGATAAAAAAATTCCTCGATTTTTGTCAAGAATATTACACGTATCCCGAAATGTCCCCTGAATATATTTATATATATTTTTTGAAAATATATCTCATGAGCTAAGTTTTTTTTTTTTTAAATAATTGTAGTGAAACTGTATAAAAGAAAAGAAAATCTGCACAAAAATATAAATACATAAATGTCCCAAGAAATCGAAGCCTAGTTGTGTAAAAAAATTCAAAGAACCACATTTTTTTGGGGGTCCAACAAAGTATTAGTCGCGGCACCCCTCTTAGAGATTTTTTGAGTTTTTTTGCAACAGAAAAAAGTCAATATGTTTGTGTTTTCCATCCATTGTGTGAAAGAAAATATTGTGGAAGTAGATTTATTTTCGGTTTGTTATTTAACAATAATTATTTGTTTTTCGTTTTAATATTTATTTTTTTCTTTTATTTATTTAGACAGTTCCAAACTGTGAGTGTGTTCTGATAAAACAATAGGTATTTAAAAAAATCGAATAATTAGGTTTTGCTTTTTATTTTGTTATTACAACTTTTATTTATGTATATAAGCATTATAAACCGAATTTTATTTTTATGTTTTATTTCTTTTTCAACTATTTTTAACAAAACAATAATGAATAAACGAAATTTATTAATTTTGGTATTCACCGAAAACTGGACTTAAGGATGCTCAAGCAACAAATTCTTCGCAACGACATTATCTGTCATTATTATTTTTTTTTGGGTCGTATGAAGCAACGTTCCTTAAACCAAATCCATAGGGCGTCAGAAAGTTTCTTTGGGTAGATAAAACCAACAAAAAATTCAAATCTTCACGACGGTAAAATTGTTCAAATCCAAATTATTTTTTCTTCAAAATTTTGTAGCAAAAACCAAAGAAAACAAAAATCATACAAAACATAAATCAAATCGAAATTATGCTTAACTATTATTTCTCGTATTGAAAACAGGCGATATTTGCAAGTTGTATACCTGAGATAATAGACTTGATTGGAACAAGAGCCAAATATGGGGGCACATTAAAAAATGAAAGGGGTCGAAGGTGAGAACAAATTTCAATTAGTATACTCTAAAAAAAAAATCAAACCAAAAGAAATTCACTCTGAAGTAAAACAAAGAGAAATAAAAAATATTAATAAAAAAAAATTTAAATAAACACCAAATCCAAAAAAAAAGACATCTTTAAAAGAAAAATCATATATGATTGATTTTTTGTTGAATGCGTTGTTTTTCTTTTGCGTCCCATTCATATTAAGAACTAAATTACCAACTAACCTACCCACCACCACTAAATAATCAAACAAAATACAAAAACTCAACAAAATTATTTATACCAAAAGTATACTACAAATTACACTTTCTATTTCTCAAAAATTTATATATTTTTTTTTGAATCGCATTTCATTTAGCCAAACAACTTCCGAAATCAAATAATTCGATACAACACATCACGAACCCAAATTTCAACAAGTTATATTTTTTTTTGTTATATGAAAACTAAACAGATTACGTACAAATTTTATCATATTGCAACATTTCATTTTTCCTCAAGTACAATGAGATACTTAAACCAAAAAAAAAAAAAAAAAAAAAAAAATAGAAATACCAAACAGAAAAAGACTTTACTAATTTTTTAAAGTATAGAAATTTGTTCTAATAATTAAATTTTAAGTTTGATTAATTTTTTCTTTATGATATGGAATAAAATTAAAAATTGATCATTCTCATATTGCACGCTTTGTGTTTGTGTTAATTTTTCTTTGGAAACATTAAAATAAAAATCTAAACAAAAACTTATGTTACTACTAAAAAAAAGCTAATAAGGGAATTTATTGATAAATCTAAAGATTGGTGTTTATTGAAGTAATTGTTCTATAATATTATTTTACTACTGTGTCCAGTCGAAGTGATTATAATTATATTAATAAATGTTACAAATACTTTTTTTTTGTTTGTGGTTTGTGTTAATTTTTTTCATATTTATTTGGCGTCATTTCTAATGAAAAAAAAAAAAATTAAACTTACAAGAATTTTGCAACGAGAATTACTGGGAATATAAATGTAGTGCACATTGTCAAAGAGTTGGTATTTTAAAAAGATTGACGTTTGCAATTTGTGAATTAAATTAAACGCATCAAATATGCGATATTTTTTTGTAAGAAATGAGAAGCGGAAAATGCAATCCGAAATGCAACTCATAATGCATTGCATCTTTCATCCTTTCTGTTATAATCAAGAACTGGTAGTCTATTGCTTATTTATTGATAAATTTGCGAAAGTTGTATGCGTTTAGGTATTCGATATAAATTTACAACTTGCTTGTTGGAAATATTTCTTGACATGATTTTCCCGAGGGGTTTTTGAAATGTAACCTAATAGGAGCCGAAATATCTTGCATACCTTAGGAATGTTTGTGTCTAAACATTTTCTAAAAGAAATATTAGTCAAATAGTAGGTTACATAGTCCTCATTTCGCGTGACACGAAACAATTGTTTTTGTGTCACGAAACTCAAAGTTATGTCTTTGCTTTCCTGCAGAAACAAAATTTATCTTAAATATTCATTCACAAAATATTTAAGATTCACAATGCTTCCTTAAATGCAATATGTGCAAAATGCGCGTGCCAAATAATTAGCAATAGGTCTGTGTCAGCGAAATAGAAGAATTTGATTTTTGGAGCAACTGCTGCATTTTATTCATACCGTTCTGAGTAAAAGGTCCAACATGTCAAAAGTTGGTGTTAACTCAAATCAGTTATTCATATGAAACGTAGCAAATGCTTCGATTTCGACATTTCTTTTGAGTAAAAGCAATTGCTACATTTTTTTTTACATTGTGTACATTTGAACAACAACAAATGGTGTGTCTTTTCCATTGGATACATGACCATATTTACACAATTGAACAGTGATTACACTTCAAGTGGCTATGGTTACCGACCTAATTTACTGAAGATCCCAGTGGTTCCCGTTGCATACACAATAAAAGTCAATTTAAAACGAAACGCTTACATCCAAAAACCAGCATACAATTAATTCCAAGATCGATGAAATGCTTTTTACAAAATAAAATACATAAACTTTTACTTTTAATGTTTCTTTATTGTTTTCCAATTTATTTTTTCAAACTTAACCATTAATATTTATAGTTTAAATATTTGTGTGTCGATAGCGTTGTGAATCAGAAAATTCAAATTTCAAAATATACATGAAATTGTAATTGTGTACTAATTGTGTTGTAGTTTTCTTAACATATTATCTTTTTGTTGTCTTTTTCTTTTGTTTTCTTTCTCTATTTTACTCAACTAACAAAAATGTCCATTTATCTATAGTAATTTAGTGATAAAACCTAATTAATGGTACTAATATTGATGAAAAAAAAAACATTTCTTCAGTTCGAAATCTCTTTTCTTCTTCCGTTATTTGTTTTCTGTTTTTCTCTGTGATTCTTGATTGTTGTTTCCTTATCAAGAAATTTCATTTGTTTTACTTCTACTTCTATAATTTGCCTTCGTTTTCAGTAAAATACGAAAATGATGTTTTAATTGAATTTTTCGTTTCGATAATTACAAAAAAAAAAAGATTTATAAAGTGTGCAAATAGATTTGTCTTTTTAGGTCGTAAAACTGCGTCGTTTTGTGTTTATCTGTCGTATTTTGTCTATAAATATACTCTATATCTATAACATTTCTACTGTATGTCTGTACGTTATTCTTAAGGTTAATAATGAACTACTACTATTTTTTCTTAGTCCTGTGTTGGAATTCCACTGTCGAATATATATATAAAAAAAAATAAAACAAAAACTTAAATAAATATAAAAGCGTAGGTAAATATTTAGTTAAAACTTGGTTGTCTTGAAGATTTACCGCGTGTGTACTGAGAATGATCGCCTTACAAAAAAAAAACTGATGAACAAAAATCAATTGGCAAATTACTTTGACCCGTTAAATCTTCATGACGTACTCTCACTCCTATCTTTATTAATATTATATTGTATATGAAACTATTGTAATTGTTGTCAAGTACTCTTAAGTATGCCGATTTTGATTCGGGTGTGTGGTAATCAGTTTTGTGTGTGAATGTCCTCTGTATTATATTCAGTTGAAAAAAAAAAACTAAGAATGATCTCTTTCGTACCTCGTGCCTTAACTTTATTTTTTTTTCTTAGTCAGCGAATATAGTTTATTTTCCTTTATTCCCGCCTAAGTTGAGCCTTTGTTTTGATTCTGTTAAAATATGAATACAAATACCAAACATCCCGATATCCCCTTCCCCGGCAAAAAATAACTCTTCGCCCAGGTGTGACCTCTAGAACTGCACGATACATAACCATTTGTAAATAATTACTCAACAAACGCAACCGAAAACGAATTTTTAAATCCCTTCAGCCCCGTTGAACTTATAGCAGTCTAAAGTAAAATACATTTTAATTAAGAAAACACAAATCCAACTCCACTCACCCCTTAATTGTTGCAACAAAACAAATTGGACTTCCCGTGTTCAATAAGATTAGATATTTGAAAAATAAGCACAAAGAACCAAAATATATTTAAAAACAATAGTTAAAACAAATTCAAATGCGTGGCCAGGCATATATTTTTTTTTAAACTTTTCCTTACACAAGAATCTTTTTTTTTTCTTAAACTTTTGTTTCTTCATTTAATTTTAGAAATAATTTAGAGCTTACAGAGTTTGTTTTTTGAATTGAATTAATAAATTTGCATTATTGCAAGCATTTGCATTTCCACAGTTCAAATCATTTTTATTTTGCGGAGCTTTATGTGGAAGCAGAAAACAGTTAACTACAAGTTAACCACGAGAAAAAAATTATGTTTGCTTTGTTATACAATTTTTGAAAATAAAAAAAACATGCAGAAGTATTAAAAAATTCACACGATCTGCACCCTCAAATATGACGCAACACGAGTCCCTATCGCTTTTGGCTTTCGTTACGTTACATACATAATTTTATACTCAGTAACTTGAGGAAGTGGTGTGTCTCAAAAAGGATGCGATTTCATGGTAATGTATCACAGCGAGGATATTCTAACTTTCACTTATATTTGGACAAGTGATAGTGTGACTGAAGTATTATTTAGATTTTTTATCTTTTTGTAAATATAATTACTATGTGAATTGTTTTGTGAAAAAAAAAAAAAATAAAATAAAAAACATTTTGAACCACATAAGGCTCCTAGAAAAAAATCCTTTACATTGAAAAATAAAAAATAAATGAAAGGAAAACGACTTTTTCCGAACAATTGGCCATAGCAAAAGTAATTGGAAAGGAGGGTGTCAACAGGACGAATTTTTGACAATTCATAACTCTTGAGAAAGTTCTCCAAAACACAATAAAATTGCCAAAGATTTCTTTCGTCGATATTAAGACTTCTTGATGTTACAGATATTAAGTGTGCTCATCAGAGAGGAAGCCCAGATGTGATTGGAGGGACAATCTCCGTACAGATAAGAGCGAAAGTGTATTGAATGTTGTATTTTGTGTCGATATTTCAATTTTATTTTTCCTTTTTTAGGTTTATCTTCTGATTTTACCTTTTGAAACGGATATTACTACTCTCCAATAAGCCTTAGTATTAAATTCAATTATAAGGTCTTTTGCAAGGAACTTGTACACATACGTTAAGGATCTGCATATGAGGTTATGCAAAATATGCTGTGACTTTCTTTTTTTTGTTTAGGAAAATCAGGGTGTATGTAATTATATAGAGTGGACATCTAAAAATTCCAACCAGAAAAAAAATTTGGAAACTTAGTTGAGCTATACATAAATAAAACTTAAAAAAGTGGGTTATCAGGAAACACGCTCCTGTAAAGCAAATACCATTAACTGCTTCCAATTTCCACTCAGGGTATATAAATTATAGGTAAATGTTCTGAAAATGTTTCAATTCATTGGTTACAACAACTCCACTTGGAGAGCTTGTTCCAAATGTACAAGTCTCAGTATCCCTTAAAAAATTGAATACGAAACGTGCATTATGTAAACAATAAGGCCTCTAGTACCTTTACAGTACGCAGAGCTGAAAATAAATAAAGCTAGTTTATATAGGCCGAGAAGTAATTTTTATAAAACAAGCCAGTCAAAGTTTTGCAGAGAAATATCCAAGTGGATATATCACTAAAAATTAGATCCATGGCTTAAAATTAGACATGGATTGCCCGGAATTTCTTAAAAAAAAAGTCCGACAACTCTATTAAAACACGACTGTCCAGAGAAATGCGGAAGGGATGGTCAGCACTAAAAGATTTAAATAAATGTGGAAATGAATCTTCATGCCCATGCGAGAATTATTAAAGTGGACTTCCGGAACTTTTTTGGACACAGGAAGGGTTATGTGTTTCGCGCGTATCCTATGTACGTTCCTGCGTGGTGACGCCCTGCACTCCTAACGGCTGGACAGATTTTGAAGAGTGAGGTGTCACTAAATTGGTATTCTGTCCAGGAGTGTCATAGGCTTAAAACATAAAAGCGGACGCCAGCCTGCTTTGCTAGGCGTTAAAATTAAAAAAATTCAAACTACATATTTTGCTTGCTTGTATGCAAATCGTCTTTTATCGCAATGAATTTCACAACTATCCGAAATTTTCCAAGCTTTACATCGAATTTTCCATCTTTGCATCAAATCATGTGATAAAATGCAAAATTTCGGCGAACAATTTTTTTTCACAGTCAGTCGGTTTTTTTTTTAAATTAACTTTTGTATTTACTTCTCTGTCGCTGAAAATCCAATAGTCTCGTTGAATAGAACGATCAACTAAATAACTGGTCCTATGCTTTTCAGTTTAATTTCCCATTCCTACTGAATAACAGCCGACTAAGCGTCACTGCTAAAAAGACTTAATTGAATTTCGCTGCTAAAATTTCAATCGCCGTCTGCAGAATATTTCCCATAAATAAAAAAATAAATAGTAAATATGACTATGAAAGAAAGATTCGTTAGAAGAAGTAAACTAGTTCGCAGCGGAAAAAGGCAAAAATCTTGGCCTACAAGTCGAGTAAGAGTTTTTTAAAGCTCTTTTTGAAATACCATCAGTTCTGGTGGCCCTCTTCATTGCTTGGGACAATTCCTCACATGTTATAATTTTTAAGACGTGCAGGAGTCGATGATCGTTCCAACGATCGAAGTAAAATAATTGGGGTTTTCACAAAAGAAACAAACAAATTTTTGTTCAAAAACAAGTTTTTAAATTTTTAAGCTAAACTATGGAAAAATGCTTATGTAATTTTAGTAACTGTTATAATTTTTTAGGATCTTATAGGCTTTTCACAACAAGCCGAAAACCGGGTTTCGCCAAAACACACGAAAACTTCATCGAAAACAGAAGTTTTTCCATGCATATTTCAGTTTTCAAAACGAGTCGTTGGCACTCGTTTTCCACGAAAACACCACGAAAACGGCTTCCAATCGTTTGGTTATTAGAACAAACACACCTTTTACAATATCCAGCAAATTGAGCAAAATGGCTGACCGAACAAATGTCACAACTCACAAATTCAAATCATTTTCCACAATTAATTGATGGGCTAATATTGTTTTTAAACGCACTTAATTCATTTTGTTTGTTAATTAATGCGATCGAAATTTGTAACCAAAATAGTTTGCACCGAATTTTAACCTTTAGTGTCTCACAGCTGATTGAAACGTCAAACGAAAACGAGTTGGTGGTCGGTGTGAATGCATCGACGAGTTTTCGAGGAAAACGCGTTTTTGGGCTTGGTGTGAAAAGCCTATTAACAGGGCTCTGTGATTTGGTTCGAGTATGTGTTGCCTACTCGAAATAATTGGATAACCGGTTCAGGCTATTTCGATTTTAGCTCAAAAGGACCTTGACTCAAGGGAAAACCCTTAGGTTAAGCTATAAAAATTTACAACTTTTGTAATATTATTACCTAAAATTCAACATGTAATAGGGCGTTTGAAGACTGTCCGTCCTTTCTAATTTATACCGATTCAGGGATCTCGAACATAAGAATACGGATAGCCGAGAAATATATTAGGTTAAGTAGTTTTATGCTTACGCTTTCGTATAGAACTAGAGTTTTTTTAGGTGAAGACAAAAAACACCAGGAAATCTTTTCCGTAACCGTTATTAGTCACAAAATTGAACAGCTAAGAGTTTTCATAATATTCACTAAAACGATGGGAGTGAAGCTTTTTTTTTCTTTCTTCTAATGTCTTGTCGTTGTAATCTGTCGATAAACTTGGTTTGTTCTTCGAAAATTCACAAACAACAAATACAAAATTTTCCTTAAGATATTGTCAAAAATTACCAAAAACAGACACCAGAAATTGTATATCCCCAATACCAAAAAAAAAAAACAACAATTGTTTATCCTTCACAAAAAAAAATAAAAAAATCCTCATAATACTCATACTGCAAATTGCATAGGCGACAGCAAAAATTATACTACTATTATGCACGCATGTTTGACCATTGTACTTGTGTAGATCTTAGAAGTTGTCAAATGATTGAGTATTTGTTTGTTATCCAGGACATACTTAAGTAAGCTCGAATGTTGTAATGTTGATAGTTAATGAATTGTTCAACTAATTGTATGTTCTTGTATGTTTAACATTTTTCTTTCCTATTTATTTTTTTTTAAATCTTTTTCATAGTAGTTAACATATAGTTAACCAAATCAAAGTAGTCCTTGCACTACACTATTAAATATTGGCTCATGAGGTTTGCTGCTATGTACTTTGTTATCGTGATTTTGATAAAATAAAAACAATTTTAATACAAAAACAAAAATCTGGAAATGCATGGTAGTTTTGTTATGAGAGTATTTTTCTTTATCTTTCTTTTTACTTAAAAAAAAACACGCGCTATTGAATCAAATGAACTGCAAAAAGCAATAAACTACACCAGCAATATTAGACCATTATCATTTGATTCAATAAGCAAATACAGTAATTTTTGTGTAAATAAATTATGGGGTAGCAGACTAAAATATTTTAAAAAAATACTGAAATTAATTTCTTTTCGTAATTATTACTTTGATTATTAATTTTTGTAAACAAAAGAAGTCTATATATAATTTGTTTCTTTACTATTTCTTCTTTTTTTTTTTACAATAATACACATTCGTGGTAAATTTTCTTTTTTAATTTTCAAACGTATACTTTCGAATTTGATTTTATAGTTTTTCGTTGTTGTATCTTCTCTCACTCATTGTTTCATAATATTATACTGTCCATTATTTTATTTTCCAATTCAGGGAACTATTTTGCGTATGATAGATGCATACACAATTGAAAATATTTCCCTGACTTGTCTTCCAAGTAACACTTAACATCCCTACACTAAGAACTAAAAAAGAAAAGAAACACGATTCATCAAACTCAACATAAACAAATATCATTTTATCATTACTTTTACTGTAAGGAATTTTAAATAAATAATTTATTTAAAGTTAAAAGCCGCCTGTCTGAAGGGATTCTAATACAAGTTTTTGTTTGTCTTTCTTCCGACGAAATTCGATTCGAATTAACTCGCCCGGTTGCATTCAATATTCATCATCCCTGGTCAACATTTGGATTGAATCGGAATTGATCGAATTGAAAATTTAGACACATTGTGGTATGCGGCCATATAACATACGAATCGGTGTCACATTTCTTGAAGGATTTTCTACACGAGGACAGAGAGGATGTGGACGTTGAAGTAGTATTTTTACATCGGTAAGTCATTAAGTCCGGCTGTTGTAATTCAATTATTTATTATCGTATGTAAGGAGTTTTTTGTTCGCAAGAGAACTACCAGCAATAGGTTGTGGACAGTTTACCATAACTTATTGCGCAACTTTTCTTGTAGCCAGATAAGAATTATTTCTAAGGTAGATTGATTGAAAGACTATACAAATAATCTTGTAAACATTATGAGAAATATTTTGATATATAAAACAAAATGTATACATGTATAAATTAAAACAAATAGCAAGGAGCCTGATCTGGAACTAGAAGGACTATTGAAACGTCACTACACGACTGTGGCGTTTTTTCAGGGAACTATGATGAATGCTGTCGACTTGGAGCGAGTCAAGGTATAATAAATAAAACAGATAACAGATTCCAATCGCATTCAAGATACCACCTCAGACTATACGAGTTTATTTATCATTTTATCAAATTAATTCTCTGAATGCGAATTACTCTAAACTATATGGTCCTGTGAAGGATAATGCAATTGATTTTTTACTCCATTTTTTGTTATTCTACTGAGTTCTGTTTATTCTTATTGTTGGAAACCAAGCCACACATTTGCTTTCGAAATACCCGACCTCAAGTCCAAATTTTGAATTTACATATTTTCCTTTTTTATGTTTTTAGCTTAATTTTTCCAATTTGCTTCAAAGGAATGAAATATATCGTTTTTGGTCTTGATTATAAATATTGTTTACTATTAAAATTCTTTTTTTTCTTTCAATAAAATAGTTTAGATTAGAATGGTTCCTTAAAATTTAATTTTCGAACTAATAAATTGAAATTGAAAAAAATATTTGCTTTTTTTAAAAGACTTGTTATTTTATTTTGTAGAGCTAGAATGTAATTTTATTTATAATTGAAAATATTAACAAATTTTTATAAGACTGACATAATATTATGCCTATTAGACTTAAGTGAATCTCTGTGCAAGAACGGTGGTGTTGCACATTTGCATTAAACAAAAAGTAAGTCTAACCTGTACCGAAAGGGCCTTAGTAAAATGTTGCAAGACGTTTAAATAAATAAATAAATATTATTTACCTATAAATATGACCTAATAAGTTGAGTGTATTTATTTTCACAACTTCTATATTTAGTTAAATTAACCTTCGCGTTAAAGATAATTTAAATGGAAAATCGAAGGATTTTAGGGTTGATTAAATCCTAGCCATCACAAGTATTATTGTCAAAGTTTGAAATGACGTTTTCGCCTTATTTCTATATTCTATGGTTCAAACGAAAAAGTGCTGCCAAATTTGGTTCAAGCAAGATCGTAGTATTTGGCTTTAAATTTTGTAGGCTACTAGTAGCAATTAAGCTTTAATCTCTTGGTCGTATTTACTACCATTTGCATTACCGGTAATCTTTCAAAAATCGATTCGAGCATTTCAGACGTTCAAAACAGCTTCTTTAAATTTTGTAGGCTACTAGTAGCAAATAATCTTTAATCTCTTGGTCGTATTTACTACCATTTGCATTACCGGTAATCTTTCAAAAATCGATTCGAACATTTCAGACGTTCAAAACAGCTTCTTTCTTTGATTTTTTGTTCCTCTGATTTATTCTTTTCCCAATCCAATTTATTGACAAATCTCAAAATCCATTTGGCTTTTTAAATTTCAAAATGTATTTTAAACTGCAACATTTTATTGAGGCTATTCAAGTCAAAACAAATCTACCGCACAAGGAATGAAACATCATGTTACACACACTTTTTAAATACTACTTGTACTATTTCTCATTCTTTAGATACGACGTTATGTAGATTGTTCTATCTTATATTTCAAAATATTTATATACTACTCTTCTAAAATCCTATACATAACCAAATTTATTGTAATACTTAATAGTTTCGTATATAGAAAAAAAAAAAAAAAACTTAAAAGAAAAGCTGTAATCGATGTTAAACATTATATAATGTTATTGTATATCAATCTACCTATGCAGGATAGTAGAAAGTGACATTATTCTTTTGAATATATTTTTAAGTGGTAAATTTGTCATTGTTAACGTTTCTAATTCTAGATTATTATAAAGTATATACGATGGCATTTTTAATAAACAATTTTCTTTCTTTTTTCTTTCCCTTTACGTTTATAATTTACAAAAAAAAAACGTATTTATCATTTTCATCAAAACTTGCTCCTTGCAATGAAAAAAAAAATAAACATTGACCAACAAAATTTATAAATTGCATTTCGCAATGCAAACAAACCCTCTCAACATACATACGAAAAATATAAAACAATTTAATTACGAAATTATAAATGTTCAACAATAATGTTAAAAAAAAACAAAGTAAACCACCCGATCTGGAATTGGAGGGTTTGTTTAAACGACATTTCACCACAGTGGAATTCTTCCAGGGAACCATTATGAATCCGATAGATCTGCAGAGGGTGAAGGTAAACAACATTTCATTCCTATTACGTTTTATTTTATGTTTTTACACATTAACAATGTTATTAGGTTTTTTTTTATTAATTTTTATTTTATCACTTGTATAAAAAAATAAAAGAAGTAAAATACAACGCAATCGTATAATTCAAAAGTTTCAACGAGAAACTATGTGTTTACAAACAAAAGTCGCCAAATGTCTTCATAGATGTTTTTTTTTGTTTTTGTTTTCTTATACCTTTTCTTAGTTTGACTATATATGTTCACCCATGACATTTTGTGTTTCATCCATGTGTTCATCAAATTGTTGTGACAAATAATAATAAATATCGCAATTTATATTCGATGTATAATACACTAACATTATCTACACAACACGTTTTGTGTACGACTCTACGCTTAACATTTTATTTTACATTTACCACTATACTATAAATTATTTTGCTATATAAATGGCTTTGGTAATTTCTAAAGATGTACAAATTAGAATAAGAATTCGAGGTGGTAGATTAAAAAAGAAACAAAACCTTTATAATTCTGATCCCAGTTTTTAGCAAATCAACAAAAGCAAGCAGCCATTTTTAACCTAATCATGACATAGAAATGACGGATACGTAGTTGGGTTTTGAAAGGTAGTAGTGCAACGGATGGTGTGATGGTGAACTGGTCAGAGCAGATATTCTCTTATTTTCTTCCTTAAAAATGTGATGCTATTTTAAGAAAAAAAATCAGTCTTAGTTTTTTTGTTAAATCCATACCCAGTCAAAAAAAAAAAAAAAAAAAATGCATATCCTTTCCATAAACTTGAGTAATCGAAAATGTCCATTGTTCACTACTCTAAAATCTCCAGACGCATAATCACACCCTTTGTTCACAAACATGTAAATACAAACAGCAATTTCTCATTTTTTTTGTATGTAAATTCACAACTCTGCGTTTTGTGAATAATTGTCTTCGTCCTTTGTGACAATATTTATGAACAACATCTATGAAACTTCACCATTTGTTTTTTGTGTATTTAATAAAATTTGCTTTTGAAATAACAATGCAACAAAATAAAGTTTAATAATGATACAAACTTCAGAAAAGTCAGAATTTGTTGCGCTGCAGAAGTGACCGAAGGGTTTCAGATTCAAATCCCGAAAAGAGCGAACATCATCCAAAAATGATGTTTTTTTTTACTCGCCCACCTCCCGCAAATATCTGACAATTATCCAAGAGTAAGACCCAGTAATTTGTCTAATAGTGGATGATCTGTCATTGTATTCAGTCGACCCTACACCGCTGCGGTCAAGTCTGTTCGATGACCACCATCTAACCGGGACCGAAACTGAAAATATGTAATTCATGCCCGGGTCATATCTGTACATTTCTAACTATGTTGTCAAAACGGAATTTTTTTCTGTCAAACTTTTCGGACTCCAATATAAATTATCACTCTTTTAGGCAATGTTTTTGAAATTCTATCTCGGTAATCAACTATTAGCATTTTCCCCGACTTGTAAGGTATTTCCTCGTACTAATAGCACTTTTAATACGGAATACATAGAGCCGTCTTAAATTTCACACATTAGAATAGCTAATACTGTTTTGTGTTCTGAACTCAGGAACTAGTTTCTATATTTACTTATTTTAACTTTTAATTCTACTATATCAAAATGTTAACCAAAAATTCGGCAATAACCAATTACCAAGGTCAAAACTATAGGGTGACATGGTCGTAGATGCACCAGTGGTGCACCACGCACCATAGCTCCATCTGCCTAACTGACAGATGTAATTGTGTCTACCTCACTCAAAAGTATTCGTTTTTTCCGGCAACGATAGTAGATTTCAGTCTGGTAGTGGCTTTCTTTGTGCGCGGACGTGTGCGAATTTTTTTTTACAATTTCAGTAAAAAACGAAAAAAAAAGGGTAAGTTAATTTTTTTATTTCTTCAGTGGAAGTGACTTTTTTCTTTATTTAGCTTTAATAAAATGATTGTTTAACCTTTTATTTTTGGTTTATAATAAAGAGTTTATAACCTTGATGCGTTGTCTGCAGATTATTTAAATTTTAACCTAAAATTCCGTAGTAGTGCACAATGCACCACCAAGATCCTTCTGTATCGGGGCCAACGAAGCGGCAACAGTCGTTATACAATTTCTCAGAATCTGTATATAAATTAAATATTCGTTAAGTAATTAATTTTAAGTTATTTATTTTGTTTATGTTTAAATACCTATTTTATTTTTGTTATTTTTGTTTTATTGTTAACTTATTTTTATGTTGATGTGAAGATGAAGTCATTAGTATTTATTTTTATTTATATGTTCTTCAAAGTTGCAATGAACTGTTTTTTTGTCTAATAAAACTATGTTTATCTATTGAAATATTTGTTTTAATTTTTAAAATAATAGGTGGTGCATTATACACATACAGCTGGTGCATTTAGTACCTACCATGGTGCACCATGCACCATTTCTCATTTTTTGAACAATTCATTTTAACTTAAAATGTTCACATGCTATCAACAAATTTACTCTATACATATTTCCATAACAAATTCATAAAATGTATGTCAAAATACCAAACAAAAAAAACTTATTTTAAAAATGTTATGGTCGTTTGAAAAAAGGGTGGTGCATTTACGACCACGTCACCCTACTTATCTCACAAGGAAACATGTTGTAATCGTTTACACCATTGCTGTGACATCTGTTATAAAATTATTAAATGTGTGTAATTGCTGCTAGTATATCGATTTTTTTTATATATAGTATTACTTACATATACATGTTTCAATGTTTATAAAAGAAACAACAAAACTATGTCGTTTTCATTATAGAAATAATTAACAACAAAGAATGATTATCACGTAATTCAGGCAACATTTTAGTTGTTAAGCTAAAATTATTTATATTTAAAAAAATTACAACAAAAACATTCGTTTATTTACGTCTATGACTATATTAAAACTGCATCATTGTGAAGCATGACAATATATCGATGAAAAAAGTGTTGACGCAAAACCAAAGTAGCTTAAGTGGTATCTATGTCATCTAAAATGGTAGATAGTGTTTATTTTGTGTGAGTAGTAAACTAATACCAGAAATGTGTGTAGATAAATATATGTTACATTGGTAAGTGTTGCTATATATGTGTAGTGTATATAATGTAGATAGTTGTTGTGCATGTAGTTTCTTTTTTCATAACTTTAATCTGTTTCTAATGTAATGCTGCTTCGTTTATTTACAATCTGCATTCAACTACAACTTTGTATACTTACTTCAACATTTGTTAAAAAAAAAAAACTCTTTCAATATTTATGCTTCGCTGATTGCTTGTATTTTGAGTATGCTTCTGGTGTAAATTGCAAAATTTCTGTATTACTTTCTGATACATTTTGTAGTATAATTTATCCAATTTTATAAACATTTGTTTATTAATTTTTTTATTTTTATTTATTCGATTTTCTTTTTGTTATAAATAAACCTTAATTTCATAATGAAAATTAATGGAACGTACCCATTTATGCTCATGGATATTTGTATTGGATTGGTTCAATTATTCAATCAATTTTATGAAAGTTGTGATATAACTAAAAGTGGCTTTTTCCTTTGACACAAATTAGAATAATGCTGCTGGAATTACTGTTCATATGGCCTGTAATTTTCTTAAGAAATATACAATGGACATTTTTTATTACGAATTCTAGTCAATATATTTGTATAGCACCAAAAACATAAATTTAAACTGAGGCAAGTTCTTGTTCTTCTCGTATCTCTATATATAAAATTGTTTTCTTAATATAAACACCAAACTTCGTCTCGCCCAATTTAACGCCTTCAGATAAACTCCAGAGTGATGACACAGCTAGATCAAATTTCAATGTGATTTATTTGGATTGAATCGAAATCAGTAGAGAGTGATATGATAAACAATGTTTTTCGACGCGAACAGGCAACGTAGCTGACAGTGCGAAAAACAGGGAAATTCAAGATTAATCCCACAGGCTTCCAACGATTGGTCTTGCGATTTATTCACTGTCATCGCAAAAGCTAATCGAACGGTTAACTGAATCCGCTTGAATTATAATGGAAGATCAGTTGGAATAATCTGAATTCATGGGATAAGGACTTCCTCTCCTTTGCACTTGATGATCGTCGCTTGAATCAAATTATTCATCCATTTCTTGACGGAAAACGGCGTACCGTTGCACAATTTCGGATGATTCAGATTCCGCAAGTTGATTATGATCGATTTCACCATCGGATAGTTGGGCTCTTCTGTCAACGGACATGGCACATGCCACATAGGCGACGATTTCAGACACGCATTATGTTCATCGGAAGCAGTAGATTTCGGGATGACGGAAAGCGTTTGACGAAAATCGTCTCGAATCACCTCGAAAATCCTGCATCGTTAGGTCAACTGCCTCCCAAGCTCGTTTATGCGCCATCGTGCATTTATCCCAATTAATGATTTTGCATTCTCGCATCAATTTCGATGTCGCCGAATTATTGGATTGCCAAACGTGAGAATGTTCATCGGCAGCTTCAAAGCGGAATGTGCAGTTCGACCGCCTTCCAACAATGTTGCAACCAATGCCAGAGGATGCAATGGCCAACGCATTGGAGAACTTGACCGAATTGTTCCCATAATCAGTCCCACCGGGAGCATCGAGAAAGTAAATGCCTCCCGTTCCATCGTTAACAACCTTCATCTGCGAATCGTACTTTTACTCGGCATTCAATAACATTCAATAGCGGCATTATTTGTCTCATTGACTTCTCCACCCTAAATGATTTTTTTTTAATTTAAGTTTTCCACTATTCCGCTATTCCGCAACAATTGCACACAAAATTTCATAGAAAAGATCAATTTTTGATATCTTCAATTTCCCGACTTTTCCTGAGGGTTTTCCCAACATTTCCTTACGTAAGAACCTTGTCCTGATAATAACGAACAACTTAAAAAAAATTGAGCCAAATCGAGCCAGCCGTTCTCCATTGATGAATTACTATACATTTTTAACAACATTTTTATATACCTACACTTACACAGATTCTATTGTACGTATGTATGTCACTTAACTCCTCCTAAACGGCTGGACCGATTTGAATGAATCTTTTTGTATGCGTTTGGTTGACGCCTTGGATGGTTTAGATTCACAAATCAACCCGGCAGATGGCGCTGCAGTGGGTTCGCTAGTATAGATATAAAAATTCAAAATTTAGGCAAAAAGTGCACCATAATTATTTTAAGATCTGTCAGTGAGTGAGTCAGACAGTTGTGGTTTTTCTTGAGTATCTTGAGAACCACTAATGCTGCAGAGTTTAATTTTGTCTTAGTTTATAAAAATGATAAATTCTTTATTGAAGCAGGAATCCTTAAAAATAGCATTTAAAAAACATGCGCAGTATAAGGGCCTGCTAAAACATTTTTGAACTCAATTTGCATATGACTACTTAAATACAAAAAAGGAAAGAAATATGACTTCTAATACATAAAGATCGACTTAATTACCACTCCAAATGTGCCACCAGCTTTTTATTCATAGTTTTTGTCAAAAATACTTGACAAATTTATTTTTTTAGATGTTAAAAGATTTCCCACCAATGCAAATATTCAATCGAGCTAGTCCTTCATATAAATGACAACAAATACCATTAAGCATAATATTGACATCGCCACACTAAGACAATCGTTTAATGAATTTTCTTTTATATCTCAATTGAAAATAACAAATAGGTTCATGAAGCTGATGCCTGCTTGGTTCTAGCAAACAAATATTGCCAAGATCCAGACGCCGAAGATGCTGCCAATATTATGAGAGTCATCTCAATTAAAAACTACAGTGATGATATTAGGGTTATTATTCAATTAATGCAATATCACAATAAGGTGAGCAAGTTTATATTTTTGTCCTGCAAAACAAACGTCCTACATAGATCTCTATCCATCTAGGCATATTTGCTGAATATTCCTTCATGGGACTGGAAGCAAGGAGACGATGTCATCTGTCTGGCCGAGCTGAAACTCGGCTTCATAGCGCAGAGTTGCCTGGCGCCTGGTTTTTCAACGATGATGGCAAATCTGTTTGCCATGCGATCGTTCAAAACAGTAAGTATTGCACCTTAACACTGCCACTAATCTAATTTTTGCCGAAGAAAATCTGAAGGAATTTCTTAAAAAAAAAAAAAACTTAAAACAATTTTTTTTTGTGTTTGAATAAAAGAACGACCATCATTACCAGCAGGTGTAAAAACGTATTTACAAAGGAAATAATTTTTTTTTTACAAATAGGAAAACGAGTTAATTTCTTTTCATGAAAAATATTTTTTTTTTTTTGTTATTTAAAATTTAAGAATAGCCACGAAATAATTTCTCTCTTTCTTTTGTTTTCGTTTTCGTTTCCGTTTTGTGTTGTTCAATTTTTACGAATAAATATTATATTATTTTTATAAAATAAATCAACATTCAGTCAGCAGATATGCAATCGTGGACAAACGATTATCTACGCGGAACTGGAATGGAAATGTACACAGAAACATTGAGTCCTACTTTTATCGGAATACCATTTGCTCAGGCTACTGAGTAAGTCTTCTGGTTTATAATAGAAGAAAAGCTATACAAAAAATACAATCACAAAGAAATACAAAACAAAACTACACCACATAATATACTATAATATAATATACGTGTAATTTGGTCATATTTAGTATTCTATGTCAAGTCAATGTACTATTTTTTACTATGTACTCGTATTATTATACATGGAATACTTGTATCCTGTTTTCTTCATTTTGGTTTTCATTGAGTAAGCACTTGCATTTTTGCATTCTCTTTTTAATTTTCCGTATCCATCTTAATGTCATTGTTATGTTGCGAGCAAGAACTGGAAAAAAACTCGCTTGTTGATCCCTATTCTCGTACTCGTGCATTAAGTTAAATCATTTAAGGATCATCATTGTGTTTATTCATCAGCAAATACCTCTGTTCATATATACATTTATATTGTGTAAACTTATTCTTTTCTTTTACATTTTTGATTTGTCCTTTCTATTTTCCTTGTTTTCGTGTAAATGAAAGCCGTACAGAAACAGCTACGAAATAGTATCTTGTAAATATTTTGTTTTTCTTTTTGGTGTATTATATACCTGCCAGAGTGTAAGAGACTGTAGTGGATGTTATGTGATGTCCTTAGAGTTAGCTTATTTTTTTATTTGAGAAATCTTTCAACTCAAAGAAAGTGTGTTTCTATTTAAAAATTGAAAAATTACCATGTTGCCAAAATGTTTTTCTCTGATGAGTTTTGTTTTTTATTTCACTTTTTTTTTTTAAGAAATAGGAACAGTTATAATTTGTGTGTCTTTGAGTTAAGTAAATGTCTTTGAGTTAAGTATATGTAATTATTTATTCTCCGTTGGGTGCTCTAGATTCAGTTACTCTTTATTTCGACTTTTATTCGTATATTTATAAATGATTAACAAGTAGGTAGGTATGTCTCCTATAACTTGCCAAAAGCGCCTTTGCACTGCCAGAAAGTTGACAGTGCTTTATCGGTTTTCCATTAAACATGCTTGGATCAAAGAAGCTTGCTATTGAGGATTACTCCCAGATATTTGACTTCATCGGAGATCGGGATAGTGACGCCTTTTAGCACAAGCCGAGTCAGACCAATGACATTCCTCCTTCTCGTGAAGAGAACAACCGTAGTTTTAAGAGGATTCACTCAAATCCCATTTCTTGCGCACCAATCATGGATAAAGCCAGAGGATCTCTGCGCCTGAGAGCAGACAGCCCTTAGGTCTGAACCTTTCTAAATTAAGTGATAATTTTAAAAAGGTTTCAAATAGGGTTTTAATAAGGCCAATAACCTAAAAATATTCAAGAGAAAGTTCGAACAACGAATTGTGCCACAATGTCCCTGTCCCTCTATAGATTAGAAGGAAACCTGGCTTTTGAATAAGCACATAGTTTCTTTTTAGCGCATAATCAGCACTCTAAAATTGAAATGTCGACTATAATTAAATAGCTAAATTATGTCTTCAATAACACAGCCTAACAAGGTAGCTACTCAAAGTTAATGCTAGAAAATATGTATTAATGTATTCACATCTCGATTCTCAACTAACATCTACCTCCAGCTCTGCGCACCATTTAGATTGAACCCATTCCACGTGTGTGTGCTTATATGGTGGGGTGATTCTATGGCGCGGTTTACATCTAGGAATGATGTCGATCAAATAAATTTTCTTCAACGATTTCTCTTCTTCAAAATAAAATCGCTTTGCCGATTTGTTTTTTTTTTTTCAATACAAGACAAATTCAACTTATTACAGTCGAAGCGTTTTTTTGTTTTTTTTTTATTTTTCATTTTTATTTTTCAGATTTATAGCGCCGTCTTTGAATCTACTTCTTTTTTGCTCGTAAGTATCAGTAGATGGCTCTGCTTGCCCTTGCGTCAGGATATTTTGTTTGTGCCGAAGGTAGTAAGTGAATTTAAAAAAAGTTGTTCTTCGAAAGGACTAAAACTAAATCTTAGAAATATCTCAATACTGGTTCAGCTAATTATTTTTAATTTACTACAGGTCAGAATAGATTGCAAAAGTTTTACCATTATGAGTTCATATATAGGTAATTTAGTCTGGTTACTAAAAAATCGCCAGCGTCACCGAATAATGAAGTGACAATAATTTAACTTTTTAGGACCTCATAATTGCGATTTTTCGCATCGGAATTTGTTACTGTAACCTATAAATACAAGGAGCAAATTAAAAATGATTTCACATCAAAATTATAGGGCTTTATTGAACTTAGTAAATTGTGTGTAGAATTCCGTTGAGTGTTTGTGTAAACAAATTCATAGTAAACTCATTGCTGGGAGTGTAATGGCTCATTGAGTGAATAAAGTTTTTTAATTGGTAAAAAGGAGCTTGCTTTGTTAACACAGAAATATACATTTTTACTTATTTCAGTATTCTCAATCGATACGACAGTTGCTGGGTTTTCGTGTTATTGATATTGGCTCCAATATTACACTGGCCGTACCGAGTAACTCACTCCCATAGTATAGATCTGAACCTTCATTATTGAATATTCGTAGCCGTAAGCGCAAGCAGCAGGTGCGATCCTAGTTATTAATTTTGTAATTCATTTATTAATTAATAAAGTTATAATAATACTATTAATTAAATATTCGTCGACCGATAATGTTCAAGTAAACTTTACGCCACAGTGTTTGCAAGAGAAGGAATTCTGTATTTGCTAAAGCATATAGACTAATGGCAACCAACTTCACGTGTGCTCAAGTAAATAACTAATTTGTCATATAGTGAAACAATCACAACTGTCGTCTATCGATTTATTTATTAATTCATTAAGTCAATTCTTTGCAATTTTAACTTTGTATCCTATTCAAATGTTATGCATCTACTCAATTTGTATTAGTAAAGAAAATAAATTTAAATTGGAATTGAATTGAATTCGAATAACAATTGAAATAAAAATATGTTTGTATTGAGAAAACTTAAACGAAGACCAGGGTAACAAAGAAGTCAAATGAATTTGATGACTTTTCGAATAATGGTGGTTGTATCCGCTAATTGCAAATCAAGTATGACATTTTAGCAGTCACTGCGATGATCTACCGCACATGTTGGTTCCCTTTTCCTTATAGTTAGTTTTGAATGAAACCGAGATTTCACTTGGAGTATATGCTAGTGCTTCCATTATTTAACCTTTGAATCTGGATAATATGTGGCGCATTGCAAATCACGATGCAACTATGAGTTTCTATACACAAAAGTCAAGTTAGATTTATTGTATTTCTTAAGTGGAATGGACAGTTTTATAAGGTACTCCTCTGAACGTCCTAGTACAGGTAGTTAGTGCTATTTGCCACTATGAAATTGTCTTTAAAATAAATATAAATTAAAGTGAAAGAAATTTAAGCCAAACCAAAGCAGCAACAAATTAACTGATTTCACTGAGAAGAAATTCAATAGTTTGTTCTCCGTTCGGAACAGGAATACGAGGCAGAGTGAACAGCGAAATATTTTTCTATTAAACAAAATTCATAATAAAAATAAATAGAAACACATTTTTTAATTGAGGCTGTGTTTCGACACATTTACTAATATCTTCCCCTCACCTTGGCACGATAAGGTGCACAAAATCACTTGAAATACATGCATTTGTATGCGCTTTGAACTATTCCAAATGGGGTCTTCAATATTTTCCAAAACTATAGCGCCAGTTGTGGTAGACCTCTAACAATAGATGAAATGATTTTCGTTTAAGCTTATTTTTTGCCTCCATTTCAGTTCACCTCATTAATATTTTGCCCAATATGAGTTCCCTTTTATTTGCATTTTAATTTCATGCAAACACAATTTTACTTATTATTTAGCTCTCCATAACTCAAGTAATAATTTTCCACATCATCCATTCTCGATAGATATAAATTTTTCTTTTATGGATACAGTATTTTACCTAACTGACACAATAAAAACTACTTTGATTTACACTTCACATTCAATAAATACGAAATTAAATAAGAAAAACAAACAAAAAAGAGGCTTTTCATGTTGTGAACGTTCCGAGTTTATTGCGTATCGTTGCGATCTGCAATTTTTCCTTAGTGTTGTAAAGAAAAAGTTAATTTTCTTGAGTTGTTTTTTTGTTTACATTTTTTTCTTTCGATATTTATTTCCGAATTAATTTATTAGTGGCTTTATTTGCGTTAGATTTTACGATGATTCTTATTTGGGTTTTGCGAATTTTATGAATGCTTAGTGCTAATTTACGAAACAAAAAAAAAAAAATAAGCAACTAGGGGATGGAAGTGTGATTTTAAAAAGCAAGGAACCATTTCAGTAATATCCAAGAGAAAATGTCGTCAATTAACAATAATTTTATTTTATTGAAAATCCCTTATGTATATCAGTCCTTCCCGGAAGCAAGTAAGAACAACTACACGGAGTGAAATACGAATAATTTTGTTTAGGCAAACTATGATAATGTTCCTTAATCGAATGAGCAAGCAAATAAATAAATTAAGATACTCCTTTGCACCTTGTAAAACCGAATTTTGTATCTAAATATCCAACCCTTCAACAAAAACAAAACCATTTTAATCTTACAGTCACCAGATACTCAGGCCTGGCAAAATGATTATCTTCAAGGTACAGGGTGTGAGATGTATACAGAAACCCTTTCACCTTCATTTACCGGCATGACATTCCCACAAGCCAGCGAGTAAGAACCTAATTCGACTTGTAGTGAACAAAAAAGAAACTATACAAAAATTTATATAACAGCAACTCTTGTACTATTTTTTTTTTACGTTTCTATTACTCTTTTTGATAATATTAATATTTAATGAGAAATGATTGTAACAAGTACTTAAAAACAAAAACATTTCCTTTGTCTTGAATCAATGGAATGCGATAAGAAAAGTTTTGTTGGTTGTTTGTAATATTATTTAATCGAAATAGATTTTTTTCTAATATATATTTTTGATACTAGACTTTTGCATTTTTTTATAACAAGAAAAGTATTCTTTTTTTTTCAGAAGTGATGGTGTATAATCACTTGATAGTTGCATGACTAATACGATAATGTGTTCTTTATTTTTTCCTGTAAACAAAACACAAAATGTCTTACAAGACATCAACTAATGAATGTTACTTATTGTTTTAGTTTGGCACATGGTATCGGCAAATTTTTCACGTCAACTATATAATATAAATCATACGTTAAATGTCGTCGACTCTGTACATTACATTTATTTTAACACAACAATGATTCCTTTTAAATATGTTAAACTCTCTATGATTCCTTTTTTAATTATGTTTGGTTAAGAAGTTATATACTTACTTTTGAATCTATCCATCGAGATGCATAATCTGGCGGAGGTCGTATTTAAATGTGAGAGTTTGAAGAGTTTTTTTTATGTTTGATTTTATTTTTTACGGAAGACAGTTTTCATTTGTGCCGTTTGACACTGGATATAGAGGGGTGTATTTGAAACTTTTGTTTGTCTAATCGAGAGAGATTTTGAAAGGCAAAAAATAGCACACATCTGCCGGGGCATTAAAGCACTATACATCTTTAAATATGAGACTTCAAAATAGAGCTGGAAATTAAAAATGTCAGTGGAAAGATTTGTTGCATTTTCAGAGATTAATTTAGCAATTGAACTGATAATGTTTTTCGTTGTGGAAAAATACCTACCTCATTATTTTTCTGCACTTCCTGTATAAAAGTTTCACAAAATGCTCTTTTTATTACGCGCGCCCTAGGCAGTTTCATACTACCGTAGGTTAACACCCTGAAAAACAACCTGTACTTCATGTTTATCTTTTATCCTGCATTTACACGGTCACACATTCCTAACCCGGAAAATTAAAGGGACGCTAAATACCAAATAGCCGTGGTACTGAAAGGGACAGTATTACCTAACACGCAAAAAACCGTGACACGTAGGTCGGCCATCTTGTTTACGTGGTAGGAATTATAGGAAAGCTCCGCATGTTGATATTCTTGTAGCGATTGCTAAAGAAACTCCGCGTTCCTATAAAACAATATGGCTTCCGCAAATGATGAACGGACAATTATTTTTTTTTTCGTGTAACTGATTGATGAATTGTTGGTTTAATTTACTGAAACTAATTACCACTCTCATTTCACGTGATTCAAAATAGAAATATTTTCAAGCAATTGCAGAAACGTTGTGGGCTGAAATTGCGTTCATTTCCGTTTTACGTAGGTATCTATAATTATGGGTAGAACATCCATGACATTTTAGGCGTCTGATCTGTGATATCATTCTTATTATTCTTATCATAAACGGAACTCTCTATCCCGTCTCGTGCGTGATGATGTAAATGTAGTTTTAAATTAACGATACTTCCCATAAATGATTATAGATCAAGGGCCAATCATTTTCATCTATAGGTTATGATAAGATTTCAAAAACGATTATAGTAAATGGTTAAAATATAAAATTATAGTTTCCTTTCTTTCCTTTTTTTTTTGGCAAAAATTAATTTTATCTTTCAGTGAAGACTCCTTGATGTATATTTAGATATAACTTTTGTAAGCTATTCGAGTAGTAATACTATTTTTCAATGCTGTTTCTCCATTTTCAACCACTAGAATTTGTAATTTTTCACTATACTATAAACTGTCAGATACCCGGCTAAAGCAAATAATTTCAATTTGATTTGTATTTACTTTCATTGACCCGAGTTTGATATAATATTTCTAATCTCGAAATAAGAATGATGGTCCAATGCAAGTATAAAGAGCTTCGGATGGCCAATATTAAATATAAGTCCATAACAAACAAATGCATTACAACCACTGGCGGTCCGTGTGACTGCTCTACCAGTTACGCGGATGTTTCATGAAAACTTTTATTTGCAAATTTGGTAAAAGTCGTTAAATTAAGTAATAACAATTATTGTTAGAATTTGATTCGTAACATTTTAAGTATTTAATTATTTTTTTTTTACAACACATCTGTTTCTATCGTCATTGAATTAAATGTTTTTCCTGTACTTGGTTCTAGTAAGTTTACTTGTCTGGTGGAGTAAAATTCCAATCTCTACACCTCCGTCTTCATTAATTTAAGAAGTCTGACTTAGAATATTATAATATCCCATGTGAATAATTTACAAGATGTTTTTTTTAACAAATTAGGCTCACCTTAGATATCATAAGAAGCAGGACCTTAGGGCTAACCTTTATGGCATAACTGCAGTAAAACCCATAGCAATTAAGCAACTTTATACCACTAAACAAATATAATTGCATACCCATGAAATTATTCAATTTGTCGATACCTGTTTATGCAAATAATATTGTATATATTTTTTTTTTTGTATTAACCCATAAAAATATTTTAAGAATGTATCTAGTTTTAGCACATCTCTAAAAAAACAACTTGGCTGTATATATACAAAGAACAATTTTTTTTAGACTCACCTGGGAACAACTTCCAATAGCCACATGTTCTCCTTGAACCATCTCTGCAAATAAAAATAAAAAAAATTACAAACTATCAATCTTTCATGATTCAAAGAAATAAAGCATTTTGAATTGTTTGTCCTTGCAAATTTGAAAATTATATTTTGTTCACACACTTTATAAAACTCTTCATGTGAATACAATATTTCCCTATATATTGACATTTTATTTTATTGCAAAAGCGCATCCCTTACGAATGTCTTACGTTCTTTATATCACACATCTTCTTTAAATCCCAGCACTACCTACATGATTATGACTTCGTAGAACTGCTTTTATAGCTAAATCTTATTTGCGATGTGTATTTTTCTTAATAATAATAGTTATAATAATAATACTTTCTGTGATGTAATTGTAGTGATTTTGTAATGTTTTGGCATGTTTGTTTCGCTGCTTTCTGTTCATTTTGTTCACAATAAATGTTATTGTAGATGTTTAGTGTCATAATTTGTATTGCAAATAAATTTAAAATATTTATAATACGTATTTACTGATGTTGCGATGTTTAAAAAAATTTACGTACTATTTCAAATTCAGAGCAAGTTTAATAAATAAAAATAAGAGGCCACACTAGTAACTACTAAGAAAAGTGTTTCTATAATAAGTAACTTTTTGATTTTTTCGACTATATGTACAAATCTTCCATTAGTTCCTTCAGTCGTATTTTAAGATTTAAAGTTTGGTAAACAAAAAACATCCAACTAAACTTATTTCAAAATTGAATACTCACTTTATTGAATTTTTCATGTAAGGTTAGCCTAGACCTCTGAAAGACTATTTTTTGGACATTCAATAAGTTGAATTAATATATAACACAGGCTACGCTTTGCTTACATTTGAGCAATACGTGCATGTTCTTTATGTACCTACTCGTATTTTAAAGATTACAATAAATAAGTTATTTTTTATTAGGAACATAAGTTATTTATTATTAGAAACACAGAAATGCTTTTCTTCAATCAAACGTCAACTCAAACTTAATTTTATTCGAAAACATCGCAACCCAGAAATAAGTTTTAAATTTTATCTCTATTAAAACATTTACAAAAATTAAACTTATCAAAAGTAGAACAAAATACTAAAACGAATCTCATATTATAGGCTCTGCTTTACAAAGCTGAAACTCTTGCTGTTAGCCATCGAAATCAAAGGAGCCGAAGAAGGTGCCGATAGTAAGATATCAATAAATCCTCGTGGTGCTAAAATCCAAGCGAATACTCAAGGGTTTTTCATTGCACAAAGTGCCGATGAAGTCAAGAGGTATTTAAAATACAAAACTATTTACAAAAAAAAAGCAAATATTTCTAAACCAAATTATAACCCCCAACATATTCAACCAGAGCTTGGTTCTACTGCAAAGCTTGTCATGAAGACATTAAGGACGAAACCCTCATTAAAAAGTGTAAATGTAAAAATTGTAAGTATCCCGTTTGCTTTACTTTCTATATTTCGTTTTTGTTTTACTTATCTTATTTATAATTTATACAATATTTTAGTTTTTATTAGAAATTTTATTTCGAACTTAACAAAAAGTAATAAGTGTAAAAAAATCATTTATATAGCTTGGAAAAATATTGTAAAGTTACCATTAAGAAATTTAGGAGTCAGGAAATATAATATCTATACTAATCTTAATACTACTCATATATACTTACTTTATAAATCAAATTATAATTTATAATGTTATTATGTCTTTTTCTTAACACAAAAATGTCGCGTTGGTGCGGTCATCATTCTACCTTAAAATAACAAAAAATAAATGCAAAACATAAAAAAACAATAATAATAAAAATGAAATATGAAACATATTTTTCAAAACAGTGACAGTACAACCAAGGAACAAATTTGGTGACTTAGGTAAAGGAAAAAAAAAAGAAAATGAAAAAAAAAATACCTTATTTAAAATACAACATTTTGTTAAAGTTTTTGCTTTCTGTTTGGTTTTCGTTTTCCCCGTTTCTCCCTATTAAAAATACAAACTAAAGCCAAAAGTTTATTTTTTACCATTTGGTTATATTAGACTAACTTTACATTTTTCTTTGTTAACTTACTTAACATTTCGAATTATGTTTCACAAAAAAATTATGTAAGTGGTTACCTAATATATTTTTAAAAATGTTCCGTTATGTTCGAAAAACGTTCCTCCGTAGTTTCGTTACATATTATATTGAATACAAATACACCTTCTGTAAATATGTTTCCTTAGTTGAATCTTTCACGAATTAATTTAGAGTTGAAAATAAATTGAAAGTATTATATAAACTAAACTTAAGTTTAAAGTAGTAACAACATTTTTAAAAATATATTTATACACCACAAAGAATAAAATTCGGACAAAACTTTTTCATAAACAAACTGCAAATGAAATGTTTAAGACTTTAACGTTCTCCCCGCCCCCTCTTTGAAAAAAAAGAGCTTGGTTTAATTCATGTGATTTGTTTTTCCTGATTTATTTTCTTTTTCTAACCTACATCAATCTCAAAGAAATACCTTTTATGAAATATAGACTCGTTGGTTTATTTTCTATTCTTTTATATAATGAAACATTTCTAAAGGCTTACTTTCAATTTGTATATATGTTTGTGCGAATATGCATCCCATACAATATTTTTTAAAATAAATCTCAATACCCATTTTCTTAATGAAAAAAAAAAAACTATATATAAACCTAACACGTACTTTTAGTTTGAATATTTTTCGAATGACCTATGAACTTGATTTCACATTTTGTATTTGTTTTTTTTTCTTATGAAATATCCAATTTTGCGAGAAAAATGCTTTAAACTGTATTGTGAGAGACCGTTTTTTTTTATTTTAATCGTTTTTCCAAAATAAAGCCTGCAGATTCCCTTTTCTAAACTCTCAACTCTTCACAGCAACTGTCTTAAACTTTCGACAAAGAAAATATTATATGCTATGACCAAAAGTTTACAGAGTTTTGTTAAGTTCATGTTCACCCATATTTCTCTTTAAACTTTTTTTTTTGTGTCAAATAGTTAACAATTAACAAATCTATTACATACGATAGTGCTGCCCATTTCCGAATACCGAAAAGTGTGAAAAAAGGTTATCCACTCTAGATCTTCCCTTAGAAAAATTGAAAATCCAACAACCGACAGAGAAAGAAATACAAAGTTGCCTGAGAATACACACACATATATATTTAAATATGTTTTTGTTGCACCTTTACTGTATAATGAGTGCATGATATGCACCACAACGTAATATCGTTAAAAATAAATATAATAGAAAATAAAATCATATCCCATCACGAACTAGGATTTATTACAATACTTTTTATTACAATCAATGGATGAGTTTATATTATTAAAATTAATGTATATATTAACAGCAAACTTACAAAAAGTATGTAGATTTTTAATATAATATTAAATGAACGAGGTTAATTTCTGTTTATTGCATAAGTAGGTGCACTACTGATATACCCTGGGTGTTTGACATTCTCTATTTTGTTTTTGTTTTTTGTAAATAAAACTTGTTTTTGTTATTTATGAACGACACGACTTACTGCCGAATGTTTTGAAAATAACTCATTTACAATCAAATAGGGTTTCATAAAGACTGAAATCGTCATGTGGTACTGAGTGGCAAATGAATTTATTTAAGGTAAAAGGTAAAACAATGATCAAAGTCAATTTTTAGATAGGCCTTGACTCTTGGCCATGGCTTGGAAGTGAATAAATAAGTCAAAACATGGTAAAGCATTACATTTTAGTTGTTATTGAATTTAATTTATATTTTTGTTTCATCAATTATTAAACAACAAACGTTTCAGACCTTCCAAATTTTCTACATGCGTGTAAGCATTTTTTTATTAAACAAATCAATTCATTAAGTAACGAAAAATGACGCAATACCGGTGTTATGAATGTAGGAACATGGTCTACGGTTTACGTTATACCCTTATATTTAATTTGCGAGAAAATTTACATTACAAATATATTGCGACACTTTAAGGTAGCTGAATGAGAAGTCGGGTATCCAATACCGCTTCTCCTTTCGCTATGGTTTCATTTCCTAATTGAGTTTCACTTTTCGTTACACTCCGAATTTCTTTCGTGCCAACTAAACCTTTTCCGAAAAGTTTTGCAGTGTAAACGAGGCTATCTCATTTCACTGTTGGGTTGCTGCGTAAAGCACGGTTTTGAGAAACTCAATTTTTTACTTGTCTTTTTATTGATGAAAACATTGTACAATGTACATTGTACATGTATATATACCTACATGTTTTAATATTATTTATTGTTTTGACTTCTTTATTTTAAAAATCTTTTATGTACTAACAAAAGAAAAAATATATAACACATAGAATAGGAACTCTAGATTTAACACAACTACGGATTTTATATCTGCCGCTTAAGCGCACTGCTCATAGGCCAAAATTAGGTTGACATATTTGGTTATATGAATTATATATGTAAATAAACTTCATAAACTATAATCTCGGCTTGTGTTTTGCAGATTATTAAATTAGTATTCAAATTGCAAAAGTTAACGGCTTTGGTTTTGTAATAAAGAACGCATAATAAAAAAAAGGGATGTGAAAATTGTACAAAAGGCAACAAAAACTGTTTGTTTGTTCCGTTTTATGTTTATTTTCGTGTATTTTTTCGTTTTCTTTCTTCTATGTATTTAATTGTGCGATTTTCAGATGTGGGCATGATTATGATGCAGACTGGAATGGTTAATCAAGGTCTTAGCACAGCCATTAATCAAGTTGATGGTACGGATATATTTGCAAAATTCCTATATTTTTTCTTTCCTTATAAACAGTGTGCTAACATAGCCCGTTTATGAAAACTACCTTTATATGATTTATGTAGCATTTTGTTGCTATATACCCATAATTTCGCAAATCTCATTAAATATTAATTTCAACAAATTTTCAAATAAACTACATTAAAGCAAAACGAATAAGTAAAACCAATGTTACCTTCAAATAATGCAAAAAAAAAAATTAAAACAAAAAGAAAACAATATTTTTACTCACGATTTTTTTTTCCAATTTGCTATTTTTTTATAACTAACCGAGAGTTTTACTTAAAAAAGAAATTTATATTAAAAAAAAAATCATCAGTTAAACAAGATACAAAACCGTAACAGTTTGCTAATAATTGCAATTTTATAATTTTTCTTTTCCTAATAATATTTTGTTGCTAATGCGTTTTTGTTTGATTTTTTCCAGAAATTTTTACTATTGCAAGCTTTGTACTGATTCTACTCATTGTAATGATTATTTTGATTTTGTTTCATCTAATCCTATCAAAACGCATAGAATTAAACTTTTATTTTGCATTGAATCTAAACGATTAAATTATTAAAAATATAAGCAATTTTTTCTTGGAAGATAAAATCACACTTTTTTGCAATTTAAGTAATCAATTTATTTTTTTATTGCAAAATCAAAAAAAAAAGTTTTCAAAAGGTCATAAGAGTCCATAAAAATATAATTATTATAAGCTTATCAAAACCTGCTCTGTGCTTGTCCCCAAAGGTGTTGATGATGCTACTTTATAATACTGAATATGTATCTAATAAGGATAGAATTTTGAAAAGGGTGGAAATAAGATTTTGTTTTTCAGACAATTTTTTCAGAAGTTAAAAGCTTTCGCATCTAATTTGAAGAATCTTCGTATTTTGTATTTGTATTTGTATTTGTATTTATTAAATATAAATTTGCTGTACAATAAGAAATACATTCTTTATGAGTGCACAGTTTACAAAAAATACTCAGAACAATTTTAGTAGAACTTACAGTATAGTAATAATAATAATATATAACATAAAAGCAGAAAAATATAATACAAATTAAATTAGAGGAACAACAAAAGAAAGTGAAAAAGAGTTAAATGAAAATGAAACTGAAAATGAAAGTGATGACTTTAAACTTACGTTACTTTAAGCGGGGAAACATTAATGAAGCGTACAAAGGTGGGAAAAGACTGAGGACAAAAAACTTCTGTGCTCGACCCTGGTTCTTATACTGAGGGGTTCGTCCTCAGACATAACTATACGACATTTATTGTACGGACACACGGACAGGCATTATTATCTTTCGCATTCACTGAGCTGAGCTGTTTCGAGTTAATATTGTGTCTTGAATTCGATTTAAAAAAAAGTTAAAATCGATTGTTTCCGATTATTATGGAAGTTTTTTCTGAAAGCAGATTGTAGTCTGATCAAAATACCGCAGTTGTTTAAGGAAAATGTTTTCTTTTGATTTTCATTCTTGTTGCATAGTTCAATATTATTGTCAGTTTTGGGCTCTTTAAAAAATCGAGCATATAAATCTTATTTTCACCCTCCACAAATACTTCATTATCTACTAATAAACAAATATTATATAGAGTATTGAAAAAAATTATTATATGAAAAGTGCGAAAAAAATATTTCCTGGGAAGCGAAAGAAAAAACAAAAAAATATTGGGTATGCGTCCCCCTATCCGAGTGTCCCGATACCGATTTACCAAATAATTTTAAACTAGAATTTGTGGAGTGTGTGTGGCTTGTACATCAACCTATAGCTTAGTTCACTCATTAACAAGAATCATATAAAAAATGAGTTTGAAGTGCTTTTTGACCCAGGGTATGCAGTTAATATACACTTAGTCTACCTATGTTTTTTTTTCTGTATTCTGTTAAAATTTACAAATATATTTAAAAGTATTTTCAACTATACACCAAATTAGAGTATTTCTTAGGCAGGTACTTCAATACATATTAGCAGAATCTTAACTAAAAATAATCTATTGTATCTAATCTTTTCAAGTGAGCAATGAAATATTATTAAGTAAATAATTCTTACTAATGTATGCACAATATATCTATAAAACATATGTGAACAAAATACTATTAGCCGTTCTTTTATTATTAACCTTAGTTTAGTAAACAAAAAAAAAAAAAAAAAACAACCCTTATTTCACTATGTTCATTTTAAATGTTTTTTGTTTTTATAATTTTTCATATTCCTCATTTACCTTTTTACAATCCTATAAATTTGTTTCTATGACCACAGTGGCTACCTTCAGGAAAGGCGTCCGTGCCGTACAAATGGTAGGACGTGCAAGTACGTATAAAAAATTAAAATTTGAAAAACAAATCTAACAACAAAAAAAAAAAAAAAAAAAAAAAATTAACAAAATTACGTTGAACTCGAATGTTTTTTTTTATAGTTTATTTTTTTCTTATTTTTTGTAGTAAAATTGATAAATAACTGGTGTTTTGTTTTTAACTTTTCAAAATTTATCATTTCATTGATTTATATAATATGTAAAATTATATAAAACAATGGAAGATGTTTTATTTATTTTTTTTTTTAACTTTCATGTATTTTGTGTTTTATCTCATTTGTGTGTACGTATTGTGAGTGGTTGTGGTATTAAATATATAAAATTTTTCTTTCAACTATTGTATTTTTCTTATGTCCGTCCGATATGAAGAAAATTTTAAAGTGAATTATTTTACTTGTCTGTTTATTAGATTTCTTTGGTAGATCGTATTGTATAATATTCATTAATTTTTGTTATTCTAGCAAATATGTTATTGTAGCTCTTTTCTTATTTATAAATTACACGTTTATTACTGTAATTCAAGTGACTTGTTAGATATAGCAGAACTTACACGAAAACGTCTTAAATAATATGTTGTGTATCTATTTTTATTTTTATTTACACATTCTTTATAGTATTTTTATTATGACAATTTTATTCAGTCTTTTTTATACTTTTCTGTTATAAGAATAATTACTGTCATTGAAAAACGACAAGAAAGTGTCTTTTATTGAAAACTATCTGATACGACAGCTGAGTATTCAAGTGAAACCATCTTATGTTATGATAGCTCTGGGCTATATTGTAACCAACAATTTTTTTTTTTCATTTTATCTTGGTTGATTCAGCTAAGAACGGTTTTGTCTTTGACGTAAGACCGACCTTTCCATTAATGTCTCTTAAGCTAAGAAGTTAAAGGAGAGGAGAGAGATGCAGATTTTTTAAAGCCCTCATAGAATATATTTTTTGTATCAAAGAACAAAAATCACATTGACCCACAATGGACTGATTTATTCATCGATTCAGCAATTGCGAAAGCAAAATAAAGTTTCCACACGAAGCAATTCAGTTTAATTTGAATTAATTTCCTGTAAAAGTCAAAAAAGTGGCGAACTTTTTTGTGCTCAGCTACGCTTGGATCTGTCAAGATTCAACTTGGAAGTTCTACCGCATCGAATTCATATTTATTTTGAAATAATGAACCTTCAATATTTCATGCTTTCATAACTTCTTTTTATTTACCATGGACCATTACGAGATTTTACTAGGTATATCGTATACAGTATACACAAACTTTTTCGTTTTCATTTCTTCAGTATACCT
Organism: Cheilosia vernalis; assembly: GCA_949126925.1. Lineage (NCBI taxonomy): Eukaryota > Metazoa > Arthropoda > Insecta > Diptera > Syrphidae > Cheilosia > Cheilosia vernalis. Next base: position 119,519,288 of record OX421358.1, read on the forward strand.
GTTTACCAACATGAAAATTTAAACAAACAGTTCGTATAATTTATTTAAAATTTAAATTCCTTAAGTATTAGTAGTTGTGGTAAGATTTTTTATTAAATGGTAATTCTACTGTAATTCTCTTTATTGTATAATGTTACATTATAAATATTTGTAATTAAATTTTAATTTAAAATTTGTAAGCGTACATACATCTTTTCTGTGAATGAGTGTTTTCGTATATGAGAGTGTCATTTTCTCATATTTTATTATTTAGGTGTTTTTTTTTTCCTTTTTGTTAACTTAATTTACGTTTACACACTATTCCAGTAAATACAAAAAATTGAGTTTTCTTCATCACCATTGGCAAATAATTTTAAATTAGACATACAAAAAATATACTTACCTTCCTACCAAATATTTATAAAAAAAAACTAATTTCTTTCTTTTCCAACCCATTTTAACTAACTTTTTCTGTCCCCCTACATAAAAAAAAATCCATACCCAATGGACAAATGTTTATTTTGAAAAAAATACCGTCCATAACTAATAAAATGAAACATATACGATTTTAAATAAAATAAAAATCAATCATTTAAAAAAAAACAAAAAAAAAAATGGATTACTTACATAGATGATGATTACTCTTTGACAAGTAAGTTATCATAAATGACTTTTAAATCATTTTTCTTTCTTTACAATTTGTGTCCATACATATGTTTTGAAATTGATTAAAAAAAATCAAATAATGTCTGTTTTTAGTTGATTTGTTTGATTTACATTGTTTTTGAACTTTGTCTGTTTTTCCTTAGTATAGTAAAACAAAAAAAAATTAAGGAATATTTCTCTTATATTTGATGTATTCTATTTGAACTAACAGAAATATTAAAAAAGTATTACTAAAATCAAACACTTTTCACTGCGATTTAAAAAAAAAAATCGAATCTACTTTTCAAAAGAACGAACAGCAAAACTGCAACGCACTATCACAAAATCACAACAAAAAATGTTATTCCCAAAAAAATGCGTATTCACGTTGCGAAAATTAAATAAATTGGAATAAAATCCAAAAAAAAATATATCACAAATGAAAAATATACAACAAAGCATAATAAAACCAAAAAAGAACACTAGTGTTACTGTAGTCGTATTTTTTTTTTCAACAACGTTTACTAGATTTAGTAGTTCAAATCATTGAGTAAGGATGCGCTAAGTTTCTGCTAATAATTTACAAAAAAAAAAGAATTATATATTGTTTACTCAAAAGCGACGACATTCACTTTTTGAATGCAATTTTTGACGTAGATGATGATGAATATTATTATTATGCTATCACAAAACATTTCAAACTGTTTTCGTTTTATTTTTACTCTATTGAATTAACTGCAGCTACACACAAAATAACACGCTTTCAACTCAATCTTGCACTTGTAACAGATTCTTTACATTTTCCGCTAAACTAAAACTGAATTATTTTGTATTAGTAGAGTTAGTTTGCATCTCTGCATATAGTAGTTTCTAAAGGAACTTGCACTGTATGGGTACTGTTAGAGGTATAAATGCATGGTTGCACTGAGTAGCTAACAAAATGTTATGTATAATAGTTTAGTTATATTCTTTAAGTAATAAGGTTATGTGCCAGTTGAATGCCTTTATTATTAAAATAAAAAAACATGCTTTGATATCCAGTAACAAATATTTTACATATTTAAACGAATATCCCTAGAAAAAAATTCATCCTTGTCCCAGTTTATTATTTATTTGAATTTTTTTCTTTTTATTGTTATTTATTTAGTATTAAGATTGATTTTGATTTATTTATTAAATATTTTGAAAGATTTTATATCTTATCAAGAAAGGTAGTTGGACAGCGAAAATGTTTTTGTTCTTAATATGTTTTTTTTTAAATGCTTTATAATTTAAAAAAAAATATATATCTTTTTGTATTTAGCTTATTATAAACTTAAACAAAAAATGCGAAATTTGTTGTAAAGCTTTTGGGAACAATGTGTACTTTAAATTTGAAATCAAAACCTAATGGATCCGTTTTTTCCTTACAGTTTCTTACAACTTTCAATTGTACCTTTAAAATCAATTTAAACAGATGGCACTGTTAATGATTTTTTGTTTTCAAGTTATAGGTTAGGTACCTGTCTCAGTACGTTGTAATTAAAGAGAAAAGTGAGACCATAACTCAATAGAAACATTTTAGTAACTACAACGAAACACAATGTAAACAAAAATTTTGTGCTCTCTTAGAGCGTGAACCTTGTAATTTTTAAGTCGAAATTCTTTATACATAACACTTTGGTTCGTAGAACTCGCAGGCATTTTTAGTCATCTTTTGCAGTGTTACCATAAAAACTCATCGTGTGCTCCGTTTTCATTTGACATTTACTTTAATGCTTGCAAAACAATAATATACCAATATTCGCAACAAAGTTTCCAGATTTTACACAAACATGCTCTTCAATAAGAAGTTTGGAACTCAACCAGCAGAGTGTTTATCAGTATTATTTGGATATGACTGGTGAAGGCGATTCTTAGAAAACAGTAGTAGCAGTTTGTAACAAGCGTAAAGAGATTTGATAAATTAACAGCAGTAAAAACACAGCAATACCATTAATATTGTGCCGGCAACCCATGAGCCGTATTGTGCACAATTGATCAGAGAAATAGGTAACGTTATCCGGAAAAAGGTTCTTCCTTTAATGGGTATATCTACAAAGTACACCTAACAAAAAGTAGTAAGCCAAAAAAGAAAGGGGAATAAATTAATAATAAATTTGAGTATAGCCATAACACCTGAACCAGAACTCTGGAAAAGCTGCGAATTTTATTTACAAACGCTATCGATCGAAACAGGACCCCCTGCCTCTATTCGATCAGTTACAACGAAATGAACAGCTCTTGAAATATTTTGATTTATGTTTTATTTTTCTTGTTTTTTGGTGAAACATCTTTAGAAAAATTTTATGGCTTAATATTCGTATAGGCTTCATGTAAACGTATATAAAAGTATTTAACTAAATATAGTATCAAAAATAAAAATCTACACCATTCAGTAGGTATATCGCTTTTGCTTTGGCATTTATTATCTATATATTAATTTTTGGGCTCGATTAAAACGGACTGCTTTGTTAGAAGTAAGTTGTGGTATTTAATTTCTGCCATCTCTGTTGAATTTTTTGGCAGATTTGTTGGGATTTTCTCCGAGGTTTCCTTTAATATCTATATTTCTAATACAAATAAGTGGCAAAGCTCTAAAATCATCTCTTTTCAAAATCGGATTCGAATCCAATGCTGCCATGTATTCTTTTCAAAACGTTCTATGTTCCCATATTTTTTTTTTGTGTGTTTAAAATAAACTCATTCCTGTGCCAATTGCCTTCGTTTTAGTATTTTATGTCTCTCTTTCTTTTTTTTCTCCCAATAATTATTATATTTCATTTATGTGTATTCCTCTGTTAAAATAAGAAACACCCTCCAACCAATTTATTTACCCTCCATAACCATCCCCGAAATAAAATCAATTTAACTGAATTTATTTTCCGTTTTATTTAAATTTTGTTTTCAATCGAAATGTGGGTTGAGGTTCTGATCAAGTGAAATGTTTTACAGATGACCATCATCCCGCACCTACATTTACTCCTCCAGAACTACCCAAAAGGGTGCATGTGCGTGGATCATCATCGGGTAAAAAAAAATACTAATACAATAATAAATCAAAATTTATTAATTTTAAAAGAACAAATTATACACTCACACAAACACATAAAATAAAAGCAAAAAATGATGTCTGCCTCCCCCAATTAACAGTAAACTATGAAGCAATGTATATCTGTTTCAATGCAAAATCCCAACAACAAAGTGCCACATTAGATCTGTTTTTTTTTTTTAATTTTAATTTATTAATTCAACGCTTTATTTGCCTTTACTATATGGTATTATTTTTTTTTCTTTGGAATATTATCAGTCAAAAAAATAAACGCATTTGATTTCATTGAGTTTCGATTCATTTGTCAAAGCTTCTATTGTGTTTGTCCTGTATTGGCTTTATATCAACAAAAGAAAAAGTTCAATATGAACTTATTTGTTTTACTCCTTTGTTGTAACATTAATCCAAAAATATGTTTTCTTTGATTTAAACAAAAATGTCAAATTACCAGAAAAAGAGACGGAGACATTATTAAACAAATATATCTCAAGCATGTTTTATTACATAAAATTCTTTGCGAACTGAATACGATATTTACAAAAATTATAATAATAATAAATGTTGAAATTGTTGTAAATTGATTTGCATATTATTCGATTATTTCTATCATAATGCTTCGTTTTTATGTATCTAATATATTGGTTTTTTTTTTTCTGTTCGGTTTTATTGATTTTCCTTTTCAACATTTTCGGTTTGCTTACGTTCATTTGAAGGAAACATTTTATAAAAATTCACCTTCCATTTTGATTCATCACTCTTGGCATATTACTCATCGTTTGTTGCTATCGAAATTGTGTAAATGTGATATAAAAATATAATAAACAAAAACTGCATTATATTTGTATTAACTTAAAAAAAGGTTTTCCAATTGAAAAGTTATAAAAACTGATAATATTTTGCAGGTGATATTACTAGAGATCGGGAGGACATGACTCGTGAGTATATTTGCTCCTTTATAAGCAACATTACTAATTTATGGTTTATACGTATACTTACATGTAAAATGTACAGAAATTTATATAGTTCACTATGTGTAACAGACGACTTTAAAGAGTTAATTTAAGACACATATTGAAATTGGGTTTTTATACTTAACGCCTAGTTCGAATGACTAAATTTAAAAGCGTTCTCAAAAAGCTTTGCTTTTTTAGAATTTTGTTTTAAACATTACTTGCTCCTCGATAAATTTACTTGATAATAATATGCAATCTGGAGGTCCAATTTTCGATGACTATTTCCAACATATGTGGCCTTATATCGGCAATAACGCGGCGAATGTTGTCCTCCAAGTGGTCAATCTTTTCGGGCTTATCGGCGTAGATTAGCGACTTGACATATCCCCACAGAAAGAAGTCAAGCGGCGTTAAATCGCACGATCGTGGAGGCCAATTCACTGGTCCGCTACGTGAAACTATGCGGTTACCAAAAGTTTCCTTCAATAAATCAATTGTGGCACGAGATATGTGACATGTTGCACCGTCTTGTTTAAACCACAGCTCCTGCACATCATGGTTGTTCAACTTAAAGTTCTACACCTCTAAAAAAAAACACCCTTTAGTAGTAGGTATGTAGTTGCAAAAAAAGTTTTTAGACGTCATTCTCGACTGAAAAAGGTCCACCACTTTCGGTGTTCGGACCCGACTTCTTCAATAGTATTCCACATTTTTCCTCTAAGCCTTGTCGGCTTACCTTGTCATTAGTCACGACCTAAAACTTATTGCAATATTTACTACTTCAACAAACCATTTCTAAGCTCTACGAAAATTGAGCCCAAAATTATATCGTCTTTGGTCCTACCCTGGTCATCTATTTATCGTTAGACGAGACACCCTTGAGGCGTATTCCACGAAAACTAAATCAGAAATATAACGAGCCTTCTTAAATTCAATTTAAATTTTGAAACTATCTTCAACAACTGTCCTCCCCTTTTCAGTAATAAATCGAAACGGACGCCGGCCAAATGGTACAAATGGAGGATCAACGTTACAAATGAACTCCACCACGAAGCAGGTGAACAAGGTGAAACCGACAGTGAATCGGGGACAAATCGAGGGCACACTGATGTCACCATCAACATACAATAGGTAAGACATAAAATTTCTACTCATTGATCAAAAAAATTTTAAAAAAAAATCCAATCAAAGAAAAATCGAAAAAAGAAGGTTACTTTTACTTTCTGCCAGACCTAGTACTATAATTTCTATTACCACTTAAAATTTCTAAAAACCAAAAAAGCAAATAAATTAAGTTGTTTTAAAGTTTTCTTTTTAAGCACTTGTGGGTAAGTATCTTGTTCCACTGTAGTAAGCCTCGTCGCGTAGGATTGGTAATAGAGAGACAATATTCCAAACTTGCTAAAAAAAAAAAATATTGCTTGTATCTTACAAGTACGTCTCAACACCGAGATAGCTTAGGTTTTATTGCTTTGCAAAGCCAGTCCCGAATATGTTATTTTCGGAAACCGTGGTGTACTCATTAACCATCATTTTGCTACAGATTGTTTGAAACTCTTAACCGTCTTATACGTATTCAAACCGCTTACCTACTCTTACTGATTAAAAAAAAAATATTTAAACCAATTACCTAAAAAAAAAACCATCACTACTAATCAAAAGAAAAACCAAAAAATTATTGCTTAAAATCAAATCTAATTTCAGGCCTACAGAAACCGATGCTAATCCTTATGCGGGCTATCAACTTGCTTACGAAGTTAAAAAGCTCATGTATGCGTCTAATTTCCTTTTGTTTTGTGTTGTCTTTTTTTTATGTGTAACTAACTCTACTACAACTACAACCACCACCACTAATTTGTTATTAACTAATGATGTTATTGTCGTTGTCTTTTGTGCTATGTCTCATGATTCTTGTTACTTGTTGTTTACATGTCTAATTTGTGTTACATTGCATTGTCTTGCTAGACCGTATTTCAACAAAACCATACAAAAATTTAACTAATACTAATGTCTTGTAATGTTTTTTCGTAAACTGCGTTTGTTTTCAACTAATTTCCCAGTGAAATGAATATCAATTTGAAAAGAAGAAGAACTGTTGCAAATTGTTTTCAGTCTTTTTATCTCACCCAACGCTTAGATAGGGGCTCTTGAGCCCTTATTTAGAAACGATATTGAATATAAGAGTGGTTTTAAGATTTTTTATAATTCTTTTTTGAAATGCAACATTTTTTTTAAACATCATAATATAGCATGCAACTATTTTTAAACAATCTTTCTCAAATATTTCATAATAAGCGGATTTTTCAAACTTTTTCGATCTTTTAAATATTATATACTAGCTATATTTATAAACCATAGAAATATTAGATTTTAGCTTGCATAGTGCTGTACTCTTTACTAAAAAAAAATATTTATATATATTTCATTTAACATCTATACCAAAATATAGCAAGCACATAATTTTGAAGTTCTTTAAGGAGTTCTTTCGACAGAGACGTCACGTAATACGGTCATTTCCATAGGTTTTCGAGAATAGTCTACCCATATGTTGGAAAAATAGCCTTATGGTGAACTGGAGGGTAAATGAATAGCCAAACTATTTACATTATTCTTTCCGAAAAAAAATTCCATTCGCTGTTTAGTAGATAGACCCACGTAATTCAGGACGGCGAAGAATAGTTTGGGGGCGACTTGATTTTTCAAAAAAATGTAGGTACTACCGAATTCTTTTGTTAAATGCACTTGGTTCTTAGAATAAAGTCAGTTAAATATTTTCTAACTAGAACCATATTCTCCGAAGTTTAGTTTTTTAAAAAATACCCCTCTGTTAAATGCCATGAAAAAGTGCACCCCAAGACAGATTATTTATTACTGCGTCAAGTTGTAGAGGTATCGAGCTATTTTTTCCATTCTGATCGATATTTTATTTCATTCCTAAAAAAGTGAGTATTGCTACCAGGTTTACACTGATTTGTGTATGCAAAATACTAAAAACTATCAAAATTTAAACTTTCGAACACATCAATTACCATTTCATTGATTTTCTTAAAATATAAACTTAAAATCTTTAGGTAGGTTGAAGGGCAGTCTGAGACCATTTCTCACGCCATGGCAGTGGGGGAAAATATTTAAATTTAACTGACCACCATTTTCGACAGTCGACACTTGGATTTTTCAGTTCTGAAAGCAACTGAACCACATTTTAGGTTATAAACCGTCGAAATAGGGCGATTCCTGTTAGCTTAACTGGTTTGTAATGATGCTACAAAACTTTAGGTATTTAATTCTCAAATTAGTAAATAGTTGGAACAACGAGGAGTTTTTCTACATCACTATATTTTTTAATCGTTGTTTTTCCTCAAAACGAACATTTTTCTAATTTTATTTATTATTTGTCACTTGTTAACCTTTTCCAGTAGAAAGACATAAATTTGTCACAAATCTGTATTTAAATTACATATGTAAATTGTGTTACAACAAATTGAAAATTCTAAACGAAAATAAATTGATTGAAAATTTACTTAACATTTTAATTTAAAAATTATATATAAATGTACTTAAATGCAAAACTCATACAGTTAGTTTTGCTGTTTTCTTACAGCCGATCGGATTATAAAATATTGCTATTCCCGATTTTGCTAGGCAATCGTGTTGAAAATTCCTTTAGGTGTTATCGTAGAAATAAAAAAATATTTTTAAATCTAAAAAAATAATTAAAAAAAAAAACAATATGTCTGAGGATTAAGTAAAAGTTAAGAAAAGTTCGATAGTTCGATATTTTGAAAATACATTTCGCCGCGTGACATTATCTGCATCCACCTGGGTAGCTGATTACGAAGACTTTCCTAAATGTCTTCCATCCTTTTCAGAATAATCTCAAAAAACTTTTGTCAATTTTGAGTTCTTATTTAAACTTATTGGTCATCTAAAACGTATCGCATGGGTTTTGAAAAAAAAAACGAGCTCAATCCAGTCGTCCTTTTTCGCATCCGTTTTTGTAAAAGGTCTATAAGGTTGCTTGTTTTCACTACACTCGATGGCTTGGTAAAGGGATACACTCGACGGTATCACCCTCGCACAACTTCCACTCTACATTCCGTAGAGCTGTCGTATGTGCCAAAAATAATTGATATGCACACGCTTATTACCACAAAAAGAAAATATTTACCTTGCTTCTGCTTTGCTCGAACTGGAAACCAGTTTCCGTCACTTACCAGCTATTACTTACTTATGGCTCTTCTGAATGCTAAAACAAATAATTGGTCGCCGGCACTTAATTTATTCTTTCAATTGGCTTTTTTTAAACATGTCCAACTTAATTTGTTCTTGGCCCTCTTAATACCCACCTTCGTTCTGCTTTTTAAAAACCTTTCTTTTCTTTGAGTGAAACTTAAGTTTAATCAAAGGCAAGTATTACTACTGTATTATTGTTTAAATCTTAAAACCACTCTTATTATTATTAAGAAGTAACAAAAAATTGCACGCTGATGATAACCAAAATGATATCCATTTCCACTGCTTACAAAATCTTTTCATTAATTTTTTTTCACAATTCTCTCATTGCGACCGCACTCTCGAATTACCACACACAGCAGTTGCAATTGCAATTGGCGATACCACACATTCTCATCAATCACCATAAAGTTCACTGTCCAAGAAGATGAACGAGAAACTTCTACACCACTCTTTTTACTAACTCTCTAACCTAACCACTCTAACCACACACGTATTAGTAATAATTTTGATGGCTATCTAACACTATTGTTTTTACAATAAACAGTTTGGCATTAACTTTCATTTGCAATATTCAGCATTACCTAATTTATTCAGTATAATGATTTCATTTTGACACACACGTTTTCGCATCACCAGCACATTTTTGGCACAAACCACTTGTAATATGGTTGGAACATTTTAGGAGGCAATTCTTTATCTTTTGTTCAACTGTTCTTTTTCTTTTGGATTGGATACATATTTATTTGCAAGAAAATACCATATTTTCTCATAATTCGACACAAAGCAAACAAAATATTTGTATATTATAATTTCTGAATCGTTAAACAAAAACAAAAAAAAAAAAAAAAAATACAAAAATCTCTTTTAGAATGCATTTAGCGAAATTATTATTTAATTTTTTCGAACATTATTTCGAAACTATTCGCAAGTCAGACAACCTTCACTGAAGACACTTTCTAAAACTTATCCATTTCGAAATTTAGGCCAACAAGTCGAAGTTCGGGCACTGGCACACAGAATCAGCCCGGTGGTGTAACGCTGCCGGCTGGTATCGCTGATGATCAGTCGAAGGATTTCGACTTTGAAAAAACCGAGATGAAGTACGATTCGACCGGAATGTTCCATTGGAGTCCGGCGAGAAACCTAGAAGACTGCATATTGGTAAGTTGCAACCCAAATATATAGACATAATGTAGTGAGCCATAAAGTGACTGGTTTTGTTTAAGGATCGAAATCAAGCGGCAATGACTGTCCTCAATGGTCACGTTGTGGTCTGCCTGTTTGCCGATCCGGATTCACCACTGATAGGACTGCGCAACTTGGTGATGCCGTTGCGTGCGTCCAACTTTCACTATCACGAACTGAAGCATGTGGTGATAGTGGGCTCTGTCGATTACATCCGACGCGAATGGAAGATGTTGCAGAATCTACCAAAAATCTCAGTGCTAAACGGATCGCCGCTAAGTCGAGCCGATTTGCGAGCGGTCAATGTGAACCTATGTGATATGTGTTGTATTCTATCGGCCAAAGTTCCTAGTAATGATGATCCAACGTTAGCCGATAAGGAAGCAATTCTAGCGTCGTTAAATATTAAAGCGATGACATTCGATGATACTATAGGGGTATTGAGTCAACGTGGTCCCGAATTTGATAACTTGTCCGCGACAGCCGGTAGTCCCATAGTGCTGCAACGAAGAGGTTCTGTCTATGGTGCGAATGTGCCAATGATAACAGGTTTGTTAATGTTCATCTCACTCTGTGCACTGGTATGGGCAACAAACTTTTTATTTATAGAACTGGTGAACGATAGCAACGTGCAGTTTCTTGATCAAGACGATGACGATGATCCCGATACGGAACTTTATTTAACACAACCGTTCGCTTGCGGTACTGCGTTCGCTGTTAGTGTATTAGATTCATTGATGTCAACGGTGAGGGACTTGGTCTTTACTTTCATTTTAACTACATATTTGAATATATTTGGGTTTTTTTTTTTTTGTAGACATATTTCAATCAAAACGCCTTAACACTGATTAGATCACTCATCACGGGTGGTGCTACGCCGGAACTGGAGTTGATCCTGGCTGAAGGTGCTGGTCTTAGAGGTGGATACAGTACGGCGGAAAGTTTAAGTAATCGTGATAGGTGAGTGTGAACATGACTTTTGATTGTGATAGTTGGGTCGACTGATGATGGAAAATTTAAAAAAAAGTTCTGCAAAATATCAAACTGATCAAACAATTAATTTTAAAAGTACTATATCGTTGAAAAATGCTGTTTGCCTACTTATACTTGCAAACCGAATGACTTCATAGTTGTCAAAACAAAATATGTGGTCAACGGAAATGTGCATTTGAGACAGAACTACCTATGTAGCCTCCACACATTGAGCTCAATTTTATAACCCAATTTTTCCTTATTCGCCTTTGTTGTTCCAGGTGCCGAGTGGGTCAAATCTCCCTTTACGATGGGCCGCTGGCACAATTCGGGGAATGTGGCAAATATGGAGATCTCTTTGTCGCTGCGCTCAAATCGTACGGTATGCTGTGCATTGGTCTCTATAGATTTCGAGACACAAGTTCGAGTTGTGATGCGAGTAGTAAACGTTACGTTATAACAAACCCACCCGATGACTTTTCCTTACTGCCAACAGATCAGGTGAGCTATTCCCCTTTAAATGATTCAAATAGTCTTTTCTTTGTTATAAAACTCTTCTTTTACATCTCGTTTAGGTATTCGTTCTAATGCAATTTGATCCCGGCTTAGAGTACAAGCCGCCAGCCGTACGAGCACCAGTTGGTGGACGCAGTGCCAACACGCAAGGCTCTGGGGTCGGTGGGGGTGGTTCAAATAAGGATGATAACTCTTGATTGTTACTGTGTAGCGCCTTAACTGATGGTCCTTATTCGTACATATGAACGATGGAGAATACTCTTTTGTACAAAATAACGCATTTATGGCAGCACACAATTCGAAAATTTTTACAAAAACTATTTTTAATTTTTAATCGGTTTAGAAATTGAAAAAGAAAATATATTTTCTAAATTTTTAATACTCAAAAAGATCAATAGATGATATTTATTTAATTATTCAGCGAAACTGAAAATTCAAAATTACAGAAAAAATTCAACTAAATGCGTTATTTTGTACTTTTATATTTGTAATAACATTTGAATATCCCAGCATGTATCCTGTTGCAATCAAAGGATTACTTAAACTATTTTCATCGGCAAATGTCATTGCAAATATAAAAAGAAACCATCTTTCATTTGTTTAAGATTGCTTCCCACACCATTCCGTATGCCTTTTTAGAACCTTTATATAATTTTTGATTAGTTTTTCTCTGTTTTTTTTTTTAATAATATTGTTTTCTGTTTTTTTTTCTTTTTTCTTTTATGCACTTTTTTTAATTTTGTACAATCAATCTTGTCGTCTTAAGTTTTCATTGTTTCTTACATTTGGTTATTGGATTCTTTTCTGTGCGTAGTTTGTTAAGGTTTTGTTTACATTTTGTATTTATGGTATATTTGTTTATTTGTTTCAATTATTGTTTGTTATAAGAGTTAATAAAATTACCCTTCTTTTAAATATAGTATTTGTTCTTCTTTTGATGTTGTTTCTTTCTTCTTTTTTTTTATAGCATTTACGTTATTTAAAATAGTGATCTCCTTAGGACACTTAGATTCATTTTTTAGGGCAAAACACTCTGCATATTTACTTCATAATTTCGCCTTTAAGGTATGTGGTGATATTTTTTCTTTCCTTTTACGATTTTGTTGCACTTTATTATTTTATTTAGTCTTATGTTTGACCATCGATCGTTTTTTCTCTCTCATCTTAATGGTGTGACGTAAGCAATTGGGAACCATTAGTAAGGTAAGCTACACATTAAACACTAAACTAAAAAAAAAACAAACTAAAAGAAATAAGAAAAGATTTATAAGAACTATCTAAAGTGAACATAAACACACAAACAAAAACTAAAAGACATTCACACAAAGTAAAAAGTTAAAAAATGAAACACAAATACAAAAATTAGCTACGAAATTTTCTCTTCAAAGGAAAACGGAACCGCTTTGATATTATAGAACTCCTACTTTCTAGAAAAAACAAGAAGGCACTTCTTAGAAGTGGCCATATTAAGAAGAAAAAAAAAAAGAGTAGGAAGAAAAAAAAAAGCGAAAGAAGGTAACACGCATCTACACACTTTTAAAATTTACTACGTATACTAGAAATTGAATGCTTTCTTCTAAAAACTAAAATCGGATATACTATGTAGAAAATGGAGTACAGATCTTCTAAAACAAGCGACAAAAACTCTTTTTTATATTACGAAAACGTAAAGTAACGCGAAAGTAAACAAATATAACAAATACAATATATTACTGATCATCGCCAACCACAAAAAAAAAAAAAAGTAGATCTAAATACTAAAACAATCATTTCTTCGTTTGTTTGTTTTTTTATTTTATATAAATTGTCTTTACTCTAAAGTCTAAATAAACGGTTGATTATGTTAGATCCTCAAAATAGACAATTTAAGGAAAACAAGCAAAAATGTGTTAAATTAAAATCACATAGTAGGACAAGGAATATAAAACAATAAGTAGAAAACAAAGTCACACTTACATACTTTTTTATATAAAGAAAACTCCTTTTTTTTATAAATAAATAGTTTTATTTAAATAGAACACGAAACTCAATTACTCTATTCTGACGTTTACGTTTATATTCGAAACCGAGGATATTGTACATAAAGCTTATATTCTTGGTTTTTTATTCAAGTTTATTCTGTAAATAATTTTATATTTATGTTAATGCTCTAGGTATTTTTAAGACTTGCATATGAATTCTAAAATTATATTCCTATTATATATTTCCCATAGGAACAGATTTATAAGTGTTTTATAGGTACATACTTGGTTTAAGATTAACATAACAAAGGGCGTTTATTATATTTTTGTTAATCTTTTTTTTTTATAATTTCGATCCCGTTCGTATGGTTTTGTGAAATTTCGAACGATCGTTGGTAAATGGAAGGTACAAGTTCTGGTTATCGAATTTTCGAGTTAGAGGCAAAATAGAGATGAAATTTAGTTGTTATATTTTATGTTTAGTTTAACAATTTTGTTTATACAATAAATACAGGGATTAGTTTTTCGGCTTAAAAGTAATAAGCCATTTACGGAAATAATGGCTTGAAGAGCTATCGATTTAGCGAATTTATAGATAAAGGAACCATGGTTATTATGCCCAAGGTTTATCTACTTCTTTTGACACTTTATGTGCAATTGCATATTTACCTAACGGCAAACGGACGTTGTCAGTTGACTACTTGACAAATTACACTCTTTACCATGATAACTTGCTTTCGTACATCTTTCTATGTTCGAACAGATTTTTGGTTAAGAATATTCAAGTAAAAGTTGGAAAAATTTTTTCTACAAACTAAAGAATTGTTGTACTTTTGGGTAAGGGTTGTAAACTATACTGATTCATGAAAAATTCGCTGATTGCGACTCCGACGGGAGCGTTTTTGGTACAACATTGTCGCGGGACAAACCAGAAATTTATCTGCATGTTTGCTTAGAAAAGTAAATTCTTTTCTTCCAAATAGAAATGTTATAGCGTTTCTCTCATATAAAATGGAAACAAAAATCCACATCCAAACTGACATTTAGGAGAGATTTGTCAGAGGTGTTTTAATGGTGGAGAAAAACTATTTCAATTTGTTTAAAATTCAAGCAACTTCTTAAAATTGTATCAGCAAGGAAAATGCAGAAATTAATAAGAATTTGGAAGAATTATCAGGAAAGTTTTTATAGTTGAATGGCTGTCAGAAGCTTGTAATGTTTTTATGACAGCCAACGCAATAAATAACTTTTTTTTTCAAAGGTTTACTTCCAAGTTTCACTCCAGTTTTCAGATTCAAAAAGGATTCGTTGTCCTTTGGTGAGGATATGAATGTGATGTCTTGATTTGCGGTTTCACCCCGACTGGTGCAACTGTGCGATTCGCACTCCTTCCGGTGAAGAACTGTTTCGCGGCTGTCACATGAAAATCCCATCCAATGCTTTTCGAATTTTAGAGGAAAACTTAACTTTTGCTTAAGCATTCACAATAAAGATGATCAAGGTTACAATCCCTTGAAAGGAAGTTCCTCGTAATTTCATATACTCGTATGTATCCATATATATGTATCGTACCATGCCTACTTCGATTAAAGTTTATCTACTGAAAGTTTTCTATGATATAATAAAAGAGGTTTCTGTTTATTGCTGTTTCTCAATTTTAATTTCCATCGAACTTCCCTCGATTCTACTTACAAAAATTACAAACTTAGTTACAAACACTGCCACACATTCAAAGTTCAAACTCCTTCTAGCCAAAAAAATAAATAAATTTTGTTTTCGTTCTTTTATTTTATAATTTTTATTTGTTAATTTTCAGTTAATGGAAAAATGGATAGCTAGATTTGGCGATTAAAAAGCAACTCCTTTTCTAAATCTCTTCTGCACTGAAATTACTTAATCTTCTGCACAGCAACTTGTGAACAACATCTCAAAATAGAACAATTTAACAAGAAAACGTTTAAAAAGAACAACAAAAATACAAATTGATTGATAACAATAAATAAGATGATCTTAGGCGAATTTTTGTACTATAAATTCATTCAACACATGACTTAAATAAAAGTAATACTGCCCGATTCATATAGTACATTCGTACAAATCTTTAAATCCTCATCAAAATCAGTGTCATTTGTAAAAGATCAACTCGATCACTCGTTTGCTATAAAAAGCACTAGAAAAGTACAGCAAATAACTACCTACCATAGTTATAAAAATAATAAAAACGTATCTATCATAATTTTCTGTGCATGGAAATATGTTCAGCTTTCTTCCAAATTTCACAAACCATTTTCAATTTCACTTAATTATCGTCACATTGTTGTCGACTTTGTTCTGTTGTTGTTGTGTTTTTTTTTTTTTTTACTTTCAGTGCCGCCATACAAAATCATTGGATAGTATTTCTGCACTATTACACAATACCTACCCATTTATTGTTTTGTTAAGTCTAATTGTTTATTTTTGCACATTCCGCACAATTTGACAAAAAAAAAAAAAACAGACAAAAATCAATCTATATCGTTTACTTGTTTAGAGTCTATTGTACATGAGAATCTGCGTCTGTTGGCTACTTAAGTTTATTTTACTTACACCACCTAGCATAAGTTACATAACGTAAGATACTTTTGCGCTTGGATGGAATCGATATTTTCCAAAAATTTCTTTTTTTTCCTGACGTTGCGTCGCGGTAAAATTAGTGAGCCTTGTCTCCCTCCAAGCGTCGACCTCCTTAAGCAAATTAAATACAATTTCAGTTTATTTAGTACAATCGTGGTAGTATAAGTAAACCAAACCGAAATGATATTGGAGCTTGAATAACACCAAACCAACATATAGATAACAATTTTTAATATCAGCGAATACTTTATAAAACAAAATGACATAGATAATCATTAAAATACTAAAATACATAATAACTTATTCATTTTTCTTTTCATACGTAAAATAAATTGCAAGAAAACAATTCGAGCTTTCACATAGTAATATTGACACAAGTCTAAACAAAATCAACTTAAACTGCTTGGATACAAAGTAAAATAAAAAACACATTTACATTTATGCAAATAACAAACAAAAATCAGCATTTGCTTAAACAAACAGAAAACAAAAACGTAAAATATATAAATATATTAAGGGAAAGAAAAATGTGAATATTACGCGCCTTCAACGTTATGTAGATGTATAAATACATATGTTTAATTACTATAGGGTCTTTATAATAAAAAAAATAATTACGAGTGTCGAGAACAAATTTGATATTTTTTATTTCTTTTCTTATTATAAAACAAAAATGCAGCCAATCATTTTTCAAACAAAAAAGATAAATAAACGACAAAAACTTAAAACAGAACTAAAATAAATTATTAAACAAAAATCTTACCGAGTTAAAAATACACATTAAATAAAAAACAAACATAATGTTAAATAAACTCTCGATGTTGTGAAACAATTTAAAAGAAAAATAAATATAAATATTTAATAAAAAAAGAAAACAAAAGAAAAAAACAAAAAAAACTACGCCTAACAATTCATAGAATACAACAAATTACGTATATTTTTTATGATTCTGCAAATAATCAACACGAAAGCACTTTGAACTAAAGATCCCATACAATCTAGCAAATTATATACAAAGAAAACTCACTGCATCAAGTAAACCGTTAACAAAACGCCATACGCCATAGCATCATCAAACCGAAAAAAATTTAATAAAATATTACAGAAAAGATGATTACTCTGAAAAAAAAAAACAAAAGGGCAACATGTACTTTATTATTTTGTAAATGTCATTTTGAAATTAAAAAAAATATATTGCATCAACAAAACAAAAAAACCCAACATTATCATAGATAGATATATTTTTTTTATAGATAGTATCGTTTGCATAAATAAAAGAAAATATGAATTTAACTAAAGAAACATTATTGAGCAACAAATATTATTAAATAAAATAATAATTATGTAAAAGGAAACCAGAACAAAAATTGTAATCTTTATTTACGGCACTTAAAAAACAAAATAAATTTAATATATATTGTAAATTACAATTAAATTAACATAAAACAACAAAAACCCGTAATGATATATTTGTATTATATAATTTCAGTTTTTACTTGCTATTTATAAATATTATAATTAAATGTAGTAATATAAATAGATATTTAAACTTAAAAAAAGGAAGAAAAAACTGACAAAAAAAAACAAAAATATGTACTAAAATTTTTATTAAAAACGAATAAAAATATTACAAAAAAAAAATTATAAAATAAAACAAAACAATGTTGTTAATGTTTAAATAATTGTTAAAAATCATATTTCAAAATAAAATATGCAAAAGAATATAAACGTGTTGTTTTTTTATTATGTGGGGATGCTTGGTGTAAACCATATTACCAGGGAACGGATTTTGTTGACCTAAAAAATCAAAAAAAGGCAATACCAATCTGTGAAAAAGGCATAAATGCCTTTAATTAAAAAGCAAAAAATAAAATTAAAGCATTAATAACATGTAGGTACTACCATTACATTTTAAAATGTTCTGGCAATAAACGTCTGCGATTGTCTCTCAAAAGAGCTTTGAAAGAGCCCAGTTTAAAGATTTCACGTCATCGACTGCATCATTTAAAGGGAGTTTGGAGTCATCGACTGCATCATTTAAAGGGAGTTTGGAGTCAGCGCCATTTACAACACAATTTATTTTTCGGATGCAGTTGAGTCATTCGTTTGCACAAAAGACGGCTTTGAACTTTTTCACCACAGCTTCAGCAACTGGTCCTTTTGCTTTTTGCAGTTTCTTATCGATCCTATTCCATCGGTGGAAAAGTCACCTTTTCCGAACTTTACCACAAATTGTTCTAATTTAATTAAATCTTTGCACGCGTTCTTGGGCATTTTCACCTTTATTCACAAACAAAATTAGGAAATCACTGAGAGAAATATGAACCTAGATGACAGCGTTCGCACTTACGAGAAAGTACCTCACAGATGTCTAACGGTTTTTATAAGACGTATATAAACAGCTGTATCAAATATAGCAGAAATAAAATATTATATATTGCACACACGACACAAAACACTAGTAGGATATAGGTATAGATTTTTTTAACAGCGCAGTGCAAACACAGTGAAAGTTCACACACAAACGCAGTTGTAGTTGGTAAGAAATTTATCCAAAAAGCCTAACTAAACACAGGCATTTTGCCCAAAAATTTAGTAGTTAAGAAGAAAGTTTACATAAACTTTCAATATGGCCAAAAAAGGCAGAAAAAAAACCATATTGGTAAAAAAGGCAAAAAAAAGGCAATATGGGTAACAAAAGGCAAAAAAAAGGCAAAAAAAGGCAATGTCAACAAAATCCGTTCCCTGCATATTACACATTTTTAACGTTACGACTTACGAGTTACTGTTTGGCCAGAGATAGAAAGAAAAATTGGACTAAAATTGCTCTACGATTTTTTTTCTTCCAATGCATCGATATTGTGTCTTGTGTGTTCCTTCTCTTTGACTATAAAAGTCAATTCAGTTTCTGCTAAATTTTACGCTTTAACGATGCAGCTGTGTTCGGAAGTATATAATTATTTTTTAAATGTTCTTCCACCATGGTTTCAAAGTTTACGACTGGCGATATTTTTAATAGTTTCTATTGGTCGTGACCGTGAGGCATTTTGCTGTATGACTGCAAGCCATATTGAATTTATCTTGACACTTGGAAATAAAAAATATAAACGAGAACCGATGTCTTCTTAGGGAAATCGATCACTCTGTTTAAAGACCCCATACCTATCGTGTTAAAAAGTCACAATGCAGAGCATCACCTTGTCTAAAGTCCCTTTTGAGCATTAATGGTTTCGGTGGCGTTAGGTCTTATCGCCCAAAACCATAACGCCCAAATTGAAAAATGTCATAACGCCCAAAAGCCACCACATCGCCCAAAACTTAAAGGAATAAAACGTCACAAAGCCCAAATAGAATGACATATCGCCCAAAGTAATTATCTAATGTCATAACGCCCAAATCTAGAAATGTCATAACGCCCAAAATATTTCTTGCTATTGAGTTTGGGTGTTACGACATAGCTGTTGGGCGTTATGACATAGTTTTTGGGCGTTATGATATTTTTAAAACCAGAAAACTTACTTCTGTTTAATATCAAACAAGATGCAAAAATTTAGTTTGGGCGTTCTTATTTTTGTCATTTTCTACACAAACCGTTTTTTTATTGCTGCTTTTTTACAGGCTATACAGCTACAGTTGAAAAAGTCGTTAACCTGTGAAGTGCATCGAAAGAAAAGGAATGCGAAAATTTTGAATATATAAGTTGTAAAAGGGTTATTTTCAAAATGGTTTTTTTAAAAAACGAAAAGCAATTAGGTATACAAAAAAATTGGTGGATGCAAGGGTAATTCATTTTACGTTTGTTATTACAACAATTGCAGTGCAAGAATTAAAGAAACTTCGGATGGTAGCTGCACGAAATTAAAAAATTTGGTGCATAGCCATGGTGACCAAGAAAATATGTACAATAAACTTAAAGTAGTACAACAAATTAAAAAAACAATGTTCTAGTCCTGCAGTGCTTTAAAGTGATACAAATTCTTCAAGTGGCATCAGAAAAATGTTTGAAAATGTTTGTGCGAAGTAATACTATCACCTACCGCGCCCGGAAGAGGAGGGGCGGAGCGGAAGCGGCACGCGCAAGCGGCGGCGGCCGGCCGCCCTAGCGTCGCGCCTCCTCGCTGCGCGCAAAAATATTTTCTAATATGTTATTCTGTTTTTTACATTAAAGCAGTCAGAATTTGGGATTAAAAGTCGATATTTTTCTGCAATTTTTTTGGGCGATTTGTCCATACATTTGGGCTTTTTGACGTTTTCTTTCTCAATATTTTGGGAGATGTGACGGATTTTGGGCATTGTGGCATTTATTTAATTGGGTTCTTTAACCTTGGGCGATAAGACCCAACGCTACTTTAAGCAAAAATAATGTTATTACGCCCAAAATCAATGTCATATCACCCAAATTTACATGAATTTTCCACCAACAAATTGCCTAGTGATGTTTTGGGCGTTATGACATCTTTCAATTTGGGCGTTATGGTTTTGGGCGATAAGACCTAACGCCGGTTTCGGTTAAACTGTTTCCTTCCATCTTTATGTCAAATGGTTTCTGTGTTGAAATTCTTGGCTCCCATCGAGAAGATTGAATCGTTCTGTCTATTCTAGTGAAATTCCTGTCGTCTCCGCAATCAACTGTTCATGTTGGGAACATCTGAGCCACCCGAGCTCAATAAACTAAGATTTCTTGTTTTAAATACGTGCCAGCGATTACCTTAAAAAGGAGTGAATAATTGACTTGTCTTAACCAGGGGCTGAATTACCGCATCCGTGAGCGAGCCATACGTCACTGACTGTGGATTTGACAAGCAAAACTCGATCTCCAATGCGGTAATTTAACCCCAAGAATTTCGACGACATTTTCATAGTATAATTCCAAGTTCCAACTTCCAATATATTAAATAGAATTTAACATTCATTGTCTAAAATGCGATTGAAGCTTAAGGTTTCGTCGAAGATATTGTCTCTGGTAACTATTCAATAATAAATTATTTCGTTGCACTCACCAAAGTGCAAAAACAATTTGCTCTCTATATATATTTTATCTTTAATCTTTGACAAATCAGCTTATAAGCATTTTTTTTTTGTCAGTTTTTTCTTCCTTTTTTTTAAGTATTGTGGTTAGATACATATGGACAAGTTAATTCGTCTATGGTTCAATGCTGAACGCAGCGGATCAAAATGCTTATAGAAATCATCCTTCAAGCACAAGACTACGGACGGGAAAGATAAGCGACCAAAGTTTTTAGGACATAAAGTCTCCATTTCCATAACATTTTCTGTAAAAATATATAATTGATCTTCGTTGTGCACTTTGGAAAACTCTTCTTTTCTTTACTGATGTTATGGGGTCACACAAAAAAATCAGATGATGGTATCCAAATTTGTAGGCCCAACAAATTCCATGGTGTACCGAAAATGACAACCCCCACCCATAGTGAAACTTGTGCCCATAAATTAATTAATACAATTATTTCGGTAATATACGAATGCGAAATACAAATGGCTATACAACACTATCATTACCCAAATGCCTATTCCCAATAGCGGAACTAACAAACCCGAAGCGTCCGTCCCGAGCTCCCCTCATGAATATAAAAATTGCCGAAATACAAACACATAATCGCAGTGTGCACTCTCCCGCAGCCAAATGGGTGCGTGTCATACCCAACCCTACAAATTGTGTAATGCGTGAATTAACTTTAATTATAAAATCAGAACGCGGACTTATCAAGTCGCCGCATGCCTCTAATTATTAATTGTAGCCAAACTGAAGTGTCAATGCAAAGTCAAGACTTTCACGCGCCTTTTTGCCATTTCCTACTACAGGTATGTCTGGCGAATATTTCTATCATAGATAACCCTAACACAGTCACAGAGCTGTCGACGATTCCATGTGATGCATGCATTACTGTACATGGCAAAGTCTGTGGAAGACAACTCCAACAACGGTCAACCTGCCGTATAACAAGTGTTATCAAAAGACACCAATTGAACTTCAACTGAAGCAAAACACGCATAGTTGAGATAGATACTCTTGTCGCCAAGGCGCATGTGTGTTGTGCTGGGAAACGGTTCAACGCAACGCTGCGCCGCATAGACAACACCCAGCTATATGGTTTCCACACATTCTGCGCCTCCTCAGCAGTTAGCTATTAGCGCGACTTTCTTCTGTCGAAAGGCTGGTGTGATGGAAGAGACTCCATCGAGGTATTGTTGCATTCTACGGCCAATGGAAGAGTCAGTATGTTTTTAAATTTCCACCGGGACTGTCCAGGTATTCAATTAGCTTCTTGGTCGACTTAAGCTCGGTTAAGCCTCGAATAGTCTGGGATATTTATGTTCCTGTTGCCGAAGTGATTATAGTTGGAAGGAAACTCACTGCGACTGGTTTTATTCTGTGACGGATTAAGTGCATTCGCTTGTGGATATCTCAATATTGTGTGTGTTGCATTTACTTTCAATTGAACGAAAGACATTGGAAGACGCAACTGAAAACAAATAGAAAAGAATCTAGTTCAGTGTTGTGCCGGAACCAGAAGAGTTGCCTTAGTTGTTTGTGCATTCAATTTGTTTATGGATAATTAAGTCTTACAATTAAGAATGAAGGTAAGGAACTATATGAACAATATAAGTCTTAACTATTACTTAGGGTTGAAGCTGAGGGTTAGGCTAAGGTCAGTTAAGAGATCGCGAAAGCGTGCTACATCCATGTATCAGTGGGGAAAGGCGAAGCTATTGCAGAAAGGACTCTTCTTTTTCGACAGCAAAAAGACTTAACTCAAATAAGGTGATTGTCTTCTTAATTATTTATTAACCGGTCTTGAGCTTGTGTCTAAGGTATTGTACCTATTGAACTTTATTCCCTTATTTTGGGGGACCCAAAGCGATTCTTATAGGCTGTGCTCCAAAAGGACCTTGAGTTCCTTACGAAAAGCTTTCATTTTATTTTTTTTATTGCTCTAATAGTAGCCTGGCTGTGGATAGATTTCTCCTAGGGTCCTGGGTTCTGCTGTTGTTACCGCAAAGACGTCCGCTTGCTATAGGCACTACTATAATCATGAGGCGGGATTTAGATGCGTACATTTTGGTGATTTCGATGAGCCAAGCTATTGGGAGAGTAAATATCTGATCTTTCTGCTGAGTATATGGCCAATATATTTTTGTAGTATGGGAGATGGGCCTTTTGTCCTCCTTCATTACAGCCGATTTGTTGGATTACTGGATATCTGGACTTCCAGATGTGGTTTTGCTACAGGATCCAGTAGGTACATCCGTTTCGTAGTGTTTTGTGTCTTCTCTGCAACGATACATCTTGCTGGTAGGTACGCCACACTGGATGCTGGTTAGATATGGCTTGATGGCGTCCTAACCACACATTTCTATGTGTTTGCGCTGTTCGCACGCACTACCCCCAATCTGGAGTGGCTGACTCTTGCGTCGATCCTAGGATAGAAGGGCGGTGTCAGTAACCGATTTCGGTAAGGATATCTGCCATACCTACTTCTTTTGGAGGGCGCATGTCATATATAATAAATTTATAGTTGGCGCAACAGTCCCGTAAGGACAATAGGCATACAACTAGCTGTGTAATTTTCTCGTTTTTGGAAAGAAGACTAGGAATCTACAATTTGAGATTTAAGAAGCTCATAGTTGTCGAATGTTTGCCAGTGGAAAGAACATTACCATGTAATTTGTGTGTTTTCCAGGAATCGAACCTGGAAACCCTCGCTTAGTAGTCCAATGCACCAACCAAAAGGCAACTTCATCACGTCATACTTCTGGCGATTCATTCTACCTGTAAATTTCTGACAGATAAGTACAGTGTTTCTATATTTTTGCTATTCAAGACGTTTAACACTTCCAGTCCGAGTGGACAAGATCCGTCCCCGGTGGCCATCACGCGTATACGTAAAATAAGCACAATTGATGCGAATGGGACTGCTCGCCATCATATTCATATACCTACCATCCAACAAAGAAGTTACGAATTCTGTGATTCACAAGGTCTGTTCCTTTACTTTTAAAGTAAAAATTGGAAAGACTGTCAAAATGGAAGCGGTGGGGATAAATTACCTCACAGAGAGATATACTTACGAAAAAGTTAGAGAACGCTTTTGTAGTGATCTATGAAAAATGACAGATACATATTCAAAAAATTGGTATGAAAAGTCGTTAAAATTTTAAGTCGAGAAATTTGCTAATTGTTAAGTAAATTAGTTACATCATCTAAGTAGTGATGAAAGTGATCTGAAATTAATCGAGCTTCTTCTTGATGAATCCAAGTATGTGGAAAAGTTTGACAGATTGAACTACAAGCATTCGAGAAATAAAAAAGCGACACTGCGCATAAAGAATTACATGGCGGGGACTACTCCTTGCTACAGCGAGGAAGAATTTCGTTGCCACTTTCGAAAAGAATCTTGAGGAAAACATTCAATTTTATTTTCCCTCCAGTTGACACTATTTTAATATGCAAAGACAAAACAAATGCACGCTTTTATGCCAAATAGTCAAACAAATTTCAAATCAGCTGTTAATGGTAAGGTGACTGACACCAAGAAATTTGTTGAGAAAAATTCGTAAATTTCTCAGTGGAGGGGTAATATCTTGCTCTCTCGATGACGTTCTCTTTTACGAATTTTTCGAGTTAGGGAACGGCAATGAGTAAAAATTCGTAAGATTTAAAAGTAAAAGAACGACTTACAGTCTGCCTCTTGTCTTAGGTGTGTTCCCTTACTTTCTGGTTCAATATTGGCAATTATGTCACATTTTTCTCATTGCAAGGGAATTCGCTCACTGAAATGAAATATAACCCATATTTATATTTAAGTCCAAGATTGCGCATGCTTGTATTGGAGAACTTTAAAAGTTCAATTCTTTTGCTTCACACACAATGCTATACAAGCACAAAATATAAATAAAATAATATAAAAAGTCTGTTAAAAATTAGGATTTGACCGATTTGACAACCATCTGCCAGCAATAACCCACTAGCCCAAGAAATTTTTTGGGCTAATATTTGGAGGTTTTTTTATGGAGGGGTTAATGTTTTGTTCTGTCTTCTTGGCACCCTTCTGCCCAAAAATTTTGCGTAAGGGAACGAAGTTTGACTAAATTTGGCTAAAGTGTTCGAATGAATTATCGTTAGGGAACAGCGCTTGAATATTGCTAGACAACGAGTTTATTTTTTTTTTTT
Source organism: Cheilosia vernalis (assembly GCA_949126925.1). Classification (NCBI taxonomy): domain Eukaryota; kingdom Metazoa; phylum Arthropoda; class Insecta; order Diptera; family Syrphidae; genus Cheilosia; species Cheilosia vernalis. Next base: position 119,544,611 of record OX421358.1, read on the forward strand.
TCGCACAATGATCGTTGATGGGGTAATTCGTAAAATCAACTCAACTCAAAAGAATTCTCCAACTCTTAGGCGAACAGCGGTCTAACCTAGAGGATCCAATGTAACTTTAATTGATTTGTTCATCAACAAAATTTTCGTAAGCATACGTAGAAGACGTCTAACCTCTTTGTCTAATCCTTGCAGATTTTTCCATATGTTTGGTACAGGATATAAAACGTTTTAAGCTTATTTTCCGCCAATTAAAAGGTTTTTATGACGCTTTTTACTCTAGGTGACAGCTGACAGTATATTCAATAGGTATTAGGTAGGTTCGTTCGGGTATTTCTTTTGCTAATCGTAAAATTATTTAAAATTTGCTAAGAAACTGTGCGAATGCGATCACGTACTGAGAGAGAAATCCATTTATCCTCTTTTCATCTTTTCTTAATTTTCTACTCGTCGAATTTCGACTTAGGTACCTACTGAAATATGAAAACTGTCAACTAAGTGACAGCTCAACAGTTTGATAAGTAAAACTCATGTCAAAATGACGTTTTCTCAAAATTTTTGTAAGAAAACAGGTCAGGTATACCTACTTCTCTTGAAATTGAGAGATTTCTCTCTCGATTTTTCAGATTTGACATTTTTCTTTTCATTTTTCTATGCTGAAAGTATACACTATTGGTTTTTCTAAATATACAAAACAAATCCCACGTTATTTCACCTCTCTCAAATGACGATTGCTAGAACTTTCTCATTAAGAGTTCGTATTGTGACTGTTCTAAAAAGTAAGAAATTCGTCCCAGGGCTTTGTAATAAGTAACTGATGCTTGCATCTGAACAACTTTAACCCAGAAAGAGTCTTGGATATATCCCAATGCCACATGTGGAACTGAAACTGGGTTACAAGCATGTCCACACAAATGCTTCAAGTGCAACATTTCCAATTAAGACAAGAGCTTACCACTTATCAGTTCATTGAACCGCCCACGGTACAAATCGAACGTCTAACTCAATTCCTCTATAGAAAAATACCCATGACAATGATCAAGGTCGAACTCGAATAGACCAACCGACAATATTCCCAACTAAGTCACTCTCAACACACGAACAGTTTCTTCGGTCTCACTTTTATCGCCATTCAACCAAGCTGGATGGAGAAATAGGTATAAAATGCGATAAAGTAAAATTTCACTACTTGTTTACCTTAGCCGTATCTATCTATCTAGATATTCTGCCTACCTACATATTCGATTCCGCTGTCCATCGTGGTTCGCTTTATCGACCCAATTAACTGCAAGTGCTCCAAGCTCTGCTTGTACTGTACTGCGTGCATGTCAGAATTTCTCTCCTCGTTCGAAATGCATTTATGACTTTAATAACCGTTAAAGGCGCCATTCCACCCTATGGCTAATTAGCGATTCCCCGATGACAGTTTAAGGCACAGCAATGTGTCCACCGATACATTTTCTACAATCGAACTATCAGTGTAATTTTAATGTATGCAGGCAGTACGTGCTTATATTTGCTTGCCTTTCTACAGTTAGTTAGACATCTTTAAATTGTAGTGAAATCGAAAGTCAAATGCCATCACATTGTCTACTAATCGCATGTCACTTTGGATTGTTGTGCATAGTTTTTGACATTACGCACGGACGGTAGAAATGTCCACGAAATTGCCCCAAGATATTTGAATTTTAACTGAAATTAGAAGCTCTATGGTGTTCAACCAAACTGTATATCCACTGCACAGGTGAAAAGTAAAACTTCAAATACGTGTCCGGAATTCACAATTGGATGACCGATTGCCATCGAGCTGTCTTTTAATTTAGCCTAGCCTACGTATCAGTAACAAATAACTGATATTAAATCCGAAGTAAGCTAATTTTTAATTAGTTTCTCTGCTTCAGTGGTTCTCCGTGATGACTGTAATTTGTTTGATGGCGGAATTGGGTAGTTGTTGGTTTTTTTTTTTGACAGTTAAAGCACCCGTCAGAGAAATGCAAACAATAACGCAATGGCGGAAAATTGGGTCTGCGCTTTTGCATTCAATTTGAACAGAATAGCCTGGTGGAGTCCATGTTAATGGAGATCGGTGAAAGAAGGCAAACGGAAGAAAATCACTGAATACTTGCGGACTGCGGAGTATCGGATGGATAATCAGCGTCGGGGAATAATAACTTGGAAAATGTGAATATAAGAAAGGAAAGTTTTTGCACTTAGAGTTTTTAAAGACTTTTACTATACGAAGACAGCTACGCCAAGCCTGACCGATTGTCGTCATGAAGTGGCTTTATTAAGTGTGTTAGCGGGACTTATACTTATGTAGGTTCCTATACGAAATTCAACAGCCATTGACAAAGATTTTACATAAGACTTAAACAATGGTCTATATTTGTTGGATTTTTTATAATACACTTAGTTCAATATTTAATTTTTTAGCTGCACACTTTTCGTAGCAAGACCTATTGCAACCATTTGCAGTTTCGATTGTGATAGTTGTTTCATAACATTACGCACATTAATGTGAACAGCGATGAAGACAGAAGACAGCTGAATAACAAAATTGTATCTGATTGGAGCTGTGGAAGCACCGGTGCAATACGTATTGCGCACACTAGTGCTAGGCCAACCACAAAGAGCTTACATATTCAAGCCTGTCTGAAAGTTGGCATGCGTTTCGTTGAAGAAGTATATATGGGTACATCACTTGCACTGCAAAATAAGACATATTACAACTAATTTCGTGAAGTCATGCCTGTCCACACCGCGGTGTGTGCAATATTTTATGTCAGTCCATCCTAGTCGAATATTTTTAGCAATAGCGAATTGCAAATGGTTATGAAGTTTTGAAGTTTGTGATGATAAAAAACAACGAGTCTTCTCGCTGAATACACTCATCATCTGCCTTTTGCAGCAGCCCAATAGTACCTATGCGTTTTTCATGCAGATTTTTTCCCGTAAAGTGAAATAAAATGGAGGAACTGTTATGTTAAGTGTATACCATTCTGTTATGACGCTGGTACTGGGACGTGGTTAATGCTCCATTCACGCTCTACCAACTGGAGCTAGACGATTGCTTAATCCAAAGTCTAGCTTTTAATAACCAGTTAGTTGATACATATTACTTTGATGCGATTTCCATTATGTTCGAATTTGGTTCTTCTGGGAGGGTTTTCGGAGTGACGTTAATCATTTCACACAAAAGGTCCATTCGCGTACCTACTTTCCCGAGCCAAACACTAACAATCTGTCAAACATACAAAATTGAGTGATACTCTCTCAGAGACCTGAGAAAATACCAAAAAGTGCGTGGATAGACTTCGATCTGCTTTGAGCCGCTTTTGTCTTTAACATCTAATCCATATATCACAAATAAATATAATAACATTTCTTTTTGCAGCATATATGAAACGTTCTAGTAGAATATTCGAACACCACCGATTTTTTTGGTTTCACAGACTTTTTTCCTTTGCAATTGAATTTTAAGACAGGTTTTGAATTTGTTTCTTGTCAACTTTTTGCATATGACGGGTGATTTTTTAGCTGGTTTGGTTTTGGCAACACTGGTTTTGACAGCTGACGTGTGTTTAGTACCTTGTGTCACTGTCAAACAGCTTCAGTTTGGTTTGCAATTTAACCATGGATCGTCTTACAAATGAACAACGCTTGCAAATTATTGAATTTTACTATCAAAATTCGTGCTCGGTTCGAAATGTTCATCGCGCGCTTTTTTCGAAAAATTGTGTTCAGCGATGAGGCTCATTTTTGGTTGAATGGGTACGTAAATAAGCAAAATTGCCGCATTTGGAGTGAAGATCAGCCAGAAGCATTGCAACAGCTACCAATGCATCCCGAAAAAGCCACTGTTTGGTGCGGTTTATGGGCCGGCGGCATTATTGGGCCATATTTCTTCAAAGATGATGCGAATCGCAGCGTTACTGTCAATGGTGAACGCTACCGAGCGATGATAACAAGCTTTTTTTTGTCCGAAATGGAAGTTCTTGACTTGCATGATATGTGGTTTCAACAAGACGGTGCCACATGCCACACAGCACGCGAAACAATGGCGCAATTGCGAGGCGAGTTTGGTGAACAGTTAATTTCACGTTTCGGGCCGGTCAATTGGCCGCCTAGATCGTGCGATTTGACACCATTAGATTATTTTTTGTGGGGGTATGTCAAGGCTAATGTGTATAGGGACAAGCCCGCTTCGATTGACGCACTGGAAGCCAACATCCATGCATTCATTCGTGAGATACCGGCCGATATGTGTGAAAGAGTATGCCAAAATTGGACTCAGCGGATGGGCTACCTGAGACGCAGCCGCGGTCAACATTTGCATGAAATTATCTTTAAACATTAAATTGCAAGGTTCGAACTATCGATTCAAATAAATATTTCATTCATTTTTTCGAATTTTTTGTGTTTTTTTTTTTTTAAAAAGTTCTAAACCTCTTAAAAAATCACCCGTTAGGTACGACATATTTATCAGTACTTGCCCGTTGAAATTATCTGAGCTGTTTCAAGCCAAGAGACGAACTACTCGTCACTCGTTATTTTGTTGATTTTCTATTTTTTTGTAATTTTTTATGAGAACGTGTAAGTATAGACTGTACGATTTATATCGATTGCGTTCGATGTAAACCGCGTACGCGAATGAACCTAAAATAGTAATCGAATTTATTTTCAATTATCAAAAATATTTTCAAGCCCGTTTACAAATTATATTTTCCTTACACGTACCTAAGCTTATGATATAATTGGCAGCTAAATTAAATATTACGTACCTATTTAGTTGGCAAACTGATAGCATTGCACATGCCACGGATTCAACGCACGGAAATAATTAAAATGCGTTCAGCTTGAGAGACTTGGCGCATCAATTGCGGTCTATTAGTGGGGACAATTTTTGTGATTTAATGCGCACACGTTGGACCACTTAAAATGCAGAAAGCAACTTTCTTATGACTTCAGTTTTTTTTACGTTCTTCTTTGTTTTTTTTATAGGTCTTTCAGATTGTCTTTGCATTCGCCATCGTTGCAATTGCGACATGTGATTTGCATCTGCCCAAACGACCAGGCTATCACGGCTGGCCTCAAAAATCGGCCAAACAAACCGGAATTGGTCGCAATCCACCAGGAAAGCGAACACTTGTGCTGCAAATTCGTAGCGATAAGCATGTCCCAATCGTTTTGAAGAGACCTCCCCATCAGCAGGCTCTATTGCAAAGACCAATTGGACGTCCGCACAAGGTGATTTTTAAGAATGGTCCAGTGCTTAACAGCAAGCTCGTTGGACGCAAGCCAACAACCGTTCTTAAGATCAAAATACCAAATGTGAAGCCAGCGCATTTCGAGAAGCCCTACCACTACGAACAGCCTTATCAGTTGGTTTCTGAAGTTCAAAATTTACCGGTAAGTGGAGACTTCAATTGATCGATTGTCTATTGAACTTACTCATTTTCTAGCTTGAGGAGAACCCGCACTTCGTGTCGGACCACTTTGCTCCCATTCACACAATTCCAGCGCCAAATTTGGGCATCCAAGACAATCACATCTTCCAGTCGGAACAGTATCTTCCTCCACAACCCCAACCGTACCACGCCAATCATTACCAAGTCAATGAAGATCAAACGAATGATCAGACGATTTTAGATCCATTCTCGGGCAAGCAGAAACTCTTTGCCCCAGATCCAGATCCATCTCTGCCGACGGCTAAAATCCGTCCCGCCACCGAGCCCTACAACACACCCAGCAACGGAAAGCCTCTGCCCGCTGATATACAGTCAAACTACTTGCCACCCTCCCAAGCTCAGGCTCTCACTCAAGACGGGGCACAAATACCAGAGTTGTATGGAATTCAGTATGTTGGCCAGCCTATTCAACTCTCCCCGATTGCTGTACAAAACCCAACATACCTTGTGACTCAGTCGAATCAACTCTTCCATCAGCACCAACAAGAGCTTTTCAGGCCCGCTGCTAACAACATTGCCTCCTCATATGCCGACGCCGATCTGACGCAACAGGTAGCCAGTAATGGACAAATTCTGCAGTCTGCGAAGGATCCTGCCAACCACATTCATCCAGAATATACAGCTGCCGATGTGGCGATCCATGCTGCACCTCAATTTGCTGCTTTGATTGCCGCCCCACCAGCCTCCACGGCTCACACGGTGCAAATTGAACAAAGAGCACCATTCCAGCTGACAAATGTCGCTGCTCCACAACAGAATGGCTTCGTAGTATCAAATTATTTTGGCAATTCCCACGCTGATTCGCAGCTTCTCCAAGCATTCGCCGAAGAAGAAGCCCAACGAGAACAAGCTGAAGGCCAACATCAGGCTCAGGCTGAATACGAACAGCAGATACAATTGGAACAACAGGAACAGCAATTGCTCTTGCAACAGCAACATAATCACCAACTGGAACTGCAGCAGCAACAACAACAGTATGAGCTGCAACAGCAACAGCATCAGCAGCATCAACAATATGAGCTGCAGCAGCACCAGCAACAGCAGCAACTTCACCAACAGCATCAGCAACAGCAGCATCAGCAACAGCAGCAGCATCAACAGCATCAGCAATTGCTTGTAGCGCAAAATGCACATGCTCAAGCGCAGACAACAGTAGATCCAGCACAAGCCGCATTCGAGGAGCATCAGCGTCTTGTTCAGCAACAGCTGGGACCACAATCGCTGAGAATATTTGTGCCCGATGATGAGGGTGGATTTACAGCGGATGGGGTAAGTATTGATCACAATTCCGAATGATGGGTCTTAAGATGCATGTCTCCAATTACAGCGTCCAAAACTGCAGAGGCGTTCCGATGAAGGGTCAATTAAAAATGAAAACTCTAATGAAGAATCTGTTCCCGTTTCATCATCAGTTGGGGTTTCCAGTGTAAATCGGAAGCAATAAGAACTTCCCAGGGACTCTTCCTTAATAACTGATATTAGTTTAAGCTAATTGTATTAATTTATTTATTATTTTTTAACAAATTGCGTGACTTTTGGTGCATCTTACGGCATCAATGGATATTTGAAAGACTAACAGACTTTGATTAAAGCTCAGATAAATATATTATTACCTATACAAAATAAATTTATTGGTTTCATTTCCAACGATTGTATATAGAATATTTGAATAAAAACCGATGATCTTTAAAATATACTTAACTATTTTTAAAAGAGCTAAAGGACCATTCACATGAGAGCGAATTGCGAACCACGAACTGGCGAATATTCGTAGATTCTGACATTTCATTCACATGAAAACTTTTTTTTAGTAGCAGGTACCCGCGAATCATTTGTATTGTTGAAGGTTAAGTTCGAGCGAATTTTTCATTCGCAGGTTTGTGGATCGCGACTGTTTTATGTGGATTGTGAATAAAATGTGACAGTTCGCGGCAAGAATTTTCAATTCGCGGGAGAATTGCTGTAATTGTAAATTTCGTTACTTTAATCAATCAAGTCTCGGTTTTTTGTAGATTGGGTGTTATATTCATTGAATATAATGCTTTTGTAGTAACACAAATAACAATTTTCAATTCATAAATACCGGTAAATTGATTTGTTCGCAGTTCGCCTATTCGCAGTTCGCGCTCATGTGAATGGTCCTTAACTACGATTTTTGTGTACATTTATTCCTTTAATGCTGAAGTGTTCCATCGGCAAATACACTGCACTGGTTCATCTGTTTTGCTGAACACTACCAATAGCTGTGAGCAGCTGTCAAAAATTCTTCTGTCACTTTGATCACGTTGAACGAACTACAAAGTTGAAAGTAAAACGAAGAAAAGGAGAATCAAAACAAGAAATTTATAGAACCTTCTTCTTGAAAACTAGACTATATTATAAATCTTTTGCGCAAAATGATTATCCCAATTCGGTGTTTTACTTGTGGAAAAGTAATAGGTAACAAATGGGAGTCTTATCTGGGACTGCTACAAGCGGAATACACCGAAGGGTATGTAAGTGAACTGATATCGAAATTTCTTATTCACTTCCTCCCATTGCAGAGATGCTCTCGATGCTTTGGGCCTGAAAAGGTACTGCTGCCGCAGAATGCTTCTCGGGCATGTGGACTTAATCGAAAAGCTTCTCAATTACGCTCCATTGGAGAAGTAAATCACAGATGGGATTGTAGAAATGTTTATATTTAGGATAAATACGTAGGAAACAAACAAAGAGTCGTGTTTAATAAATTTTATTTTAAAAATTGCGCTTAACAAAATTGTATTCAAATCTACATTTTATCCATGAAATGGGGTTGTCCGTTATTTTCACGGCGACGTGTCAGGATTTCACATCCATTCTCAGTAACTAGCAGTGTCTGCTCAAACTGCGCCGAGCGCAAACCATCTGCAGTAACTGCAGTCCAGTCATCGGGCCACTGGTCGCTCTTAGAAACACCCTCGGATATCATTGGTTCAATGGTAAAGGTATTACCGGCTTTCATGACTCCAACGGCAGAGTTTTCTGTGGAAACGAGAACAAGTTAGAGTAGGTACACCGATTTGGATGAAGGTGAATGCCTTACTAGCATAATGAGGCACATTTGGTGCTGTGTGAAACAGACGATGAATACCGTGTCCGCAGTAGCTCTTAACCACACTGAAACCATGCGGCTGGACATATTTCTGTATGACATTTCCGATTTCGCGGTACTTAACACCTGGCCTGAAAAGTTAAAAATGCATCAATGTTTCTTTGGACGGAGCGCTCCTCACAACCCACCTAACAATATCGATTGCCTTTGAAAGCGCCTCGTATGTGACTTTTACCAGTTTCTTATGCTTGTCGGATACATTTCCAACAAAAAGCGTCTCGTTCAAATCGCCATGGAAGCCATGGTGATACACCGTGATATCTACATTGCAAATATCGCCGTCCTGCAGCGGTCTGGTGTCCGGAATTCCATGGCAAATGACTTCGTTCACCGAAGTGCAGCACGATGCCGGAAAATTGTAGTAATTCAACGGCGACGGGTAGCAGTCGCGCTCAATTGCAGCTTCATGTACAATACGATCCAATTCGTCTGTAGTCACACCTATATCGCATGCCTTCGCAGCCTCGTCCAAGCATTCGCGACCCAATTTGCAAGAAACCCTCATGGCTTCGATTTCTTCGTCATCTAGCACTTTGATTGTACTGTTGCCCCGCATAGCCTCTTCTGAGAGGGCACGGCCCTTGGGGTGGTCTGCATAGTCGGGACGCTGAATCGTCTCCGGGACCGTACGTATTGGCGTCTGTGGATAGGGACGCAGTTTTCCACTAAAACGATAGTATGGCCAGGGGTTGTAGCCATTAGTCTCAGTTGTGTCAGCAGCTCCCGAATTGACAGAACCCTCTAAAAGAAGATTTATGATTCAAGTTTTCTATTGGCGACATCTATTTCCAATGTGATACTGTGATAGTACTTACGTGCGAGAGCGTGAATGGTCTTGTGCTCCTTCCAGTAGCCCTTAAAGCAGGCTTGCGAACAAAAGTACGAGCCCTGGATGCCGATTTTCAGACATGTGGGGCACTGAAGTGTGGCGTCTTTGTTGCAATCCGGAGTTTCACACTTGTGGTTGGCCACCGACATTTTAGATGTGATTAATTGCTGTCCTCCAAGTTAATTAAAACAATTATAAATAGATTTTTCTTCGCTAGAAAATTACTTGTTTCCACCGGCGGGCAATGCGATATGCGAGTGGTGAAAAAGTGAATGCACAGATGGAAATATTTTGACAGATGAGAGGTTATAATTTTGTGTTGTCGCTTCGCTGTTACATTGCACTCGTTATAAAATTAGTTGTCAGTAGGTAAGTGGGCAAATAAAAAATAAAAACACTAAAACTTGGAATTACTTGTCGAATTACTACGACAGCTAAGAGATGTTAAATAAGTGGCATAATTCTTTATTTAAATGATGATAAACAAACTGAGCAAGCAATTGTAAGTTAATTAGATTAGGTATTGTTATTTAAATATCTCATGCGCCTACGAGTATTCACCATTCCTAACATTGGTGGATGCAATGTATTGTTCAGATGTAGGTGTCGCTGGTAAATACATTTTTGAGAAGACTGTCGTTATTTAATTTCTATTTGCATTTTGTTTGAGTTTCATAGAGTTAAATGGTGAACCGTCAGTTGAATTATGATGCACATAAATTTGCTCTTGAATGTCGGTTCAGTCAAATTCAATTGGGTTTGGGTTAGTTATTTAAAACAACGGTTTGGTTGTCAAATCTTACAAACGATTACGTGCTTTTTGTTGGTTTTGCTAAGAAATTCAGTCATTCTGCCTACAACCAAAGGACCAAGAAAACTGCTTATGATTGACTCCACACAGGTTTCGCTGAAATTTCATCAGTTAATATTTACGGCTGCTGAAAATTCAATTAAAAACCTAGCGACAATTTCACATTTTGTTAAATTATACAAAGGTGCCTAATAAAGAGGAGTAGTAGTGCAACTTGACTAGGTTATGTTTGAAATCTTGAAGTGTAATTCTCTTCTAAAAATAATCAGTAACGATATTAGATTGTTTGGAAAAACGTCAATATTTGACGAAAATATTATGTAAAACAATGGTTACGTTCAACTATCTAGTTTATGACAGTCTGACAGAGGTGTCTGACTAGATGTATCTCCTCGGTTTTGACTGGCTGAAATCGGTAACGTGAGCAGCTGTTTCAGTTGCCGTTTATGGAGGTGTAGAAGACGAATCTAGTCAAGAAACTCGTGACTGAGTACTAAGTTGACAGTTCGGATATGTGGATGACGTTGGAAAAGTGACGTTCCCGACGATTATAGTTTTTGTCTTCAGGTTACATATATTCCAGATCAATCTAGTGGAGTTAAGATGACTAGATTTTTGAATGTGCCCAATTAATGGTCTTTTATAGTGCCTGTTTGACAGCAAACAAGTTTAGACGTCTTTTAAAAGAGTTTATCCAGTTCTCACGCTACATTACAGAACAGAGTATAAGGCTGCTAAATGATGTCAAACCTTTGTCAATGACCATTGCGATGCAGCTTGTGTAACAAAAGTAAAAATAATTTTAATTTACATATTAGTTGTATGTCTGTTCTTTGTGTTGTGCTATCGTCAAAAGTCTTCTGAGAAATCTCAAAAATTTAGCCCAATCGACACAGCCAAATTTCACAAAAGCTAAATTTTTATTCAACACACACACAGAAATGTCAAAAAATTATCCGAGGATAATTATTTAGCGCAATTGACACACGGCCTAATGTCGATTTCCATTGGGATTTTACAGATTTGCTCTCAGATCTCAGATTTTTCGTGCCCAATGGAACATAAAACGAGATTTTTCTTCCTCCGCATTTGTGGTAGTGCGTGTTTGAAAAGTCAGCTGTTCTTAAATTGCAATTTATGCTTATAAAAATCCACTCAATTTGTGTTGATATCCATTGCGCCGGCCAAATGTAAATTTTTCTTTATTTTTCACAGACTGGCCTTCTAAATACGTAATTAATACACACTTTAAAGTTTGACAAAAGGCAAATGTTTTGGTGTTAGTGTAAGTAGATGTGAATCTTGCTCAGATATCGAGATTCGAAAAATTGCTCTGACTCTCAAAAAAGTGCTTTTTTTGCGGCCAATGGAACATGAAATCTGACAGCCAGCTGATTTCGAGAGCAGAAAAACTGCTCTGACTCTGAAAAAAAGTGCTTTTTCTGTCCCAATGTAAATCGACATAAGTATTGTATAAGATTTCGCAAAACTAATATCGTATGTCCTAAAATTAATCATACTTTTTGACATTTTAAAGGTTCAACCATAATACTGGATTATGTAGAATTAAGCTGACACTAGCTGTGGATGGAACCACAAATTAAGCGCTTATACAAAAACCCGCGAATTTCCGAACTAGATCTTTCTAACGTTAGAGCACAGATAAATAACATAATATTATTTAAATGACATAATATTATTTATCTGTGGTTAAAGTGTAAATTCAAGCGCAAGTTAACCGCACTGAATTCACATCAAATTGTCAAAGGCATAAGTAGCAAACAGATACGCACCTCATTTAATTTAACTGTGCAAATATGTATTCACTCTGCAGGCAAGTGATAGGAGGTAGAAAGTGTCTCTTGTTTCCCCTAAGCTTTCAGTCTTTTCATAAATAGTTTGTGGTCATGACATTTAAGTCAAATAATGCAATGACACGTTACCTTAAGCTAAATTTTCAACAATTGTTTCATGTTCATCCGAATAGAAGAAAATATTTTCCTCTTTGCACAAGTTCCCAAGGTACCTACATATTCCTCCATCAGAAAAGCCATGAAAACATTTACGGAAAACCTTAAACAAAAGTGCAAAAGTCTGATAACAATTTCACTCAGTAACTTACTCGGTGTAACTTTCACTTGAACACTATACACATCACTTGTACAAACTGCTTCCGAAATCAAAAACAAAAGTGCGCAAAACTTGGTTGCAGCTCATCAGAATACAACTTCCTTCAGCCTTGTGAGGCGTGCTCCTGCTCAGTCCTCAGTGCACTCCATTGCTTCTGAATATGACTTTAATTAATTTCCGATGTTACATCTCGAACTTTCTCGATACCCCTCTCAGTTGGAATAGAAAAACTATGCTCCATGCATACAACTTCTGCATAAGTATTTTAAAGTTTTACAAAGTTTGCGAGTATACGTGCTACAAAAACACCAATTTCAGGACGCTTTGCGAAAGTTCATAATTAAGAGTAAACATTATTCACTAATTATTGAACTGTGGGAGCTCTTTTCACGTTTAGGAACTTTTCGTTACATACCTACCGGTCCCTCTGTCAAGCTTGAGGCTGCTCCAAAGTATTCAAGAACTATCACTGCCACCCATCATCGTTATGATGATACCCTCTGATATTCCTCTGTACTGTTTCGAGTTACTTTAACCTTACCATCTAACGGTAATCGCCAATCAAGTCTTACCCTATTAAATTTAATTTTATTTAAAATTCGCCTCCCTTGTGGGCGCTTATCTAGCCTCGGTGTGCGCTATAACAAAAGCCAGTGATTTGAGGGAAAGCAAAACTTTAACTACTTTATGATGAAGACATTATCCATGCATGGGTCTCGTGTTGTATACCGGTTGAACGGGGGACCGGAAGGAGTCGGGAGTGAAGCCATGGAAGACAACCTGATGCTCCGAAAACCCAATTAAACTTGGAATGTGGGTAGGAGCAGCACTCTACCCTTCTCACATATTTCGCAGTTTAATCGGGGACACACTTCGAACTTTTTTCTTCTCCCATGTACTCGTATATGCGAGGACGAGCTGTACCTACAATCTATACTCGAAGGAGAAGGATACGAGCGAGAGAGCGAACACATTATAAAAGTTTTCAATTTAATTTTCAATGCGGAAATTCTTCTTTCCCTGATGTTAAGGATATAGACATATCCCGAACGGGAGCTCACGTCTAGCGACGCTGCTCACTGTTCAGTGTGTTCGGCTCGTGGGCCGGCTGTCGTGATATGCGCTTTCGCTGAAAAGGAAACATTTTACATAATTAAACTTGTGTTACTTATCTGTGCGATAGTTGTGCTGGCAGCGCAATGATGATGTGTGTCTGTCTCTGTATAAGTCAGGGCACATGAGTGGCTTCACCATATTTTCAGTTTCTGTATGAATTCTTCGAGTTCCAGCTTCCAGGTCATGGGGAGGTTAAGAGTTGCGTCCTTGCTTGATGGAATTTTTGCTGTGTTCGTCTTTTTTTCCGCCGATTGAGCATTTTAGTTTTGCCCTTCTTAATAAGACTCAAAGTGAATTGTAATTTTTACTAAGAGCTAAACGGTTGAAAGGGAAATTACTTTGTAAGGGTAAAAATGTGCTGGCGCATACCAACGGCTATCGAGTGCGGCGTCTTTATCGAAGTGCAAATATATCGCGCGATAAAGGTTGTCAAGTTGTCAAGTTGAACTAAGTATCTACATATGTATAGAAGGCCCGGTTCTAAATGGAAAGTTGCTATCCTAACTTGCAATAGGCATCTCCTGCCATTTTCCGTGTAGGACTGGTGTTGGCAGCTTCAGATGTCCGGTGCTGGTTTGCCAAAATAAATTGTTGGTCTTGCTACTAACGACTACTGTCGTTTTAGTCAATGGAGTTAGTGTGGAATGATTTTCCTTTCAGAAGATTTTTTAAACTCTGACGGTCAAAATATTATACTTGTCTCGCAACTCCAGCTATCTCTAAAGTTTGGCACTAGGCTGTTGCTATTGATGCCAAATCAAGAAAAAATAAAAATAATAAAAAAATATTCGCAATCAAACGAAAGATTAAAAGGGGCCAGGACCCCAATTTTTAAATTCCGCAAAGGATAGTTCGTATCGTAAAATGTTCTCATACCAAGAAAATTGGTATTCTGAAAGGTGTGGGTTTTTTTCCCACCTTTGCGAAAATTATATTCACCTCTCGAATGAGGTAGAATTTAACAGCCGTGTTCGGTAGAAGTTTTCAATACAGAAAAAATAATAAATTCTTTTTCTATAAAATTGTAAGATAATTTGTTTCTTTTTGATAATTTAACTTTTTTTAAAATTCATAAGTAACATCTTAAAAACAACCATCAGGTTTAAGTGGTCAAAAAAAGCAAAAAGAAAATTTGGACGGTTTCGTTTTACGTATTTCTTTAACTGGGGCCTCATAACTTGTAAACTCATAATAAAGCTGGGTGGACAACCGGCTTAACAATATGTCTAGCAACTAGATCTGGCCACAGCTCGACCTAAAACGTTCTAGATACTTGATCACCTTTGATAGGAAGCATATCAGTGCTGCAATAGGTGTCACCACAGGACACTGTCTGATAGGCAGGCATGCAACAAGGCTTGGCGTATTTTCAAACGATTTTTGCAGAACATGTCTTGACGGAGGAGGAGGAAGAAACCATACTCCATCTCCTCTGTACCTGTCCGGCTTTCTCGCAAAGACGAAAACTCTATTTGGGAGCGTTCTACTATAGTGATCTGAACGATCTAAAATGCATAGACATTCTTTGTCTCCTTCGCTTCATCAGAAGCTCCAATTGGTTCAACGAGTAGGAGGAATTGAATTTTAGATTCGTGTGGTATCACAAGGGACCTTATAATGCTCTAAGTGTGTCGACAGCCAACTGAACCTAACCTAACCTTAACTGGGCCTTATATTACAAATGTTCGGCGATATGAGTTCAGCATTTATTCGATTCTCAATTAAGCAGTGAGGCGAAATCGAAATATACCGAACTATCCTAGAGCCCCAAGATTGCTTTGAACTTATGGCACTACAAATATTTCCAAACATAATTATTTATAGCAATGCGAAGGAATTGATTTGAAAGCAAATGTACGATGTTATTGTGCTCCAAATCTCGGCAAACAACGAAAATGATTTATGCCTTTGCTAAGCGACTAGAACCGGATTTGGTAATTGCTCAAATCGAGTAAAGCGATCGAAAAACAACAACAAGAGCTGTGTTTTTTTGAGCTTCTATCTCAGCAAAGCAAAGTAAAGTAGGATTTTCAGTACGCTAATTACAACAACTACGTTATACTTGACACTTCGAGAATCGCAATAGTTGTTGTAATTGCGTGCTGAAAATCCTACTTTACTTTGCTTTGCTGAGATTGGAGCTCAAAAAAACACGGCTAAGATTGATCAGAATTGTTTGATTATTGAAATTTGAATATTATTTTTCTAACACACAAATTTTTTTTAAAGAATCAAACTCACTCATATACGAGATGCAAATCCGCATGGAAAACACTGACGAGTAACATTCGAAGTGAAATTCTCGTACGCGGATATTAGAGAATTGCTATTTTCAGTTTTTCGCATCGCATCGGAGATTTTCACAAAGAAACCTATGCGAGAATTTTTGAGAAATGGGGGTAAAGGCAAAAGGGTTCTATAGGGATTAGTGGCGCAATCTTGTTTACTAGGTAGTTTTTGTTCCCTTGTAATGCCTATACCCTTTTCACACCGAGCCGAAAACCGGGTTTTCGCGAAAAAAAACCGAAACAACATCGAAAACATATTTCAGTTTTGAAAACGAGTCGTTTAAACTCGTTTTCCACGAAAACGGCTTCCAATCGTTGGGTTGTTGAAACAAACACACCTTTTGCAATACTCAACAGAATAGCTGACCGAACAAATGTCACAACTCACAACTTAAAATTATTTTCTACTAATAATTAATGGGCTATAATAATAATAAAAAATTTTGGCGCAACAGGTCCGTAGGGAGCCTAGGCCTAACTTCTCACAACCATTCGTTTTGTGTGAGTTTTCATTTTTGGAACGAATGGAAGGGATCTACAATTTTATGCCGATTCCAAACGGCTAATTGAGAAGCTCTTTCATGACAGTTATACTCTCGGATGTTTGTTAGACGTTCGCGAGAGGTGGCGCAGTGAAAAAACCCTGAGTTGGAATTTGGGTTTTTGCGGGATTCGAACCTGAACCCCTCGCTTAGTAGTCCAACACACTAACCACTATGCGACTGCGCCTACAATTGTTATTAATATTGCTAATATTGTTTTTAAATGCACTAAATTCATTTTATATGTTAATTAATGCGATCGAAATTTGAAACCAAAATAGTTTGCACCGAAATTTAATGACTGGTGCCTAACAGCTGATTGAAACTTCAAACGAAAACCAGTTGGAGTTTGATGTGAATGCATCGACGAGTTATCAACGAAAACCCAACCCCAGCTCTGTAATGAAATGTACTACAATGAAACCTTTTTTCAGTTCATCGTATTTTCTGTGCTGCTCCTAAGAACAACTTTAGTATAGCCTGTTCGAAATTACTAGAAACTAGATTAGATATATCAGAAAAACTCGATTTCTTATAGTTTCCAGTGTCAAGTGTTTTAGACAGACCTTCGCTTGCAGTCTGCCGATAATTGTATGCTCATGTGGTTATTGCTGCGGTTTATAGTATCTACTCCATCCGAAACCTATAGCTTTCATAATTTTATTCGCTTCAGATAATTTCGGGAAATTCAAAATTATAAACCAGTTGCAACTTTTTTACTCACTCCGACGGCACACACAAGCCACAAATTAATTACCAGTGTTATCCTTTTATTTGCATATAAACCCGGTACAAAGTCAACCTCAAATAAACCAACAAAAAGAAAACATAAATAATGTGAGGGGTTATTGACACAACACGTACCTAGTACACTCTCTCCGAGAGGTTCTTCCGTAAAATGTTTACACAAGGGAAATTCTGAAAAAAAAAAAAAACATTTTACTCTGTTTGTCAAATACTCGTAGAATTAACCCCCTTCGGTTGGGTACTAAGAGGATGATGCATGTATACTTGATAGCATAAAGCATGTAGTACAATTCAAAGGCGTTGGTAACACTGACCACATGCTGGACCGGGGACATTCATGTCGTTTTCCATTGGTTTCACTCGGGGATCCACTCATTCTGTAGTCCAATGGAACAAGAAAACTGCTTCTGATTGAATCCACAAGAGTATTGGTGAAATGGCAAAAAATAATCTACGGCAGCCGTCAGTTGGCTTGCATAAAATACACAAACTACACTTGTGTGAGTGCTTCTTGAGTGGATTCTGACTTCAAATCCAGAAGCGAAATTCTCTCCTCAGAATCACCGGAAGAGTATTTTTTGTGCCAATGGAACGGTTTCAGAAGTGATTTTTTCGATTCCGGACTCTCCCGGACGCTTCTTTTTGCCCAATGGAAAACGACATCAGTTTGCTTATATCATTGTGATGTGTGCGTCCTTTGTCCAACCCCCAATTTGTTTTTATCACTTTGACGACACTGTTATCAATTACATCATTGCAAAGTGTCACTGTGGAGAGGCATACAATGCCAGCGACAGTGATACTTTGCTGTCAACCTCTATGGGCCACCAAGGAACATTGCTGCCAGAGCGAAGAGAGGTTCTTTCGATGCCAGAGGTTGAGAAGGTTGAAATTCCATACCAATCCAGGCTTGCGCACAAATATGTTGAAAGAGATGCCCATGCCATTCAACGGAGCTCTCTGTTTACGTTTTGTTCGGATTTTTTTCCTCATGGAGGATATTCAACAGAGTTTAGGGGTATTTCATGAAGGACTTTGTATGCGAATGCGGATGTAATGCACAAAGTACAAGTAACAGTTGAAAGGGAGTCTTATTACAGTGCATGGTTGTTATCAGTTGGGATGGCTTTTACCAGTGGCGCCTGTGGTAACTTATAATTGAAGGCGCATCTGTTTGATTTATAATAAATTTATTAGCCATCTGGTAGGTGACGTCTCATGCGTGACCTTTAACTGACTATAACTTTTCTGAATGATTTTCACTTTTCCTCTTCCACTTCCTATTCTTTACATTTTGTAGGCTTTGTTATATTTTATTTTTAATTGCCTATACTTTTTTTGTGGGCGGTAAACAATAGTATTTATTTAAATTTGTTGTTTCTTCTCTGGATTTTTCCTATCTGTCTGCTGGAATTTTTGTTTTGCTCGTAGGTACTTCTTTTGTTTTTCTTTATTCAGTATGTAAGTCTGCAAACGTTTGTCGATGCCAGGTTGAACAAATAAAATATGACACAGCGGAAGCACAACGTTTTTCGGTAGACAATGAAGTGAACATTTTGGTTTTAAACAAATAAGTGCGTGTATATTTACTAAAACAATATCGAGTAAAACTTTTCTTAGCATCGAGTCACTGCACTTGAACATAAGCAGTTTGTATTCTAAATTGAAAAAAGTTTAATTGACAACATTAGGTAGGTTTTAATGAAGATTTTTTTTTTGAAGCAAACCAGAGGAGAATTCTCATTACAGACTCACACTTACTCACTGCTTGTACTTGATACTTCAGATATTTACACTGGATATTAATCCTAAGCATTAGTGAGTTGGAAACAAACATTCATTACCCAACATGCAAAAATACATACCTAACACGTATTTTGGTCGGCCATCTTGTTAAGGTGGTAGGAATTATGGGAAAGTTCTGCATGTTGATATTTTTACAGAGCTATTGTCGTTTTCGATTTGGCTTTTTGGATTTTGAGAGAGATTTCAGATTTCTGCAACCAAAAGCGAACATGAAATCTGAATTTTGTTCGTGTTCTTGAGTTCGAAAAAAAAAATTCCGCTTGGACTGGAAATTCATTTCAATTGATTTTCACACATTTCACGCATTTCGAAATAATTTAGTATTAAACGATAAATAATTTGTAACAGCCAGCTGAGAAAAAATCGGGATTTCTGAAAAGCACCTCAGATAAAAAAGAAAAATAGTTTTATTTTTTTTATGCGAATCGAACATGAAAAGCTATCTCGATCAAAAACAAAATACATTTTTTCTCATAAAAACAGAACGGCTTCTGTAATGACCCTTTTTTTTGTGATTTTAGAAATGCTGGTCGTAGGAACTTGCATTTATTTCCGTTTGACTTATCTTTATTTATGGGTAGACAGTAGACAATTTTGGCCATCTGAGGTCTGTTCCTTTACTTTTGTAGTACAAATGGAAAAGACTGTCAAAATGGAAGTGGTGGGGATAAATTCTCTCACAGAGAGAGAGAGAGAGACACATAAAAGTTAGGGAACGTTTTGTGGTAAGTAATCTATGAAAAATGACAGATAGATAATTTAATAATATTCCAAAAAAGTGGTACGAAAAGTCGTTAAAATGTCTGATAAACTCGAGGACTTTGATAATTTACTAAGAAAACTAGTTACATCATCTAAGTAGTGGTGAAAGTGATCTGAAATCGAGCTTCTTCTTGATGAATCCGATTGAATCCGATTGAACTACAAGCATTTCTGAAGAGGAAAAAGCAGCACTGCATTAAGAATTACATGCATGGTGAAGATTTTGTTCCTTGCTACAGCGAAGAAGAATTTAATTTGTTGATTAAATTTCGTAAGATTCTCAGTCGAGGGTAATATCCTGCTCTCGACGAAGCAATAGTATCTAACATTAGTTACGAAGTTCTCTTTTAAGAATTTTTTGAGATAAGGAACATATTCGTTGAATTAAGCAGTAAAAAATCGTAAGATTTAAAAGTAAAGGAACACACCTCTCATTTGTATTCTCATTCATGTATTTATTAGCATTGACTGAGGACAAACGGATCTCTCTGTTCCACCATTTGCAAAAATGGGTGCGCGTGATATTTCAAATTATACAAATCCAAACAAAAATATTAATAAACGATAAGGGGTATGTAAGGGTGAACAAAGAGAACGCCCTGACAGAAGTGTTTTCCATTTAATACTCGTGTAGCCATGGCCTTCAAAAATAAAAAAAAAACATTTATGGACAACTATGTTAAAAGACTGCTGAGCAATTATAGTTTTCGGTTTCTTTTTCAAAATTCAGATCTTTTAGTCGATTTTGTAAGCTTTCTTTTAAAGAAAATATCACTGAACAAAATACTTACTTAAGAGCCTTAATAAAATTTTATTTAACATCCATTTGAATATCTTGTTAACACATAAAATTTAAGTATCAACAAGCAGTTTGTGGTTGATAGAAAATTTGATGAATATTACAATATTTCATTTCTTGAGAACCGTAATACCCAGCTCATCGATAAAACTATTCACAATACAATGCACAATTCATAAACAATTTTTATAGGTTGGTAACCATAATACCGATTCATTTATTTTGTTGATAAGTATCAATTATTATCAAATATCGTGTTGATATTTTTGATAGCCATAATAGGTCTGTTAATTTTTTACCAAAAGTCGTATCAAATTTTTTTAATTGCTAATGGCCATTACATCAGCCAGCTGTCAATCGTAGTAAAGAAAAGTTCTGAACGTCTGCACTAAAAATGATTATTAGCACAACGCAATGAGACTGACCAACATTTTTAGAGTTGACTTTAAATAAATGCCTTCACAATAGTTATGTCTTATGTGTATTTTCCATCCTAATTTCACAATTGTGAGCCTTCGAAGGTTGCTATATTGAAAAAATGAGAAAAAGAGGAATTTAAACATTTTTAGGGGGTACAACTTTTAAATTGCGGAGCCAACATCTTTAACAAACGTCAAGACCTCTTAGTTTTCTATTTAAGATGTAAAAAACAAAATGATGAGGACAAAGTCTTTTTGAAGACGAAAAAGGTATGCAAATACTGCCCCAAACAAGGGTGTACGCATGGTAACCCTAACTTTCGTAAATTCATTTTTTCAAATTTTTATAGGTGGATACAATTGAATTTGCTTCTAAAATCTATGGAATTAAAAACTTCAAACAATGGTCATTCCCAGATCGAGAAAAGGGCCAAAAACAGGAAATTTTACAGAAGTTAAGCCTTTTCTTGGCGATTTTTTCAATTTGTATTACTTTTGTCGAACAGCGGTAGCACTGGACATCAGCAACAAGGTGTACGATCCCTCACCGAAAGAACTTGCGAGTAATGAACACAGATCATTCGATATTTGAAGCTCGTTGGAATATCGAAACAGGACGAAGTTTACTCCACTAGTAATAGGCAGACTGAATAATGCCAACAATATCATAGCCATAAATATACCATTATTATGTAAGTCATTCAGCAGAAGGTCCGCAAATGTTCAAGACAAATGATTGATAGCTCGCAAGCGTCCTCGATAATCACATACGAACTGCCAACTTAATACCTATGCCTGAGTTACTTGACGATCTGCGATGCTCGCTCAGACCTACACCTTTTTTGCCTGCTCAATGAAGCTGTACCTGCGTCTTAAAGAGCAACAGGATTTTCCGTTGGTATTCAGTTGACCTTTTCAGAAAACAAAGCAGCTAGGCGTGAACTTTCGACAGCCGGTTGTGATATTTACACAGGAGTTTCTGGCTAAAGGGCAGAGTGGGAAACTTTTGCACATTTTATCGGCAGCTAATTACTTGGGATACCCCACCAAACCATATTCACACATATGCAGATTCCTAATTAAATATAGGTACCTATTAATTTAAACACGACATTCTAGCGGTCATAATTATGTATGCAATCACTCGTACCTAATCAAGTGCATCATTCTGTCGCAGGTATAGGGCACAACTAGACGCGAAAACCCTTCAACCTTAATAGTAAACAACGCCAATGCTAAAAATAACCACTGAGCACAAAAAATATCAACACGTATCAGCATCTATATACTGTATCTTTTTCAATTGCATCTCACATCGCATATTGCTCGCAATTGCTGCCACTGTACGAGTATACTCGCCATTGCTGTACGAACACAAAAGTATATTCACTTGTTCGGCTTGATTCGTCTCCTTCCTGTGCAAGGGGGACTGACTGCTGCTGCCGCTTCTGGTCCATGGTGGATGGTGTTGCTGTTGATGGCGATGTCATGCCGCAATATTCTTTTGGAACAATGATGCTGCAGCAGCATCATCATCATCACACGCTCAGACACTCGTGTAGGTACTCTCCTCAACAAAATTCAATTGAATTTCATTTTCATTTCTAAAAGATAATACCACATAGAGCAGAGCAGAGATACGGCACATCGGCCACAGAAGCAGCAGCCAGCAGATAGAATTTTATTCTCAGCTACAGCAGTCAGTTGAGTTGAAGCCACCAACCGTGGTAGACGAAAATACGCCGGGCGGAGTTTGCTGTAAGAACTAAGAAGTAGTGTTAAGGTACGGCTCGTCGGTTAAGGTTTATTTGTCTGGGCGCTGCTCTACGATTATATGTAACGACGGAAAAGGACCTCAGATACTATTCGTGGGTGGATGCTTTTAAGTGCTTATTAACCAATTCAGTGCGGTCGGTGTTTGTGGCACAGTGCGGCTACATCTCTTATCAATTGTACCGCACAAGTGAATCTGAATCCCCTCTTTAACCATGTTAACAAATGTTATTCACTAAAGAAAAAAATATATATACCCTTCCCCTGCTCCCATACACGAGTATTTGTCCAATCAATTGAATCGAGTTGAATTCGCCTCTCCAAAGCCGGCGTCTAGGACCATTCAGCAGACTTGATTCCCTTTGTTCAAGGTTCGTATACTACCCCCGCATCATCATCAATATCAGCGGGCCAAATGAGGCCTTTCAGCGAGAGATTCATGAGTGGATTCGTGATTTTATCCCGCTTATCGGCATTAGATGAACGTTCTCCTTCAATGAGTTCTTAACAAAAAAATATTACAAAGCACAAACAAATTATACTCGAAGCTGCTCCCCTCTGAGCTGACTGACTCGATTAAAAATGTGCTGCGTATGCAGTTTGCACTCGCACCCAGAATGAAGGACTCGTCTTCCTGCCGAAGTGAGATAACGCCAAACTCACCCAGTGCGCTAAACGACGAATAATTGTAATTTATTCTCGTCCCTTACCCACACTAGGACCACACTGCGACCAACTGTGACCATGATAGTGAAATGTGAACTTTTGGGGTTCCTCCGTCTTGGTGGTGGTGGTTCGTTTGCTGCTTGTGGCCTTGATAGGATTACTTTCCTGCGGGAGCAGAATATGCTACGGAGGAACGAAATTAATGATTTGTTGAATCTTTTAATGAGGTTGAACGCAAAATGTTTCAAAGAACCCCAACAACTAAACCAGGAATAGAAAGATGGGGAAACAGAAAAATAAGGAACAACCCTCCACGGGCGATGCACAAGTATTCGTACATAATGAAGAGATGGGTAAATGTACTGGAAACTGTTGTATTCGCAATGAATCTGTGGAATTCTTCGTCTTTATCACACTAATGAGATTTTAAATTCCACCATTCGTTTACTACTATTTAATTGTTTCGAAGGATACAAAAAAGAAAAAGAAAAAAGAAACGAATTTGGCGCTAAAACGGGGGTGGTACGTCCCGCTCTTTTGTGTCCTTTCAATTTTCTTTTGTCTTTCAATTTGCGGGAATGATTTTAATGGTGAATCTTTGACGGGTGTTTCCCAGCGCTGTCATTGTTAAATTATTCACGATGAAGAAGAAAATCCACGGATTGAGTAAATGATATGCTTGGCGATTAAAGTGGCAATTTTTTTTGTCTTGTTCTGGTTTGCTTTGTGTGCAGTGATTTTTCACTTCTATTTTGTGCGGAATAATTTGGATTTTATGTCTTGTAAAGTTTTTCGCTGGAGAGATTTACTTTTATTGAGCTATATTCGTTGCGGGCTTTCCGTGGGTTATATCTTACATTGTGTGCGGTGTCCTTTGATGGGGATTTTATGTGGGACATGGCAGCCGCAGGTATATTGTCATCTATTCGGAATTCCATTTGCCGCATTTGAGGAGATCCCATGTTAATCTGATGTTGTATGTGAATTTTTGCACCATTGTGACCCGGGGGCATACATATATATTTTAAAATGTTGTAGTAAAAAAAATCATAATTGTGACCTATGGATAGGTAGGACTGCTTTTCGTGTGTAATGAGGCTCAGCTAGGTGGATCATCTGACAGGCGGAAGGGGGAAGTATCCGTGTATCTCGATTATAAAATTAATTAAAGAATATAAAATGTTATTATAGCCTATGCGATCGGTTATTTTTATAAAGGGTGTTTGAAATGGAATAAAACAAAGATGATTGTTTTAAATTGGCATGAAATTTGCTTTATTCGAAAAATAATCTTCTGGTATGATAATTTAAATATGATTTCTGGCATATGACCGCCACGGCTGGCTCGGACGTAGTCTAATCTGGAAGTCCACTTTTCGATGACTTCTTCCAACATTTGTGGCCGTATATCGGCAATAACAAGGCGAATGTTGTCCTCCAAGAGGTCAATCGTTTCGGGCTTATCGGCGTAAACTAGCGACTGGAGATATGGACCCCACAAAAAAAGTCAAGGGGCGTTAAATCGCACAATCATGGAGGCCAAATAACGGGTCCGCAACGTGGAACTATGCGGTTACCAAACTTCTCCTTCAATAAATCAATTGTGGCACGAGCTGTGTGACTTATTGCGCTGTCTTGTTGAAACCACAGCTCCTGCACATCATGGTTGTTTAATTGATGAACGAAAAAGTCAGTAATCATGGCTCTATAATAGTCACCATTGACTCTAACGTTCTGGCCAGCATCGTTTTTAAAGAAGTACGGACCAATTATTCCACCAACCCATAAAACATACCAAACAGTCAGTTTTTGTCTATGTAACGGTGTCTCAACATACACTTGAAAATTATCATCACTCCAAATATGGCAGTTTTGTTTATTGCCGTATCAATAATTCAACCAAAAGTGAGCTTAATCGCTAAACAAAATTCGTTTCAAAATGATTTTCAAAATAAATTTTGCAAAATTTGGATGCGTTGTTCAGGCGTCGTTTATTCATGTTGAAATGCCAAACTAAACTTAAAATAAATCACTTGGCAGCTTACAAAATGACAGCCAGTTAAAAGAGTGTTGCCAACTTAAAGTTGTATGCCTCCTAAAAAAAGACCCTTTATTTTATACTCTCTAAAAATCGAACCAATAAAAGTAGTACAGACCCATTTAGAACACTGATTTTGACCTTGCTATAGCTTTTACTGTTTGTGGCTTATGTGTCCGGCTGCCTGAGATACTGCAGCCTATATTTTCTGCGAAAGTTATATAGAAAAAATTGGCTTAGTGGGTTCGGACAGACAGACAGACGGAGAGACATCCGAGCGAAACTAATAAGGTTACGTTTTTTCCCTTTGATGGGTACGGAACCTTAAAAATGAGCTCTTGCCTTCACGATTGACTTCCGTTTTAAAATTCTTCTCAAAATTGCGATGGATAAATACAAACACAACCCCGGGCGAATGCCAAAGATTGTCTGGAAATGTAAGCTCAATTGGTTCGATGTTTTCCAAGATGTAAGACTTCGGATGTTTTTTTTTTCTATGGGAGGTGTTTAATTTTGACCAAATACTATGCTTATGTCCTTCTTTAGGTCCAAGTCTGTTTCTTTCCAATTGGGAATAGTTCAGGCATTTATCTCATCGTTTTTCTTATCCGTATATTTTTAAAATCCGTCTCTATATTCTAAGAGAAATATATGCAAAAGCTCTGGTATTTTTCAGCCTCTAATTCTCTATATCAACAGTCTTATACCGATGAATATCTCTCTATATATAAAATTGTTGCAAGTGCGTTGTGACTTTATAACTCACGAACGGCTCAACCGATTTCAATGATTTTTGGTGTGTTTTATTCGTCTTGAATCAGGGATGGTTTATGAAAAAACAAAAGTTGGAAAATTCTCAACAGGTGGCGTTGAAGGCACACATTTCGTTTTTCATGGGGAAAAACACTTTGAAAAAAAAATAAACTGGATGGAAATCGAGTAGTGACACTTCAAATACAAAAAAAAATATTTTATATTTTCAAAGCAATTGTTGTTGTCAATTATTTTAATTATTTGATAAGCAAACTAGCAAACCCGGTGCACTCCGTTTCGCCACCAGATGGCTTAGTTTTTTGTAACATTTCGTTTGAGGATTAAAAGATGAAGAATAATAATTTTTTTTTATATTTGAAAAGGAAAAACTTTATTTCATTTCACAACAGTAATGAATTAATTTCGATTACAAAAATGAAGTGTAATTTAGTTGAACTTCTCTAAGTAAAAAATGAAAGTGAATCCAAAGAAAATACTGAATCGAAGCGTTATACGTGTCCGCAAATTGTCCGTTTCATTGAAGTGCTCTTTGGTAAACCACATTTTTTGTTTTTTGGTCTGACGTTAACACAAATAAAGCGGATGGTTTCCCAACTCGTGAATACGCAACGTATAGCTGCCCATGTGAAAAACAATGATTTTCTAAATGCAAACTTGCTTGCAACTGTTCAATAATTCGTCTCTTTAACTGTTGTGTTCCCTGTATATTGCACCGCACATTCAGCTGATCCACCATCGACGAAATGAAATATATTTGCAGAAATTGATTCGGTTCATCTGGTGTTGGCTGACTTGGTGAACTTTGTAGCACCTAATTTTTATCTATTTGAAGCTTTTTTTTCGATTTAAACTTAGTTTGGTGATTAAATAAAATTTGTTAGTAATTCAAATTAATTCAATGCCTTTTATTTTCCTGTAAAATAGATGATATTAACATTCAATGCAAAGATTTGTAGTAAAAAATTGCAGTCGTTTGAATTCGAATGGTAAGTCCGTTGGAATCATCGGGATGCGTGGAATCAACACATCTTCTCCTCTATATTCTGCGGTATGCCCGGAAAAACACTTCGAATGAGCTCTTCCTTAGAATCGGTCATGTGGCAGAAATCAGTGGGCAAAGTGATAAGTCCGGTCGAGATATCAACTGCAATCTTTTCATTACCAATGTCCAACAATTGCTTCGAAAACACATCTGCAGTTTGATCTCGTCAATCGGAGTGTCTTGACATGAAGCCATAAATTTCATGCTTTCAAGCACGCATTTAGTTCGTCAGCTGCAATTGATCGTGGGAATAACTGGACGAGTCTCCCGAAAATCACCGGATAATACAACCATGGCTATTCAAAAAATGTTTTGATTGACACGAAGATCTTTCAACGTCCTGTCCACCGCCACCATTGACCTTTTGTGGGGCCATCGTACATTCGACCCAATCGATCAATTTGCATCATTCTAAAATCTTCGCATTTTTTCTTCGATTTTTCAAGAATGTGTCTGGTTGATTTGCATGTTCAGTGGCAATATCAATGCTGAATGTGCAGTTCGGTAGCCTTCTAACAAAGTTGCTGTTATTCCAGATGAAGCCAATGCCAGGGCAACTCATGCTGCGATCAAATCCGTGCCAAAAGCAATGAAAATAAGAACGTTTTGGCAGTACCTCTGGGAGCACCCAGAAAGTAAATGCTACCAGTTCTTTTGTTCACAGCTTCCATCAAAGAGTCATACGCAATCATTTGTTGTCGATTCAATTGCAGAACATTTTTACGAACTGCTTCGGCTATTGCTGCAGTATCGTATTGTTTTGTTGTTCTCTTTGCAATTCGTGGTTGAATGCATCGTGTATTGGACGATTAGGTGATATCATGCCCAACTGCGCACTTTATTCGCCATCAATAAACACTAACTCTAAAAGAAATATTTGTAACTTTAACAGCCTAGAAGAAAACTAACCACACCTATCAACTTGGTTGGTAAGCCTTCTCCCTTCACTCTCCACACCTGTACCGAAGGTGTTATGGTAGCTTTGAGCTGCCCTCCCCATAACCCTACTCACGAATGAGCATAGTACCATGATTGTTACTCATTCATTTTTCGTAACAACCCCTTCGTGAACACTCAAAACGCTCAGGAACTCCTGTTGCCTGTCATCATTGTCCTCGTGTAACATAGTAAACATAAACAAACTTATTAGGTAGCTAGCTATATCGTATATTAAAAAATAAATTTCAAAATTTTTGACAACAACAATTTGCTTGGAAAATCATTAAAATAATTGACAACAACAATATTGCTTTTAAAATTTAAAATATTTTTTTTTGTTTTGTATTTGAAACTACTCGATTTCTATCCAGTTTATATTTTTTTCAAAGTGCATTTCCCCATGAAAAACGAAATATGTGCCTACAACGCCAACTGTTGAGAATTTTACGACTTTTCTTTTTTCATAAACCATCCCTGATCTAAGACCAACAAAACAAAATAAAAATCATTCAAATCGGTTGAGCCGTTCTGGAGTTATATCGTCAGGAAGGAAAACCCGACTTATTTTTATATAAGCAAATTGTTTTTGTCAACAATTTTGATATATTTTTTAAATATAACCAATAAGTTTGTTTATGTTTACTATGTTACATTAAGTAACTTTTTGAAATGGAGTAGATCCTTTTTTATTTCATGGAGTTTTGGAGCGTTTTGAGTTTGCACGTAGGGGTTGTTACGAAAAATGAGCGTGTAGCAATTGTGGTATTCTGCTCATTAGTGAATAGGGTTATGGGGAGCGCAACTCAAAGGTGCCATAACACCTTCGGTACCGGTGTAGAGAGATAAGGGAAAAGGCTTACCAACCAAGTTGATAGGTGTGCGGTTAGTTATCTTCTTGGCTGTTAAAGTTGCAAATATTTCGTCGGTCGCTGATGGACTATATTGTTAATCATCGTGTCTTTGGTTATACTCGATGTTTGGTGTATTCGATTGAATGGCAAAAAAGAGGCTTGCCTCATGCGCACATTCTCATTTGGTTAGTCGAAAGAGCGCAACCAGACCAAGTTGATGACATCATATGTGCCGAGGTTCCAGATCCCGAAGCCGATCCAGACCTGCATGATGTCATAATTACAAATATTATTCATGGGAAGGTTTGAAAATGGTGTCAGTATTATTATTCTGTTTCCTGCGAACCAACTTACAAACACATGAAAACCAATTTAAAGCTCACTAAAATTCGATCACATTTCGGTAACAAGTCATTCCCAAATACATTATGCACACTGTTACTGTTACGGAAATATGTCTGAAATGTAGGAACAGCGCTTACACTATAACCATCAATTTTTACTTGAGTTCTGGATCCGATAGGTGGTGCTGAAAGATAGGATACCGCGCTATAGGTGGTACTTTCCAAAACATAAGCGGTATAGGAAAAGGATTTGTGGCACCTCCCATTCAAAAATAAAATCAAGCGCTATTTCTAAAGTTACGTTAAAATTATAATGGACATTGCCCAAATAAAGCACTTTGCAAACCTAAGCGGATTCCGCTTATTCAGACCGACTTGCCATTGGTATTTAAGCGTCTACATAAAATAGCATGTGCATTGTGCATGCTCGAAATTATTAGTTTCATTACATTAACGAATTTGGGCGGAACGAAGTTCGCGGGATCAGCTAGTATAAATATATTCCAAGGTTCGTTTGTAAGGGGTAAACTTGTGATTCTAAAAATTTCATTGCTAGTAGGAAATACTTTTCCAAGTAACAATATTTTTAAAGTAGAAGGAAGAGGTTTTGACACCCTAAGCGTTTATTAATTTAAATTTCTTAACAAAACAAGATATTTATTTCTGCCTGCATGCAGGGATTTATGTTATAATATTACAAAATTCTAGGAAGTTTCTACAGAATTACAATTAATGACTCAGAAAAAAAATAATGTAAAAGTAAAAATTATCGGGCCTTCGTCAATGCATACTTAATAAAGCCTTTTCCATATTTGTCTAATCGATCGTCTTCTCGAGATATTTCTCTTTATGAAAGTTGGACATTTTCACCTTTTAACAAATAAATGTGTTAGATTAGACTGAATTTAAAGTTAAAATGGAGGGTTCGGCAGATTGTTGCAACCTCCCGTTCGTTAATGTCGAATCCTTCCTCATGAACTTTTTCTATTTTATCCGAAAAAAGTCATTAAAATCATTAATTTTTATTTAAAACAGCATTAAATTTTTGAAAACAGCGTTTAAATCGTCATAGGATTTTTCTTAATATAAAATAAAACTCTCTAGCTGAAAATAATAATTTTTCTTTGCGAAATCGGTTTTCGTGTGTATTTACTTCCATGTGTTGAATTCCAATGAGGATTTTTTATTCTGCATTCGGACTGGTTGGGGTTACGGTTTTTGCGTAGAATGAGAGCAATATAAAATTGAGATTGCAACGAAACACTCTTGTGACGATCATATATTTTTATTTTTTTTATTCTTTGTTAAGCAGGTAACAGGTTAAAACAAAGAAATGTAAACCCACTTTAGCAACAGTCCATTAGCACTTTACTTTTGTGTTTTGTCACTAATCATATACTTATACACAAAAAGCTGTTTATTCGATTCTATGACCATATTCGTAAACACGGTCAGTGCACGCCAAGATTGAAAAAGTTCCAAAACAAAACAAGGAGCTTATGTCAATACCATTAAGGCAATAATTGCGATGAGCTAAGTGGGTTTCAATTAACGAAAATTTGTTATGGAAAATGTTCGGCAAAAATTCACTGTCTGTTTTTTTTTCCCCCAATCTAACAACCTGATTTACATCATACGGGCACCATCAATCTGTTAAATACAGGCCTTTTTCTGCTTTAGGATTTAATTAGAAACAAGGTTCTATCTGTCACATCTTGAAACAAAAAAAAAATCCAATTGTTCCGTGCCCACGTTAATGCGACATCCGTATAATCGGAGATTGTACACTTGTGCTTAGTCGCTATTATCTGACATCTGTCAGTTTCACGGATAACGAAAACATGCGACCATCCCCCCTAGAGAGCGAGCAAAACGTACACCTTATCTGATGGGTGGTGTATACTGTCTGCTATACGATGATGGGCACATTACACCGTATTAATTACAAACAAAAAGGATCTGCGTATGTCAACTTTGAGTAGCCTGCAATTTTTTGTGCTTTCAAATAAAGTATAACATTCCAACTGTTGTGACCAAAGTATATACATTTATATGTACAATCTCTCAAACCTATAAATCAAGAGGAAAACACCCCGCTGAAGGCTGATAACGGAGCTGGAACCACATAAATGTGAGAAATAAAGAAACATGTGAAGTAGTGTGTATTGCCCCATCAACAACAACAACAAACAAAAATTATTTATGTATAAACGGCAACCTAGACCTTTGAGAGTCAATTGTCGATTAACAAGTGAGATAACCCAACTAGTGAAATATTATTATTTCCACTTAATACATCGTTTGTAGCGAATAAACTAGAATATGCGGACCGCCAGCGCAGTGCAACCATTCAAAAGGCTTCCTCAACGTGTTGTAAGACAATTTCCGGCAACGGATGGGGGCTCGGAGCTTATAATCCCAAATTAATTAGCTCCTTCATTGTGATTTATATTGGCAGGGTTGCTTTGCCAAACTAGAATCCAAGGATTAGCCAGACATTTGATTTTGCTCACACATTGACTACTAGCAAACGTTTGACCTTGTCTATCTCTAACACAGTAGATCAGTTTACCTATCATCCCCTTGCAGGAGATTCGTTCGACTGATAACACTTTCCGGAAATTGAGCTATTAACTTAATTAAATATTACAGATTTAGGTCAGAGCGAGTGGATGGTGTTGGATGTTTTTTTTTGTTTTTCTTTAAGGACGTATCAGCTCGTTAAAGTGTTTTTGAGTTGATAGTGTAATTTTACACTGCATAAGCTAAGGAGTTGGCAACCTTTGCTGGTTGTAGAAAAACTTTACTCCCAGTAGAACGAAAGCGTAGCTTCGTGAAGTTTTTTTAGTAAGTGTTAAAGGTCGGAGCTGGTACCTATACTATTTTGGCGAATAAAAATTTGCTTAAAGAGCTACGTAAACTTGAGCCAAAATATTTGGTTGACCAGTGTTGCCAGAAAATTTCCAGCGGAATATACCAAATTAAGAAAAAAC
Organism: Cheilosia vernalis; assembly: GCA_949126925.1. Lineage (NCBI taxonomy): Eukaryota > Metazoa > Arthropoda > Insecta > Diptera > Syrphidae > Cheilosia > Cheilosia vernalis. The sequence continues at coordinate 119,576,869 of OX421358.1, forward strand.
TATGCTAAAATATATGGGGAATAAAATATGCTAAAGTTTAAAAACAACGACTTTATTACAAAAAAAAAAGTAATCATCAAATAAATCATTTGTGTTCCACAATTCACTAGCAGGACTTTTGAATTGAATTTGTTTTTAAGGTTTGACAGCTGATACTTCAAATTAAGAAACTGTAGTACATATTTTCAGAATTGCCATAAGTATATTGAATTTTTTTATGGGTGCGTGCGTTATTTGTAAATCAAAATTTACCTACCACGAATATGTTCTTATGGTGGGAATAAAGTTTTTGTTTTAAAAATAGAAAATGTTTTAGATTTGCTTATAGCATATTTTTTTTTACACTCATGTATGCAATTTAAAGTTTAAATATGCCAGATTTAGCATAGAAAATGATAAAATTGAAACACTGCTATATTGATCCTTAGAAACTATAAGTTTTCGCATTTTTCATAAATCTGACAGAGGACATTTGCATACTGGAGGAATGATTGGTTATCAGAATGACAACTTCATAAGCGATGCCCAGTCATCAGAATATAGAGCATACTACAGCAAATTGAACCACTTTTTAAATGAAAAAAACAACGCAACACAACTGAGATGATTAGCGTCATTTTCAAGATAAGATGAGAGCTAGTGCATTTAAGTTATGTATATAATTTCATGGTAAGCTAAAGTACAGAACACAAATTGATTAGAACAATTAGCTATTACTACTACTGAAACAATGAAAGCCTTTGAAACATACTCTTGGCTACAAAATTAAGAGCCCAACATATCTGCTAGCGACTATTTTCTTTGATCCAAAATATATTTAGATTAGATTTTATTCATTCCATTGGTAGTTAATACAACATTTATTTTAATATACTTACAAAAAAGAATTAAGGATCTTTAGTCTTACCGTGAAAGCACTATTTTATAAACTATCTGCTTTGAGCAATAAATAGATTCCATACGGAATAAATGGTTATCGCTAATAATCAATTTATGTAGCCTGAACTAGTGCTTTAATATTTCTAAGCCGTAGTTGATATCGACAGTAGGATCTAAGATTGAGCTGTGAGAATATGAACAGCCTATGCCGCCCGCAAAACCCTGTTAGTTTACCTTTCGTAATCAGCGTGAAAATAGAGTTTATGTATATTAAAAAAAAATATTGCTCCCAAAACAGAGCCCTGAGGAACACCAATTTTTATTTCACCAGACTTACAGCATGTTGCTCCTATTCTAACCACTTGTTTCCTGTTCGTGATGTAGGATTCAAACCGAACTTCAGCTTCATAGGGCTAGGCGCATCGTTGTTCCGAACAAAGTTTGAGCCGCATTAGTTAAGTTAAAAGGAGGAGGGAGTTTTTTCTTGTGATTTCTTAAAAAAATAAATGCAAAATTTATGGGTGCTTTCACTTGGTGAATCTTTTAACCAACTATTATTTTTGTAGAGTATTTTCTCATTTGATGATTACATTTTTTTTTCATTTTTAAAAATGTTTTTCTTGAGAAAGTGATGTTTAAGTTTTGAAATAAATGTGAGTCATTTCTCCTTGTTTTTGATGAGCTAAAACTATAAAGTGGGCCAGATTACCAAATTGGGTACATACTTCAGCATAACGCTGGCCTAGGCTCCAAAGTGTTTCTAAACAGAGTGAAGGGTTATTTATTGCTTTAAGAGTTCCATATTTTTTTTTGCTGTGTCATTTGTTTAATATTTAGTTGTTTAGCTATTTTAATTATTCGGTGAGTAAATCTGTCACAGTGATTGGACGTGTTTATCTGCTATTGTGTTAAATCATACAGTTTTCTTTTGTTTATTCTTTCATTTTCTAAGTTCTAATGAGAACAAAAATCGCTAAATTCTTCTTCGCCGCTGCTGATTGTTCCTATGACATTATCGCATTGACAGAGACGTGGTTGCATGGGAAAATTGAATCTACCGAATTGTTTACCGATAATAACGACTTTGAGGTGTACCGAAATGATAGATGTTCTATTCAAACCAGCTGCGATAGAGGTGGTGGTGTATTATTTGCTGTTCGAAAATATTATAAGAGTATAGAAATTCCACTATCTGATTCGTCTGGGCTGATTGAACAAATTTGTGTGCGCGTTGATTTTTATTTGTCTGGGAATGCAGACTTAATTCATTTATATTTTTTCGTTTCTTATATTCCGCCGAATGCAGATAATGGAATTTACAATGCTCATATTAAAAATATAATTAATATTGTTAACTGCCTAGATAGCACATCATATGCAATAGTATTAGGTGATTTTAATTTAGCTGATGTTGCTTGGGTTTTTTCCGAAGATGACAAATGTGTTTTTCCTTTTAATGTCTCAAAAGAGAAAGAAATTCAAATAATTGACACAATGCTTGCAACGAATTTCCGTCAATTGAATGGATTTTGCAATGCTATGGGTAACGTGCTAGATTTACTTTTTATAAACGAAGAGATCGAAGCCTCTGTAAGCCGAGCTGATTTTCCACTACTGAATAATAGTATTTTCCATGATGGGTTGGAGGTTTCATTTAACTTGTCGGTTTTAATATCATTGTTTGTGGGTATAAAAAACGATAAGTTGGATTTTGCTAAAGCAGACTATAATGCTATAAACAATTTTTTATGCTCTATAAACTGGCAAAACACTCTTGGCTCTGCTGATTTAAACACTGGTTTTACAGAATTTAGAAAAATAATTGATTATACGATTTCTATGTTTGTGCCGACTAAACGAATAATTCGTTCTAATAAACCTGTTTGGTATAACAACAGTTTATCTAGATTGAAGAATGTTATGAATATAAAGCCTATAAGTTGAGTAAATTTAATTTAAATGCGCGTAATGATTTTTTGCGTTTGCGAAATGAATATGAATTTTTAAAGAAATTTGTATATAAACAATACATTTCATCAATGGAAACTAATATTAAACGTGATGCTAAAGCCTTTTGGTCATTTATAAACACTAAGCGAAAATCAATTGGTATACCATCCATTATGACGTACAACGGAGTCAATAGTGATAATCTTAATGAAATATGTAACATGTTTGCTTCATTTTTTCAATCAAATTTCGTGAATGCGGTCATTGATTGCAACTCATTACCCAATTGTGAACGAATTACTGACATAGGTTCTATTTCCCTGACTGAAGATGATATTCTTCTAGAATTATCATCGCTTGATTCAAGTACGAGTATTGCGCCTGATAATTTCCCCCCCTTTGTTTTTTAAATCATGCAAATATAGTTTAGTTCAACCGCTTACGATTATATTCAACAAGTCTCTGATGTCAGGTAATTTTCTTGATTGCTGGAAGCATTCTTTTATTACCCCAATTCACAAGTCTGGATCTAAAAGAATAATTGACAATTACAGACCTATAGCTAAATTGCAACTAATTCCGAAAATATTCGAAGCTGTTGTTAAGAAACGGATATATGCCGCTGTGAGTAACCAAATCTCGCAAAACCAGCATGGTTTCATGACTGGTAGATCGACTACTACCAACTTAGTAATCTTCACAAATTATTGTCTTCATAAAATTGAAAATCGTCTTCAGGTTGACTGTATTTATACGGATTTTTCGAAGGCTTTTGACAGAGTCCAACACAATGTTCTGTTAAAGAAACTTGAAATGTTTGGATTCCATTCTAATATTTTAAATTGGATCTTTTATATGCTGATGATTTAAAAATATATAAATCTGTTAGCTCGCTTTCTGATGCCATTAAATTGCAAACAGATCTTAACCTAGTTAATTACTGGTGTACTTTGAATGGGTTATATTTTAATATAAAAAAATGCTCTGTTATGACTTTCAATAGAATAAAATCTTCGATAATCTTTGATTATAGTATACAAGGTAAATTACTTAAAAGAGTAGCTGATCAAAAAGATCTGGGTGTTATCTTTGATCCGGAATTACATTTTGCGTTACACATAGATTACATCATAAGCAAGGCTAATTGTATGCTGGGTTTTCTGTGTCGAAATTCTAAAGACTTTAATGATCCCTACACACTTAAATCCCTTTATAATTCTTTAATTCGTTCTATATTAGAATATGGTTGCGTTGTTTGGAATCCCTACTACCGCAATGCTGAAGTTCGGATTGAAAAAATTCAAAAACGATTCACGAGATATGCTCTCAGAAAAATAAACTGGAATGATGATATTCCTCCTTATGAAGCAAGATGTGCGTTTATGAGTTTGAAACCTCTTGCTAAAAGAAGAACATATTACTCCGTACTTTTTGCACATGATGTTATTACCGCTCATATTGATTGTTCACTTTTATTATCAATGTTTAATATATACACTCCTTTTCGCATTCTTCGGCCTAGAGAACTGTGTTTTTTTTTATGTTTCTCGGCACAGAACAAATTATGGGCGTAATGATCCCATAACTAAAGCTTGTGTCAATTAGAATTTATATGTAGACTCAATTGATTTCAATATGAGTAGATCACTTTGTAAAACATCTATAATGTTTTCACTGTAAATAAATTAAATTAAATTAAATATATACATTTATGAATTTTTGTATTAGTACTAGAAGTAGTCTAAAATAAGATAAAGCTTGTAAGACGAAATAAGAAATAAATAAATAAATAAAATAAATAATTACTTAGCCAGATCCATCACTTGATCATATTGGCAGAGCTAAAAAAATTCTGCGAGTTATGCAAGTTCTGGCTCAAAAAGTTGAGAAGTCTATTAAGGGTTGGGGTCGAAATTCTGGCGAGGTCAAAATTCTTTTTTCAAAATTCTGCTTTCAAAATGCTGTTTTACAAAATTCTGCTTTCAAAATTCAGCTTTTCAAAATTCTGCTTTACAAAACTCTGCTTTACGAAATTCTGCTCTACAAAATTCTGCTTTACAAAATTTTGAAAATAAAAAAATAATTTTTGAGACAATGGTAATTTGCGCAAATTATGAAATGTGTATGGGGGGGCATGCTGCCCCCCTGCAACCCCCCTGCTTGGATTTACTGTTGGATTACGGGGTGGGTGCGAGGTTTTTTACTTATATTTTTTGTTGAATTTTCAAATTGTTGGGCCCAAAATTCGAATTTCAGCACTCAAACTAGATAAAAATTTTCGAGATTTTAACCATTCTAGATTTTATTCGTTCTATTAATCGTTGAAAAATATTTGTTTTCTTTAAATTCGTAAATTGGAAAAAATCAGAATTAGCAGAATTTATTTGTTTAAGATATTGCCTGTCAGAATTTTAAAAAGCAGAATTTTGAAAAGCAGAATTTTGTTAGACAGAACAGAAAAAAATCAGAATTTTGAGAAGCAGAATTTTTGTGTTAAAAAGCAGAATTTTGCAAAGCAGAATTTTGAAAGCAGAATTTCGACCCGCCCCCGTCTATTAAAATAATATTGTCCTGTTCCAGCTTATATTTGTATACACCCCCAAATTATTCGGGCATAAATAACAAATTAACTCTGCAGAAGTCAACCAACTGTTTGATATTCATCTAGAAACTCGGATTAATCTACAGAAACCCGCCTTTTATTTGGCTCACCTATAATTGTTTATAAAAATCGTTGTGGAAATAACGCATTGATGATAAAGATGATGATTTCGTAACAGATTCGCAAGTCCCACCAACAAACTTCTTGCCTTATATACCACCTAAAACATTTTTCTTAAATAGGTAATCCCACGGAAAAAAAGGCGAGCAATTTTCGTAGCCGCGTTGAAAATTGGCATTTATTTAAACTGGCACATAAAGTTTAGCTAACGTTGAGGATTTGATACTTGTAAATTTGTAATATTTTTCAATAATTTCTTAAACTATCGGTAAGCACGGCACTATAAAATATTTTTACACGCGTCCGACAATTCCTTTTTAAAGAAAATTTTAAAATCTCCTTACAAATTCAAATAGATTCAGAACAAGAAAAGGTTAAAATTTAAGAAATAGTTTCGTTATATAAACAAAAAACCAATCAAGCATACTTAAGGGAAAAATACTAGACGCGTTTGTGGTCATCTGTTGATCCACTTTAGAGACTTCTGGCATAATTTTCATCATAGCAATTTATATGATGTGCCAGATTCAAGAAAAATATAATAAAGAAATTACAAACATTTCATTTCCTTTGCAAACACGTATTTACTCGTATCTAAGAGTCGATTGCTATGAAACAATTTAAAAGGACGAATAATTGTTGAACACAATTTCTGGTACTCCTTTACACAAGCTGTTGAAATTAAGAATCATTAAAGCTGCTCATCCTTGACACTATGACATTCACCTGTAATCTAATTCGAACCATCCAACTGTATTCACAATCACACCTGCAATGCATTATAGCCTTAACCGAATTGTGTTTGCCTGTTGACAGAATTGAATTAGGAATTTATAATTTGAAATCAATATACAACTCGATTTTGCATCACTTCATCTGACCTGTCTCGTCCTGTAATTAATTCCGACTTAGTGCATCAGGCAAAAGCTCGTCACTCACTCATATGTGAGCTGAAGGTCGCCCCTTCAGCTATCCACCACACGCCCAGCATGATGATGCCGGCATGCTAAACAGTGAGTTGAACTGTACAAATCAGGACATTTCATTTAATACCCTTTGATTGGATGCAATCAGAATCAGTTGACACCGCCTGGAGGGTTGATTTAAGGAAATTCAAACAGTTGAAACAGTTTCGCTGTTAATGTTGCTCCTTAAAGCGTCTCTCTGGTGGTGGTGGCTGCGGAATTGCGAATTGAAAAGCCCCAACCAGAGAGACAGAGAGAAAACAAATTCAAATACTGCCGTCTATAATAAAGAATGCAAATAAAAATGATTCCTTCAATGAAGGACACAAAGTGCGGGCAAATAATGAAAACCGCTGTCTGCTTGTCCTCGTCTGCATTGAATTCGTTCACTTGGCGTATTCATGACTGCTCTACGTTGAAGCAGATGAAAGGATTTTCTTTAATATTTTACTCATTGACTGTATTGTCGATTTAGAAATGAAATAGTTTGAGTTTTCAACATCATAACAGTTATTTTCTTGTTCGCCATTTTAATCTTAATATCTTAAAATTGAAAAGGGGGTACCTCTTCAGTCCAAAGAAATCAGACACAATTATTCTTTTGGGGTGCAACTGTAAAGACTGCAAGAAAGTACGAAAAATTTACAGTGATGCCTTATAAATGTTTCGTTATGATTTTGAGTTTTGTTTACGGGTTAAATTCGAGGAGCAAAGTTTGTGAATAGCATTTTGTTGTTGGTCAGTTTTCAGAAGCATAACTTGTTTCACTTCGGGTTCTTGTTGTTTAGTACCTACTTGATGCTGGAGGTCTTCAAATTTGATGGAGATTAATTGGAAGTCAACGAGTCCGATGGAGCAATATCTCAACATCACTATTATGTATGATTTTAAATTTATCTTTTGACTGACTTTTGTGGAGGGTGTAACTATGGGGTTCAGATGTTCAAATATTGACATCTATTGGAAATTCCTAAAGCCTAAGATTTCGTTATGCGCATCAGTTATCGCCTTAGTTGCCTTCTTTCTTAACTCGCTTTTCACTCGAACACGTATTGATCGAATTTTATACAGATACAGAAAGGACTCCAATAGTTCTTGATCAATAGAAAAAATAAAGAATATTTACTTACGGAACAACTTCCTTATATATCTATTTAAGGACTATATTAACATAAGAGCAAGCGAACGAATTGATGAAATGCGAGCAAACCACTTTTAATGCATTTATGAACAGAAAATTGTACATTTTACTATTCCAAGAGGAGGATAGTCAAAATGTATTAAGAAAACTTGTTAATAAACAGTTTAAATTACAAAATTTGGAATTGCAAACATTTTGCGGCGAACGAATACACCCTTGGCTCGAATTGTCAAAGTTTATTTACAATCCACATCTTTCAATTCGCGTTCCACAAACTGGCGAATAAAACATTCGTTCGAACTTAACCTCAAACTTAAAATGTCATAGAGACAAATGACGGCGACTGTCATTGGGTTCGCGGGTTTCTGCTACCAAATTAAATGTATCATGTGAATGGACTGTCAAAACTTGCGAATATTCGTTCGTTCATAGGTAGTTGGTCGCTCTCATGTGAATGCTCCTTTAAAGCTATCTACACATAAACCAGCTTTCTTTTTTTCCACAAGTTGAAATACAGACCTAAATCCAGCACGACCACATTAAAATTACGTCTTCAAATCATAAAATATTGTGGTGTGGAATGAATTGTGGAACCTAAAATGGTGAAGTGTGAACAATCTATTAGTCACCAAACAAGTTTCACTTGCAATTGGAGACTTGAATCTGTCAAATGAGTGTGAGTCCCCACTGAGCTAATTCTAGAACCAGCTACAATTTGGAATACCTACACTACAATGTTCTTAATAGATGGCGGAGCGGATATAAAAGGTAGATTTGAGAACAGGAATGTACAGTTGATTTTTAAACAGTGTTAGGCCCGATTCGCCAGGGATTTTACCATCTTCCTGGTGAAGTTTTTAAAAGTTTATTTTTTATTGGACACCCCGTTTTTTCCCTTCGGTCCATGCAAAAATACCGCTAAACCGACAGTGTTTAGTGCAAATACTTCCTACGGTTTTCAAGGGAAACACTCGTTTTAAAAATATTGTTAGTGATTGTGGTACAAATGGTGACGATGTACCGTGCTTATGGAAATCCCAGTTGTAATGGAAACAGTTAAGCAGACTTTCTATTGGCAGTTAAGTTTTCTCTCGCAGCTTAAGAAAGACACGCCACTCTACAGCCTACATGTTTTTCCTTCAAATCTCCGTTCTATAAACAAATACAGTATTGCCCATAAATCTCTAACAATTTCCACCGAAAGCGTTTCGATTATCTCCACCTTGAATGGCATGAACTGAACTTTGCCCACAATTAAATTTCCATTAATAATAGTCATAGAAAAACACATCTCACAAATAGATTTCTCAACGGTTTTCTTTGCGTCTTTTATTTACAGAGCCTTGCATATTTGCTTTTGCCTTGCCCCGAAATTAGAGATGTCTCATTGATCGGAATCAGGAGTAGAGCAAAATCCAAGAACTCCCTCGTTCGGAATACAGAGACAGACACTAATTGGGAAATACCGTCGCGTCGTCGGGTGAGTCTGAGTAGTTGTCTGCGATACGAGTGTCAGCCAACACAATACAACTGACCAACATCAGTACAATGCATCCGCGTCGCAATACCAAATAACAAATGAATCGCATATAATTATTTTCGTTATCAGAATTAAGATGAAGTAGAGTAAAAACAAAACAACCAACAGCAACAACAAAAAGAATCGCATTTCACGGAGAAATTCTCTCCGCTCGCATTAAGCAAAAAGTACATAATCTTGCGTGGCATTTGATCGGGCATCGTTCGGCTCGGTTTCGGTGCATATGTGCATAGTTCGCGGCTAAACAAAGTATCTGATCGGAAAAGCGGCAATAAATAAGATTTAATTTCGCAATGGCTATTGTTAAGTTCTGCAAAAGCCAACAGCTATTTAGCGGCTATTCGTGTGCTCTTGTGTTCATAGTTCTAATCCAGCTGCAATTTGCTGTGCAGTGTGCATATTTGAATCAGACTACATCGGACGCCCACAAGGTGGACCAACAACATCATAGTGCTCATGAAACGCATCCGCACAGAAATCACCACCATCATCAGCATCAACATCAACATAATAATCATCACCATCATCATCAGCAGCAGCACCATCGTGCGGAACATCTTGCATCACAGCAGGAGATTGAGCTGGATCCAATGCTGATGGTGGAGCTCCATCATCACAGTCATCGGCATAACCACGAGGAATATGAATTTGTTCCACACTCGGTTGAGAAACGCCTTTATCATAGTAAATACACCATAGAGGAGTTGCTCCATACGCGGTACGAGACTAAGACGTCCAACGACGTGGATATGGATCCATGTAAGGCAGGTGAGTCTTGAGGGTTGTTTTCTATTTTTTATCACAGTAATTTATTGTCTGGTGGGAAATTGATTCCACACCGTGGAGCTTTTTATGAAGCATCTGATAAAGTGTATAGTCATGGTGCGACTGGTTACTGTTTATAAGATAGTAACGTTCATTCATTGAAATACTGCCGGGAGGTGTTGCATTTCTAGTAGAAATCTACAAGATGAGAATTTTCCAGTCTACGACCATGAAAGCACGATATAGCTTCCTGTTTGCCAATAAATACTATGTGTAGCGGTTCTGTACTAGAGTTTGTGAAGTCCTTTAAATCAGCCCCAATCTTAGGCTTCAGTTATAGCCATACGTAAAATGCAACCCAAAAAGTTAGTACAGTGCGAAAATGAGTTTTTTTACGTTTATGCGGTTAAAGCGAAAATTCTGTCAGAAAAATTTGTCCCTACGAAAACAATTTCAACAAATCAACCACCCCTGATGGGATTTCATCAGAAAAAAATTTCTGACAGATGGGAAAAGTAAAGTAATGAAATATATCAGTGGAATTGTTTTTTTCTTGGGGAATTCACTGAGAAGTAGATCGGAAAAGTTGACAAATTATTTTTTTAGAACTAACTGTATATCTCATAAGCAACATTTTACGATAAAGATTAAGTTCAACCATTAAGATTAAGCATTAAAAAAAACCGGCCAAGTGCGAATGTCACTCGCGCACCGAAGGTTCCGTATTTGGCTAAAGTCCAACACATCAGATATTATTTGAAATCTATAATATCATTCAATCTTTCCCCTCTTCATGAATTCATCACAATTTAGTTTAATTTAATTACTTAATATTTTTACTCTCAAAAATTACTCGCACATGAATCTCATTTTCTAATTATTACCTAGTACCCAACCCACGCCAATTTTCCATTCTGTATGCGACCTGTCTCAATTAAAAACTATTGACTAAAAATATATTACTTTTATTTTGTTCTGTACTCCCCAAAAAAATGTATTATACTCTCCAACGAAATTAGCAAGCGGGAATTGGGTCAATTGTGCACAACTGCGTAGTAGAGATTAAAACTTATGAGAGCAACGTATTTTACATGGTAAAATTATCTTTTTTGAAAATATCTTGTAAACTATTAACTTTTCGGCTAAACAGTATTCAGCACATATATAGATAAGAACATGATCTACAAAAAAGGAATTTATGTATTTTTTTGTGAATCAAGAAATAAACCGTTTTTTGGGCGAATGAAAATATTTTTTTCACCAGATTACTAATTAATCCAAAACCAATCGATGTATTCCTTCCATTGGTATTTGTCGTTTAACTAGAGGTTATACCGGATGTTGTGTGTAAATTTTAGCCTCCTATGTCAATCGGTTCTTGAGATAGACCTGGTAACAAAATTGGCTTAGTGGGTTCGGACAGACAGACAGACAGACAGACAGACAGACAGACAGACGGAGAGACATCCGAGCGAAACTAATAAGGTTACGTTTTTTCCCTTTGGGTACGGAACCTTAAAAAGCAAAAGAAAATTTGTAGGGTTTCGTTTTACGTATGGCTTTCCACACCAAGTGTAAAACCGTGTTTTCCTCGAAAACTCGTCGATGCATTCACACCGACCACCATCTAGTTTTCGTTTGACGTTTCAATCAGCTGTGAGTCACTAGTCGTTAAACTTCGGTGCAAACTTTCGTGGTTCCAAATTTCGATCGTAATAATTGACAAACGAAATGAATTCAGTGCAATTAAAAATAATCACCCCTATCGGGAATAATATTTCCCGGGGAATGTTCTCTTGTCAGCAATCTAATTTACATTGCTGACAAGGGAACATTCCCGGGGAAATATTATTCCCGATAGGGGTGAATATTAGCCTAGCCCATCATTTAACTGTGAAAATGATTTTAAGTTGTGAGTTGCGATATTTGTTTGGTGAGGCATATTGCTGAATTTGCTGAATATTGCAAAAGGTGTGTTTGTCTCAACAACCCAATGATTTGAAGTCGTTTTCGTGGAAAACGACTCTTTTTGAAACTAAAATGTGGAAAACTTCTGTTTCCGTAGAAGTAATCGAGAGTTTTTTAAATTTACGGATGCTCACAATTACGAAATGTGTATAGAACTTCTAAAATGTGGAGTCGAATCTAATAATGTTTATTGGTAAGGTCCACTGAATTTAGAGCTAAAATAAAAATTCAGCTTTCAGGGTCTCGCTCAAATTTTTTTTATTTATTATTCTACTTGCTTGTTACCATAACTTCGAAATCTAAAGTTTTCGAAACATTACTTGTCCTTTCAGCAAAAAGTTGACAGTTTTAACCCAATAGGTACCTACGAAAGAATATCATCAACTGATTCGCAGGCAACTGTTGTCCACAATTTTGCTACTTCTTAAAACTTGTCGACCATATCTTTCGTACCGTCATTTCTCTCTCAAATTGTTCACCATATAGCTAGTGGAAATTAGTTACTAAAACAGAATGATGATTGATTGTCATTGAACGTTCTTCATGTTCAAGAAAATAATTTCTCAAAAATGTCCTTTCACCCTTCTCAATTCTATGGTTGCACTAGAAGACTTTTTCTTTAAAATTTTAAATACCCTTTTCATAACCACGATACCGGCCGGCTCATTGTTCTAAACTCCTCCGAAATATATTTTCTTCGAGTTCTTAAGCTTTCAACAAAAGTAACTTCTTTCCCCCAATTAACATGCATTTATCAAACAACATTAAAAAAAAACATCCATTGGTCTTTCTAAACAAAGTTTTTTAATAGAAAAAAAAAAAAAAACAACGTGAGGAAATCTGGCGAATACCAAGATTTTTTGGAAACAAAAACAGAAAATAAATCAAAATAAAAGACATGCAAAAAAATCTGCGCCAGACGCTCAAAAACGGCCGGAAAGAGGAAAATAAAAGAAAAGAAAAAATTTACTTACGGTAGCTAAAAATCGTTTTTCCTTAATATTTATTGATTGACATGCACTCGCGACGAGATACAAAAGGAGACTAAACAGGTATCGGTATTGAATGTAAAAACAAGAATGGACATAAAATTCAACTCTTCTCTTTAATATAAATGGCAGTGAGTAAACTTGTCCATAAGAACAACTAGCCCCGGTCTCCCCTACACTAGCGTGTATGAAAATTCAACAAACAAACTCAGAATTTTACTTATATATCGGTGTAAGGATTTCATACCTTACTTCCAACCATATAGGCACCAAAAACAGGATCACCGCAATCCATTCCACTCAAAACCAAGAACTTGACAGATTCAAAACTCCTGCTACGCTTACCCTTCTCGAATATTGTGTAAGTTGTAAGAGCCTATGAACTTTATTAAAGTATATATTCTCCTGTTTTCTGCAACAGCAGTTGATATGAACGAGAAGTTTCGAGCGACCCCGTCGTGCACTTTAATTCGTTTGATTTAGCAAAAAAGGAAAAATCCCTTTTCGTTAAAACACTTTCGATCAAATTGTGTTTATGGTTACCGTATAATTTCAAAGTAATTTCGTCTCGAAAAGGCGTTCCAAACATAAGTCGCAAGCCACTTGTCAGAGCTCTCCAAATAATGCAAGCAAAAGACATGAAGAACGTAGCACTTAGGCAGTGGGCACCCATCGCATACACACTGAATCCGCTATTAAGCACTTAACAAACAGAAACGTCTCAATTCTTCTGCGCGATATCTTTGCATGCACGATGAGCTGTATAGTGCGCATTGTTATGCAATGTATACGCCGACGAAGAGCCTCTTAACAACTTGTTAATTCATCGTCTTCATCGTTGTAGACGTCGGTCGCGGTTACCAGCGGTGGCGGCGTCAGATACAAGAACAAGAAGGCTCTTCAAGTCCAAGAATATCGCTGACTCTATTCTATACCCACTCGAATTGGTTACATAATTCCCATCCCAATGGGACTCCTTTAGTGCGTACATCCTTGAACCGTCATATTCTATATAGACACTAAAAGGTGGAGCAAATGCCTTTGTCAATGTTCTTGAGTGGCGATGGCGATGCTTGCCGTTGCACCGACGCGACGTTGTCATCTCAGTAGCTGCAGCTTGCGTCACGGTATGGTACTTGTAAATCAACATAAATGAAAATTTATGCAGCGATATTTTTTGTGCACTCAATTTTGTATGGACACTTGAGGTTGCGCTGCTGCTGGTGCTGAGATGCATTCAATCTTTAGGGCTTTCAGTTTGATGTCAGTGTTAATGACGATGTCGATGTTAATGACGGCGCAAGTGTGTTTATGTTTTGAGATTATGTAGAGTATATTTCGCATTAAGGCATTCTGGGCACAAGATGTATACCAAAAGCTGTTGTGCTTAATGGGTGATTGTGGTTTAATTTTGATGAGTTATTATGTAAGATCAAGCTGGGGGTAGGTAATAAAGATTATAAAGATGCGGTTGAGTTTCAGTCAGTGAATTGCTGATTTACTGGAATAATGTTTTTCCGTTGAGAGTGTGGGTGTAAACCATTTTTCTTCATCATTTTTTGTCGGTGAACATGATGCCCTGTTTCATTTTATTTAATTTTCGCATGACCATTTTTCATAGGAAGAAAATTCGTTGAAAGTCAAACAATTTACGCCTGATTTTGCGGAGGCAAGGACAACAAGCCCAACACTTTTTTGGGCATTAACTTGTGAAATTAGAACGAACGCACCTTCTCCAATTTCAATCGCTTTGTCAAACGCATTGCACGCCAGTTATTTTTAGCATAGCAGGCAATAAAATGATTACCACTCCCAAGCGCATCCATTCGGCTAGATCCTCTTCGCCATCCATAAAAGAAAGAAGAGCCCCACACAACATCGCCTAGCAATTCCGATCGTCGACTACAAAAATTCAAAAAACCAACCGCAAAAGTGAATTCATCATGTCGTCGTTCATACGGAATATGCGTTGACACTTCTAACCGTCGCGTGGCAGGCGCAAGCACACGCGCCACCACCACACTAATGCAATAACTCCACGACGCTCGACCGCAAAAAGGCACATAATTTATATGCAAATTACAGTTGGCGTACAGCATTTTATTCAGCAAAATTCAGCGCAACATTTGCGGCCAAATGAAATGCATTTATAATGTCCAATAAGCACGAGGACTATTCGGCCAAAAATAGCTGCTTCCCTGGTCGTGTGGTTGACTTAGAGGAGTCCGCCGTAGGCTAAATTGAATAAAATTTTCAAAATTCCATTGCGAGCTGCTGGCAAAGAACGCCATAAATTACGCATGTACATTGTACATAGAGGCGGACGACACTAGACCACGGTCCTTAATGGAGCAGGATGGCTCCAATGACAGCAGGATAAATAGACATTTAGTGGTTTTATGCCTAGTAAGCCGTCGAAATTGGTGCAAATATAAACCATATCCTTGTGCTGAGTAAGTCGGGGCTCCCACAATGCTAATATCAACCATGCATCCTCCCACCATGAATGGATAGCTTGTTTGTATACACGTGAACTGTTGCTGTAATATTCGATTTGGGTTGCATAATCCTAGAAATTATTGTCTTTGTTTGCAGTCCTTAGTCGATTTGGCTCCCAACCAGAAGATAGTGCTGCGCTGCAGTTGCGAAACTCTTAATTTATGTCTTGCAGGTATTGGTGTAGGTACGAGCACAATTCCTCTGATGTAAGAGAGTAAGGGTCATGAGCGCGCCATTAAGTCTGGAAGTGTGTTTTTTTTTTTTAGAGTTGATTGTCGAAAGTTTTTCTTTCTCCGACAATGGTCTCTGATGTTTCCTTTCATTCAATTTGTTGTTGTCCCCTGAAAGGGTGTGCGACGTGGTGTGAAACAGTTCTCCTCCCCTCTGTGACTTAGAAAAATCTTTGTGTCCTTAACCTAATAAGTGAAGAAAGGGGTGCCACATAGCAGTGGCTGGCTATAACCCAATGGTGTCTCTCTTGGGGCTTTTTTAGTGGTGGAGGGAAAAAAATCAGGAAATTGAAATCGATACCGAATTTCCCCCAGGTGTGCAGGGAAATTGTGTTTTGTGATAAAACATTTCCACAGTGTTTGACTATTTCCTGACTGAAAGGGAATGCAGACTTCCATTGAGTGTGCTACGAATTGGATTAGGTGAGTTTTTTTTTGCGTCGCTTTTCTGAAGAATCAGCTGAAAAAAGAGACGCACGCACGAATTAGGTTAAATCAATACAGTGGGGATGCGGTGTGAATTGGGAATTGAAAGGAATGTCTTGAAGTTCACAGAATTTTGGGAGGTTAAGCTTTTCCTTCATATACTTGGTGTGGCGATGGACTTTTTTAATCTCAGAAGTCGATTGATTGGTTTGACAGTAGGTATTAATCTTTCGTTGACAGGAATGACCTTTTATCGCTAAGTACTATATTTTCCAACAATCAGTTGGAAGAAAAACTCAGTAAGTCCATTAATCGATCCCAAATATGAATGTAAGATTTTCAAATTTCATTATTTGCGGTATGTATTTCAGTCGTAGGTTTTAACAGCAGAGAAAAATCATGCAAACCTCACTATTTGCAAATATCTCGAAATGTACTTAGTGAGATTTACCTGTCAACCGACGTAATATCGAAAAGTCAAAGTCTTTTGAATTGGTCCTGAAGATACTTGCGGCAACTTTGCAGTCGACTTAAAAGAGGCATTTAAAA
The DNA here is from genome assembly GCA_949126925.1 of Cheilosia vernalis. Classification (NCBI taxonomy): domain Eukaryota; kingdom Metazoa; phylum Arthropoda; class Insecta; order Diptera; family Syrphidae; genus Cheilosia; species Cheilosia vernalis. The sequence goes on from OX421358.1 coordinate 119,593,492, forward strand.
AATAAATAGTTGGTGTGACAGGTAGTTTGGGACCCTGCAGGTTCAGGCTAGCTATAGTCACAAGAAGAGGAATTTAGAATTTAAAAAACTCGTAAGTCAATAAGTGTTTGTTTAAAAGTTAGATTCCGTGCAGTAGGTATTGAAGTATGTCCGCGTAGCAAAAAAAAAAAAAAAACAAAGACTTTATGGGACAAGCCAAAAAACTTTTCTTTATTTTTAAGGCGAGTTTGCCGCCATCAGAGTCAAGTAACCACGAGGAAGGAATATAAATTTAGGTCGACCCACGGACATACTTCCACTGGTTGATGTTTTTTTTAAGTGTTTCTCACGAGGTAAATTCGAAAAGATTTCCAGCGCCTTTATACATAGGTTAACATAGGTCAAAGCAAAGTTGCGAATGGAGGGGTTCTTAGATCTTGAAAGACCGAAAACAAACTGAGAATCTTCAAAAACGAAATGAAAATTCTGAAGGCTCCCAAAAGTCTTAAACCATACATTCATATAAGCTGATGGCATTGACGGAATTTGTAGGCACTAAAGGGATAGGTCGCAAAATGTTAGAACAAAAATGTTGACAAAAATTTATTTTGTTAAAAATTTACGGCGAAACTTAGATTGCTTTCAAGAAGAAGGCACCTTGAATGTTAACGTCAAGAGGAAATGGAAAAAAATCTGTGGAGCGACACCGACTTCAATTAAACTTAGTAATAGTACAAAATAGCAGGACCGGCTGAGTCGGCGGCCAAAGTAAAAAGCTCCCATCAAAGGTGACCTTAATTTTACAAAATGTCAGCTTGACAGTTTATGCCCAAAGAGATACAGGGTGTATCACTTAGAAAACGGCTATTTAAAGTGAACATGGACACCACTCCACATCGGAAAAGCAGTTAATCCAATCAGTAAGTTTTTAGTTGATCTAAAACGGTTGGCTAACAAAATATTCATCCACATAAGTATTCGCAGGCAGCTGCTGCAGGCTGATAAAAAACTTTTGAAACACTCCAACGACCGAGACTTTATTTCTCTCGAACACGTGAACACATGTTATGTTGCTTTATATAACAATTTCCCAAAAAAAAAAAAACTCCCCTCCACAATTTCTCTACTTATTCGAAAAGTTTTTCATTCCTGTTCGCTGCAGGAAAACAAACTCAAGACTTGCTGAACCTCTGGCAAGAACTTTTGACTAAAGTTTTGAAATTAAACTGTTGAGTCTGCAGCCACTTGTTGGATTTCTCACACAAATTGTCGTGCACCCTAATCGGCAAACCCAAGCGAACTAAAGAAGTGAGTACCCCCTTCAAGTTGGAATGAAGAGTGATTTTGCATGGGGGCAACCATTCCTCCGTATAGGCATGATTCAGAGACTTCCTCTCCCATACACAGGCACTCATAGAAATGCTAGGGAATTGAGCAATCAATTCAACATTTCTGAAGAACCTAATCCAACCTTTACCGATTGCTCCTTTTCATTCCCATATCCCATCGTCAATCAATCCAGCAGCGCCGTTTACGAACGGCTGGGGCAACCCCCTGCCATCAGAATCTGATTCTCATCAATTTCGGAGTGATTTCTGTACTATGCCCACATCAGAAAATTCTCCTCCGGCTTACAAGGAGATGGTGTTTTCTTCAACTCGGGAGGGAGTAGCTATCATGCTATTTCGTACTCACACCATGTGGCATGATAATGTGGCAAAGATGTAGCTATATTGGCGGCCAAGTTCATGGTTTGTTGCACAGTTGCAGGCCCCAAAATACGTTCGAGAAGAGACAGTAAAGAGAAAACAACCCCAAAACAATGCACATGATAACAATATAAAATATAATAGTATTAAGACAACAGTGAATAACCGAAACTACCAGAAACAAAAAAAAAAGCCATGACAACACAAAGCCTGGCATTCTTCGTCGGGTACTCGGGCGCCCCGTGCCCCGTGTGAAAGTGGAGCAGATCTAGCAGACTTCAGCGTGGATATACATATTAATACAAAAAGCATTCCTCTATAAAGAACCCAAAAGCGGTACCCTTGGATATATTCTCCCAAAGTAATCCTCTTTTATTTGTATGTGTGTGTCCTTCTTTCTCGTTGTTTTATGGAAAACACAAAAGAATGTGCATAGTGTGTCATTTCATATACTTGAATGGATCGCTCTGCCTTGTTTTGTATCGGACGTAGCTATCCCAAAACAGGAACGAAAAAAAAAACGGGTAAAATCTCTGTAGCTCGTAGATACCAGCAACCAGCACCCAGGAGATACAAATACACAAAGCACCCTTGTTATAGGCTAAAGTACTGCCCTCCTTTCCATTGCTGGGCTTTTAATATTTTTTTGTAGCTCCTCTATTTATTTTTTCGTCATTTTTAGTTAAGCATGTCCAATGGAGCGGGTCGTTAACGTTAACTCGTTCAGTATACCGAAGACCGATGACGACGACTTTAGTGTAGGTATATCGCAGAGGAGGATAATTTCTTCGGAATGACTTTATCTTTCAGTGAGTATCTCGTTCCAATCAATTCATGTGGATACGCTCTGCCATTCATGGAAATAATGAAAAAGGGGGCCAGAGCACGGGGTGGTGATGTACCCGAAATGATCGGCTCGAGATTGTTCAAAGGGCCATTGTGTAAGCTGTAAGCCTTTTTGACCGTATCATGGTGGGTTGTTTTTTTTTTCTGTGTAGTTGTGGAATTAGATGAAAATTGTATCCGCTGTTGGTTGGAAAGCTACATAAGCATGATTTGGATTCGATTGGGATGAGTTGTAGTTATCTGTTCGTCAAATTTGCGCACTCAAGTGGATGTCCCATTCAACAAGAAAGGTTGTCAGTAAAACAACGGAGGTTAAGCCTTTTTTTGCACAATGATTTCCACGTATGAAGTGTGTATTTCAATTGTTTTGATTAATTTTATTCGCACAGGACTGTGGACTGCGTTGAGTTAGCGCTGTGAGCTTCACTTTTCAATGATATTTAGCATCCAATATTTTATACTGTCACTCAATAAGGACAACTGAAACAAATGTCCGCTCGGCATGACGTCGTTCCAATTTTCAATTGACCTTGATCCATACTGGAGCTATTGGTTGACGTATCTCCAACTATTTCAGTAAAATTGCTCCAAACTGTTTGGGCATCAACAGTTTTCCATTTATATAAATTCACATAATCATTTTCTTTTTCCCCGTTAAAACCCACTTATGTAACAAACAAACTGAAGGAAGAAGAAGAATAAAAAAAAAAAATACCTACCATGAAGACAAAAATCCCAGATAACCAACCGGATTACAGCCGATTACCCACGGTAGAATGGAACCCTTTCCGCATAAAGCTTATTAATGTGCGACTAGGATCTGAAACATTGCGTGATTTTGATTTTCTCATATGTCATTCTTAACGAATGACATCACGTGCATGAAGCAAGCGACAAAAGGAAATTTCCCATCCTCTCGATGTCGTCTTTAACGGTGAGTCTTTTATTTTAGAACTATACAGAGATATGCTATCCTTGTATAGAACCGTCACACAAGGTAATCCAAATGTGTCACCCCAAATGCGGATCATCATATATCAGGCTATGGTGAATGAGTGTAACGAATACTTTCAGTGGGACCATGAAGGGCGCATTTATTTCTACACCCACACAGAGACACAAGCACATGGCAAATGCCTTGAATGAGTCTCATCAGCGCAAAGTGATGGGAAAATGACAGGCCTTCAAATTTTCACCCAGTAATTTTGAGTAATTGAATTAAGTTTGAAAAGTCATTTACAAAATATTTTTAAGAAAGCGAGGAAGGAGTTTTTAAACAGAAATGACAGAACCTTTTCCGATGATGCCTTAAAACGCATTTAATTGTTGAACTTTAAAGAATTTTATCGGAAGAAGTTCGTTAATTTTTGGAAGAAGAATTATTTTTGCAAGACCTTTTCCTACTGATAAAAATTTGTTTTGAACTGCAAAAAGATGTCTAGAATTTTTTTTTTTTTTTTATCAGAAAGGAAACATTTCAGGCAGGGGCAGAGTTACTGCAATAATTTATAAGCTGGGTTGATAATTATGAGGTTGAGTTAAAGGTATAAGTTCGTTGTAGACGAGTTTAAAGCGCAGTGTCTGTAAATTGCCCTATTCATTTCGTCTTTAACTGTTGCAGTTCCGAGTTCACTGAAAAGATTTTCATTTCCGATTGTGCCAAGGTGCATCGACGAGTGGTTTTGACACATATGTTTGAAAAGACCGTAAGTGAAGTAAGTGAGAAGTTACAAAAAGGTCGGAAGAAGCGTGTTATAAAACATGTCAAGCTTTCTATCATAAACCTTACGATTTCGACAGGTTCTTCGTTGGACTCAGTTTGGGTCAAACCACAGCTAATAGTGCTCAATTGGCATGCGCTCCAACGAAGTCTTGAATAGCCTGAGCAATGCATGATGTTCATGAAGTACAGGGTGTCCGCCGGGAAGGTATACTACTTTGTTTGTTTATAATTTTTGATTAAATGAAAGAGAATGGATCTTATATTGATAAATGTTTTATTTAATGTCGGCAATTATGTATACGGAATACAGTATCAGGTAAATGTCCGCCTCTGTTAGTCTCACAAATGTGAGCCCTTTTGAGCAAAGTTGTTCTTTGAAAACCAAGCTCCTGAGCACGGCGTCGAATTGAGGTTGATGGATTGTTTTAAACACTTCCCTGAGCAGCAGTAATGTTTTCAGCCGATCTTGCAGTACGTTGTGGTCCAAAAATAAAAATTAAATAAGGCCCCAAAAAATAATGGAGCAAACCACAACAACGATTTTTAATAACATTTTTGGTGTTATTTCCTTTTTTGTGGCCTTATTTTCAAATACAAATATTTTATATGAAATTTTTGGGGTCGTATTTCATTTTTCTTATTTTAACAGTTAATGTTCTTATCTGCAGGTGTTTTTAGACTAAGTAACTCTTCTTTTTAATAAATATAAAATGATGTAAATAGCTAAAAATTAAATTAAATTCAAACTCTTAAATTAATTTAAACGCTTTCAAAAATTTATAAGACTCTTGTCTTACTTTGTAAGCGATTTTGAAATAAATAAATACAAATATTTGATGCGCGATTTTGTAAAGAGGTAGGTATGTATACAAAAGGACCGTTTTAAAATTAGTTCAGTAAAAGCTTTTAGGTAAGTTGATCAGTTAAGTGATTTACATTGTGCGAAGAAGACGTAAAAGTCAAAGGCTTACAATACATCGTCAGCAAAACATTTGTAATTTCGCCTGACCGTCCTCTACAAGTTATAGAAGCTTTCATTTTGGAATCTGTGTGGACCTCGTTTGGTCTTACAAATGGTAATGCAAATCCACTGCCAATTTACACGGCTTGTATTTTTGCAGACCCTGTATATTTTCGTCTTTAAAAATAATAAGCGAAATAAAAGAAAATATACCACCGCCGATTCGAAGATATTTAATGGACGGAACTTTTAAAATAGTTCCCAAAGGTTGCTTTAACCAGTCATCTATTTTCAATATTAATAAATTGCTGTATTAAAACTCTTAACTCGAAGGGCAAAACTTATGCCCCACAGAAACATTATTCCGTAAGTTCAGAACATTTCACTTTGTGATGCTAAGTAGAGCAAGATTAGAGGGAAAGACGAACTGATACTGGGCTCATTTGAAAGAAATTAGACAAGTTTTAAGTTGTTGGTATATAGAATATGGACAGCAGTAATAATCCAATAAAGAGACCCTCGAATCTCAACTCCTGTGAGATCGCTTAGAGAGAGAGAGAGAGAGAGAGAGAGAGAGAGAGAGAGAGAGAGAGAGAGAGAGAGACTTTAGCAGAAACTCTTGATGAAGCCCATCCCCATAATCCGAAAAGGTCACGTATATTCGCCGCTTTCAGAAACTATCACGGTAAAACTGTAGACTTTCAGTTGTAATACTAGATGGCTCTGTTTACCTTAATATAATTTTTGGCGCAACAGGTCCGTAAGGACCCTAGGCCTAGCTTCTCGCAACAATTCGTTTTGTGTGAGTTTTCATTTTTGAAACGAATGGAAGGGATCTACAATTTTATGCCGATTCCAAACGGCTAATTGAGAAGCTCTTTCATGACAGTTATACTCTCGGATGTTTGTCAGACGTTCGCGAGAGGTGGCGCAGTGAAAAAACCCTGAGTTGGAAATTGGGTTTTTGTTTACCTTACTCCATTTATTTTTCATAGACTGGCTTGTACACTTGGTAAACGGGTTGTAGATTTTATTAACTTCTTTCAAAAGACAAAAGGTTCGCTTTTATTTCTATGACAAAGATAATAACACGCCCTTGAATAAGTTTCTCTTGGGTACTCGTATTTCAACTTAATATGGCTTAGTTTTTTTTTTATTCTTTAAATTTGTAAACCTCTTTGTTGGGGTTCTTATACATGAACGAACTATGACGCTTAAATGGTTTGTAAATATTTCTGTCGATACAAAATGCATTTACGACAAAATGCCCACCCATCTTAGGATGGGTATGGTTAAGCAGTCCTACTTGACTTTCTCACAAATAGTTCCTTTTCCTTTCTCTACGTTATATTTTCTTATTTGAGTAGGTACAAAAAGAAACGTATTAACGTAAAAAAAGAAGACATTTTCGTTATCAATGCCACACCATCCAATTTCAAGGGTCGCTTTGTAAGAAGTTAAAAGTTATTTTACCAACTAATGGGTTGAAAAAATCCAACAAAAGATCGCATAAAGGCAGCCGACAAAAATTATATTAAATTCTTGAAAGAGGAAAAACGATTCTGTAGACCGTTCCCGAAATTCTCGCCAAATCTTCCAAAACAAACCAACAGAATTATATAGATTTCCGATGAAATTAACTTTCGAGCTCCTAATCTGCGAATCAAATGAATGTCTACATCTCTGTTTGGGTCAGCAGATTGTCCTGGCTACAGCCAGGGTATAGCTAATCCTAATCCCTTTCTCAACATTCCCATTCAATGGTAATAATCCCAAATGAAGTCGAATTGTCCAAAAATGAACCCTTTTTCCCAAAAGTTTGATCTCTTAAATTTGATTGCACAACTTCTCTGTATATACTGTATTCCTTTCACGCACTTTTGTCATAGCATCCAAAAAGAAAAAAGGATTAACCGAACCTTTCAACTCAAGTCCGAAAATAAAAAAAAAATTAAACACAAACAAACAGAACAGTCCCCTTTCGGTTTTAATTGATACTCCAATGAATACAAGATTTTATTTCATTTTGTATACAGGAAAATAAAATCCAGAAGCGACCACTCCACCCCCACATTGTACATCCTCTGCCCATTCTATGTATACCCATTGGCTTTAATTTGCTCATATTTTACATCCCGAACACATGCAAAACCTGACCCAAACAATCTGCTCATTGAGATTTCACATTTTAATTTGGGATGGCCGAGATCTCGTCCTGCTGATTTACATTTCGGAATTCACACAAAAATGTTGTGAAAATTAATGGGGGGTGGGGGTGCGACTGCGACCCACAGGATCCGACATCACCGCTGCGTAGTTGTTATACTCGTAAGAGCCAAGCTACAATTTAAATGAAGCAGAAAAATAAACAAAATGTGATTAATTATCCCAGAGCCGGAGACTCGACTGGAGCTGAAAACCATAAAATGTATATCATCATTTAAAGATTAAAAAAAGCAAATAAATAAGGAAAATGAATAAATCAGGAAGCGCGCGTTGGGGAGGGCATTCTCCTTCTGAATGTAAAGATAGGAAAGCATCTGTAAGCTGTGCGAGAACGATATCAGTTTCGCAAGGCAATCGTAAGCGTAACCTCAGTCGCAGTCTGTTCTTGAATCTTGGACCGTGTTGCGACACTAACATAAAACAGAGGTGAAAAAATGCGAACAATCGACGTTGCGTTGCCTCACAAATCACAACTTGTGCGAAACGATATCACGGTTTTTATGTTTTATTTATCGAAGTGGAAATTATCGAATTAACATGAACACCAGCAGTAGAACAACAACACCAACTTGTGAGTAATGATTCTTTATTCAATCGGCTGTGATGAATGCGCTTTTATCAAGCATGAACATTGAATTCAATACACGCCACGCGGCCGGCACTCGACATCAACATCGACATCGACATCGACATCAGCAGTCGGCTCTCATCTCAGGGCTTGTGTTCCAGAGTGATTTGCGCGCTAAAAATGAAAGCTCATTGAATCCAATTGGAATGGTTCTCTGAATGTGGTTGCCGCAGTTTGTGTACACACGCAAATAGATCCAATCAGACGAACGGTTGGAGCTAGAGCTGGTTTGGTAGCGTGGTTTCACATATCAGTTCGATTTATTTATTACCCCCCCGATTGACATTAGCCGTCATAGAAATAGAAATATGGTATGGTTGGGCTCCCAAGGATCATTGGCTCAGTTCTGTTTGTGACTGTTATTGTAAAGTAGTATGGAATCAGTGGGCTTAGTGGTTATTGACGGAGCGGTTCCATGTTTAACACCCCAGAAGAACAGAAAATATGACAAGAAGACTGGCGGAAAATTGTTCGTTTCTAGGGTTGAAGAAGAATTTAAGGCTTAAATGCATCAGAACCGTTTCTTTTTTCTTAAAACTGTTCCCAATAGCTATTGTGGAGGTATGTTACCACAATAAAATTCAATATTAACCTTTCTTTGATTTTGACCTCGAATACTTAGCTTCTATAGGTAAGTGACAGCGAAAATTGTAATACCCTTATCAACATTCCATCCATCCTGGAATTAAAATAGTGAAAACCTCATCCAAATCAGTGTAATATCTCTTAAGATTAACGCAGCCATACAAATAGTCGCTTGACAGTAAGTATAAGTCACTGACCCAAAGAGGTTAATACAAACTCCACGTCCACCTATCGGATGTTATTCAAACCACTGATAAAACGAACTGTTAAACTTTCAAAAACATCGGTGGAGTAAATAGTGTTTTTATTCAAGTGCCTATACTTACGAACTTAGCTTTTTGTTGATATTACAAAATGTGAAACAACCTACCGCCTCGATGTGACATTCTGAAATCGATAGCACATTCCTGCATTCTTCCGAGTTTGAAAGTTGTATTTTTGCTGTCACGATTCACGAACTCCAGAAATTTGTCCGCAATATCGGAGTTGTCATCTGGCATTGTGTACAGTTTTTCATCCCAAGGGTAGATTTTGATAGTTCCGTGAGAAGTCTAGAAGTCAACATTTTAAACAAACGTGCCATGGATGATAGAGCAGATGTCAAAGTCGTGCATTTGAAGACTATGTCTAGCCTAAACGGCTGGATGGCTCTACATAAAACCTTGTTCCTGTTTGTGGTCCATCCGAGGTGAAGTTTTATCCTCCATAAAAATCCTTTTTCGATTTAAGTGGGAAGCTTTATACTTAAGCCACCTGTCATAGAAACCTTTGAATTTAGATATCGTAATCCTCACGTGTTGGTGGAGGTGAAAAAAGTATTTTTTGCACGGTTGATTCTGCCTAAGAATTGCTGGCTGTTTATATTGGTGCTGCTTTTAAATTCACAAAACCGACTATAAATCTTTTCTTCAACTTTTGCGAGGGCTAGTTTTCCTATAGTATGATTTTTTAACCATAATACAAATTGAGAGGGTGAAGTGCATCCCTAGAGTTTACTGTATAAAATAGGTATTTCGTACTAAGCCCGGTCTTGTGGTCGCTCTTTAAAGCTGTTACTGGGTTGTTATATACGTGACAAATCGCCGCAATTCAGAAAGTTGGGGTTACCATCTGCTTATTGTTGAACGAAATAAAGAAAATCTATTACAAAATTGATAGCGTATATGCATATTTTGCGGAAGACATTTTTTCAAGCACTTTTATGAGTGGAAAACTAGTGTATCAGGTACGAAAGAAAATGAGAGAAACTAAATTTGTTTAGTTAAAAACTGGATATCTCAGGACTGTAATAATGGCAAAATATGAGTTTACAGTAAAAATTAAAACATTGGTTTGTTATTATCAAATACGAACAGTGTTGCTATTCTGACCACATTCCGGTCATATCTGACCGAAATATCTTCACTCTGACCGGAGAAAATATTGAAATCCGGTCTAACCGATTTTGAACCGAAACAAAAAAATTCCTTACCCAACCAAAAGAACCTCTTTTGACCGAAAAAATTATACATTTCTATAATATCAATGAAACTTGGCCATACTTAAAGAGCACGCTCGCAAATGCATACAGAAACCAATTTATTGTGAATACTCCGGGAATACCGCAGCTCCACGACCACGCGGCAGTCTTACATCTCATTTGAATGCGCCCACGAAGAAATTTGACTAGGGATGTGCATTCAAACGCTAGATTTGTTTTTGCAGATTATTTTTCTGAAGTTGTGTTATTGTCACTCTATATTGCATTTGTGTTCTGAAATTGTACGTATTGAAGCGAGAAGAAAGGAGGAATAGGAAAGCAATAGCAATTCCTGATGAAATCATAAGAAAAAAGAAAAATAGGGACAAACAGGTAGGTACATAAAAATTATGTTTCAAGCGATTCCGATAGCTGAAGATAATGAATTTTTAATAACTTATAAATGTACATTCTTTTGTAATAATTAAAAGTTCATTTTTCTGCAAAACGTTGTGATGAGAGCATTTCAATGAATTGTTGATTTTTTTGTTTTATTAGGTTTTTGTATATATCACTGTATTCTGTTTTTAACCGGATTCTTATTTAAACTTTTGACCGAATTTAAAAAAAATAATGAAATTCTGTCATTCATTCATTAAGATTTGACGGGACTTTTTTTTAGTGGCTACACTGAGTAGGTACCTACGAAACGATTTCTCTATACAGAAAGTACTTGTGAGGTTGTTCTCACCTGAATTGGGTCAATCAGAACTCCGGTTACAGAGTGAACACGTCCTCGGTTTTCATGAAAATTTTGTATATTGTTGAGGGCTATTTTTTCAACACAATAGTGCTATGTGTATTGTATATGGTAAATCTCGGAAATGGAGGAAAAAATATAATTAAGGTAGTGTCCACTATATGTTGAAAAGTAAGCGTTGTCCTACACAAGTTTGATATGTATGTTTGATTGAAGGTATTGTTGGATGTTATTGGAACTCAATATCTACTTTTTGTTTTATGATTTTTGCGAAAAGACTCCGAAACCATAAAAAATAATAGTGTTTAAAAAATAAAGGAAGAAGGGTGAAAAACGTATAACAGGTAATTATTTTCATACCGGTTTTTTCTCAAAAGCCTTAAAAATCGAAGGCTGCGTTCAAACCTATGGATTCTTAAATATCATAATTATAAGCAACTACATATGTATTTTTAAAAATTTGTATCGACAGGAAAAAAGCTTTTTCTTAACAAAAGCATACCGTTCAAATATTGAATCTCTTAAAGTTAAATTATAAACAATTTTGGAAACTGAGTATTTTGAAAATTAATCAGAAACAGCGAACCCTTTTATTATGTTGACTAAGCTTTTTTTTTAAATATATATGTACGAGTATGTTAGTGTTGCCCATTGCAGATATATTACTATTTTTACCAACAAAAATGTTATTCCGATTTGGAAAGCAGTTTTTTAAATATATTTTTACAAGAAAAATTTTAAAGCATACCTAACAAAACTTCACATTATTACGCGTAGGATTGTTAACATAATTATTGACCTGATGGTTTTTTTAGTTGTTCAAAACCTCAAACCTCTATACACAGGAAATCGCCAAAATAATGGCAGCATTTATAAGCGATAAATTAATTAAAAGTTGCATGGATTTGTGTAAGGTATTATCGGACACAATTTATTCCAATCCGGATTTAAAAAAAAAAAATATGTATAAATACAGGTCAGTAATACCAACAGGTGGATTTTTGGCTGCATCCTGCACTTTAACATTCAGGTAGCAACACTTTGCCATAAATACTATCCCCTTTTGACAGAAGGGTCTGTTTAATTTCACACATCAAACTTACAGCACAAATTAATATTACGAGCAACAATGGAGACTTCGTGCCGTATTTCAAAATGTTGGTGGGTAGGAGATGTGAGACTTCTTCTGCTCCACTGTCAAACCTACCACCGAGCATATGGATTTGATTTTCATTTCAACGACTTAATAGAAAAAAGAAGAGGAATATTCATCGTCAGTAATTCAGTTTAACGCATTTGTTTGTAATAGGCTTTTCACACCAAGCTCAAAACCGCGTTTCCCTCGAAAACTCGTCGATGCATTCACACCGACCACCAACTAGTTTTCGTTTGACATTTCAATCAGCTGTGAGACACTACTCGTAGTCGCTAAACTTCCTTGCAAACTTTTTTGGGTACAAATTTCGATCGCATTAATATTAACAAAAAAAAAATGAATTAAACGCATTTCAAAATAATATTAGCCCTTCAATTAATTGCGGGAAATGATTTTAATTTGTGAGTTGTGACATTTGTTCGGTCAGCCATTTTTCTGAATTTGCTGGATATTGCAAAAGGTGTGTTTGTTTCAACAACCCAACGATTGGAAGTCGATTTCGTGGAAAACGAGTGCAAATGACTCGTTTTGAAAACTAAAATATGGGAAAACTTCTGTTTTTGATGAAGATTTCGTGTGTTTTGGCGAAAACCCGGTTTTGGGCTTGGTGTGAAAAGCCTATAACCAAAAAACTGGAAAGTTGCGTGTGACGTAGACATTTCCTTTAATGGGCTTAAAAAAATGTACAAATATTTTTATAAATCTTTTTCGACCTATCCAAAAACCAAAAAACCAAAGAAATAGATTAGAAACGTAATTTGAGACTCATAAAATATTTTTTTAGATTAGAACTATGAATAGGTACAAAATTCCTTCCCTCTGTCAGTGCGGAACAAGCTCATTCCGATTACAACCCCCTAAATCGAAATAAAGTCCACACACAGATAGCGAAATATAGTTAGAAAAGTGTTCACTGTTCAGTGCTAGTATTGTTTTTTTTTTCTGTCAACCTATACATAAAACTTTCTTGCTGTGGGAAATTCGTACCCCAGAGGCCTGCCGTCTAACAAAGCCACATCGTGGCAATACTTGAAACTGTTTGCTGAATTCATGTCGCACACACTCTTATCTACATCTATCGGCTCGGTCTATACATTCATAATTCATTATGGATTCAACTTAACTCATCATTGTCGTCGATGAGTGACTGAACTTTGGTGTGACGTCTGACGTGCTGCGCGAGACTGAGCTGCAATTCGAGCAGACGGGGCTTTTGTTTTTAAATATATTACAAAACAATCCTACCCGACGATGGTGGAGCAAAATTATATTTTAATTGTTATACAGCTTCGTCGGGTGTATATGCGAGAAAATGAATGCATCACTCAACCGATATGGGTTTGCTGCTAAGGCTTCTCAAAGGCATATACAGCTGTACGGGTATGTGCCAGTGCCAGACGGAACAATAGATTCAACCATTCAGCGAAAAAAATCGTGTGTGTTTTGTAGCTGCTGATTCTTCTTCTTCTTCATCATCATCATCTCACATCAAGTGGGAAATATTCACCTAAATATGAATATTCTATGGGTATGATAGGTCCACCCTCGAGGGATTGAAGGGATACAGTGCACCAGTACATTTGCATGCGTTATATAGGTATATTCGTTTCGTATGAGAGGTGGGTACTTATTTATCCATAATCCGTTCTCATTATAGTCAAACCACTGTGTGTTATAGTTACTTAGTCCCCCTGTGCTCGCACACTTTTTAAAGGGCAGGGAGCATGTGTGCAAAGTTTAGCTAACGGGTATCTTCACCCGGCAGACTTTGAGTAAACATTATGCTATGAATAGGTAGCAACGCGTGCTAGGAAAGTCTTTTGAAATGAGTGTGCAGTGCAATGAGTTTTTGGAATGCAATTGTTCGCGGCTGCTTAACAATTCGCGCTTTCTGTGTACTCGGCACGTTAATATTTATATTTGAAACGTTTTCGTGTCTACGAAGAAATTTCGCCTTCCAGAATATGAACCCTGGCTACATCCAAAGTAAAACAGGCTAAATTTAGATATTATAAGAAAAATGTAGATGAAAATCTCCCCCCTAAGACTCCTTGGAAAAATTTCCATGTGCTTGGTGTCGGTCTAAAGACAGTCCATAATTATGATGACCTCGATCGAAACCTACTTAATTGCAGATGTCCAAGCATCGTCATCTTTGACAAGCCTCTCAGTACTGGCCGAACAGCTCATTTGAATATCACAGAGTCAAGCAAACTGACCTTGACAAGGCGATACTTTAAATTACCTCTAAATGTGTTGGTGGTATTCACCAACTATTTGTCAAAATTGACTATGTTACCTTTAATACTTTCGGTTACGACTCATATTTTCAATAAAATTTGTAACTACGACTTCCACGTTATTGACCTTTTGGAAATTAGCAAAAAGTTTTACAATATTTTAAAAGAAGGCATATCCATTCTTACTTATTTGTCCAAGGTGATGGAGAAACTTATTCATCACCAGTTTTTGTCCGCCGGAATGATACGCCAATCAATCTGGTTTCATAAAAATGCACAGTTGTACAACTGTCAAAGTCACTGATGACATACGAATAGCTTTAGACTACAACCGAGTTATATTCCTCACGCTTTTTCTATGGTGACACAGTCAATCATATTATATAATGAACTCAAGTTGTTGTGTGGCTTTTCGGCTGCAAAATTCATTCTCTCTTTCCAAAGAAAACAACCAATGTAATACAATAATAGTTTTCCAGATTGTATTGAAATATTAGCAGGCAAGGTTCAGTTCTTTGTCCTCTTCTTTTCATGCTCTTCGTCTTACAACAGTAACTGCAATTTTGCATTATTAAATGCCTTCACCGGTATATAACCTCTAAACAGCCGCCATATTTGTATGATAAATTCATTTTTACACATTCAAGTTGGCAACAATTCTTAGTTCAAGCAATTCGTGTTTGGAATGCACTTCCTCTTAGCATAAGAATTACTTCCAAAATACCCTCTTTAGGCATATGCCAATGACAGATATTTAACTATATTTAAATAGACTTGACAACTTCAAGCTTTCAGTGTGAACTCACCCTTCATTCGATTGCTGAACTGTCAATGTCAAAACATTCAATATAATCAACATTTACATCATGGTCAAGAACACAAAGGAACAACGTTTACAAATAATTACAATTTACGACCAAGCCAATAATTTTTTTTATTTTGCATTTTATTTAAAAAAGAAGGTTTAAAGTCCTTAATCAAAATTTGTCCATTTGTTTGAAAGTCAACCGGTAACAGAGACTCGATTTTTACTATACGAACATATTAAGTTGAATGTATGTAAAAGAATGTTGATGAAACTTGTGCTTCAGGAGGTTTAATCAAGTCTCATAATTATATTCCTCAGACAGAGGCGATTTTTATAATGATTTTGTGATGATTTTCAGGTGACAGCTACTGTCAATCCCATGCACAAAATACATACATTCTAATTCATTGCTGCTGTTGAAGTATGTAGCCGAAGTATGTGAAAACCTGACAACCAAGGGTATGGTTAACCCGTCAGAATAGCATGCCTTTTGCAGAATAATGACTTTAATGTGGAGCTGTCATAGAGGGCCATCCCCATACTCCCACTCTCCTTGATACGTTGATTGAAATACTGCTCAAATTAATCCACACATTCAGCTTCCGGCTTCCGGGTATCGTATATTAATTAAGCATTTCCCTTAAATAGGTTTAAGAAGATTGTTCATTACAATTAATTCCCTTATTGGTTTCCACTAGGTATGTATAAGAATAACAAAAATAATAATCTAGTCATCTAGTGCATACCCTTAGGATACACAAGAAATTCGTAATTACAGTGATTTGTTATAAATTTAATTAGGTAGGTACACAAAATGCGTATGCGGTCAGCTTCCACACAAGTCCTTATGAGCTCATGAATATCTTATTTTACTCAGGTATTTGCCCTTCCCAAAAATATCTCAATAGTCCACCCAACCGCCGCCGCCACATTATAATATACCCAGCATTCCAATAGTCGCTCCGACATCCTGCACTCCTCTTCTGCCTAGCAACTGAACACGAACTGCACATGTATCCCGACAAGAGCAGACCGATTGGAGGACTTTCGACGCCGGTAAAGAATTATATTTCTGTCTGTGCTCTCAAGTGAGTTTCTTAGCAGCGTAAGAAAAAATTTGTTAAAATTGGAACACATTCCTTCCATTTAGATGACGACGGCAGACGGAACAGCGACGATGACACTATGTCGCCTAAGACTGGGAGGCATCTTCAGAGCTACAAAAAAAAAAAGAAGAACGATACAAAATTAGACAGGTGCACCAAGTGGCACTCATCTTTCTTTGCGACAGACTAATGCCTGCACTCCGATGCCCGCCAACCTCCATCAGCATCACCCAATGGAGTGCAGATTATTCGCATCTCAAGTGAGACTCATCACTTTTTCTTTCGAAGAACAAGTACCAATCCACCTGTCAAGCAACTGGGTTGATTCTTATGCAGCAGGCGGCGGGAATTTGTAAGGAAAAAAAAAAAACAAATATATAAAAGAACTGGCTATGACGGCGAGTCTTGGCAAAATAGCTAATTTGCCACAAATAAAATGGGAATGGCTGCTGCTGCGCCTCAATGAAATGTGTAGACCGCATCCAAGATCCAAGTGCGACTGTGCTCATGCACACGATAACCGTGTACACCAAAGGACTTGAACAATGGCTGTATGTAGCAGCGCCATTGGTTTGATAAGTCTTGGAAATAAAAACCTTGGAATGAGGATGCAATTATGGGTGAATGAGCGTCAGACGCAGCAATACCTTCAAATCATTCGAACAGTGTTTATTTCTTTGAACGTTTTTTTTAATTGCAACTTATTAACTTGCTAAAAAAAATATGCTGGCGGACTATAGGAGCGGGTTTTTCATGTTGTTGGACTGTTGGTGACAGTCTGGGCCAATTATAGAAAATGTTTTTGTCACCGAATCAGGAAATACAGTAAGTGAAGGATGCGATGGAGTTGCATTCCTATTGTTGGGTAAAAGTTTTGTCTTATTGCGTGTAGATAATGGATTCGCAGCTGCTAATATAGTTCTGAAGAGATTCAGAATGGACATGCTTGCACAACGCAGCTTCCTAAATGCACACTTGTGTAAGGACCAAAGACACAGCTCTGAAGTAACAATCAAAAGATTCAAGTAGAGTCCAACGCATCCAATAGGGGTCTTAGATTCAAGTGCATCGGGTAAGAAGGCGTTCCTTTGAAATTAATGCACATTCTGAATTGTAGACTTGGACGAACGGAAAAAAATCTTAATTCGTGATCATAGTTTGCACCAATTCGATGGCTGGTATCGCTATAAAGTTTTCATTGCTGACCTTAAATTTTGTCCTCCAAATCCAAGCAAAGCGAATATGTTTAGGCCTGATACAACAGACCACATTAAAGCGACTTAAAATAGATTACACGCTGCCATATTTAGGACAATATTTTCACGAAGACATTTTTAGTAAAAAATATTTAGAGAATTGGCCCTTATCAATTTTTATCTTGTACATCCACGAAACCTTCTCCCACAAATGAGTGAGAATTGTGCAGTAAGGAAAACATTTTTCTGTTCCTCGTCTATACTCAAGCCAGTGGTGGGTGTGCGCTTGTTTAAAGCGAATACGCGTTGAGAGGGTAGAGTATGACAGAGTATAAGTTCAGCTTGCTTTTTGGCTGAAAAATACAAATTCAGAGGAGAATTAAAAATTCAAGTCTGCTCCCTTTTTTCTCGTAGCTGTAATTTTTTTTAAAGAAATCAGAAGTTGCTCCACAAAATGACCTCAAATCCTGTTCGATTTCGAAATTCTAAAGTTGTCAAACGGGCATGATCGTAGAAAAGTAGGTCGACTCATTCGTCGTCGCGTTGAAACTTACGATATTTTCTATCTAAAGTCGATGCAACGCCTGAAGTTGTATTTTGTGTAGCAGCATATGAACCTTTTGTTTCTACATAATCTGTCACCGCGACATTGATGGACAAATCACAGTAAGTATTTTTTTGGTTATAGCCTTTTCAACCCAAGCCGAAAACCGGGTTTTCTTGAAAACTCTCGAAAACTTGTATGAAAACAGAAGTTTTCCCATACATATTCTAGTTTTAAAAACGAGTAATTTGCACTCGTTTTCAACGAAATCGACTTCCAATCGTTGGGTTGTTTGAACAAACACACCTTTTGCAATATTCAGCAAATTCAGCGGAATGGCTGACCGGACAAATGTCACAACTCGCAACTTAAAATCATTTTCCAAAATTAATTGATTGGCTAATATTATCTTGAAATGCACTAAATTCATTTTGTTTGTTAATTAATGCGATCGAAAATTGTAACCACAAAAATTTGCACCGAGGCTTAACGACTAGTGTCTCACAGCTGATTCAAACGTCAAACGAAAACTAGTTCGTGTTCGGTGTGAATGCAAAACACGGTTTTCGACTCGGTGTGAAAATCCTATTAGCTCTTGGAAATTTCAGGTAAAGCAATTCAAAAACGTTGTTTACATCAGACCAGTTTGTTCCATCTTAACTTGCGTTAGAGTGGAGTAGTAAACTCTAAGCGACTCTTTAAAGCTTTTTATGTTTCCTCTGACTGGAAGCACCCAAGCTCAGCTACACGAAACTTCTCGTACAATCATTTTGCATATGACAATTTTATCACATCAATTCGTAGACAATTCTCTTATAACCTAAGCTCTTATGTAACTCGTTACTACTTAGTCGTTATTCGTTATTCTTTAGTCAGCATTGCTACTTGTATTTTTTTTTTTGCTATTGCGAATATGGATAGACTCTGTTCTCGAATTAGAGTGACTATTTGATTGGGTGTAATTGGATCAATGTGTTCAAAGGATAATTTTTCAATTTGTTCGAAATCATCCTTAAAGTACCTACGCACTGAAGGATTATTCTGTTCAACACACTCAATAATTCTGCAAATATCCATTCGTGCATTTTTGCAGGTACACAACGAATTGAGTGCCTTTTTCGCTCTCAGCCATCAAGATCTGTTTGCTTGAATCGTTGATTTCCGAGTTCACATCCTCTGAAGCTATAATTAAGGAGCATACAGTACTACATCTGTCCTGTTCAATACAAGTTCCCCATTAAACCTCGAGCATGCTTCATTTTTGCATTCTTTCGAATAATATGTTTTCATGTTTGTATCAGTTTGTATCGTGCATCAGTAGTAATGTATAGATATTCGCACATTGCACTCCACTCGACTCTAGTGTTTGTATATTTTTTATCAAAGTATCTGATGCGTGTTGCATTGCAGGCAACATTGGTTGAATATGTGAATTCAAACAATGTCATTATGTTTACAAAGAGATACTATTTATAAGTAGGTAGGGATACAGTTAAATTTGTTGAGGGATGTGCCATCATCAGAGTGGCATCGGCAAGTCAATAGCGATTCAATGTTTGTTTACTTACTAGAACTTGAAATACTGCCGGGAGTGTAAAATTCGCTATCCTAAAGATTTTATGACTTTATGGTCCTAGACCCGACGTTCCACAGAACGATCGATGAGCTGCCATTATAAAGCATTCTTTGTGTACTCGTGCTACAGCTGAAGCACATGTTTTGTTTGGTAAAAACAAGCTGAATGTATACAAGTTGTGTGCACTGCACATTGGGGGGGCTTCTTTATGTACTGTTCCCCCTATTGATAGCTGCTGCAGATAATTAGGAAGTAAAAGTAGTCCATTTGAAGGGAAAGTCAATCGGGATGGTTGTCAACACAAACGAGAATATATCAATCTTCAAGATGGATTGGAGAAAATTTCACTTATATACCGAGAACAGCTGCATTGGCTCATTAGAACTAAGGGTTCTATTTTAGGCACTTGTTTTGACTTTGTGGGAACAGTTTTTTTCTTCTTTTCTTTTCAAATTGAAGACGACTTCTTATATTGCCCTCCAATGATTTTTTTTCTTAGAGAATTTTAAACTTTCTCATTTCTCATGTAAATCAATTTTGAAGATTTTTGAGTCTTGCAATTTTGCTCTTTCGTCTGACTGCGAGTGATTTATTTGATACTTTAAATAATGGGGATTGTGTGTGCTCACAATTTGTGACTGATTTTCAATACGTATTTTGGCCCCTATGTTGACAGAAATGCTTGCAAAATTTGTATAAAAGTTTAATTGCCCCACAAGTGGTTTCAACACATTTGAATAAATTGAATATTTGAGTTGCAGCTTCACATGGCCTATTAGGAACCAAATTACGATAAACTTTCCCTGAACCTACAGCTACATTCCTACAATATAAAATTGTAGGTCACTTTCGTTTGAGGTAAAAAAAAAAATAAAACTGGTCCACATAAAAGCAATGACTAATATCATTTATACTGCTTTTGGCCAGGATATAAAAGTTCGAATACTACGTGTTTCCATTCCAACATTTTTGTCCAAGAAATAAATTGATGGTGTGTAGGTATACTCTATGTCTATGTGCATCCTTTGAAGACCTATAAACTAAAATTCACAATGCGGTTATCACCAACATTTTAAGAGTTTCAGCATAATTTGAGTCATTGGATAACAGGTGAAGAGTTTCGTCAAAAAAACATTCGGCCTTACTAATAATCAATCACTAATGTCGATAATTAGTTGGATGTCAGCTTTAGTAAAAATGTACAGCATTTTGTGAAACGGTACCAATAAACAATTAGACCTCCACATTTACTAGTGCGACAACTTTTTTAAAATCTATTACATTTTTTGTCATTGCAGAATTCAAATTTTATAATTTGGTTTCGTGGAAAACAAGGTTTCTTTCACAACCAGGATTTTATTCTAAAAAAAAAGGAATACATGAACTGCAATTAAATTTGCCCAACAGAAGACTTTCGAATGCTCTTGGAGGTTTATTATAACCGAAAAACGAAACACAAAATAGGAAATGGACAAATTATCCGCTGATCTGTCAAATATCATATGCAAATCAGTAATGCCCTATCGTTCGATCGAACACCATTTTCAGTACTTTTTATAGTACGCTTCAATTGTTTTATAATACTACTTCACGATTCGTAATAAAATCCCTTTCTAATCTTCTTCTCTACCTCTATAAAAGAGAACACATTTTTCTGTTTGTCCGCGAAGAGGGAGTAGGTTCGTAACGAAACCTCAACAATATATATATTAATCGATTTGTCGTGAGTAGCGGTATTACATAGGATGGTTTTTAGTATCCTAAAGTCCGTTATTGGTCCTTCAAACCCATTTTATATGAGTTTTTAACTAAAAAAATACCATTTTTTATGGTTTAAACATATATTACTACGAAACGGCCAAACAAATTTGAATATGAATTTATTCTTCGATTAGTACACTTCCCGGTGAAGAGATTGATGTATCAATCATTATTCTCTGAATTGTATAACAGAAGTTATAAGCCAAAATGTAATTATTTGAGACTTACATATTTCACAGATATGCGTAGGTCATTGCAATCAACAGCCTACCAGTGGAGTGCGGACAGCGTTGCCAACCAATTTTGACGAAAAAAAGCCTATCTTGAAAAAAAAAGATGCCTTTTTCAATAAAAGAGTGCATAAAATATTTTTTTATATAAATTGGAACAATAAATCAAAAATTAAACACAAATATAAAAAAAATAACAAAAACTTTTTTTTCGTTTGGAAACACATTCTTTAAGACCGAGCACCGAGGTCTTCTTTTTGCCAAGATTTTTTAAGAATTTTAAAAAATTAAAAAGTTAGTATACGTTGAATCAAAAAAATATATACATATTTGAAATAAAAAAAAAAACCGGCCAAGTGCGAGTGTCACTCGCGCACCGAAGGTTCCGTATTTGGCTAAAGTCCAACACATCAGATATTATTTGAAATCTATATCATTCAATCTTTCCCCTCTTCATGAATTAATCACAATTTAGTTTAATTTAATTACTTAATATTTTTACTCTCAAAAATTACTCGCACATGAATCTCATTTTCTAATTATTACCTATAGTACCCAACCCACGCCAATTTTCCATTCTGTATGCGACCTGTCCCAATTAAAAACTATTGACTAAAAATATTTATTTTGTTCTGTACTCCCCAAAAAAATGTATTATATTCCCCAACGAAATTAGCAGCCGGGAACCCTGGTGGGGTTCTGTCTTTGATGGGGTCAATTGTGCACAACTGCGTAGTAGAGATTAAAACTTATGAGATCAACGTATTTTACATGGTAAAATTATCTTTTTTGAAAATATCTTGTAAACTATTAACTTTTCTGCAAAACAGTATTCAGCACATATATTGATAAGAACATGATCTACAAAAAAGGAATTTATGTATTTTTTTGTGAATCAAGAAATAAACCGTTTTTTGGGCAAATGAAAATATTTTTTTCACCAGATTACTAATTAATCCAAAACCAATAGATGTATTCCTTCCATTGGTATTTGTCGTTTAACTAGAGGTTATACCGGATGTTGTGTGTAAATTTTAGCCTCCTATGTCAATCGGTTCTTGAGATAGACCTGGTAACAAAAATGGCTTAGTGGGTTCGGACAGACAGACAGACAGACAGACGGAGAGACATCCGAGCGAAACTAATAAGGTTACGTTTTTTCCCTTTGGGTACGGAACCTTAAAAAGATGCCTTTTTGGAAATAAAAAAGCCTTAGCCTTAGCTAATGAAATAATGCCTAAAAGGCATGAAAAAGCATAGGTTGGCATCGCTGTGCGGACACGTTTATCAATTTTTTTTTTCTTCTCTCTTCTTTCTTTGTACTAGACTACTAGCTATTGTGTAGGTATAGTGTGAGTGTCTGGTTAATATTTTTTTAGTTTTTTGAAGTTATTACTTCTTTAGCGTTGGGCACTTTAAGATGGGAAGAAATTAATGAATTCGCGTTACCTTTAAAACGACACCGCGTCATCGTCACCGAGAAACCGACACCCGATAGGTGGCGCTGTTGTCGATTTTCTGAGAAACTCAACCGATCCCAATGAAACTTTGTATAAGTGCATGTTTGTATGCAGCTAGAAAGATAGGATAGTTTTGGACCCGATAGGTGGCGCTGTTGTCGATTTTCTGAGAAACAACCGATCTCAATGAAACTTTGTATGTGCACTTTCGCACAAGCCTCCATACTGATACCGTGGCTAGATTTCTAACTTTAGGGCGATGTTTCGTTGCCAATGATTCACAAAACTAGGAAGGGTCAAAAAGGACCTTTCGACGTCGAAAGCTCGAAAGGTCAAAAGGTCGAAATGTCAAAAGGTCAAAAGGTCGAATGTTCAAAAGGTCGAAAGGTCAAAAAGTCAAAAGGTCGCACAAGCCTCCATACTGTGGCTAACTATTTCGACGTCGAAAGCTCGAAAGGTCAAAAGGTCGAATGTTCAAAAGGTCGAAAGGTCAAAAAGTCAAAAGGTCGAAAGGTCAAAAGGTCGAAAGGTCAAAAGGTCTAAAGGTCGAAAGGTCAAAAGGTCAAAAGGTCGAAAGGTCGAAAGGTCAAAAGGTCAAAATGTCTAAAGGCGAAAAGATCTGATGTCGTACTTTCGCACAAGCCTCCATACTGATACCGTGGCTAGATTTTTAACTTTAGGGCGATGTTTCGTTGCCAATGATTCACAAAACTAGGATGGCTCAAAATCACGTCATTTTAGTCTCGAAATAAGTTCTTCACAATACCGAATACTAAAAAATTACCAGCGCGAGCACATTTGATTTAAAAAATACATCTGTTCAGGGATACTCTTACATTGTTGCGCAAAATTTGACAACAGATGTTCTCTGGCTGTATTCTTTTTTTTAACGGAAAACTTTGGTTTTGCTTTTGGATAATATTTATTTGATGTGTTACTGTTTTTCGAGTAAGTGGAGAAAATGGTATCGGCTAAGTGAAAAGCTTAAGCCGACTTATGTCAAAATTGAGTTATGTTACCATTTTTTATATCTCATATCTTTTTCGTTAAAGTATCTACTACGGTTGGTCAAAAGGTCGAATGTTCAAAAGGTCGAAAGGTCAAAAAGTCAAAAGGTCGCACAAGCCTCCATACTGTGGCTAACTATTTCGACGTCGAAAGCTCGAAAGGTCAAAAGGTCGAAATGTCAAAAGGTCAAAAGGTCGAATGTTCAAAAGGTCGAAAGGTCAAAAAGTCGAAAGGTCGAAAGGTCAAAAGGTCTAAAGGTCAAAAAAGTCGAAAGGTCAAAAGGTCTAAAGGTCAAAAGGTCAAAAGGTCGAAAGGTCGAAAGGTCAAAAGGTCAATAGGTCGAAAGGTCAAAAGGTCAAAAGGTCAAAAGGTCTAAAGGTCAAAAGGTCGAAAGGTCGAAAGGTCAAAAGGTCAATAGGTCGAAAGGTCAAAAGGTCAAAAGGTCAAAAGGTCTAAAGGTCAAAAGGTCGAAAGGTCAAAAGGTCGAAAGGTCAAAAGGTCAAAAGGTCAAAAGGTCGAAAGGTCAAAAGGTCAATAGGTCGAAAGGTCAAAAGGTCAAAAGGTCGAAAGGTCGAAAGGTCAAAAGGTCAAAAGGTCAAAAGGTCGAAAGGTCAAAAGGTCAATAGGTCGAAAGGTCAAAAGGTCAAAAGTCCAAAAAATCCAAAGTACTACGGTTGCTGTGCTATGGATCAGGAAAAATGAGATGACTTATCTTGCCACTTTTGAAGTCAAACCTTTGACCTGCTCCTGAGAAGTGGCTAACTATTTCGACGTCGAAAGCTCGAAAGGTCAAAAGGTCGAAATGTCAAAAGGTCAAAAGGTCGAATGTTCAAAAGGTCGAAAGGTCAAAAAGTCAAAAGGTCGCACAAGCCTCAAAAGTCCAAAACTTCACAATACCGAATACTAAAAAATTACCAGCGCGAGCACATTTGATTTAAAAAATACATCTGTTCAGGGATACTCTTACATTGTTGCGCAAAATTTGACAACAGATGTTCTCTGGCTGTATTCTTTTTTTTAACGGAAAACTTTGGTTTTGCTTTTGGATAATATTTATTTGATGTGTTATTGTTTTTCGAGTAAGTGGAGAAAATGGTATCGGCTAAGTGAAAAGCTTAAGCCGACTTATGTCAAAATTGAGTTATGTTACCATTTTTTATATCTCATATCTTTTTCGTTAAAGTATCTACTACGGTTGCTGTGCTATGGATCAGGAAAAATGAGATGACTTATCTTGCCACTTTTGAAGTCAAACCTTTGACCTGCTCCTGAGAAGTGGCTAACTATTTCGACGTCGAAAGCTCGAAAGGTCAAAAGGTCGAAATGTCAAAAGGTCAAAAGGTCGAATGTTCAAAAGGTCGAAAGGTCAAAAAGTCAAAAGGTCGCACAAGCCTCCATACTGTGGCTAACTATTTCGACGTCGAAAGCTCGAAAGGTCAAAAGGTCGAAATGTCAAAAGGTCAAAAGGTCGAATGTTCAAAAGGTCGAAAGGTCAAAAAGTCAAAAGGTCGAAAGGTCAAAACGTCTAAAGGTCAAAAAAGTCAAAAGGTCGAAAGGTCAAAAGGTCTAAAGGTCGAAAGGTCAAAAGGTCAAAAGGTTAAAAGGTCAAAAGGTCAAAAGGTCAATAGGTCGAAAGGTCAAAAGGTCAAAAGGTCTAAAGGTCAAAAGGTCGAAAGGTCAAAAGGTCGAAAGGTCGAAAGGTCAAAAGGTCAATAGGTCGAAAGGTCAAAAGGTCTAAAGGCGAAAAGATCTGATGTCGTACTTTCGCACAAGCCTCCATACTATGAACAACATTTATGTTGCACTGCGCGAACTCGTCAAGCGCCCTTGAAAGTCAGATACGAACTGCGATCTTAACTCAATACGTCTAACTCACTTGACGAGCTGCATTGTGCAGTCCTATACTAATACTACGACACCTTTGAGCAGGAGGGATTTCCCTGTTCAATGAAGCTGTACCTACTTTACAGGTTAACAACTCGGCCATCCTGTATTGCACTGTCCTCAGTGCACCTAGCTAACTATTCTTTTTTTTTTTTTTTCGCACTCAGCCGTGGCAATTAGCCTTTTTTTTTTTCGCACACAGCCGTGGCAATTAGCCTTTTTTTTTCCGCACTCAGCCGTGGCAATTAGCCCTTTTCTTTTTTTTTTTTTGTTTCGCACTCAGCCGTGGCACACAGCCCTTTTTTTCGCACTCAGCCGTGGCAATTAGCCTTTGTTTCGCACTCAGCCGTGGCACTCAGCCTTTTTTTTTCGCACACAGCCGTGGCAATTAGCCTTTTTTTTTTTTTCGCACTCAGCCGTGGCAATTAGCCTTTGTTTCGCACTCAGCCGTGGCACTCAGCCTTTTTTTTTTCGCACACAGCCGTGGCAATTAGCCTTTTTTTTCGCACACAGCCGTGGCAATTAGCCTTTTTTTTTCGCACTCAGCCGTGGCACACAGCCCTTTTTTTCGCACTCAGCCGTGGCAATTAGCCTTTGTTTCGCACTCAGCCGTGGCACTCAGCCCTTTTTTTTTTCGCACTCAGCCGTGGCAATTAGCCCTTTTTTTTTTTTTTTGTGTTTCGCACTCAGCCGTGGCACTCAGCCTTTTTTTTTCGCACACAGCCGTGGCAATTAGCCTTTTTTTTTTTTCGCACTCAGCCGTGGCAATTAGCCTTTGTTTCGCACTCAGCCGTGGCACTCAGCCTTTTTTTTTTTTTCGCACACAGCCGTGGCAATTAGCCTTTTTTTTTTTTCGGACACAGCCGTGGCAATTAGCCTTTTTTTTTCGCACTCAGCCGAGGCAATTAGCCCTTTTTTTTTTTTTTTTTTTTTTTTTTTTTTTTTTTTTTTCTCTTTCACTATCATTCCACTACACTAGACATTGTACACTTTACACATTTTTTTTTTTTACTACACAAAAGAAGGACCAATGGGCAATCCCACTTCTGAAAATATGAACAACATTTATGTTGCACTGCGCGAACTCGTCAAGCGCCCTTGAAAGTCAGATACGAACTGCGATCTTAACTCAATACGTCTAACTCACTTGACGAGCTGCATTGTGCAGTCCTATACTAATACTACGACACCTTTGAGCAGGAGGGATTTCCCTGTTCAATGAAGCTGTACCTACTTTACAGGTTAACAATACAGTGGCTAACTATTTCGACGTCGAAAGCTCGAAAGGTCAAAAGGTCGAAATGTCAAAAGGTCAAAAGGTCGAATGTTCAAAAGGTCGAAAGGTCAAAAAGTCAAAAGGTCGAAAGGTCAAAAGGTCTAAAGGTCAAAAAAGTCAGTATACGTTGAATCAAAAAAATATATACATATTTGAAATAAAAAAAAGATGCCTTTTTGGAAATAAAAAAGCCTTAGCCTTAGCTAATGAAATAATGCCTAAAAGGCATGAAAAAGCATAGGTTGGCATCGCTGTGCGGACACGTTTATCAATTTTTTTTTTCTTCTCTCTTCTTTCTTTGTACTAGACTACTAGCTATTGTGTAGGTATAGTGTGAGTGTCTGGTTAATATTTTTTTAGTTTTTTGAAGTTATTACTTCTTTAGCGTTGGGCACTTTAAGATGGGAAGAAATTAATGAATTCGCGTTACCTTTAAAACGACACCGCGTCATCGTCACCGAGAAACCGACACCCGATAGGTGGCGCTGTTGTCGATTTTCTGAGAAACTCAACCGATCCCAATGAAACTTTGTATAAGTGCATGTTTGTATGCAGCTAGAAAGATAGGATAGTTTTGGACCCGATAGGTGGCGCTGTTGTCGACTTTTTTGAGAAACACAACCGATCTCAATGAAAATTTGTATGTGTGCATGATTGTATGCAGCTAGAATGATAGGATAGTTTTGGACCCGATAGGTGGCGCTGTTGTCGATTTTCTGAGAAACTCAACCGATCCCAATGAAACTTTGTATAAGTGCATGTTTGTATGCAGCTAGAAAGATAGGATAGTTTTGGACCCGATAGGCGGCGCTGTTGTCCGTTTTCTTAGAAACTCAACCGATCGCAATGAAACTTTGTTTATATGCATGGTTGGGCAGAGGTTTCCAATATGCGCACTGAGCAAATTCATTTTTTTTATTTTTTTTATTTAAATTGAGTTATTCTTAGATGTACTGTAGAAGAATTTTTCTGCGGAAACTTTTTTTCCTATTTTTTTTTTTATTTTTAAAGTTTTAAATTTTCACTGAAAAGTGCATGTAAACAAACTGCACAAATGGACACGTTCACTTTGCATAACGTTTGTTTTGCAGTTTTTTTAACTGAATATATTATACTTCTAAATATATATATATAAACTTTAGCTCCAGGCGCCTGCCTGACAGTTGTTGGCATACCCTTAGCGGAGCGACGAAGTCGCGTGAGCGTCTAAACCCTGCGAAAAAAAGGGTTAAAATCCTGTTAGCGAGCGAAGCGAGCCACGCACCCCATTCTTTAAATACACCAGACTTTCTTAAATGCGCCTGCCTGATAGTTGTTGACATACCCTTAGCGGAGCAGTTGTGCATGTGTACCTATTGAGATTTCGGAAAAAAAAGGTTTCAAATCTTTGTGCATAAATCACATAAACATGGTTTCCTTAAAAAAAAAAATTAAAATTTAATATAAAAAAAAGTAAAAAATTAATAAAAAAATTAAAAAAAAAAATTCATTTCCTCAAAAAAAAAATATTATATTTATGTTTTTTAGCCCATTTTAAGCTATAAAAAAATGAAAAAAAATGTTTGCTTAGTGCGCATATTGGAAACCCGCCCCCTCTGTTCTCTACCTCTATAAAAGAGAACACATTTTTCTGTTTGTCCGCGAGTAGGGAGTAGGTACGTAACGATACCTCAATAATATATAGCAATCGATTTGTCGTGAGTAGCGGTATTACATAGGATGGTTTTTAGTATCCTTACTTCATGTTCACATGTACTTATGCATTTATTAAAGGACCCAGCAAAGCGGGTACATCCAGCTAGTTACTCAATAAACGGAACACAATTTGCTTGAATGCTTTCATTTATTCGTAGGCTGACGATGCAAATCAAAACTTATTGATGGTCTAAACATCACAATAGCATCGTTAGCAGTGATTTTTTTTTAAAATCACACATTGAAAGCTAGAAAACGTGTTAAGAACTTATCGCTTCCGGTTTGGAAATAAATAGAAATTTGATTTATTAAAAATTTTATGGATTATAATGTTACTTAATTCGGGAAACATAGAACCCGACTAAAGTTAAAAAATAAAGCGCACATTTTTATGCACCAAAGCTGTCATGTATTCTTGTACTAACTGTTATTCCTTTAGTAGTTAATAAATTTGTTATGTCGTGTGTATTTTGCAGAGTGCTGATAATTCTATTCCTATAACTATATTTTCCACGAAGTGAATTTTTTCGTACCAACCATTGTTTTATTAGAGATCCTCATTCTCTGTAACCAAACTCCTTTTGCAAAGAGTTTGAAAAGGGTTTGGTTGCAACAAAATATCTACCTGTTTCACCTAAGGTACTGAGAATTGTTGCAAAAAGTTATGAACCGTCCAAACTTAAGTAAGAAGATATTTTATTCTGTTATTCTTGACGACTGTCAAGAAAGTCTTTGAAATATCCAAAACTTATATAAAATTTGTTTTTCAGTAAACATCCATTCGTTGCTTGCAAACTATTTAAACGAGAACCAATCAAAAAGTAAAAACTAGCGGTTAAATAGGATAAAACAGAGAAAAACACAGAAATATATGCTTCAAGTATTTAGAAATAAAGCAAAAATGCAATATTTATAAATTTTTTGCATACATTTGTACAAATTTGTGGTTTTTAGACTTAAAAACATGTTGCATTGTTGTATTGCAACGAATAAAATTGGAAAACATTCATAATTTACTAAAATTAATTTTATTGTAAACGCTCAGGCTGAACGTGTATAAAATGCTCTCCAATTACGAAATTTTATACCGTGATTTTGGACGGTTCAGCAACACTTGTCTTCAAAATGACATTAAGGGATGATTCGTTTAGCTAATGCCCGAAATAAACATGGCTTTCTCAACATTAACATTTAACCCTACAGTTAGCGATTTTGTGGCAACTATATTTGTTTATTGGTAAAGGGATTTTGGAAAGTGTGGAGTCTTTTCGTAAACTGCCAGACTAAAGTTAATTATTGGTAAGGCCGATTATCGTTGTTGATAATATTTACCTTGTTCTCTGCGATTAAACGTGCCATTTTTAAAAATTTTGACGTTCGGTGGTCACTCGTGTGGTTTTGGTGAGAATGCGCTGCTATAATCGTTATGTCTTAAGGCCTGCAGGTCTCAAGGAAAATTTAAAGAAAGGTTAATCGAAGTCCAACATAAAACATGAATACATTCATAAGCTATCGTTTCACTGCCATTTGGATAATCAAGATTTTCTTTTCTGTATCCAGGTGGGTTGAATAAACATGTTCCTTGTATAAGAGTTTCCTAACATGAGGTAGT
Source organism: Cheilosia vernalis (assembly GCA_949126925.1). Lineage (NCBI taxonomy): Eukaryota > Metazoa > Arthropoda > Insecta > Diptera > Syrphidae > Cheilosia > Cheilosia vernalis. The sequence goes on from OX421358.1 coordinate 119,623,920, forward strand.
AAGTTCAGAAAAATTTAAGTCCAGTGACTTTCTCATAAGCGAAGCCTTTGTTATTTTGCATCGGCAGCAGCCTTAGCATAGTTGAAGTTTGACGGTCATTCTAATAATCAATTTTAAGCTTCGCACTAGATTGTAGGTCAAAAAATATTTTTATATAAAAAATCCAAAAAGAGTTGGCCCGCACTGCACAGGTACCTACTCTCTTGTAAGGTTCTTCTGGCTGAACTTATTTTTAAACAGAAGGCTCACCCTTGGTCCCTATAAAATAGTTATTTGCACAACACAGTCCAATTCTTCAGTCAAAATTTTCATGAACTTTGCATAAGTCAACAATTCATATATACTCTCATTTTCCATTTTTTTTTTTTTTTTGTTAGCTTGTGTCAGGCTCAGGACCCTTTTACGTAAATAAAATTAAATGAGACTGCCTTATATAGAACACTCTACTCTACTCCACCTATCCGAAGTTCTTATCTAGCTGTCAGTATGTTCCGACGGTTCATAATCATATGTTAATCCTACAAAAAAGCTTAGGGGCACGTAAATATTTCTTTTTTGTTAGATGGTGGTCTTTAAATTTGACAATAGCAAAAGGAAATTTCTATCCACCCTCGTAGCGGGTAGGGGGCAAAGAAAAGAATCGACACAAAGGTAAAATATTATTATGTCTTTCATCGTTTCACTCGGAAGAAGATGAGTGGCTGAATTTAAATATTTGCATGTGACTACTACCTCTTGCATGATTTTTTTTCCCCCGCTTCCTTTTTTACGGAAGGGCGAAAAGGAAACACGAATAAAGATTAGCTTTGCTCATTGTACTGGGAATGAATTTATTTAGGCCAATACCATATTTTAAGCACTCACCCCTCACGGAACGAGATGAGGACGGCTTTGTAGCAAAAGAATTTAAAATGTGAAAACATGTTGATAAGAGGCTGGAACGTATATACAGCGATGGAGTGTGTGGGTGAAAGTGTATACAAAATGTGGGTTAATTATTTACACATAAATTTAGAAAAGTACCTTCACCGGAATGCTGATGAAACTACTCGTGGTGTTTGGTGTAATATGGAAGGGTTTAGGTGTGAAGCCATAACTTATTCAGGGCATAATTTCTGACGTCCGACCGAGGTGATTATGTTGGGGCGACAGAAGTGCTGTTTTATTTGAATGGGGTAAAGTGCTCAGTATTTCAGGAAAGGGTGCTTTCTGTGGAAATTAAGTCAAAATTCTGAGAGATTGAGGTTTGCGGGTAACCATTAAAAAAGTTAAATAAAGTCATCTGTTTTTTTTTTTTTTTTTTTTTTAAACAATTAATATCAATAGAAGTTGGAGTGTGCGGCCAACTAATCCCAAATAGATATTTGTAGAAAAGAAGATGGAAAGGTTGAGTGACTATATTCGTTGATGGTATTCAAAAAATTGCTTTCGAAGACTGTTAAACAGAGAACTAGGCGAAAATTCTATAAAGAAATACCCCTTCTAGATGGACAATGGAAGAATGTAGGTATCAAATCTAAAATCAAATGAGAAAGGACAGGACCAGTTGACAAGTCGGCATTTCTGCCGAGTTATTAAGGCAGTGCGTAGTCAACAAGAAATTGAAATTTGCTCAACTGTGGCAGGTAGGTCAATGTGTGGTTCTGTTCGTTCGCAGTCCACACGTAAATCCGCGTGTTCCGCCGATTAACCCGGACCTCTATTCGTAATTCTTTACACGGATATAGTATAGGTAGAAGCTTGAGTCTTCGTTAGATGCATTTGGTACTCAGAGCCCGAACTCATTTTTTCATCAACTTCGGTGATATATCAATGCAGTGCGAACTGCATGTTGAAATGAAAAATGCCACAAAGCGGAAGAAATAGTTTATTGGAACAGGCACCAGGGCTTACTATTTCTAGTTAAAGAAGGGCTTTGCCGTATGCATCACCCACTTCAAGGCATGTAAGGCTGTTGCATTGGGGGTTCCCTCCCCTATACCCTTAATTTCATTGAAATTCATAAACTCTTTCAGAATTTAAATTGTGATCTCGACATTCTGGTTTCGTACGTTTTAAATATGGTCCAACTTTTACATATAGCCACCGGTAAAACATCACCCTGTCCGTAATCTCCCCCAAAAATTCATCGAACAATTGGTAAATATGCAAATAGCTGACAAATTTGATTGTCAATTCCGGGGGGTAATGGTTGGAAAGGACAATTACATTCCATTCAGATTCCACTTAGCATGTGTGACAAGTATACGCCAAAGGGCGCACCCAAAGCAGCACTGGACCCAATTCATTTGCCACTTAGTAAATATTCAATTTGCTTTCGCTGCTTAAACATGACATTCGTCCTTCGTATAGTGCCCCATCAACATCCGCCGGCTTTTCTGTTGCAAAGTTAAACACAATATACTACTGAGAGCGGCATACATGCTGTCACTTCAAATATAGGGGATGTTGGGTTCCGTATATATAGTTGCAGCAAACATGTCATTCCCTGGTTCAATATTTCATGTCATTGCAAATAGGACAAACAGAAATCCTGCACATACTAAACTTCTGAGCCATCTGTATGCGAGTATTTCGTATAGGGTGCCATATCGCCCGGCGAATGGAACGCCAAAGCAAGATAAGCTGGCTGCATCTGGATACCGATTTAACCAAAAAGAGGTATCATCATCGCAGAGCACACACTCGAAGCACTTGCCTGGGGCATAACTTTTCTCATATCCTCACCACGATGGGGATGGCGTATGACGATCATTGCACAGGAACAGTGACTTCAGTCCGTCTCCGGATGAAACCAAAACCAGAAAACCTCAAATTATAAAATACTACTCTCCTCGAAATGAGTGACTGGGTCTGGGAGTGGGGTATCCTTAATTGTGGATTGGCTTGTTTGGATATGTATACTATACAGAAGAAGAATGACGAGACCGAGCATACTGCTGACAAATAGATTTGGAGGGATGATACTACTCCTCGGGGGCTGAGTGGGTGCCTTGAAGCGGGGCTTTTCTTGTTCTACACTATAATACTATCCGTCTTCGTTGCTTGTCAACACGCCGAGATAGCTGATGGTAGTAGTGTTCCCATATATATTGTCCTTTGATGTTGATGGCGCCTCGTTGTATAATGCCATTGAATGCGGAATGAATGGGATGCCATGCAATTGGAAAGTGGTTTCATCGGTAAGGGAAATGAACACATTCTTATGATATTCGGTTGAATTGTTTTCTTTCTAGTCTGCAACCCAGAACCTGATGTTTGTTTGATGAAATAAACTTTAAAAAAACGGTAGCCAGGCATGAAATTCAGGTTCAGTGAAACTGATAATGCTTTTAAAACTTAAAATTCGATCACTGATCTACAGAGGTACTACATTATCCTATCAGTCGTAAGTACACAATTTTGGTCAGGGTTTGGAGATTGGAGCTCATGCCGGTCAACATAAGAGCAATCTGGCTGACATCTTTTTTTAACCTTGTTTATGTACTTTGGTTGATTGCTATGAAATAGGAACTTAATGCTGCTAAGAGCCACTATTTGATAGACATCCATATTGAATAGATAAGCTTTCAATTCTAGAATGAATGGACAGATACAATATTTCGTTGTCTGACACTGTTGGAGTATATCAACTTATGTAATTCTGAATTTTGAATATTGAAATTTTAATATTTTTTTGTCCAATTCGACGCAATTTAATTAATTGAATTTCTTTCCCATGTTAACGCTATTTAAAAGTAACTTGTCAAAGTGAAGTCTGCACTTTTTTTCTGTCTCTTTAATGAAATTTTTTTGGATTTTTATTTGTTATGCTTAGTACGCTGCCCGAGCAAAATGTTCGCTCCCTACAAAATTCTCTCCAAAGTTGAGCCATACCTAAAAATTAAATCAAACCCATTTAGCTTAGTGGTACCTAACCTACGTTACTCGAGCTAAAACATCTAACTTTTATTTCAGAATGTACATCGTGTCAAAATTTACCGTGCCCATTTAATGGAGCGGCAGCACATTTTCTCCAGCTAAATTTAAACAGATCGTTGTGCTCTTTTGTTGCGTTTTTATATTGCGGAAACCGGTAGAAGTAAGGTCGTGTTTTTTTTAATAAATTCCTCGTCGAGGAGTACCAAGAATATGGTAAATGGTTTAAATTAGAGACAGTCGAATTTTTGAAGTAAGCTGTTTTTTTGTGAAATTTATCCACAGCGCTCTCTATGTCAAAATTTATGTCCTAACTCTGATGTAATTAAACCCAATATTTAGGAGTTTTTTTCATGTGTGATACCTCCCAACTTTATAATATGTAATATTTAAGGATTTGTTTATTTTTTTGTTAGGACTAATTGCATAGAGCCGCAATTCTCCTATTGCAATACTTTCGGCAGGGCTGCTTAAGACTGGCTTCCTCAAAATCGGCGATAACCCGGATCTGGACTCTGCAAAATAAAAACGTTACAACTTTGAAAATGGCTCGAATATTCTATAAAAAAACTAAATCCCTTTTTTTATTCTAAAGTTTCCCACTTAATGATGCATCGAGGAGGAGAGATGGATCAGCATCTTAGGTTCTTCGTTTTGAATAAGTCTATACGCCAAGTTGTATTCGTGGATGATTTTCAAGAACTATCTACCCCTAAGGCCCATTTTATTCACTCGAAGTTGAACACCACTCGGGGAGTTTTCCATACAAAAATTCCCAAGTTGTGTTCAACATCGAGTGAATAAAATGGGCCTAAGTGTGCTTCCACACCAGATGGAACAGACAAACAAAACTTATTCAGTGTGGGCGCGCGTATTGAAATGTGGGTATTTAAACTCAAAAAAAAAAACACATAAAAACTTTGTCTTTGGCGTTTTGCTCCATCCGGTGTGGAAGCTCCCTATGGCTCCCATTATAAATTTTGTGTAAATATATTTTAGTTTTCATAATATTCATTTCTGAAAGGTGATGCCTCCATAACATGTCAATGATTTTGCACATACAACACATCAGTTATAAAACTCTCTTAAATTCAACCCCCTCGTGCTGCTTCCACGTTGCTACGTTGACAAATAATATCTGTTTGGCTTGCAGCACATTTAAATCTGGGAAATTTATTTAACGACATTAAAATTAACATTTTAATTGAAATTTTATCATTCTGCGGCACGCCACACAATGGTTGACCTCAATCTGTGTGCTCAGTACATCTGTTTCGGCATTCCCCCCCAGATCCTGTCCGAAGGAGTTACTGGTACATCCGAGTGCCGGATGACAGGAAACGAATAGGTATTTACATCACAACTTCCTGTGCAAGGAAAAAATAATAACTAGACAAATTAATATCAAACAAAGAGACGTTTATATCAATCTCTTAGTTTTGCATCCTGCAGCTGCAATGGCAACAACTTGAAACAAATTAACTAAGAGTAATATTTGTCAAACGTATAGTTTTCCAATGTAATCTTGTGTCACCACAATAACAGTGTTTTTCTTGTGCCATAGAGAGGATAATTTATTGCTTGTGTGTGAATAGCCTTTTGTTTGGCATAATGGCAATGGCAAATCCAAAAGACCGGATCCTTTTTCTGTTTAATTTATGCTCATGTAAACAAGAGCCGAAATAAATTCTCGCAAGTCTCGTCGGGATGTTGGTTGTTCTTTATCTGTCTACAGATGTGTAGTTAAGCTCTGTCTCTGAGACTGAGAGCTTCCCCATAATACCCGTGGAGTAATATCACTCACACCCTGTTAAGTGGGGGTGTGTCTCTGTCTATACCATGAAGGAAGCCAACCAGTTGTATCAATGCCATTGCCATAAACGGATTATTCAATAATCAGATGCGATTAATAATGAAGTAAGAGATTTATAAATTTGTTTTCGTCCTTTATGGTGGGTGGCTGCGATGTGGTCGTCTCTTGGCACGGAAGGTGTTTGCTGCTTGTTTATATTTACAGGGCCGTGTCGTGTGGGCGATGGTGCATGTGCGATATGAAGATTAATGAGGATTGTGTTTGTATTATATCCACTGGATAATATTAGATGTTGTGCAGCTGATTTGGGGAGGGGTTATCGATGTTTTACACAAAACATTTATCATAGTTGTGCAAGGTTCAGCGTGAAAGGAGGGATTTTAAGCCTGGATTTGAAGAAATTTATGCAATGTCTTGGAGCTTAAGGAGAATTCATTGCACATAATATATTTCAAATTTTGGAGGATTTATAGTTCATCAGGCTGTCTAATATGAGTCATCCTTTTCCATTGCGGTGTAATGAATATTTGCCTCCTTTCTAAGAAAAATGACTGGCTACATCTTTTAATTTGTATCTATTACAGGCACACAAATTTTGACAGGCCTATAAAATCGGCTTAAAACTAAGGAAAATTGACTGACGGCTTATATATGTGTTCGGGCGTTGAACAACAGGGTAAATTTTCTTGCAGAGATTTTCTTGACAACAACTGTATTTTGAGAAATCGATTTAAAAAATGTTCCGTATTAAAACTGAAACTCACTGTGCTTTCAAAACTTTATAATAAAAGTAAAATTTTATTCGCTTTTATATTTGTAATTGACATTTGACATTACTTTGACATAAATTCCTTTATGGGATATTGCTGTTGGAGGGTGCATTCCACACCATTAATTCGGTATTGCAGTCATCACTGGCAGTGTTGTCTTCGACGTCAACAATATGAGAGCCTTTATACCCGGCTGAGATGGATGCTTTGATGCACGCGTTGCATCATACTTGCTTGATGTCAAGTGGAGGAAAAAAATAACCTTATAGCAATGGATATTTAGGCGGTTATCAACAGACAAATATCAGACAACAGCATGTGCAAATATTCTGAAAGAGAGCCATAATTCATACACTTGTTCATTTGTCCAGCTGACGTAAGGTCTTCCTCCTAACAGGGGAAAACATAAATAAGTTTCTGATGGGAGCTCGGAGCATTGACAGTCATAAAACAAATAATGAAATTCGATTGTAACTTGAAAAATCTATAGTAATTGGTTTTTGATAAAAAAAATCGCCGTTCCATGTAACTTGAGGCCTAGTCAGCTATAGAAAATCGTCCTTTGGAAGCATGATCGGCTTCGTTTTCTAAATTTAAAAGGTTTCGTCTTAGAATGTTAACCCACGATCACTTCAGCACCGATATATCGTATTATGTAGTGGCCTGAGACTCGGAGACTCTATAAGCTCTAGATTACGAACCCCTTAATTTTGTTTTTTAAAGCTATAGTCTTTTGTTCGTTTTCACTTCCAAAAAAACTTTAAGTTCTACTAATTTTTTGACTGACCAATAACTATGAAACTAAATATTGCTCCACTTAAAGCGCAATGATTTTCAATCTATACCTACTGATTGGGTAAGTACTTTTCAATTGAGGTCTATTCAAATACGCGTTCACACCGACAAATTTTCCATTTTGTTCCTCACCTTTTAGAGCCTAAAGACAGGTGGACCCCGCTTTTTTGAAAATTATATAAATGGGCCCTTTTTCATTCTTTACTGAAATAAAAATAGTGCAAAAATATGGAAAAGAATACATTTGTTTTGTTTTTTTTGTTATAAATAACTAATGATTTTGCTGGTCCTTTTTTTTATATTAGTATTTTATGTGGCACTTTTCTTGGACCGGTCCCGTTTTCATTCGCCTTTTTGAAATTTATCAGCGTCAATGCTGGATTCACTAAACTGTCAAATCAAATCAATTACTGAAAATTTAATTTTTTTGTTGTACTAATCGTTCTTGCATTTGTTAACAATTTTGTCTCTGAATGCGTACTTCTAAATGTTTGTTCTTTCAAAGGGTTTATTTGAAAAAACAAATCGTGTAATGTTTCATGAATCTAAGAACCTAATAAAGAAGATGTTCAAATGTGTTGTGACCGTAAGTCAAACCACTTTGCTCCTCAGCATCTTGCCCCAATATGGCGTTTTAACACTACATATTTTTTCCACAACCGTTATCCCCGATCATGGTCATATAATATACAACATTTTAAAAACTAGCCGGTAGCCATTTCTTTTCTTTTTTTCATTCGTCACGAGAAGCATACCACATAAAATAAAAGTGCGTTGTGCTCTCTTCTGTTTTTTAATTGTCCTTTTGCACCGATTACGTCATTACTTCAAAACCGTTTTTATTAAACAAAGGGACCAAATGAAAAGTGAGCTTTAGTTGGAAAATTCACAAATCCAGAGCATATTTTTGTCAAACTAAAATAACAAAATATAGGTACCAACATATTTTTTTTAATTCATTAAGACAAAGAAAAATCATAAATTTTAGCAAATTCGATGGGTCAAATGGGTGTGTTCAGACGACTGTTACAAAAAAAAAACAAAAGTTGGTGTTAAATTCAGAAGTTAATGAGTTCGGTTACAAATATATTTTAGGTTGTGTTCACATCAGAAAGATGCAGAAAATTTCTGAAGTGTTGAGAAAAAGTTTTTGTTGAAGTTTTGTGGTTTTATAAAATTCCATACACCGAGAAATCCGAAAAGATTATTGACATTTTGTTTTAAAATGAAAAGAGGACATGTCCACCTAAAAGACGATGTCTGTTCAGCTAAGATGGAATCCAATCAGTGGTGGTTGATTTGTTGTAGGTAATTTTTTGCTATGATCGCCTAAACGTAAAACTAATTTCCACACTGTTTCAACTTTTTCGGTTGCATGGCTATAACTAGGGCCTAAGCCAAATACTTAAGAAAAGCACACACTTTTTAACCTAGTTTCCTTATAATGGAATGCACTTATATCTTCGCTTTATGGGTTTTTCCTAGTACTTTTAAATGAAAGAAAAGTGTCTCTTTATATCCATATCCGACTGATATAGTAGATCGGCTCTCATATCGTTTATATCAATCAATTGCCGGCCATATTTGATCTACATATTTGACGATCGTAGATGAAGCAAATGATAAAGAGTACCTACCTAAGTATAAACACAGTGCGAAAGTTTTCAAATTAAGTTGTGTACAATTATTGCTATATAACGTCTACTAACTGACTTACTAATCACTTGTGCACACTTGCTTACTTACACGGGGCTAAGCGTGCTGTCTGGTAGTTTTTATAAATTGCATCAGTTCTACACTTAGCAAAAGTCTGTGCAAGATTTTTAGATTTCCTGAAGGATCTTTGTGTATATTTTCAGATCTCAAAACCACTATACCACAGTCAGGTTTAAAAATATTAACTTTCTTACGATTTTTCAAAAATGTTCAACGGTAACTCTGCTCCGCTACAATGCAGCATTCTTCCATGCAAATACCCACCGCTTCGTTTCAATTGAAGTGGGTCTCATAATCGCTCGTTTATTATCAGAATTTCTTGTTCATTGCATTCAGTTTTATTTCCAAAGACACGTTGTAACGACAAGTAGCATGTAGGTACTCTGCCTCGTTCGCTTCACTAACTGATAACACTAGCCCTCTCCTAGGCGACCTGAATCGAGAGGGTTAATCTATGCCAACCGCCATTTTTTATATTTTTTGTTATTCCCATTCGAATGTAACAAATAATCTCACTAAGCATGGAAACTTAACATCAATTCACGTGTATTGAGGTTGAAAATATCAAAGTACTCGTGCATCGCTTATCTAATATTTCTTAAATTGTTTTTCGCGTAATAAAAGAACACTCATCCCTACCTGGCGGCACGCAAATTACAAATTGCTCCCTGGTGTAAGTTTACATTACCAAATATATCTGTCCTACGGCACAATGAATGGTTATCGCTGTGTGAAACAAGTACCATTTGAGATTTGTCTTAAATTTATATCTCCCCAATGGCGGGGTGCGAGTTTTGCGGGTACTCTCGTCTGACGTAATGATTTTCCCATTATAAATTATGTTAACGATAGCCGTTATTCATATCTAATTACACACACATTAATAGGCAACTAATGAAGAGTAATTAGGAAAAAAGTTTTCGTGCACGTTACAATAAAAGATTACATTTGGGTTATCTGCCGTAGTTAACTCTTGGAGCTAGGTATAAGGAAGTTTGAATTCAACGTTTGCTTGTTGAATGGGTGCATACTTTAGGGTATGTTATCTTCCTACAACTTATAATCACTTTGGTAGTGCGAATTCGTTCTAGCTCAGCGTAGTTTCCCGATTACTTTTATGAACATATCAAAGTTTACGAAATAGGTTAAAGGCTTCAAAATAGGGCTATCAGATTCGCTTTATGTTGCTAAATGTTAAGTTTATTTTGAGAAGTACAAAACTTTAAAATTAAGCGGATTATATACAGTACTGCCTTAATTTTTTGTATTTTAAAAGCTGATGTCGCGTCGCAAGTCCTTTTATATGTATTTCTCATAGTCACAGGCACATTTTTTTGTGGTTCTTCCCACAATTTGTGCAGAATAAGTTTTAGTCAACCGTGATGTCTAAATATGCATGCAACCATCGTTTAAAAATGATAACCAAATATTAAGACCCTTACAGAATCGACTTTCGTGAACCAGTGTTCCCATATAAAAATTCTGAAGATCTTTTTCCGATATAAAATTTTATTTTTTAAGATTTTTTCAAAACATATAAAGAACGCACTATAGAATACTGTAAATAAAACTTATGTTTAATTTTTCCGCTAAATTATTTACATAGTAGGTAGATATATACGTACATAATACAAAAAATAAAATTAAATTTCAGTTTGGCTTTTAAATATTTTGTAACATATTTATTTATACCAATTATTTGAATAAAATAGACTTAGAATTTCATTGTTTTTATCAAGATGATTGCAATTCGCTTCATTGAAGCCCAACAAATCCCTTCTAAAGATTAAGGATTCAATTCAAATAGCTAAATGTTCTTTTATTTAAATTTCCAGCAGAAAATATTCTGTCAGCATTTGCAGAGGAATGAGGAAGCGATAAAATATTGAAAATAAAATCTTTTAAGATTATATATTCGAAGTTTTCATCCGATGTTTTTACGCCTAAGACCATAGCAATACGTAAAACGAAACCGTAAAAATGTTCTTTTGCTTTTTTAGGCCACTTAATCCTAATGTTGAACTCAATCTTGGTCTGAAAATATTGCTTATGCATTATAAAGTTATTTATATAAAAAAAAAAAAAATCTTTAAATTTTCTAAAAAAAAATTAATTTATTAATTCATTAATTTTTTCGTACGAAAAACTTTTTCCAATCTAATACTCAGTCAATTCCACAACAAAAAAACCAAATCATTCCACTAAAATATTTCATTTCTTTACTGTTCCATCTGTCAGGAATTTTTTTCTGATGTAATACAAAGGGGTGGCTGATTTGTTGTAATTGTTTTCACAGGAACCATTTTTTCTGACAGAATTTTCGCTATGACCGCCAAAACGAAAAATAATAAATTTTTTTTATACTGTTTCTACTTTTTCTGTTGCATTTTACGTATGGCTATAACTAGGGCCTAAGACATTTCTTAAAAAAACATATTACATCAGTTAATTTATCAAATTCCAAAAAAGTTCATGTTTCTGTTATGGAAACGTTCGTAAAACAGAAATTATGCAATGGTTCTGTTCAACTCAAATTATACATAGTATAATAAATTTAATAGTCAATGTTTTTTTCTTGACATTAAAAATCTAGAAATTGATGAATTTGAGCTAAAAAGTCTTTTACATATTTTGGAGCTCAAAAAATTTTGTAATCTGGCATCACTGAGAACAAACCGAATATGAGGGAGTATTTCAATTTTGGATTTAAGCAAACAACAAACTTGCCATCATGATGAATATACGCACAATGTTGTGGAGAGTAAATGAAAGTCGACTTGTAGGGATAGCTTTGTTTAAGGGGCAGAATCGGAGCAAACAACTTCCCATATAACTTGTCTACACATTCACTCACATTTTCCAAATAACAAACTCAACCCGATACTTTGTAAACATAGTTCCCCAACAAATTTGTAAATTTTCGAACTTCTATCAAGGAAATTTAATTTCCTCATTCGCATAGTGCATTTCAAAACATGCACACATAGTTGTCGTGCTGTCGAAAATAACCTACTTTAATAACGCCTGTTGAAATAGCCAAACCCCTTTCAAAACAAAACTATTCTCTCGATGAAACCATTCCTTGCTAATGATGATGACAATTTTTTACCTTACACAATATCCATCCACAATCTACTGTCAAGAAATGAAAGAGAAAAAAATATTTATTCATGTCAATTTGACTTCCGTTTCAGGTGGTTTTATGGGCGACATTGCTCTACCCGACGTTAATTACCGCACCGATCCAATTGTTGCTCGCACACCTGGCGCTGTGTCAACATCCATTGTTGACTGGAAGGCAGATCCGAAATTCAACAAAACCTTTCAACAGGAACTCGAGCTCCTCAAGCAAGAGGTCTACAACGAAGGACTCCAGGTGGAGGAAGAAGGACTTACCGATATAATTAGAAAGAAAACCAAACTACCAAGCTCTAATAATGAGAACTTAAATGAGCGAAGCCGTAATGATCCAATTCTGGTGAGTAGAACAGTACAGCCCAACAGCAAGGGGTGGAATAGACATTCCCCATCCATGTTCATTGTCCACTGTCCACCTGCACCTGGGGCGGCATTACTTTTTCATTATCCTGGTTATTTCAATAGTAGTGAACGATGATCACAGTTCTGTCAACTTTAAAATTATAGATACAAAACTTATTGAATGTATTTTTTTTTTGTTTATACATTTTTGAGAGTGGGTGGTGAGCTCCTCGTTTGATGTCATTCTTCCAAACCCATCCAATCAATTACTGCTGCTTCTATTGCCAAAGTAATTTCCCTTCCTAGCTCGGCTCTTTGTTCGAGCTAGTGACTGTGACCCCACGCGATTTTATCCATCATTAGGTTCGTTTAATTAATTAGGTTCGTGTAATGTTCGCGTACCTACTCGTTGTCGTTGGGCTTTATTGAAAGAGTTTCATTTTTTCAAAAACTTTCGAGTTTAAAACTCTTTTCTTTTTGGTGGCACATCAGGGGAAGCGGTTTTTAGTTTGATCATTAATTTAATGGAAATTGCTTTTAATTAATACAGTCAAAAGTTCCTCAATCCTGTTGGCTTTTATGTCAACAATAAGACAGTTAGAAGATGAGCTGTGCTAAATCTCTTCTATGGGTTACTGCAAATTTATCAGGTATCTTCTGTGGGGATTAGTTATTTATGTATCTGTTTCTCATTCAACGATAAATGTAAGGAATTAGAGGAATTGTTTCATGGGGTCGTCGATAATTAGGCGCGATGTAACGATTAGACATTACATTTGTTGACTTTGTTGACTATGGCCCGAGGGTGGTGATTTTGTTATTGTTTTCAAATACAATACACTCGAGATAAGTCGTCTCGGGGAGTTTTCATATCCAATGAGCCGTCTCTTAAACTGCCTCCAATTAATATAACCAATCTACCCTCTCGATTTAGTCCTTGAGTGCTTTTCTTTTATAAATGTACGTTGGTGGTGTATCACTGATTGATTTATGCTTTCATGACCCAAAGGCGTACCACCATTGGAAAACGATTTTCTCCCCGTAATATTCTGCGCTATCAAAGAATCCGTCGTATTCGGAATTTTGCTACGAACCCCGAAAGAACTATCATAGAATCTTACGACGGATTCTGTGATAGACGTGATTATGTTGATGGTGGAGTTTTAGCAATTTGTTTCTTATCGTGGGTTTAGAGTATATCGGTCGATTTTTTAGGTCGAAGTGTCTCTTTACAGCCTTGGCAAGTCAGAAGTAAAGTAATAATTTATACCGGTCGATAACTGGTGCATAGTTCATATTTCGCAAGTTGTGCGGGTTAGTATACTTTGTTTAAAGAGAGAGGTGGCCGATTAGAATTTTGTACAAGTTTTGTATTGAGAGACATTTCGTTTAAATCTGCAATTTGTACTAGTCTAAGACGGTTAAAAAAGTCAACCAATCCGATAGAGAGACTCAACATGAATGTGAAACTTCCCCATCAACAGAAGTCCATGCCGTCCAGTACAGGGACGATCAGTCTTTGTTTTAGATACCATGAATGCACAGAAAATAAACCGATTTTGAGGAGGAGATTGGTGGCGACGAAGGACAACCAAATGCTCACTTTTTCTATCTAAGTATAAAACATTGAGATCCGTATGGAAGACTTAAATCGAGAACCATATTTCAAGTACTTCTGTTCCACACACACTTTTGCCTAAAATAAAATCACATGCACTTCTACTTCATTCCACTTGGTAGCTCAAACACTTTCCAAACCTCCTTACATAACTTTCGACCAACATTTTCGAAACCCACCCATCTAAATGCTGATCCACTTTCTGTCTTGTTCAATTCACAGTCAGCCAACGAACCAGTTAAAGTCCATCCATCGGACCATTCGTCCTATGACTATCCGACGAAGAATTTAAAAAACCAAATTATTACCAGCCAACTAAAGGAGACTTCATATCCGGCGGAAGTTGAGAATTTCGAACCGAAAATTTCGATTCGAGAAAAACCGATTATCATTGACGAGGACACTGGCAATACGATAACCGGCAGTAGCTACAATAATGCACCAGGTGACCTGATGACTGCCACCATCGAACAACGACGGCAATTCCAACTCACAGCTGAGGCAGAAAAATTGAATAAATCCTCAACAGTGAAGCATAGCATTCGGAATGTCGACCGGCGAAAGATCCAATCGAACACAAAGGACATTGAAGACGATTCGGGAAATAATTTTGTGTCGGAACGAAAGGTTATTATATTACCAACATCGATTCCAACATCCAGATCGACTCTACCGAATGTTTACAGCAATGCCGGTGGCAATGGAGTCAAATTGGACGATGTCGAGTTCTTGCATGCGGAGGGTATTGTAAGAAGACGTCACCGGAGGGGTAGAAAAAATCGGTAAGTCCTTTAGGTAAGAGAATTGGTTTTTAGGTTCCACTGGTTATTTTTGTTTATCTTTTTATTGGGGGTTGGGTTTGATTGATTTGGCACAGCACTTCTGTATGAAGGAGGATGATCAATGTACTTCACTGGCTATAAAGGTCGTCATGATTGTGCAAACATTCATGCACGTAGATTTTTTTAATTTTAAAGCGGGGCTATAAAGTCATCCAAAGATAGTGAAAATTAGACGAAGTAGTAGATGGGTTAGACAGGACTTACAGCGGTGAAACCTGCTTCTATTCCGAGATTGGGATATTTTTGACTACATCGAAATTTTTCAGATTCAAAGATGTACCCTATTCATATAAATTAGTAATAGTACACCTAATCTAATTATCTCTGCCCGTTATGGCATTTTACCCAAACTCAGTTTTTGAGTGGTTTGCAGAAAAATAGTTAATCCATCAAAGTTAACCTAAGGCTCCCTATAGAGTGGAAAAGAAACATAATTCTTGGTGTATTTTCTAGTCCCGTCGACTCAACCAAGCTTTTGGAGACCAGATCCAAGCCCAGCCAAAAGAGGACACCTTCAAAAGTCTCAAATGAAGAATTGAAGAATATAGCAATACATATATTTTTTTATAATTTGTTAAAACAAACAACAAATAAATGTTTTAAGTTTCGACTTTAAATTTAAGTAGTTCACAGTGGCTATATTTCCCATACAAATTTCGCAGTTGTGAGCATCCGTAAATTTGAAATCGAGACTAAAATTGGTTATTAGTACGGCGCAATAAATTTTAACAAATTCAATAAAATTGCAAAACGATTTGAGCTGTCGAATGAGTGGGTGTGTTCAGACGACTGTTTAAAAAAGGAATAAGTTCGGGTGCGAATATATTCACGCCAGAAAAATACTGAAAATTTCTGATTTATTGTTGAACAAAAAGTTCTCTTTGCAGTTTTATGGTGTCGAAAAATTCCGAATATATACGAATCAATCTTCACGGACGAGGACCTTGCTTTAATTTTCAGCCTTCCGAATCATTGCTATTTCTTTCAACCCCAAATCCTAGCACTTAGTAAAGCGACAAAACCCTGTAATCGGGTAATGCGTTGTCACGAAGGTATACTGTCAAACATATATTTCAACAAACGAGATACAAAGTACATTCTCGCAGCTTCTGCACAGATTTTCGATCTCTATGCCCGGTTGAGCCCCTAGAATTTTATATATTACAAAGGTACTCCTCGGCATAAAATTGAAGATCCCGTTCCAAAAATGAAATCTCACACAAAACGAAAGGTTGTGAGAAGCTACTCCTAGGGTCCCTAAAATTATATTATTATCTAAAAAGGTATACTCCTACGACTATTAAAAGTTTTAAAGTTTGAGGCAGTTTGGAACTTTCGTCAAGCAACCACCTTAGCTGAAACCAAGAGAAGTGTTTCAGAATCTCCCATAGAGCAAAAAATCACATTGGCTTGAAATGCTTGTTTGGAAAAATGTGGGTGTAAAGAGGGCGCTTCTGACAATGCGCAGCACGTAAAACTCAGTTCGAAAGCATTCTGCGAAAACAACTAGTGTTTCATTGTTGAAGTCCATGTAACAAGAACTCTATTCAGAAAGAGGGAATTCAGTAGATAGTGGTGTTAACAAATGCTCCCTTAAGACGGGATTTTGTCTACCAAGTTGTAGGTACATGCTTAACAAAAACTTATGGGCGGCCTAGTACACTTTCAGTAAATGGAGCGTAAGACATTCGAATTTAGTCAATCATCTTAAGAAATCTTGATCGTCCTTACCTACTCTTTATAACGAAAACAAAGTTCGGTGTCCAGCGCTATATAATTCTACTGAAAGCCCAATTAATTCCTTAAGCTAGATAACCCCACCGCACTCCTATTGTGGGTCTCCCGAAATATTACCAATTATTTTACAAACTATTCAGGTAGCCAAACATTAATTTGTTTCAATTCTATTACAAAGCATGTGAACATTTTCCAACTCACAACCCTATACAACTCTTATGTACTACATATCCAAAAATTCATTTTAGTATTTTCAAAAAGTATGTAAAACTCCTCAGTGGGTCACGCTCACGCAATAAATAACCACGTACTCAATATTAAATAAATTACATTTGGTCTCTTTCCCTTCCACTTACAGGCGAAGTTCAGAGACTGCACGTGACTACAATCTCCGATTGGAACGACTGAAAGCGGAGCTTAATCGACCCGTTCGAACTGCAGACGATATTCCCAAACTTCACAAACGAATTCATAATAAAAACACTGAATCCCATCCAACCGAATGGCTATCAGCTACAGAGCCAGTCAGCTCAATAGTCAAACCGACCAATGCCGGTTCGTCGTCCTACCTTGAATCGCCACCGTTGACAACCCCAACCCCATCATCTGCAGCCGAAGCAACAGCGGTGCCGACAAAGTCTCATCACAAATTCATAACTGCTAAAAGTTTTAATTATTCGTCCGAAAACATGGATGAACTGGAAGTCCTCACAAAAAGGAAATCAACGATGGACGCAATCAATGCCGAAGTGAACACATCCCTCGAAATGCAATTACGAAATGAGGAGTAAGTTTTCAATTTCGGATTTGAACGAATTTAACAAAAAATATTTATATAGTTTCCATTTTTTTGTTGATTCTTTTTTTTTCCTTTTTCTTTCTGGGATTTATTTGAGCATCTCTGATCCCTCATCTAGCTGGGTGTGGAGGGACAATGGGAAGTCTCCCATCGCACCCATGTTCCGGGGTAAAGTTTTGCGAAATTTATGAAAAAGAAAAATACAAACTCATAGAAAAGCCGTTGGTCGGGCTTCCCCTCGCAAATCTGACTACAAAATTCGGCAGCTAGTTAAAATTGGAAATAATTTGCACACATAACTTTTTTGCATAAATCTGTGCAATCGAGTGGGTGAGGTGTGGTGGTGCTGGTTGGTGGAACAGTCTGGGCAATAGCCGACAGTGATAGTTGGTGCAATAAAAATAAAAATACACTCAACACCACTGCGGGTCGCGGGGAATGTTCTTTTTTCGAGTTCCGTTTGGGAGATATTACAGTTTTCGTATCAGAGGAGCTCTTGAAGAGTTATTCGCAACATTTAGGAGTTTCACTGGCAGATGCTGGGATTGGGTGTTAGGTATGTATGTATCTCCCCGGTTGAATGCAGATGAGCTGTTGGCGGTTCCTTTTTTTGTAAGTTAATTGCTACTAAAGAAAATTATTGCGCAATTCCTGCGGTTGAAATGTGTATATGAAGTGGACGGGAATATATAGCTTTTGCAAAGAGATACATTGCTTTGATGTCGCTGTTGCTGATGTTCGTGGTGGTTACCTACGGTAAAGCAAAGGGATAAATCATATCATTGTCGGGAAGGATTTCAGTCGGTTGGAGCAGGAAATTGCGCTGTAACAGCGAGTCCACGAGCAAGTGCATATGGCGATGAGGTGGTAGTGGTTTTTAAATTTGATAGCTGTACGAGGGCTTTAGATTTTTATTTAAGAAATGTGTTGCTTCAGTCGTAGCGAAGGAAATAGTTTTCCGTATTTACAATTTTAATTTAATATTTACCGACTTATAATCCTCTTTGATTTTTCCTTATACGTACAATGTCTTCAGGTTTCTGTAAGGGATTGGCGACCCTGGTCACGCTGTCTTTACCTTTTGGTAGAACGCTTGACATTGATGGACTTCAATTTACTTTGTTTTATTTCAGTGTATCTCGTGTACTATGTTTTCATCTCGGAGAAGCCGATGTTCAAAAGCGCGCGCTTTGTAACGTGTAGAGAATATTTTCTTTTTTAATTTGTAATTTTCACAAATTGTTTTTTTTTTTTATTCTTGAAATTTTAAAACTTCTCTTCTACTGTGGCAACAAGGAAAAATAGTCGACTTATGTCAAAATTGAGTTAATGTTACTGTAGGGTGCGCCATACCCTGCTCTTGTTTATTGTTTTTTATTAAAATATCTCTTACGGTTGCTGTGTTGTGGATCAGGAAAAAAAACCATAAGTCGCATATGCAGGCAAACCTTTATCCTTTGCTCCTGAAAATGATAATGCTGTTTTTCCTTGTTGCCACAGGTATTTTTTTTTTTAAATAAATTTCCCTTTCTCAATACAAACACTTTTATTTTTATTTATTTTTTTCATTATAAATGTTTCTTTTATTTAAATTATATTTTTGCTTTAACATTTAATTTTACCTTTTTTATAAATTAAAATTTTTTTTTTTTATTTTTGTTTCTTACATTTGTTTTTCGGAAAAGAAGCAGAAAGAGTAGAATTTTATTGCTGTAAATTCAAAAGGCTGAATTTTGTAAAGAAGAATTTCGAAAAAGCCGAATCTTTGTGTGTAAAGAAAGAATTTTGCATGGCTGATTTTGGAAGTACCATTTCGATGCGCCCCCGTCTTTTGCTATAGTGGTTATTGCTCATCAAACCTGGTGGTTAATTGCAAATGACCAGCCCCAATTGTTTTGACGTCCTAGTAGTGTTACCACTGCTCTTCTATTGTCACTAGCTGCTGCTATCGTAAGATTGATGTTCTGACAGCCTCTTGCCATAAAAACTTTCCAGCTTCGAGACTTCATACTTCTCAACCAAGTTTTCTTCCTACCGAGCATATCACCTCATTTGGGAATTTTCGATCCGACTTTTGGAAGTGCATTTACAAGGTCGATGCCATTTTTTCGATTTGAAAGGTTTCTTTTTTTATATAAAGTCCGTTCTTTTGTGAAGCTTGTTTAGCCACTTCATTCTATTTTTTGTTCCATGTTAGGGAAGTTACCCCGACAACACAGCTCGGTAGGCCAGTTCCATTTTCATTATAGTTCACTACAAAAATGCATTACGCAGGATAATACGATTTTGCCGAGCTTGTCGCGGATTGCGATGAGAGCCTTCATAGTACTACAACGCCCCCTATGCTGTTTCAATCTTGATATCTCCGCAATCCAACATCGCAATACAGCAATTCCAAAGGAATCCAACTACTAAACCGACTCTCCGTATGTGGCTGCATGAGCTACGATGTTTAGCGGACTAATCCAAACACACAATCTCCCGTATTCACGGGTGTCCTCCATGCCGTGCTCAGCTTCCTATCAAAAATCGCTTAACAAATATACCCACATAGCACAAACCCATCCCTGCCCCTTCATCATTCGAGATAATCCGAAAAGGATTAAAAAATCATCCATCACTCAGTCGCCTTTTATAAACGTATAACAAAAAAAAATATTCCCCCGCACACAACATCGCTAAACAAAAATGGTCCACCACATTCTTTATATGTCTGTCTCCATCCACAGCCTGCTAAAACACTTGGAACACCATCATCGTATGACACGAGCTGTTACTGCCAAAAAGGAGCGTGTCTGGGATTATGGCGTCATCCCATACGAAATCGATGGCAACTTTAGCGGATTACACAAAGCGCTCTTCAAGCAGGCGATGCGCCACTGGGAGAACTTCACATGCATTAAATTCGTGGAGCGTGACCCAGAGAACCATCCCAATTACATTGTCTTTACCGTCCGAAGTTGTGGGTGAGTGAGCCAGTTGCCTGCGACAAGAATTTCGGTGAACCACCTACTGCCATATGTGCTGGTGCTTTGTGCATATGGTAATGCACTTATTCGCCGTTCTTCTGTGTTGTTTCCGCTGTTTTTTTTTTTTTTTTTTTGTTGCATTCCACTACATGTATACGCTTTGCCATTCTAGCTGCTGTTCGTTTGTGGGGAAACGGGGCAACGGGCCACAGGCCATCTCAATCGGCAGGAACTGCGATAAGTTCGGCATTGTGGTGCATGAGCTGGGACATGTCGTCGGATTCTGGCATGAGCACACCCGTCCCGATCGGGAGAAGCACGTTGTCATCGAGCTCAATAACATAATGAAGGGCCAAGATTATAACTTTAACAAGTTGACGCCGGATGATGTCGACTCTCTTGGCATGGCCTACGACTATGACTCCATTATGCACTATGCAAGGAACACATTCTCGAAGGGCACCTATCTGGATACAATACTGCCAATCGAAGTGAAGGGTAAAAAGCGTCCCGAGATTGGACAACGCTTACGCTTGAGTGCCGGTGACGTCGCTCAGGCGAAACTTCTCTACAAATGCCCGAAATGCGGGCGAACTTTCCAGGAGAACACTGGCAGTTTTGCCAGTCCGTCGTATTTCACAGCCATCGCTGTCAATGAGACGGAGCGGTGTGAGTGGCGGATTACGGCCACACATGGCGAACGGATTGTGTTGCGGCTTGAGAACTTGGTATGTATCAGTACAAAGTGCATGCGTTTGTGGCTAACGTTTTGTTCTCCTTTTTGTTGGACTTGTCTCCGTAGAATATATTCAAATCGGAGAAATGTCAGACGGATTATTTAGAGATACGTGACGGTTACTATTTTAAGTCACCACTAATTGGACGATTTTGTGGGAAAGCGGCAAAGGAGGTCGTGACTACGGTGAGCAGCAGAATGTTGCTCACATATGTGAACGGTCACCGGAATGCGGGCTATCGTGGCTTTAAAGCTGACTTTGAAGGTAATTTTAAATTTCAATTTGTATGTTTGTATGTGTAGTGTGTGGTTTGTTGGAAGGACTTGAGACCGAGAGAGGGCATTGAAAGGATGTCTGCAAATTATGCTAATTAATGCGACCGTATACAATATACTTTGGTTGGGGAAGTCATTTTGAACATTGACAAGGAATTTAAAGTGCTGTGCAGTAGCTCGCGAGTAGGTATCCTCTTTCTTGTCAGGATTTAAGAATAGAATTTTGTGACATTCAACTATAGGATAGAGATATAGGACGATAAGTGGCAGGGGGTATATAAGCCCAAAAGTCCTTGCAAATAGACCTTAATTTTGTGCTTAAATGTTGGGAGATCTACCAACAATCATGCATCTCCCTAAAACCGAGTCTCAAAGCCAGCTTTTGACTAATTCTTTTATCAGCTTAAATTTCATACATCATAATAAAATAATTTGTCTGTGTGTGTGTGGACTAACACACCAAGCTAAAACCACTAACCCAACTTGTGTGGGCTTAGATATTGTAGCAACATTTAGGGCCGATTTTCCAATAGTCAGATAAATAGCCTGATTGCTAACTAGCGATTAAATTTATTTCACTATTTATCTGCCAGATAAAGCTTTGAGTTTTTCAATCATAAAAAAAGAGCTAGATAACTATTCAAAGGTCAAGTGGTGTGAGTGAGACAGATTGATTGACAATATTCTGCGTTAAAGCATAGAAGATAGTCAGTCATGTTCAAAGCTTGACGTCTATCATTAACCGTTTTAGTTTCAGTGGCAAACATTTTAAATTTTGCAATGGAAAACGCTATAATATTATATTTGCTTAAAAGCGGGAGAGATCTGTTAATTTGACCTCTTCAGAAACGCGAGTGTTAGTGTTGCCATATTGGGCACTTTGCCGTATTTTGGGCTATCTTTTTACTTAAAAAACGATAGAAATGTCTTCCATGAGCGCCCAACACGATTTTTGGCTATTTGTTTGTTTGTTTTATTCTTTCACACAACTAAAAAAGGAAATATTTTCGAACAAACCCGCAATTTTAAAACTCAGCACTCTTGCAGTCAAGTAACATGGAACGGGCCTTATGATTTGACACAACGACACAAGCCACAAAATGTCAATTGCAGAAGATCGAAAAAACGCGAGCATATTTTCAACGATTTTTGGGCTTCTTTCTGGGCAACGATATTGGGCTAAATTTTTTTAAGGTTTGGTCGCTTAAAGCGAACTAAATTCTGGCAACCCTGTGTAGAACATAAAAAAACTGATTCCCTCACAAACAATACCTATACTGCATGGAAAAAAATTGCCGAATTATTTAATGCTGCTAGTGGTGTGACCGCAAGAACTTCAAAAACTTTTAAGCTTAAGTATGAAAGCATTCAAAAAAATACAAAAAAAAACTTTCTATTTTGTGAACAATTTTGGTTCTTACGTACGAGTACTGACAAGTATCTTCGTTTGAAATCTGCATTTTCCCATTGTACATAAGGTTTGTTCCTTTACTTTCGTAGTAAGAATGGAAAAGACTGTCAAAATGGCAGTGATGGGGATAGATTCTCTCACAGAGAGACACATTCGAAAAAGTAAGGGAACTCTTTTATAGTAATCTATGGAAAATGGCAGATACACAATTCAAAAATTCAAAGAAGTGGTACGAAAAGTCGTTAAAATATTTAATAAGCTCGAGGAATTTGCTAATTTACTAACAAGTTTAGCTATGAAAGTGGTTCGGAAATAATCTAACTTCTTTTTGATGAATCCGAGTATGTGAAAGAGTTTGTACTGATTAAACTACAGGCATTCAAGAAGAGGAAAAAGCGACGCTACATTAAAAATGACATGGAGCACATTGTCTCCTTTTACAGCAAGGAAATATTTCGTTGCCACTATCGAAATCGAAAACAATCTTGAGGAGAACATTGAATATTATTTTGCCGCCTTTTGATACCATTGTAATACGCAAAAAATCAAAGCAAATGCACGAATATGCCAAATGGGATAGCAAACCTAAAATCAGCTGTTAATAATTGTAAGGTGACTGACAGCTTTACCACTTCTGACTCCAAGAGAATTTTTGAGTAAAAATTCGTAAGATTCTCACTTTCTCAGTGGAGTGTGGAGATCTTGCTCTCTCGAAGCCGCTCTCTTTTACGAGTTTTTCGAGCTAGGGGACGGCAATGAGTAAAAATTCGTAAGAATTCGTAAGAATTAGTAAAAGTTCGTAAGATTTAAAAGTAAAGGAACAGACCTAATGGTTATGTCTTTCTCACTACACTTTGTTTTCTTATTTATTAGGTTAAAGAAATTGTTTGCTAATTCCTCTTCTTCATTAATAATATCATCAATAATGTCGAACAATTCCATTTCAACAATATGAAAATATCTCCCCAAACAAAACTTTTTAATATTTGACAGTTCGCCAACTTTAACTAGAGATTTATATTTTTATCAGTCTCAGAAACGGGCAGATAACTTTATGAGACAGGTGGCGTCTATATATGTCGAATAGCTGCTATTCGACTACTGAAAAATGGATTAATGTCTTATCTGACAATTAACCCCTATCTGATTGGCTATCTGACGATTGAAAAACCGGCTTAGTGTTTATTCGACAGCACTTTCTGAAGGTATTGCTTCAATCCAAAATTTCCATGCGGCACATGTTGAACAAAAACACTAAATCCCAGTGAAAAGGTCTGTTCATAGCTAATGTCGGATTGATCAAAGAATGTAAACCTAAAGCTGAAAGACACTTCAGTCATTTAGCCAGAAATGTATACAAAACGCCTTTTACACTCATTGGTAGTTTCAATTTGACGGGCACCTTTTTTCGAACCAGAACTAACCATATCCAACAAAAGCATGGCAATGTTCCCAAACTTTTCACCAACCATTTTGAATTCTCTACGCGGCCATTGTTTATGGTCTTATTTCCTTGACCACAGTCTGGGTGCTAGAATTTTTTTTTTAATGAATCATTCAGGAAATGCTCGCAGGAAAAACTTATTCTCTTCCCATTCAAAAGTGCGGATTCCCATTGAGCTATTCAAATGCAACTTTTCACACAGCGGTGGAAAAATATGTATAAAAAAAAAACACGAATTAGGACACTCTTCTGCCACAGTCAATGTCCCTTCGTAACCACGCAAAAGTTTATCCAGCAAATCCTCGCTTTTGTGCATTCCCTTGAACATATCTAACATTTTTGCGTATTTTTCTTTTTCCTCTCCTTCTTACTGTCCTTTTTCTTTCCTTGTTCAACCATTTCTATAGCAATTTGTGGTGGCGAGCTTTCCGTGGACGAATCCGATGGACGGCTAGAGTCCCCAAACTATCCACTCGAATATTTACCGAACAAGGAATGCATTTGGAGGATAACTGTGCCAAAAGGATATCAAGTGGCACTCAAATTCCAATCGTTCGAAGTGGAAAACCACGATAGCTGTGTGTATGATTATGTCGAGGTCCATGACGGCGATAGTGCCGACTCCGACTTGATTGGGGTATTTTGTGGATACAAACCACCGCCGAATATGAAGTGAGTATTCCCTTGCGAGTATAGGTATATGTGGGAACGGGAAGGCTTTTGCTAAACAAATGGCCGTATGATTGGATTTCGATTTGGATGTATTATGTACTTTTTTTTCCGTTTGATTTAGGTCAAGTTCCAATACGATGTTTGTGAAGTTCATATCGGACAGTTCGGTACAGAAGGCTGGATTCTCGGCGATTTTCATGAAGGAAGTGGACGAATGCGAAACACAAAATCATGGATGTGAACATGATTGCATCAATACGTTGGGCGGGTACGAGTGCAGCTGTCACATCGGCTATGAGTTGCATAGCGACAAAAAGCATTGTGAAGGTGAGTGCGTGTGCTTATTGCATGTGTGCAATATTGAAATCAATTGCAGATAACGTTTTCATGTTGTCCGTTGTCCCTTGCTTTGTTTTGAATTTCTGGGGAGATGTGCTTACCAGGGTCCGAAACTTGCTCTAGTATGCGGGTGTTTTGTTTTAGTTTGACAGAGCGGAGTGCTGAAGTGTTGCTTGGTAGATATTAGCCGTATTTTATTATCAGCGTGATCTAATGCGGACCAGTTGTGGCAACAGTTTTTTTTTTTTTTTTTTCAAAACACGACAGTCAATTTATAGAGAGTATGACAAACTTCATACTGCCACCAGCCATATTGCAAACGTTCTGCGTAATGTTACGTCACAATATGATGTCAATTGATATAACATTTAACTTATGTCGTTTTCCATTCTTTGAAGTTTGTTCCTTCACGAAAAGCTCTAAAGATGGATTCTCTGCAAGGAGTCTCTATAATTGTAATTTTTCACAGCCTGTTTTTACGACCTATTTTAGTGTCTAGATGGTAGACGTATTTTTGTCTGCAATTTCGTCTCACAGTCTCGATAGAGTGGATTTTTCTTATATCCCCAGAACCAACTCCAGGCCCATTAATTTATGGAACAAAGCCATATGGCGTTAATGCATCCATAGGTCACACCATATATAATATCAATATCGTCCCACCCTTCTTTAACCTTTATACGAGCAAAAGAATCACATCTTCCACCCCTTAATTTCGTTTCATTCACAGATGCCTGCGGTGGTGTAATTGAAGCCATGAACGGTACGATAACATCGCCATCATTTCCCGAAATCTACCCCATCCTTAAGGAGTGCATTTGGGAGATTGTCGCCCCGCCACGCCATAAAATCTCATTGAATTTCACCCATTTCGACTTGGAGGGCACGGCACACCAACAATCCGATTGTGGATACGATTCGGTGACAATATACTCGAAATTGGGCGAGAATCGATTGAAACGCATCGGCACCTACTGCAGCAATATGATACCGCCGGTGGCCACCTCAGAGGGCAATTCACTTCGCATTGAATTCCATTCGGATAAGTCCATTCAGAAGACCGGCTTCGCTGCAGTTTTCTTCACCGACATCGATGAGTGCTCTGCGAACAATGGCGGATGCCAGCACGAATGTCAGAACACAATTGGCTCGTATGTTTGCTTCTGTCGCAATGGGTATACGCTGCACGATAACGGCCATGACTGCAAGGAGGGCGAGTGTAAATATGAGATCTCGGCGCCAATTGGTAATATCTATAGTCCGAATTATCCGGACACGTATCCGGCGAGTGTCATATGTGTGTGGCATTTTACAACAACGCCGGGACATCGTATTAAGCTGATATTCAATGAATTTGAGTTTGAACCGCATCAGGTAAGGCGTGTGCGCATGCACATAGTGGGTACGTTTGGATTATTTTTCTTTGGAATTTCAGGAGTGCGGATATGATAATGTAACGCTGTTTGACGGAGGATCGGAGAACAGCGGCCACCTGGGGAAGTTCTGTGGCAACAAGATTCCATATCCAATATCGGCGTCATCCAACCAGATGTACATGGTTATGAAGGTGGACAACAATAAGCAGTACAAGGGATTTACGGCAACGCACTCCACCGGTAAGTTATGAGGGTAATTTTACTTTGTAGATAGTGGACATTTTTCGATGCGCATTTGTCCTGCTTCTTGCTCCTTTCTTTGACGAGTTTCTAAATGGGATTTTGGTACGTCTTTCGACCAATTTATGATTGTCCCACGGATTTTTGGACACGTTTTTCGACCTTTTTTATAAAAATCTTTCGACGATTAACGTCTAGGTTTTTGGCGGTTTTTTCGACGACTTTGCCGAGTTTATCGGCTGGATTTTGGATGCATTCTCGAAATATTTGATGACGAGCTTAAAACTTTTTTGAACGACTTATCTTAACCTTCATCGTCGCGTTTTTCAACACGTTTTTTCTGGGGTTTTGACACGGATTTCGAAATGTTCTTACGGTTTTTAAAATTTTTTTTTTTTTTCGTATTTTGGGTCGTTTCTTGACGTGATTTTTTTTGACGATCTATTGAACACGATTTTGGTGGCGCTTTTCGTGATTTTTTTTAGGGCTTTTCCTTACACCTTTCTTGGTGCAATTTTAAATGAATATTGTGTCAGGTTTATTCGATGCATTTGCAATTTTTTGACGCCTTTTCTGCCTTTTTTTGACATACATATTGTTGATGCGTTTCGTTCAGTTTTTCGACCAACATTTTTTTTATTTGTTATTCCTGATTGTCAATCGTTTCTGTTAGCTGTGTCAAGGAAAGTGTGCAGAAAAATGATACTAATCTAACCGGTCAACTTTATATCCCTCTTCTATTGACTCTAAATCCAAACAATTCGCCAGCTCTTAAAATCATTCCCTTTTATTTGCAGCTTGCGGAGGATATCTACTCGCAACTAGTCAAATCCAACAGTTCTACTCCCATGCGCGATTCGCCGATCACGACTACGACGAGAACATGGACTGCGAGTGGACCATACAAGCTCCACCCAGTAGCAATGTGCAGTTGTTCTTCCTCGAGTTTGACATCGAAAACAATGAAAACTGCACATACGACTATGTGGAAGTGTACTCCGGCATGGAGGATACCAGTGGGCCGCTCTACGGCAGATTCTGCGGGAACAACGTAAGCATTAGAAACAAATTCAATGAAATCCGTTTTATTTCATACAAATCGTTTTTTATTCCCTCATTTATCTGCACATACACACAAACACAGGTACCCCAGGAGATAATCTCGCTGACAGACTCGCTTTTGGTTCGTCTAAGGACAGATGAAAGTGTTACGATGAAAGGATTTTCCGCATCTTATGTTGCCGTTGATCCATTTGAAACCAGCGACGAAGATACCAACTCGGATAGCTCGGAGATGGTGACACCATTCGAGGGATACCTGAAAAGCATCTACAAGGCTGATACCGAGGAATACGACGAGTACAACGATTACAGTGAGAATCATCTAATATTGCACAGTCGCCTGAGGAATAGAAATCGATACAAGAATCGTTTCTAAAATGGATTTCTCTTCGAATTATCGCGCGTTTCCCTAGCCCGAAGGGTATAGTGTCATATCAAGCAAATGGAACATCAGGATGCATATACTCGTCGTACATGGAGGCATGTTAGAAAAAAAAAATAAATAGAATACTTAACAGAAACAGAATAAAACCATTCACCACGAGAAACAAGGAAAACCAACAATTTAAGGATTTTCCTTCATTTTTAATTTAAGAGACTTGATAACTTTTTAACAATAAAATCCAAGTTATGTGTTACCAGCGCATATATACGTGGGACTCTCAATACAATAACTAATGTTTAGGTATTTAATTATAGGTGAATTTAAATTGGACAAATATAAAACAAGAAAAAAAAAAATACGTAGACACTTTTTCGCAAAGTAAAAAAAGAATATAAACAAATTCAATAAAAGTAATATAAACTAATAAAAGCAATAAACAATGAAAAGTTTTTTTTTACAAAAATCATAAATCAACTATAAACGTTGTAATCGTAAGACTTGTGTGCAAATGCAATTGAATAAAACAAAATTAATCATCATATCCTGTTCATTAAAACGAAAATACAATAAAGATTCGATTGAATAAGTTAATTCTTTTTTAGGATAAACAAAAAAAAAATCTAACCCCTAAGTGATTAAGTAGAGAATGAAAGTGTAATTTTATTATGTATATGACTATATTTATGGAATGACAAATAAATAAAACATGTTAATGTAAGAAGATGAGGGAGTTTTATTATGGGTGTCTCCGAAAACTGCTGCTAATTGGTGAGATTAAACTAAAGAGGTTTGTATTTACATTGTAAACGAATTTCGAGTATGGAAAAATAATTTTTATTAGCTATTTTATATTATATGCACTTAACAGGGTGCACCGAAGCAACGCGCCGATATAGCGACGCTGTACATTGAGCTTTACCAACAAACATTTTTAGTAACTTTTGAACTTTTGAACTTTTGAACTTTTGAACTTTTGTACTTTTGAACTTTTGAACTTTTGAACTTTTGAACTTTTGACCTTTTGAACTTTTGACCTTTTGAACTTTTGAACTTTTGAACTTTTGACCTTTTGACCTTTTGAACTTTTGAACTTTTGACCTTTTGACCTTTTGAACTTTTGAACTTTTGAAGTTTTGACCTTTTGAACTTTTGAACTTTTGACCTTTTGAACTTTTGAACTCTTGAACTTTTGAACTTTTGACCTTTTGAACTTCTGAACTTTTGAACTTTTGACCTTTTGACCTTTTGAACTTTTGACCTTTTGAACTTTTGAACTTTTGAACTTTTGAACTTTTGACCTTTTGAACTTTTGACCTTTTGACCTTTTGACCTTTTGACCTTTTGACCTTTTGACCTATTGAACTTTTGACCTTTTGACCTTTTGAACTTTTGAACTTTTGACCTTTTGAACTTTTGAACTTTTGACCTTTTGACCTTTTGACCTTTTGAACTTTTGACCTTTTGACCTTTTGAACTTTTGATCTTTTGAACTTTTGATCTTTTGACCTTTTGACCTTTTGACCTTTTGACCTTTTGACCTTTTGAACTTTTGACCTTTTGAGCTTTTGAACTTTTGAACTTTTGACCTTTTGACATTTTGAACTTTTGAACTTTTGACCTTTTGACCTTTTGACCTTTTGACCTTTTGAACTTTTGAACTTTTGAAGTTTTGACCTTTTGAACTTTTGAACTTTTGAACTTTTGACCTTTTGACCTTTTGAACTTTTGAACTTTTGAACTTTTGAACTTTTGAACTTTTGAACTTTTGACCTTTTGACCTTTAGAACTTTTGAACTTTTGACCTTTAGAACTTTTGAACTTTTGAACTTTTGAACTTTTGAACTTTTGAACTTTTGAAGTTTTGACCTTTTGAACTTTTGAACTTTTGAACTTTTGACCTTTTGACCTTTTGAACTTTTGAACTTTTGAACTTTTGAACTTTTGAACTTTTGAACTTTTGAACTTTTGACCTTTTGAACTTTTGAACTTTTGACCTTTTGAACTTTTGACCTTTTGACCTTTTGACCTTTTGACCTTTTGGCCTTTTGACCTTTTGACCTTTTGACCTTTTGAACTTTTGAATTTTTGAACTTTTTACCTTTTGACCTTTTGAACTTTTGAACTTTTGACCTTTTGAACTTTTGAACTTTTGAACATTTGAACTTTTGACCTTTTGAACTTTTGAACTTTTGAACTTTTGACCTTTTGACCTTTTGAACTTTTGAACTTTTGAACTTTTGACCTTTTGAAATTTTGAATAGTTGAACTTTTGACCTTTTGAACTTTTGAACTTTTGAACTTTTGACCTTTTGAACTTTTGAACTTTTGAACTTTTGAACTTTTGACCTTTTGAACTTTTAAACTTTTGACCTTTTGAACTTTTGAACTTTTGAACTTTTGACCTTTTGAACTTTTGAACTTTTGAACTTTTGAACTTTTGAACTTTTGAACTTTTGAACTTTTGACCTTTTGACCTTTTGAACTTTTGAACTTTTGAACTTTTGACCTTTTGAACTTTTGGGTCAATTTAGACTATTATAGACTCCCCTTAAATTGCGAATAAAAAGTGTCCAGTAATGCGGGCTGTTTCATCGTTTGTAGTTCAACAGTTTTTGAGTTATGGGGACCTTAAGTTAGAAGCCCAAATTTTGCTTAAATTTCAAATAAATCATAAACTGTTAGACCGATTGGTATAATTTGAATTCTATTAGATTAGTAATGGCAAACACTTCCGACACAGAAAATTGCATTGCTCTGTTTGCCACGGTTTCGGAGATAACAAGATTTTAAGGGATTGAAATTTTTTTTTCAAATGGTTCTAACTTTCTTACGGTTGAACTACAAACGAAAAAAAAGTCACTACAAACAACTACAAACGAATGCCTATCGAACTGCAAACTCAATTTTTCATTCTAGAAAAAGTGCGGGCTAACTTCACAAAAAAATTAAGCTGCAATTTCGCTTAAATCCATATAAATCCCAAACCGTTAGGCCGATTGATACAATTTTTGTTTTATTAGATTGGTGAGGTGGAAAACTGTGTAAATAGGAAATTTCATCACTTTGCAATGTACCGTTTCGAAGATAACGCGGTCTTATATCGCCTGATTAAATTGCTTATAAATTCTTTTTGGTTTGGTCAATTTCGACATTTAAGGTTTTATTAGATAGAGCACACATGCTTTCTAACAACCAACTAGTTTTTGTCGTTTGTAGTTGTCCAGCATTTTAAATATCCGTCCCCTTTAATCAGTCTGCGAGGACGATTTCAGCCATTTTCTTAAATGTCCAATAAATCGTTATCTACTGATAAGAGGCACTTTTTTTTTTGTTCCATTACATACACCCAATAAAAACCATTCGAAAACAATAGATTTCACTATTTTGAGTTGCTTAATAAGCGAAATATGGATATGAGTTTATATGACAAAGTAGTGTTCGCTTAAGTTTCATCTATTTTTTTTTCTTTGTGATAAAATCACAAAATTTGAATTGGATTAGATAATCAGGAATGCAGGCTTTGCAGAAATTTTCTGTTAAAAAATAATTTCACTACAAACAACTACAAACGATTTCGAATGCAACTGGCTAGTTTTTATTTCAAAAAGCCAAAGTGCGGGCTGAAAAAAAAGTCACTACAAACAACTACAAACGAATGTCTATCGAACTGCAATTCACGTTTTTCATTCTAGAAAAAGTGTGGGCTAACTTCACGTAGGTGAAATAAAGCTGTCATTAGGCGTATGGCGTATACGTACTATTATGATCATATGGCTAACGACTATATTGCGTAACACCTTGTTTCCCTGCGGAAATGAAGATATAACTACGCAATATTTAAAAAATGCGTTACTCTTGAGACTAGTAGTTGAAATATGAGACTTAAGTACTTTACTTTTAATCAAAAACCACAAAATACACCTATTACTTTATTTTTTATGGTTTGAACTTATGCGAACGGCTTGAAAACTTTAAATGCATAATGGAGAACGTCAATTTGTGTCATACCAAAAATTACACAGAAAATATTTTTTCCAGACGAACAAGAATCTATTAAATTGTTTCTTTTTTGATATATTTTTTCCTACAAAAACAACAACGTTGTGGGACCACAAAAAATCAAAGCAAAAATGCAGTAAGAGGAAAAATTGTTTCCCAAAAAAAACTTGTCAACATCGAAAATAAAATCTCTTCGTCGCGTAAGTTTATGGATAACTCGTGAACTGCTACTCTTTAGAAAGTATAATTCTTTTTACGACTAGCTCTCGTAATTTTAATACAACCTTCATGATGCCATGAAATAAAGTCAGACGCCAATTAACCTGAAAAGAAAATTCTTATCTGTGGAGGAGGACCTTTTATAAGCTTTCAAATGACGAAAACTTGTCTGGATACTGCTTTCCATGTAGACATTTTTATATAGGAACTTTATTTTAGCTGAAGCGGTATTCTGGGCATTTGATTTTAACACCTTGAATGTGAGAAAACAAGATACAAATTTGCACTGGGAAGTTTTCATATAATTTAAAGCTATCTACAAAATGGGATTTGGTTATATTGTAATCGGCAAAAAAATAATCAAATTTCTCGCTTAACAAATGAAAATCATTTCTTACTATTAAAAAATATATTTTAAGGTGTTTTTTTGCAATATGGATCCGAACTTTTTTCCTTTTTAAACCGGCTTTTAAGACGAACGAAAAATAGTTTACTGCGACAATTAATACCTCTGGTAAAAGGTGTAACAATTAACATATAAACAAACACAGTAAAAACAACAGCGCAATCTGTTCGATTCAATTTAAAACTTCTATTTAATCACTGCTAAGCCGATCGAACATTAATGGCATTAATTATGCAAAATATTTGCTATCCACAAGTATCAATTAAAACAAATTCATATATTTTCACATACCGTCTTCATTAACTCCCTTTCCTGGATGATGAACGAGGTTAAACAGGGCAATATACTTTAAAACACATTAATCCGTCAGTCGTTTGACATTAATTGGCATATTTACCAATTCCGTAGATTTGTCTTTACGTACCGATTTTGTATTTTATCTCTTACACGACTGTGCATAATCCTAGCTAACCAAGACTTGACACACATTTCTATAGCCCTTATGAAAGCTAGCAGTAAATATAGAATGAAAGCCTGACGTTTAAAACACAAATTCGATGCTGCCAAGGAAGGCCAAACATAATGGTGGAGCTAGGGGTAGCTTGGAAAATTCTCATTTGATTCGGTTTTAATGTCTCATGACCGATTTTGTTTCAAAATCTTCTCAAGTACTTAGGTACCTTTTGGATAAATAACTTGACATCCCAAATCGTTGCATTCACAAAAGAGAAGAAGGCGCAATTTTCTAGCCTTGACAATGGCTTCCAAACTGCAAGGGCAAGCCAAACAAACATCCTTATATATGCTACTCTTGTGTTTCAAGTATAATGATAAAAAAATCACGACTAATTGTTTTCAAGTGATACAGACATACAGTCATTCAAATGAAAAATGGAATCACTTTGATGCGTATATGTTCTGTGAAAAAGACGAGAGCAGTCTAGAGGTCTCTGATGATGCTAATGGTTGATGTGTGTATATGTTTTCCAAATAACCCGCATATGGCAACCGATTCATTGATAACAACATGAATCTAAGCTCACTAAGTGATCTGGGCCATAAATAGATGGTGGAGTTCTCTATCACCATTCTCATATCCATACCGAACTGCCTCCAATTAAGAGAAAACAACTATGTACAAACTTTACACATTCAGTGTGCCACTGCCACCAGCAAATTGATCAATGGGCACGGCCGGGCATACAGAGTGCAGAGTTCAAGAAGATTATCTTCTCGGCACTCTCGACGGGAGCAGTAGTGCTGTAGTGTATAGGACATTATTTCTTTGATCTCTGAAATGGAATTACAATAAGTACAACATATTAAAAACACTCGCAGCGTTACATTTTATTTGTAAACATTTTTTAGTTTACGCGCTTAGTAATAAGTAACGAGTGCACCATCAGTGATTGCACATTTTGAGTGAGTAAAAATTTACAAAAGCGGAGAAAAGCACATCACTAATTAGCTCAGTGTCATATTGTGCGTGTGTTCATTTTTAATTTGATCAACTAAAGAATGACTAGTGACAGTGTAAATTGTTTATTAAATTTTAAATAATCATGCAGGGAAAGTGCGCTGAAAATTCGTCTATATTTCTTAACACATATGTATCTACTTGTACTTTCAAAACATACATTGCTTTTAAGCCTGTAATCCTTTTTCTTTAAACTTTAAATTGTTTCCATTATTAAATGGGATGTTCATATTGTTGTAGGGAAAACCAAGGAAATGTCAGAAGTCACATGGTTTGTGAAGGAGTATTATACCTAATATTTTCAAGCGAAAGCATTTTTTCTATAGAGTTTTTTTTCTCAAGTTGCCTATGCTTATAATTTGTGTCATTGTTAAAAGGCAGAGCGTCACCGGGAATTCTTTTTTTCTCCAAAATAAAATATTTCAAAGAAATAGGTGGAAGCAAAGTAGAGATCTATGAAGCTGTGAGTGGAGTGAGAGTTGGACTGTGGTTCATAGAGATAGAGCTTAAACAACTATGGTGGTGATGATGAATGCCCAACATCAGTTTTTAATGCAATTATAAGGACTAAGGCCCACGCAGTTCGCTCCCAAACCAGTCCTAATCCTAAGGTCTATCGTATTAGCTCCCCATCGGTCGGTGAGTGCGATCAAATTCCCGCGAAGTTTTCTTTCTAGTTTTGAATAAAACGGAAGTTCAATTTTCGCCTGGGCCTACACCAGGATTTGTAAAATCTCTTGCCTGGAGCATTGTTATTAGTTCCTTTAACTTACTTAAGCAAATATTGTTGACCTCTTTTCGGGCTACACCTAAGTTCATAAAGTTTGCTGTTATAATATTTTCTCGGGATGAAAAATTTGTCGAAGATTTTTTTTTGTCATGGATGAAATAATTTAACTGATATTGAGGAAATTATTCAAAATCGTTTGCGTTCTCGTGCAATCATTTTAAACCTTTGCAATCATTTAAGAACATTTGCAGTAATTTATGTTCTTCTTATAACTTTCCAATCAATTGGAATCATCTATCTATATATAAAGCAAAGTTGCATCCGTAAGACTGCCAATTGTTCAAAAACGCTTCAGGAAGGTACGCTTTCCACAAATCCACTTTTTCTGATTTTTTAAGAGATACATCTGTTTGGTAGTTTTTTGGTCAATCGCGAACAAACGTAGAGCCGTACAGTTTTGTTACATATATCGGTTGCCTACTCCCAGTGTGGCCGCTGCAGAGTTCTATAAAGTTGCAAGATAAATTGGATAATGAGAAAAAGAGTGTCATTTCTATCAATTTAGAATTTTTTAACCATATGTAGAAAACTGCGGTACTTTTTAAAGGTTTTTGTTTGGAAAAGAAAGCATTTGAAAAATGTTTGAATTGCCTTCTCCGACAAAAAGGGCCCAAATAGCAAAAAATCTTGGCAGGCTCTCGAAAAAAGTGCCAAATTGCAATTTAAGTCGCACAACTGTCACGCTGCCTAGTCCAATATAATTTGACTTAGTCGGAGTAGTCACTTAGTACTTTTTTGGAAGTTTGAATAGTTATGCATTTTAAATTGAATTCTAAACGATATTCGTGGATTTTTTTTTATAGAGGTCCACTTTTCGAATTAGAAGCAATTTTTCAAGCGGAAACCACTTTTGCAACTGACAACTATTTTGCTAAAACAGATTTTACGGATCGAACCAAATATTTTGTGGGTCAAATACGTATTGTTTTGGAAAATTTCGTAACTGTAAATTCGAAAAATGTT
Source organism: Cheilosia vernalis (assembly GCA_949126925.1). Lineage (NCBI taxonomy): Eukaryota > Metazoa > Arthropoda > Insecta > Diptera > Syrphidae > Cheilosia > Cheilosia vernalis. Next base: position 119,660,172 of record OX421358.1, read on the forward strand.
TAAATGATTATCAGTATCGCGGAATGAGTATATCAACTTACGATATGGAAAAGCAAGTCCCTCGATGACCTAGTCAAAAATAACAATACAAGCTATCTTAGCTATTGCACGAGGTTAAGTATAACAATTTCATCAGAAAATATAGGACAGTATTTGAAGCTGATTTTTATCTGGCTTGAGTAGCAAATAAAGTCCACAACCGATAAAGTTCCCGTCTGTTGTCCATTCGGCTGCAAAAAGAGCACTCCACAAGCAAGTAGGTACTGGTCCTTCTGATGTGGTTGAGCGCCTTTAGTTTCTTAAGGAACGAAGCATCCCTTTTATCTACCAATTCTATTCAAACGTGTTCATTACCTATTCCGAAACACACAAGAGTTCGATACCAAACGGTGTGACTTTTTCTAGTTCAACTAACGTCCTGAAAACGACCAACCATATAGAGAATACCCCAAAGAAAAAACTCCTTTAATAACACCTTCTTCTCATCAACATCATTTTCAAATTTGCTTTGATATTGTGAATTTTCAAGGAAACTCAAAGCTGCCCGGTTAAGTACAAGAACTTGATGTTCACCGGAAGAAGAACAAAATGAATCCAAAAGTTTCTCCAGTCTCAACACAATTAGCTATTGTCCTTGAGGCGCCTCGAACAACGTACACATACAAGCTGACACATTATCCGTCTTGTTACCCCCCAAATGTTCGAATAAAAACTTCTCAATTACCAAATGGCAGGACTGGATAGGTATACCTATATCAAGCTCATTTTTCATCATTAACGTCGTCGAGCTTATTTCAATGGAAAAGTTCCACAACATCGAAAATCCCCAACCAAAATCAAGCAATATCCTTTCCACCGCCACCTCCCCTCGCCCATAATTACTATTATAGTTAGTTGCGGTTAGCACGCAGTGAGCTATACCACCAATTAACTTGAATGCACTCAAACTGAACTCCTCGCCTCGGCAAAGCAATTATGCCGTTGATGTGGATGTTGACGGCGATGATTATGAGGTAGCCCAAGGAAAAAAATTCAATAAGACTCGATTTATGTGCGCTTCTTATAACGCCATAAACAGGTGTAAAGGTGAAGTTTGAAGAGGGCAACCATATCTGTAGCTATCGCCCTAAAAAAAAAGTTCTGAACTCTGTCGGAGTTTTTTTCTTTCGTTTGTTCTCTTCCAGCTAAGGAAAAAGAACAAACACAGAAAAAAAAAAAATAAAAAAAGACACGATAGACATTTAGATGCCGAAATATCTCAAATATCTATATGTATACGATGTACACCTTTGGCTGCATTTTTGTAGGTGTTCCATGCACACACCGGCAGTTTAAATGTGTATATACGGTAGGACCCTAAGCCGATGAGACTCCCAGGTAAACGAAAGAAGAGGAAAAAAATATCTCATCGATCGCCATACAATAGAGCAGGCAACAGCATTCCGGGGGCTTGGGATGATCTTCGGCGTCTGTGTCTTCAGTTGATTACCTCTCTAAATAAATGTGCCGATGCTGCTGCTGCTTGCTTATGCTGTTGATCCATCCCATCCATCCATGCGCATCCGTCTCTATCCGTGTTGCTTACCGATCACCATGCTGCCGCTGACAGCTTCATATATATGTTGGCCTGAGGTCTATCGATGTCCTCAGTAAGTGCTTTGTTTTTGTGCGGGGAAGGTGTGTGTGATAAAAGCGGCGCTCGGAAGTTTACCGAAAGGAAAAAATTATACATAATTCACTCATTCATAATCAAAACTAGTTAATTGAAATGCCCTCGCCTAAAGTGATGATAGCAGCGGCGAGTGCCATAGTGTTGGTGATGGTGACATTGACATCTAGTGACAAATTCGCCGTGAACCTCAACAGCGATCTGCAGGTGGAGGAGGAAGGATTCTTCGAAGTGATCGAACAGCCGCGTGTGTTTGTAAGTGCGGCAGACGATAACATTGTTTAAACAATTTGACGTCATATAGGTATTTTTTTTTTTTTTTTTCGAATAGAACCCAAACCTCAAAGGTCAAGGCAACACACCACGAGGTAGTAACTCAAAAGTACCAGACTCCACTTCCGATCCATTTAGGAAGGGAGAGAAAAAACCGCATAATCGACTGCCGGCGTTCCTCTTCAATTCCGATTTGAATAAGATCCAATCGAATGCGAAGAATATCGAAAATGATTCCGGGAATAACTTTGTTTACGAGCGCAACATCATCGTGGAGCCAGCTCTGCCCGCAGACAAGATACGTGCCGAAATGGAGGCTCGCATCGGTGATAAGATCAAGGGAGACAATTCCAAGGGTGTGCACAAGGAGAAGTTGCTACGACGACGATTGTCTGTCCAGAGGTAAGTTCAATGTTATTTAAATTATGTTTGCGGCCTCGCTGCCTTGAGATACATTGTTATCTTATTGAGACGGTTGGTGCAATTTTTTCCTTTTTCCTTTTTCTTTTCACGTGTTCAAGTGCAGGATGTAGTATTTTTGAAAGAATTGTCTACCAATTCACAGTTTATTGGGGTTTTCACAGAAATTCCCTAAGTAGGGTGTAGTAATTTTTACCTACATGGTTACCTGCAACCTGCCAGCGTTAGAGTATTTGGGATTTCCCGGAGATTTTTGAATAAGCAGTGCTAGGGAAATACCCAGAAATGGTTAATGAGCACATTGCTTAGTGTGGGTACCTGCCCTCTGACGAGTGTGCTTAACCCTTTGGCTCGTATTTCGAGACGGTGTGTGTGTAATGTGTGGTACGTGAGATTTTCGAGAAAACAAAAATATATCAAGAAAATTTTACTCAAATGGAAAAAAAATCTGATGACTGTTGACTGAGGAAGAAAAAATTCTTCGCAAGATTACCCAAAATGAATATATAATATCCAGGTGCCTTTAGTTTTCATTTCATAGCCTAGACAAGACATTCACATTATTAATTCTAATGGAAGTTTTAGTCATTCCGCGGTACTAATAATCATTTTTAGTGTCCAGGCTAATTTTTTCTAGCTCACAATGGCGAACATTTCCATACAAAATTGCATATTGTGACCTAGGAAATATCTAGCGTGAAGGTTAAAAATGATTATTGGTAAGGCACATTATGTGCAGCGCTATTTAATAAAAAAATAGCTTTAGTCAGTAGGTACAATAACTTGGTCCTTGAATATCTGAAAAATGTAGGTTTGGTTGGACAAATTTTTTGTCTTCGGTTTTAAGTTTAACTATCAAAGACATTTTAGAAGAAATGAATAAGAGTTCTTTTTTTTTTTAAAGAACAGAGAATATTATGTTAGCAGTTTTGGGAGAATGACCAAATTTTGTTTGTTTGTTAATAATAGTGGTGATATAGCGATTTACTCAAACATACCTTGCCGGATGATGATCCGGATCTGGTGACATGCACGATTTTTTTTATAGAAAGAAACTGTTATCTTAACTGAATGCAATATACGACCGCAGATATCAAACCCGTTTTCAGAGATGCATTCTAGTTTCCCTAAATCATTTGCGTGTTGGATTTGTATTTTTAAATAAACTACTACACACCGAAATTGACAAATGACCTCACAACTGTACTCACATGTGCTGATCAGTTTCTTTTTTGCATTTTTTTCTCTTCATTACGTTCATTTTTCTGTGTTGTCCTCTGCCATTACTTCATCAATTTTTTATCGCCGTGCACTTTAGAAATTTTGTCCATATAAATCTTTAAGGGATAGCTATGGCATATATTATATTCTACATCTTGCATCCAGTGGCGGACTAAGGGGGGGGCGGTGGGGGCGGTCCGCCCCGGGTGGCAGACTAATAGGGGGTGCCATCAGTAACAGAAAAATAACTTTGCACACTACAAAAAATAAAAACACAAATAAAACAATAAATTTGTTTCCCAAATACCTACCTATATATATGTGCGCATGAATTTCGTTACTGGCCTATTCTCTTAATATAAGTAATATGGAAATAAAATATTTATCGCCCAAGAGCAACAACCAAGCATTTACCAAGCGTCGCAGTTCTGTGTTCAGTTCTTTTTTCTTTACTGATATGAGTATTTTTCTTTGTTTCGTTTTTAAATAACGGTACGCATTTTTTATGGCATATAACTCTATTCTTCTATCCGACGTACATACAAAAGTTTGTGTGTATATATCTATTATCATTAGGCTAGAGGACGGAGTATAAAACCAAGCAAGCCGCGCAATTTTATGCTCTGTTTTTCTTTTTTTTAAGCCGGAACCAGACTTGTAACGTGTGGTGTGTTGTGGAGTGGTGTGGCGCAATCGAAACAGGAGCGATTTTGACAAAACGCGCCACACTGCAACACAACACACGAGAAAAATATGTTTCTACGCATATGAAATACATTTAAGTGATAGCGACACACCACTCCACAACACACCACACGTTACATTTACAGAACTTACAGACAACAGTATCATATTGGAAATCCAGCGAATTCGGCGTCACATGGTAGCTTCAAAGATAAATTTAAAAGATGCAGAAATCTGGACAGCCTTTGAATTTTTAAGCTTTATTGTTAAGTGGGATTTTTCAGACTCTTTACCGAGTCTGTCATTGGCGATGAGAATTTATTTAACAATTTGCGTCTCAGTGGCATCGTGTGAACGAAGCTTTTCCAAATTAAAATTAATAAAGACTTATCTAAGATCAACGATGAGCCAAAATAGGTTGACTAATTTGGCTATACTTTCAATCGAAACGGAGCACACAAAAAATATAGATTTTAATAAAATCTATATCTATAAAGCTCGTAAGCACCTTTAAATAAAATATTTGTTCGTGTTTTTTTCTTAAATTTTTCAAGGGGTGTAAGCTTGCTTTACCGCCCCGGGTGTCACTGCCTCTTAGTCCGCCACTGCTTGCATCAAAATCTTAAGTGTCCCATCCACGTCCCATACATTCCACATAGGAAAAAGTTAGCAATACGTGATTTTGTGAGAGTAAATAACAATATTGTCGTTTTTAATGCAAAGATTTTCAAAAAAAATCGTTCACAAGATACCATTGCAAACATGCTAATTGAAATTTTGATAGCATTATCACCAAGGGGGCAACCCGTTTTATTCTTACAGCAAGGAAAAGAAGACAAACTTTAAAGAAAATATAGAAACCCTAATTTTTTGTACTTACAGTATTTCGGCTTAGTAGGTACAAATCCGGTGAGCACTCAAATTGATTGTGTATGGGGCATTTAAGACCAGTGACGCAACTTTGAATATTACACAATATTAACAGTGATCATACTGTTCGTAGCCAGATGAAGAATGAAATTGGAACAGTAAAGTCTGTTATTAAAAACTAGTTCAAAGGGAAAATATATTTTTTTTGAGATATTTCTTTGAGTCACATTAAGGGCTACGATATTCGCTTGGTTCTGCAGAGATGCAATGTTGCCTATAATGTGTTTTCCAATATGTTGTGGATAAGCCACGTCAGTATAATGGCAGAATTTCTACCACTGGGCGAACTCAAATATACAAAGAAAAGGAATTCTATATCAGAGAGCATTGTATTCTGTTCTTAGAAATTATACCAACATCATTTTCATCGCTTCAATAGCAACTTTTTAAAGAGCGAACTTCTGATCGATCAAGCTATTACTTTTTGTTTTGCAAGATTCTTCATATGAGGCGAGATTTTTTCCACATCACTAATTCATCGAATTGTAAGCTTTGTGGCTTAAACCATAACACGCCTTTTCCAATGAAGTCCTTAGAAAGTTTAACACATTCTATTCTCAGTTTCGCAACAGACTTTTCAAAAAATATACAGCGCATCATTGTTTTGCTTTTCAAGAATAGGAGTAAAACGAAAGCTAAACGTCAAACTCTAAAAGTCTTATATGAACGTCATTCAACTAAAGCCAATGTAATAAATGTGTACCTAAATACATTTTACATTATGACCAAAATGGGATCTGATAGACCTAAGTTCTTAGTTCTTATTTAGACTTGTTTGGAAGAACTTTTCGTTCACATTTGACACTAGCTTAAGCTGGCATAATTAATTAAGCACTAGCGGACATTCCAAAAATCCACTTAATTTCGTTATTTTACTTTGAAAAACGTTTTCAAAAGATGTCAAAAATGGATTTAAAAAAAATATTGGAAGTTAACCGGCTCATTTTACTTACTTCATGTCATCGGACAACAAATATAGAAGATTACAACTCACATACAATAATAAAGAACAATCTTTCAAAATAGAGTTCAAATCGTAACCGTATCAATACTTGTTCGAAGTGTAGCTTATGTTTAAAAATATCTCTGATAATTCTGTGTGCCAGATTACTGACAGCATCGAGTCCTTAAGTAAAAGTAAGCTAATATTCGATTGCATTGGTATTGTATGAGATCATTTCAATAGAATTCAGCCGTAAGCCTTGTAGCCAGGGCTGTTACTTTTAAGATTAACCTGTACACTTATATTTATTGGTTAATCAATAATATTGATAAAAATAATAATTTCAATAGAATCAGTAATTTTCCTCCACATTTGACATTCGTTTTAGTGCGAATAGTGCAGATAGTGCGATATTAGTGCTCTTAGACTGCGGAACAAAATCAGTTCTTTGTGTTTTATTCAAATCAGTCGTTTAAGGAAAGAACTAGAACTAGCCCAAAGTCCGTTTTCAGAATGAGTAAAAATGATATGCACTGGTATAAGGTTGGCAAATTTTGCCCTGTCTTCGAATGCACATGTCTCATGCGTAAAAACAGAAATTTCTGTGCTACAAATAACAGTTTCTTAATATAATTTACTATCCACTGTTGTACTTTCCTTATTTCTGGCCTAGAAACAAATAACTAATAATAGGCTTTTCGCACCAAGCCCAAAACCGTGTTTTACTCGAAGACTCGTCGATGCATTCACACCGACTACTAACTAGTTTTCGTTTGACATTTCAATCAGCTGTGAGACACTAGTCGTTAAACTTCGGTGCAAAATTTTTTGGTTACAAATTTCGATTAACATTAATTAACAAACAAAATGAATTCAGTGCATTTCATATAATATAAATAATATTAGCCCATCAATTAAGTGTCGAAAATGATTTGAAGTTGTGAGTTGTGACATTTGTTCGGTCAGCCATTGCTGAATTTGCTGAATATTGCAAAAGGAGTGTTTGTTTCAACAACCCAACGATTGGAAGTCTTTTTCGACTCGTTTTGAAAACTGAAATATGTATGGGAAAACTTCAGTTATCGTAGAAGTTTTCGAGAGTTTTCGTGAAAACCCGGTTTTCGACTCGGTGTGAAAAGCATATAAGCTCCTTTCTATAATTTTGCCGTTAATCCCATTTTAAAACTAACGTACCTACGTATTTTAAGATCTTACCTCCTTCAGGTTTAAATACAATTTTGATTAAATCGTTCCAACAAACAACCACATTCTAATGGAAATTTATCTATCCCATTGTTTCGTTTATAGACGGCTCTTCAAGAAGCTCAACCGAAGCAACCGAAAACGAATAACAAAACGACATTCGAAGAAGAAGACCAAACACCCAAAGAAGGGACGTAAATTGTTGTAAGTTTCTTAAAAGACTATTTAGAAATTTTGACAAAGACCCAATAAAGTTCAACACTGAGAAACCCAAACCATATCCTGATTTATTTATTTTTTGTATCTAGTGGGTGGCATTCGTCCACATTTTGCCACCTCTGAAGAGCATCAAATTTAAAAGCGTATAAATCACTTTACTTCCACTTCGACTTTCAGGCCACCGATAGCACGTCCAACTAGCACGGAAACTAACCTGCAACGTAACACTCGTGCGGTGACCGCCAAAAGGGACCGCATCTGGGACTATGGAGTAATTCCGTACGAAATTGACCGTATCTTCAGTGGGTCGCACAAGGCACTCTTCAAGCAAGCCATGCGCCATTGGGAGAACTTCACCTGTATCAAATTCGTCGAACGTGATCCCAAGGTACATCCCAATTACATTTACTTCACGGTGAAAAATTGCGGGTAAGTTTCACAGCTAAATTAACACCTCTTGTACGAAGCGCACTTCTAACCCATGTCATGTTTGGTGTGCGGTGGTGTTTTCTCTCTCGTCTTTTTTTTTACAGCTGTTGTTCGTTTGTTGGCAAACGTGGCAATGGACGCCAAGCCATCTCGATTGGGCGCAATTGTGAAAAGTTCGGTATCATTGTCCATGAACTGGGTCATGTGATAGGATTCTGGCACGAGCATACCCGCACTGACCGCGACAAGCATATAATAATAAATCGTGCAAACATCATGAAGGGCCAGGAGTACAATTTCAATGTGCTCACACCTGATGAGGTGGACTCGTTGGGTCTGCCCTATGACTACAACTCAATTATGCACTATGCCAAGAATACGTTTTCGAAGAGTCTGTATTTGGATACGATACTGCCGTTTGGACTGGCCACCGAGGACCGCATCGAAATTGGCCAGCGATTGAGATTGAGTCGGGGCGATATTGCCCAGGCGAATTTGCTGTACAAGTGCGCAGTGTGTGGGCGGACGTTCCAGCAGGGTTCTGGTGACATAGTGTCACCGCAGTACTATTACGGTGAGGTGGATGAGCGGGTGATAGATGGGCTGATGCCGCCGGAACGCTGTGAATGGAGGGTAACCGCAACGAATGGCGAAAGGATTATTTTCAGGATTCATCAGATGGTAAGTGTGTTTTGTTTGTTGATCCTTGCGGGGGAAGGAAAAGAGATTTTAAAGGATTTCGGTTGAATTTTTCGCTTTGTCTTCTTTAGAACCTGCTGGAGTCGGCGAACTGTGAAGAGGATTATTTGGAAATACGAGATGGTTATTGGCACAAATCACCCGTTATTAAGAGGCTTTGCGGTAATGCGACATCGGAAGTGATTAAAACGGAATCAAGTCGAATGCTTATTAGCTACGTGAATCATAACGTGATTAAGGGATTCAAAGGATTCATTGCGGATTTCGAAGGTAAGTTTGAAGGTGTTTTAATTGAAACTTGAATAGAATCACTTAAATCTTAAAATGAATATGAAGTAGACTGGAGCTTAACTTTTGAATTGATTGAATCCCTTTGCTGTGTTAAGGGAATGCAATGAATGAAATAAATGTCACATCCTAGGGAAAGGAACTATAACTCTTAAATAAATTATGCATGGCATTGGTATTGAAGTTCTGCCGAGTTGCTGTTGGAATGGTTAAGGTTAAAGGGATGACAGGCATAGGACAGTTGTTCAAGTTTTGCTTTTTAGATTTGAGTTCGTGTTGAGGGTTAAGAATCTTAAAATGCGAAGCATATCCTTTAGCATTCTGATGGAAGTTTATGGAGTTCAAAATCAAATGGTGGCAATCGAAAAAATACGTTTTAATGAAAGGAAATAAACTTCTATCTGATTTTATTGTTGCTGCTCTTAAAATATTTTGTGGTTATAGTGACAGCTGGTTCGGACAAAGACTTTGCCCTTCGGTTTCTGGTGCTTTTAATAAACTATAATTATTGTTCCATAAAAAGTTCTGTAAATATTAAATTTGCTGTTTACGTGGGGATTCAAACTTCTCCCTGCTCCTTCTCAAAGTCAATTGGAAATCAAATTTGGTTAACAAATTTCTCGAAGTCCTCTGTAGTAGAAATAAATAATTCACACGACATCTCGGTGACGTGGTGGTCCATTCGTGGTAGGAAAAAATAATCCAAAACTGATTTGTGAAAGTCCGTACAAAATTTGGAAGAGCTAAAGCTAAGTCGATGATTTTAGAGGTTAGGTTAAGATTTCACAAACAAATTTTAAGTTGGAAAATTTAAGTAAACCAAACTTTGTGCTTAAGATATTGGTGTTAATTGCCAACCAAATCTAATGCATTCTGAGAGTAAAGAGTCATTACGAGTCAGTTGGAGTCATTACGAGTCAATAAGAGTCGACGAGATTCATTTGAGATGTAAAAATAGTTAACGCAGTCATCTGTAGTGGCTGGTGGAATACAAGTGTTTCAAGTGTTAAGTAGACATTCACGCCGAGTCAGTTGGAGACAGCTCGATTCATAATCAGTCAACTCGTGCCAGTGGAGTTTATTTGTCGTAAAGTAATAATAAATAAGGCCAAATGAAGTCACTTTACAAGAACTGACTCCTGGCGACGAAGTCAGTTTTAGTCAACTAAAGTCAACTGAGCTTATTTGAGACCGTATTTAGTGGACAAAATCAACTTAAGTGTGTTTAATACTTGATTTTATACTTTTTATAATATTTTTTGAGCAGTGAAATTATTCAATCAACTGAATCATCGCCAGTAAAAAACAATAAAAAAATTCCCCGTAATCCCTAAATAATCCATAAAACTGTCCACCTAAAAATAAAACAAACCACCTAATTACAGCTCGCAATGTTTTTATCAATCGTATCTCACATCCATCATTAGAATTGACCGCAAACCAATTTAACATCTCATACAACAAACACTCCGTTTACCATACCAGCACCAGGATCGGTGGCCGTGCCTTTGCCTAGAGCAAGCCCGAAACTATCACAAATTTCATAATACACGATTTAATTAAAATTTTGCCCACATCCACCTAATTCGAATTACACCCCAAAAATGTGTACAACAAGCATTGTTTCCACTCAAAGTGGCAATGTAAATGGCGCTGCCGAACGGAACGCAGGAATCGCAATATTCTCATGCAGGGATAATATTAGTTGCACGATGCTACCAACTACCACCATCAATAACCAATGTTACCATAATCATAAATTGGCATTTTCGGCTCAACTTTGAGAGGGGAGCGAGGGCAATTTTGCACACATTTGGGCCATTTTTTTTTCTGTTGAGTCTTAACAAATATTTAGTGAGTACTAATAGGATTTATTCAATTTTGCAGGCGGTGACTTTACGTTGTAAATCATGGTAAGGGTTACCTTCACGTTTTTTACACTAATTTGCACAAGTCCTGCGCGAGTAATTTAGGAGGGAATGCGGAGCAAGTAAATGGTGGTATGATTTTTATAATTGCCAATAGCCAGGTTTGTAAATTGTAACCAGAAAATATCTTCTACATAGGGCAAGTTTGTTTTTAACTTTCTCCATTACGTAATAAGAGAAAGATATTGTTTTCGTATAAAATTTCGAACTCGAGATGTTAATGAATTCTGACATAACGCTGATAGAGTAACTCGAAAACGTGGGTCGCAAAATTTTGTCCCGTCTGTCCGTCCTTCCACAGGCCTAAACGGCTGCCCGGATTTCTTTCAAACTTCGGATTTGGAGTTACAGTTCGGGAGCGCTTTTTTGGCAAGGTTCGTTAATATTAATGGTACTTCCCATATATAATTTTCGTAACAGTTTGATTTGATCGAAAACGACAATAACGATTTCAACCAAAATTCACATTTAAGCTTAAGTAAGTGAGGTTACCATGGCTGCTTACCCGTTTTTTGGCTAAAAATTCAAACAACGGTACTTTTGAAATTTCGACATATCTCGAAAACGGTCTATACGATTGTAACAAAAATTAATTTCTTAAATAATTTGGTCATTTATAACTTAGTTTACTGGAAAACAGTATTTAAAAAAAATGGTTTTGCTAAGTTTACCTGAAAACGGCAATAACGAGTTTGACCGAAATGCAAACTTAGAGTAAGTCAAATTGATATTTTCAAAATTATTGTGTCTTTAATTTTCAATTGGAATCACCGAAAACGCTAATTTTAAAAACTGCTCATATCTCAAAAATCCCATCTTTGATTTCGATGAAACGTTAAAAACAAAGTATTGCTTTTATCCCGAACATTATCATACAATATTCAGTCAGTTTTCAGCTTAATGGTTACGCACTAGTATTTTTCAAACAAAATATAGCATTTTTTGCACGGTTTTGTCTGCATAATCCTACAAAATCCGCTCTAACGATTTTTACCAAAATACATACAGAAGATAATATAAAGTACTATTTTAAATAAGATTCCGTACCTAGTTTCCCTCAAAAAATTCGAAGACGTTAGTTTTTTAATTATTCCTCAAAAATTACTACAGAAATCACGGTCAACATCAACATATTTACGGTATATTTTTGTAATAGGCTTATAGGCCCTATAGCTACGCAAAACTTATTTTTAGCAAATACAACCCAATTCTTCTTTTTTCAACAATATTGAATATGCATCTTAAAAAAATGCCAACCATTTCTGGCTTACACAATCAGAAAATCAACTTATTCAGAACTCTTTTTTTATGAATAAGATCTCAACATATTGAAATGACTTCCATTTTTGTAGGCTCCGACACTTTACTTATTATAAAAAATATTGTCATCCATACAATTTTATTTAAAAAGTCATTAAAAGTATGGTGTGTGTAAGATGACAGTTCCAGCAGTTGGGCGAATCATCCCATCGTTGAAAAGAAAAAAAATACCAAATCACTCTAGCGTCTACTGCCGCTTTGATTTTTTACATGCCGCGGCGAGCGTTATTGCTTAATACACTTGTTCAGCGTGAGCCAATATTCGACTTAACTTGGATTTACAGACAGCACAGAATTTACCCTCTGCATAAGCAAGCCCAAAAGTGAGTCGAGAAAATATGAGATCCTCCTCAGCTTCTGTCATTTTTAATTTGACAGTCGGTCTGCTCCTTGCCGTAGTGTTTTGCTTTAAGAACAAATATCAGCTTCGTCTTAAAGCAAGTAGTTTGTTAACTATACCTCTAGACGTTCTTTCGACAGCGAAAATATTGGATCTTATTGATCTGAGAGAACGCGTACACCTACTAACAAAGGATCATCCTCTCCTCCCTCCCCTAGTTTCAGATCCACTATACAAGCATACATCATCATTCCATTGGATCTATCCCTAGGGTGGATGACACTCCTCATACGATGGTTTCGCCTACCTCTCTGATGACGTTGCGATCCTGATACCACGACCGATTGTTGTCTTACTAGGTAAGGGTGTTATCTTCAGACTCTGACTACTCAAAGAATGCTATATACAGCGCCTAGAGTCGAATTTCTCTGACTGAGCGGTTCACAGCTTTCTCCTGTTTAACAGTCCAGATCTGAGTAAGTCTTCTGAACTGAAATCAGGGCATCCTTCTCGCCGGCCATACCTATAAAAAAACGTGTAAAACTGCCCTCAATTTGGACACTTTGCCGCACTATTTCTGCATGCAGATTGTTTACAACTGTTTTACCAGCTCTAGAGAATCCACCTCGTCAAACCGAAAACTGTCACTTTAAGGGAAATTTGCAACCGAAATACTCCCAAAGAAGGAATGCTTACCCACTGACTGCAGTAAGACCGTATTTCAGCTAACCACCGAGGCACTTGAACAACCCCCTCCGTTCCATTCTGTTGTAGGCCCTTCACAGACTTCCACCTTTTGTTCACATCCAGTACCGAGATTCACTTTTATAAACATTTTCGTTTCAGTCATTTGCGGCGGGGACATCGAACTTGGTGCGGAACGGCGAATCGATTCGCCAAACTACCCCGTCGAGTATCTGCCCGACAAGGAGTGCATTTGGAAAATTACCGTGCCGGACAATCACCAGGTGGCCCTCAAATTCCAATCGTTCGAAATCGAAAACCACGACAACTGCATCTATGACTATGTCGAAATACGCGACGGCAATCGATCTGATTCCGAGCTAATTGGAGTCTTCTGCGGCTACAAGCTGCCACCGAACATTAAGTGAGTGCACAGCCTGTGCCCCGATAAACACTGCTTTTGTTTTATATTCTATATACACTACAACAATGTCTCTCTCTCTTTCTCCTCCCTCTGTCGCTTGTGTGAAATTATTCCTACAGGACCAATTCGAATCAAATGTATGTGAAGTTCGTGTCCGATAGCACGGTGCAAAAAGTCGGATTCTCGGCGCTGTTCATGCAGGAGGTGGACGAATGCAAATACAGCGACCACGGATGCCAGCATGAATGCATCAACACCCTGGGGAGCTATCAGTGTGGTTGTTTCGCTGGTTATGAGCTGCAAATGGATGGCAAATCATGTGAAGGTAATTGCATTCAGATTCGATTTTTTTTTCTCTTTTTGAAAATATATTTCCACCCTTTTGCTCGGCGTATACAGATGCATGTGGTGGGATAATCAATGCCACCGCACAGAATGGCACACTGACATCGCCCCAATACCCGGAAGTGTATCCCCTCGGAAAGGAGTGCGTTTGGGAAATCGTTGCACCACAGAACCACAGCGTGTTCCTCAACTTCATTCACTTCGACCTGGAAGGGACGAAATTTCAATTTAGCGAATGCAATTACGACTATCTGACCGTCTATTCGAAGCTGAAGGATAATCGCCTCAAGAAGATCGGTGTGTTCTGTGGCCATGAGATTCCGCCGATTATGAATTCCGAACAGAACATCCTGCGGCTGGAGTTTTTTTCCGACAAATCCGTGCAGCGTACCGGATTCTCGGCGTTATTCCACTTAGGTGAGTCGTCCTTTGAAACGTACAATAAGCGATTTATTTTTCATTTGGTGGGGTTCTTCTGTTTGTTTTTTGGTCATTCCATGCAGATACGGACGAATGCGGTGTGAACAATGCCGGTTGCCAGCATCACTGTCTGAATACATTGGGCTCGTACAAGTGCAGTTGTCGGAATGGTTACACACTGGATGAGGACGGCCACAACTGCACCGAAACGAAATGCAAATTTGAAATAACGAATCCGTATGGGGTCATCTACAGTCCGAATTATCCGGAAGACTATCCCCGGAACACATATTGCTTTTGGCATTTTTCCACAGTGCTCGGTCATCGGGTGCAGTTAACTTTCCACGAGTTCGAGGTGGAGAACCATCAGGTAAGGTTGGATCCTGTCCCTGTGCACAGGATCTCTGTTTCAAATATTCAATATAGTTCGTATGTTTTTTTTCGAACCCTTTTTTCTTATTGCCTTCTTTTGAATATTTACAGGAATGCATTTATGATTCTGTTGCCATCCACGATGGCAGATCCGAGAACAGCTCCACACTGGGTGTCTACTGTGGCGGCAGGGAGCCGTACACTGTGCTGGCGTCTACAAATGAAATGTTTATGGTGCTGAAAACTGACGCTGGCCTGCAGAAGAAGGGATTCATGGCAACCTATTCAACAGGTAAGAGGAGTGTGATTATTGGGGATGGGTGCGCGGGAAACCTGTCGAAAGATAAGACGGAAATGATGTTCTTGTTGTGTCAGGATCTGCTACGTGGTGGGCTTTAGTTGTGGTTGCGCGAGGTGGAGAATTGATTGTGTGGCGGGAGGAAAATATTTTTTTCTTAAGCCTGCCCGTGGTTGTTCGGGTTCAGTCATATTCCACGGGATTGCGAGTGAAGTGTGTAGGAAATTAAGTTCGTCGGGGTGGGTTTTATAGACATTCCATTGAATTCAATTTGGTTTTACATAAAATCGAATAGGTATAGGTAGGGTGAGAACTTATGAATGTAATAAGAAATAAGTTTCGCAATTTGATGTGTGTATGACTGGGGAGCGTATTTTTATCTTAGACGTCTATCCAATTTTGGTGTAGGGCGTTTTTTTTATGTCTAAGCTATTGTGTCGCAGTTTTTAAGAGATGCGAAATTTTTATATTTGCATATGTGGCGCATATTCGTTGCTATTGAATTTTGCAAGAGTTTTATTCCTAGGGCTCTTCTACTGACTACTTACATTCTGTAAAATTTGACTGCTTACAATTTCTCAAAATTTTAAACGACGTCGGAATACTGCGACAAAATTAAAGCCTTTTCCCGCTTTTATTGACTGCTAGAAGATTGACATCTATCAATTTTTGGTACAGCTAGTGTGGGTAAAAGTACAAAGTGTAGGTATGTCCTTGTCCATCTAGTTGATAGTGCTTCACTAGATAGAGAAAGGGATAGCAAAAGGAATAAATGGAATGGGGGTGAACAATGAACATAATGGGGACGTTCGGATACCTAGACTAGATTGGTCGTGACTATGAATCCAAACGCGTTGACTAAGCAAGTTGAATTGTTTTTGTATTCTCGCGGTCAGCGTTACCTTTGCTTGAATTTGCACTTTTTTATTTGGGAAGGCCCTTCATAAATCTTTAAAAAAATGTTATTTTCAAATAAGTACATTAAGAATGTAGCACGCCTGACAACCACTACACTATTATAGTGTTATGCGAACTAAAAATAATAATAATAATAGTTGGCGCAACAGGTCTGTAGGGACCCAGGGCCTAGCTTCTCGCAACCATTCGTTTTGTGTGAGTTTTTAATTTTTGGAACGAATGGAAGGGATCTACAATTTTATGCCGGTTCCAAACGGCCGATTGAGAAGCTCTTTCATGACAGTTATACTCTCGGATGTTTGTCAGACGTTCGCGAGAGGTGGCGCAGTGAAAAAAACCCTGAGTTGGAATTTGGGTTTTTTGCGGGATTCGAACCTGAACCCCTCGCATAGTAGTCCAACACACTAACCACTAGGCCACTGCGACCACAATGTTTGTTAAATATCGTGTGAAAATTCGAAATTACCAGAGTGGCCTTAGAAATCACACCTTTTTCTCTCATCGCGCCTTTTTTCGACTCCTCAGAATTTTGCAACGGCCACTCTGTTTATTTTAAATTTGACTCTTCGAAATGTCAACTGAGTACGCAGGCAGGTTTTTCTTGACTAGATTGGTCGGCTTCCCCTCCATAAACGTCAACTGCAAAAACTATACACGTGAACACTCTGGGCCAATAAAAACTGAGACGCATCTAGTCAGACAGCTGTCAGACTTACTAAACTACGAATCCGAACGTCCCCAATATTATTATTCTTGTAGAATTGTATTTTTCCGAAGGGGAAACCGAACTGAGTGTCGTGTTTGCTGCGCTATTGGGGACGTTCAAAAATATAATTTAGTAAGTATGACAGCTGAATGACTTGAATTGTATCAGTTTCGATTGGTCTAGTGCTGTCAAATGAACAGTTTTTTTTTTCGGTTCACGTTTAGTAGGGACTGAGTCCAAAAATGTCGCTTTCCATTGAGACAAAAAATCAATCTTTTTTTTATCTAAACAATTTCTCTTTTTTTTTGATTCCAATCACGTTTTGCAGATCTAGATTTTTTTTCAGATTTACGCATATATGTACCTACTGGAAAAAAAAATATACTGCTCGCAGGTGCTTTGCCTCATTTTAACAAGTTTGCTTTGAAAACAAAAAAATGTGCACAGTTTCGTGAAAACCAAAATGCCAACACTATGGACTTGTTTCTTACCTCCCACCCTGATAAATACTCTTTAGAAGTATTATCGCCTTTAGGCACGTCGGACCACTGCATCATATCAGCTAATTTCTCGTACTCCAACCACACAGTTAAAGAAAAATCACCGAAAAGAACCGTATGGCAATACGAGAAAGCCAACTGGAGCGGACTTAACAGCGGTTTTAACTGGTCGTTATGCTTCCTCGATAACGACGTGGATGCCGCCGCTGATATAGTGTCCAGTATTATCACCTGTATGAAATCCTTTATTCCTAACAGGATAAAGAGTATCATACCGAAAGCAAATGCGTGGTACGACTCGAGCTGTAAAGAGGCCATCAGACAAAAGCAGTTATGTTCTCGGTCATATAAGGCCAACCCATCTGAGGAAAACCGAAAAAAGTTCAAGCGAGCCAGAAATGACTGCAATACCATTATCAAGCGTGTTAAATTCTCGTATGACCAAAAGTTGAGGCAAAAAATACTACAATGTCCCAAGGGTAGTAAAAACTTTTGGTCTTTTGTAAAAAATATAAAGAATTCGGTCTCATCTTCGATCCCAACGCTCATTTACAATGACATTCCAGCTGTCAACAAAGCGAATCTGCGCTTGCTGCACATTTTGCAGCCAGCTCATGCTCCCAGATTGCGCTTTGCCTCCACCTGTACTTGAGAGCGTCGAATACACCATGGGACAAATCCATTTTCGCACTCGTACAGTGGCAAGAGTACTCAACATATGATCTCAACATAATTAAATCCGCTGGTCCAGATTGTATTCCCCAATTGTTCTGAAGAGGTGTTCTTCCACTCTGGCAAAACCACTGCGTAAGCTTTTCCATCTGTCCTATTCTTCTAGACTCTTCCCGAGAAGGTGGAAAACAGCATTTGTCCAGCCCGTCCCCAAAAAAGGCGAATCTTCTTCTCCCACCAACTACCGATCCATAGCACTTACATCCATTCTTTCTAAGGTCATGGAAACGCTGATAAATCGTCAGCTCATGAAATATCTTGAATCACGAAAAGTCAAACTCAGAGAGGCCATAGTGTTATCGAGGCCGAAAATGCTAGTGGGCTATCTTGTGCATGTGACTTTTGACTTCATCTGTCCTCCTACGTCTCTTAGAGAGAATCGGGGCCGTATTTTATCTTCGGATAAGGGAAGGGTGACCGAATCAGTCTTCCCTCCGCCTGTAATCCTCAGACAACTCCTTGAAGAAGTGAGACTGGGCATAACTATTGGACGATATGTCTTCGGATGTGCGACGGTTGACCGAAGCAGTGCGCCCCTCGCTTATAATCCTTCGACATCTAGCCGAAATGACGTGAACCGATAAACCAAAATAATGAAATATATAAAATAGCCAAGAATATAATTTTCGAGGAACTTTTACTTTCATCGTCTTCCTCGTCATCTGAAGACTACAAATCACCAAAAATGCTCGTATCTGCAGCAGGGGACACGTTCAAGTCGATATTCATACCTATGTGGTTTTTCCAACAACGCAATTTCAATAGCTGACAGTGCTGTCAAATAACGCACGAATACTTTAACAAAGCAGATCAATTTCGTTGCATGTTCTATGAGAAAGGTAAATATAGCTCGTTCGTTGGTCCACAGCACTCTTCAAATCACTGAAACGAACTGTGCGAACAAAGTGCGTACGAAATAACTTGAAAGAAGGTAGCCATAATTTTCTCGGCAGCCATGTTTTTCTAGATCTCTTACATTTTTGTGTCGCTGAGCGGCCAACACAAACAAAAACAATATTCAATTTCTTTCTTTCCACTTTTCTTTTGCTGCTTCTATTTGTTTGTCACGGGGCGGCTTACGCCTCACTCTGGCTAACAATTTGCCCAATGTCGTTTCCCATTGGGACCACCAGAAAACCTTTCGAAGATCTCAGATTTTCCGCGGCTTATGGAACATGCAACGAAATTGAAAAATATTTTCCCAATTGACCATCGTTGCAAAGTATTGATTGTCACTGTGACTGTCCTTATTATAACCTAAACCCAATTCAAATACTACTAAATGTCAGGACTTGCCTTACGGCCATTGATTTTAAAGCATAAACTACATTTTTGAGCAGTCACATTCAAACGGCTCATCCTTTCGTTCGTGCTACTGACTGTCAAAGGCATTAAATCGCAAACGCGTGTCAACGCACAAAAAGGATACTTGCTTAATCCTCCCTTGCTCTCACCTTTTATGTAACCATCAACTTCAAGTGTGTTGCACTTCATGTCACCTCTTCAACGGGAAAGAAAACATTTAGCTGGTTCAACCATATAAACCACACAGATACCTTTTTTGATTCAACATTCAGGCGATGCATGATGCACTTCGTGTTGTTTATTTTGCGTAAAGCATATAAAAACGAAATATATATTGAAACTTATCCTAGAGCCAGGACCTTCATAACAGAAGATGAAAGGTTGAGGTCGAGGCTATTTGCTTTTGCGACTTCTCATAGATGTTATGCAAACACTTTTACCGCTTGTAACATTTTCGTTTTGCGTTATTTTTTTTCTTTTGCAGAATGTGGAGGATACTTGCGTGCAACGAACAGATCTCAGGTTTTCTACTCACACCCTCGATTCGGAAACCGACCGTATAAGAGGAATATGTACTGTAATTGGCGTATCCAAGCTGACCCCGAGAGCAGTGTCAAGATCACGTTTCTTCACTTCGAAGTGGAATACTCGGACAGATGCGACTATGATTCCGTGGAAATCTCCGAGGAACTCAATTACATGAGGAACACAAACCACGGGCAATTCTGTGGTAATAGGGTGAGTTTCGAGCAGAAAATACTCCGTGTGCATCATGAGCATAATGATTTTCGTCTTTCATTTTCAGAAACCACCTCCAGTGATTTCCTACTCGGATACTATTTTGATTCGATTTCAGTCGGACGAGAGTACTTCGCTGAAGGGATTCGCCGTGTCGTTCGTTTCAGTGGAACCACCTGATGAGGAGTCTGGAGATGCAGATTCTGTAACACCGTTCCCAGGGTACATGAAGAGTGTGTACTATGCGGCAGATGGAAGTTCGTATGATGATTATGATGAGAACTATCGGGCATTGGGAGCGGCGAAACATGTCTGAAGGGGCAGATGTTTGACTTGTAGGTTCTAAGGTGTAAATACTTTGTATATTTGTGTAAATTTAAACTCGGAATTAGAAAGTAATGTAAATAGAGTGGAAATGCGCCTACAAATATTTGATTTTAGTATGGAACAGGTCATGAGGCAACGGATATTCTGCAAACGTTTTGGGGAGTTGTTAAAACGTAATAGGTTTGGCTTTGCCGATAGGAAATAAATTAAAGGCGAAAAATTCATTAGTTCCACTCCCAAATATCATACAATGCACTGAACAAAATGAACACAAAACTTGCTATTAACACGCACAACAACTGCCTGACTGAGCAGTGATGGAAATTTAAATTGTTGGTCAATTAAAAATTTCAAACGCTAACGGCAGCTTTCAGAGGCCATCTATATTCGAAAGCAAAAGTACGCATCCAAGACAACAACCGACACAAATGTGGTTGACTCAACCGGTTCAGTACGTACCGCAACCGCAACCATTAGTTAATACCCAGTCAAGTCTGGGTTTACTGCTGAACCTGCAGCACACCGTTGTGCAATTTCGAAGTTTCGTTAAAAAATTATGAATGAATGTGTTCAGTCATTATTTGGATACTTTCTGAGAAAACAAGATTGCAAAATTCTCACGCACAATATATATTTTGCATTCCGATTTTTGTAGTCCTTGCGAAGTTCAAAATATATCTATTTTAATAAAGGATTATCAAAGTCACACGAAATAAAGTAAAACTTTCTTCACTCAATGAAAACCACTAAATAGGGCTTCTACGTGACAGTTCTGAGTTACACAGTGTGGATTTGTTGTTGACAAAGTATTTTGGTAGGTGTGTGCACAGCTTTCACAGGAATACACATCCTGTATAATATTCTGGAACATTTTTTTCTTACGTCACACAAGTCGCTTGCTGTTTTACTAGAGAGGCCATATATGACATTTATAGGTATGAGTACGCAATGTATATGACGAAAAGGTAAACTTAATCTTTTTCAGCTTTAAAAAAAAATTCATTCCGTTTTCTTGTACAAAATGTGTCGCATTTATAAAATAATCCTAAATTTTGACATGTGGACAACTGATTTTATTAGCCCTTGCTATTCATGATAATGGTAATGTCAGGATGTTGGTGATGTACTTTCATCTCTCCCTTAAGCTGAATTAATCTACACCACTGGAAGAGCAAGTCTTTCAACAAACTAATTGAATGCATTATGCGTTAATCAGAGACAATCGAGGAGACAATAGCTGTAGCCGTGTTTTTTGGAACTTCGATCTCAGCAAAGCAAAGTGAAGTAGAATTTTCAGCACTCAATTACAACAACTATTGCGAGTCTCAAAGTGTCAAGTATAACGCAGTTGTTGTAATTGCTTGTTGAAAATCCTTCTTTCCTTTGCTTTGTTGAAATCGAGCTCAAAAAAACTCGCCCATAGCCAGTGATTTTTTTATCTTCATAAAACTGTCTTTTAACTCTGTTTCAGTGTAGAAGAAAACTGATGAAAACTGTGCAAAGAGGAACGCAAAAATACATTTTATTAAAGTGATTCTCAATTTTGGCTATCATCCCATTTATATTTCAAAATATGAACTTCCAGAAGAATAATAATGCCTAGCCCCATTAATTGCATAAACTTAACCTCTATGTACTGAACGCACTCAATTGAACTGGCACCACTGCCATTTTTCGCATCCGAATGACAACAACAACTGTCATGGACGGGCTCAATTCGTTTCGAACATAAATCAAAAACAAACGGTTGAAACGGTTAACGCTTTTCTTTCAACAGTTCTCCTTGTCTTTACAGTTAAAAATCCACACTTGTTGGAAAGACGTTCCTGAAAAGGATTTTCTGTTTTATTTTGTGAATTTGTTTATTTATTGCTTGCGTTTAAATGTTTTCTTGTTTTACCACAAACTAAATATTCCCAACAAATGTCCCGAGTTCGATAAAACTACTCCTGTGAATCGTTTTTCTACAGTTTTGTGTGTTTCTGTTCAATTGTTCATTTATTTTTCATTCCATAATAAAAAGAGAACTTTATGCAAACATGAGTGCCTTTGAGGTAAATTTAGCTTATGAAAATATTTTGCAAAGATTTCGAACAGCAAACATTTCTTTGATTCAGGTTAATTTAACACCATCCCGGCCGAAGAATAAAAAGCGCCTAGAAGGCAAAGAACCGACGAGCGTCGTTATGGCACCGTTCTCATCCAAAGCTATAGTAACATTTGAGGATGTTCCCGTCACAAAGACTGCAAAGCGTATTTTAAAGATATACAATCCCTCCGAGGATCCCATTGAGGTAATTAAGATTTGTAAACAGTAAACACAATGAAATTTTTTACACAAATATAATCTCCGTGACCTTGGAGACATTATTGCAAAGTTTGGTCGATCAGAGACGACTCGGAATGTTTGTTCTAAATTGCTTTGCATGGAGAACATTTCCCAAGAAACAGCTGTCAGCTGGTAGTAGGTTAAATGGAATTTAATGTCTAATGTAAGTTTTAGTGCACGCGAGTGGAAATAGGATCGAAATAACTGATTGGACTGCGATATTCGTATTCCCTTCCGCTACCTGAATTCGATTGCACGTCTTTCAATTTGATTCCTTCAGTCGATGAAGGTAAAGTGTCTTGCTGTAGCGAGTCCTGCATGTAATTTGTCCTCGTTATATGCCTGCCATATGTGCGTGGAAATGAACACAAGGGTGGGTTTCTGTGATCCCATTTGACTAGTAGAGCAATGTCGCAAACGAAGGAGGGTAGACGATGGCTTGTATTCTGTTGGAATCTGGTTTATTATACACAAGAATGAGTGCATTATTGGTATTTTTTGCTTCTGGCTAATTTTATGCAACAAAGAGATGAACTACTTTTTTGGGGGTTAACTACGCTTCCTTGCTGAATTCGCGAAACAGTATTTATATTTCAATTTCTTGTTTTAAACGCTCCAAGCGAACATAAGGAACCGGTACCTACAGAGGGGTTTTATTGGACTCTGATGATGAAATGACAGCTCAGAGTTTACGCATAGGTGCGGTGTTGGCAAAGTGGGTAGTGCCTAAGATAATAGACACAAAACAACAAATTTCAGCCTCGCACAACTAAGTTTATTTAAGCTTTCAGAATCTACGTAGTTGGTCAAATCATCTGTAGCTAATCAAAACTATTGCAAAGAAGCATATGGCACCTGGATTTTAGAAAAAAATTTAGAAGCATTAGGCTTTAACGAATTGTTTTGGCTAATGGAACTATAACACAGCCTTCTGCTATCCTTTTCTTTGATTAGTTTGGCCTTGGGTCTACTTTTAAGCTGATTGGCCTGACGTCCGGTAAACGCTGCAACTTTTGTCTACCTTTTGTCTACGATTACTGGCTGATTACAGTCAACGCTCTGTGATTTCACAGTATCAATGATAAGTTTGTTTAACATCTTGAGACTAAAAAACTTTACATTGTCCAACCATTTGTTTTGTTTGTGATTGCTAAGTCGCCGCCCATGGCCATGAGATGCATTTTCTCTCTTTTGAATGTATCTGTGCTAACAATGAGCATTTGAAATCTTCATATCAGGTGCGTGTAACAAAAGCGATACGTGCTGAGCACAATGTTACCATTGACTGGACAACAAATATGGTGCCTGCCGACAAAGAAGTCGAAATGGAAATGATATGGAGTCCGTCGATGGAAATCGCATGCAAGGAAACGCTCCAACTAACCGATAACCGCAATTTCCGCAAAGATGTCATGGTCATACTCAAGTCGATCAGCAATAAACCTGTTACCAAGGTGAGACTTCTTCCTACAACCACTCAAAGTCTGGTTTTAACTACATATTTTTCTTCTCTAGAACGTCAAACGCTTCCCGACAATCTCCTCGGTAAGTAACAATGTGAAGATCCTGCGCCTCAAATCACCAACCGGCCCCAAGTCGAACGTGCCTTCACATCACCGTCGCCATCGACAATCGCCCAAGTGCAACGCTAAAAAGACTGATCGTATGTCGCCGCAATTAAAGAAGAACCAACCAGCACAGAGGAGCAAGGCGTCACCGCTGCTCGAAAGGAACATACCACAAATACTGGTGTCTGTGCCGTCTCAGAACTTTGCCCGCCCTCATGCGACATCGCACTTGTTCAAGGAGAATGTGAGCCCCCAAACTCCCGGCAATGTCTTGGATATGATTGACAAAATGCAGTTCACACCTCTAACTGCGAGCGCAGCAACAACTACAACAGCAACATCATCATACTCAAAAGGTACAGCCAGCGAATTCGAGTACCTTTCCTCTCTGCCCACCCCAATCAATCACAACACGGCGACCAGCGTCGTCGAAGAAGAGAATCTAATACGGCAAATGCGTCCACGACGCCTCCAAGTGGCCGCGGAATCATCTGAAGATGAAATGAGTCCGATGCATCTGAAAGCGAGTGCCAGTGGAAACCTTCAAAGGATGAAGGAAAAATCGGAGATCGATGGTGGAGGACTGACACCCTTCCAGTCTCAAATGATCAACAACAAGACGTTCGACCTGAAACTGCTGGACAAGTCGGATTCGCTCAGCGAGTCCCAGGAGAGCTTCGAGAGTGCGTGCGATAAGATCGTCCTCAACAAAACGTCCACCATTGCTCCAGCGCTGTCGCGTCCTCTCTCGATGATCGAGGAGGAAGATGCTCACAGCCCACCGAATATCTTGCAAAAAACCTACGAAGTCTCGAAAATTGACGAGCACCTAAAGCGCGACATTAAGCTAGTCGGCACTCCGCTGCGAAAGTACTCGGAATCGATGAAAGATCTCTCGTTAAAGTCGCCATCGTCCAAGATGCCCATTCAGGGATCAATGCCAAATCTCAATGAAATGGAGAACATTCGTTCCATCGAACAGAATCGTTACTACCACGCTTCCAAGAACACGTCCACTGCTGAAAAACAGAAAATATTGAAACCTAAAGTCATCTGTTTGGATGATTCTGATGCTTCCAACAGCAGTCTGGCAAGTTGCACATCAGCCGCAGATCTGCTCTTTAACCACAATGAAATCTTGGCCCAGTCGAGTCGATTTAATTTGAACGAGGTCGGGAAGAAGTCCAGCAAAAACAGTCCAGTGAGTGTGAGCGCTGTAAACAACCGGAAAAACACCCCCACAAAGGCGGTCAAGAGTCCTGCGAAGTCGGTTGGCTATAAGCGGTATAGGGATTTGTCGCTGCAGGACTCGCCTGGCAGTGACACGTCCACGTTAATGGTTGCAAAGTCAGAACTGGCTAGTGTGTCCCCACCAAAGAGGGCGAAAATTGAATCGGACTCCTTCACGCGTATGTCTATCGGGGGCCAATGGCCTCAGCCGCAGCCAAGGAAACTGAAACTCGCAAGAGTCCTCTCGCAAGTAAAGAAACCTATGACACCGCGGAAGAAAGAGGAACCGATCGTGAAACTCTACGACTCTGAGTTATACATGCAGTCGTACATCAATCCCGATCCCTTTGCTGCGTCTACGACGAGAGATCCCTTCTTGGCGTCGACAATGTATTTGGACGAGCGGGCTGTAGACAAGCATCAAGTCGCCTTCAGAAAGTGGCTGAATGCGTTGGTTTCCATTCCAGCTGACCTGGATGCCGATTGCAATCAGAAAATTGACGTCGGTCGGCTGTTCAATGAGGTGCGCAACAAGGATCTAATTCTGGCGCCGACAAAGGAAGAACAATCGATGAATTATCTGACAAAGTTCCGCTTGGAAAGCCTGCGCCAGGAAGCTGTACGCTTTTTCATGAGCGAGGAGATGCAGATTCCATGCTCGAAGGTCGCCGTGTACGTGCACAAGCATGCCATTCGCATCAGGACCGACAGGAATCTCCACCTCGATGTTGTCATGCAGCGCTATATTCTCGAGCTCTTGCTCTGCTTCAATCCGCTGTGGCTGCGATTGGGCCTTGAAGTCGTCTATGCAGAGAAGATCCATCTGCACTCGTGTTCCGACATCGTCGGATTGAGTACTTTCATCGTTAATCGTTTGTTCAAAGACAAGTTCCTCGAGCAGAGGTACTCAAAGGCATACACACTTTCAGACGAATATGCCGACCACATTAAGAAGTTCACCCTGCAAAAGGTGCTCTTCCTACTGCTCTTCTTGGACAAGGCAAAGTCGAAGCGGATTATCAAACACAATCCGTGTTTGTTTGTAAAAAAGTCCCCGTACAAGGAGGCGCGGGAAATTTTACTGAAATTCTCCTGCGAACTGTTGGCGAACATTGGCGACATTACACGCGACCTGAAGCGGCTGGGCTATGTGCTCACGCACAAGCAAAACTTCCTCGATGAGTTCAACTACGCGTTTAACAATCTAGCCGTGGATCTACGAGACGGAATACGGTTGACTCGCGTTATGGAAATAATTCTGTTGCGCGACGACTTGAGCAAGCAGTTGCGTGTGCCCGCAATATCCCGCCTTCAAAGGATCTACAATGTAAACTTGAGTTTGCGCGCATTGGCAGAGGCCAATTTCCAGTTAAAGGGCGAAATAACCGCCGCTGACATCGTGGACGGTCACCGTGAGAAGACGCTGTCTCTGCTGTGGCAGATCATCTACAAGTTCCGCTCGCCAAAGTTCCATGCAGCTGCGACTGTGATTCAGCATTGGTGGAAGAAGTTGTGGTTGTTTGTGTGTATTCGGCGTAGGATTCGAGTGAAGATCGAAAAGCGGCGCAATGCGGCAGCTACCGCGATTCAGAGTGCATTCCGTGGACTAATGTCTCGGAAGTACATTGAGGTGTTCCGTTGGGAGCGCACAAATGCCGCCATTTGCCTTCAGAAGCACATTCGTCGCTATTTGACTCAGAAGCACTTCTGTAACACAATACGCAGTGTGTTGAATATTCAGCGTTGGTATCGTGCGTACAAGTACGGGGCGCTGGGCAGAAAATGGTTCGTGGACTTCCGTAGCAGAGTTGTATTCATCCAGCGGTGGATAAGGCGTGTGAGGTTTGCCAGAAAGCTCGAACAGTTGGTGCCAGTTATTAAAGATATCAAGGCGGAAGTTGCGTTGCGTAACCAGAAGGCAACAGTTATCCAGCGATATCTAAAGTCGATGCAGCTGCGAAGGAAATTCCGTAAAGTGGTAGCCGAACTTGTCGTGACCATCAAGAAGTCGAAGTTGGAGTACACGAGTGCCTCGAAGATTCAGTCTTTCTTCAAGATGATTTCGGTGCGGAAGGAGTTCATAGTGAAACGAGAGGCTGTTCGCCAGATACAGCGAATCTGGAGGAGCTATCGCCAGATGAGAGTTGTGCGTGAAGAGTATCACCATAAGAGGCGGTGTGCAGTTCATATTCAGCGGAGCTATCGTCGCTATAAGTTGATGCAGAAAGAACGGCAGGAATACCTTGAGCTGCGATCTACAGTTGTGATGCTTCAGACTCGATATAGAGCCAAAAAGTTGTGCTCTATTCAGAGGGCTCTGTTTTTGAAAACTCGCAGCAGTGCAATCCTAATTCAGCGGCGCTTTAGAGCGATTGTACTGATGCGGCAGATGCGATCGACCTATCAAAAGGAAAGATCAGCAGTCATACAGTGCCAACAGCGTTACCGTGCGAATCGAGCTATGCGAAAACAACGATCCGAATACGAGAAAATGAAGTCCATGGCTGTTCGCATTCAACGGTTCTACAGAGGACGTCTCCAGATGAAGAAAGATCAAGCTGAATTCCGGAATACCATAAACGCAATTCGCACAATTCAAGAAAAACTGCGAGCCACTCTTTTGGCACGTAAAGTGTGTGCTGACTACGTTCGCTTGAGCTATTACACAATCGTTGTTCAGCAGCGTTATCGCGCTCTGCTGCAGATGCGATCTGAGCGAAGTGAATTCCTAGCCAAACGAGCCCGTGTCGTGAAGATACAGCGCTTTGTCCGGGCCAATCAGCAAATGAGAATCGACCGGGCACATTTCGTTCGATTGAAACAGGCGGCGTTGGTAATACAGCTCAGATTCAGGTCATACTTGGCGATGCGTTTGGATCGCGCAAGATTCACGGGGAAGAGGTTGGCCGTAGTTTGCATTCAGCAGCGTTTGCGAGGGTACTTGCTGATGAGAAAGATCCGCTGTGATTTTCTAAGCAAGAAAGGAGCTGCCGTTATTATTCAGCGGCGCTTCCGAGCTCTTCAGGCAATGAAAAGCGCGAGATCGCAATTTATGCGACTCCGACAAAGCGCTGTGCGCATTCAGCAGCGATGGAGAGCCCAACAGCAGATGAAGGAAGCTGTAGCAAACTACGAACAGAGTCGTAAGCTAATAATTGCGCTGCAACGTCGTTTCAGAGCAAAGCTGGCGGGCAGACTGGTCAGACGAGAATTTGATAGGCAAAAGGCGGCCATAGTTTGTATCCAGCGTCGATTCCGTGCCAATTGTCTGATGAAGCACGTTCGCAGCAGCTATGCCAGTCGCAGGGAAATGATTGTACGAATTCAGCAAAGGTTCCGGTCGTATATTCAAATGAAAGTGCAAAGACAGGCGTTTGTGCAGCAAATACATTCGATTGTCAGCATTCAGCGGTGGTATAGATCAATATTGGACGTACGAAGGCAGAAAAGTGCGTACCTCGCAGTGAGAAGCAGTGTCATAACTATTCAACATCGCTGGAGGGAAACAATGCTTGCGCGGAAACAACGTGCCAAATACCTACATTTGCGGTACTCTGCGGTTGTAATTCAAAAGAAATGGCGAGCAACCCTAGTCATGCGTAGACACAGAAAGCTATATATGAAACAGAGACACAGTGCAACTGTTCTGCAGAGGTTCTACCGCTCCCGCCTTCAAATGTTGAACGTGCGCAGTCAATTTTTATTGATCAGGTCACTGATCGTATGCATTCAGCGGCAATTCCGCGCCAACACACAAATGAAAACCGAACGGCAGAGGTTCTTGCAACTCAAAACGACTGCAATCTATATTCAGCAGAAGTTCCGTGGTCGCATACTCACGGCTCTGGCGCAGGAGAGATTCGCTCAGATCAAGAAGGTGACCCTAGGTCTACAATCATGTGCACGCGGATTTTTGGCTCGTAAACGTTACCAAGAACAGATGACACCTGAAATGAAGCTGCTGCTTGCACAGAAGAAGGCCGCCAGAATGATTCAACGCTACTGGCGTGGCTACCGTGTGCGTAAGCGTTGGCAGAGCATACCCATTCTGAAAATTCGTGGAAATATCAAGAAGCTGCGCAACAAAACCGATGTTCAAAGTACAATTCGATGGAAGGTTCAGGATTCTGTTCGAATTCTACGAGGCAGATGCAGAGCCACAGATTCGCTGAGCGTTCTTCAGCGATTGGGTAAGACTTTCAAATTGAATTGGTTGATTCACAAATGCTCAACATTCAATCTCAATCTTTTTGCAGAGCGAATGTCCCGCACAGTCCCCCATCTACTGATGGGTCAGTGCGACTTCATTTCAACCTTTTGCTACGGCATAATGGCTCAGGCGATACGCTCGGAAGTCGATAAGCAACTTATCGAATATTGCAGCTGTATCATTCTGAATTTGGCGCGCTACAACAGCACGACGGCCAAGACATTCCAAGAGGGTGGGCTGGTCACTATCGCACAAATGCTACTGCGATGGTGTGACAAAGACTGCAACATCTTCAACACCCTCTGTACGCTGATTTGGGTCTTTTCACACTCCCCTGAGAAGCGACAGGTACACTACTTGACCAAACAAGTTGTTTCGTGATAACGAGTTTTTCTTTGTTCTTACAGAAAATCCGAGAGTTCATGACAACCCCGGAAGCCATATACGTAGTACGCGAGACAAGGAAACTAGTGGCCCGCAAGGAAAAGATGAGGAAAAACATCCGAAAGCCGGCGGTTTCATCGGCTTTTTCACGTGGCCAACAGCAGCAAGGGATTGTGTTTTCGGGCCGAGCACTGCCCAGTCTCGAGCCAGACTACGGTGTTATCCGCAGCAAGCCATACACGTTCATCTCATCCGTTTATGCGTTCGATACTATCCTGTTGAACCTGAACATTGATATCCATTATTACTAGTTCTGTAGTTATTTTGATTTTGTATTAATTGTCTTTTCGTTTTGTGGTTTCCTTAGCGGCAGCTTGTGCGAACATTATTTTGTTGTTAACCTCTAAGTAACATGTGTAATATTATACAAGAAGAAAATAAAGGTTTCTTTCTATAAAATTGTTTCTCAGTTCAGGGACGCACCATAACTGGCAACATGAGCAATAATTGAAGGAATACTTTCTTTTTGTCCGTGCTGGCAAACATCGGACATCGCTAATCAAGTCTAAATTCAACAGCAACAGAATGGCAGGCGACGTCAACAGCTGCTACTTGATGAATATTCACCCCACCACTTCTACAATGACAGAAAATCCGAACGGATTCGCTTTCAAAAGAGAGCGCATTATGTTGATCTTGTTCTGCTGAGATAACATGTTTTATCCGAGCTATTTAAGGGAACATCGACCCAAACGGTTTTGATAGTAGACAGTTGGCTAAGCCCATTTTATTCACTCGAAGTTGAACACAACTTGGAGATTTTTATATGGGAAACTTCCCAAGTTATGTTCAACTTCGAGTGAATAAAATGGGCCTAAGTGCTCTTCCACTCACATCGATCTATCTTATCTATAACTATTAACTTCCGGAATCGTTCTCATTAATTATAAATGTAAAATGTATTTTTGAATTCTTCTTTAGCATTTTTGAACAATTTATCACGTCTATCACAGAATCCGTCGTATTCGGAAAATTGCTACGAACCCCGAAAGAACTATCATAGAATCCGTCGTAGGGAAAAATGTTTGCTACGAATGTTTGCTACGACAGGTTCTATGATAGTTCTTTCAGGGTTCGTAGCAAAATTCTGAATACAACGGATTCTGTGATAGACGTGAATAGAATGTATATATACAAAGATAGAGCTCGTCCAGGCTGTTGAAAGAATGGGAGGTGCTTTCGGATGGGCAGGTTTTAGTACTGATACTCAAAGCTTGCTTGTCCCGGCGATCGCTTTTTATAACGTTCTATTGCCATATCTTCAGTTTTCAATGGCAAAGCGTTGCGTTTTCCCAATCCAAAATTATACCGATACATTGGATAGTCTGGGGGAGAAGGGTCCAATTCGTATATATTGGCCATAGCTGGAGTCCTTTTTAGGGAATTAAGGCCCATTTTATTCACTCGAAGTTGAACACAACTTGTGGATTTTTATATGGGAAACTTCCCAAGTTGTGTTCAACTTCGAGTGAATAAAATGGGCCTAAAGTCGTCAGAAAATTGTCGGCTTTCAGTTGTTTCAGTTCAGTTGGGCTTTCGATTTTACTTACATGAAACAAATCGTCACTAGAACGGTGGATACGAGTATATACAGATTCATGATGATAAAATATTGTAGACTGATGCCCTCTAAGAATTTCTATGATTTGTGGACTTTAGGCAAGTCTACTGTTCGTTTTCATTATAAGTGCATTTTTAAATGCTTTGTCTGGTAACTAGATTTACTAATTGAAGAAATTATTTAATTAGCATTAAGTTCCAATTAAGACTTGTCAAGCGGAGCGAAGTAGGTACATTTGTACTTTTAACAACCGGCAGTGTAGCCAATTTCTGCTGTTTCAAAATTTCCGATAGTGAAATCTATTAGCAACCTTAATTACCGGTGAATATTAGCTTTTTAAAATCGAATTTTCTCTTTTTTGTTCATTTCGTCAGTTCTACAACTAAGAAAATAAAAGTGGAACTTGACTATAAGTTGTTTGGCGTAAGTAAGATAGGTTTTCCAAACGTACCTAACATACATAGATATTGCTACAGTGTAAAGAGAAGACGAATATAATTCTAAAACGAGCTGAAATTTAGTGCAATCGGGTCGAGAGAATAATATATTTTCAGAGGTTCATATTTCTGAATTGGGTAACCCCACATTTTTCAAGAGGTGAACTAGTTAAGCAGACATCATATCGAGGTATGTCGGAGTATCCCTTGTTCTGAACTAAAAAAGAAAGTGGATAATCAAGGGACACACAAATGACTGTCCTTGAAAGAAATACTTGTTGTTTAGGTACCTAAAACCTTTTGTTTAGAAACCAACATAGGAACTAGTCTGAGGCTGTTAAGTTCGGTGACGGACCAGATTTAGATTAGATTAATTGGAGGAGGTGGAATCAAGTTGCCATATCACTGCGGCCACAAGTGATACTACTGTGGTTACCTCCATTTAGAGCCCGATCATGATACAGGATTTGTTGATGAATGCTAGTAGATCTTTGAGTGGGCTGTCAGATATGTCCTCTGCCTCAACGTAAAGATTTCCTAGATGGTGTTGACGCAGTCTGATTAGACATTCACAGTGACACAGTATGCGTTCTGCTGATTCTATGTCCTCGTTGCATAGTTTGCAAGTAGTAAGTCCGGTGAATGTAAAGGTCTTTTGAAAACAGCAAGATAGAGAGAGCATTCACTGGAATTCAAAAGTTTGGATTTCCTTTATTATCTTTACCATTAAATAATTTTTATTCGAAACACAATTCAATTAAAGAGACGTAATCTCCATCATCCCGCACGTGTTGGATCTATGGGCTCATTGGGCCTTTCTGTCCGCGCCTCACGTTTGGTCAATCTAGGGCTATTCAACCCAGCTAAAAGATATTTAGAAATTAAATTAGTAATCAATTTTGAAAACATTTTCCAACTAAACTCCTTACCAAAGTAATGAGAAGGAACCAGCACCACCCAACTGATGTCCGGGTAGTTTTCAATCTCGTCTTGGTTGTTCGAAATATACCCGCGTACGGGCGGCCCATTTGCTACAACTCCATACGAGTAGGGATGAGCTTTACTGCCAAAAGCCAAGGTTAGATGTTCCTGTTTGTAATAGTTGGGCTTTACAAAGTGTGGCAGATTATAAGCATTTGAGTCGTCAATGAACGATTTGCAGTCAGCCCAACTAAAGCAGACTGCTAATAGAATCAAAACCGTATGTAATTTACTCATGACGCTGTTTTAGTGGGGTTGTGGTTTCACGTGGGTCACTTATATAACTATTAACTGCTGGAAGTTTGCTGCTCTTAAATTAGCGTCACATTATCGATTTGTCATACATAATTTGATTGCCTCAGCAAAACGAAATAGAAATAATTAGTTTACTACTTTTTGGCCGAACACTCTGCCTTCATTGTTGGAAGTAACCCAAGATCGGACTTTCATAGACGGTACAACTTTTGACCATATAGCCTGCCGCCAAAGAGTCGGCTATAGGTGTCAATTATCTATAACAATCAAATTTAGAATTTTTTTCAAATACAAAATCGTGCTAAAAGTCGTACCAAATGAAAGGTTAGGACAAGCTTTAAATAAAGTGAATAAAGGTTGAGCTCTCTACATGTTTAGAGTCCCACTGAACAAAATTAGAATATAAAGAGTCATGAGGTCTAATTTATAAGCGATGTAAGGAGGAATGCCGTCTTTTGTCGTGTTTCGATTCAGCTTGGTCAGTAGGTTATTAAAAGTACGCGACTTGTTGTCAAATTATATCCAATATTGAATTTAAATTTGGTCTTAAGTTCGGTGTTTGTTTTCTATGGTTTTAGACACAAGAATATGTGATGTTTTCACACACCTTCTTATTTTTTGGACAGAGCTGTACACGATTCGATGGGTTGGTCATTGTAGACTTATGTCCCCTCCGGCTTTATTGGATCAATGGCATCAAATCGGAGTCCTTTGGGTTGGCTCAAGATAAGACAATTGAATCATGACCGACATTTCATATGTACTCTTGCCGATGAGTGGAGGAAAATCAAGATTTATCGACGTAATGCTTCGTCAAAGAGGGTAGGCTTTACTTTTCCCACTTTTTTGGACAAAGGCAAGGCTATAACGCTTTAACAACTCTCCGAGCTGCTTGCAAATAGGCGTTATCTCTGCGCACTTTAAATTGTTGTAATATTTAGACCTCTGAAA
The DNA here is from genome assembly GCA_949126925.1 of Cheilosia vernalis. Classification (NCBI taxonomy): domain Eukaryota; kingdom Metazoa; phylum Arthropoda; class Insecta; order Diptera; family Syrphidae; genus Cheilosia; species Cheilosia vernalis. The sequence goes on from OX421358.1 coordinate 119,694,473, forward strand.
AGCTGTCTTCAGGTATATTGGGCGGGTCCAGTAACGAAGGAAGTTTTGAACTCTGATGTCGTTCATTCGCTGTCTTCCGCTTTAATATTTCGTCCAGATCTTTTAAATTTGCTCGCATTTTTCACTATATGATGTATGTCACTTCAAAGATCAGCCTGAACAGAAATTTTTTCAATAATGTTTTTATTCTGTTTGTTGTTTTAGTTTCGATTTAATATATTTTGTAATAAAAATGTCGGGAATAATTGTACGAGTAATAATTCACAATAGGCATCGTATTGAACAAAGGTGATTTTTCAATTTGTGGTTTTGTTTTCAACAAAAATAATGTGTTCTTTTTTCCTAGAAATAAAGTGGCAATTTTGCGACGTTGCCTTCGGGATAGTCATAATGAAGCTTAGTTCCTTCCACTCATTATCGCGGGTATGAGCACCGTCCGCTGTTATAAATCTGTTATGTCGTTTTCCATTGGGCAAAAAGAAGCGTCCGGGAGAGTCCGGAATCGAAAAAATCACTTCTGAAACCGTTCCATTGGCACAAAAAATACTCTTCTGGTGATTCTGAGGAGAGAATTTCGCTTCTGGATTTGAAGCCAGAATCCACTCAAGAAGCACTCACACCAGTGTAGTTTGTGTATTTTATACAAGTCAACTGACAGCTGCCGTAGATTATTTTTTGGCATTTCACCAATACTCTTGTGGATTCAATCAGAAGCAGTTTTCTTGTTCCATTGGACTACCGAATGAGTGGATCCCCCAGTGAAACCAATGGAAAACGACATTAGTTTCAGTTTAAATATTCTCAACGCAGAATATAATATTTATGTTAATTAAAGGTTACTTACTTGTCATTGGCCAAATCGGGCCTGTTCTCAAGAAAATCAATTAAATACATTTTTTCGGTTTCAGAAGCCCTTTGTCCCCGTTTATTTTTCGTCTCCGTAACGTTTTCAACACTTCTTCACAAATGAAATGGCTGTGATAGAAAACTTATCATATGACACTTGTTTTCATTTTTTCATAGATCGAGAATCGAATTCAGCGTGAACTTGTATCACGGAACGGGACCCCCATATTCCCCACCTATTTGGCATCTGAAAATTAGTTGAAAGATATGATTTGGTTTTTTTTTTCGAATTTCTTATCGAAGACTATAAATCCTCAAATTTTGTAAGGCCCCACCTTAATTATATGCAAACATTTCCCGCCAAAATTCAGAACACAGTTTGGTTTGTCTTTTTGATTATAACGAAAAATAAATGAAGTAAATTCTTAAACTTTTATTCCAACTATACAAAATGAAACATAAATTCATAACATAAAACTTAAATAGAATTCCAATAAATATATATGTATTTATAATTTAATTGAAAACAAGAAACACAAATTGTATTTTTAAACTTTACAATGAATGCAATAATTATTTGTTTGTTTTTTTTTTATTTATCTGCGATAAACTTTCTTATTTTTAAGACATTAGTTAATTGATTTAATGATTTATAATGCAATAATAAATTTTTCATGTCACTCATTCGTTAGTTTCGTTTTTTTTTTTTTTGTGGGACAGGAAGTTGAAGAGCTTTTTGTTTCATTTATTTTATATCCTTGCTTTTGTATAATGTGTTTTTTTTTTAATTGGAATTGCAAGAAAAAAACAAAATTTAGTTTTTGTTTTGGTAGTTGACGTGCTTTCTGTTTGACACAAAGAAGTTGTATTATACATAAATTCCTACGCAATATTTTTATAGTTTTGGTGGCTGCATTTCTTTTTGTTTTGTTCGATTAAATATAGTTTAGTCACAACGGACAAATATTTATATGAAAGCACACAGAGTTTGTTGTTTAAGTTTTCATTAGAATACAATACATAGTAGTAGTGGTGTTTTGTTTTTTTTTTACAATTTATTTTCTTGTTTATAAATATTATATAATGTAAATTTATTTTGTTTATAAATAAACCATTGCTGCCTGTGGTGTGTATGTATATAAATATTGGTATGCACACAGAGGCCCAACAATCCCGTACTGGGGGATGATGATAGGCTGGATGTGAAGGCGATTGTTGGGACAATGCGTGCACTGAAATCGATATCGGGGAGTCAAGTCAAAGCTAATTTACAAAATTCCATTGTTTAGGGAGTCAAAGTCGATGATGCCAGCTTAACGTCTGCTGAGTCCGTTTGGTGTTGCCACCTCACGTTTGCCCAATCCAAAGCTGTATCGTTCGTTATGTGGTGAAACATCGCGCTTGCCAAGTCCAAATGCATATCGGTCAGGTCTGGTCGCACGTTTGCCCAATCCAAAGGAATACCGCTCGTTGGGTCTGGGTTCGCGTTTGCCCAATCCAAAGCTGTAGGGTCGGGTGCGCTTGATTCCAGCTGAAAAGGAAATTATATGTATAGTCGTTGTTTTTTTTTTTTGTTACTGCAGGTGTCTTACCATAATACAAAGAGGGATCGTAGGTGTTCGAATCGAAGTCATCCACGTACTGTTCATCTTCGAAATCAAGTCGTTTGCCCAAGCCGAATGAGTAGGGTTGGGCTCTCTTGCCCAATCCAAAGTTGTACACAGGCAATCGCTTCGCTGAGGCTCCATTTGTGTAGGTGTAAGCCCGTCTGCCCAGGCCAAATGCATATCGTTCTACTCGTTTGTCATAGTTGGGGTCGTTGTTGGACACATCAGAGTCCGCGTCGAGAAGTGAGTTTGATAAGTTGTTTGATGAGTCAGAGTCCTCAGAGAATGGTTCACAATAGACGTACGTGAAGCTGATTGCAATCAGGATGACAGATGTGAACAGCTTATTCATGGTGACGGGATGGGGATGTGGTTTATCTGGAAGAAAATAAGGGTTCCGGTTGTAGAAGCTAAACAAGGTAAAATGTATTCAAGGAACAAAATTTGATGTGTCATCGGTATTACAATATAGGATCAAAATACCTATTTTCTTCATAACAATAAAGGATCAAACAGGTATTTTGATCCTATATTGTTTTGACGAAAATAGTTGTGAACCGATATAGGATCTAACAGATATTGTACATGCAGTGGCTTAGTAATTATTGCGTTGGACCACTAAGCAAGGGGTCCAAGGTTCAAATCCCACAAAAACCCAAATTTCAACTCAAGGTTCCTTTCCACTGCGCCACCTCCCGTGAACGTCTGACAAACATCCGAGAGTATTACTGTCTTGAAAGAGTTTCTCAAATAAGCGTTTGGATTTGGAATCGGCATAAAATTGTGAGAAGCTAGGCTTAGGGTCCCTACGTATACGTAGGTATGCCTGTTGCACCATTTTTTTTGTTTTTTTTTATCTAACAGGTAGGCAACATGAAAGCGACAGCGATTTTCTCCCAGTAAATGAGTTCCTTTAGTGCTAACAGGTTCTTCCAATACCTAGACCTATTTAAGTCGCCTTCTCGCAATCGAAAATAATTGATTTGTTTTTGATAGCCAGAACTAAACGGCTAAAAGATTCTAAGAAATTACAATATTTAACGCAGATATACTTTGAAGTAATTTATTATTCTAATGATAAGTTCTCGTTTACTAATACTCCTTGAAAAAGTAAGGACACAATTATCTTCTAAAGATATGAAAGGCAATGAAGTCCGTGTGTGCGCGCATAGCTCGATAACGGATTGTTGGATTTCAACGATTTTGGGCTTGACGGTTTCGTTTTGGACCAAGGAAGGACATAGGCTGTCGCGAAAACAAAACTTTGAGGGGATTTTCAGGATCCTTGCATTAGTATGAGTGAGTAAGTTGAAATGTTTGAGATGACAGGCACCAGGAGTTGTTGAGCGTTTTTAATTATTTTTTCGAGACAGGATGGTTAGTTTTTAAAGATTTTGAGCTCTCACGTGTCGGCAAACATCTCGCTTTGTACGTGTACGTACCCGTAAATGGAAAGAAAAATGCTATCTACCATTTCAGTGAAAAAGCGGTAGGTTGGCCGACAAGTAAATCGCTGTGGTTATTCCAATTGTATTTATTTTAATATAAATTTTGAATAAAGAATTTAAATTGACCAGAAGCGAAAGCTCGGAATTATTAATTTCATTAACTACATTAACGAATTTTTGCGGAACGAAGTTCGCCGGGCCGGCTAGTTTTTAAATATTTTGTAGGTCACAAACTGTATCATTCTCGTGGGCTGCTTTCAGCCAATCGATAACTTAACGATATAAAAACTCGATGGCATTAATAGCCTACATACATATTTGGGAAACATCCTCAGCTTTTTTAGCAGAGGACCAAAAGCAACTTAAAATGATATCTATATAATTGATCAGGAGATCAATTAGTTGAAAAAAAGTCCCATTTGATACCACTGTATACGCCGAAAATAATCTTAATGCCCGCCCTCTCAAAAATGTTTCTTGCGACAAATTCCTTCAGATCTAGGACATATATCACGTACACGAAAAAAATAAAACACATCACCCACCCATTCGCTATTAATCATTGACATTTGGCCTATTTATGGAGGAATTTCCAATATACCCACAAAAAGCTCAACCTCTATACTATCGCCTTCTAGGCTAATAAAAAATATGCGCAAAAACCACACTACAACTGTCGAAAGCAAATACATTCCCCAGAAGTGAACAAGCAATTTCAACATTTGAACCACTTGTAGGACTCAGTCGGCTTGTGGGTAGGACTAAACAAATTCGCACAGCACTTACACTGTTTACGATCTGCGGCAACATACGTTTTATGGTATTTTAATCTGCGAATATTTTCACGTTTTACTTGCATTTGTCTTCGTCTCCTTTTCAAGTGTATGCTAATCGCTTGGCAATGTTATTGGCTGGTGAACACAATATCGCTTGGAAAGGTTGTGGTTGTAGAATTTATATTGACGACGAATTTTATTAAGTTTTGCACTTGATCGTTGACTGCTCTCAACTGTCATATCACTGAAATTTATCAGACCAAGTGAATAATGTTTATATTAATTTTTGTGTCAAGCAACATAGCTGGAACGGGGTTTTTATATGACTTTCATTTTACGGCAAGTTGCCTGATTTATATTTTAACAGAACTGAATTTCAGATTTTTATTGTTTTCGTTTCATCAGTGCGGACAAATTAGGATGCCAATTCGAGGTCAAGCAATAACTCTTTACCAAGTTGTCCGTGGTAAGTTGGATTTGTTTTTATTTCAGTTATACGAAGGATGTTTCTGATAATATACCATAACTCATTCTACCGTGTGTATCGAAGTGTACCTATATGTTTTTTTTTTCTGTTAGACTGGATACTTTCAACAAGGAATTTAATTAAAAGGACAACATTGTCTGGTCTATTTTTCTTAATCTAAGGGGTGCATGTTCGATTGAATACTTTGACATTTTCTGTCACGCAAGGAGGGCAGGTTTTCGAAAAGGGATAAGTGCGTGAAATGACTTTTAATTTCAACTGAAAGTAAAAGGCATGTGGATGACTAAGGCGAAAAAGCACATTTGATGGGGAAAAAACACACTCCGGTGGATACATGCGCAGCTAATGATGCAAAAACACTTAAAAGCATTATAATCTGATTGAATTATACACAAAAGTTAGAAACACTAACGCGCCCAACGGAATTGAGTGGAAGGGGAATGTGTTCTGGAGTTCAGCACAGTTCATGTGCACAGAAGACAAAAATGGAAGAACATTTTTCTTGGTGAGAATTTGTGTACGCGCTCTGTGGCTTGTGAAATCGATTAGAACGAAAAGAAAACGCATTTTTTTTGCATAAAAAAGGGATGACACGTACTGAGCACATTTTCAGGAAGTTAAGGAGCTACACGTCTATTTCGGCTATCCAAACATTTGTCTTGCATCTTAAGTTATTGAAAGGAAATCTGCCCAAGGTCTTATGATTAACAATTGTTTATAAAATACATATTAAACCTTTTTGTCCATTCAACCCCAAAAAAAAAAAAATAAGTTGACTTTCACCATACTAAATGAATTGATAAACTAGACAATCAATTCTCCAGTGTAGAGAAATTCTCAGCTTCGAGACTACATGAAAGACCAAAGTTATACATTAGTGCACTCACTTTTAAATAAAAAGCATTCAAAGATATCAGAACTCCTGCTCAAGTCAAATGGAAGCAAGTGTCTCCAGGTAGACTCAGAAGCATATTAAGTAGTTAAGTTTTCTTTTTTAAGGTTCCGTACCCAAAGGGGAAAAACGGGAACTTATTAGTTTCACTTTTGTCCGTCTGTCCAAACACACTAGAGACTAGACCAATTTTGTACCAGGTCTATCTCAGATACTATTTGACGTAGAAGGCTGAAATTTGGACACAGCATCCGGTATAACCTCTAGTTAAATACCAATGGTAGTGATACATCGACTGGTTTTAATGCAATTAGTAATTTGGTGAAACAATATTTTCATTCGCACAAAAAGCTGTTTATTTATTGTATAGTTCAGATATATGAATTCTTTTAACCAACATATTCCAGTCCGAAGATTTTTCTCCATTGAATACAAATTCAGGCTTAGACAGAGAATCAACAGTCAAATCAAATACTTTTAGGTCAACTCACAGCCTTATAGCGCAAAAACAATGAATATAAGTGTTGTTTTGACAACAGTGAGTGAGAAAATAATACTCCTGTCCTTCAGTTTTTGTAGTATTTATTGTTTTAATCCAGGTGCTTTTAAATACTACAAAATTCCTGCAAATAAATATTATTATTATTCTCAAATTACATTTAAGTTAATTTCATTTGTTACTTTTTTAGTTTTTTCTTTAGGAATATTTCTTTTAAAAGACAAACGCAATAAAATCTTGTGTGTGAAGTTTTACTTTGTCTACCCGATCTTGTGTGTCGTAGTAATGGCGGCCTCCTTCACTTTGCCGAAACGTAAAACCGGCAGCCATTAGCAAATATGGTGGATACGGCCGAAATCAGCCGGTCGAGTTGACAGCAGTATTGCCAACAATAAGACTTCACTTTCTGGACCAAGTGAATTTTGTTGAAGGGCAAGATCTTTAGCATGAAGAAAGGAAACTAGTACAAAAAGCAAGGCAACTCAAGAATATATTCATGCAATACAATTTCTGGACCCATCTGAAGCCGAGCACATTAAGCTGAAGTGTGCTTGTGCTGTTAACACTATTTTATTTGAAACAATTATATGAATTCTCCGGTAAAACATGGCGTATATATATTTAAAAATGGATGAACCTTTTTATATGGCTGATTTTTGACACATGCTTTAAGACTACAACCTGAGCGCAGAACCTAAGATCCTCTTTACAAGCTGTTAATATGTTAGATATACACGAAAGTTCTTTACTACAACTACAAAATCCGCTTTTAATTAGTTTGAAATCGTATCCAGTTTATGGTCTGTGCGATGTAGGTACTTAGTGCATGATCTCTCATATTATGTTATGTGCATCGACACGTATTGATATTGATGACCTTTTCCATTTCTATCGACACGCAGTAATTTAGTTTTATCATTTTTCACAGCATGTGAGAAGGGTTTTATTTTGGGAGCTACTTCCCATTGGGGGCAAAAACAAACTAATCAAATGAATCCCCCGGCAATACATGGCGTATACGTACTATTTTCAAACTTTCTTATTTTATTAATGGAAAACTTTAATTTACTTGCGACCGTGCATTTCTCATTAAAAATAAATTTTAACTTCACCTAAACCATCGTGACTCTGGTCCTTTAAATTAAGTTTCTCTTTCTTCTATTTTATCAACAACTTTCAGAACCTTCTATCCAATAAAATGAATTTCACTTCTGACTATAATTAGGTGTAGGAATGCAGAATCATCACACTCCTTATCTACATCTGCGGTCCATACTTGGCGAATGATAAATATGTATACTCCCCGAAATCTCGACAAAACACTAACTTGTTGCACTCTTGTAAATGGTAGACGGGATGTTCTCTGCTCACGAAGGATTAAAACTCGACAAATATAATTTTCGCTGAATCTACAAGAAAAAAAAACAACCCTTGAGCATTTCTTAACCAGATCCTTGCATAGATTTCAGAAATTAGTGGCTCTTGGGGGCGGAGTGCACTTCACTACAGATAGCCAGACTCGAAGCATATTCCCTCAAATGGGTTCTAGGATTCTACTTTTATTTAATTATCTTCAGACGTCTTGTGGACATTTTGTTCTCTGGTTGTGGATGATATTTTTCTTATTTTTGGTAATCTTTTTGCTGAGAAAGTATTTACGATTTATTTGCTTAAAGCTTCTCCTTTTACTTTCTAGAATCTAGATGTACCACACAAACACTCGTAGACTTTTACCACTGGAGCAGTATATCAGAAGCGTAACATCTTTCTATTCCTGCTATAGATCTTATGACAACAATTCAAGAAATACATCGTTTGTAGTTATGAAAAAGGAAACCGAATGAAAACATTTGTTACACTCAAGAAGAAAGCAAAGGATACCGGTGCTGGTGACGTTGTGAAACGCACATTCACTGTTTCTTTTTTCTACGAACATGTTCTCCGTTTGTTGTCATCATTAGTTACAGACAGGCGAATGGAAAGTTACACGCAAAGCAAAGGACGTTCCTCTTTTACGCGGAAAGTTGGCGTGTCAATTTTTGTCATTTATTTTGTGAAAATTAAAGTAGTGTTTAGCTTTGGTTTTTATTCGCCGTTTCGCGTTTGAACTACCACCTCAGGCGATACATTTATAATAATCTATTTGCAAAGCTTTGCCGCAGGAATTGGTTGAGTAATAGCTATAGAATTGGTTGAGTAAAAGCTATAGAGTTCTGTTGATTTGATTCTGCAAATGGAGATATATATATTACGATGTCATTGTTACACTAGTATCGGTGTGGTCAAATTATCGTATGACATTGGCTTGCAGCTCGGCAGAAAATGCTTGAAGAATTACGACCATGTTTCGTGAGTTAGTAAAAATTTCCTGTTTTTAAATGTATAATTCGTTATTTTGAAAAGCCAACTTTAATAAGACGCTTCCCAAAAAATTCCACCCATATTAACGCAAATATCATCTCCTTCCACTGCTTATTTGAAACATGCAAATTATGGCATCAAAAACTGTCACCAAAAGGTGAATAGCGTTTCAATGATGCTGCGGCTAAGCGGATTTATTAGAATTTCAATTTTGTTTGCCATCATTTTCAGCAACAAAAGGACCACAGGTAACTGAAATAAATTTTCAATTTACGCCACACTACTCATAGACAACATTCGAACTTTACATCAAATATCACAGATACACCATTATGAAGCCAAGGAATAACTATACTCGCAGAAAAATAAGGAAATAAGTGGAAAAAGGTGACAAATTCACTCGCTGTGCAGCGGTGACACAGGGGTCGTAAATCTCAATACCCGTACCAACACACAATATATTGAGGTGAAACGCGAAACTGCGACACAGTAATTTATGAAGGTTCACGTGAAAAATATCGCACACCAGCTGTCAGGTGGAAAACGCATTGAAAGGGGTTAGCTTCACCGCGAAGGTAGAGCGACACACATTTGGGTGTAGGGGTTGCATTCTGGTCAAGCTAGCAAAGTGCAAGAAGCCAGCAACAAGTGTCATCATTTCTGTGTAAATGAACAAAGTAATTCTCTGGAGGGGGTGTACCTACTATGATGGCGGGAATCACCACTTGCATCATTTGCACCATTTGAGCGCTTTTTGCTGTAATAACATTCGCATCGTGAAATTTATTGTCCTCCGACTTTATGGATGTACACCATTGTGGCGGCGGCACTCGACCAGTCGACAGGTGACAGTTAAAAAAGTGTAAAGGCGAAACTCTTATCAATACCTGAAATATGCTTTCAGCGGTTGTCGGGGATGTTATTTAATGTGCTTTACTGGACTGACATTTTATCAGTATACAAACGTCATCGGTAATGACAAAAGTTTGACAAATATGTGGGGAGGGGAGTACGGATTGTGTGTGCATTGCATTGTCATTTGGTGTTAATGGTGACTGCGTTGCATTCTCTTGTCGGGGAGTGACAATTGGATGATTATATTTGAATGGACAAATGCTGCGAAATTGGAAGGCTGGATATTTCAGTTGAAAGTTATTGCTGCTAATGGGTATACTGATTTGACTTAATTTAAGAATCCACTTTATTTTTAAATCCATATTTGCAATGGCAAAATGTTGATAAATGCTCAATCAATATCAATTGACAATTTTATCAACATTTTGCCATTGGAAATTTGCATTTCTTCAAAAAAGAAGCTTTCAAGTCTTGGATAATACTAGTGACTTAGTTTTGAAAGAAAGTCAATAGAAATAACTTCATAATAAATTGTGCTAAGTGTCCACCAATTGGATCATTGTCATCTTTGTCCTCGGCTGGCAATAGAACACGTTCTTTCAACTAAACGTATTTTGTGTACATTGAATAATATTCGAAGAAAAAATCTTTTTATGACTTATTCTATCGACGCGGGTAATTTGTCAACATTTTGTGGCGGACTTGTCCCTTTCCGGTGTCCAACAATTGTTTCGTTTCATCGTGTTGTTCATCTTTCGCGATTTTCCCATTTCCAACGGCGAATTGAATCAAAAAGTCAAGCAAATCATGACCTTTGACACAACCGAACAGAACTCTTTAAAAGATAATAGTAAATATCGGAAAGATGGCATGTTATTTGTGCTTGCAAATTGGGTCGTATCTTAGACACCAGTTACAAAGAGTTTAAATTAAGGGTTCTGGTTTTGTTATGTGGCCATCATCTTTCCTGGTTTAAAAATACCTTCTGAGCAGCACACAATAAGCTATACAAATTCGAAATTGCAAACATCAATCAAGACTATTTTGGGCATAACCTGTGATGGAAAAGTAGACAGAGACCTCAAAACTTACAGGTGGTATGTACTCCAAAGTCCCTTTCCGTATACGTCATTTCAAGTCCGGGTGTGGTACGGCGGTGGACATGGACAGATTCAATTATCTTATTTTCGTAAGCATTTTAGAGAGAGAGCGAATTTTAGCATGTAGGCTATAGCAAAATACCATTCTCCTTGAAATTGGGAATCTCAGCATTCCTTTACCTCTGATTGCCAGCGACGACAAAGGTATGACGCTGTTAGTAAGACTTCACGATATAGAGTTTCACAGATTCAATCATTCCGTTTTCGTAAACATTTTTGACAGAGCCAATTTCAAGTTGTAGTTAACAGGCAGCAAAATGCCATTGTCCTTGAAATTTGGTATCTTAGTGTATAGGTACCTTGCCTCTGTTTGTATGAAACGACAGGGGTGTAAGCACGATAGAGGCCAAGTAAACTGTTCCTGCTCACTGTTTCAACTTGGCCCTTTAAAAAGGTCTTTCGGTTATAAATATCAATCTTCTGATTGCACAAGTTCCACCTGACATTTATTTGCACTAAATTCCATTTCTTTTAAAAGTTTGAAGGATTTAATTGTCAATGACATTATATATTTCCCAGCGTATAAACCCCGATGGAAAAACGATTAAATAGAACTGCGAACTATGTGCGAATCTTGAAATACACGATAAAAAAGAAAATAAATCAAAAAAAAACCCTGCGATGAAATTCTAACTTAAAGTCCACAGAGAACTTTCAACTCATTGCACGTAGACACTCCTCCAATATCAAACATTAAGGACAGAATTACTCTTTTGTCGAAAATTAAACGACACAGTAAATATTTTGCGAACATTTTTCTTTTTGTTCACTGTGCAGCAGCATTCCTGTCTACAATGGGCAAACATTCTTCATAGCTACATAACCGGAAGTAGAAGGAAATAAATTCCTCGACGGAATTTTCTGAATTCAATCCCCACCATAAATTGTATAAGTCTCCACCAAACGCACACCCATTCTGTAGCTTAAGCTGTTTAACTTTGTTCTTATTAAATTGAACTGGCTCATATTCCCAGAGGAGGGGTAGGAAATCGTCTTTAAATCCTAATTTGCGTCTAGTCAAACAGGGAGCACAAATAACAATATGGAGTTCCTCGCGTGTCGTTACAATCAACACGTGTCTATAGAGCACTCCTTTTTTAATGTTGGCCTGTAAGCTGTAACTGTCATCCTCTTTATTACCTATTTAATGTAACAAGAATTAAGTGCTTTCAATATCCTTTCTGTGTAATAGATACTTGCTTAATTTGTGAAACATGGATGGGGGCGACAACAACAGGTGTCTAAGTAGGTAGGTGTATTCCACTCCCACACTAAGCAGCACATAGTCCTTAATAGTTTTAAAGAATTAGTGGAGTGACTGTCATGGGATTGGCATTGAAAAAGTTTCCCTTGATTCGCGCCATCTGCGGTTGATATCCGTCTGTGGGAAATCGTAAACTTTAAAACGCATGATGGATATGCGTCCACTGGGCCACCATGTGGCGATGTTTGTTTCAATTTTCCCATTGACACATGAGAGGCGACGATGTGTGTGCAATTTGCAGTACACACATAACAAACAACATGCGCTGCAATTGAAACAACTGAGCAAAACATACAAAATAAATAGGAGCACTGTAAAAAGGACCGCCTGGGGGTCAGCGACGGCTAAACGTGACTTGAATCATGTTAAACTGTTCAAGACAGAAGTAAGGTCAGCCTCGCAATAGGATACAGCAAAAACAACAAATGTAACGTTTTCGATTCGATGATGTCCTCTATTGTCTAAGAACATGATATTGCACTTCCTGTGACATCACGACCCAGCTCTGAGTTCACAGCTGTGGTGTGTATTCAATTGCGAGGACAATTTCATTATCATTGGCCAATAGAAAATGACTGACTGGAATTAGAACAAGAAACAAATCTAAGGATAGCCATAAAATAAATATATACAGATATTTAATTACAGCCTCTTGAAGGAAAATGGTTTCTTGTTTGTCATTGTAACACAACCCAACTAGGGTTGAGTCAGAGCTCACGAAACAACAGAGTTGAAAAATCGAACCACTAAGGCCCATTTTATTCACTCGAAGTTGAACATAACTTGGGGATTTTTATTTTCAACTTGAGAATTACTTTTATTCACTCAAAGTTGACTCGCTCAACTTTGGATATTCCGAAGTTGAAAAAACCGAAAGTTAATCAACTGTGGGTTTTCTCAACTCCCCGAAATAGTAGACGTTGTAGAGCAAACTTGGGATTTTTACGTCAAAAATGTCAGATTTTTTGTTTTCATTTGTACATCGGAGAGAGAGACCGCATGCGGGAGATAAGAGTCGACATTACAATAACACAAAAGCAAAACACATACACAATGCACAAGGAGATGTGTGGCTGAACGGCATTGTTAATGGAGAGGTAGGATAGTACAGACGTGAAGAGCATTCATAATTATTGTTCTTTGTGTTCATTGCGTTAAACATTTCTGTGACTGTGCGAACTTCAAATCAAAATATTAATATTTGAAACTTAAACGATGTATCGTTCCCACTATTTTTGGGAAGATTAGCCATCGTCTGATTCGCGCACCGCAGAAGACGAGCGCAATTTCTGTTTTCCGTTTTATAATGCTTGCAATAACATCTGGAAATGTTTATGATCCTTTATATGGCTTTTTGTTTTGTCATTTGTAGATATTCTTCCTTTTATGACCTTTGCAAAAAGATCTAGAAATATTTATGATCCTTCCTAATAACTTTTTCTTTTAGGTATATTTTGTATTTTCTGTTTTATGATGCTTGTAAAAGTATCTGGAAATGTTTATGATCCTTTTTAGTTGCTTTTTGTCTTATCTTTTTCTTGTTTATTTTCGTTTTTTGTTCAGAAATTATTTTTAATATAAATGTTCTGTAGAAAACATAAACTAAATTATAAAATATGCTGTCACCATAGAGTGGTGCGATCATTACCACATGCTTTCCATCCACTGCTTCAATGCGGTTTCGAAATTGCCACAGTTCGTTAAATTTGGTAGCAACAGAATCCCAGGCCTCTGGTGTTTTCTGTGCATTGTGTACATTGAATCAGGTATGGAAATGAATTTACCGAAAATTTGCCCCGATAGATAGCCGCTCCGACGCTGAAATGCTCGCCACTCAACCCTTCGTCCAAACACGCCGAAGTTTGTGTGTCTATTCATCTTCCTCTCTGCTTTCAAATACGTACGCGGCCAAAATAATCGCAATTGCATCTTTTTGTTGCATTTTTGCATTTTTATTGTTTTATTATTACGTGCTTCTTAATCAAGACTTCACCACCGAATGAAAACAAAAAAAAACTATTAACTGAACATACCTAGCTTAAGATTTAAAAGTAAAAGAACAGACCTATTGTGTGTCATCTGTCACAAATATCCCAGGGATATTTTAGAAACTGCAAGTAGACCAACTTTTGAATTTCAACAGCGGAGTTGAGAATTAAAGTAGTGAATAAAAGCAATTTTCAACTTGCCGCTCAACTCTCTCTTTCAAATCAACTCCGAAGTTGATCAACCTCGGAGTCATCGGCAAGTTGAACGATAGTGAATAAAATGGGCCTAAGTTTATTACTCAAATTTCACTCAAACTAAAGTTCATAGGTCCTTTGAGATTGGTGATATATTTCACCTTGCTGTCTGGTTTTGGAGACCTTTTATAAAGGTTAGTTCTATTTCGGATTGATTTATGATTGGACAAGGCCTTTGAATTAATATTCACAACGAAAATAAAATTTAACTACAGTAAAAACAAATTTCTTGTTGTTGTAAGAACTCTAGGACTAGCTTCTCAGAGGTAGTGGCTTCTGTCAGATTTTTATTTGGGGCGAATGGAAGGGACATTTTTGTTTGAAAGTAAAAATAGTGATAATATCACTTCATGAAAAAAAAAAACATTTAGAAAAATTGGCCTACTAGTCTATGCCCAAACGTTCTTTTCGCACGACTCGCAGATTTTTGATCAGAATTTCCCGCAATAGATCCGCAAGGGATCTACAATTGTATGCCGATTCCAAACGGCTAATTGAGAAGCTTTTTCAAGACAGTCATGCTCTCGGATGTTTGTCAGTCGTTCGCGAGAGGTAGCACAGTGAAAAAAACCCTGGGTTGGAATTTGGGTTTTTTTGACGAACAGCAATTTTCTGTACTAATATTAAACAGTTCCTTTGATACCACTCTCGAATTCCTGCCAAAAGCCGGACATTCTTGCTTATTTGAAAAAAAATGTAATGAGATCAATTTTCTTGTTTGTTCAACTTTAATTGTTTCACAAAACTGGTCCTACAAAATTAATTAAAATTTCAATTTAATGTACTTAGGAATTCGTTTAAGGTTTCACCTCCATATAGCAGTTTCCAAAAGGTGATACACACATTTCAACTTTCTCCACAAACACACTCATTCCGCACGGCGTCAGTCTCAATCAGAAACAGATGAAAACAATTGATATGAACTATTAAAGAGACCACATCAAACGGAGTGCACCTTTGTGAAAACTGATTCGCCCCACTCTTTGACACACTCGTGAGATTTCCCCATGATAGCTTCATTGACTTCATTAAAGGTCAGCAAAGTTCTGCCTCAATGGAGTTTCTAAACGGTGCAGCGGAACACGTCTCATTCAATTGTGGCACAGTTCAAATTGCGCAACTTCAACGCAGATACCACATGCGGGGGTTAGAAATGAAACGCGACGATGTGAAAATATTGACACTGGGCCCATTTGGGTGTAATTATGGGACAAAATAAATCAACAGCGCCTGGGATGGGGATACTTATTTCGTGGTGCGAACATTTATTCTTAAAAGCGATGTTGCGGTTGAGAAAAAGTTTAATTAAAATTAAATTGAGCGGGTAACGATACAAAAATAATTAAAGAACTTTTTTCCGTCAGCATTAAATGCGAAAAGCCCTTTTTTCCAAGCACCGGCGGGATGGGAAATTATCCTTTTTCGTCGCTTCTCAACAGGAAAAAAAAGTTGAAAGGTTGATACCCTCAACAAATATATTTAGCAACAAGTTTCCGCCGGTATGAGGGTGAAATATCGAAGTTGAGGATAAAATGTGAACTGTTTGTAGGAAGGGTATCTGGAGGGTAATCGATGTTATTTTCTGTAAATGGAGCAATCATCTTAATCGCTGTTGTTTGGATCTGGTGTTGGGCTATATTTCAAAAGGATTGCCTAAAAATTGTTTAGTTGCGCCATGTGGTGGGTATATTGTTCAGTATACTACTTGTTCTTCAAACGTATGTTCGATAGTAACTGGAAAGAAGATTACACGGATTTAAACAAATTTCCTGTTTTTGATCTGCCTTAATCATATTAATTAATTTCATATTTAAAAATAAAGGTTTCACGGCCAAATTACAATTATTATCTTGTGAATTGTGCAAGGCTTTATAATCTGCGTCATTTATTGCAGAAGAAAAATAAGCGTGTCTCACAACGTCGCTGGCAACTCATCGAGGTCACAGACTTTTGAAGGACTGCACCTTAAGAATTGGTTCGTACAGTTAGATAAGCTAATCCTGTGAAATAAATTCGCTAATCATTTAAATTTTTTAGTAAAAAAATCAGTCTTACGATGCTCATTTTTCTTTGCACAAGAAAAAGCTGAGAACAACTACTGCCCCCTTCAACTAAATTCACCTAATGACTTTTCCCCCAACAAATTACGATTGCTGTTTGTAGTCCAATTTAAATAACAACTGAATTTATCACACAGTATCACGCATAGGATTGACACCCCTTGGCGCTGTATGCGATAACCTTTACGTCAACTTTTTGCCAAAAGACTATCGCCACCTTAATGACTTTCGGAAAAGATTAAACTAAATCTTTCTTTACGACCGCAAAACAATATTTTAGCCATAAATGTCTATTTTAACAACCATCCCGCATCTGTGCGGAGAGGATACATCATGACGCGCCAACTGGTGCATCATTAAAATTTGCCAACTGCAATAAAGGGGTATCATTTTATTTGGTTCTTCTTTTGGGGTGAAATATTTCCCACCAGTCTCGGGTCCAAGTCCACCCCTGACTGCAGCGCCACCTAAGTAAGGCTCAGTGTGATTCATTTCATTCCATGATGTTGTTCAATGTTATCGAGCTAACATCCCGCCGCATTGTATCAAACCACCCGATTTGCAGCGAACGCGTATTGAAATCTCATCTAGCGAGTTGTTTTGACCTTGTATACGATGGAGCTTGCTGCGTAAATAAGGTGAATTCATCCGCCTTGCAAATAAAATCACATCAACTTGTTTGTCCTGATAAGGACGCGAGTATCGTATACGTCACCCAAACGACTGTAGAGTATTATATGAGTTTTACGATCTTCCACAGGTTATATGACTTGGGCACTGTGTGTTTGTGTGTTGTGTGGGTCGCTGTTTTGTTCTCAGTTTTACGATATAGAAGGGAATTTGCAGGAGACGTTAAGGTACCATTGTTTGAATGCGTGCACTGGATAGTACATCCCCCGCAACATCCGACAAAGATGTGATTGCAAAAATATTTCTTTACAGATTTCTCATATCCGCAGGGAGGTGATACCGTTGTCTGTGCGACGGTGCTGTGCAGCGTCATCATCGTCATCATCATTGCTACCGGAATTTCGCCCAGCATTACTGACTCTTACAAGTTGATTGGATCTATTTTTGTGTTTTAACTAATCGTTACACTGTCTGGTTGGTGTTGGATGCCAGATTGTGTGACTGAGCGTTGCGGTTGGTATTTGTGGTCGAGAAAAGGTTGAAGGTGTGCTTAGGTAAATTTTAGCAGTTGGGATTGACTTATGCAAGGAATTGCTGAGGCATTTACAAATGAAGTAACAGGTTCGTAAATACATGCTGTGCAGGGGTTTGTCTCTTAACTTTATTCTGTGCAGTCCATGTAAGAACGATGGGTGTCCACTGTCCAGTCTCAGAGAAACAAACGGCAAATGACAATTTGTAGTATAGGCTAGGTATACATTTGAGAGTAGAATCATGGATGGATTTTAAAAAAATCTGCATTTGTGCACTTGGAAAATTTGCATGAAAACAAATAAATTGTTAAAATGTTTTGAAAAGTTTCGACTTCAAAGTCAGCTGTTCGGGTGTTGAACCAACGAGAAAAAAAAATAAAAACTGTTTCCAAAAGACTTATTTGCAAAAACTGTAATTTAGCAAATTTTACTGCAAACTGCGACTTGGAATTGAAACCAAACGGGTTAAATAAAAAAACGACTGTATTCTTCAACGTTATAATTAGAAATAATTCTTTAATCTGTTAAAACTCTTATGTACATTACATGACGTTTCTTATGTCATTTTGACAGAAATTCCCTTATGGGATATTTATTGTGGGTGGGTGCATTTCACCCTGCTTGGTGGCGACGTCAGTGGTCGTCAACTTCAACAGTCAGCAATGATCCAAATGTAGGCCTTGCTACAACCGAGGAGTTGCGTTAATCGGGAAAGGACTTTGATAGGATTTAAGACATTAATAACAAAAAACCACGATTTCTTCCAGCTTCGTAAATAAAAAAAAATTGCTATATTATACCTATTTTAAAAATATATTTGTCAGTTGAGTACAAAAAAGGAAGACGTTCTCAAACTCTTTGCAGGAGCAGGGTTCCAATAACAGAAATGATTTGATTATACTTAGTAAAATTCTTTACACATATTTTTTTTTTTATTAGAATGTCTTAGCCGAATGCACTGGTAGCCATGCGCTGTAAAATTTGTACTATTAGCGCACAATTAATTATTTGTTTATAAAGCTTAAATAAATAAATTACTTTAATTATAACTCCTAGGAAGTTGTGTGTCGGCCCTTTTAAGGTTATGATAATGAAATTTTAAGTAGACTTTGTAAGAAAGTATGACTTTCTGTGCACAGATTAATAGCTTGTCTCTTGTTTTGATTTTATAAAGATTCATATAAAAAAAAAATCACTCAATATTTGCCTAAAGTAAGTCGGAGAAATGTATATATACGGTTCTACAGAACCTCAACGAAATTTCTATTAAAAGCCTGTGATTAATCGCAACACGTGATATTACGAATATTTTTAAAATAAGCTACAAATCAACTGATTCCAAGGAATTTTCAAACAACCCCTAGAAGTTTAAATTTCTAATTTCTCTTAATTCTGAATCGAGTTTTCGAAAATCGCTCCTATCTACTAAGCTAGGAAAATGTTCGTATACAGCTTTTATTGAAGTATCTATTTCCTTTTAATTATTCTATAGGATACATTTTGATGAACAATTTTTTAAGACATTTTCATCAAAATTGCAGTGTTTGAAAATTTTGGGCGCACAATGCCGTGTAAAATTAAATACAATTTGGTTTAAAAAAATGTTTGGGTTGGAATTTGGGTTTTTTCGGGATTCGAATTTTTGACCCCCGCTTAGTAGTCCAACACACTAACACCACTAAGCCACTGCGCCTACATCTTCCTAATATACTCTCAGAGATATTTCATATCATATTATATCCTGCAGTCTCTTAAGCCCTAAAATTGGACATTAACATCAGTTGTAACATTTTCTTTAAGAATGTCGCCTAAAATGAGATTTTTACCAAAAAGTCCCTAAAAATTACATAAGGACACCTAACAAAAATGTTTTTTTTTTACAAATAGGTAGATGCTTAGAAATTTTATCTTTACCTAAATGTCCTGGAAATCCTTAAAAAGCGCACTTTACAAAAGTGTTCTTCAATAACGGCATACTTTAATTTTTATGCAGATTTTACCCTTATGCATTCCGTTTCTCACTGTAACATAAGGACATAAATACAGTATCAAAGAATGGACTTGATGAATTCCCTTGAAATAGTAGGTGGCACCCAGCATCCTTCGTCATTCCTGACATTTAAAGTTCATGACATTACAAATAAACCGTGAGATTAAAGGTCTGTTAGATCACACCCACATATGGATATATTTCAGCCCCATAAGATCTTTCTGGAGCATTGGCAAACTTTTAAGAAAATGAGAATTTTCAAACAAATGTGCGTACAAGTATAATAATTTCTTTTAAGCGCATTCGAATTGAATTACTAGCCTTTGGTGCCCAGGGGTGCAGCGGAATTATTCAGGAACAATTATTCTTCTGAAACAATAATCCACTAAACTGATTCGATTCAATTATTGCGAAATTAGGAACGACAGATAATTTCCCAAAAGGAGAAGGCTTTCCCCTTATTTTAAGACCATCTGTACATATGTGTAGCCTGGACTAATAAAATATGAAAATATGCCATAGTTGCAGCAAATGTAGGCGATTTTTATTCATGCAGCTCTCGGCTTCTCGTATTTATCTTCATTTTATTCTCCAGAGATTTCATTAGTATCGCAAGAACGTCGAATGCGAATCCACTCTCAGAATCACATTTATCCACACTGGTCATCACTCATCAGTAACAAACCACAAAGAAAGACCTTTCTTCACGTGTCAAATTGAGCTCGTCAATCTGTATTTCTGTTGTTATGACTCATATTATACCTACCTATGGCTTGGTCCTCGTAAATGTTCCTTGATTTTCAATTACTTGTCCACATGGTGGGAGAGAAGCTGTGGCTCGTAAAAGAAAAGTCTGCATGAATTTGAATAACTTATGCTTCTGTGGTGTATGAATATTTTTCGTTTCCACCTGTTTTGGGTGAGTGGGTGAAAATCGTATTCATGTGTCTGTGGCTGGCCCTTCATAGATGTGCCATATTTTATTCGGAAAGAGAACATTTTGCATTCTCTTTCAGAATTTACCCTTAAAATGGTAAATTATGAAATTACCAAATGAAAAAGTAATCGCTTTTCCTATAATGGCGCCTGGGTCGAACAATTTCGATTTGTCGAGGCTCATATAAATTTGGAATGTGCTGATCCACCAAACAAAGAGTACAGTGGTTTTGCTATTCCAAAAGAAATATGGAGACCTTAAGGGGATGGTTTTGTTCGTTTAGAGGTTGAATTTGAAGAGTCTCAGTACGAAGAGTTTGTTTAGGTTTTACAATTATTTTGAGCATACTGAACCAGAACTTGCAGCTGTTCTTTTTTAGCTGTTAAAAAGCTTCTGCCATTAGAACAGAACTGACTCCAATCGATAAAGAATTAGAGCAACTTGTGGTTTGATTTCTTTCCATTTATTTCAACTATCGATACCTACACGAAATACGAAATACAAAGCATCCAAGGATCGATCTATATGCAATGCGTACACCTCACTGTTCTATCCCATTTGTTGACACATCCTTCAATCGAGCACTTTCATCAATTTTAATACTATACCCCTCGAAATGCAAAAGATCTCCAATCTGACAAAAGTTCGGCATTACATCGTTTATATTGTTGTTTGCACTCATTTAAGAGTTAGCACGTATGTAAACGTTTCACTGTAAACCGTTAAAATTTAGAAGCCCAATTATTGCCACCCCTTCAAAAGCTTGATAGAACTTGTAGCGGCCATTTGAATCTCCACAAAGTAGTGTGTTTGAAGTAATTGACAAAATACAAGGTCTTATCTATAAGTCCATTCCTAACATCTCAAAAGCAACTTCATGCCATTTTTTTGCAAAAAGAGATTGTTCGTCTAATTAAATTTTGCTGCTATTTTGCACTTTCCTTCAAACGGCACGAAACACCCGGCCATCCCAATCCTTGGAAAACAATTATGAATTATTCATGAGCGCGAGGACATTCTTGTGTTACTCTTTGAATTTTCTCAACTCAGCCGTTCTTTGCCTTATATCTGTAACTAGTTCTTAGTCCTTTTCTATTTTGGAACTCACTTGGCTAATTGCATTAAATTAAACGTATCTAATTGTTTTTTTACTGTCGCATAGTTTCAGGGTAAATTTCAAAACTGACTACAGTCTTTTTCTTTTTTTAAATTCTAAATAATGATTGCTTATTTAAATAGGTGATTGATCGCTGCACCTAGCAGAGAAGCACCTACTACCGGATGTGATACTCTCAATGAATAATTAGACTTGTGAATAAGACACTGTAATCTAACTAGGATACGCGAGGTACATCCTTACATCTTTGCCCTCGTGATCCATCACTGTAGAGGCAGCAGAGTCATTCTACATAATTAACATATATGGGAATATCCTGGATAAATAATCAGGTTTATTCAACATTAATTTTTTCAACATGTCATCGCAGCACAAAGAATTTAATTTAAGAAATCAAAGAAGGGTTCGCATTTTTAGGGCGGCTTCCTTTTTTTGAACTTTGAAAGGGTCGCTCCCACGCGATTAATGTGGGCATTCGTTAGTTTTGCACTTACAAGTGAGCTGTGTATGTAAGGTGAGTGGGAAGTTTTTGTGAAAATTATTTTCAAATTATCGTACGAGGGATGATTTTTTGTAACATTTTCTAATTTCGAAACGAACGACCTTTCCATTAGAGGAGATTCTTACTGTTTTGTGGCATAAATGTGTTGTGCTCTTAAATTATTATTAATTAAAAAAATATTGAAAACTAATTTTAGTCCACAAGTAAGCTTACATTTTACGAACTTGCTGCGGATGTTCTTTTGAATTTCGTTCTATTGATTCCTGTCATAAAATGCAAAGTTAAACTTTCTACCGAAATATAGGGTTAAATCAAGAAACAAATGCGCTAGAGCGCACAAAATATCCTTTGTACTCATGACAATTTGATTGTTCAAAAAAAAGTGTGACACCCAATATTTTCATCTATTTATGGTCTTTAGGAACTTGGTGAAACATTTTCCATCAGCATTTGGTGCCACCAAATAAAACAGTGGTAATTAAATCCTTACTTAAATACAAAAAAATATCTGGGTGTAACTTTAGTTATATCCAATTCTCTTTATACGGCCTTTCATTACCCTGTATATGTGCTTTTCCGGTTTATGCAATTTTATACTATAGGTACACTACTAGCTTTGATTTATTTCAAAAGTTATTTAAGAGCATTTGCTTAGATTATATTCCAAACCATAAATATACTCGTAATACGAATCTGACTGTAGTTCCAAATCATTGCGAAATAATGCGCTATCAATAAAGGCAAGAAGGAGAATGCATCAAAAGGAGCATACATCACTCATAATTTGAATATACCAGATAGGTACTGGTAGAGAAGTTTGATAAGAAACAAAGGATTAAAATACGAGAGCCAAGAGTCAATCAGTTTTTTGTTGTTGCACGAATGTTTCATTTTCGAACTGATGCTTGATTTCTTGAATAACAATTATATTGTTTTAGTATACAATTTCGATTAAATTAATTTTCCTTATTTAACCAACCCACCCTCCGCCCATTCCAAAAAAGGTAATTTTAGCGAACTTAAAACTTAATAATCAATATTTAAAAATTGTAATTAAATTTCATTTGTTTCAACAAAATAGTTGTGAGGCGGTACTATAAGTTTTTATAACTTTCCACAGGGCAACAGCAAGGTTTCATATTCAGAGCGTTGTTATTTTCCCTATATGTTAATCAACATCCTCGACATCACCTTCAAAAGCTTGGCTAGTGATGATTTTAAAACCAAATTGTCACTTTTGTATTATAGTTGGCGACTGTAGAATAAAAACTATCGACTTAGTTGAAAAGTCATTCACTCTACTATCCAAAAATTGTAATGAACGAAACGTTTTTACTCGATAGCAGGTTTAAACGATTGTGTTAGTTCATTCAACTTTTCGTTCAACTAGGTACCATTTTTATTCGATAGTAGGTTTCAATGAACTTTGCTCGTTCAATTACTATTTGCATTCTATAGGAGGGTGCGCTTGCTTGAACGATTTATTTTTTTCTGTCGAAATGTAGCTTCTTATAGCAATAGCCTATGGGTATAGGAGTGCGTATTAAAATAATATACATAAAACATTTTTTTGAACAATGTTTTAATTTTTCGGATGTTCATTAGAATTTCAATAGTTGTGTGACTATTTTGTTTTGTGTGCTTAATGGTTTTATTCTAGAATTTTTAACGCGATTGTTCTTTGATTTTAATTGGAGTGTTTATTCTTTGGGCTATAAATTGATTGACGCTCGAATTTCACTTTAAATGGAAGTCTGATTTTCTGTCAAACTTTCCTATTTGCATTTTTGATTCTGTATGCTTCTCAAAATATAAGATAATATTAAAAAATACCTTGTTGCTTTCGGTAAGTACTAACTTAGTGTATACATAATTTATTTTTGTTATCGTATAAATTAGCATAAAATAAAGGTCTTTAATTTTTCGTAGAAATATGCATAAATGCCCCATTGAACAGGATTTCTTAAAAGTAAAAAAAAAAAACAAATTAACTCGTTTTAAAGAAATTCGAAAAAAATGAAAGTGGGCTGTATTTATTTTATTTACTTGAAATTTACTCTTTCCAAAGAGATCCTAAAAAAAGGCTTTACTCATTTTAACTGAATGAATGAATGGACAAAAATCATTCGATAGTCGAAGTCATTCAGTTACTAACTATCGATAGTCGAATTCATTCGATAGTGTCCCTCACTAGTTTGTATGTGAATTTGTAGAGGCGTATTATGTTAAAACTATTCACCCAATCTGTATGTCGATTCTCTGGAAAACTTAATACTAAACATGAATCAACATTTCATTTAAAATTCATCGAAATTGGCAAAACAAGCTTACAACGTTTTCACACAAAATCTACAGTTTTAGATGGCACCTCACAGATGTCTCTCATTTTCAGTTCTTTTCTCATCGAAGGTGAAAATCGTGTATAGGGTTCAATGGTTTATTCAGTAAATGTGCCTTCTCTAAGTGCTGAAGTTTCTAAATATATGTTTTCAAATTCATACACTTTATCTATCTGAACTTCAAAATAGCCATCACTTCTATTTAAACATATTTAAAACAAACACTGCATCATTACAACTCTTTAATTTTAATTAACACAAAACATTTGTTGTTTCAAATTAAAATAGCAACTTTGTCGATATTGCTCTCTGGTCCATGCATTACTGAGTGCCTAGGCAACCCTATGTACCTTTTTCTTTACGAGCACGAGCATAGGTCAGCCGAAAGTTTTTTATAATAAATGTCAATAATTACAATTTGTTAATGGAATGAAAATGAGTTTTCACAAAAGAGCAACAACTTCGACACACATGTGGACTGAAAAAAAAAAAAAATTAAATTCCAGTTTAGGTCTAGGAAACGCCATCCCAACTTTTAATGAGGGTTATCTCTATTGCAATGCGAAACAAATCCATGTCGCGTCGGTGGATATACTGTGAAATATAATACCAGTTCAACAGAAACATTTTTCCAACATCCTTAGGTTGAGCAAATTGAATTAATCCTTTTTGCCGCAGAGTCAACGAACCAGAAAAAAAAAACATAGGGAAGCTAGGGTACCCATAGTATGTGCACCACTTAACAACTTGTATTGGATTTCATTTTGTTTTGTTTTTTTTTTGTGTGTAGCGCGTTATTTTGTTTTTCACACTTGCTATACGGTTCATATGTATTCGATTACATGGCAAACAAAATAAGAGTGCGACGAACATTAAACCGATGAGTATGTCGTTTATGTGGCGCGTTATCTTGGCTGCTCTGGCAACAGCTTAGTCAAGTAGAGTGAAATTCCAGGAGGAAAACATCAAGCGATTAGGATGGATAACAATTCTTTGATTTCGAAGTATAAGTAATGATGTGGGCTTTGTAGTTAAATGTGGGTATCCACTGTGTCCTCACCATCAGAATGTGACGAATTTCCGTTTGTATTTGTACATATTTTCAAGCCATAATCGGCGTTGGTCTCAACTCTCGGACATTTTTATCGTTTGCCACATTTTCGTTGCATACCTTGTGGGCCATAAATATCTACATGTTTTGTCAACAATTTAAATGGAAGCCAATTTTCATACAAAATGTAACGTATGTAACGTCCCAAACATCCCTGTGACAGAGTCGTTGCGATATTGGACGATAAGTTGCATATAATTAATCTAAGTCCTCTGCTAAAATTACGATACTTTTATTACTGCCGGCCTAAGAGGTCGCTCATAAAAGCACAGGACTGCGCATACTTTAAACCAAACGAGGAGACATTTTTTTTGTGGAGTGTAATACATAAACTCAGTTTGAATGAAACAGATGGGTATAGTTAAGTAGTAGACTAGGTAAGGAGATGTGTGTGGTATTTTGGTTTCGGTTTGGGCAGTTTATTTTTAATGAAAGCGGAGCTGCTTGAGTTGGTAGCATTTAAAATATTGAACTATTGAGGAAAAGCTAGTAGTGTTTAAAAAAAAAGTTGCTATGTTCTCGTTATTATGAACTGTACCTAAATTATATGCGTCATAAACTAAGATTTTAAAATAAAAATGATGGAAGGCCGAGGAAATTATTGGGTGTCATCCCCGCACTTAGCGACATCTACATCTTACATTCTTACTATTCACCCTTGTCGTTTGAGTTGTAGCCTATGGTATATTTAATGTGAGAAATAAGTGTAACCATATTACAAGTCAATTTGTGCTCGAAGTTCAATGGTGGCTAATTGTTTTTGTAAACCATTTTGTTCACTTATGAACACGGACACACATGGATAGATGAATATTTTTGCGAGTAATTGTGTTTTATTTTCTCAGATTCTCTAAAGCTTAAACGAAAAATTTCTTGAGAAAAGAAATTGGCTTTTAGAGAATTTGATAAAAAAAACGCCCGAATTTCTATAAACCTAAAACTAGCATTTTTTGAGAAAGTAATTGACTTTTAGCTTCAGAGAATTTGAGAAAATAAAAGTAAAAAAGTAAAAGGTTGATAGAAATTAATAAAATATTTACCGTCTTGAAATCGTATACTCCATTCCAGGTACAACACACCTAAAACATTTCCCACCCTTATACTTTCTACCTAGCATTATGTAAATTTGGTACCTAAATCCTTCAAGTTTAAGTTTATTTGTAAAAACAATTTTAGGTATACATTAAGACTTGGTCTTTTATAGTACAGCTATGGTGGAAAGAATTGTGTATGAAAGCAAAGAGAGAGTAATTCATGGTTTACAAAAGTAGTCTTAATAACTGACATTTTATGAAAAAGTATAGAAACAAAAAAAAAAAAAAAATAAAAAAATAAAAAAAAATGAAGGATGACATTTCTCTCCCAAATCTTGCTTCGTCACAGAAAAAGCTGAAAAGCGTTTGACTTTGAAGATGTGAGAGCCAATATATTATGTGCCATGAGTGCAGATAACCTTCGGATTATCGCCCACAAAATATCAACGATTGTGCTATAGTATGTACGGGATCACCGATAGATTCGGCATTACATTATGTTGCTTTCATATACATAGTGGATAAAAGAATCGGCCATCACAAAACAATCGAAGAAATAGATAATAAAAAACAGTTATTGATGACATGGCTGTAAGAACATAACCCGCCTACTTGACCAATTTACAAATTGATTACAAAATCTTGGTGATTCATGCTATCAATTATGGCTCGTCACGTTTAATTTAAACTAATACGACTTGAAGTTAATTGAACTATCATGTATACAATACACTATATATGTTGTTATTTGAAATAATGATTGCAATAAATAGATGGGATATTTATGTTCCTTTGATGAGAAATCTTTGTTTACCATTAAGACTCTTTCAGGGAATAAATTCATAGCTCTCAAGCCAAAGGTGTTAATGTCGTTTTCCATAGGGCACCAAGAAGCGTCCGGAAGAGTACGAAATCGAAAAAATCACTTCTGAAACCGTTGGAAAAAAAATCTTCTGGTGGTTCTGAGGAGAGAATTTCGCTTCTCGATTTGAAGGCAGAATTTACTCAAGAAGCACTTACACAAGTGTAGTTTATGCATTTTATACATTCAGCTGACAGCTGCCGTAAATTATTTTTTGACCAATACATGCACCAATACTTTTGTGGATTCAATTAGAAGCATTTTTTTTGTTCCATTGGACTACAGAATGAGTGGAACCCCGAGTGAAACCAATGGAAAACGACATAGAAACGAAACGCACAGTTTGAGAGGTGGAAATTTTTACTCACATCCTTGTGGATCGCTATATAATTGTGCTTATTGTGAATGATATACTGCCCGAAGTTACTTATTTTCTCAATTGTAGGAATTATTTACATAAAATGCTCAGCTTCAGAACAATGTGCGAAAGTGTTCCAAATCTCAAAATCGTTGAAAACTTCATAGTAAATGAAATTTAGACCCAATCGGCCAAGACTTTCGAAACACTTTCTGCTAAGATTTCCTCTTACATCCACGCATCTCGTTACAGTGGCAAAGAGTAACAGTTTAATTATAATTTGTTTGTAATTGGTAGGTGTATCCCAATCATCCCTTTGTAGGCAAACTCGTCGATGCATTCACACCGACCACCAACGTTTCATGACGCATGACGTTTCAATCAGCTGTGAGACACTAGTCGTTAAACTTCGGTGCAAACTTTTTTGGTTACAAATTTCGATCGTATTAATTAACAAACAAAATGAATTCAGTGCATTTGAAAATAATATTAGCCCATCAATTAATTGTGGAAAATGATTTTAAGTTGTGAGTTGTGTCATTTGTTCGGTCAACCATTTTGCTGAATTTGCTGAATATTGCAAAAGGTGTGTTTCAACAGCCCAACGATTGGAAATCGTTCTCGAGGTGTTTTCGTAGAAAACGTCTTTAAACGACTCGTTTTGAAAAGTGAAATATGTTTGGGAAAACTTCTGTTTTCGTCGAAGTTTTCGAGTGTTTCGGCTCGATGTGAAAAGGCTATTAACATATCTTATTTCAGTCATATTATGCTTTAATGCCTCGGCATTTGGTGCTTACTCAAATAAAACATTCCATTGTTGGAAATAATCTGTTAGATATTTTTGAGATTTGAGGTAACGGATAGATGGACGGAAATAAAAGCAGACAAAATGACGTTGAGTTGAGTGCTAGAATTGAAATGGGTTAGATTGAAGTGAATGAACACATAGGATGGCAGAAACTATCAGTGGGCCTGTCATAAAAGAATGGGGATTTAAAAATGCGTTGAATGGTATATATAATTAGACAAGCGTTAAATGTTAGCTACATAAAGCGTAAAAGTTAGTAGGGAGTTGAAAGCGATAGAAAGCAATATAATTTTTTTCATTTTCATCATTTTAATAAAATTTACTGTGCCAGCGGATTTGATTTATTCTGAAGTTTATGGTATATATACTAACTCGTTCGTTACCCTTACGTAGGTAAACGGATTCAAGTGAAAAATAATTCTTCCCAATTGTCCTTTTTTAAAATGTAAACCTAGAAATTTTAGGCTAAAACCTTCGGGGTATGTAAGTGAAGCATTAGCATAGGGAGGGGCTAGTGACCCTAATAAACGAATAAATTGATACGTTCGTGTTCCATAAATAAAATGATTCGTTTAAAAAGGAAGCTGCCAAACTAATACCTAATTTGTGTACTTGTGCGCCAGAGAAAATTACGACATGAAAATAATGAATTTTTCAATCGCCTTTGCGTCATAAACTAATTACTATAAACACAAGGGAAGCAGGTCCACGTGGGATAGAATGTTTTATTTACTCGTAAATTATTGCAGCTAATATCATTGAATAGCTGGTGGAGGTGCATTGTCTAAACAAAACCGTTTAATTAAAATATGTATGTTCCATATTTGTGTGTCTAAAAAGTTTGTACAGCAACAAAGTATTAAAATTGACTAAATATAGCGTCAGATGAATAATGCCATTGAAATCTATTAATTCGCACGGAATTATTTTCACATGAAATATGTTAATGTTTGTATTGTATATACATACAAAAACCCGCCTTTTATGTATACCTTTAACTGTTGAATATTTAAAATATTTTATTTGTTTGCGATTCAAATTTGTAGTGCATATAATGCTGAAAATGTTTACTTACGAAGAAGTATTTACCGATATAAATAATGTATAAATAGTGCATTTAAAATCTAAAAGCAAAATGCATAAATAAATTAACTGTTGAAAAACGAATAAAATCATAATAACAAGCCGTTTGGTCTCAATGTCAAGCCAGTAAACTATTTCTTACAATTTGTACTACGCAAAACCTTATAAAAGGCATGTGCTATTATCACAACTTGCCATAAATCTCACCAAAAATATATAGAGAGCAGTATTTTTCAGTTTTCAGTATACTCGTCTCTTTGTCATTGATTTTGATGTTTTATTTTGTTTTTCTTAAAAGCCCAACATATTTAAACATTTCTAGATCTTCAAAAATATAAATATCCTGGGAACATTTCTTAAAAATTTAAATTTTTCAATAGAAAGGGCAGATGGGAGAGGATTGAGAGTCTATAGGTACTAAGGGATAAAATGCACTTTTGGTGGTTTTAAATTTAATACTAGGTTAAAGCTATAAAGAGGGTATTTTGTCGACTATGTATAATTAGAAAAATACTAATACCCTTTTAAGATTTTTATTAGGAAGATTGCCTTCTAGCTACAGATTCAATAAAAAACTTTTCATTCCATTCCTGCATTTTTAATTTTTTTTGTTTTTTTTTCTCTTTTGCTGTCATTTCATTAAAAATTGCTTAAGGAGAATTCCCCAAACTGTGTTTAGTTTCTCAAACTGTACATTTTTCGGTCTGTTTGACAAAATTTTGCGTCGCGCACACTCTAAGGTTGGAACTAGTTCTAGGCAGGTTACAAAGCGTTTATAATTTTCTAGAAAGTTGGGCATGGGCTTTGAAGTTAGAGTGCTGCTAGTTAGTATCTACTAATCTCTCGTAATACACGATGTCTATAATTTTGCGCCAATATTAGTAAATAAAAAAGATTAAGTAGGTACTTAGTTTTTCTCAAACTATTCGAAAAAATGTTTTCTTTAATTATTTGTATTTCCCGATCTATTTTGAAATAATCTCAATGCCCCACACAATAACAGCTACGCAAAATTTTGTACGAAATGTTACCCACTTATCTTCTTTTTTTTCAACCATATTTAGTATGCAACTCAAAATAATTCCTTCTACTTGAAGCTTACACAATCAGAACCCTCCACTTCGGGATATTCAGTTTGTAACTACTAATGCAAATTCAAAAAAGAAATTCTGAATTCTTATAATATGTAAAGATATCGATATCTCACGAACACTACTTGCAATCATTAACAACATAAACCAGCCAAGATTTACAAAAAATGTTATCTTTGGTAGTAAAATTTTATAAAACTAAGAATTTGTAGACATGCTTTAATTTTGTGCAAATTCTATGTGGTGAAAGGCTTAGACTGTAAATTACTGGAAAACCGTCTGGCGATAGACTAAATAATTATTATTATTTTCGAGAGTTTGCTGTTGCTCTAGTCTAGATAAATGTCAGAGTTTCTATGGTCGGAATTGGGTAAGTGAGTGACTGAGAGAAAAAATGTGCCCACGCAATCATTAGACATTTAGATCTATATTGCACAAAAAGAGGAAGTAATTTTAAGTAAAATTTTTAGGAGTCGTTTTTAGAGTCCGTTTTTAGACTTTCAATCAGAATGTCAGAAAAACAAACTTTCGGTGCGATTAAATTTCAATGTGCTTGTATTAGAAAACATGCGAAAAACTGAAGTCTAAACGACTTTCAGTTGCATACTTTTAGGTAAATTGAAGCAAGTCGCTCTGAACGGTTTTAAGAAGCATTTCTATTTTCACCCGATCGCTCATATCATATGTCCGTTCCTACGCGACACCCTATATCCTAAACGGTTATATCGATTTTGAAGAGTGTGGTGTCATTAGATTCGTATTCTTCAGCGGTGTTTCACAGGGTAGAAACAATTAAAATAAAAAAGCTATTTTAGTAAATTAAAAAGCCTGACTGTGTAAAAAATAAAACTGAACAAATATGAACAAGACATATACAAGAAAGTGTTATTAACTATTTGTCAGTCTGAGGGTGCTCATATTTTTGTCTAGCTGTGATTTAGTACCCGACTGTAAATTAGTTAGGTATACTTAAACGCGTCTTGTTCATTTTTTTTTTGTTTTTTTTATTAAAAGTCAGTCTGGCTTTTTGGTTTCTTAAATTAGGTAACTCTTTTTATTCCTTTTTTTTATGTACATACTTTGCATTGCCTTTGCTAAGATCAAAAAAGACTATTTCCATTATTAGCCGTGTTTGGTAAAAGTTTTATTTTTTAAACCCCCAAGTAGAAGTTTTAGGCGTTTAACGTAATGACTAATGAATAACAAAAAAAAAAAAAAACTCTCCCGAGCTGTAACTAAATAAATATAAAGTTTACTGAAAGACGATTCTGTAGTTAAGTTGTCACTTTCCTCTACATACACACATTTTTGACAGCATAATTAATTACTGTCTTGAGTTCATAGTTTTGAACGAAAGCAATAATCTCTCTCTTAAATACAAAGTGTTGATTGGAAGTGCAATTCTATAGAAACGAAAAGCAAGGATTTGGATAAAATCTCCAACAAAGAAAAATAAAAAACATTCCCAGATAGGTATTTGCACATCATATATTCTTAAATTTTCACTTGTTGTTCAATACAGAAACAGTACTTTCTAATGAAAATCCTTATATTCTGGTAGCCACCGATAATGAAATAGGTATGTGAATTTTAATTGTTTTAAATTTAACATCTATAAAAAAATCATCCAACTCACAGTCGCTATTGATGGATTTTTAACTTTGAACTACCTAAATATTTTTTGGATCCCATGCTTACAATGTTTAAAAGCTAAGTTGCCAAATGTTGTAAGTATTCAATTTTCTTCAAATCATCTATATAGATTTTATTTTTAGATCATTTATTCTACGTAATTGGATATTATCGACAGGCACTTGTCTTGCTTACTGCTTCTCTGTGTATTGAACACCCTACAATCAATTGCAGAGAGCGAAAATTAATTATTTTAAGAACACTTGTCGAGCGACTTTTACTGTATATTTCTACCACTCAAAAGGTCTCAAGGCCCCATTTTGAATTTCAAAACCGCGTCGTAAAATATCGCCCACGAGTGCTGATAATTAAACGCAATTACATCCGAGTGATGAATTGTTTCCGCGTCAATTCATCAAAGAACAAGTAGGAATCGTTGTCCATAATTGATTGATTTGCGATAAAAAGTACCAAATATTATGTGCACATACAAACTACCAAAACTCACCGGAAATTAAAGCCCAAAGAAAAGTTGAAGTCTGCACACCACAACACAGGGGCAATTCAATTGCCAAACTAAAACACAATTTAAGTATTATTTTAATTTCTTTTAAAAATTTATTTCAAACACTAAAATAATTGAAAATATTTCTCCACTGCACACTTTTCAGAATCGAAAATGAAAATTGTCCGCACTTTCTACTAACCGTTAACAGTTCTTTAATTCTTTATCCACTTGTTTGGGTACCAACGTCGAAATAACGATGATGATGATGGTAGCGAACAGAGTTTGATAGCTCCTTGGGTATGTGCACACAAGTCAATTGTTCGTGGACGTTTAAAAGTACTCCGATCCGAGTTCTTCCTTTATATGGGCAAAACATCTGTTCCTATCACGAGCCATCCTCGGTTCATCCCTCTACCACCACCACCACCATCATCATCATCATCATCAACAACAGCAGCAGCAGCAGCACCAGTAACAGCAACAGTGCTGTTATCAGGGTGTAACAAGTTGGTAAAAGCTGTTCCCACCTCACTAGAACGCACAACTACAGGCGCACATTCTTCTTGGATTTGCTCTATGAAGGGAGTTTTAGACGAAAAACGCTCGAAGCCTGTGTATGACTTTTTGTTGCGGACATGCGTTTTCCACCCACTCAGCTCAGAGCGAGACTAGTGTCCTCGTTGGTATTGTTGAGTTTTTTTTTGTTGTCCCCATATCGTTGTTGAATTAATTATTGTGTGCGGTGCAGTTCGTGTCTTCTCGTCGGCTTTGTGTTGTAAATACACGCTTCCTTAGGTCCTTTTTTGTGGAGGCTATTTGTCTTGAAAAGTCTATGTCCAGTCTTGGACATAGAAATTGTCAGACAATTACGCTGATGCGGTGGACAAGTGGACACGTTAAATGAGTTTTCACTCCAAGATCATTGTTATTTGATTTGCGGACAATTTGCGGACAGAAGAATGTCCTTCGTACCGGTTTTGTTAATTTTGTTTTCGAGTGCTGCTTACGTATGAGGGTGTGGGTTGCACAAGTACTTGTTGCAGTTCGAGTAATTGCAGATGGGTACATTTGTGTGGCGTCGTTGCGATGTATGCCTGATGGTAACGACGCAAATTGCGCCGCAGAACATTTATTGCCGGCCAATATTGAAGTTTTAAAAGCTCAATAATAAAAAGCGGCATCATTGCGGAGGTCGTTTTATGTTTAGTTTTATGGCGACGAAAAAGCGGTACATGCAAGCGTTTGTAGTAAGGAAAGGTTTTGTTTTCGTCAAATTGTAAACTCAATATTATTGGTTGTGTTGTGGTATTACAAAGCAAAATAATTGGGATCGTTCAAGTATGCATTTTAGTGAAAATCGTTGTTTCTGTTTCAATTTAACTACAAAGAACCTACTTTTTCAAAAATGCTACGCACAATGTACATTTGTAAAAATCTGGTACGATAGGTATCTACTTTAAATAAAAAATTGAGTCATGTGCACCATATCTATTTTATAGCAAACTAGGGGACCCAGCGAACTTCGTTTCGCTCCAATTTAACGCCAACAAATTTCAATGTGATTTATTTGAATCAACAATGTGGCAGCAATGGCCAGCTCATCTTGATCATAGTCTTGCTCCCGTTGCAATTCGCGATTGAAGCATCGTGCATCGAATGATTTGGCGCTGGCATTCCCGATGTCGACAACAAACTGCCGCACATGTGCACGCAAAAGTCACAATATGCGAAATTTTCCAAGCTTCTCAGCGAATTTTCCATCTTTACATCGTCCAATGCGATACATGCGATAAAATGCAAAATTTGGTCGAAAAAAATCCAATACTTTGCATTTTTCCAGAATTTTCCGAGCTTTCCACTAATAAATTTCTATTTTTCCACTCGAAAAGTCATTCCTTTACAATTGCGCACAAAACTCCCTACAAAAAATTAATTTTGGTTTTTTCCAATTTCCCGTTTTTTCCGGATGGTTTTTCCAAAATTTTCTTTCGCAAAGTCCTTCTCCTTATAATTACGAACCGATTGAAAAAAATTAGAGCCAAATCGGCTACGCCGTTCTCAATTGATGAATTACCATACATTTACTCCATTTTTATATATAAAATATCGATTGGGCTTCAAGTGTCTAAAGGGATTTTTAAAAAAATTTAAGTTTTAATCGAAATGTCAGAAATGTTGACTTCGGAATTGTGTTCGAAAACAATATATTTCTCTTTTATCAACGTACTTTTACTAGAGACTACAGCTCCATCAAAAAAAAAAAAAAAAAGAGGGATTGCCACCACCTTAGACGTTAGTTTAAGAGAGAGATCAAAAACAATTTAGAATCAATAAAATAAATCGTGGTAATTGATGTTTGGTGTAGATGTCAAAGTGACAATATTGTTTGTCAACATGTTATGCCATGTTGCCAACTACAGCATCAATCTTCAACAATTTCAGTTGTTTTTTTTTTCTTTTGCAGCAAAAATAAACACCTTTATAAAATGTCTGATTGCTAATAATGTGAATTCGTATGAATTTAAAACAATGTAAGCAACAAAACTTAAATGTGTGAAAAGTATTAGGGTACAAATCGCTAAACCTTTTTATTTGCAATTTTACTGATATAGATTTTGAGCTTAGTTCTTTCCCTATTACATTTATTTCGGTCATAAATTACCAACACGAAAGATGCTAAATACAAAATAGCAGTGCGACTGAAAGGGACAGCATTACCTAAAACGCAAAAAAACGTGACACGTGGAAGGAATTAAAAAGGAAAGATCCGCTTGGAAAATGTCGCTTTCTTGTAAAACAAAATGGCTTCCGGAAGTTATGAACTTACAATTTTTCAATTATTTCTTAAAACTGATTTATGAATTCTTGGCTTAATCTACTGAAACTAATTACCACTCCCATTTCACATGTTTTAAATCACAAATAGAAATATTTTCAAGTAATTGCAGAAATGTTGATGGCCGGAACCAGAATTTATTTCCCTTTCCGATTTTAAAATGATGGGTAGAACATGAATGGTATTTAAGGCGTCTAATTTGTGGTTTCATTCTGATTCATTTTCGTTAAATGCAACTATTACACTTTTTTTTATTATCTCGACTGTTCATTATCTCGGCTAAAGCAATTTTTTCAACTGTAGTTTCTTCAATTACGTCAATTATTTAGAATTAAATATGAAATAACATTTTATTTGTTGTTTTCCGTTTTGGAATCTTTATGAAAATATTAAAACTCACCAATCATAATATTTCAAATAATATTAAATCGATTCTTCTCTTTAAATTCGTTGGCGTTTTTATGTGGACATTCCCGGCGACATGATTTTTAGCCAAAACAAGAAATTGTGGGAACAAAAATATCTTAATTTACTTGGTCGGATGAATTTGTTGACTACATTTGCTTTTAACCATTTTGTAGAATGACATTTGAAAAAGGCCACATTGCCATGGATTTCAATAACCTAAGATGCTAGAAATATACGGCGAAGGATGGTTAAGGTGAAGGAATACCAATAAGGGAAGGTTTGATGGCGAGCTTCCTCTTATATTCTTAAGCAAAAAAAAAACAAATACTCTCGTTTCTGAATTTCTTTTTGCTACTTCAAAAACGTAATATAGGTACAGTGACTCAAAGACTCTTATCTAACCGATCAAATTCATAATATTAAAAAAAAAAAAAATTTGGCAACAACCTCGTTCTGCAATGGCACTTGTGCTAATTTTCCTATGAACTCTACAGTGTTCAAATATAAATCCATTCCTCGAGACCGCCAACACTCACAACATTCTGCTTCATAGAAACTGCGTCTATTGCTCGCTTAACATCGAATTGATACTTGGCCTATAGGCTAGCCAATTTCATTTTCCATTCTTTTGATATAAAGTTTTATTCGTTTATCATTTTATCCGCTGCAGACAGTTAAATCAAATCAATCAGTTGCTTGATGAACTGATATTCGTTTCCCTTTGAGCTGAAACAAGCGCGACCCACGCCTTTGGCTGTTATCTAACTCGAACCCTTATTTAAAATATTTCCCTCTCGAAAAACGTCATCAGATTGACATGAAATACGCCTTAAAAGAAAAGAAACCATTTGTTATACATGGAACAAAATCGCAACATATTCCAAATGGAATCAGCCGAATATAATTTAATAGAAACCTCCTGCAATGTGCTGTCGATTTTACATTGCTGCTGTCTTGTTATATCAAACATCGTGAGCTGTTAAAGCTGGTGCAAATTATCACAACCTTCAGAGCATGCCTATTCTTATGTCGGCTCTTTAAAATCATTGAAACAGCAACACATCGCCACCCCTTTTGCATCACAAACCGATGGTGTTATTGCTTTCGTCTTTTGGTGTCAACTCGTTACTAGTAGCTAGGCGCAGTTTGTTGTTCATCAAATATTACCAATGCCCTCATAATGTGCACACTTGACGTCCTCAGTAGCAATTTAAACAATTCACCAAGTAGCTTTTGATGGAGAAAAGTTTGCGCAACAAGTTGTTCGTTTCTGTTTGTTCGCCTTTATGCGTGACGTCTCACTTGAATTAATTTCACCTGGGCGGTATTTGTTCTCAGCATTAGTAGGTGAAACAGGGTTGGCACCGAGGGCGTAGATCTCTTCTGCCATTGTCCTCCTTTCGAAAAATAATAGTCGTATACCTTTAACATCGAGAACCATTAAGTTTCAATGCTGCCCGAAGTGTCTGTGGGACGGCAACAACCTGTTGAATCCTTTGCTGCCTTGTGTCCGTATATGTATGGCGACAAAATTAAAACTTATGGTATTACATTCAACGTTGATGGTGTGATTTCACTTAAGTAACGACTCAGGTGTCGTTTTATTGGCAATTTTACGAGTCTTGTGTGGGGTGTACCCGTGTATATATACCTACATGAAGTTTGTAGCAACAAACTTAATTGAAGGACACAACAAACAGTGATAATGTTAAACTAAACAAGGAGTTGTGGGATAAAAATGAAATTATAAAATTGTCTCCTTCAGATTAGAGTTGATAAGATGGGGTATACATAAATACAGGAGAACTAATGCAAACCAAAGAGGCTAGGTCCTCACCATTTGGAATTGCAGGGTAGTCAGTTGGATTCTGCGAGCTAAGGATGAGGAGAATCGTTGTGCTGCAGGAAATTGGGCAACGCTACCCGTACGTATAAGAACTTTATCAGAGCACGTGTAACAGGAAACAACTTTTCTGGCTGGGATAGACGACAAGCGACAACCATATAAATTTATTACCAACATTATTTTTGACAGAAGTCAAAACCAACACTTGAAGCATCCGACCACATCGCATGAAACTCTACACATTAACACTTACAGAGCAATTAAAAAAGCTTCACACTTCAGACCAATGACCACTTATAGGAGTGATAATGATGAGTTCATAAGAGCTCAGAGTTGCTATGGCTATATATCTTCCCAATGGTAGTCACCAGCTACTGGTCTGACTCCCGGAAAGGAAATAACGCAATTTTTTTGTTTGCTTTTTTTTTTTTTTAATGCCAGAACATTTTTTCTAATGAGAAAAGCCAGAATTTTCTATCTTTCCGAAATTTCAGGTCTTTTTTCCAAAACGTTTTCTGGGGTTTTTTCCATTTCTGAATGTTTATGCATTGTGGTTTAGTATTAATTAATATTAATTTTTTGGCATTATTTCGTATTATTATTTCAAAACCGAGAGCGTAATTGATTCACACTTGTATTTTAAATAATGCCAAGGTTAGTTTGTTTTCTGGTCGCATTTCCTTTTTACTTTCTGGAGCTTTTTCCACATCTGTCTGGCCTAATTTCCGAAATTTCTGGCATATTTTCAAAACAAAAATCGGCTATTTTTTCCAAATCTGAGAACAAAAACATTTTATGGCATTTAGAAAGAAAAAAAAAATCTGTCGTTATTTCCTATTTCATAATTTCCGGGAGCTGTCTTATCTCTCTTAACTCGATTTGTTAAACATATAAGAGCAAGTTCTGAACTGGAAGAAAATCTCACTTCGGTGGGTCAAAATGTCAAAATTTGATTGTGGAATTATGTCCCTCCAAAGTGCCCTATATGTCCATAATTTATTTTTCAAATATGGGACATAATTCCAACATTTTGGAAGAATATGCTATCATAAAAAAGTCTACTTTTCAGACGTTTTTTTTTATACAGAGTAACCATAAAAAAAGCTGGAGGGTCACAGGGTCCCAAAGGCTCTTTGCCCATTTTAAACCGGAAAAAAATCTGAAGAATAAACCAATCTCAGTAGAACAAAGTTAAGATTGACGGTAGGAATACTCTCTGGATATTGCCTGAGACTAAGATTTGCTAACTCCGATTATGCAGGTTCTTTGAGGACCTACAAGTCAAGGAAGTCTCCCACCTTGTATGTGAGCGTCAAGCAATCGCTCGGAGTGGAAGAAAGCACCTTGGCATGTACTTCTTTAATTACTTATAGGAGGTTGGTTCATTAAACAATATTGAGACCATAATTAAATTTATTTTCTGAAATATTATTATTATTATTTATTAAGAAGTAAAATTTATTTACAATATTAATATAAATTTTACAGCACTAGCTACTGAGGCTTTCGGCTGGTTATTTTCTGAAATTACTTTTTGTTTTAGCTTCAGAAAATTTGAGAAAATAAAAGATCGGTCAATATAATAATTTTTTGCTTTC
The DNA here is from genome assembly GCA_949126925.1 of Cheilosia vernalis. Classification (NCBI taxonomy): domain Eukaryota; kingdom Metazoa; phylum Arthropoda; class Insecta; order Diptera; family Syrphidae; genus Cheilosia; species Cheilosia vernalis. Next base: position 119,734,194 of record OX421358.1, read on the forward strand.
CATTTTAAACAATTTTTGCGATTATTCATATAAGAAAAGCAGCCCAAATTGAAAATTCACAAAATAGTCCAAGCTTAAATGAACCTTCTGTCAAACAACAATGGGCGCCGCTTGATGCTTAAGAGTCTGGCATTAATGTTTTCAATGGACTCATGTACCACTTTTGAAGGACATAAGTCAATAGGTAACAAAATTTTGAACTTATGTCCCACTTCAGTGAGACGTGAGACGTAAGTCCATAATGGGGTTACGTCTCGTGGAATTATGTCCCTGTGCCTCATAAATGACCTCTACATCGATGTATTTCGAGCTGACGAAAGTGAAGATTTATTAGGGCACACCAAATCAGATTACCCAGGTACCTACACCTGAGAAACTCAATACATCATTGTGAGAGTCCATGAAACAACAAAAGGTAGATACCAATTAAATTTGCAGCAGTTTTTAATATATGACAAGTAGCACTTGGTTTCCAGGACTTTTGTACTGCTAAAATAGGTAATGGGTGTGAAAGGTTACGACAAGCTTTTGATTGATTGGAATTGATATATTCGAACAGCTTCAGTTAATTTAGTCGCTTGCCTTACACCTACATTTTGCTGGATATGACACGATTACTAAGGGTGGTCCACCTCAAGTTGGGAGTGTAGACGAATTTATGGGAGTTTTTATCTTTAACCAGTCCCAGGAAAGAGGAGACTGCCTCTGCGCAGGGTACTCGTCAACCGACAGCGTTTCAGCACTTATAGTTACGGGCGGAAAATTATAGTCAGGAGAGTTTAGTAGACGCTTAGTAACAGCACTCTAACTCAATACCAGTGCCTAGCTTTTTAGTCCATTAGAAACGCTCTATACCCTGCAAATTTAGCAAATTTTAATAAAATAACAGCTAGAAAACGTGCGTTTGCAACGAGCAAGTCTTTGCTCTCTGTATTGACATGGAATCGATATATGAGAGACTAACTCCCTCAAAATTATTCATCAAAAGTTTTACATTAGCAACTCGCAACTGTTGAAGAAATAACATTTATTGGTTGCGAAGCTGGAAAAACTCCCGCACAAATTTAAATTTTAGCTCGCCAACAACAACCGCACACGGACACAATAGGACACTTCCAAATGAATTCACCCAGCACCATCAGCAATGACAAAACGTGACATTTTTTTCCCCCAGCAACAGCTCATAACATCCATATTATGCATGCAATGAAAAAGGATTCCACTCTGTTATGAACTAACAACCCCGCTCTGCACTGTATGTATGACAGGCGGTCCACTTGAAACCTCCACATAGCAGCGCTAGTTGACAGCGGAACACAAGCAATTTTCACAAAGAAAAATGCCCTTTGACTCCTTATTAAAAGTGCAAACGGATACAAATGCGACCAGTAAAATAATTCTTCATTTTGCTTTTCTAATCTGCCAGGATGTCCAGAGTTACATTGCGATGCAGACTTACCATGACCACATCCTTTGCAGACGCATGCACAAGCACAATAAATCTTTGATTTAATGTGAGGCTCTCAGTTAAATATCGAACTGCTAGAGGCCAGCCCAAATAACACAAGAACCGGATAACATATTCATCGCCTTATATTAGGAGATATGGTTGCGTTTGTGGTGTGGTCCGTTTATTGGAAATTCGTTTGCAATCGCATCCGTTGCCTGCGGCTCGGACTAGCCAAGTCAATAATTATTATTACGTGTACGTACTGTGCATATATTGGTTTTGTATAGTACTGGAAACTAGTTTCCCTCCCTTTTGTGCAACCATTGAATCAAGCGTGTATTAGACCCTTATAGCATTTGTTTCGAAAACAGAAGCGAGAAAAAAAAAAGAAACCCTGTAGGAAAGCAACTGGTTGCCATTATTAGAAAAGTTGAAAATGCAGACAAGGGTGGGGTTTCAGTTTATATTTCTTCGTAGCTCGTTTTTCTCAAAGGGTAAATGTCCTTGAGGACGATATCCCACGAATGTGTGCCGTACTTTGTGTGGGAGAGGATCGGTTTAATATGTGACAATGTGGCATACTTGGAACTGTGTTGAGTGGCAGCGAGAAGGCTTTAAGCTTTTCAATTTCGAGCGAAAGATGCAAACATAGGTTAAAGTGTTTCGTGACGTTACCAGTGCCAAACAAACAATAATTAGAGCTCGTCCGTGACACTTTATAGGGTATTTAAATACAAAATGCCAAGGTAGAATTTTAATTTATCGTTACAACTGAGGGTATGTTCTTGTTTGTTCTTCTTATACATATAGTACAAACAATTGGATGGGGATTAGTTTTGTTTGTTTTCAATAAGCCTAGCGCCTTAAAGTCGATGAAAAGTAATTTAAAGTGTTCTTACTGAGACCTTTCAGAGTATTGAAATGCAAATGGAAAAGTTTTCACGTTTCGCTGAACACATTTGATTCGTTTTCGTTGGCAGTTCGAAAATAGAGCTGTTATTGGAATTATTATGAATTTAAATGGGATGTCGGATACCGATTTAAGTCGTTAGAAGTAGAGCTGGGAACAGAAGCAATTTGGTTGGCTTAAAATGTTGCCAATTGAAATATAAAGGTAAATGCCTTCCTTATGGGCCACGATAAGATTTTATTTTGAACTGTAAACGGTATAATCCAACAGTCTTTAAGCTGCAGTATCGAAAGCAGTCTGTGTTGGGAGGGACCATTTGTCACGGGCATCTATCTATACAGGAAACTTATGCGATGTACGTAGAATTGCTATTGAAAGTTTACATTTATACAAACAAACTCCTAAATCGCAAAATCCATGTTTAGTTTTTTGGTATTCTTCTTGGCAAAAAGAAACACTTTTCAGACAACGATATGTAGGAGAATAATACGCGATATATACGTTAAAGGCCACAGCTTTACATTGGTCCTCTAGAGATTTGTATATACAACAAGCGGAATCGGCAAACTTCGTCTCGAACCAATTTAACGCCTTCAGATAAACACCAGGGTGATAAAAAACACAGATAGTTCAAATTTCAATGTGATTTATTTACATGGAATCGAAATCAGTAGAGAGCGATATGATAAACAATGTGTTTCGATTTGTTTTCCGGTGCAAAAACAAACAACGAAGATGGTTTGCCAACACGCGAATAGGCAACGTACATAACTGAGCGTGCAAAAAACAGGGAAATTCGAGATTAATCCCACAGACTTCCAACGATTGGCCTTGTGATTTATTGATTGTCATCGCAAAAGTCAATCGAACAGGGAAATGTTGAATTGGAATGGAAGATCAGTTGGAATAGTCGGGATTCGTGGGATAAAGATTTCCTCTTCTTTGAATTTGTCCTTGATGATCGTCGCTTGAATTTCATTGTTCACCAGTTTCTTGACTTACAACTTTCAACAATTTCGGATGATTCAGATTCCGTAACATGATTATGATCGATCCCACCTTCAGCTGTAAAGCGAGCTAAAAAATTCTGTCAAATAGTTGGTCGCTTCATCCTTGTCGGTCACGCTGTCAACGGAACTGTACGAATGCAGTTGTCCAGCTATTTGACTTTGAATAATGAAATTCAAGCTATCGACGTCCTTATTCTTCGCTGCCAGTATTGCCTGTGCACTAATCCAATTGAGATTTTAATAATTTTATGCAGAGCCGGGGAACACTTTGGTGATGAGTTCCTCCTTCGAAGATGTGAAATCGCAAAAATTTGCATGGAACGATATCAATCCAGTCGATTCATCGACAAGAATTTGGTTATTGCCAAGCGCCAGCAGTTGTTGTCTCGAGAATTGTCCGGAGAATAATATCATAGCCGAACTAAATCGTCTCGAGTCACCTCGTAAATCCTTCTTCGTTCAGTCAACTGCCTCCAAAGGCCGTTTATGCGCCATTGTACTTTCATCCCAAATGGTGATTTTTCATTTACGCATCAATTTCGCTGACTCCGAATTCTTTGTCACTGTCCACGTTGGCTTGTTAACCGTGAGAAGGGGATGCAACTGCCAACGAAATTTGAGATCTTGACCGAATTGTTGGCATAGTCAACGAAATGACGAATGTCTTGCCTGTCCCACCGGGAGCACCGAGAAATATATGATAACTAGCTCACCCAGCGAACTTCGTTCCGCCCAAATTAGTTAATGTAATGAAAATAATAATTCCGAGAATGAGCAATGCTCATGCTGCTTTATGTAATTCGGTCAATTCAAATTCTTTATTCAAAAGTTTATATTAAATGCAATAGAAAAAACTGAAGTATTGCATTTTCGATGGGAAGTTGAAGGCACGAAAACCAATGGCAAATCATCGGAACCCACAGAATTATATAATGGTTGCTTGAATATTTAGGTCAAAACCTTGGAACTTTCGTTTCAAATTATGTAGCGATGAGCCCCGAACATCCAACAAATTTAAAAATTAAACATTTGAAATAAGTTTGGTTATATTGGAAGTAGCACTAACCGTTTATCTATCCAGTCAAATTTTTTTCAAAGTTCGGTTCCCATACTAAGTTCCATTTCCAATCTCATCCCTTTTAACTTTTATTTTCACGACAAAAAGTAGCATAAATGCCATTTCAATACGAATCCCCCAAGCCCAATATTGTAAAAATTTAACTATCCAATATATTGGGGTACCCGCCCGGTTTGTGCGTGCTTTTCGTGTGGTACTATCGGATCCAAAACTATTCCTATCTTTAAAACTGGAACCAACCATACTCATCCACAAAAGGGACAACAGCGCCACGTATCGGATTGACCGTCAGCGCACCTACCCAATTTCCACGCAAAATTTTTAGATTTCCTATCTGTGTTAAGATCTACACAATGATGATCTAAACGGACTAAAACAAAACAAAAGAACGCCATTGCTAAGCTTCAAAGGGTAAAGCGAATTGCATGTCTCGGTATATCCGGAGCCATGCGTAGGCGTACCTATCCTACTGCGACTATAGAAGCCTTAATAGGACTAAAACCTCTACACATATACATAAACAAAGGGCAATTCGCAGCTCGGCAAGTTTAATCGAAATGAAAGAGACAATTCTCAGCGACCATCCTGAGTTAAAGGATTTTTTCTCTGAACTTGGCATAATCTGCGCAATAACAGACCGCTTTCGAAAGACTTTATGTTTCAAAAAACGGTTCTCTACGGAGATCCCTAGTAGAGAAGCATGGGCGTACAAAAGCCCACCTACCAAAATGGAAACAGGAGTGGATACTGGGTTCCACGGACCTAACCACATATACAACAGAGGTACTAAAGGCATATACATCCATATATTCACGGACAATCAAGCAGCTATAAACGCCCTTAGCTCGCCTAAATTTTGCCTCCAAATCAGTACTAAGCTGTTTCAACGGTCTTCAAACGCTCGGACGTAGAACCCTTCTACTACACTCCCAAATCACACAAAATGTAGCTCATATTGGGAGAATATCCCAGGTCTAAGACAGGCCAAGCGTGCTATTCAGCCGTTCAAAAAAGATGCCAACAGAAATATAAATCTAAGAAGGTATGATATCGAAAACCTGGCTGGTTTCCTCACAGGACATCACAACCTATACGATATCAATTAAATAAAATTAATTTAACCGAATCCTCACTTTGCCGGTTGTGTCTTGAAGAAGACGAAACAGCTTGGGCACATAATATGTGAGTGTCCAGCCCTATGTGGAATCAGGAGAACTATCTACTACAGGGAGCTTCTGAGCCCTGAAGAGATGAAGAAGTCATCTGCCAGCAGCTTGATTAACTTTGTTAGAAAAGTGGAGAATCCGCTCGCCTAAACATTATTCTGGCCCTATGGTACAATAGATCTTATAGATCGACGTGCCCTTCATCGTCAGGCGTAGGCAGAAGGTTTTACATAAATCTTTACTGTAACTCTCTTCTACCGTCGACTCTCTTTCATGACGTCGCGTCGTTTGTAGTTTATGTGCATGAAGAACGAAAGAAAAGTATTTCCCGGAATCATAGTTTGTACACAACTGCGTAGTTGAAATTTAATGCAGTAAAATATTTTTTTTTGTAATTGTTAATATTTTAGAAAAGTAAAAATGCAAAGATAAGCACCCTAAAAATATCTTTTTGTTGACACTTCTTTTGTTAAGATTGGTTGACCGTGTGAACTGCAAAAGGGAGAAACACACTACAGAAATTACAGAAATAATATAGAGGGGATATATCTTACTGTTTTTTAAACATTCAAGAAATAAAATAAAATTTAAAAAAATTGAAAAAATTTGTAAAAAAACAAATAAATTTAATTTTTCACATTTTTCTGGAGTTTTGCCAATAATTTTATATTTTTTCATTCAAAAGGCTATTTCTTAACAATTGCACTTAAAGCTTAATACTAAAAATCAATTTTCGATTTTTTTCGATTTCCCGACTTTTCCGGAGGGTTTTCCCAAAATTGTCTTTCTCAAAAATCTTCTTCTGGCAATTACGAACCACTGAATACGTATCTATCTATCCAACCAAAAGTGAGCTTCATCGCTAAACGAAATTCGCTTATGAAAATTTCCATATGTGCACGATACGTATTTCGAACAGAACCATGATTTTCAAAATAAATTTGCGCAATTTGGAAGAGTTGTTCTGGCGTCAGTCTATTCATGCTGAAATGCCAAACCAAACTAAAAATAAATCGCTTGACAGCTGACAAAATGACCGCCAGTTAAAATAGTGTTGCCAAATTAAAGGTCTATACCTCTAAAAAATTACACTTTATATGAAATATGATATTCCCGTGCAGTTTGAATAAAATCTAATAGAATGTGCTACTGTTTTACGGTTTTGTTAATCTTTTAGTGCCCTAATCTCGAAATTAATTGACACTAAGTGGAGTTAGATATGAGTTCCACTGTTGTCTTCATTTCCTAGACTGTACCTACAAAAATTTAAACTCGAGATTATTTTTCTTTTTTATGAGGTCTAAGTGAATGCGTTCAAATCCGTCATTAAAATGTGACTAACAGCAATTTTGTGGTTACAAATTTGTCAAAGATTGTATTGTTATTATCTTTGAGTTCAATTACTTATGTTTTTATTGCCTTATTCCATTTATCGTAAATGATTGATGTCAGGTAAATGTTTAGTATAATATACTTAACACAGATAAGTCAAGTGTTTCGAAAGGGAGTTTGATATTTTGGATGACAAGAAGAACTTGACGCGTATATTAGTAAATATTGTTTGACGTTGAGCAGTTATTTTCATTCTCGTTCCCCAATAAACTTTTTGAAGCGAATATAGCTTTTTTACGGACGGTCGGTGGGTCACGCATATAAATTATTCAAAAAGATGGGGAGTAAACCGAAAAAAATCGTCACCGTAGCGTTAACTTCCCCCTCCATGGCGCACTTGGAAGATGAAAACTCTAGAACGGCTCCACCGATTTGGATGATTTTTGTTTTGTGTTGTTCGTCTTGATTCAGGGATGGTTTAGGAAAAAAGAAAAGTCGAAAAATTCTTAAATATATGTGTGTAGAGAGCGAAAGAGGAACAGAGAGAGTAATCTAAACTAACTGGCACTATGAAAAATTAAAATGAGTTTTAAATAGGCCGCCACGTAACACGGGCCAATACTTTACGTCCAATGATTCGCTTCTTTCGGCCGTCCCACGACAGCTCGATTTTTTTTTTGTTTGCAGACTTGTCGAGACAAAGAAAATACACCGCCGTTTGTAAACGATGTTCCCCAGCACCGCACTGTTGCGTGAAATTTCCAGATTGACTTTCTTTCGTGTCTCGTTATTTCTATTTGATCGAATGCACTTGTCCCAACTGCAAGTAGGTGCCATTAAAAGAGTCAACCCACACATACGTGGTGCAACAAAAACTTCCAACAACCATTTTACAACCTTCAAACCCACCCAAGCTACGAGTACGAGCACTATAAAGATTGTTGATTGTTTATTATTAGAAGCGCTGAATCACTCTACAGGATAGCACTTCTAAAAAAGACTCCCCTCAATAAATGCTGATACTGCGTCCCCTCCAAACTTATATACTCATTCAAAAAATAATGTTCCGCTCTTTTCTAGGAAGAACCAAAAAAATGTTTACTCCAAAATAAATTCCTATGAATATATAGACAATCATAAATCGCCAGCTCCAATATTTAGATACGGGGTTTGTCTGCAACAACAAATTTCCTATGTGACATTATTTCGGAAAACAAATAAACTCGAATTACCTTTGCCGAAGCTCTAAAGGTATTTCATATCGCCGCTGCCAACACGGGCACGGGCCTTGTTTCAAAATCATCATAAATCACTTATTCCTGATTACCGATGCACGGCTCATATAATATGAGTTTTCCGCTTCGAAAATCTGGTACACAATACACACATGTAGTCAATAAACGACATTTTGACGCATTTCAAGCGAATGGATTCGAGTAGGTATATAAATAATCAATGGGCCTACGGAATGGATTAGGTTTAACTGCTGTGATAGTTGTCAAGTGTACGCATTCGACAATGTAAAAGGCAGTAAATGAATATTTTCGAAATCAGACCACAATACATGAGGGATGATGTTTCCGGCATGATTTGTGTACTTTTTATCAAAGTGAGAGACGCAGCTGTGTGATGAAAGGACCCTCTGTTTGTATTCTGGTCTTTAGTCAATATGTTCAAACGATAACACGAGCTGGGACCAACATTTGAGTTTTTTTAATACTGGACGGAATGTGCATGTGTCCCACAAATTTGTTGTTGATCTCTCATTATAGCAGGCGGCTTTGTTGCTTTTAAGATGTAACCACGTCTTATTTTCTTTATTCTTACGCCTTTTAAAAGAAAACTTAGAGGATTCCGAAAAAAAAAATACTAACAACACTTGACAGTTGACATCTCCAACCATTGAAAAAGAGCTTTTATCTTGCAGGACAATAGCAAACAAAAAATTGAATAATGTCAATTTCACATTCCAGCATGAGAGCGAGCGAGAGGAAAATCATATCCCGCGCAAGTTGCCACTGTCAGTTAAATATTGGGGGCATTCGAATTTCAATAGTTCAGTACCGTCTGACAGCAGTTTTTATTTGCCAAGATTGGTCGCCTGAATAAATTTTTTCAGGTGACATTTATGGAGGGTTATCCTAAAAATCTCGTCAAGAAAATTCTGCCAGCATAATCAGTTGCCATATCGAAGTGTCAAAATTAAAAACAAACCGCGAGAATACAAAAACAAATTGACAAGTCAACACGTTCGTAAATGTACATAGTCTATTCAAATCTAATTGACGTATTACACGAACTAGGTATCGTCTCTATTCAAAGCAAATTGGTATATTCAAGTATCTAGTTTACTAAGTCTGACAGTTTGGCTGTCTTGTGAGCCAGTTTTGATTGGCTTAGATCGGTCAGTTGAAGAGCTGTTCCATTTGATGTGTTTGGAGCGGTAGCCGACGAATCTAGTCAAGAAATTCGTGACTGACTACTAAGTTGACAGTTCGAATTTGTGTTTGATGTAGGAAAAGTGACGTTCCAAACCAATCTAATTTAAGCGTTCATTATACATCTAGTCCAGACCAATACAGTCGACTTAAGATAACTAGATTTTTGAATGTGCCCAATGGTAATGGCAGTTATCAGAACACAATTTGCGGCAAGCGGCTTTCTTTTCTATAGTTCAGAGAAGAGCAATGAATAAAGCTTAATCAAAACGAGCGTGTTCAGAATGATCTGATTTATTTATGTACGAGCACATTTATTCACTTCAGCGTTCAGCACTAGATGATGATCTGCCATCGGAATATAAAAACGCATGATGTGAACAACAGCAAAAAGAATTTCTTAAGTCGCTGTTACACTTTTTGTTGATATACTACAATTTTGTATAGTTTGCTTTATTTTTCTGTAGATGCCAGCTGTCACATTTCTGTTCAGCCATATACCTAGGTGAATATTCATGGCATTTTATGTTCGCATCCATAATTTTTTAAACGTTTTTTTTTTTTCATCCATTTTAATATGTACGAACTGTCAATTCAATTAGAGATTCAATTGAAAGCTTGGTGACTTTGTATTTGAATTGTAGGTGGGTGTGTATTAAAATGGCTTATCAATGCACATTGCACATGTCTAAAACGCATTTGCATAATTGAAATAAATTATAAATCCAATCTTTTTTTAAACTGTCCTAGAACTAGCTGAATCAATTGTGCTTCAAAATTTGAGAAAAAAAGTCTCACTTGCCGACGGGGTAGGTATATCTACTCCCCTCCCAGCAGCACCAGTTATAAAGAAACCATTATAGGATATCAATCAAGTAAAGCCATTGTTCGACTTTTATTGGCAATAACAATCTGCCACAGCTATAGTGATATGAACATTAATAGAAATCAGCGTTACATGCAGACCGTCATCTATTACAATAATTAAGCAATCACTTACTTGCGTCTAGTGTCGAGTGTCTCCTCTATGCGCTGAGGCTCCAACCAACAGTGCCATTATTAGTTTGTCAAAGTAATTATATCCACCGACCAGTTAGTCGCGCGAACTTTATAGCTAGCCCTGCCCCTGATACACATAAGTATTATTAATTTTAATTGCTATATTCTCCTTCGGACACAGTGCGTGTAAATTGCTTAAGTGAAATCTTATTGACTGTTGGATGTCGCTTAAAATTAACTCAACTGCCGTAGGGGGGCGGCACATCAGAGTGGCTATTTTAACGACACACTGGCAGGACCATTAACATGTTTCCTTTCATTTTTTTTCCTTTTACATAAAAGCTCGGTTTGTCAGACTAAAACTAATTCGGTCACGTTCTAAAGTTAATTAAAACAAACACAGTCACCTTCGCAAGTCATCTTCTAGTACTTTGAATCGGGTGGGTGTTATAATCAGCTCCCACCTCTCACTGATACCTATATACCTGTGGGAGGGCGATGAAGTCACTTTAAACTAAATTGCAGCTCCATGCGTTACGATGGTACGTTTCGTCTGCGCCCTCTACTCGTCAACACACATTGGGAAAAAAAAAACAATTTTTCTTATACCTATAATGACAGTTCTATAATTACAAGCAATCGATCATAAATCTCTCAGGCATTTAACGTCAACTTTGTGACATATTACTGTGTCTTGCATTTCGTATCGAGTGCCCCTACTCAGCGGCTAGCGTATACGGATCACGGCCGTGATGTACTATACAAATATGAGCAAGTGTGATACGCATGTGAATGGACGACTCTTCGGGGAGGAAATATCGAGCAGACGTAATTACAGAGAGTCAAACCAGCGAAAGGTCCCACGAGATGAGAGTCGCTATTTGCTTTTGTATAATAATTTGCAAATAGTGAAGTGGATGTTGGATGGTGTAATACTGTATTTGTCACATTTGACAGAATTTGTTTATCAAAAGCAGAGAGATGGGGTTTTGTGTTTTTTGCGGGATTTTGTCTGCATTTGGGTTGGCAGTGTGTGGGAGGTTCTCTTGTGGCAATAGTACTGCAGGGGTTTGCGTAGTTCAGTGAGTTACTTGTTGGTGGTAGTGGTAATATTTTGGGATTGTTGCCTGGGAACATTTGTTGAACACTTAAAAAAATCATACTTATAAAAGCTCTTTAGAAGAAGATGACCTCTCAGAGTCTGTCTTTAGAGTTAATCCGAGTTCAGTTTGCTATGACAGAGTTCTTGTCTGTCATCGACGATTTTGGATGGCCCAAACTACCTATCTTTGTCATCGTCGCCATTAAGCATTTTTAGCAGCGACTACCTACTACTTAGCCAAAAATGTTGCCTTAATCGGTTTTGTAGGTTTTTTAATTAATGACGTATGATCTCTTTATCCACTCAATCACGCGGTTATCGTTTTAATACCCTATTTGCTATAAAGTTGAGTTTTCTTACTTTCCCCATTTTCAAAACAACTTTTCCTTCAACTTAACCATCGGCTGAACACTGAAGCTACCTACTTTTTTTCCCGCTGTCAGTCATTGTCAAATGCAACATTGGTACATAGGTAGGCACCTACTAAAAGAAAAGGCAAAGGTTAGAGGAATGGTTATCCGCAGCTAAAAACAAGTCTCACTAAGTGGCAGTTGGATATACCTAACACGATTCTAGTCCACCGGTTCTTCCCTCTGTGCCGTCCAAGTGATTTATTAGTTTTCACCAACAATCTTAACAACTGCACCCATTGCTACCAACCAAAGTTACAGGTTTGCCTATATAACAAGTCAAAATAATTTGCTATTCCAAAGCTAATTAGGCCTCAAATTGCGGGAAGTCAGTAGCTTCACCTTCCAAAGTACCTCCACATACATGCCAATCACTTCCCACCTACATTGCTTCATCCGTCGAAATACCGACCGCAAGGCAGAAAATGATAATTTAATTGATACGCCCAGCCCTGTTAGATTTAGATGCACTTCACATACACCCAAACTGCCATTGAGAATGTTCTCAGCTAATAATTCAACAGTATGCATCCATGAGATATTTTTCAATAAGATATGCCTATTGCTTACAACAAACAGAAAAGCTCACCCATAGGTAAACGTAGACACTTGTCCGTCTACCTGTCTGCCCACACCTGGTACTGGTACTTCATCGTGTCGTCGGCGTTGTTGTTGTGCCGCATGAAGAACTCTGCTGATTGCTGTAGATATTTTCACGACTTTTCTACATTCCAGTGCCTCTGGCCAGACACAGTATGTACAAATAGACAATGAGAACAAGAAATCAAAACTCACGCGAGCTATCTCGGTACAACCAAAGCCATCGCCATCGATGTAGGCATCTCTCGATTCCATTTTTCGCACAGTATCAACAATGTATCTAAGCTGCACTTTGCAGCTTCATTCGAATCCGTGTTGAGCCGATGAAGGTGCGGGGCGACGACACACAGTGCTGAACCAGATAAACTAGTAAATCCGAACACGAGAACGACCGGTTAAGTCCGCTCGTTGGGTGCTTCCATACTATCGTCACTATCGCATCGGCACTAGTACAGATTCTACCAGGACTAGTGTACATTGCTTGTGCATATAAAAAAAGGAAAAATCCAAGAACGTGCATTGCTCGCCCCTCACTCGGAGAAGAGAACAGCCAAAGACGAGAATGGTCATGGAACTTGCAGAAGAAGCCAAAAGTTGGAAATTAAAAAGCACAACCGAGAACCGTGAACCGACCCAACAACGACCAGTAACGGTAAGAAGTGTAAAAGTGTTCTTTCTCTCTCTTTTTGCAGTTCAACGACGTACTGCCTGACTGACACACTTTTCAACCTCAACCATTGAATTCATATATCCGTGGAAGTAGGTCTCCATCATCAACTACCAAAACGCCCCCAGCTCCACCAGATCCACTATCGTTTGAGTTGGTAGATCTGCGAGATGCTTTTCTCTTTCTTTTATGCTTTGACTCAGACTGGCTTTTGGTATTCTCCTGGCGGATTTGTTCGGATGACGACGTCGTCGATTTGATTGACCGAACATGTCGTACAAATTTCCAACTTTGAAACTGCGGTTTTTTTTTCCTGTCAGGAATCGAAAGCAAAATGCGTCCGGTGTCGCACGTCGTCATCAGCACAAGGGAATACAGACAAACAATTTCAATTAAATTCTGAATTGAAACGGGGCATGGGAGAAGTAGAAGTATCTATCAAAACAAAACGTGAAAATGCCAATACGATTGGAAGACCTGTTGGTTCGTTGTTCAGCTGTGTGTTTGTTGCTTTTCTTGCTTGCACATTGGTTGAAATAAAAGTAAATAAATAAATAATAGCAAGAAGGAGATGCTGGCAGAGGGAGCTAACTTGGACAAACACTTGTGGAAATCACCTGCAGATTGAGAATTTATGTGGCATAAAGGTGGATTATAAAGACCGTTTTCGATAGACCCACGAAAGAGAACTGTCAAAAAATCTTTTACGAACTCTAGAATTGGTAATCTGTGTGGAAAATTCTTACATGAATTCTGCTAAGAATCATAACGGAATGAAAGATAGAATTTTGTGACTTTTATTATAGAAGATTTTTATTAAATATGAAGTCTTGGATTGAAATGCTTACATTATGAAGACAAATGTAATAAAAATGTATCAAAAAGCATAATAATATTGAAAATAAAGCCTAAATTTATATTTTTGTTTAGCCGAAAACACCCATCACTTTTGCTGGAAATAAGATTTAATAGTAACTAATTTGATCTTCCGCAAAACTTATTCTTTTCAGCCGGCATTTTAATGTTTTTTTTTTTTTTTGCAAAAATTTTATCAGATGCCAACTTACTCACAAAAAAAATAAAAACAAAGCTGTTTGTTTTAAAAGGTCCATAAAAGTTCGAAACCCAGAATGCAATTTATAAAAGATCTTTAATGGTCGAGACATTTTATGATTTATTACAGAATAAAAGTTTTCGCAGAATATGCCCAAATATGTATATATTTTGTTTATTTTAAAGGAAAATTAGGAACGTTTAATGCTGCAGCTGTGCCACGGATTCTTGGAAGATATTTACTCAGAGGAATATCAGACCGCGCTCTATGAGCTCAGAATAAATTGACTAGGCAGGCTGAGTAAAAGGCTGATTACACATGTGCAGTGCTCTGTGCATGCACACTTTCAGTCGCATTTGACAGAAGAAAAAAAAAACAGGAAAAACAAAGCAGCATCAGAACGATCAGAGAACGCTCGACTTAGAGCGCGCTCATAATGCTCGAACTCAGTTCAGTGCTCAGCTCTAAACTAAAAAAGGAAAAACGCCTAATGATTAAACTAACTTTTCCTATCAACTCAACTCTGTATTTAAATCATTTTAGATAATTTTACTTAACATTTTTCATGTATCATTGACTGACTTTAATTATACAAATAAAGTAAAAAAAAAGTAAAAGACATTTTTATCTTTCTGCCCACTCTTCAATCAAATATTCGTGTGTAATATTCCAAAGTTCAGACCTCAGAATCAGTCTACATCTAGTTTGGAATTAATTCAGAAATTCATGGACACTATGTCGTATACGCAATATTTTTTATCGTATTATAAACTTTTGTTGAGTAATTTTCTAAGCCTTATGCCTTACCGGCATTAATCACTGTCTAGCTTAGCCATACCCAGAGTACATTCAAAAGTTTAGCAGCACGAGTTAGTCAAAAGAAGCTTGTTTGCTCTAAGATTTCTTTCTTGACAGCTGCAGCATTTGTCTATATATTGCTTTAAGGTTGGCGTGGTTTTATAGATCAGAAAATATTTTTACTTTCTTGCCTCGGCGCATTATGCTGGCTAAAAAGGACTTATTGGTAGAAGTTTTTGTCCGTTTTTCCAGTTACCGGTGTAAGGTCTTCTCAAAGTATTAACGCGAATTAGTGGCGCACCCTAAACGTTTCTAAACCACAAAGTTCAGCTCCACTGTGTATACCTTGCATACATCTTTTGGTTTACTATTCTCTCGCCAAGTTATTTGCCCTGATTTGTATATATTCTTGGAGTCGGCCTAAGCAGAAAAACGTAATAATGCACTGCGAGAGTGAATAAATCATTGATTGCTTTTCTCTGTGTGCACCTCTTGCCGTTTGTCCTCTGTCCACTGTTTTCTGTCGTTTTCGTGTATTCATCGCGTCGCTGTCCGCACACCACCAGACCAAAGTCTCAAAGTCTCGGGTCTCGGGTGAAATAATAGCAACGGTTGTTTTAATTTTCTTTTCCTTTCCTTAGCTTGGTCTCACATTTCTTGCGTTTTCTCTAATTAATTTTTTTTTTTTTTGTTTATTTACCCGCACACACAGTACCGTTCGGTTTGCTTCTTTCTATTTCTATAAGTTTTCATCAACCGTGCTTCTGCTGTGTGCATAAAATATTGCCCATTCTCTTTTCCTCGATTCAATCTCTCTTAAGAATCACTTTGCCTATCCGTGCAGTAGAGTTCATTGTGTTATGCGGCGCACGCCACTTGGTGCAAAGCAAAGATCGAAAGGCAAAACAAAAGAAAAACGAAAAGCTCCAAAGTGGGAGAAATCACGAAAAGCTTTCTATCGCCTCTCCCGAGTATACTGCAACAGCGCAGGCACAGCAAGTAAACGCGAATTGTATCTGCTAGCGAACCACCGATCACGTCAGGTGCAATCGAGGCATTCAAGAACCTCCCCAGATCGTGTCTCTCCTCCTTGGACGGTTAGTGCAATTATAAGTGTTATAACGACAAAATTTGAAAAGGAAATTCTGTAAAAAAAAAAAAACGTTTCTTGAGAAAAGTATCTCAAATCAATTACACGAAAAGAAGACGAAAAGAAATTTGGAAAAACTTAAAAAAATCCACTGAAAAGTGAAGAGAAATTTGTTCTCATTGTGCGCCGATCGATAGACGAAACATACACCCAAACGGAGGACGGGCGGACGCGGCAGATACACCAACTTGTAGATACACCAAGAGCATATTAGCAGCCGAACAAAAACAGAAAATTTTTAAATTTTAGTTCTAGCAAGTCTGTGAAAGTGTATGGGTGATCGTAGAGATCTTCGGTCGTCCAAATAGTGCCCGATCCGCATTGTGAATACCTAAAACAAATTGCATTTGAAGTGCGCGCACGACCTGCAGTCGTCACTATCGCGATGTCAAACCAGTGCAGAAGTTGCGGCCGTGACCTTAACAACAACTACATTCCGTATGCGAACGCCTATGGCAGTTCAAACAACTCGAGCGGTGATCGTGAGTCGGCAATATCGTCCGCCAATTCGTACAATACCAGATCGTCTGCCTCCAGCTCCAGTTCCATGGGAAAATTATCACAAATTGCCAACGCCGCGGCCGCCGTTTCACAATCAGCAATGTCATCGACATCGGCAGTAACACAAACCCAGCTGACGGCAAAGGTGATGTTCGGCACAGTAGGTGCCATAAAGGAGCTGCGAGAAAAAGAGAAATCACATCACTCGACGGCACGTGCCAGCGATCGTAGGAATTGATCATCCAGTCGGCTGGGACTCGTATAGGATTAGCACACACACACACACACTGAGGGAGGACTAAACAGTTTATATAGGGGATCAACTTTAGTGTTTTTTATTTCAACGGGCCTTGATTGTTTTGGTTCAAGACCCCACTAAATGGGAATGGCAATATATACCTATCGTTAGGCATGACCTTTCCCCGCACTGAGGGAGAGACTATGTTATTATTTTGAATATTTACTTATGCGATTCTATGATATACCTATATATGTGAAAACTTATTTATTTATAAAGTTTGTTTATTTAAAATTAAGGAAAAGAAATATGAATTTATATACTGCGTAACTGCATCTTAAATATACGCTTTGTTTAAAAAAAAAAACCGAATCTTGTCACTCATCCTTTGTCGAGTGTTCCTTTTTTTCAGAGTCCAATCATTTACGCTATTAATTTGAGAATGGGTCAGCGTTTGAAAGGAATCGAGGAGAACATGAAAGGAATTTAAATAGCGAGAGAAGAGCGCATCCAGCCAACGCTTTATAATTTTGCTTAGCCATCCTTGAAACGATGAGTACCTACCTATGGTTTTGCAGAGATTTTCTCTTTTCGCTTCGAGGAGGGAAATTGAAAAGTTAAGCGATAACTTCGTCGCACGCTATTTGACCTTAAGCGGTTTAGTCGCCCTTTGCCAGATGCCGACAGGTGTTTCATGTCATGGATTTCGCTTTCGCAAACAATTTAATTAGTTTGAAAGGATCTGGCATGCATACGAACAAGTGGAGGTGGTTTTTGGCTGCTTTGCCGTAAGGAAGATCGTCTTTTATTTTTTAAGGGTACCGTACGAGCATGTTTGTAGAGTCAATGTCAGCATAAATTTTTATAATGGGATTTGTCGATTGGGTGATTCAAAAAAAACCTTGGACAATGACTGGAGGTGTTATGATGTGATAATTTGAAATGTTGCTAGAAAATGATTTAAGAATTTCAAAAGATAAGTGATTTGGTCGGAATTGCAGTGGCTGATTGAGCTCAGTCGTGTCTTCAGGGCGCCAATAATTGTTGAAAGTGTGGTGCCACAAGCAATAATTTGGATTTGGAAACTAGAGAGTTCAATGAACTTTCAGTAAAATGTTTTGTTTTTATGACGATATTTAATAACAAACAGGAGCTGACGTGGCAGTATAGAGCAATGATATATGATCAAAGTCGAGCAAACATGGTGTTGACTTTTAAAGAGTTTGCCGCAAAAATTACATATACTTAGTTATAGTAGAAAGTAAATAAAATTAGCCATAGGTAATACAAATATTGGAGACTCGATTCTCTCCGCTGAAATGGCGGTACCGGATACGGTGAAATATGATACGAGTAGTATCTTCAATGAAAAATATTGTGGCACAAGAAAATTGCGATTTGGTTCACAGGTATCTTTTGAAAAAGACTTTTGCTTTTTCCAACCTTTTTAAGATGTGCCTCCATAACGATTTAAACTCTGGTTTATAATTTTTGGATAGAGTAGGTATACTTGTGTCACGTAGTCGTGCTTCGAAGCAAGGTGAACGTCACTCAAAGGCAACTAATGGCGAATATCTGTTTTGTCATAAAGTCGACGAACCTACTTATTACAGCAAAAACTATCAATTCTTAACTGTCATCAAGCTGATGATATTTGAGTTACAGTGGTGGTACAAGTAGGGAAAAATTCCTAAATGTTGGTATTTTCGACTTAAAAATTGCTCTTTAGGGGAAAAAGGATAGATTTTTAATATTTGAAGTCGTTTGCTGTAAACGCAGGTATTTATTTAAATATTATAAAAAATTCCTGATAAACTATAGCGTGTATTTTTTTTTAATTTCCCAATATTTTCGTATTTCTATAGAGAAACTAGATTTGATATCCCACAATTCTATTTTCACCTTAAAGTTTTTCGCCCTAGTAGACTCTTCTTTAAATGTCATTGTCAAAAGGCATTCGTTTGCGACTTTTTGTCTCTTCTTTATTCCTTTTCAGAAGTTGTGTATTGTGTTAACTACTTGGTTTTATTTTAGGTTGTTCTTTTATGCGCGAATCCGGAAATTTCTTGTGGTTATTTTGCTGATAAAAATTATGTAAATTATACGGTTTCGAATCGCGTTTCTTTATTTATAAATGGTATTTGGTTTTCAGGTAGGCGCAGTGGCTTAGTGATTAGTGTGTTGGACTACTAAGCGAGGGGTCCAGGTTCGAATCCCGCAAAAATCCAAAATTACAACTCATGGTTTTTTCACTTCGCCACCTCTCGCGAACGTCTGACAAACATCCGAGAGTATAACTGTCTTGAAAGAGCTTCTCAATCGGACGTTTGGAATCGGCATAAAATTGTAGATCCCTTCCATTCGTTCCAAAAATTAAAAACTCACACAAAACGAATGGTTGCGAGAAGCTAGGCCCAGGGTCCCTACAGACCTGTTGCGCCAACTATTATTTATTATTATTATTATTTGGTTTTCAGACACGAACGAAATGAACTCCACATTAGGATCAGAGTCGTATAGCTTAGCTCTTTACATCGGAATCGGTGCGGGAGGTATCAAAAAAGGAGAACCTTCTAAAAACGCGGAAGGAAAAAAATATAGCAAGCAAAAATTCCAAATATTATGGGAATTTTTGGACCCGTGGTAGGTATTTTTTTTTTTTTTTTTGATGTAGGTACTATCACTGGTTGCATATCTTGAACTCCTGCGAAGTGATGACAGCACATTTTCAGATGCTGGTGTAATTTAATTGGTAGTGCTGAGTTCAATCAACATAAGCGATGTCGTCTTTTAGGAGTTTTGGAGAGTTTTATACATTTTTTAGCAACCAACAAACCGTTGATAAGCTATATTTTACTTTGAAATTTTTTAACCACATGAGAAGCTTTTCTTAACGGCTAATTTTTAAAATCGATCTGAACTCTCAGCGAAAAGCAGCTGATTTTAACATTTTTACAAGACCGCTCCACTTCAAAAGTATGTGCAGTGTTACAGTGTCAGACATCATTTCCACTCAATAAACGTAAAAAAAAAACTACTAAACTGTGCAAATCGGTGCCACTAAGCTGACCCTTTATTTCCTCTGGACCTGCGCATATAATTAAACAAATGAACAAAATTTTGCTGCACTATTTGCTCCACAATCTATATAAAAGAAAATCAATACTCATAGCTCTATTCGTGTAAGCTCCACAACTGCGATGGAGTAGGTATACTGGAACTTTATAAAATTCAAATCGACATTTTACGGATAATTGCTGGGCTGCTTAACACGGATCGGTAAATTTTACAAAGCGTTCAGAGACTTTGGCAACATTTTCTCGTTTGAATTTTGGAACTGATGTCTTTGAAGTTAAGCCGCATCTAATGCATTTTGTAACACTTTCCACACTTTCACATTTGAAGCTAGTTTAGCTGCGCGGCTTTACGGTTATGTGACTGCAAACGCATTCGCGAGTGTAACGTATATCAGACTTTAACACGTCATGCTCATGCAATATCTTTTATTTATTTGTCTTCCCAGTTCCCGGGGAGTCCCCAATTTACGGATATCCAATAGCAGTAGATAGTCTAAACATCATTGAAAATTGTTTAGCACGTACACAATGCTTAGTGAAAGAGTAAAGTGCAGATGATGTAAAATTCATTTAGGCGGCGCAAAGATAGCTATATATTTCCGCTAATTTCCTAACATATAAATGTGGAGACTTTTTAAAGATCGTATCATGGGCGCAGTGGCTTAGTGGTTAGTTTGTTGGACAAGCGAGGGTCCCAGGTTCGACACCTCTCGCGAACGTCTCACAAACATCCGAGATTTTCTTGAAAGAGCTTCTCTAATCAGACGTTTGGAAACGGCATAAAATTGTAGATCCCTTCAATTCGTTCCAAAAATTAAAAAATCACACAAAACGAATGGTTGCGAGAGCTAGACCCAGGGTCCCTACAGACTAGTTGCGCCAACTAGTATTATTCTTATTATTATTATGTTCGTAAGCCTTCTTAAAACTTGCATGACTTTGCCTTGTCTGAAACTTTTTGACATCAAGAGGTTCGGTTGAGTCTTTACCAAACCCTATGTAGAAGCAAGACAACAAACAAGATCCTGTTTTCGCGATTTTTAAAAGACTGATGCCTCCTTACGTGACACTGTCGGGGGTTCCCCTTTCGTGCAAATCAAACAAATGGATAGATTTCAGTCGTACGACACTAAGCTCGTTGAAACACTACATTGACACCATAAGAAGTCATTGCTACTCATTAGAGGAATCCAAGGTTGGGCGCCATTTTTTAAAAAGAAGTGCCCCTTCCCTTAATGAAAATCTTCTGAATCCTCCTACAGCCTACTGTACAAACTGCGACGTGTTACTGAATAGTTGAATAATAAAAGGTTCAACAAACTTCCCCACAGTGAATAAATTATTGGCTGGTCTATAAAACCCTCAGCTTTCGCTGCCCTATTGAAGAGTGGGTCCATTAAATAGCTTATTTATATCAAAAGTACATCAAACCTCTCATGTACACAATCAATTTCGATTGTGGCGTGACCCAAATTTCGCCTAAGAGAATAAAAAAACTAATTCCCATCTAAAGAACACAACGATACACCCAACATGACTCAGATTATCAATCTTTTGGACATTTCCTGTGAAAGTTTCAGTTTCACTCAAATTCCTAACTAAAAAGTACCAAGAGCAGCGCCCATATCACCACCTACAGTGACCGCTGCAGCGCACTCTAAATGTCAAATCTTTACCCCTTATGTTGCACAGAAAAGTGACAAAAAAAAACTCGTCCAACAATTAAACCACAAACGACCAAAGCGATTACAATAAAAATTCCTTTTACTTTCGAATAATTAAGTAGTGCCATCTGCTCTATAGATGAATGAACGCACAAAAACACAAGATAAATCTGGGAAACAAAACAGAACAAACGAAAAACAATCTCCCATTCCATAACACTGGAAACCATCTCGTTTTACGGTGTAAAGTAGCAGTGAAACACTGAAACAGTGACCTACTCTGTAGCTGCCTCTCTTGTGTCACACAGCTTTAGAGACATACGTAGATATTTCTTGTTTACTCCGCTGTCCGCTCCCACTTCGTAAGAACTTCTCACTCAACCTAATAATCAAATAGGGTCATATTAATTAAGTATCTACGGATAGAGCTGCAAGACTGTCGCTGTATATGTGCCGACTGTTCTCAAGCCCACATACAGTCGTTCCAATATCCACCATCGAATCTGTATCTACAGCAGAATTAGAGCGGCCGATTGGGCCCGGGTGTAGCGACAACAACAATTTTATGAATACGAAATTCACATGCAGATGGAATTGTATACCACTAGATCAAGTACGGATTTGTCGTTGCCTGCGATCGATCTTCCGATGCAACGAGTATTTATAGCGGCAATTATTCCATTCTAGGTTGAGTGGGACATTCCACCGGTGTGGTTGGTGTGCCTGTAAATATAGTCAGGTTTCCGCCTTGCGGAGCTATTCTATGATTTCTCCTTTGGACAATCCGGTTGCTGTCATTTTACTGGACACGAAGTATCTTGACCACAATTATCCGCGATCACTGCCTGATTGATCAATTGGCTATATCCGTGATTATACGACCACGATAGTACTCCGAATAATTGCCAGAGTCTTGACACAGAGTCGTTGGCAATCCTACTCTCGGCACACAAATGAAGCTGTTGGTCCACAAAGAATCTATTCTAACAAGTTTCTATTCATTTCTGTTTGCCATACCCACTTCTTTGCATTTCTTCACAGATCATCATGATCGTGATCATGGTGCTTATGATGATGATGATGATGAATTGTGGTCACTTCTTGTTTTCCGTTCATTTCACTTTTTTTGTTGTTGTTAACTACATAGCATTGGTGATGATTGCAGCCAACATTAAGTGGGAACTCGAACCTGGGGCAATACTATGGCACAACATGAAATTAGATTGGAAGAATAAATCAAAAAAAAAAGTAAAAATAAATAAAAAGAAAAAATATTACGACAAAAAAAATCGGTGAGAGTAAGAACTGGCTTACTGGCCTCATGATGGAAGATCACTTCTAATGTGGACTTAAATGTGAAAAATCATTCAGTTATGTTCACGGCGATCCAAGAATCAAACGCGGATACATTCTTTCCCAACGCACGCCATTTATACACATTGGTTTTGTGAATAAATTGTTATACTCTCGAACGGTGAAATACTTTACATAAATTATTGCCTATTAGATTGGTTTTTTCTTCGTTTATTTCTTTTTTTTTTTGTTTTTTTCTTGTTGCGGGTCAAATGAAAAGTAATTTATCAAACAGCGTGCGCATTCACAATAGTAGCTACAAGCGATCTGATAATAACTATGAAATTCGTTTAGTCGCCTGAAAGTGTGTTAATTTATCAATTATACCGTGGTGATTTTCTTTTCCCACTCAAAGTGTAATTTATTGCATACAATCAGTGATTGTAATTGAAGAGAACAATATCGCTTACTTGGAAATTCAGGTAATTTTTACAAGACGCCAATTATTTAAATGATTTTTTATTAGGTGCTAAATGCATTTGAAGTAATTAAAATTTAGAATTATTGATTGTGATTGATGGTGATATGTATCGGTAAATTTAGATGAAAATTAATGAGAGTGTCTGACGAAAGTTATACTGTTATTGCTAGGCACCTGTTGCGAGACCTAATGGGGAACATGAAGCACATCTATGAGCGGCTATTGCTCTGATGTACGAGTATGTTAAAATGTTGCGACCCTTTAATTGTGACATAGATTACTTTCAATCTGAATAAATTGAATTTGCGAATTGTGAGTTATGTGAAAATTCCCAGCAAATTCAAAAGCTAATGCAGAGAGGGGTTTTTAAACATTTTATAGGGCGAACTTTAATGTCAGCTGGGGGAAACTCAACCCACTTTATATTCAAAACTCAAAATTAAATATGAATTCTTTTGACTCTGTATCTGTTTTCATTGGGAACATTTTTATTTCATCGAATATAATGTTCGTTTGTCTTTGACCCTGTGACATGCAGATCAAGTAAACTGCACGACTGGGTCGAGCGAAACTTTCTCGTTCATCAAAAGTTGGTTGGTTGTTCAAAATGCACTTTAGTATTTCATAATATCGACTCTGCTGATAAATATGTTTCCAAATTATTTTTTATTATTATTAGATTCATTCTTATTTCTGAATTATAAAGGAAACATTCAAGCGCTCAACTCAAGTAAGAATAGGTACTGTCCACCAATTATCGAAAAAGTTTTTTTTTTTCATTTTATAAGGCAGGTAAAAATATATATATAAATGCGATTTTAGATAAAAGAAACGATTCATAAAATATAAGAATAGTGTTAAATATAATCCACCTTTGGCTTATTCATCTGATACCGCCATGCATATCAAATAACAATGACAGTTTTGAAAATTTGAATCTGTCAGTAACAGACAACTGTCGCAAGTTCTAGTAAAAGAGTTACAAGTGCCTACTGTACTAGTTTATAAGCTTAAACTTTGGAGTTTCTGTTTTCTGATCTGTTAGGGCATTGTTTCTATTTTTGTCTGGAATAGATTAGTGACACTGGTTTTATGGTTGGTAGTAGGGTTAATGATAGACCGATATCTTTACGAATTTAGTGATTTGTTTTAGAATTTGCATTAACAGCTACAAATGACGTAGTAGTTCCTGTAGCTCCTAGTGGTTGGAATTATTTAGGGTACAAATTCAACATGCTTGTCAGAAATAAGTGAGTAGTAAGTTTTGCAAAATGAACTATGTAAGTACGGAATCTTATTTAGAATACTTCTATAACCTACTTTGTATTTTGATCAAAAGCGTTGGAGCGGTTTTTGTAAAATTATGCAGACAAAAAGGTTTTAAAAATACCACTACTTAACTATTGGAGTATTATTGTTCGGGATGTAGGCTGTAAGCATTACTTGGCTTATAGAGATTTATTCAAATCGAAAGGGCTTTCGAGATACGAGCAGTTTCCAAAATTTGCGTTTTCGCTGATTCAAATTGAAACGTAAGGACGCAATAATTTTGAAAACATCATTTTTACTCTGAGTATGCATTTTGGTCAAAATCGTTATTACCATTTTGAAGTCAACTAAAATCAGATATTTAAAAAACGCCTGTTTTCAAAAATCCATTATTCAATAATATAGAGTAAGACGGAGTTTGCTATTAAGTTGGAAATGACCAAATTATCGTATCTTAGGAATCTATTTTTCTTACAACTGTTTTCGCAAAAATACCGTTATTAGGTAAATCTGTTAATCCAAAAACGGAGGAATAATTAATATTGACTCATCACCTTGCAAAAAAAAAAAAACAGACCCCAACTGTGGGCCCAGAAGCTCCAAAACAAGTCCGGCCAGCCATTTGAGCTGTAAACATCGGGATTTGTGTTAATAAAACATCGATAGTTTAATCCATCAATCGATTGTTTTGAACTATCGATAGTTTAGGTTAGTTGATGTTTTTGTCTAGTTGATGTGTTTTTTTTTTTTTTTAAAGACAGCAATTTAAGAAGAAAGAATTATATGCCTTTTGAATTTTTTTTTAAATATGAACACTGTTAAATTTTTTTTAGTTTATTTTTTAAAAAAGATTTAATGTAATTTTTTTATTTACATACAAAACATATTTTATTTATTAATTACCTATACCTATTAATAACACTATGACTGTCGGAGAACAGGTCATTGGTTGACAAAAAAGTGTTCAAGGTGGATAATGTGTCGGATTTACTTTTGAGCGAATATTTAAGAAGATAAGAAATATTGTATGTTGAGTATAGTCCTCGAAAATAACGAACAGTTCTTAATTAAACAAAATGCCGATTAGTACAGTAAAATATTAGGCAACAGTTTATAAGAAAACGAACAAATGACAAGTGAAACCTTTACAAGTTATAAAATGTTTCAAGCGATGTTTTCTAGAAGACTGACGCGCTGGGCTATTATTTTTTTAATCTTAATCGGAAAAGCTTGAAAAAATTAGAAAGAGAGTATTAACGGCAGCGCGTATGTAAGCCCCAAAGGCAAGGTTTAAATAATAAGGCCCCAAATATATGTGAAATGAAGCCCCAACATTTTTATCTTTAATTTTAACTTACCTGCATTATTTCCTGTACACCCTATATAGACCAATGATACCTATAGTTATCTGGCCCCTAAATTACTGAGTTATATCATGTATTTAAAATTCAATGCTTATATTTAACCAGCTATTTTGTCGGTCAGTAAATTTTGGTACTTGCTACATTTCAACACGAGCCTTTTTATTTGACTCTTGGAGCTACCTACTACTTTTTTAATCCGGTAATTTTTTATAGTTCTTTGTTGAGTTAGTTATTCCAAATTTGTGTGTTAAATAGGTAGGTTAAAAAATTATACTCCATAAATATCGGTAGATATTTTTGTTCCGAAATATAATTTAGCCATAAAACTAGGCCCTGATTCAAAAAATAAGAAAAAACTTCAAAAACTAAATTATAACCTACGTATAAGTTTCATTATCGGTGTCAGCTAGTGTTTGAGAAATATAAACACCAAATTGGAGAAATATTCAAACTTGAATTGTGTCGGGTAAGGCAAGTTGACTTGCAGAGTTCAATAGCGGTTACAGATTTTTCAATAGAGATCGACTTTTGAAATAGCTTCTTTTACCACCAGGTGTCAAAACATTCAGTTTGCGGTTTTATTATGTTAAGTTAGGCATTTTCCATTATCTAAAGTATGACCTACGGTTGAGCCTAAAGCTTGCTCTCTAGGCAAGAGGTTGGGAAGAGAAAGCAATCAGGTGCGTTACAAACGTAAATAGGTATATTCTTTAACCTATATAAAAAAATACAAAATATTTTATAATTCACACCGTTGCAGTGTTTATTTAAAACTCAAAAAATATAGGAAAGATCCTATCCTTACATTATAATTAGATTGTTTGTATGTGGATTTCTTACCATATCAGGTTGAAACTACTCCCAATTATAAATGCAATCGGACGACTCATTGAGAAGATATACAAGTTCAAAGGAAGATTGCATTGCTGGTTGTCCAGTGCACATTGCATGTGGGTTTGTGTTATTTCAGTAAATTCTGACTTAAAATTGATAAGTATTAAATAGGTAACATCCTTTTCTCAAAATCGCCGGAACGGTTACAAAGCAAAACGGATAAGGATCAGCCCTTCGGGAATAGATGGAATTTCATGGAATACATGTATATAAAGGGTCCACTTGATTATTTTGAAATCTCATCTATCCAAGAGCCTTTAGTGGCCAATTACTTGAAAAAATAAATACAATAAGACCATCATCAAGGCCAAAATTCAGCAACAAAGTCTTTTCGACAAATAATAATGTAAATTGCAACAATGTACCCATCATTAACACGTGTTTATAAATGATTGCGTAATTTTATCCACAAGGCGAACATTTAATGAAACCAGACAAAACCAAAAAAAGCTGCATAACGATATCCAATTCACTGATTTTCCGTTTAACTGAAAAATAATCGCTTGCCAACGCACACTAAGGAAAAAAAAAACATCAAAAGAAATATAAACAACTAAATGCGCCGCAAAAGTACATTCAACCCGAGCGAGGTGCAGCAGTGGCTTCTGAGTCGCCTCAACCCGACAGCAGTCTCGTATTTCATTTAACCGCCTTTCAAATTGTTTCCCATACCATAATTGCAAATATCTTTGCGTTTTATAATTTAACAGTATTTGGTCGAAAAAAATGCATAGTTCACAAATTTTATCAGTTCCGCCAATTAGTTTGAAATTTTCCCATCCTCCGCACACGTAGGCACAAAGCTATGTACCTACTCAGCCATTTGTTACGCTCATATAGCGCTCTATTGGCGCGTTCAATAAAATAACCATCAAAAGGTAAACCTATTACGGCCATTCGGCCATTATTTCCGATTAATGGCCAGAATGACTTCGGTGATCATCAGCCTCCGTTCGCACACACAAAAGATCAACGAAGAAGAAAGCTTTTTTTACTTTCACCCGATATGGAGGAGGCATGCCGCGGTCTCAAGACCTAAGTAAGACATATCCACCATAACCAAGACACGAGGAAGACAGATGCGGTTCGATGAATGGGACCGTTAAACCATACGTTTATGGTTTCCTCTTCAAAAAGCCTAAGCCACTTGTAGCTTGCAGCTCTCGACGCTAATTCTCATACAACCACAACCGACGCGAGGCGAGCAACGCTGCGTGACTTATCGTGCTGCGTCATTGTTTATAGGAAAATTATGGAAATCTGTGAGCTGAATGAATTGAGTTTTCCCAGAAACGGGGGTGGCCAAGGCACATCAATTCAATGATGAAGTGAGTGCATCTTCAGATACAATTTGTACTAATAAATTCAATCGAAAGAGTTGCAGTCGTCTCGCGTGGTTGAATGATGATGATGATGATGATGTATGTTAGCGTTTCGGGAATCTAATCACCCGTGGCGAAATGGCAACTTTCGTTTTATGCGGTCCCATTAGGGCTTGGGAGCTAGATGTTAATAATAAGCGATGACGATGTTAGCTCGGTTTGGAATTAACAATATAATACTCGTACATTTGTTATGACATGTGAAATGGATTCTCTGTTTCGGTTTCTTTTGACGAAATGCTTTTGTGAATGGGAGTTTCATAACTCTCACTCTATCGATGGAAAAAAGTTCATTGACGTTGTTTGTATATTTTATTTAAAGTTTTAAGTTTCGACAGCAGAAACGGACAAGCCGTCGGACAAACGACCAAGCCGACGATTAACCTGAACATAAACAGAAATGTAGTTCATCACTGGGCCAGCTGTTGATGGGGTTCATTGCCGCTTCAAGACACTGGTTGTTTGAGCTTTAGAAAGCGCAGATATAGGAAAATGCTTGTGATTTCCATTACGGCAACGGGTTTGCCGCTTCCAAAATGGCCACGATCTTTCCATGTTTAGTTGTGTTACGTAGGTATAAAAATCATCGTCTGTTTTGTGCACTCACAAGTATAAGAGGTGCGGATGTTAATAGAGTTTTTAATGCATTTAACTGTGTATTCTCTGAAATAAGTACAAGGGTTTCTCGATCTAATATTAACGACCTGCTTAGTCCTGGTTGAGCTTGTATTGTGCAATTAGCTGACCACTCATTGTCAACACAAATATATGGCCAATGCTTATTTAATGATTTCTATGAAATGGATATTTTGGCCAACTACAAGTTACCTAATGTCTGCAATTCTATAGGTACATAGAGATGTCTGTAATGCTCGGAATACAAGTATACACATGTTTCGCGAAAAGGACGTACCTTCAGTTATTTACTTGATTATTTTTATTTCTACGCTTTTGACAAATCTGTTTGTCTTTCAATAATAATTGTAAATTATTAACGTCTTAAAAATAAATTACAAAACAAAATTGATTGCATTACGTTGCATTTGAAAATGTTTTCCACATCTTCTTATTTTTTACTTTTTGCCCAAATTAAATTAATTAATTAATTGCAAATTAAGTTTAAGTAAAATTACAGTGGGCTCTTTCATATCCATACAAAAAAAATGGGGCTTCAATCATTTAAACTGTTTCACCAAGCTTTTACGAAGAGCATTGGTACACTGAAAAAAAAAGACGTCGTCATATTGACGAATGGCGTTCATAAACATGCTATTCATTGATATGACGTATTTTTTATCAATATGATGAATAAATTCATGAAAACTTTTCGACAATTGATGAACCCTTTTTCAATATGAAGAAAGTGCATTCATCAATTTTCTTGGCAGAGTTCTGATAAGAATTTGGCGTATTTTTTCGTGAGCTACGTTCATCATTTCATCAAAACATTTCATCAATATGACGAAAACACTTCTTTCGATGAATTCAGTTATTTGTTCATCCAGTTGATGATTTATTCGTCTCGTTGATGTATGGAATCATCGTATTCAAGTACGATTGCCAAATTTTGAATTTTCATCATATTGATAACGGCGCTCATCGCATTAATGACGGCTTTCATCATACTGATGACCGCGTTCTTCAAAAAAACAGACTTTAGTTTATATTAACGAGAATGTTGATGTTGATGGTGAAGCGTTCTTCTTATAGATGAACTGAATTCGTTATATTGATGAAAAAAATCAAATTAAATTAAAATCATCATATTGATAAATTTAATCATCATATTGATGAATTTCTTTTATCGTTTTCTTCAATGTGATGCGTACAGATTGTTAATATGATGTATGCTGTAGGTATACACAGACGAAGTTGGTACGCCATTTATACTCAAACACGACATATGACATTAATCAAGCGTAAAGAATCTACACAGGGTGGCAAAAAAAATATTGTGAATGGTTTAACGATGAACAATGAATACCTATCTTAAAAGAGTAAAAATTTCGAAGAGTGATTTAGAAATTTAATCGTATAGATAGTTATATGTTTATTTTTTAATTAATGTTCCCACAAAAGTATTCATTTCTGTCTTAAACATTGTGTTGAAAATTGTTTGCCGTTGAATAAATATTTTAATTAGCTTTTACTACGGGCGACTGATAATGAAGTGTGAAAATTCAATAAAAACGGTGGAAATATGAAAAGGTAATTCCGATTTTTCCCATTACATAAAATGTTATTATAATATATATATTTAAAGTATTTATTATGTAATCTGTAGAATGAAAGTTATATTATTCGAAAAGTAGGTACTGTCTCTTAGATGTGCACACACAAAGGTGTTGACTTACAACTTTCGTTTAAATGATGTTATGTAAACGAACGTTTTTCGACATTAATTTTTTGCTCTTAAAACTTATTTTCAAAATTGCGTATTTTTTCCATACCTAGACGCTTTTTAATTTGTAAAAAAGACGTAAATATTGAAAAGTGTTGTAGGTGTTTTTAGTATGCATACTTATTATAAAAGGTAGGTAGGAAGGGTAGCATTAAATAAATGGAAATAGAGCTAGAATTGTCGTGAATTTTTTTCACCGATTTTCCTTTGGTTGCAAGTATTGCCAATGAACTACAATGCTATGTTTACCTTATTATGCCTCTTTTAAGAAAGTATGTATAGGCGCATATTTGAATATTTTCAAAATCAATTTAATGTGGTATTCGTTTGGGCTTCTTCAGATTTGCCCTCAGATTTCAGATTTCGTGTGCCTAATCGAACATAAAAACGTCACTTGATCTTTTTTGTGTTGATATTTGTGCGATTTGAATATGTGTAGTCTTGGACACTTTTCTAAGCTATTTCCATTCACTAGTTAAATTTTGTATTAAAACATAAGAAATATCTGTTCCGATTGATTTCTAAATATTTCTACATAAATAATTTACAATAATTCACCCGATGCAATGTCTTTCTTTGCTGGAGATACAATTCACTAAAAATGTTAACAATCTCCATCAGTTGTTGTCAAACTCAAGCGTGCTTGTATTAGTAAATCTGAGAAAATATCTAGATTCGCAAAAGTGCTTTAAAATCTGAAAAAGATTGCTTTTTGCTGTAGCAAACGAACATAAAAATTGCTCTGAGAGCAAAAAAAGTACTCTGAGAGCGCCCAATCGAATACCACATAAGATTATTTTTTAACCAATTTTTTAAGGAACATGTTCCTCGATGCTTGAATTTATAAAATTCAAGAGAAAGGATCAATTGAATATTGATTATGATTAAATAACAAAAAACGCAAAACACTTTTCAAACACAAATGTATATCTACATGCACCCTGTGCCCATACCTCAAGAAATGCATATGGCAGGCAAATGGCCGCTTTCTGACTCTAATTGGGATCCATTATCCAAAAAAAAAAAAAAACTTCCTGGAAAAATAAAAGTAACTAGCTCCGAAATAAAATTAAATATTATAAATCCTCAATATTTCTTGAGCGCGTGAGTTTTTGCCACTACAACTTATTGACATTCGTGGTAAAACTGATTGTCGTTGGAATATTTTCCTTTCGGATACGAAGAAATTCAATTATTAAAATCACATAATATTGCCTCCATTACCATTTCCATGACATTATGTTCGTTTAGGTATTTTACCATTCCCAGTAAAGAGGAAAGGTTATGTGTTTACGTTTTATTTGGTATAAATATTTCTCTTTCACATTTTCTTTTTCGTGTGAACCAACTTACAAACACATAAAAACAAAAGTGATTACACAAAAAGTGCGCACCATATTAATGAACAAAATTGTCAATATGATGGACACATTCACCAAATTGATGAAATTGGACGGCAATTTCGGTTCATCACATTGATGAATTTTTCATAACATTGATGAACAAAGTTGATGAATGATGAACACATTTTATAATTTTAAAATTTCTTCATATTGATGAAATCGGTTTCATCTTAGCAACGAAAAATTTCACTGGACTAAAATTAATGATTTTTTCATTCTATTGATGAATTTTTTCATTGCTATGATGTACCTTTTTTTTTCAGTGTAAGAATACTTCACCTCTCAAGCGATTGAATACTTGCCAAAATGTACAGTCGAATATTTTTTCGACGGCTCTTTCTTTTCGACATTTTCTTCAATATTGTTGCAATAAAATTCCCTCGCTATGATTTTGTGTTTAAAGTATTGTACTTTGAAAAAGAATGCGTGAGGCAAGACTTTCTTTTTAATCCAAAATTCGAAATCGAAATCTTGTCTATGGCTTTGTAGAAGAATTCGAGTCGAAGAATAGCGAAATGGCCGACGATTATAAGGCGAAGACGAAATAATTAAGCTTTGGGTTTTTTGCTGTGATTTTATTTCCATATTTGATTAGTAAGAGAGCTATTTAGTACACACGTTACTTCAGTTTTTTTTAAGTTTTAGTAAAATAGAAAATTTAGAAAATATGGCACACATTGGTTTTTAGGCGCTAATTTTAAAATGATTTGTTTGTATTCTGCAAAATTGTTATTATTCCGTACTAACAAGTATAGCATTTTAGTATCCTGAAATTAATGTAAATTTATCTTAACATTTGCAAAAAAAAACGCTGTAAATTGCGGCTTGCAATTTGGTAAGACTGGGCTCTTGAGGAATTCTTGAACGAGGCACTGCACCTCCCAAACAATAAATTATTTGTTGAGGCTATGTCATGGCATTTATGTTGGCCTCACACTTTGGAATCATTTTGCAGAATTTTGACGGGATTGTTCAACTACGCGCTGAATTTAGGGAAATTCGAAATTGCAGGTACATTACATTTCAAACACTTTTCAAAATTAAGGCGGTTTTGAAAAAAGGGCATGAAACTCTTTTAAGAACAATGACAGACGACCAGAAAGATTACATCTTTTAAAATTGCTACTCCCGAAAACTATGAAAGCAGTAGTAGATTGCTCTGGCATATATCGTCTATATAGCCGATTTTAGAAGGGAAAAATTGGCCCTAAATCGGCCAGCCAGTATGTCTTGGAGCTTCCTATGCTCACTTACAAGAAATCCTTCTCCGACGTAGCTCTCTACTTTGCTACAATATTTTACAAATGACATGCCACCAGCAATTGATACGAAGATCTACAATTGATCAATTGATTTTCTAAAAATGTAAAGACGAAGTCGTCTCTATTCAATAGGACATGTCAGAATTTATTAGGTGCTCTAGTTTTACTCATCATTGCGTAATTTTTGTTATCTACAATCTAGAAATCACCAGTATATAAACAAGTTTCAAAAGTTTTTGAGTAGTGAGGTACCTACCACTCGTAAATATCCAAAAGAGCCTAGATTAGAGGCGGGAGAGCCTTCAAGGGGCGCTGGCACTGCGGCTTCTTAAAGGAGGCTATTGTGAATAAAAGAACCTATGGTTTCCGCGTTCTATTTCGTCACCTTCATAAACAAGGCCAGCAACAAATGCTTCGCTGTTATTATAAACAGAAATGCGCGCTCTTCTGATTTCCTGTGCTTCTTCTTAGATCCTTGATTGCAAACCTTCACAATCTGATACTGCATAACAATACACGTTTCGCAAGATGCCACAACTTGGGTGTGTTACATTCATCCAAACCAAAACGATTCTACGCATATTGGCTAGTTCTTCCAAAACTATTGCATCAGTTGAACTCGCCCTCACTGTTTT
Source organism: Cheilosia vernalis (assembly GCA_949126925.1). Classification (NCBI taxonomy): domain Eukaryota; kingdom Metazoa; phylum Arthropoda; class Insecta; order Diptera; family Syrphidae; genus Cheilosia; species Cheilosia vernalis. The sequence continues at coordinate 119,768,222 of OX421358.1, forward strand.
TTCTACTACGCACTTTGTAAACAATCGCGCCCACGTTTCACATAAATCACTACATAGAGCCTAGACGCTCCGCCATCAATTTGTGGTGAGTAACTGCACAGTTAAGTAGGTAAATGTATTCGAATATGCTTTAAACTAAAAAATCATGTGATCGGAAAATAAATATTAATAAATGCGTCGCGCTATATTGTGCAACATGCAATTAAACTCGAGCATTAAAATTGGCTTTTAGCCCAGACATGAGCACGCATAAAATTGATACAGAAAAAAAATATATCTTCCGTTTACCGCTTTGATGCGCTGACGTAACACCCATAACAATAAGTGCAATGAACGTCAAGTCAATATCGGCCATGGAATAGCGTCATGCCGTGCCTATAGTTGAAAAAGAGAAATTGTTTTTATTCACACCTTCGCCATGTTGAACAGAATACAAGAAGTAACTTGATTGAATAATAGTTCAAATTAATGATCGCAGGTATACTAATTGAAATTGGCTACAGGAAATTTAGAAAATACCACCCATTGTCCGCATAGACAGATTTCGAATCTTTTCGAACACCATTCTTCATTTGGCAATTTGTTGCATCAACATACATCTTGATCGTGTCGTGTAGTCATTTGGAGTTTCTCATGTTGGCTGACGTAACATTACATGGCCCATTGATAAGACGGTATGTACTTGTTGTACTGCATCTTATGACTACAAGTGGTTGTAGCTGTATGCTCTTTAGCAAAATCGTAGCCATTTGCATAATACATTATGGTGATATTTGTTGTTGTTGTTTTTATTGTTTTGGCGGTTAATTTGCATTCATGTCGATGGCTGTAGTGGCGGAACGAATTATTGCATATTATTGGCGGTGGGGTCATTGGCCCCACGGCGAAAAATAATTACCCACAAATTAATTTTTATTTTATTTTTGTATTTTTTTTTTTTTTGCAAACAAAGAGCTTTGCGATGATGAATTCCCAGGTAGGTATGTGTCGGAAGTTACAATTGTTTTTTTTTTTGTAAAAAGAGCTTTTTAATTATTTTGTTTTAATTGTTCATCTTCTTATGGAGCGCATATATAAATTGGATCCAATTCGCTTCGTTTAATTGCCATAAAACAAATTAACAAGATTTAGAGAATTACCTAATGGAAACAGTCGATCAATTGTCTCAGCAAAGACGATTTGGAAACTCAATGTGGCCTTGCAGGAGCATCGACTTTGTGGTGTCAGTTTTACACTTTATCGAGGACGCCATTCAAGCGTAAACGTATCTGAATTCCAGAAGCAAGTTATTCTATTAAAAATGTTTACTCGTCCGCATATATTACAAAGTTCTGACAAAACTCTAATTAAATTGAGTTGCTGTCAATCAGGCAGAACACTCAAGATTACGAATTAATGTAAGTCCGAGGTACTCATGCGCGATACGATTAGAATCTGTTCTGTTCAACTGCAATTTATTCATATTTTACTACAGTTTTGCCGTATTTAGTTTTGTGCAAAGAACAAGGCTAGTTAATGAATTCAAGGTGATTATACAAACGCGGAGGCGATGAATCTCAATGTTGGCATTTTTTGCCCCTCGAAATGATACCCAACGATGCGTAGACTTTGGCACCATAAACAAATTAATTTGTTTAATTTATAACAGAGGACTGTGTTTTAACGGAGAAACGCATTTTCATAAAGGACGGTTTCTTAAATTCTCCGATATAGGTAAGCACTGCTATATGAAGGGTGTTTTTTTCTTTAGAGGTATAGAACTTTGAAATGAAATAAAAAGGAGATTATTTTATTTAAATTGACATGAAATTATTCCAAAGATAATCTTCTGGCATTATACTTTAAATATGATTTCAGTCTTATGACCCCCACGGCTGGCTCGGACGTAGTCTAATCTGGAGGTCCAATTTTCGATGACTTTTCCCAACATTTGTGGCAATAACGCGGTGAATGTTGTCATCCAAGTGGTCAATCCTTTCGGGCTTATCGCAAAATAGTCAAGCGGCGTTAAATCGCACGATCTTGGAGGCCAATTCACGGTTCCGCAACGTGAAACTATGCGGTTACAAAACGTTTCCTTTAATAAACAAATCAATTGTGGCACGAGCTGTCACACATCTGCCATCTTGTTGAAACAACAGCTCCTGCACATCATGGTTGATCAATTGATGAACGAAAAAGTCAGTAATCATGGCTCTATAGCGGTCACCATTGACTGTAACGTTTTGGCCAGCATCGTCCTTAAAGAATTACGGACCAATTATTCCACCAACATACACTTAAGGATTATCTTCACTCCAAATATGGCAGTTTTGTTTATTGACGTATCCATACAACCGAAAGTGAGTTTCATCGCTAAACAAAATTCGCTTATGAAAATTGACGTAGTGCGTCAGAACCATGATTTTCAAAATAAATTTGCACAATTTGGAAACGTTGTTCAGGCGTCAGTATATTCATGTTGAAATGCCAAACCTAACTCAAATAAATCACTTGACAGCTGACAAAATGTCCGCCAGTTAAAATAGTGTTGCCAACTTAAAGTTCTATATACACACAGAAAAAAAAATTGTAATGCCAACAATTTTCGTTGATTAAAATGAACCCATATATCAAAATTTTCGATTTAAGAATTATATTGCTGGCAATATTCTTAGAAAATAGTTATGGCAAGCATATTATTCTTAATCTGAATATTTGATTCTTGAAAAATTAAAAACAAGTTCTTCTTAAAAGAAATGATTGTTAAAGCAAGAACTTTTTGCTTTTAATTTTTTAAAAATCTCAAAATCCTTCGCTCAGCAACTTTTTTTTCTGATTGTACCTCTAAAAACACCCTCTATTTCGCTATATACGAGTATTTCAGAACTTCGCCTTGCCGTCGAGTTTTTGGAACCTTTTCAGAAAAGTGGGTATTAAAAGTGTTGCTCAATTGCTTTAACTTGTATATTTAGCTTAATCAGCTTTTTATTATCACCTAAAATCCAATTGAATTACATATAGGAGTAAAACAACCCGCGTTATCTTTCTCTTCTTTAGAATGAAGAACCAATCAATGAATGGGTTTTTCAATAAGGTAGCAATTTTCAGTAATTTCCAAACGATACTAGATCGTGAACTTCACCATCACTAAAATGTAAACATTGACTGACGTTTTACAGATCATAAAAGGGGCTGAAGGCTGCGCTGTTATAGAAATACATAAATCGTTGCCTCACAACCGTAGTTGTGAAGAAAATGATTCTTATATTCCTTTGGGAAGACGAGAGATGCCCTTTCAATGCCATGTACAGCAAGGCAATATTTTTGGCTTGGGCTTAAATTGAGATTGATTGAGAGAAAAAATAGACTATTTGGTTGAAAACATGTATTGTACACCAATTAGAATCTCTCCAATATGGTGAGAAAAAAGAATAAACTGCCGACCAACATTGTAATTCTGCTTCTTCTCGTAAGACCCGCTTGTAATTTAAACACGTCTAAACTTCACATTGTCAGAAATGCCGCCTCCTGCGAACTTCCAATTAAGCATTCCGCCCTAGCAGACATATCGTGACATTTTCTTAAGCACCTGGCGCTAAATCAGTTTCAGTTCAACGGACATAAACATTGACAAGCACCTACACCACCATGCTAATTGTGATTATTTATGCACCAAGCGATCTGAATATGTTCACTTAATTTCCTGACGCTTGTAAATGATTAATTAGCAACAGCAATCTCCGCAAAAGACACCTTTCATTGAACTTGTTAAACCAGCAGCAACAATGTCGAATCAACTATTTATGCAAAATGTATTCAAATTTTCTCCTTTCAGGCCCGATGAATTGGCTTTGCAAATATAAACTGCTGCTGCTCCTCCACCTCTTACACTCTGTCTGGGCGATTCACCGAGATGTCCCCACTATCGACTCGTCTGCCGGCAAACATCCTACATCCGAGGTGCCAAAACCCATCCCGCGTCAGAAGTTCGAAGAACTCGATGCGTCCTTCAGGGGGCCAAGGAAATTGAGCTTACGCGTTCGGAAGACTGCAAAGTCTCGTAGGCCTTCCCTAATCGATGTCGCACTACAAGTTGCAGCCAAAGAGGGACTAGACGCCATGACGAACCTCTACCAAAACATCGAACCAGAGATTGTTAAGAACGGTAAGTGCGTAAAGAGACATTTCTCGCTCAACAACGCTCATAGCTTTTCCCCATTTGAAGGACAACTCCTCGAGGACAACCACCCGGCCGCGCTGCTCTCGAAGTTCAGCGCACCCACAGAGGGCAGCCAACAAAGTGCAATGGCAGCGTTTGCAACTATAGCGGCGACTAAAGCTTTTCGGAGAAAGTGAGTATTCGCATTTGTTTAGGGGGCTCAAAGAATGGACCCTATTGAACGCAGTCTCAAGTCGCAAGCTTCCATATTAATCATCGTTAGATGTATCACAGCGCGATAATAATTGTTGAATAGATTTAAAGAAATCTCATTCGCGGTGCTACTTTCCCACTTGATTAGCTAGTTATTCTCCTCCGACGACAATTCAATTGAATTCGGTACTGAACACTACCATTGCGCACACGATACTCATGGTAAAGTCAACTTTCACTTTGACATTGAAAAGCGAACACAATGTGCCATGATTGCAATTATATCGCTGATGCCGGAGAGTTTGCCGGCCACTCGAATTTAATCCCGAACGGATCTTCTGGCTCGAGGCACACGAAACCACACTGGCATCGCTGCATATAGAGAGCAAATCAGGTCAGAGCGACAAATTGAAATGCGCGCACTCCGTGCAAACCGTGACCGTGAAAGTTGGAAATTTTTCAACTGGCTGCGCACACGGGAAACCAGATACATTTTCCGAAATCAGATTTGCATGCGCTATAATTGGAGAGTATAACGTTCGTATCAGCGCCGCTCACATATTCGGATGTGTAAGATGTGCTGCCGGCGCGGACTCTGATGGCAATGCACCCTCACTGGTCTCTGCTGATCTCTGAGAAAACGATCCGAGTGCGGATGCGGAGGTGTAAACTGTTAACTTTAAACTGCTCATAGATAAATACGCCGGTAAAATAAATGTTTAATTTAATAGACACTCGCATTTGGTACTTGACTTTTCTTTACGGGTATACTCGTAGTTGCATGTTGGTTGAGCTGCTTTCTTGCAGTAAGGAGAACTTTCTCTCCGTGGTACCGGATTAAGAGATGATGTAGTGACATGTTTTTTTTTTTTTTTTGTTGTTTTCTTGTCGTTGTCTTTCTTTCTCAGCTGATTAAGGAACAGGAATGTATCGTGTTGTAAGTCTTGTCACGGACTTAAACGAGCATTTGTTTTTTTTTTTTAATCTCGTTTGGAAGTAGCTAGTACTCGTATGCTGAAGAAAAGTCTGAAACGCTATTTCCGGTCAAAAAAAAAAAATGTTGGTGTGGAGGAATTGATTGATGTTGAAGAAACATTTAATATTTTTCACGCGGAAGCAGGATAGAATACAATTCGTTTTCCTTGCAAACGTGTTTCCGACTTTCGACTTCGTTATTAGGACTGCTTTGTTGAGGTATACGATCTTAGCAAAGCAAAGTAAAGTAGGATTTAGCACGCTGAAAATCCTTCTTGACTTCGTTTGATCGAAGGTAAAAAAAAATACGCCTATTGTTGATTTCAAATTTGAGGCAATTCTAAAACGTCATGCTTGCTCCTGTTTTTTGTCAGAATTTTGTTCATTTTACGTATAAATGTGGTTGAATTTTACTGACACAATTTTTCCGTTTGTACTTTCAAGGCGTGTTCTAAACTTTATACCTTAAGAAAGCCTAAAAGAAGAATAATAACGGCGTTAAAAGGCATGATTTGGGTAAACACGTTCATTGTCAGTAACCAGCCTAGAAATAATAAAGCCGATAACCCGTCTGTTGCCAGTAGTTCTTTTTGAGAATTCTCCTTCCACATTTTGTCGTGTTTTTAGCACGCTTACAATATTGGACTAAGGCCCTGGATATTATTAACTTTATGTCACAGCCTTACACCTGAAAACCTAACGGACCGAATATCAGCCTCATTTAAGTTGGCCGCTCCCTCGGATATTGGAAAGGTTTTAGTAAATCCTAACTTTTGGACGAAAAATAAACAGGAAGCCAAAAAAGCTGCCAGAAAACTCCAACCAACTAGTTTAGATCTTTAGTCTTTACTACAAAATACTGGTGGTCTAGGAACTATACTCCGCGATGTCCTGCTCTTCTCTTCATCTGGTCACTATGACATTATTGTATAGAGCAAATTCTTTGATCTGACATTTTAAAGACTTTCTATACCGCTTTTTTGGATTTTTTTTAATAAGGTGTCTGTCAGAGTTCCCCGACTTTTTCGTAAGACTACTACCTACCAGCTACGACTGCCATTTTGACAGCCTTTTCCATTCTTACTACAGAAGTAAAGGAACAGACAACAAAGCTATAATATCAAATCGAGTGAATGCATTCAGGTGCCCAAATCTCTTACGTAGACGTTCGATTGGTTGTTTTCTTTAATGTTTAATAGATCTTTTCCCTAACGATAATGCATTCGAGCACATTAGCCAAATTTAGTCAAACTTCGTTCCCTTACGCAAAAGTTGGGCAGAAAAGAGCCAAAAAAAGAAAACAAAACATTTCCCCTCCATAAAAAAAACTTGCAAGAAATTTCTTTGGGCTATTTCGTTATTCCTGACTGATGGTTGTCAAATGCTAATCTGTCACTGACTTTTTATTTAATTTCATTCAGATTTTGTACTTGTATAGCATTAAAATAGATATAAGAAGCAAAAGAATTTAACTTTTTAGTTTCTGGAATAAAATCAATTCAAATCTGGGTCTTTCATATGAATTTGTGCTTTGTTGTACTTTTATTTGAATATTCTCGCCTAAAAAAAATTATCATTTTTCAAATTTGTGGTTCATCGGGTTCCTTTTGTTTTTGATATGTATTTCATTTTGGTGAGCGAATCTCTCTCAATGAGAGAAATGTGACTTTTTGCCAATATTGAACCAGAAAGTAAGGGAACAGACCTAGTATAAACAATTTATTTTTGAAATTTGTTCGTTATGAACATACGTTTTAATTTAATTTTTAAATAATTTTATAATGTTTTAAAGATATTTTTGATATTTCCCCTTTATTATACAAATGCGTCAAAACTGTAGCTTTTCCCCTCAATCTGTGATCATTGGATATACTCTATACTTATGTCGATTTTGAATACGTTGGCTCGTAGGATTCAAATCGTGTCCTCTGTGAACGAGCAATACCTAAAAAAAATAAGAAATAATCGTATGTAGTTGGCGCACAGGTCTATTGGGTGGAACCTTGTGTCTAGCTTCTCAGCTAGTGATTGGAATGGCTGAATTAAGAAGCTCTTTCATGACGGTCAAACGTTCGCCAAATGTGGTGCATTGGAAGAACCTCAAGATGTGATTTGTGTTTTTTCCCGGATATCGAACTAAAACTGAATATAATTATAAAGCCCTTTATTTACATTGGCGAGGAAGTCATGTTCTTTTAGCCTAAATGATGCAAAAAAATCTGATGCTTGCCAGATTTTAATGCTTTTCATGCCAGTTTTTCAGTTGCTGATCCTCGTCGCGTGCTCAGTTTGCATTTCGTTGGCTTGATCGATCAGCAATTTCATCTACTATCGTGTTCTATTCAGATGGGTACTAATACCCTTTTCACACCTCACCGAAAACCGTGTTGCATTCGTCGATGCATTCACACCGAACACTAACAAGTTTTCGTTTGACGTTTCTATCATCAGCTGTGAGAAACTAGTAGTGAAACTTTTGTGCAAACTATTTTGGTTACAAATTTCAATCGCATTTATTAAAAAAAAATAACTCAGAGCATTTAAAACTAATGTGGTATTCGATTGGACTTCATCAGATTTGCCTTCAGATTCCAGATTTCGTCTGCCCAATCGAACACAAAAACGTCACTTGCTCTTTTTTGTATTGATATTCGTGCAATTTGAATATGTGTAGGTAGTCTTCGCCACTTTTCTAATCGAATTCCATTCACTGGTTAAATTTTATATTAATACACTAGAAATATTCGTCGTAATTTACAAAAATAGATTCACCCGATGCAATGCCTTTCTCTGTTGTAGAAAAAATCCACTAAAATGGAAACAAACTCCGCACCAGTTGTCAAACTCAAACGCACTTGGATTGGTTAATCTGAGAAAAAATCCAGATTCGAAAAAGTGCTCTGAAATCTGAAAAAGAATGCTTTTTTGTACCAAACGAACATACAAATTGCTCTGATAGCAAAAAAAAAAAGTGCTCTGTGAGCGCCCATTTGTTCGGTCAGCCTTTGTTGCCCAATTTGCTGGATATTACAAGAGGTGATTTATTTCAACAACCCAATGATTGGAAGTCTTGTTCGTGTCGGTGTTTTTGTGGAAAACGACTTTAAACGACTCGCTTTGAAAACTGAAATATGTGTGGGCAAACTCCTGTTTTGATGGGAGCCCGGTTTTCGGCTCGGTGTAAATAGGTTATGAGGATCGCATCAAACTCATTACTCATAGGGCCTTCTGAATAATCAATTTAAGCTTTCACCTTTAATATTTTGTAAGTCAGAATCGACAGTTTTATATAAAAAACTCCGCCATTGCGAGTCTGAAAAATGTAACATTCCATAAAAATGATTAATACCGCAATTTAGTAGGTTTCTTACTTGAGTTCTCGACGGGATACTTAGAAAAACATAGAGCGCCTTACCAATAATCATTTTTAACCTTCACACTAAATATTTCCTAGGTCACAATATGCAATTTTGTATGGAAAATTTCGCTTTTTTGAGTTCGAAAAACTTAGCCTGGACACTAAAAAAGATTATTGGTATCGCGGAGAACATTTGACAATATTCGATTTATTTTCAGTTTTAACTTGTGCAAATGTTTTTCAAATTTATATTTTATCCAGTGCCACTCTGTCATACAACATTTTACCGAGTAGTTCCATCTCCTTCTTTCCATTAGTTTTTACTACCCCTTGTAATTAAAAACACCAAAAAACGAAACAATCGAACCATTGAACAGTCCTTTGCCGCCGTTGGTGGCTCACACTTCTCTAAATTATTGATTACCACACACGTTATCTACTGGCATAAGCTGGTAGTCGAATGAATTTTTAACACACGAACCCTAATGAATGAAATCATGAAGTAACTACACTTTTAGTTGGCCAGTGTTGGACTGTCAACACTGAAGTTGGCTATTTTTAATTTCTAACAGAAAGGAAATTAGGTCAATCGGCCATAATTTTTAATAACTTAATCGTGCTAAAAGTACTAAACAATATGTAGGTAATGCAATAGCGTTTGAGTGAAACTTAAAGCGAACATACATCACGTTTCTTCGTTACGTATACTCGTACACGTTATAGATATAGACACACCGCGCGCCGGGTAATTTTCTTATGGACACATTTGCCGCTAGAAAATCATTAAGGTTGCAGCTTTGCAATTACCTACCCTCCACATGGGATTCATACCCAGTTCCACTAGCAAAACACACCCATATGGAAGACTTCGAGACTTCCTGCACACACTCTTTCTGTCATGTAATTCACTTCTCACTTGATCTAATCCTCTCTGAAAAAAAAAAAAAAAAAAAAAAAATTATGAAAACGAAATCAACCGACAAACAAGAACGCATTCACTTCGAGTTGCTGCAGCTTTCACTAACTACCATTAGTGGTGAAAGAGCAAGATGTTCACTATCTAAATGGAGAACCCGAGTTTCACTAATTAAATCCAATTCTGATCCGTCGCATCCATCAGATCGTTTAGAACCAGACTGACAAGTTCCGAATCGAGAACGAAACGAAAACGAAAGTTCAAGAGCACCGAGTCGAACCTAAGACCCACAAAGCATCGTTTAGAATCCCAAAACCGCATCCCAACTAAACCACATGAAGCAACCCCGCGCACTCGAAGCGGTGTTAAGTGGAAAATGTGATTTCCCACTTTCTCCTTCATTTTCCCTCCTATCGGCGTCGGAAAGTGCGGTTGGACTTTTTATAAATACGAGCGCACTCATGACTTTCGATTCACTTTTAGTCGAAATCTAGAGTCGTCATCGCGTCAACGCAACGCAATGCCTTGACTTGTAAAATTGATATACCGGTCGGCGAAGAAGAATTCGGTGCAAAGTGAGACCCTTTCGGTGTGTGTGCGGAGGCGCGCACATGTGTCCATAGAGTGCTAATTAGTTATGCAGACTGCATCGCGCTGATTGTGCAGGTATGCAGTGTTGGAGTGAACTGTGTGGCCTACTTAGGGACGCGTCGCCATGAAAGTGAAACTAAGACTTGTTGTGTGTTCTCCTCGTCCACAGTTACAAGGAATCAACAGTGTTGGGGCGGCAATCGCAATCGCAGAAGGTGTCGTTCCGGCGAACGCCACTAGAGGGCTTGTGTCCACCTAGAGAGCCACCGACATGCATGCCTGCCGCGCAGAGGTATCGCACTCACGACGGGACATGTAACAACCGGCGAAGACCTCGGTGGGGGTCGGCTCAGATGCCATTCAATCGGTTCCTCCCACCGGAATATGGCGACGGGGTGGATTCGATACGAGGATCTGTGGAAGGTGGCCCACTGTCATCGGCGAGGTTTGTCAGCCTCCTGGTGCATGGGGCGCGAGAAGGGGAAGCGCCGCTGACTCTGATGATTGCTCAGTGGGGACAGTTGCTGGATCACGACCTGACTTCGACTGCACAGCCAAGGTAAGGACTACGATATTTAGACAGAAACCCCGTTCACACTGCTTTTTTACTTGAAGGTCAATCAACGGATCGGTTCCGAGTTGCTGTGGAGCCAAGGACTTCCACCCGTCATGCTTTCCGATCAAGGTTCCTCTGGACGATCCATGGTTGGCGCCATTAAAGGTTCGTTGTTTGGAGTTCCTGCGCTCGGCGCCAGCTCAACGTAGAGACTGTGCTCTGTCTTGGCGGGAGCAGACCAACCAGGTCACGTCTTTTGTGGACGCCTCACCGATATACTCGAGCAGCGCGAAGACCTCGGACAACGCTCGGATCTTCCGCAATGGGCTGCTGGTGTTTGGTCGCGGCAATCCGACGGATGATGTCTGTATGCGGGGCGCCATAGCGCATCAGTGCATCCGATCGGGAGACGGCCGGAGCGGGGAGCAGCCCGGCTTGTTGGCACTTCACCACGTGTGGGTGGGCGAGCATAATCGGATCGCAATGGAGCTGAGTAACCTCAATCCGCATTGGAGTGACGAAAAGGTCTACCAAGAGACTAGGAGGATTATTGGAGCCCTCTTCCAGCACATAACCTTCCGCGAGTTTCTGCCGATCGTGCTGGGTCGTGAGGTGTGTAAGCTGTTCGACATAGAACTGGTGAGCAGCGGCTTTTACACTGGCTACGATCCGAATACGAACCCCTCCGTGTCGAACTCATTTGCGGCGGCGGCCTTTCGGTTTGGGCATTCCCTGGTGCAGAACACGTACATGCGCTGCGATCGCCATCACAACTTCATCAACAACAGTGAGTAAAGTTGAGTGTTATGAGAAATCCCTTCTAACAGCTTATTCCCTTCCTTAGATGTAACCCTTCACGAGGAGTTTCAACAGGGTGACATAGGAACCGCTGGCTCGCTTCATCGATTACTGCGCGGCTTGGCAACACAGAAGGCCCTGAAAAGGGACGAGTTTATAACGCCCGAACTCACCAATCACCTTTTTCAGACACCAGGTAGTTGCAACACAACCCACAGCAAGGCCATATTTTGAATTTTTCTTCCTAGGTTTCCCCTTCGGTCTCGACCTGGCGGCCATCAATATCCAAAGAGGCCGCGATCATGGCATAGCACCTTATACAACATGGCGCCAGCCATGTGGCCTGTCACCAATCACCTCGTGGGATGACTTGTCGGGGGTGGTCGGCCCAGAATCGGCAAAGCGGATCAGCCATGCCTACCGTAATGTCCACGATATCGATTTGTTTGTTGGTGGAATCGCGGAGCGTCCTGTGGTGGGGGGCCTAGTCGGGCCAACGTTCGCCTGCATCATTGCGCAGCAATTTAGTAACTCCCGAAAGGGTGATCGTTTCTGGTATGAGAATCCCGGTTTCGAGAGCTCCTTCACTCCGGCGCAGCTGCACTCCTTGCGACACGTGTCTTTATCGTCGGTTCTGTGTCGAGCTGTGGGCGGGGGAACCTTCCAACCGCACGTATTCATCCCTAGCGACGTGGCAGGCAACGATCGTGTCGAATGCGGCAAGGACCCCTTGGCACCGATAGACCTACGACCTTGGTTGGAACAAGATCCCTTCCTTACGATGAACCAACAGAAGGTCGACAGCCCGATTAGTCAAGACCTACCCACCCCAATGCAGGTGCAGGTGGCCAAGGAGCAGAAGGGCATCACTAATCGCCTGCACAACATCACAAAGGTTACGCATGTGGACTTCATTCCAAACGGCGCCATCGGCTTCCATCGAGTGCCGAACATGACAAAGATTCACGACAAACTAGACATAACGCAGAAGCTAGTGACACGACCAATGAACAAGCTTTTCCTAGGCATTAACAACAAGCTGGATAAGGGAAGGCTTCCGCTGAAAAAAATCCCCAAGCCGACGGCCAAGCGACCGAGTACGACTACACGACGAACCGTTGTCATCCACAATGTAGAAATTGAGCTGCGGAGCACAGCAGCTAAAGCGCAGAAGGGCAAGAAGAAAAAGACCGATAGGGATATTAACCGGGATATTGCCTCAGCGGCTCAAAATACCATATTGAAGGTAGCAGGAGTTGTCAGGTCTCAGATGAAAGCTGCTATCGAGGCATTGGAGCCAAGAGAAGATGAGAAAAGTGCAACCGAAACTACAACCGAGATCGAGAACTTTGACAACACGGACAAAACTGACTTTACAATTGACATACTAGCAGAGACTACAACGCAGGGACCGACTGCAACGCAAAAACAAACGCCCTCCCATACAACGACAGAACAATCTAAAACTAACAACAAAACCACACCGACACAGGCTGCTGACAACTCAAGCCAATCGTACAAGGACTTCCAAGCAATCATAGACTCGGCTCTCCAAGAACCGACAGATCAGTACATACGAGTACACCGCAGTCCAGTGTATGACAACTTCAAGGTCCGGGGCGTGGAGCTAAATACTCACCTGGACTTCAGTGATAAGCTGCGAACGTTGAAATTAGACAAATCCCCCTTCACAGGAAGACAACTGTCACAAAATCCATTCGACGCGACCGAGCCAAATACGACAAAAACAGACAACAGCACAATAGACTTCTCAGGGACGTTACGTAACGTAGAACTAAGACAATTTCAAGAACGACCAATCTACAACCGCCCACAGAAAGTCATCGTAGACGGACCGAACGCCGACCAGTACGAAATTGAAATAAACATCCGACAGACGAACCCTACAACGCCCAAAGGCAACAGTAACCAAGGACACTACAATACCGCCGACAAACGCTACGACATAAATGACCAACACGCTTACGACTACCAACAGCCGCAGCACAGTACGCCCAACCAAAACTACTATACGCAGTCGACTAGGGCACCCTATAAAGTGAGAACAAAACCACCGACCATCATCTACATAAACGAACATGACGAACGACCAACTACGACACGCCGACCTCCTGGATTCTTCCAGAACATAATCTCCTTTGCGACTAACGGTTTCAATGGCAATAAGCAAAATGCGGTCCCTACGAGTAGCCCCTTCCAGCATACCCCGAATAGGGTGGTAACTGGAACCGGTCACGATAGTGGCGCAAACTCTCCAACGTCACCTGGTAACTACCTGGGTTCATCGCACACACAGAACTCGGAAAACTATCTGAGCTCGCAACAGGTACAACCCTTCCCTCCACCTCACCAGCCGTACCCATATCCACCACCTAACTTTGCACCAACACAGGTCTTCCCACCACAAAGTTTACCTGGAGCGAACAGCTTTAGCACTGTCTCCAGCGCGGGTGGGGTGGCTCACGCTTCCAGTAGCGCAGTGAGTACGGGCCACTTTGGCGCCATAGTTGGTCAGGCAATCAGTTCGGGAAGTGACAGTACTTTTAGTTTCAATATTCGGCCTTCCTCGAGACCGCAACCGAATTTGGTCTCCCCTACTGGTATACGACCGAACTACGAACTTATACCGCCACGGCGAACTTCCCAGTATGCCAGTACACCTAGCTACGCCAACCCACCGAAGCCCATTTCGTCAGTGGAGAACTTCCACTACCCTCCGAACAGACAAGATCCATTCTCGAGTCATACAAGACGACCAGCACCTCCCTACTACAACGAGAGACCGACAAACGTGTACGACCCGGCTTACGACGAACTTGGACGATCCGAATTAAAAGTCGACGGAACTGACGACAAGACGAATGGTACGAAAGACGATGAAGACTTTGACAGTGCGGAGTACGACTACAATGACGACGACAATGACTCAAATGCCTCTGACAATGACGTTGACGACGAGCAACCGGCTCTGAAATTCGACAAAGACGGTTACCTAAGACCCGAACATATGACAGCTAATCTTTACAAAGAGCATTTGGCAAACAAAACCGACCTTAACGCAACGGAACTCGACGACAACTTTGTACTGCCAGTACTGAGGCAAGATGACATGTTTATAGAAACTCGGGTGACAGACGAGGTAACAAATCTCGTGAATGCCACTACCAACCCAACATTGTTTCCTGTCATCGAACAAAAGAGCTTGAGTAATGAGATTTTAGCCGAAGACTATGACGAAATGCTCACGGCCCGGACTTCATTTTTGGCCGCCCGAAACGCCGGCCTTGGGGAGAAACGAAGGAGGCCGGCAATTAATCTGCAAGTCGCTTTTGCCCCCATCGAAATCTTGACAAAGCCAGAGAGGTAAGTCGTTTACTACAATCTGTGTGGTAGATTAGTAACTTTTCCCCTTATTTAGGCCCGATAATTGGGTGATATTTGACACAGTGGAGGAGAAACCCCTGTTACCTGTTCAGCCCGATTATAATTCTGAAACGTTAATAGCAGACGAAGTGCCGCTGCCGTTTGATGAGCACAGAATGAGGCCAGTTGCGACATCGACTACAGAACAACCTGTCATCACTGACATTACAACAACTACTGACGAAACTACAAATGAACAAACAACAATGCAACTTGATGACGTGATAGTGACGGATCGTACGATACAGGAAGAAAATACGGAGAACGACAGACCACCCAACGAACCTACAGACAGATCAAACGACAGAATTGCACACTAACACAGAGCCATACTCACCAACAAATCTACACACAGAAGTCAACCTGACATGAATTTTCGTAGACCAAACTTATGTATAAGATAATTTATTTTTCATTCGTGTTCATTAAACTATTTATTCCAATTCATCTACACCATCATGCATTCTCCATAAAGAAAAGATATTAAAGTGTATAAAAACAAAAGAATGCAATTGTGTTTTTAATTAAAATTTAAAGAATTTAAAGACAGTAAAAACTCATCTCTTAGTAAACGTCAAGTAGGCCTTATGTCGCGTAGATCACAACCAGAGGCAAACGATACTGAGAGCTGAGGCTGATCTGCAATCATCTTGCCACTGGCCACCTCATTTTTAATAAAATTCGCCATTTTGTTTTCCTGTCGGTGTTATTTCAATTTAGAATCCGTGTGACATGCGAAAACATAAAAAAAAAGTAGAATAAATGCTGCCAACCTCTGCCAACCGTGGGGAAATGTGATAGAGTTCGAGAATACCATATTTTTGGATTACTGAATGCTATTGGTTAGTTATTATAAATTATAATATATCTTTATTTTATAAAGGCGAATAAAAGGCTCCGTCAAACAGAGCGCGTTTTAACGTCGCGTTTCACCGCCGCGTTTGACATTGGTAATGTAATACACTGCAATACATATCCCCTGTCACACAGAGCGCGTTTTGACGTTTTGAACGTCGCGTCAAATTCAACGCGGCGTTGAAACGCGGTGTTTTGAAAAGGTAACGCAAAATACAGAATTTTCACGATTTCAAATTTTTCCCGTATTTGGAATAAAACGCTGGAATGAAAAATATTCCGAGCTGCTTCACATTTTGCAAAAAGTGATGACAGATAAGGCAGCTAGAATTCTGTTTGACGTCCTCTAACGCGGCGGTAGGAACGTCGCAGTCAAATAATTTTACCGCGCGCCGCGTAAAATAATCTCACCGCTGCGTTAAAAACGCGCTCTGTTTGACGAAGCCTTAAATTAAATGTTTTATAGGTACATTAGAAAAACATTATGCCAAACATGGTTGCGTATATTCCGCTTTTGAATATCAAAAACTTTTGATTTCATGCGTAAATTTTTCTTAAATAACTGCTGAAGAAAAATTGCTCAAAAATATTTTTATTTTTCCTCACCCAGTCTACATTAGCCGTGTTTTTTCGAGCTTCGATCCCAGCAAAGCAAAGTAAAGAAGGATTTTCAGCACCCAATTACAACAACTTTTGCGAGTCTCGAAGTGTCAAAAATAGCGTAGTTGTATTAGCTTGCTAAAAATCTTACTTTACTTTGCTTTGCTGAGATCGAAGCTCAAAAAAACAGGCCTATTGTTAATTTTTCACAATATTTTAAGTAGGTACACTTATTTAAAAGAAAATACTATCCACACGTAAGGAATAATTTCGAATTTAACGGATAAAGTTCTACGAACGCTGACAACAACTTTGCCGACAGCGGAAGTTGCTCATATTTTTTGAGAGTGTGTCGGTGAGGCGGAATTTTTGAAGTTTGGAGACATTTTGTCAATATTTCTACGTATTAATACTAATGTGGTATTCGTTTGGGCTTCTTCAGATTTGCTCTCAGATTCCAGATTTCGTGTGGCTAATCGAACATAAAACTTGCTCTTGCTCTTTTTTGTGTTGATATTCGTGCGATTTGAATATGTGTAGTCTTCGACACTTTTCTAAGCGATTTCCATTCACTAGTTAAATTTTGTATTAAAACATTAGAAATAGCTGTTCCGATTGATTTCTAAATATATATACATAAATAATTTACACAAATAGATTCACCCGATGCAATGCCTTTCTTTGCTGGAGAAAAAATTCACTAAAAATATAAACAAACTCCATCAGTTGTCAAACTCAAACGCACTTGTATTGGTAAATCTGAGAAAATATCTAGATTCGCAAAAGTGCTCTGAAATCTGAAAAAGATTGCTTTTTCCTGTACCAAACGAACATAAAAATTGCCCTGAGAGCAAAAAAAGTGCTCTGAGAGCGCCCAATCGAATACCACATAACGCACCAAATCAAGGCACTTCCGTAAAAATGTTGCTTGTAGACAAAGCAAAGTCTCAGTATTGCCTCTGATCACAACATCACATCAGGTTGAGTGCCACTAGAAATATCGCTGTTCTGTTCCTTTAAATTATTGTTGAATTATTACATCTACCTAATTATTGAACGAAAATGCAAATTTAAAAAAAAATTGGATACGAATGAAATTGACAATGGCATTGGTAATATAACTATTTGTGCAGTTCATTACAAAAACTTTTGCTCTCTTTTCCGTAACGCAAAATAACAACAGAACAAAACGATCCGTCAAAAATTTTCAAGAAGTGGCGAATATTAACTGGGTGAGCTTAATTTTGACAGATGCCTACAAAGTATTATTCTGTAACAAAAATTGGATTTCTTAACTGCGTAGGTACCGCTCGGCATGATTTTATCAACATAATTTTGGCGAGAAGCCAACAATTTTGCTTAAATATGTAAGGATGAACACAAAAGGTAGGTACACGCGAGTTGGATCTCGTGCTATGAAACCATAAAATTCAATGATCCAAATAATGTGGATAAATTAAAAAAAATACCATCCTACTTACACTCGATCAAGAAAAATTCGTAAAACAAAAACCCTTCTAATCAGTTCTCTTTTTTATCCACCGCTACTGTCAGCAGTGTACAGTCAAAAAGCGAAAATTCAAAATTCAAATAAATCATTACTGAACGAACTTGCAGATAGCGCCACTTGTAGTACCGGATAAACAACGACTGTCATCAGCTGTCATCTTTCGTATCAAAATGCTACATTTGTGCGTTTGTGCACTGTCGTCGTTGATATAAAATTTTTCGATAGCAAAATTTGTTTATACGCCGAGAAAAAGTGAAAATTCTTTCCAAAAATGTTCACAAATCAATAGAAATCAATCAGATCAACAGCGCTAAAAGCAATGCGAAATGTTTTGCGAACTATATTTTGACTTTTGCTCAGTGTAAGTGTTGGTAGTACATAATAGTAAGTGCATTGCAAAGGGATTTTCATTTCGTTCACATTACCCTCTATCTGGTAACTAGGGGGGGATGAGATCCTGATTTTCATCAGCCAAGAGATGGAGTGTAACATTTTTTTCTTTTTCCTTTTTCACCCATTGCAGACAATATAGTTAACTTCAAAAATGGAGAATCGCTTTGGTGGAAGTATCTATGCGGAAACATCCTCGGATGAATTCCTCTCGGATAGTTCAGATGAAGATTCAGACGAATGCAGGGACCTGTCAACGTCGAGGTTATTTGAAACCGTGCCGTCAGCAACCGAAGAAGTAAATCTGCATCACAAGTTGCTGCAGAGAGAGGTAAGCGGAAGTTGCAAGCAGAGATACTTGTTGGACAGGTCCTAATGGTGGTGCGCGGAATTGATTTCTATTTTTAGAACACTGGACACTTTTCGGGCAATCCAAGATGTAAACAAGTGCAACGCGCATTTATTAAAGTGCCAAATAGACTAGGATTTTGTCTTAAGGATATTGTGCCGTATTGCTATTTACAGGGGTGAGTAAAACCATCGCCAACTTTTAGACTTGTATTTAATGCTTGCATTGCGATTTCTTTTGGCAGTACTAGGAGTTAGGTTTTGCACTCACAATGTGATTAAAGAAATTTTTTCCCTTCCGCAGTGTCGTCAAGTAGACAAACATCTATAATTATACCTAAATTAGGTCATGGTCATAAATAACGTGCTGACACAGTCTCTTATTTCACTGTTTACTCAGTTGGTCAGTCAGCGATAAGAGACAAGTCGTAAAAAATTGCTTCTCACTTAAGTTAGCAGTAAGGTAGGTACCGCGGTTGCATCGTTTATCAGTTGTTAGATAACCGACTAGCGACTTGTGCGCTTAGCAAACATTCATCTTGAACTTGCTTACAAGTTGTGTAAGAAAGATCTCAGGCGAATTGTGTCTGTTCAATTGTTCGCACATCGGCTCTGTTTGCTACGGCTTTCTTTTTCCATTTTCATAGAATTAAGGGACAACCCCAGTTTTATGTTGTTTTCGTTCCGCGGTACCTTTATGCCTGCACTTTGATAGATCTTGTTGTACTAGACGCGTGGATATTTGCGATTGTTCGCACTTTGCGATGCCTAGATATATTTTCCACGAATTGGGGGCGACTTTGAAATTTTAAACTGGTCGAAGCTTACACTGTTGGCTGTTGGTGTTCGCTGACTTAAATCAAAAACACTTTTTATGCTCCTCCCGTTTCAGCCATATGTTTATGGGCCTAAGCGCTTGCGGACAGTATCTACTTAGCTATAAGGTGTGCTGCAACGAGAGTTCGAATGCGAATGTTTATTACTTTAACATTGGATATAAGTACACGTAAGTAGATCAGCACTGACCAACGTAAGAACCAATCCTCATCAGGTTTTCTTTTAGATTATACTTCTGGATCTACCGACCCCACCAACCCCTGCGCAGATTCTTCAAGAGCTGTCTCTTCGACGACCATGGCGTTGATAATCTCAAAAGCGTCACCATGGCACAATGGGTCACCAACCCTCGGGTACTGATAGTACACGGGGCGGCAGAGAACGACAATGAAGATTCCTACCTAACGTATGTAAAAGTTCCTAAACTCGGTTGTTTGGATTGCAAAAAGCTGCGCGAATTCGATGAAGATGGATGTAAGTTGCAGCGTTCTTTCCAAACACAGATCTTAACCCATCTCCTCTTTAAGTTTCGCGGTGCGACGCCTTATGCATCAAGTGCAATCTGACAATACACACAAAATACTCAACAACAGAATCCGATCCAAAATTCAATCCACATATCAACTTGATATGCGCGGACAGAGTTGTCATCATTGCGAATGGATTCATCCACATGCTTCACGTGGACCTGGAGCAGCATACGGTCCACACTCCAAGTCATCAGCAACACGTGATAGCACAGACAACGACGACGACTTGTACGATAGCCGCAGGGACGACGGTACGCAGCACACCACCACATGAGGCACATACAACAGCGCCGGTGGAAAGAAGACAGCCGGCCTACTCTTGTCCCAGGTCGAGTGCAGTTGCGGCAGAAGAAACTCTTGGTTGTGATAATAAGAATAACATAGTCGCGCGTATAATCGCCGACTTCTCTGACATCGAAAACGAAGCTCAATCGGGCAGTGGGGAGAAGACGTCTCACCGAAGTGCCGAATCGGCAAAGGCGAAGAACTTTGACGAGCTGATATTCACCTGCGGTTTAAGTGCCGGAGCTGGTTCCTCGAACTCAAACAGCCAGACTTCGAACAGTGTCGCCGGCAGTAGCCAATCGAAAGTGAACCTGGTCAACCACCAGGCGAAGCGAAACCATCGAATCGTTACCAAGTCCTATCGCAATGGTGTGACTACTGTAGACCTGCAGGGCGCCAGTACGAGCGTCAGTGACAAGTCCAATGCCTACGAATTCTCGGAAGACAACGAAAAGTGCGAGAAGATCGGAACGTTCCGCAAACGTCGCCTGGCCGACAAGAAATACGAGTTCTCCGAGGACAATTCGGAGAACATCATTCCATTTACGAAAATTCGCATGACAACGCAACAACTGCTTCCAGCAGCGAGCCGCCTTCATCGCACAACTAGTCATTTTCATTCGCCATGCGTTTCACCTCCATCAACATCGTCGTCGCACTCATACGAGAATATCAGCGCCACTGTTCATCATTATCACGGATTTCGATCACCTTGCGGTTCACCAGTAGGGAACACGATGATGCGGTCACCTGGACACATCTTCCAGCAGCAAAAGTCTCCACCGTCGAACACGGGCCAACAAATGTTGAACTTTAAGCCGCTGACAACACTCTCTCCATTGCAAGTGTCCATGGCCAAGAGGAATCACTACGAGATTGGAAACATGTCGCCGACTCTGGTGCCGTTTCTGTCGCCCAGAAGGGAAGAACCCAAAGTGTTTGAGGTGCCTCTGCAAGGTGGCTTCGGTCAGGAGAAACCCACTTGCACAAAGAAGTTCAAGCGTCGCTATGTGGAGGAGGATGATGCGGCGTCGGTTATAACCAGCGAGGAGGGTACGTGTTGCTTTTTGCTACTCAGCTTCCCGTTTTACTTAAAATACTCATTTTCAGATGACTGCATCTCCCCAGGCTATCATACGTTACTGCCCGTAGAAGTACACGGATCGTGTTACTCCGACATGCAGATGATTTCCCAGATGTCCTACCAGAAGTTGAAGTGCCCGTCGGCGGTGATAACGCAGCACTCATTTGACTTGGAAACGTTCACCTACTATGTCATTAGCAACTTGTGTCAGAAGAACAACAAGACTTACGATGTCTTCTACGACTGGGCGTGTGAGCTCATCAATGTAAGTTGACTGACCTTACTATGAATTCATGTAATGTAACCCTGCTCCGATAGATATGCCCGCGCAGCAATTTAATTTGCTGTGTCCTAATGGCTCACTTCACAGCCCGTGATCAGCTACCTGCCACCAGTAAGAATTGCCTCAATTGCTCAAGGAACATCGACTGTGTCTTCCATCGCAAACAGTTCGAATGTCGAATCCTCTTCACATGGAACATGGAATTGGGCGAATGGGATGTGATTGACTACGGCGAGCTTCATGAATTCAATAGAATCTCTCAACACTACGACTGTGGCAGCACAAAATCGTCGAACATGTTTGGCGGCGGTCTCTCACAAACGGCCAAATCTCTGGCGCAAGACTTGGCCGCCAGTTTGGACAAACTACAGGATTTCTCGTCAAATCTTCGAGTTTGGGACTCGAATGTGAGCAAGACGAAGAGTTGTCTCACCGATTTGGACAACGTGATTGAATTCTTCCTTAAGCGCCCGCGTTATAGTGAGTAGTGTGCAGGCGCCACTACAGCCCTGCATCAGCTGAGATGTCCAACTGATGAGAAAAAGACTTTTTTTGTTTTTAATTAGGTTTTCTTTAGGTTTTTGTCAATGAAATGAAATGTGATTTGATTCGTATTTTTAAGTTTGTGCAACTCTGGCGCGCGATTTTATTTTCATGTAACTATCTTAATTCAGGGCACACAGTGAGAAAAGTATATATCGATCGAACATTCGGGCTTTTTTTATGTTGCCTACATGATCTATTTAGACCATTAATTTCTACGGTTTTATTGTTGTAAACCGTCGAAATCAATCATCTATATAGGTAATGTGGGTGGAATAAAAAACGCACAGTATGTGGTTTGTAGCCAAGTCGGTGAGTCTGTCGGGCTGTGCCCAATGTCTCATGTAGCTACGTCGCTGTAACACAAGGTCGTAGGGTTATTGTTTCATAGGCTAAACTGGTAGCTAAGGAAGTATCGATTGTATTTAGCTAAAATTTTGGGTTTTATTTGTTTGCAGTACCTGTTTTTAGAACTTTCCCACTCTTTTGTTTAACTTAAGCTAAAATACGTACGAGTTTCTATTAAGGAATACGAGTGAGATTTGCTGTATGACTGAAAGGAATTTCAGTGAACAAAATAAATATGATATTTGAAAGGAGACCGTGTTTTAATGGTTGGAAAGGTTGTATAAATGAGGTAGACAATGAATTTGTCGGATGGGCAAATGTCCAGGAGGACATCGTTAGTACCCGTGCGTTCTGTTCGTTCATTGTTACTGTTTGGTTTTCTTCCCCATGCAAAGTCCATTAAAAAACTGCAATCGTGAATTATTCCGACAATACTATTGATCCTTCGCTTTTTTAAATTATATCAGGAACCGATCGATAACTGGTTTCCCAGCAGGGAGTAATGAAACAGATTAACCCACCAAAACTGAAATCGATATCCATCTACACAGATGGATCTAAGATGGACTGTGGAATAGGTGCTGGAACTTTCTCTGAAGAGTTAAATATTCAACACTCAATCAGGTTGCCTGATCACAGTAGTGTCTTACAGGCGGAGGTTCTGGCAATTGCCGATATGGCGTTAATGTCAGCAATACCAAATAATGATATTGCCATATTTATCGACAGCCAGGCGGCTATAAAAGCAGTATCTGCTACTGAAATAAAATAAAAGCTAGTTCGCCGCTGCCGCGAAGAGCTTAAGGTTCTCTGCTCGCAGTACACCACTGGACATAGGGACAGCACCGACAACGAGAGGGCTGATGAACTGGCAAGAAATAGTTCTGCTATGGATCAAGATCGGGCGATTAAATTAATCAAACCAATACTCTTTAATCTCAGAGAGAGAGAGTGGAAAATAAGACCCGGATGATAGCCAACAACAGGTGCAAAGAATTTGCTACCTGTTAAATACCACGGAAGCTATGGCCGGAATATAATCCTAGTCGGACCAGCAAGCTTATGCGGTTTGATTGAACGTCGATGTATAAACTGGTAGGGGCCCCTAACGGATCACAACTTGCTAAGAAGCCACACAATGAAATTGAAACTCAAGAAAGAAGTACTCGAGGGCACAACCTCACTTCCTCTGTCAATGCCCAAGTCCCTGTCACTTAAAGAATAGATCACTTGGACGATATTAATTCCATGACATAGGTACATGAACTTTCAGATGTCTCTTTATCTAATCTTTACACTTTACAGGTTCATAAACACATCAGGATGGCTAGACCGAGAGGGATGGGTATTACAATGGGTCCACATGGAAATTAGTGAGGTGCGGCAGGACTCGCTCTGCTGTACCCACCCATAAACCTAACCTAACTAAAGGCAACATCAGCATAATGCGCCTAATCAACTTAACTAGAAAGCCACAGCTCTATAGAAAGCCAAAAATGCATTAGATATGCAGTGGTTCCCTTCTTTTCTCAGTTAAATTCGTAAAATAACGAGTTACAGTGAAATGCTTGGCTTCGTCTGGAACGCTCACGTGTGATGGTGTGCTGGGTGAAACGTTCTATTGACTCGAAGTCCCTTTGGAGGTATTGAGCTGGTGGTTGTTGAAGGTGGGAGGAATATCTCAAACATCGACACAACTCAATGACAGCTGGGTAGGTACCTACAACTGGAAGTTCTGTTCTGACAATGTTAAGTCGATTGGCAACAGACAGAGGTAAACTTTGAGGACATCAATGAATCCAATATACATTTATGTTGTTTGTAGGTATACGGCCAGGTGCAAAACATGAGTGATTTTCTCAGGTGGAGTAGGTATAAATGCAGTTCATGGGGGACTCAGAATTCAGCCTTCCATTTGTCTCCTAGAATAACCAAATCAATTTGCTGGTGTTATGTTTATTTGCTATTCAAAATTTATCTATTTTCCTTTCCCCACCCATATTTCTGGTCCACCCACTCCACAAAACATAATTGCAGTTAATCCCACTACCTCCTCTGCTCGGTTCAAATTTATGAATCGAATAACCCTTCACGAATGTGTTGAGGAGAAAATCAATTTAATTGCGTCCTGCATTTGTATGTCCTCTTTCTGTACAGACGTCGTACCTCGTACGTACCTGTTTATTAAAAAAAAAAATCGGAAAAGCCATGGGAAGTTGGAGGCAATTATATTGATCGACCGGTTTACCCGTAGGTACAGGCAAAGTTTTATTCAGGTTTTATGTACCCTGTAATGACGTGTTAATGAAAATGAATTTGAAATTATTGTGGTCAATAAATTGTCTGAACTTTGGACTGTAAACAATAATTTACGGGGCACTCACGGGTTATTAATATTGTATGAAAGACGTGCGTGATTTTTCTTTTTCAACAACTCCCGCTCATTTCCTAAGCATATAACTTCCTAGCTATATCAAAAGGCACAAGCACCCGCTGACACAGAAGTCGATTTATTAATTTTTAATTACTGCGTGTCTGTTCAACCATACGTCATGAGTTTGGGTGCTAAGTAAACGGATTAAATTAGGCACACATACGGATTCCCTGAAGTGTAAAAAGGGATAATAATTGTTTAGGCACGCAATGTAGGGATTTATTGGACTGACTTATGTTTATAAAATATGCTTGTCCGAAAAAAAAAAACACTTGACGAACGAAGCGAATTCAATCAAAAATGTAGCTAAACTTAAGCAGGATAGATCTACGTATACCTATACGCTATACCTACAATGGGCCTTACCAATAAACATTTTTAGTTTAAACTCAAAATTTTAGCAGTTCACGGTGGCTTATTTTCCATAAAAATTTTTGCAAATCGAGATAAATCATTTAGTAGTTCGGCGTAATATGTCCTATACATAGCGGTCCTTACTAATAATAAATTTTAAAATTTTAACCTTCACACTACATATTTCCTAGGTCACAATATGCAATTTCGTATGGAAAATTTCGGCATTGTGAGTTCGAAAAATTTAGCCTGAACACTACAAATGATTATTAGTAGTATCGCGGAGCATCTCCTGTGTCAGACGCACATGCTGGCAGGGCATTTTTTGTTAAACGACAATCATTTCAAATGATAGGTACCTATAACTATCGCTAGGGACTCTCAGACGAACTTTCGGGCGAACACAATCTAGGTACTCCTGGGTAATTTAAAGTGAATGAAATTCGAATTGTACATTTTGGATGGGTATGAATTATCTAAAGGCTGTCAACAAGAAACGACAAACATTTTTATAGTTTCGACTCAAAATTTTAGTAGTTCACGGCGGCTTTATTTTCCATACAAATTTTGCAATTGTGGGCTTCCGTAAATTTAAAGTCGAGACTAAAATTGGTTATTAGTACGGCGCAATATCGAAATAGAAGTCAAACGAAGAATAACTATATTATAACAATAATAACGATTGGAAAATTATTCGTACTATGTTCGCCCTTGTTTGAGTTTACTAGGTTTTATAGAAGAGGATTTAACGACATCAATGATGTAAAAAATAAAAAGAACTGTACGTTTGTTCGTTGAGAAAGATGGCGCAATATTAGAAAATGATCTTAATTTGGAGTGCTCAACCGAAAGCAGCTACAAAGTACTAATGGAAAAACAATTCCCACTCGAATCGAAGGACGAAACGTAAACTTCAAAAGGGCTTACAAAGGGCCTGATACAAAAGGTCTGTTCCTTTACTTTTAAATCTTACGAATTTTTACGAATTCTTACGAATTTTTACTCAATGCCGTTCCCTAACTCGAAAAATTCGTAAAAGAGAGCGTCGTCGAGAGAGCAAGATATTACCCCTCCACTGCGAGGGGGAAGTAATCAATATTTTTGAGTAGTCCTTGACTACAGATTTTTCTACTTGTGATTGCATGCGAATTCGTTTGAATACACTGTGATACACTGTGATTCACCATGAATACGCACAGAAAAGCTCCTTGAATACACGTGATTACTTCCCCCTCGCTCCACTGAGAATCTTACGAATTTTTACTCAACAAATTTCTTGGTGTAAGAAATTTGAAGGGCTGTCAGTCACCAAACAATTAACAGCTGATTTGAAATTTCTTGTAATATTTGACAATCGATTTTTTTTGTTTTGATTTTTTGCGTTCTATTAAAATAGTATCAACAGGTGGCAAAATAAATATTGAATGTTCTCCCCGAACATTCCATCGTATTGAAAATATTCTTTACCACTGCAATTTATGGAATTATTTATCTGTCATTTTTCATAGTTTACTACAAAAGCGTTCCCTAACTTATTCGTAAGTGTCTCTCTCTGTGAGAGAATTAATCCCCACCACTGCCATTTAAATTGTCTTTTCCATTCTTACTACAAAAGTAAGGGAACTGACCTAAAGTGTTACAAATATTACTTGCATTCTTAGCTTACAGGCTTTACACACCAAGCCCAAAACCGGGTTATCGCCAAAACACACAAAAACTTCATCGAAAACAGAAGTTTTCCCATACATATTTCAGTTTTCAAAATGAGTCGTTTACACTAGTTCTCCACGAAAACTAGAGATGTAACGGATATCCGGTTAGTATCCGTTATCCGGCTATCCGGCCACTTTTTTTCTATCCGGCCGGATTGCCGGATAGAGAGTAAGTATTCGGCGAATACCGGATAGGTAAAATAGAACATAAAAACAAGAAGTCGATTGAAAAAGTATTTTTTTTTATTAACAGTACTTAAACAAGTAACAAAATTAGTACTTATAATTGAAGGCAGATTATGATGAATAAAAATTATTTTTTCTGCATTAACCGGTAAAAGACCTTCACAAATTTTGCTAAAATTGGGAACTGTTGATGATTAGCTGACCGCCATGTAAGGGTCGATATTCCGGTCAGTCCGAACTTTTTTTTTAAAAAAAGTTCAAGATCAGTCGCAGTATCATTTTTTTGAACTAGAATGCATCGCTATGAAGGTATTCTGCTCTCGACAGTATATATTATATATTCGGCCGCCGGATAATCGGCTATCCGGCCAAAGTGTATGCCGAATATCCGGTATCCGGTATTTTGCAAAATCACTATCCGTTACATCTCTAACGAAAACACCACGAAAACGACTTACAATCGTTGGGTTGTTAGAACAAATAAACCTTTTGCAATATCCAGCAAAACGGCTGATTGAACAAATGTCACAACTCACAAATTAAAATTAACCTTTTGCAATATCCAGCAAAATGGCTGACCGAACAAAGGTCACAAATTAAAATCATTTTCGACACTTAATTGATGGGCTAATATTATTTTGAAATGCACTGAATTCATTTTGTTTGTTAATTAATGCGATCGAAATTTGTAACCACAAAAGTTTGCACCGAAGTTTAACGACTAGTGTCTCAGCTGATTGAAACGTCAAACGAAAAAGAGTTAGTGGTCGGTTTCAATGCATCGACGAGCTTTCGAGGAAAACGCGGTTTTGGACTTGGTGTGAAAAGCCTATTATCACTTAAAAGGACGGAGCGGCTGTAAAAATAAAACAAACCTACGGGTTTATATTCAAAATATGTATGTACAAACAAAATGTTTTATGTTTTTTTTTTTTTTGTATTTTATTTATTTCGTCTCGTTCTCCTTCTCCTCAGTATTATTGCAAATTTATCATAGTAAACAAAATTTTAGTTTGTTTGCTTTCACCAGCTCGAATAGAGCAAGTATTGCTTTTTGTTTTGGTTCACAAACTTGCTTGTTTTTTTTTTGTTCTTCTGCAATTTATTATTATTTTACAATTTATGTAGCTATTTTTAATTTTTATATTTTATTTAGCTCTTTCACTAATGGCTGAACTTAAAGACCCGTTAGACACATTAAAAAAAACTTAAA
Source organism: Cheilosia vernalis (assembly GCA_949126925.1). Classification (NCBI taxonomy): domain Eukaryota; kingdom Metazoa; phylum Arthropoda; class Insecta; order Diptera; family Syrphidae; genus Cheilosia; species Cheilosia vernalis. The sequence continues at coordinate 119,796,726 of OX421358.1, forward strand.
AATAAGAAAGTTTTTTTTTTTAATCTTTAGCCCTTGTGTATAAAAAGTGATAAAAAATAAATAAATAATAATTAACAACAAATTAAGAAAATTCCTTCTCAACTGCATTAATGATTATTATTTTTTCTTCGTTATATGATTTTTTTTTTTCAAAAGTGATTTACAAGTACCAATGCTTTGCATTTGGGTTTTGTTGAAAAGAAATTTAATGTGTGTGTTTTTTTTTTTCGATTATATGTTTTACATTTTTACAATTTGTTATTTTGGTTTCGATTGCTTGATGAATGGCTGTCTGAAATTCGCCAAATTTTTTTGTTTTGAACTTTGAACATGAAAAATATTTTTATTTTTCTTTTATAGGTAGGTACTTATAAACAAACTGAATCACACATTATTAAAACAAAAAAAAAAAAAAAAATACAGATACATATATTTAAGTAGATAGTAATGTTTGTATTTTCATGGAATACCCTTCCTGCTATTGAATGAATACAAAAAGTATGTAATGCTCTACCTTACACCGTAAAGATTGTGTGTGTTCGTGTTTTTTTTTTTTTTTTTTTTTTAAATTATTTCTCTTTTCCGTTTTTTCCTTGTATGCAAATTAACAAAAGAAATGTTGATGCCTTTGCTGCTAGTATCTATGCGGATTTGTTTTTGGTTTTTCTTTTCGAATGATTTATAGTTGATTATAATTTAAATATATTTTTTCTTGTTATGAAGAAATTTACAACAACATTATTACAACTTTTGCTCTTAATTTAGTTTCTATGAATGAATTTTCTCTTTTGTTTCAATTTTACTTTCTTACAGATTGATTCTTTGTATAGTTTTGGATTCGCTTTTGATTTTAGTTTTTTTGCAACGATTTTTTTTTTTTTGTAGCAGAGTTATTTTTGCTTTTCTATACAATCACTATTAGTTATTTTAAGTCTAAATGTAATCTTTTTTTTTTTTTAAACAACTAAAAAACAAAAAAAAAATGAAAATAAAAATAAAAACGAATCGAAAATTATAATAATTTTAATTAAAAAAAAAATATATATATGCATATATTTATAATTAATTACGAAAAATAAAAATAAATTAATATTATTTTTGAATTTTCCTCTGTGTTAGTCCCGTAGTCGTATGACCATTCGTCGTGATCGCTAAGCCATTTTTGTGTACTCCATTGGAGAGGCTGCCGTTAAGACTGCCGTTGGCACTGCCGTTCATCGCTGATTTAACGCCATTCGTTTGCGTCTTTTCGTACGGTGACTTTGTGCCATTGCAATGACCATTGGCGATAGCCTTTTCTGTTGCTGGTGCATTGGCATCACCGTTGCAATGACCGTTCGCTTCGGCGGCTATGTAGCTTTTGTCGCGCCTTTGTAAAACGAACATAAGAAGGTTTTTGTACTGCTGCATGGCGCATAAGGAGAAAAAAACAAATCAAAGCATCATTAGAAAATGTTTTTTAAAAACCAAATTGTAGTAAAATTTAATTTAAGATATTCGTGGTGTTTTTTGAGAAACCTGGGCCCATGTTCTGTAATTTTAGCAATGATATAAATTTATCACTAAAACTATTGGAAAACATGTTCCTTGTCAATGCTAGAATTTATTGCATGAGCTATAGAACATGGGCCCTGGCTGTATTTTTTCATTTGCGAGTTTTAATTACCAAAAAAAAAAATTTTTTTTTATGTCTAGAGCTTTATTTAAATAGTAAAGTGTTAGATCAAGTTTTAAGCTTGATTATGGATTTAGTAAGTCGACAACGGGCTGACATTTTCGACGCAGTTTTAATTGGCATATTCACATGAACAGTTGACGTTTATAGTATACAATTTCGTGACTGAGTAACTAAGTTGTCAGTTCGTATTACAGCTGACGTAGGCACAGAAACATTCTAGCTTCTACGTCCAGGGTAAACTTAATCCAATCAAGTCGGCTTTGTATAAGTGTTTTTGGCTAATAAGTTTTCTTTTGTAAATAAACCCAAGTATGACACAAAATACTTTTTAGGATAAAATGCCAAAAATTCTGTTGAGTAGTTTGGTCAAAAACATGTGTTTGCAGACCAATTCTAGGGAAACTCTTTCTATTTGGAGAATAAAGATCACGACAAGTGCTGTTAAATCTGTATATTCATTAGGAACGGGTCGCAATTAATTCTAAAAATCACAGTGCATGGGGTTGTATCCGCCAGCTATTACATAAATCAAAAACCGACCATTTTAGTCTCAAAACCTATTTTTGTATAGATACATAGGTACGTGTCTAGTATCACCCCAACAATTTCATAAATTATCCCCTATTTAAAAGTGGAACATCCTTCCGAAACTTTACACATTTATTCCGGCGTTTTAAGCCCATAAGTGTTCATGTCAACAATCCGACCGAGCACACTATCGTGACAATTAACCCATGCATGCTAAGCACAAAATGCTTACGATATCCTTGTTTCACCGCACCAATACATGCTATAATTAGGTGTGGTACTAGTACGGATAATGCAACCCAACTTTTGCACAATCTAATCTACTTAAATATTACCAACTGGGTCAAGCATTAAATTGCCCATTTGCACGATTATTTTCATTGTGTCTTCTTTCACAGCACCACAAGTTCAGACACCAAGTCTGCAATATCTCATCCGTGTATGGCATATTTTCAGCAGTTAATCAAGAGTGCCCCAGCGTTACCCAAAACCAATGAGCAATCCAATAGCTTTTACGAGTATAGTGCGTCATATTGTAACCTAAAAACGTGGACTTTGTTCAAACGGTTAGTTCCACTACCATGTTCTGAGTGCGTAGGTATCTGCTTCCCAAAAAATAAATCACATAACATCTTAATGCGGCATAGATTCAGCTCATTATCAATCGGTTTCGTCATCAAAATTCTTTTTACCAAATATTCACTATCTCCTCACATTGTGAACGGGGGAAAATAGGTAAAAATATGTGAAAGTTATTACATCATCAAAATCGCGATGGCTTGCCACCTTTTCTTCGATTTTAGAGACGGTGTATGGTTTTGTTAGAGTAAAATATTCGTCATCTACGAATCGAATATGTATTGTGTTATTGAATCATTGGTATAGCACAGCGCATGTACCGCACAATGCTTCTGATGTGCATTGTCGACAGTCGATTATAGTATAGATATTGTAAAGTGCGATTATTCGAAATTCATACTGTCGTCGATAAGTTGTTTCGCAAAGCTTATTTGACGTCTTCTTATCACTCACCGAAAACTAAGTTTGCACACAATTCAACCAATTCGACCGTGTGACAAACACAAATACACGCGTCAATTTGGTATTCATAAAGTATCTTTATCGCGTAATAATCGTATATTTGCGTAAATAATGGATATCGGTTTCTTCAACTTAACATTGAAAAGGAAAAATATTTCACAAGATGTCTCGTTGAACGAAGTTTTTTTTTTAATATCACATGAACTTATCTTAACATGGAAGAAACTATGTTTCAAAAGAAGTCTCTTTGAATAGATTTTGGAATTTGCCACAAACTGAATCAAATAACGAAGAGAAAAGGCGTTAACTGGATAACTGGTTGCATATACATAATACAGACACAAACGGGTGTAGTTTCTTCCCTTTTGGATCGACTTAGGTGGTATCGAATGAGCTGATAAGGAGTGGGTATAACTGGGCATTAATATTTGCTTACTAGAAGCTTTTTTGATTTATGAACTGTGCTAATGGACTTTGTCCATGGTGGAAAGTAACCCCTATTAAAAGGTTTCCCTTAAATGCTGGGTAGTTTCGTAAACAATAAAAAAGTTTTGCAACAATTCTTCTGCAGTAAAAACAAATATTACGAGAAGTTTCGTTATCTGACATGTATTTTAATAGCAGCGTTAAACAAAAATAATCAGATTGTGGAACCTTAATAATTCAATGAAAATAATTTCAGAAACATCTCTTTAGAGCCCACACAGGGCGGACCTGGTTCTCATGTTTCTCACTTAAAATGGTGGTCGATAACCCAAAACTTGATAAATTGTCCTAAAAACGATATAATCAGCAGCAATTTCAAGCACTTACATAATATGATCGAACGATCCGATTATTGACTCAGTTGAGTTATTGACTGAATTATTTTACTGATCGCGTTCCCGATAACAAAACTGAAACTCCTCGAGATATTTTTAAGGGAACTAACAAATAAATACCTGCTCAAAACAGGTGTTAATTGATTGAATTAGATATCACTGGCGGTGATTGGCCTTTGATATGACACTGATCTGACAGTGATCTGACACTGATCTAATACTGGTTTGGCATACACGAAGCATACTCTGAACAGTTTGGTAATAACATGATGAGTAATATGAGGTGTGGGCTCCCTGAAACTACTCCGAAAAATGTTTTCGGTAAAGTGGCAATTCACCCCAACAAGTACGACAACAAACCTGTCATCAACCGAAACTAGTTTGTCTTTTTCTTTTGTAAGGAATTAGTTTGCTACCTAACCAGTAATTCAGAAATACAACTGAGATTTAGACGTTGAAACAGTTTAGGTGGTAAAACTGATTTGTGTAAAAACTACATATAATTTATATGGTGATGTTGGATGTAAGCTTTTGAAAAGCGCATAAATTAAAATAATTTCGTTTTAATTTTCCACAAAAGAAAACAGTCCCTAAAATCATTCACTCATATTTCTATCGAATAAAATCATTCCTACCTATAGACAGTTAAAAAAGTTTTGTGTTAGGTATCCAGAAGGCTACGGACCTGTGAAGTTTACTTTACTTTTTTCAATAAAATGTTGTATTACAGTAATCAGAAAAATAGTAAGTAAGTTAAAATTATTTTGCGTAGATACATCAACCTGCCACCCAAAGTAAAATCCATAAGAAGTAAATTCCACCTGACGGGTTCATTCATTCATTAAATGGATAAATTTCTATTAAAAAATATGACATGAAATATATAAACGCTGTCATAAATCAGAATTACTCGAACGTTTCCAGTTTTATTTTCCATGTAATCATATTTCATAACAAAATATTATTTACAGATAATGCCCTAAAATAAAGGCATTGAAGGAAACGGCGGTACGAGGTAAGAGTATATAATGCATTCTTGAACCACCCAAAAAAAAAATACCCACATGTCATCTCGGACTGTAATCTCATTTGTCGTATGTGTCATTCGAACACTTATAAGTATAAAGGCTAGTATGTTGTTCCAAAAGAGCTAAAATAAAGCGCCTCTTCAATGCTTCTCTCCACCACTTCGCTAAATGTTCGCTTAATTTTGACAGCGGAACTTCCGTCAAAAAACAAAAATGTGTTGGCACAGCTGATTGACTTGCTGTTTTTAGTCGCTTGGTACTCTCTAAATTCTAAAAGAAATTAAATTAACACCAACAAAGTTTTTTGTGTTGAACTAACAATTCTCCATAGGTACCTACAGTTAATTTGCTTTTGTTTGAAATTTTCTCTGATTTGTCTAAATTTAGCTGTGGGAAAATGTATTTTGCATTAATACGCTTACTTAAATTCTGTGGAGAGTTTTCGTACAGCGGCTAACAAATTTAGATTTTACTGCGTACTGCTTGCTTAACTGCTTTGCTTAATTTTGTCTTTGGAAAATTTTTTGTATGTGGGCTTAATTTAATCGCGAGCAGCATACTAGGCTTGAGGTGTTAAAACCGAATCCATTTATGTTTATTTTTCATTTTTCAATTGTCCACGGGGCGTATACGTAACACAATTTCTAATGTCATGATGAAGTTATTAATTTCAGGTGGGAGAAACAGGAAAAAACTCACAACTAACGCTTGCAGATCTAGTCTGAGGAGAGTTGTAAATTAAGAAGGTGTTGTCAAACACATATAGTTTTTTCAATATTCATCTAGTGCCAATATTTATCGCTCTTTCTACTTGTTTCGCTGATCGAAGGTTTGTATACTGAAAATTTACCCGCATCAGGGAAAGATACCGCCTGAATGAAAAACAAGTAGAAACTGAATGAAGAGATTACAGTCTTAAAAAGAATTTGGAACAACGCAATACAATACAAGATTAAATACTAACAAATTTACGCTGAAGTAAAACTCTACCTTCAACTTTCAACAGCTAGCAAGATTGTAGTTATCATTTCATTCACATTTGTATTATTGCTGTCCTGAAACTGTGTCAAATGCTTATCAGGTAGGTGAGAACGAAATATCCAAAAGTTAATCAGTTGAGTGTCTATCGATTTTCCCATTGAAAAAGTTATCGACTTCGGTTCCCAGTTCGGAAGTGGTTGTTGAATTTATATTTGTTAGGTTAGACGATAAGATCACTTGTAAATGAATTATGCTACAGCTATGGGTTACACTTTCTGCGACTGATCACAGGGAAATATTAGCTTAAAAGTTTTATACTTGAAAGATTTGACTGTAGAATTTTACGATTACTAGCAATGAGAATAGTATTTTTCTCTGTGTTACATTTGCAAACATATTTAAAAACTAATTTCCACGTTTTGTTAGTAAACTACTGGCGCGGGGCATATTACAATTCTTACTATTGTGACTGTTAAATCTGACAACCAAATCAGCATTGATCTTGTAACTTTCTTGTTACAAATACGATGGTACACTTTCGTATTAGGGGCCACTGAGACATTTAACATGAAGCTCCACCTTTGCAAGTCTCACAAATTATCACTGAATGTGTTAATTTGTTTTACAGAAATCTGTCACAGTTGTGGAATTCCACTTGAGCTACCAACTGCATTTTATTTGAGTCCTCTTAAGAATAGAACCCACAATTAAATGAGCGATTTAGATCTTTAGCTTTTTGGGCCATTTTTTTTTCACTTCACAACTTCTGTAAACCGTTCTAATTTTGAATGGAACCTGAACTTAAATACGAATGAGCGAAATAACATCTCTGTTGGCAATTAAAATCCCACAAAACAAAAACCACCAAAATCATGATACATATGTCAAAATAAATAGAAAATTGCCAAATAATATAAGTACAAACCCTTCGGTTGCCCTTGTACGTCGATTTGTAGAATTCATTGAACAGGAAGAAGAACATAACAGCATGCATACCGATCCACCAAACGAACGCTTTCGGGTAATTGCACTCGATGAACAACAATTGGAAGGCATGAACCATAATCGCAACAAATTGAATCTGCGAATAAATAAATAAGTAAATAAAAATAATTCATCAACGAAAAGACAACAACAAGACATACCATTTGCAGAGTGGTGAGATACCTCTTCCACCACAAGTACTTTTGGTATTGTGGACCCATGGCAGCGAATAAGTAGTATGTGTACATAACAATGTGAACGAATGTGTTGAGGAGTCCGAAGAACGTACTATGACCACCTGTAAAATGTAAAAGTGTACAATTAATATTTAATCAGTTTGCTTTATGGAGTGTGACACGAAATTGTTGTCTCTGCGCTCTGCTACTGATGTTTCAGTTCTGCAAATATTTGGCGTCGGAGTGCGAGTTAACAATTTATTACATGCAACATATACCGACGACGCAATGTTGTTGCATCACAATACTCAGCGAAGTATGAGGAAAATAATTAGGAAATTTAATATTTTTACCATTGGTTGGTTTTGGTTGGAATTTATTTTACATTGGAATTTCGTTGTATTTACGAAAGAGTATAGGTGTCTTTCTTATATTTAACAGTATATAAAATCGCCTGACTGCATGAATTTGTGCACTCATCTTTCCGACTATTCAAACAAACAAATTTTGCAAAATTTCTTAAAACACGAGTCCATTGCCTTACATTGTCTCAAAAGTGCACCATCATTCATACAGTATTCTGAACAAAACTGCAACCACTTCATTTTACACAAACAAATCAATGATAAGACATAGACGTTGATGTCATTTCAACACCTAAACCCGCCCAAATCAATTAACACGTTTGCGAATTTCGCAGCACAGTCAACTCGTAAGTACCTATACTTGTTATTCATTGTTATCGTCATATTAACAAAACCGCTAAAAAAATAAAACGTATCTACTTCAGAAAATATTATCACAAACATCTACCATATTGTTGTTGTCAATTTTGTAATCCAGTAAATACCCCTATAATGGTCATACATCATTACGTTAAATATTTGCAAAATGAAACCAGTTTCGGCGGCAGATTTGCTAAATCATTATGGATTTTGTGGAAAAATGCCAATTGCTTGGTGGAGAAAGGAGATTATTAACATACCTGGAGTAAATTTGACACCAAACCAAACAGACATTGGCATACATCCGTGATGAATTACATGTAAAGTTGTGACTTGGCTAGTCTTCTTTCTTAACACGAAGAAAATCTAGGGAAAAAACAAAAACAAGTTAGAGCAAAGAAGAAAGACAATCATGAATAAAGAGTATTTTGGATTAGCATAAATTAAGAACGTCACGCTGGCAGGTGTCAGTTAACTTTCGATCAGGTTTAAAAGAGGTTTTGCATTTGAGAATTCATTGACCTATCCCACAGTACAGTTGGAGAAGTTTCGATAAAGCTCAAAATTCGTCGAGAGCCGTTTTTAAGACACCAACCAGAGCGATGTCATTCCGCAAGACCAATAACAACCGTTTCGAATACATTTTGTAGCCGTAGGATCGTTAGAATCGTAGGACTCTAAGGCGACATTTGGTGACCGTTGTGTTAATGTCAATGTATGTAGAGCAAGAAACAGTCGCAAAGATCCGTCGCAGCCAATTTCACTATATATTTTTTGCAGAATAGTTCCAAAATTGCAACAGAATCTCTTGAAAATAACTTAACGAAAAGCATTTTTGAATTCCGGAAGACAAAGGAAATTATGGGAACAGAAAATATACTTCTTAGTTCTTCCTCGTTTTCGTTATACACTATTCGCAAAGCGCCTAGGAAGCAGAGTAGATTAAATTGCATAGTTTTATATGCTTTTTCACACCGAACCGAAACCCGTGTTTTCGCGAAAACTTTCGAAAACTTCTACGAAAACAGAAGTTTTCCCGCATTATTTCAGTTTTCAAAACAAGTCGTTTAAACTCTTTTTCCACGAAAACGACTTCCAATCTTTGGGTTGTTGAAACAAATACACCTTTTGCAATATTCAGCAAATTCAGCGGAATGGCTGACCCAACAAATATCACAACTTAAAATCGTTTTCTACAATTATTAATTGATGGGCTAATATTATTTTGAAATGCTCTAAATTCATTTTGTTTGTTAATTAAGGCGATCGAAATTTTTAACCACAAAAGTTTGCACCGAAGTTTGACGACTAGTGTCTCACAGCTGATTCAAGCGTCAAACGAACACACTAGTTGGTGGTGTGTTAATGCATCGACGAGTTTTCGAGGAAAACACGGTTAAAAATCATTTTCATTCAAGGAACATTGGTTTTTGAGAGAACCACTCAAATGCACCCTTGCACCTTTAGCTCTTCGGGTTTTATATTTTTATTTTATTTCTCTAGATTGTTTACATTATTGTATGTAGAAACATCGACTTTTTTCTCACTCTGAGGTTATTATTTTAATTTTTCTGGGGAATCTTTCTACACTAACTAGCCACGAGCATCATCGAGCATCATTTGACAACACACCTTTAAAAATAATAATTGGGTTTCACACGCAAAATGGTATTTTTACCATAGAAAGAATATAAGAAAATAAAAAATTACAGTGAAAGAGCTTTACTTGAATTTTTACATGAAACGAAAATTTCTTTCGTTTTGTGAAGCATACAAAAATAAATAAAAAATGAAATGTAGATACACATCAAAGTCAATCGTTGTGTTTTTTTGTGGCTTTTCTGAAAATTGTGGAAATGCCTTTGGTTCTCGAAGTTAAAGGATGCAAGACGTTCGTGCAAGTGAAAACGATTAAACGTTTTCATCTCACAGAATTCCAGCTATGGTAAACACTGTCGTTATCTCAGGACTTTTTCCTATATTGAATGAAACTATTCAGAAAAAGAAGACAATCTGAAAACGATTCGAACCTCCTACAGGCAGAAAAAATTCTCTTCTAAGTTGCACAAGTGGTAGCTTGATCTTCCTATGCGAATAATTGTTTTTATTTTATTTGATTTTCTTGATTTTCAGCTAAGTTCGTTAAAAGAATTTGGGCCACCTTTCTCATCACATAGTTCAGATAAAACTCTTGAAATTTGGTAAAAGCAGTATACGTTTATACATTCAATAAAATTGGTTTGCTATTTGTACTCACCGTGTCCATGAATTCTGTGAACTTTGAAAAGTAGTACCACCAGCACGCGTGCACCATCTAAATGTGTTCCCGTAAAAAAAGGAACATTCCAGAAAATATTAATATTAATATTAATTTGTAAAAATAAAAACAATTTATGTGTAAATTATACAAAAAATGTATATAAAAATTCACATCACAAAATTGAGTAAATTAAATAAAAAAATTGTAACTTAAAACTCATTAAAAAACAAAATCAATGTCGAAATTGTTTTGAATATGACATTAAACTGCAGCTCTCTCGAAAGTTTTTTTTTAGTTTGTTGGTTTTTTTAATCAAAAACTGAAAATAAATTATATTTTTCTTTCATTAAACGAAGAAAAAAAACATAATTCTGATTTTTTTGTAAATTTTGTTTTCTCCAAAAGCAGTTAGTACGAATACAATGATTTCCATTTGATTACAAGCAGAAGCGCTTTACGCCTGTATTTCAGATTATTAATTTTTTTTCTAATTATCTATACGAGAGCGATTTAGATTTGTTTAGTACTTATAGAATGTATTTCCATAATTGTTATTTACGCCACTTAAAAACAAAAACATATTTCCATATGTTAATGCGTCTAAAAGCCATTTTCTAAAAAAGTACTTCCTCAATACCCAGTTAATTTGTTAGTGACTCTTAACCGTTCTTTTTATGTTTAAAGAAAAAAATAAATTATAAACATTTAAAAGAATATATAATAAAGTAAATAAAAAAAAAGAAAATATTTAAATAAATTGATGTACCACACATATATCTGTTACCACATACCCTTAATGTTCTAGGGTTATTACTATAGTCAACTGGCTGACATCGGAAGTTATAATGTCCCGTTAGCCAACCGGAAAAAGCTATCTGTAATTGTAAAAAAAGTAAAAGAACAATGTTTTTTTTTTTTTTTATTATCTTGATGTGGGTATCGTCGTTCGGTGGGTTGTTGTTTTTTTTTTTGTCTGTCAATGAGTGCTTTTGTAGTTGTTGTTGGTATTGGTGGTGGGGGTTGTTTTACATATAGTATGTGTGAATGCAGGTAAATCTCTCTTCCATTTCTGGTTCTACGAACTAATTGCATTATATTTTTATTTGACTGAATGTGGGTCCTTTCTGGCTGGCTTCGTCGACTTTTATCTTTACTTCGCCGTGACATATATAACAGCCAACTGGACAAGTTTGCTGCGTTTAAAAGTATTTCAAATGCCATTTTGATGCATCAAATATATTATAAATATAATAATATATTATAAAGATTTAAGCGAAGGTAAAAATTTGTAGAGCAAAGTAAGGCACGGATCTGATGGACAAGAAGTTTCAAATTTAAATGTACAAATTGGGCAAGTATGAATTTACAGGCAGATTGTGGGAACAAATTTTTGGAGAATGTATTTATTTTATTTTTGAACCGCAATGCAAAAATGCAGTGGTTTTGAAAATTATTCGGTTTTTTTTAGAAGCTGTTGGTCATTTCAACAAGAAAAGGCGCACACATTGGGCCAACTATCCGAGGAAGCTTTGTAAAATGTGTCTTCACAACCACGGCAGAAAGTATTTCGTTTGACAGACTGTCGGAGATACCCTTAGGGAGATTTTAAAGATCCATCCTTTGAAGGCACCCAAAAGAGATATAAGCGCGCTAGAATCTCAATCCCATCTGATGTTATAATGACGAGGCTGAAACTTTTGTTGTGTAAGAGATACGCATCAGAAGAGTTGCCGCTCAAAAATTAACGTTGGGCTATGTCGATACATTTTTGATTCAAAGCATGGTGCTGTGGGCAAAGAAACAGAAAGAAGAACAACTTAGGCCACAATCGCAGTAGGCTGTGTTTTGTTTATTACATTCGTTACTTTAAATAAAGTTTCGTTATTTTCATAGCATCACTAGTATTAATAGTCAAATAAAATCTGACTCACCGAAACCCATTTTTTTGCATACAAAATGTGATTTCAAAAACAATCAAGCTAGGTTTCTTCCCAAGGATTAAGCCTTTTGAAGGACTTCATCATTTTACAAAATATTTTGAGTTTCCATCTTAATATAATATAATTCTACTGTACGTGTGTAAGTCACTGAACTCCTCGTAAATGGATGGACCGATTTGAATGTTTTTTTTTGTATGCGTTTGGGGGCGCCTTGGATGGTTTATCAGCCTGGCAGATGGCGCTGCTATGGGTTCGCTAGTAGTTTATAAAAGCAATTAGTATATAGGTAAACAAACCAAATAATTAAAAGGTTTTCATAGATGTAAGGAAAGTCTTCCTTCCTTCACGCAAGACGTCGAAACTTCTTGCCCATCATACGTTTTATAAAAAAGACACTGTTTCACTGAAAACCAAAAAAGCTATATACACCACTAATCTACTTCTTAAAAGCAACATTAAACATAAAAAGCTGTACCTGTCTCTGGCGAACGACCCAAGACAAAATAACTGAAACAAAATTTTAAACAAATTGAGATATACATAAGACTTAGGGCCAATTTTTCAATTCTCTTCCGACACAATTTTTACAATAAGTTTTTGTTGTTAATATTTTTTTTAAAGCAAACTTTAGAAAAATCGGCCCGTCGAAAAAAAGCGACCTCGTTTTATTACTGGTGAAAATAATGCGAATGTGCTAATGAATATGTAGAAAACAAAAGAATATACAAATACATAAAAAATAAATTATTTTTTAATATACACAACACACAGACGAAAATGATTGATGAACTATTCTATAATATCATTTCTGTCTGAAGGAAATTCTTAATTTAGTAAAAATAAAGAAACAACTCTCTTGTATCTGTCATAAAAAATAATACTTTTAGCTGTTCTTTTGTTTCGTATGGCTTCTAAGTGAAATGAATTTTAATGTGTATGTACTATATATAATGAGAATTATAAAAACAAATTTCTATTACATGTACTTAATTAGTTTTTGTTTCTATAGCAGTATTGACCTTTTTTTAGGACGTTTTGCTAAAAAAATCGGTGTAAGTGTTGGTAATTGTGTTAACAAAAAAAAAAAATCTACGTGTGTTTGCCAATAATGTTCTTAAATTTTGGTTAAAAACACTTAATTAATTGCCAATTAGTTACGTTTTTAATTAGGGGAAAACCATTTTTAAAACGTATAACTTGAAAAAGACAGAGCGATAGTAAGTGAAATTTTTTTTTAAGTGTTGTTAAGAATTAAAGGATTTTTTTGCGACTATTTCTTTTATTCTTGTTCATCTCCCTATGAGATGGGTTCATAATATGTTCTTTATAGATTTACTTCGAGAGTGCGCAGATACGCGAAATGTAATTAATGCCTCGTTATTTTCAAGTGCGTAATTTATATATTTTTTAAAATTTTTTTTTTCAACCAATTGGAGGCGTAATTTAATTTGTTTGTAATCTGTTCGCACTTACTCTCCTAGCCGTTGGACTATCACTATAATCCACTGGTTGACATCTAAGGCTATAATGACCCCACCAGCCGCCCATTAATGACTAAAAAATTGAATGATTGGATAAAAAAAAAATAATAAAACTTTGAAGAATCCAAACAAGTGAAAAGAAGAAAGGATATTAATATATATATTTTTTTTATTCTTGGCTGTTTCCTATAGGATATTCTATTTATTTTTTTCATAATTAAAAATGAATAGGTCTCGTTGCATGTAGGTACACATATTTTATGATTTTTTTTGCCATTTTTTTTTATTAAATCCTTGCTATAAAAAAACATACAAATGTAGAATTGCATTATTAGTTCTTAGGTAGAAGCCAAAAGAGGATCGTATTGAGATTAGTTGCGCGATGAAGATGATTGTACTTACCTCGTAAAACAGCCATGCGCTAAATATCACTTGTACTAGATTATAAACTATTAGTGTGTTTTGGAGGTGGAATGGCTTGCGATTTTCCATTAATCTAGGTCCTAAAACCTGAAAGAAACAAAAACAGAAATCGGTTTTATTTCGCGTTAATAAAATAAAATACGTGATGATAATTGATGCTGTACCAATAATATGAGCACATGCACTATTTGGAAATGTAGACTCGAAGTGACACTCAAATAGCTATACTTTTCGAAAACAAAACGCATGATGTTGACAAAAATGCATAATACTCGTATATAGAGTTAACACAACCATACTGAAGTTGGTGGCAATTGACGTTTTGGTCTGTACAGATATCTAGTAGTGCACATTTATGGTAAGTCCAAATCATCACTTTCGAATATCCACTCGCAAAAATAATCACCCACATGTCTGACAGATAGCAGCAACATACAGTACATTGTGTTCATATGGGCATGCTGATAAAACCTAGAACGTTCGAACACCCTTAATTGTAGTCTTCTAATCACCAGAAGCCATGCATTTAGTCATCTCGCAAAATTTTTAGTCTGCCAAATAGGTACATTCCATGAAACAACATATTTCTTGCTTAGCTTGTCATACGGTAGATAAGATATTTTTGACCACAGGTATGAATGACAAATGAAATGATTCAATTTTTGTTTATATCCAGTCTTATCTGCTGGTACTGCGCGTCAGACTTAGGAGTACCTACATAAGTACTAGCCGACATCGAGTAGCCAATGTGTGATAAGAAAAATTTAATGCTTTCTGTACAAAGGCGAAAACGCTTTTACCATTATGGACTGAAACACTTTCTAGTTGAAGGAAAAACCGCTTAGCCATTTCTAAAGCAGAGGCAGAGATACAAAATGTGTTTTTTTTCGCCAAAAAAACTTGAAACACTTGATTCACCATTATGTCAGCTACCAATGACCAATTTGTTGTGCGTGATCGACTTGCAGCGTGGGCATCGATAAAAAAACATTTTTTTTAACTTCACAACGAAAAGAAGTAGACGAAAATCCTCATCGGCAGTCAGCTTAAAAGCGTCCTCCTAAACTCCTGCCAATTTCAACAGCAATCACACAAATAACTTAACTTCCATTCCCGACGAAAGACTGAAATAAGTGGCCCCTTGCTCGTTGTAGCATTACCAGATTAAAATCTAGTACCTTATAGCAGACATTGAAGCCGTACCCATACCCGGTCCGACCGACGTGCAGTGAAGGTGTTGGAGTGTTCATTGTGAGCAGAGTAATTCCTGTGCGGTTTTTTCCTGATTTTCATTGATAAACTGTCCGATAGTATATTCGACGCCAAGTTTCGTAGAATGAGATAGAATCTTTGTCATGCAAACAAAATATATTTCAAAATAGCTTCATTTTATGAACTAAGTGCGAATGTGCGTGTACATACCTTGACAAGGTAAACATATGTTAGACATGCGGCTAATGTTGGAAACGGTGATGACATCATTGGCCAATCCTTTGTCCTGGAATCTGGAAATAAAAAAATAAAAAAATTAAATACAAATAGAAACAAAATGTGAATTAATTGCTAAATTTCATCTAAAAGATTAGATACCTATGTTGTTTTTTTATTGACTCGTGTTAGGTGTTAATTGAGATAAGTTGAATGACTTGATGGAACTAGGAAATACTCATTTCATATACTTGAGGTGTTAAGCATGACTGTGTAGCATTGTGTCTACAAATTGGTAGATTCTACTGCTACTTTTGGATAACCAAGGCGTACTTTGTTAGAAAAGGTGTGATTTAACTTGCCCTTGCGATTAGTTTCTGTTAATGAGATCTGCTGTTGTTGTTGACAACATTTCAAGTAGGTAGTTGTAAAAATGATCATTTAGCACATCACAGATGGTGATACCGACACCTATGTTAGCCAAGGTCAAGGTCAGTCGTTTTTTTTTTCTCTCACAGGGGTAAAAAACATTCAGCTTATAACTTCTGATCACACAATATACGAGTATCAGCAATTGAGTGCAGTACCTGTCTCAGAATTACTGTATGTAACAGGAAATTGTAAAGCTTGAGGTAGGTAGTAACTTTTTTAAGTGCTGCGGTACAATTTTTCTACCTCAATATAATTTTTAAAAGAAGGGAGTTATTTCTCTGAAGATGAGACGCGCCTTAAGTGGCATTAAATTACAAAATTTGCCTTCAAACTTCAGTACTTCACTTGATCTTCTTTTATATACAACTTTATAGAAATTGAAAAAAAAAAAAAAAATAACTGTCACAATTTTGAATTCAGCAACCATTGATAAAGGTAGATATCAATTTCATAAAATAATTAGTTTAGAAATGTTTGGGTTGGAATTGTTGTTATTTCGAAGTAAACCAACTCAAGCTCCTTGAAGTTATTTTTTGAATAATTCTGACAGTTAATAGCTAGATATACACTACAAATCGACTGCCATTGGAAAGGCTGTTTTTCTCTGTCAGTAATTGAAACTAACACTCCTTGATAGACGTATCAAACGTATACAACCGATATCTGTTCGATCTTATCTAAGCCCAATAAAACTAACAGCCACTTCAGAAGACAGTTTCTGTTAAAAACGACCAGCATTTAAAGAGAAAGTTTAGTGCGACACAGTCGTGCATATGCCGCCGATTAGATCATAATCGAGACAGTTAAAATTATGGGTTCTACTAATAAAGGGTGCTTTTTTTTAAGCTATAGAATTTTAAGTTGGCAAAACTGCTTTGTTTTGTTTTATGTTGTGTGTTGGCGGCCAATTTGTCAGCTGTCAAATGATTTATTTTTAGTTTGGTTTGGCATTTCAACATGAACAGACTGACATCAGAACAACGCTTCCAAATTGTGCAAATTTATTTTGAAAATCATGGTTCTGTTCGAAAAACGTATCGTGCACTACGCCAATATTTATAAGCGAATTTTGTTTAGCGATGAAGCTCACTTTCGGTTGCATGAATACGTCAATAAACAAAACTGCCGTATTTGGAGTGATGATAATCCTCAAGTGTATGTTGAGACGCCATCACATCCACAAAAACTGATTTTTGGGTGTGCTTTATGGGCTGGAGGAATAATTGGTCCGTACTTCTTTAAAAACGATGTTGGCCAGGACGTTACAGTCAATGGTAAACGCTATAGAGCCAGGATTACTGACCTTTTCGTTCATCAAATGAACAACCATCATGGGCAGGAGCTGTGATTTCAACAAGATGGCACAACATGTCACACAGGACACAGCTCGTGGCACAATTGATATATTGAAAGAAACATTTGGTAATCACATAGTTTCACGTTGCGGACTTGTAAATTTGCCTTCAAGATCGTGCGATTTAACGACACTTGACTATTTTCTATATGTGAAGTCGCTAGTCCACGCCGATAAGCCTGAAACGGTTGACCACTTGGAGCATAACATTCGCCGCGTTATTGTCGATATACGGCTTCAAATGTTGGAAAAAGTCATCGAAAATTATACATTCAGATTAGACTACGTCCGAGCCAGTCGTGGCGGTCATATGCGAAGAAATCATATTTAAATTATAATGCCGTCTGTGTTTTATTCCATTTCAAAGTTCTATAGGTGCCTACCTCCAAAAAAAATCCCTTTAGCTGGAATTTTCTCAACTCTGAATGTATTCGAAAAAATGGTTTGTTTCTTTGGATCACATTAATACTGCTGATAGAAAAAATTTCAATTTATCTGACATAACAGAGGACTTAATGGACAACATTAGGCTTTCATTTCACTTGAATTGGCGATCTCATTTCAAAGGCAAGAGAGTTTAAAATTTTCGGAAATCGGATATTACAATCTTCCACACTTTTATGATTTCATTAAAATTATTTCAAAAATACAACAAAAAATCCTTTCAGTAATCAGTACAGTCTAGAACTACTTAAAAACGTGTTATCCTTGAACGAATAATATACCTTAGGGAATTTTTGTGGGTTCCCAGACATACAAAAAACGCTTATCTAGTTGTGCCCCCGATTTGTAATAGACTATGGACTGAAACAAATAATGATATAATCGAATAATTTCTTGTAATATTTTGAGTATCAATCCTTTCACAGGTATCCAGCTCATTCTTCCCAGAACTCCTTACGATTAAAAAGATCGCTGCAATCATTATTTTGTGATAATAGTCAACTCATGTAGTGGGAAATTCATTTCCTCATTCGAACACCAAATGGACCTCGGTCAATTAAAATATTTCCAACGCAATTATAGTAGTTAAACTTGAATTACAAGTGATGCTGTTATTTTTTTTTCGAAGCTATGCCAACGCAAATCGTTATTCCTGCGCCACGACTAATGCATGCTTATTTTGCTAATATTTGCACTTTATAAAAATCGATCAATCGTGACCATGTCATTATGCAATTATTGACGTTCAACACTCGTTTTAAACAAATCAAACACAATCCATTAGATTGCTATTCACTTGGTGTCAAAAAGCCGAAACTCTCAGATTCAATTGACTGCTCAGCATCTTACTCCTCGAACCTGACCTTCAGTGCACATGAAGAGAATGCTTGTGAGGTTGGTGGGGAGATGAAATAACAGCAACAAGCTACATCAACATCGCCCGAAGTGTAAACCTAACAATTGCTGTCTAATTAATTTCTGAAAGCACATAATCTTCATTAGAGCACACAATTATTCAACGTTACTCCGAGTGTCTGTAAGTAATCAAATTGGCATGTGGCAGTTAATCAAGCCAGGATATATGAGGCAACAACATGACAAAGAGCAAGTGGTTGATTGTGTGTTTGCAATGGTTATGTTGTATTGCCTTGTTTCTCTTTTACCAAATTTCGGATTGTCTGATCGAACAAGTCGAGGAAAAAAGTCAAACCCAAGGTAGTCGGGAAATCCCTCACTAATTGGGAAGTTGTTATTGTTTTGATTTTCCGATTAAACAAGTGGCAGTTTGTTGTGAAACAAATCAAGGTACTCATAGTGAAGTAGAGAAGATTAATGGGAGGACGATGCATTGTGACTATCACTGTGGGTGGCACCCACTTTTGTTGATAAGATCTGCAATTCATATCTTACATTCCTATTCAGCGGAAATCGCACTAACTATGGAACACTACTTCTGTAGTGAACCAATTTATTGGGTGACTATCGACTATACAGCGGCTGCGATTGCTATACCTGTCAGCATGGGGGAGTTAATAATGATTACATTTACTTAAATTAATTTGTGGTTAAATTGTTTAGTTTTTGTTCACAATTTTGTATTTTTCAATGGAAAGCCAATTCTATTTTGGACGAGTTAGGTATGTCCTCGCACTGATACCAAATTGTCTCTGTCTTGTAGGCCGACTGATTTTTTGACAAATATCACGACTCACGTCATTCATAAACAACTACATAATACAAAAACCCAGCACAGTATAATTGTTTCTCTATTTTTCGTTACTCAGCCCTTATTTTGTTGGCGTGTCGTTGTAACGTAATACTCGGTTCTCTGGATTTTAGTGAACATAAAAAGAAAATAACTACTTCCTCCAAGTAACGGGTGATTTTATAGCTGGTTTGGTTTTGGCAACACTGGTTTTGACAGCTGACGTGTGTTTAGTACCTTGTGTCACTGTCAAACAGCTTCAGTTTGCTTTGCAATTTAACCATGGATCGTCTTACAAATGAACAACGCTTGCAAATTATTGAATTTTACTATCAAAATTCGTGCTCGGTTCGAAATGTTCATTTTCGCTTTTTTATCGAAAAATTGTGTTCAGCGATGAGGCTCATTTTTGGTTGAATGGGTACGTAAATAAGCAAAATTGCCGCATTTGGAGTGAAGATCAGCCAGAAGCATTGCAACAGCTACCAATGCATCCCGAAAAAGCCACTGTTTGGTGCGGTTTATGGGCCGGCGGCATTATTGGGCCATATTTCTTCAAAGATGATGCGAATCGCAGCGTTACTGTCAATGGTGAACGCTACCGAGCGATGATAACAAACTTTTTTTTGCCCGAAATGGAAGTTCTTGACTTGCATGATATGTGGTTTCAACAAGACGGTGCCACATGCCACACAGCACGCGAAAAAATGGCGCAATTGCGAGGCGAGTTTGGTGAACAGTTAATTTCACGTTGCGGGCCGGTCAATTGGCCGCCTAGATCGTGCGATTTGACACCACTAGATTATTTTTTGTGGGGGTATGTCAAGGCTAATGTGCATAGGGACAAGCCCGCTTCGATTGACGCACTGGAA
The DNA here is from genome assembly GCA_949126925.1 of Cheilosia vernalis. Lineage (NCBI taxonomy): Eukaryota > Metazoa > Arthropoda > Insecta > Diptera > Syrphidae > Cheilosia > Cheilosia vernalis. The sequence continues at coordinate 119,817,027 of OX421358.1, forward strand.
GCCAACATCCATGCATTCATTCGTGAGATACCGGCCGATATGTGTGAAAGAGTATGCCAAAATTGGACTCAGCGGATGGGCTACCTGAGACGCAGCCGCGGTCAACATTTGCATGAAATTATCTCTAAACATTAAATTGCAAGGTTCAAACTATCGATTCAAATAAATATTTCATTCATTTTTTCGAATTTTTTGAGTTTTTTTTTTTTTAAAAAGTTCTAAACCTCTTAAAAAATCACCCGTTATATTCATGCTTTCGAAAGCCTACATTTTAATTATTAACAAACATCAAAACAGTCAAAACAATAGTTAATTCTCAACAGTAAAGCGACCCTTAATATAGCCTCCACTCCACAGAATATATTTCTAATCAAGACTGGTATCTACATTTTAATAAGCATTTGCCCACAGAATCAAGCGTGAAATAAATCAAAGTCGGCCAAGTGGAATACCGCGCTCATAACAATTAACTTAAGAATGTAAAAGGGCGTGCAACTCTTGTTGTGCAGTGGTGGAGGTGAAGGTGTATCCACCCCCTTTTTTGCAAATCACTTGAACGTGTTGCATATCACACCCAACATTTATATAGTCGCATACCTTATACGTTACACAATTTTCTACTGTATATAGCCTTTTCCAATAATTTAATGAATTTTCTAATTCATTTCGATTAAGTATTCCAAACTCAGACAGCAGATGAATGGAATCGCTTAAACATTGCGATTATCTGCGGCATATTAATGACTTGATAAAGATTTACGAACAAATTAGATCTACGAATATGACAAAGGAGATACTCGTACATACAGTTGATGGTAGTTTGTCCGCTGAGAAGGCTTAATTGCTTTTGTATGTTGGAAAGAATGAATTTGCGATTTCAATTAAATTACATTGATTTCGCTTCCTTGAGCTTTGTGTACTCGTAATAGAGCAACAAGTTTAGAATCTTTGCACCTATTAATTGATAAAACTATCAATGCGACTGTAACGGTTGTCGCATCAATCAGACAATGTATCTATGATGTGTGCTCATGACCTCAGATGTTAATTTATTGATTGAGATTGTCGCAATGCTGACTCGTTGTTCAAGGTATGACAGTTTTTTTTTTAATAGATTTTGGTCGTTCTGGTAGCTATAGGCGATATAGATATTCGTTGCCATCGGAGAAAATAATTTACCTCCCTTGGCTATATATTTTTGGTTTAAGTGCACACAAAGAATATACAAAAATCGATGTGCAAGCTAATGTTTCTCTGAAGGCAGTCTCTTCCTATATTACTGATAGTTGTTGACATTGGATCACTCTTCGATGACAGAAAAAATTGAGCAGTTGAACTAGAGCTGGGGAATCGCTTTCAATACTCCCAAATTATGAACTGATATCAAGCATTTTCTAAACAGACTCGACTTAAAACCAAAAATGTTATCAAAACTTGTGATATGTATAGTTTTGCTTTGTTTTTGTTATTTTTACTAATTTATTGGCATAAATACAAGTTCTTAATTAAACAGAAAAAAGATAACTACTGTCTTCAGTGGCAAGAAGACACCCCTTCCTATTAATAACTATAAAAAGTCGAGGTATCGACTGAAATGAGAACACTCCGAAGGTTAGAGTAGGTCAGGTGGCTGTGTTAGAAGACAGACTTATACCAGAGCTCATTGCAAAACATTGTGTTACTTCCTGCATTTCACAAGCTATTTGGGTCTTCATCTACATTTTCCCAAATTTTGCCTATACATGTCACGTGAGTTTGTAGACATAAACCAACCAACTTTGAGTGCGAAACTAAAGACGGAGAAGTTAGAGTTTTATACTCAGCGACTTCAATGTACAGAACATAAACTGGCTACGAAACCGATTGCGGTAAAAAAACAGTCTCATCACAGCGACAGCTTTTGTAGGTTTGGCCAACATTGCAATAAATTGCTTAAGCACCTTCGATATTTTTCCGTATAGAGGAAGATATGTACTTGCAATTGGTTATGTTTTAAAAAGAAATTATTATTGACAGTAATTTTAAGGTAAACCAATTTTGATCTATATACTCTTTGAAATCTGTGAGATGCAACATGCGTACCGGTATGTAGCGAAACCTTAAAGACTGTGCTAGTTGCTAGAATTATGCTTTTTGAATGTTTGTGCAAACGTGCAAGCAGTCTTGAAAATGAGAACAATTATTTCGAGGTCTCATATCAAGACTGTTTCTGCCTCTACACGGAGCTATTCACCAAAGTGTTGGTTTACCAGCGGAGCTCTTCAAAAGCGGACTTGATACATATTTAGATAGATTGCATGCTCCAAGTATTCATCAACGAATCAATTTAAATTTCAAGAAAACAATCAATTTCATGCCGTTTTTTTAATAAAGGGTAAACCAAAGTCTTGAAACAAATAATACCTAATAATAATATTCCTATTTCCATTAAATTAAATTACATTAAGCAATTGAACTTTTAATAGAACATTACCATTTTGTGATTGATTGTTATTTAGCATATATTTATTTAAATTTAAACTCGAAAACGCGGTTCACAATTATTTCGGAAGCCACTTAAAAACGTCTTTAGTACAAAAAGCAAATCGCCAGTTACTGCGTTTAACTGTAATGAAAAATGAAACCAAGTAAGTAAAGATCGCACTTTTTAGTGTGAGGTTTTTTTTATTCAGCTCCGGCACAAATCCTGCGCACTCATTCCGTAACTTTTCAGACGATTATCGTCGGAACGATAGTGCTAATAAAACTAGCAACTAAGTGCTAAAATTACAAGTTCGAGAGCATAATCCAAATCATTTCCCACAAATTTAATGAAAGCTGACGATATTCAACAAAAACCGAGCAGAATATAACTTCTAATGGCGATTAAAGTTTCGAAAACGATATCGTTCAGACGATCGATGCGGAATCAGCCCCCTGATCTGTCAAAAGCGAAATAAACTGCTGAACCAGAATGGTAAACCCTTTTAAACTTACTAGATAGCTTGTATTTATTGCCAGAACGTATTTTTGCAAATACCTATGACGTCTTTGAACTGCACATTTCTTGTCAAAATGTATCGAAGTCCAATGCAGCATTTTAATATTCCTTTTAACAATCAATAAATTTTGTATACCAAAATCCAGCATTTGTTAAATAAACATTGAATTATGTTTCTAATATTGTATAAGGAAGGAAGGAACAAATAAGGATCGAGTATTGAATTCTTATATTTGTACATTTATGCAAACTGGTTGAAAAACTTACCACCATGTGAGTCCATATATCTTTGCATGCTATCAATATATTTCATGATTAAGGCCATTGTGATTTATTTATTCTGAAAATACAATCAAGAAAAGATAATTATTTTAATTAATTGTTTATTTGTTCACATAGAAACAAGTAAATAAATAACTGACTCAAACAAAGATAGGTCTACAGAAAGTATATACCAGAATACATGTAAGCTTCTGTGTCTATATATCCTATAATAAAGTTTTTTTTTTTTCAATTTTGTATTTTGAAAATCTTTTACAGACATCTGATTAGTATGCTATCTAATCGCCTTGTCATAAGTTGGAGATTATCGGTGAACATTTTTCCCCAACGTTCGGAAATTATAACTCCTAAAGCCCCGACCAGTATTAGTAGTTATTTCGATATTCCAGCGGTGTTTTTTTTCTTATCGCGAATAGACAAATTGATTTTCGCTTGAATAAGGTGCTAGTCGGGGTGAAATTTTATGTATATACTGCTTGTCGGTTTGAAGTACATAAATCCGTTTCAAATTTTATAGCTTTGTCTTAGTGCAATTTATCTAATCCTAAATCAGCACTTAACGACTTTATTTATTTAATATAATCGATAAGTCGAATTTGTTCTTGAAAGCCAACAGGTTTGGGAGTCCCACCTGTTAGGTATGAATTTGCTCGCGAATCTCATCTCTAATTTGTTATTTTGCTTCAGCTTAGCCGCTTCCGTTGTGGGTTCAATTACATCGAACAGAAAAGGCTGTGCTTTTGAAGGTCGTTTTTGTTGAAGCAGCTTCGACGAAACTAGTTTTACAGGAAGCTCAGAGAGCTTATGATCTTTCATGAATGAGAATATTCCAGTTATTATTCCTGACTTATTTTCAAAATAAATTTTGAGTTGACAAAGTAGCATCAGACATGTATCATGTACCACACAGGATAAACACAACTTTTGCGTGACGATATATCCTTATCGTATACCCCAAATACATATTTTATCAATAGTGTGTGAGTCAAACATAATATCTAGGTATACCTAACCACGATTGACGTTCGAAATCGTTCTTTCTACAAAACTAAACAAAGCAAACAAAAAAAAAAAAAAAAAAAAAAAAAAAAAAAAAAAAAAAAATACAAAAAAATTGATATCCCCAAAAATGGAAGAGTGGGTACTATATTTTATTTGCATCATAAAACAAAACAAAAAAATCATATTTGAACTTTACCACATTTTTTTATCGTGACTTTATTAAGTTTTCAGTTATAAATTCACCACCTACATTGTCGATTTAATCAATATCTGTTATCAGTAACTATACAGCTTTGAATCAAACAAGAAAAACGTTGTCTGCCGCTTTATATGCCGATAAATGTATTTTATTTTATTAATAAAATAAATAAAGATACAGTGTTGGAATATGTATAAGCTGAACGCACACGCAAGGCTAAGGCTAAAGCCCTATTCACATGACAAACTACGAACTCGCAAACGCAGACGCATTTAAAAACTAACTTTTTACAAATCGAAGAGGAAACTGCTTAGAGAATTTTGCATCCAATTTGCATTCAAAAAAAAGTACTATTTATATGAGAGCGAATTGCGAACTACAAATTAATTTTACTATATTTATGGAAAGGGAATGATGATAATAAATGATATGATTAATGATCTAACCGGGGAAAAATACGACAGAAAATTTCGTCCGAAATTAACCTGAAGAAAAGGTAATAACCTAGACCGAGAATAGCTCCGACTAAAAAATAGCAATTCATGTGAAGCTGATCTCTTAATTTTCAAATATTTTCTCGATCGTAGTTTGCATATCGCTTGCATAACATATCAATCCTATGAAATACAAACTATTTCCACAAAAGTGTCACAATCCAAATGTTTTCAAGAAGTTCCGCATGTAAAAAGAGTCGCTCGAAATTTATCTCATAAAATACAATTTACAAACAAAAACGGGCGCCGAAATTCCACCAAACAAAAAAAAATAAAGTGCACGACTGGGTCGAACGAAACTGTCTCGATACTAGACAAAATAAAACAAAATTCTCTTTTAGATATTCATCTCATATGGCAGTTATATAAAATAACAATATAAGTTTTTAAAGGTTAAAGCTCTCAGTAACTGGCAATGTCGCAAGAGTCTACTGTACTATTTTATAAGATCTTACTTCTTACTCCTCACTTGATTTTTGAGTACAGGACAAGCGTACCTAGTAGCAGTTTCTGTTTTTGACCTAAGGATATGTTTTTAATTTTGATTGGAATATGATTTAAGTTTTCAATTATTGGAAGTATTGCTCGTGATAGACCGATATCTTTAGAAAGATTATGTTATAATTCAGGCGTTTGTGAATTTGCATTAGTAGCTATAAATTGAATATCCCGATGTTCGTGTGTGCGGTGCAAATGAAGTTTTTGTTTTTGTAAAACTATCCAGACATAACAGTTGCAAATATTGCAATGTTTATTTGGAAAAATACAATTGACTGTATGATATTGTTCCGGATTATAGAAATACTTCGTTTTTGACATTTTATCGAAATCGAAGATGGGGTTTTCGAGATATGAGCAGTTTCTAAAATTAGCGTTTTCGGTGCTTCGAATTGAAAATTAAGGACACAATAGTTTTGAAAACATCAATTTGACTCTAAGTTTGCATTTTGGTCAAAATCGTTATTGCCGTTTTAAGTTAACTAGACAAAACTATATTTTTAAAAATCTTTTCATAAATCCATTGTACGATAAAATAGAGAAAAACTGAGGTTGCTATTAAGTTATAAATGACCACATAACCTTAGAAATTAATTTTTGCTACAATCGTATAGACCGTTTTCGAGATATGTCGAAATTTCAAAAGTTCCGTTGTTCGAATTTTTAGCCAAAAACTGGGTACGCAGTCATGGTAACCTCACCTACTTAAGCTTAAATATCGATTTTGGTTGAAATCGTTAGAGCCGTTTTCGATCAAATCAAACTGGTACGAAAATGTTGTATGGGAAGTACCATTAATATTGAGGTTACATTGAAAAAAAAAACACCTCCCGAACTGTAAGCCCAAAAACTCCAAATCCGAGGTTTGAACGTAATCCGGGAAGCCGTTTAGACTGCAGGCCCATGGAAGGACGGACAGACGGACAGACGGACAGACCGGACAGAATTTTGCGACCCACTTTTTCGAGTTGGTCTATCATCGTAATATCAGAATTGATTAAAATCTCGAGTTCGAAATTTTGTACGAAACCAATATCTTTCTCTTACTACGTAATGGAGAAAGTTAAAAAGCGGCAGAAATTTCCTTTATTTTTGTAGTAAGAACGGAAAAGACTGTCATAATGGCAGTGGTGGGGATAGATAGATAGATAGATAAAAAAATGGCAGATACACAATGCAAAAATTCAAAAAAGTGGTACGAAAAGTCGTTAAAATATTTGATACGCTCAAAGAACTTCTTTTCGATGAACCGGAGTATATGTATATGTGAAAAAGTTTGTACTGATTAAACTACAAGCATTCAAGAAGAGGTAAAAGCGATGCTGAATTAAAAACGACATTTAACAGATTGTCTCTTTTTACAGAAAGCAAGATTTTCTTTGAAATCGAAAACAATCTTGAGGAGAACATTCAATTTTGTTTTTCCGACTGGTTGATGTTGATACCATTTTAATACGCAAAAAATTAAAACAAATGCACGCATATGCCGAATGGGATAACAAACCTCAAATCAGATGCTAATTGTAAGGTAACTGACAGCTTTACCACTTCTTAAACCAAGAAGTTTGTTGAGTAAATGCTCATAAGATTCTCAGTGGAGGGGTAATATCTTGCTCTCTCGATGACGATCTCTTTATAAAAATTTTCGAGTAAGGGAAGGCCAATGAGTAAAAAATCGTAAGAATTAGTAAAAATTTGTAAAATTTAAAAGTAAAGGAACAGGCCTAACATTTGCTCTGTTTCAGTCCGCAATTAACTCTAATGTGAATAACCTAGCTCGTTATGGATAAGATCGGCTCAGTAGTTCAATAGATTTAACTATGTTTGGCAGAACTTAATTTTTGTTTGCTTAAATTTTGTTCACGAATGATTCTTAAAATAAAAGTGGCATTAAATTTTGTTTCCATTTGGTTGTAAAAAAAAACTATTTATTAAAGTAAAAAGAAGCTTTGAAGCGATGAACAAAATCCTTGATGAGATCTTGCCGTCTTTTATATTAAAAATCTTGTGAAACTTATTACAAATTTACTTAATTTTATTTAATTTAAAAGTTCTTATTTTTTTGTAAAATAAATAAAATACTAGCTGTACTCCCCGGCTTCGCCCGTGACGTGCAAAATGTGGTTTCAGCACATTTGATGGAAAAAAGGTAGAAATTTGTTATCTTGTAGGGGGGGTATTTTTTTGTCGCAAAAAATATCTATTTCTCATAACGCTTGAGTTGGCGATTAAGAGATAGAAAAAAAAGTGACAGATAAATATTGGCTTTCTTACATAATATATGATTTATAATAGTAGGATAGATGTTACAGCTTTACAGTATTCTGACAGATATTCTAAGCGGCTTTCTGAGGAGATCTATTCACTACACTATAAAATATCAAGCCTAAGTAACAAATATCCCGCAAAAACCCAAATTCCAACTCAGGGTTTTTTCACTGCGCCACCTCTCGCGAACGTCTGACAAACATCCGAGAGTATAACAGTCATGAAAGAGCTTCTCAATCGGCCCGTTTGGAACCGGCATAAAATTGTAGATCCCTTCTGATCCCTGCTGATAAAGAATTTGGGGCTCTTTTTGTTATTGCTGCTACAACTACTTACTAATAGACCTGCCAGATTGTCAGACATTGGCTTGAAAAATATATTTCCCGGTGGTGGAACATAAAGCGAGTCGCTTAGTAGTGCATATCTAAAATCTAGAGTCAAACAAAATTGTTACAAAATAACCTAAATCCGGTCAAACGGTTGAGATGCTTATTTTGACAATTCTAATAAGCCAGAGCTGAGTTCCTTATACAATCCCTAAAGAAGTACTTAAAAATACCAAACTATGCAATCTCGCAATGATATTTAAGGTGGTTCTTATTCTTACTGAAATGGTGTAAGTACGTTCTGTGTTTAGCCAGCTTTATTATTCGGGACGTCTATGGCCAAGTCTCCTTATGTTCATAGTCTACGCAATTGATTTCTAAATATCATTCATAGCTACCAGTTTTGTTCTTTGTTATTAGTTATTATGTATTTGTATAGCAACAGTTCCTGCAACTACTGGGATGCTCCCACAAGTCGATAATTACATCAGCCTATAAGCGTATATTCACAATTTTAAAAAATACAAAACAAAGTCATTGCCTTAAAATAATTATAGCACTGTCGACCATGGCGATCAATAATTAGATTAGTCGGGTCTCGTGAGCACTCCCCCTTACAGTTGCACAGCGAAACCCCTCCAAATGGCACTACCACGTGCTTTTGTTTTTTTATTTTATACATAGACGCGAACATTTCCCTCGCAAGTCGCAAATCGTTTTCGATTAATGTCATTATCCGGTAGACATTGTGCTGCTTTTGTTGGGCTATTTCACTGACAGACGTCGACGACTAAATATCACCAAACCCCCTTTTCCCAAATGATCTCCATTATTCAGACCCAGATGAGGTGAAGATACGAGTACGAATGTTACGTTCTACGTACTACGTCAGAGAGTGAATGTGTGCGCTTTTTTGTTCCCACATTACGTAATAGAAAGAAAAGTAGGCTAAGCCACGGGGTAATAATTAAAAGCTACATACCCTCAAAACTGTACATGCATTTCCACACATACTTATGCATGTGTCGCGATCATGTTCATGTATGTAAATCATTTTAATGTGCTGACTGCAGATGATACGCAACGCAGTGCCAACCGCGACAATACGCTTTTTGTGCAATGTGAATGTGACGTTGGGACTAACGTCAAACAGCGCTGAGTGATGGATACAATCATTTTAAGGTTAATTCTCGCTATGACTACGAATGTCGTTGACATTTTTTTGTTCCTTATTAGATGGGCTTTGTATCTAATTGCACATTGATAAGAAGTGTAAATTAAAACGATTTACTGTGTATGCTTATAGTAGGTTGTGAAACAGTTAGTGATGCGGAAGAAACACGGTACGTTTGGGGAGTTTTCAGTTTACGATGTTTTGAGGGTAAATTTGCTTAAGACACCCCGATGTTGGGAATTTAAATATTTAGAAAAATAATAGAAGAAGTAAATAAACGACATTTTTATTGCAGAAATGTTTAATGTGGGTCGACTGTTTTAAGACAAGGTTTGGATTGTGGACATTTTATAAATTAAAAAATGAAAGGAATTGGCTAGAAACAATATTAAATATTAAATAAATACAAATTTTGTTTTCTTAGCCATGTTTTCCTTTCAGGTGTGCCAATGAGGCAGTTTATTAGGTTCTCAATTATATACTGGTGGGCAGACAATTTTGTTTTTATTTCCTGGGTTAAGATGTGATTTAGAATTTATAAAAATATTCTCTCCAGCATTTTAAAGGCAATTCTCTCTTTGCAATTTAAGCATTAGCAGAATGAATTTCCGGCACTCTATCATATAGGTGATCTATAAAATAAAATTTGCAGTTGCCACCGAATATAGATACCAATAAGAACCGACTTCCTTATAGTACACTTGATATTTCTGTCTATAACCACATGATCCATAATCAATATCAAATTCCCGTTGCGGGCAAAATTTTATATCACACATGTGGTTAATCAACGCAACAAACACCTGAATCGCTGTTTTTTGTTTATTTGTCTTTGTTATAATGAGTTGTTACCGTATCCACATTATTTTTTTTTATTTTATTTCGTTAGACTTAAATTCCACGCATGCATAAAGTTCAAGTCCAAACTTGTAACCTTCCACTCGCATGCAGATTTTCCGCTACCGTTTCAATTTTCATTAAAGTCTCGACAAAAAACAAAACCTCCGTCAAAGTCAAGTCAAGTTACGCAGAGTCAACACAACAACTGCCTTCGGTAGAATGCCCATCAGCAAATTACCAGCCTTTTTTTGTTGCCTTAGATAAGGGAAACCAAAACCGAAGTTGCAGTGAAAATGAAAACGAAACGGAAACGAGGCAATAAACTTGTCGGTTTCTTTTTTCAGTCAAAAAATGTCAGAATAATCCCGAACCTTTCGTTGGCATACTTTTGGTTTGACAGCAATGTGAATTTGTGAATGAATTTCAATTATCTCATCGCCGACAGAAACGTTGAGGAAGATCGGTGATCTTTGAGTGTATCATCAGTGTAAGTTGCGTATAAATGAAGCATTAAAAAGTTGCCAAGTAATTTTACGATCTACCTTTCCTTGGCGGATTACATCTTGTACATCCTGAATCTTTGTGCAACTCTCACTTACAGTGTAACACTTTTTCGGGTTTTTATGGTTTTTTTTTTATTTATTTCCTTTCTTTTGCTAATCATAACCAACATCTTGGGAACATAGCAGTAGGCACCCAAACCATTTGTGTACCAAGGCGAATTTCGCACTGTCATAGAGGTTTGCTGGTGGTATACATTTTTCTTAAAACTATTCACACTTACATGTGGCTTTCAAAGTTTTTTTGGTCTATATATAGGCAGCCTTGCCATATCAACGGATTTATACACCTGTCGCGAAAATGTCGAATGACGAACTTGAAGAGTTTTTCACAGTGAAACATTCTCTAGAACATTGTATAGCAACATATTGTGTGTTTCCCATAATTTATGTGCGACCGTGACATTTTAAAGCTTTCATGCAGTTGCACTATTTTTATATATTCAATCACTGCCTGTGAATGCACTTGTGGATGTCTTTGATATTTAAATATTCTATTGTGACTATGGATACAAAAAGGGATGGCACACGGGTTCGAATATTGTTCAAAAATGAGTGCCTTAAATGAGGGTGGGCATGACAATTATGATGCTTTGACATTCGTTTTAGGATATATGTGAATCGTAAATAATAAGAGCCCTCATTGAAAGCGAACTTCGAAACTCGAATACAGAAAGACTCGCTTAGACCGCATCCAACATTATTGATGTGTTTCTGCCTAACCCCAAAAATTAGAAACCACGCTGTTGGTTGCCGCCTCGAAAGTGACGTTTCAATGCCTGCCAAATATGACAGCCAACCTAATTCATTAAATTCAAAATAGTGTTTCATAATAAATAGAATTTTTCTTAATATAAATTCATACGTACGTAACAATTATAATCCAAGCTGGTGATGAATTTATGTAGCTACGGGAACGTTTGAGTTAGAAGTAAAAAATCACGAAATAAGACAGTATGATCATTGGAAACAGCAATAAAACTATAACCATTAATTTCTACTTGGAGGAAATGTTGTCTAAACTTCACCATCTGCTATAACAAATCTGACATCTGCCCATTTACACAAATGAAAATATGTTTGCTCTATGAGTTAATTTGCTCTGATTTTGATAGCCATAAAATTGCAAATGGAACGGCATCATTAGCATTCATCATAATTAGACGTGATTAGCTTGAGAAAAACAAATGAACACCAAGTTGTTATCCGGGCGAGTTTTTTAATCGCAGCCCCAGGTTGGAGAAAATAAGAAAGGCAACTACGTTCAATGAACTGTAAATAACTTGCGTGCTATTCATAACTACGCATACTTAAATCAGAAAATATCCACCTGTTGCAAGCTCTAAATTTAAGTAAACCCAAGTGGCATCGACTGTTAATTAAAGTGAAAAAGTTTTGGCTGTAGTATACTTGACAAGAAAGCATCTAATCTAAATTCGCATAAGCAGCTCAAACGTACTCCCCGATTATTTGAATACATTAAGCATTCTATCCGAGATTCGTAAAATGAATAAAAAGTAAAGCGCACACAATTTTCCAAACGAGAGATCTAAACGATCCATGTGTGCATCAAAAAGAGTCTGAGCGTTTCTAAAAAATAATAAGCGGCTGGAAATAATTAACTTAAGGTCACAGGGATGTTACAAAAATTATTTGAGGAGAATGAAACTAAAACTAGTCAAACACTGAACCAGAGTTCCCAGACTGAAGATAAAAAAATCCCTTATTTAGTTTTTATTTTAACATTTTATGTTTTATTAAAACATCTTAGAATTAAGCAAACAACAAAATAATAGGAATTACATTTAAAAATAATGTGCCCTTAAAGTTTGTACACTTCACTATTGTGAAGTAGCGTTTTTCTACCACAAAGTCATAACAATCTTTCTTTTTTTTGAATAAATTTTTGTGTGTACAAAATTCCAGCCAAAGTGGAAGTAGACAGTTTGTTTCGTCCTTTTTTCTTTTGTTTTATTTAAAAAGAGTGTAGTCCTTCGAAGACTTTATTTAAATAAAATGTTGAATGTTTTTTCCCCATTTTTAGATTGTTTTCCCCGTAAAAAAATCCCTTCCCCCTTTTTTCCGCTTTTGTTAGAAAAAATCGACAAAATTGCCGACTTTCCACCCAATCTGGTATCACTGCACTGAACACCAAACTTTTCTAAAGTCTTCCAAAGACGGTGGGATTTAATTTTATTTTATTCAAGCATGATTTGAATATTCATTGTCTGTCAAAATTTGAGAGGCACAGGCACAAAGAGAATTAGACTTTGAGGCATAAAATCTTTCTTTTTCAAATGATTAACATACCTACCTTTGGCTGGTTTGGTTTTGGCAACACTGGTTTTGACAGCTGACGTGTGTTTAGTACCTTGTGTCACTGTCAAACAGCTTCAGTTTGGTTTGCAATTTAACCATGGATCGTCTTACAAATGAACAACGCTTGCAAATTATTGAATTTTACTATCAAAATTCGTGCTCGGTTCGAAATGTTCATTTTCGCTTTTTTATCGAAAAATTGTGTTCAGCGATGAGGCTCATTTTTGGTTGAATGGGTACGTAAATAAGCAAAATTGCCGCATTTGGAGTGAAGATCAGCCAGAAGCATTGCAACAGCTACCAATGCATCCCGAAAAAGCCACTGTTTGGTGCGGTTTATGGGCCGGCGGCATTATTGGGCCATATTTCTTCAAAGATGATGCGAATCGCAGCGTTACTGTCAATGGTGAACGCTACCGAGCGATGATAACAAACTTTTTTTTGCCCGAAATGGAAGTTCTTGACTTGCATGATATGTGGTTTCAACAAGACGGTGCCACATGCCACACAGCACGCGAAACAATGGCGCAATTGCGAGGCGAGTTTGGTGAAAAGTTAATTTCACGTTTCGGGCCGGTCAATTGGCCGCCTAGATCGTGCGATTTGACACCATTAGATTATTTTTTGTGGGGGTATGTCAAGGCTAATGTGTATAGGGACAAGCCCGCTTCGATTGACGCACTGGAAGCCAACATCCATGCATTCATTCGTGAGGTACCGGCCGATATGTGTGAAAGAGTATGCCAAAATTGGACTCAGCGGATGGGCTACCTGAGACGCAGCCGCGGTCAACATTTGCATGAAATTATCTTTAAACATTAAATTGCAAGGTTCAAACTATCGATTCAAATAAATATTTCATTCATTTTTTCGAATTTTTTATGTTTTTTTTTAAAAAAAGTTCTAAACCTCTTAAAAAATCACCCGTTACTTTCAGTATCGCAGTTGGTTAGACGTAAGACAATCTTTTGGCATTACTTACATTTTTGGGAATCGGTAGTTCGAAGAACAAAATGAGGGCTACCAATAAGATTTCCATCAATCGCATTTTAAAATAATGCCTGGTACACTTAAGGCCTAGTCATATAAGATTCTGTAATCTGTAGGCTTAAGCCAAAGTGTATAATGTCGATTTAAATTCCGTCAAGTGGTTTTAAGAGCGTAACTCTCGCCACATAAAAATACAATGCCGGTAACTCCACATTTGCCCAAGTTGGAATAATGTTTGTTGTGTTCTCAACTCTGTCAATGTGTGGAATTGTGCCCCTATAACTTTGATAGGTTATCCAGAAAAAATCACCACCACTTTATTATGTATTGAGTTAGTTTTGAGTTTTACAGCGAATTAATTTTATGACGGGAGGATACTCGTCACTCCAGCTACCATCTAATTAATTCTTTTTTCTTCCGGTAGGTATGTCAATTCGGTTTTTACCACTGAGCTGCATTGATTTTAGGGAGCGTTTTGAATGGCTGCGTTCAGTTTGCTATTTTTAGGAAGACCTTAAGGGTGTGCACTTAAAACTTTCTAGAAAAGAGGAGTTAAGTACCTATACTACTTCCTCAGCGAAATATGATAGATATGAAAATTGCTGTGCTTTAGATGCGTCTCTTTTCACGTACCTACCTATTATGTGCAATTGTCTTAGTATACCAATTGTAACAAGTTACTTAACGCAGACTTTAAGTGAATTCTTCTCTTAAATAGAAGATTTAAAGCCTCGCTTACGTAGAATCAACAATTGAAAAAAAAATATTCAACTACCCCGCAGTATCCTTCCCGTAAAAAATTCGAGCATTTAAAGTGGGGTTAATCCACTTCTATTACGCAACACGTTAAAAAGCTCACACACTCTCTCACCTTTCCATCACTAGAAACAATTCCACAATTTACTCCTTTTATGACGAACTTAAGAATATTTTCCATTCAAACGGATTTAATCATCATAATCCTTTGCGTGGTTTATGCACTCAAACTCACACAAAGCCAAGCAGAGAGTGTGAAGCGAATCCGCACATAAAACAAGTACACACCACAATAATTTAATTACAAACACCTGTACAAAGGTGTGGATACTACGGATTGGATACACACATACTCCAAACTGTACACCGTTTTGCAGATCCTGCGAGTATGCCATTTCATTGACCTCTTTTCTGTACAGCATACGGAAGGTCCACACAGTGACAGAGTAGGTATATCCTCAATTCTCTTACCTACGTGAATGGAAAATCGTCCCCCGTTGGGCTTAATGCTGGTTTTAAAAACCTAGTCAAAGAGACGACGAACGGAATCATCTCCAAACTCCCATGCGTTTTTTGGGTTCTATTTCACTTGATGTGCGCACCGAGCACCGACTATACGTATACCGGAGTTGACGTAAAAGAGAGAAAAAAAACGGAAAGAAAAACTGGAATGGCATTTCAAAACGGAGTACTTCCTCCAGGTCATGGTGGTGTTCGGCGTTGCTGTTGCGCTCAGTTATCCAATTCATTTGGGACTTGTGGGATTTTAAACTGAAATATTGATTTTCCAAAACGCGTCTGCCATCAGTCATACTGTCACATTGTACTCGTATCTCTGTCATGCAATATTGCATGCCAAAGATACCAGGGCCAGGACGACGATTCTCTGTTCAACTCAGTGGATTGTTAGCCAATACTTGGAAGCGGTTGCCTCCATAATAGGTATAGCTGTATTTGTCGGCTACTAAACACATAAATACTTTTTTAAATGTGCACAGCAAAAACGTTACCAAACGACAGGATAATGGTGGAGCCGGATAAATAGGTTCATAGATCCTATTTTATTTGAAAATTGCATGAATGGAATTTCGAATTTCTGTTTGTATTCTCTGTTTCTCTCTCCACAAGGAATTGAAGGAAAATCGATGAGTAAGGTATTCTAGTTTCAATAATGGCGTCATGTTGATAATAATATAATCCATACTACTGGATGCATTATTGAATGCGAATTGTTTTATTATACGAGTACCTACTGTGGTGTAAAAATTGTTTATACAAAACTCCAAGACACAATAAAATTACTTTTATGGATTTCCTATAATGTAATGAGCTAGGAAATCAGTCTATTACAAATTGCCGTTGGCCTTCTTCAATACGTGGGAATAATTAATTAGAAAGAAATGTGATTTTTTTTTTCTATAAATTCTTTAATTACCCTACTGAGATAGGCAAATACATTTTGTAGGTGTCGCTACTTCCTGTATTGTGAGGTGTCCTCTAAAATGGAATTTTTTTTATATAGGTATGCACAAAGTTCCTGATTAACTAAAGTGTGTGCGTTTTTGAAAATCAATTAGAGGGAGGGATTATTGAGAACGTGGAATGCACTATAGGGTGTACTGTACTACGGATTTGTTTTGTTTGTTTCAAAATTTCTACCTATGCTAAACAAGACAAGTATTCCTATGTGGAAATCGAAGGAAGTTGTCTCTATCTATGCATTTTAGGGGCAAAGCTACACAAGTCTAGGATATCAAATTAATAGAGATCCTATTTTAAAAGAGTGTTCGTAAACAACGGTAGTTTCCCTCAATAATTATAACTTGTTTGTCCTCTGTACACATTCCTCTGTCGGGTGAATAATTGTATAGGCGTAAACATCTGAAATTTTAAGCTTAATCTTACGGGACGTCGATCCAAGGAATAAACTTACCTACTTTAAAAAAGTTATTTTATAGCCAAGAATACGTTATTAAAGCTTTAAGTTTTGAGAAGCATTTGTTGTATAGTTGGCGCAACAGTTCCGTGGGGACCCAAGGCGTAGCTTCTCGCAACCATTCGTTTTGTGTGAGATTTAATTTTTGGAACGAATGGAAGGGATCTACAATTTTATGCAGATTCCAAACGACCGATTGAGAAGCCATTTCAAGACAGTTGTACTCTCGGATGTTTGTCAGACGTTCGCGAGAGGTGGCGCGGAATTTGGGTTTTTTCTTTTTTGAAAGGTATTATAACCTTGGTTATTTAGGCGCAGGGACATAAGTCCGGAATTTTTATCTTTGAAAATGGGATGCAAATTCCGAAAGAAATTAAACAATTGGACAAATTATATTTTTTATTAATCTTCATTAATTTGGCAGATAAACTTGATTAGCAAAAAAAAAAAAAAAACAATTGGTACAATTTAAAAAACCGTCAAAACTTAGTCACTTTACAAATAAATACAACAAGTGTTTTTTTTATAATTTGTCGACAGAAAGGACACAACAATTAATTTTTTAGTGCAATTGCCTCTCCATTCAGCTTCGAGAAACAGCAACTACACATCTTGCGATGATTACAAGGCAATAAAAGTATGTTTAGATTTTTTTTATTTGTATTTGATCGAATTCTCAAAAACATCGATTTTAGAAGTAGACGCATAGAACTGAGAAAAGGTATTAAATCAAAGTTTTAGAGAACTCAAAAGCACTAATTTCACAACTACTGGTTTCGCTTTCCATTTTTTCTTAAATTCCTTGCTTATTTACTGTGTCACGATACAAGCTCGACTAACAAAGAAAACAAAATTGCATGACTTGCATTTTCCCCAACTGATCGTACCTAGCTTACTGCATTTTTTTTAAAGTATTACCCCAAAAACAAGATCGAGATAACGAAACTGATTTGTTGTAGCAGTTGGGTACATCTTTTTAGTTTCTCTTTAGGCGTATATTTACTAAAATATGTTTAGTCCCACAAAGTGTCCCTGGTCAGTTATTTAGACATGTCCTTAACGACTTTTAATCCTGATCTTAAAACTATTGCGAAGGTCACGAGAACAGTTCTTAAAATTGGAAATTTTAAATTGAATCGGTATGAAATGCAAGACCGGTGTTACAAATTGCTGCTTAAAATGTTATACCTTAAATGCCAAATGACTTTCAGAAGGCGAAAATGCTTGCCTGGATTTGACTGCTTCTTATTTCAAAAAAGTTGCCAGAAAAACTTTATCACGTGGCAGGAAAGACAATTTTTCTAATCTCTGATAAATGGTTGCACATTCAATGAACAGAATAAAAAAGTAATAGCTATAGGTAAGGTACCGGTACCTACAGTGGAATTGAATTTGTCTGTGAATCAAATTTATCCAATTGTGAGCTTCATATAACTTCTTATATATGCTATAGCAGTATAGCTATAATATAATGACATTACAAAAAAAATAACAATTTATCACCCACCTGCTAAAAATATAACTGTTTTTACACCGCACACTCAGTCCACCGTGTAATTATGATGCCCTCCATAAACCTAACCTAACTTAACAAATTGCACCATTATAAAAAATAAAAACATCAGACCCAACATTAAAATTATCTACCAACTTGGATGAATATCGAAAAGCGTGACTCGTAAGCTATGCTTTATTACGGCTAAAGCTACCTATTAAAACGAAGCCAACAACTAAAAAAACCATAAACCGTTTGTGGCAATTAAAAGCATACGTATAGGAATAGTGTGCAAACTAATTTAAGTTATATAGGCTTTTAGTAAACAGCTTTGTTCCTTCGCGGTACCCATTTGTTTGTTGTGCTTTATTTTTTTAAATCGCTTCAGCTAAATATAAACTTGCAACAGATTTCGCAAATTTATATACAGTTCTGGGCCGAAGACCGAAGGACATTTCTTATATGGCTTCCGTATGCAAACATTTCATGCATATGAGGAGGATATGCTCGTACACCTTCGTATACAGCCAAATGCAGAAATAATATAAAGTCGGGTTGGGGGCAAGTCTTAAGTTGGACTCTAGCCAAATTTTATAATAGCAAACGAATTATCGTCGTCAAAGTTTGGTTTGTGTGCTTGTTTTTATTTTTTTTTTTTCTTTTGGGATCCTCACCTTGTTCACTGCAGAGACTTGTGTATAAATATTTATGCGCGAATGAATTAGGTAATACACAACAGAGCGAGAGCATATTGTACAATACGATACACTTTGCATATGTACTCTCGGCACATATATCTATTAATAATTTTCAGACGAACAATTTGCAACAGTGGAGGGAGGGGAACTTTTGTCATTCAGGCTGATGTTGAATGAAATACGTAGGTACTTGGATACACAGCCAGATGGGGATGTAAGAGGGGGATTTTAATTTTCGACTGGCGAAGAGAGCATTACAGACTTGAGCTTGAGTGAATAATTACTTGCAATTATGTGAAATGGCAATTTGAATGTTATCATCTTAATTGTGTGTTGAGATATCGATTGGGTTGTTGTTGTTGTTTTTATTTTTGCAGCCGGTTTAGGAGATTATATTATTGGAATTGTGCTGTGCTTTGAACCTTGAACTATTTAAGATACGCAGACGGAATTCCACAGCTTGTAGTAAGATGTGACCTTTCTAAGATGACTCCAGAAATTTGGTGAATAACTTTAGCCGGTCACTGAACTGTATTAGTCATGGTAGACTTCGGGTTGATTAATAGCTGGCTGAATGATTTTACGGATTTGTCTAAATTTTTATTTTTTATTAAATGATTAGGGGACTATGTGGGCTGTGAGGAGGACGGGTAGTTCACATGTTTGTGTTATCCAATCCATGTAAGTAAGAGAACGTCATTTAGAAACTGAGCCTCTTTTTTTCTAAATAAACTTTTTTAACTTGCTATGGCGTTTGTTTAATTTTTAATTGATGAAATTCACCTTTGATGCCAATCTGAAACTTAAAGAAAAGGTGGGTAAACGTTGTCAATGTTGTAGCACCTCACAGCTTTGGGTATATCGCAAGACAATTATTGTGCAACGAAGGAACAGCAAAGTGTACAACATACTATTGATCTGATCAGCTGCATACCTATGTAACTATTTCATTTAAGCAGCTGCCAAAAGCCCATAACACATTGTGACATATCAATAAGTATTTGTAGGGGCTGTTAAAATGATCTACAAGTGATATAGTCACATCGGCTTTGGATTTGTAGCTCGGCGTTACAGAAATGTGTTACAATTTTGGAAATTCGACTATATGTATTTAAAGTTCTTTTCCAGTTGTTTTATAAGTCCCGGGTTTTTCACTTTAGGACCCTCCTTTCGCAAAGAGATGCAAAGCTGTTCTGTGACCAAACTTTTTTTAAAGTCCTCAATTTTGTTGTGAGCAGTATTAACTCTCCCTTTTGGTTACGTACAAATTAAGCAGAGAAATAAATGGGTACAAGAACTCTGTGCAGTGCATAGTTGATTTGTTCTTTCGTCGAAGAACCTTATACGGCATTCATTGCCAAACAATTTAAAGAAAATAAGGCAATCTTGTTGCCCGTTTACAATTTTTAATTCAGCTTATCCAGAAGAAATTATTTAAAAGAGTTAAAGTGAATCTATAAATGTATTTGTCTCCGATTCTATGATCTCGGTTGCCTTTTCACAAAAAATAATATTATCATATGTTCAGTTTTACTGCAAAAATATGCTGCTTTAATATTTAAATCACAGTTCAAAAGACAGGATAAGTTCGTATGCACTACGGACTCTCTTTCAAGATCAGGAACATTCCTGCTGAGCCAACAAATTTTATGGCATCAGATTTGACAGAATAGAAATATTTACATAATAAATAAAAAATCGAGCTGTCGTGGGACGGCCGAAAGAAGCGAATCATTGGACGTAAAGTATTGGCCCGTGTTACGTGGCGGCCTATTTAAAATTCATTTTAATTTTTCATAGTGCCAGTTAGTTTAGATTACTCTCTCTGTTCCTCTTTCGCTCTCTACACACATATATTTAAGAATTTTTCGACTTTTCTTTTTTCCTAAACCATCCCTGAATCAAGATGAACAACACAAAACAAAAATCATCCAAATCGGTGGAGCCGTTCAGTTCATTTTAATTTTTCATAGTGCCAGTTAGTTTAGATTACTCGCTCTGTTCCTCTTTCGCTCTCTACACACATATATTTAAGAATTTTTCGACTTTTCTTTTTTCCTAAACTATCCCTGAATCAAGACGAACAACACAAAACAAAAATCATCCAAATCGGTGGAGCCGTTATAGAGTTTTCATCTTCCAAGTGCGCCATGGAGGGGGAAGTTAACGCTACGGTGACGATTTTTTTCGGTTTACTCCCCATCTTTTTGAATAATTTATATGCGTGA
Organism: Cheilosia vernalis; assembly: GCA_949126925.1. Taxonomy (NCBI): domain Eukaryota; kingdom Metazoa; phylum Arthropoda; class Insecta; order Diptera; family Syrphidae; genus Cheilosia; species Cheilosia vernalis. The sequence continues at coordinate 119,838,072 of OX421358.1, forward strand.
CCCACCGACCGTCCGTAAAAAAGCTATATTCGCTTCAAAAAAAAACGTCGGCTGTTAAAAATGAACTTTAACACTACAAATTAATAGTACCGTGCTCTATGTTCTTAAACAAATACAATAGAAATCGGTCACTGTAACGATTTTTTTAAGTACGCAATTAATTTGTTAAGCAAATGCTCAATTTGTTAAGCAAATGCTCAATCTGCTTAATTTTAAGACTGTATTAATTATTTGGGTCAATTTCGAATTAAAATACGTTGAATTTTTAATTATTTACTATTTGTAGTTCCTACATACGTTGTCGTATCTAAGTCATTGAAGTCAAAGTAGCAGAGACTTCTAACGTTCGACTTCGTTATTGCGTCTTTTGCGCGACGCAAGTGAAATGGAAATTTTGCGATCAAAATTTAACATTTCACTTTTAAGAAAGGAATACTGCGTATGTCTTGTCAGTGGTGAGGAAACGTTTCTATTAAATTATAACAAAATAATTCCATAAATTATCAATTGTTTTTTTTTTTTTAATGTATCGACTTGATTGACTTTGGAATAAGCATTTTCATGAGCACTGTCCGTTTAGGCATAGGTATCAAAATATATAATTTATATATTTAAAGTTGTCACTTGAAAAATACAAATAGCGCGAAGCTAAGTGAACTTGTTGTTTGGAGGCAGGTCGAAGATGGTTGAGGTTGAATCATGTCCAAGATGGTAGAGGTTGAGGCTGGTGACCTGCGTCTTATAGCGATATCCGAAATCGATTCTTTGAAAATCTATAGTTAAGTTCAAAAAGGTGGGCTAGCAAAAGCCGACTAATGAATCCAGGAGAAAGAGTTTCCCCTACTTGATGAATGAGTTTTGGCTTTTAATAAGGACCTGAAGACTACAAATGTCGGAGTTTGTTATGTCGGCTTGGACCATTATAGTAGAAAGGTTATAGACGCGGTTTTCATGTAGGGAGAATATTAGGCTAGCGTAGAATAAGTGGAGAATGATCTGCTAAATACAGCTTGATAAAAAAATTAAAAAAATTAAAGTGTTCCAAATCTAGCTTTGTTCAAATCAGTATCTTGTTCACCTAATATGTAATTAGTAAAGAGAATAAATCTACCATCCACAAAATAGAAGTGCGTCAGCTAGCGCTAATAACTGTATTGTGTTTCAAGTCGACTTTGCTTGGTTCATCTGTCATTTTTACGTTCATATTTTACTGTCGATAGTAGCTTAGTGGTCAATCGCTAATTTTTATACCTACATCATAATATTGTGTCAATTTTATGTATAAGGTATGAAACTACTTGTTTTAGATAAATGTTCAAGAATAAATATGGCGAGGCGTATTTTGACTTCCCCTCATTTGTTAATACTGTTTCAATACGTTAAAGAAGGTTATGTCGACAAACAAAAAAATTGCGTTTTTTACTGCAGAAAACTTCGAGTTGGTGGTGCAAAAATGTGCGAAAAAAATAATTCGTACTTCTAGTGGGGATGATGTGGGGATTTTTCCCCATTTTGGAGAATTTTTGCATGTTTTTAATTGTTGCCTAATTTAAAAATAAAACTCGCCTAGTTAACTTTCCAATAAGTCCCCAACATACAAATATCACTGCCTTTATAGAATTTAAGCGATTTAAGCTTAGTACGCTGCTCGAGATCAATTTTCGCTGCCACACAAAATTCTCCCCAAAATTTAGCTCCCATTTAGCTCGAGCTAAATAATCAAACTTTTGTTTCAGAATGTACTTCATGTATCTGTCAAAATTTAGCGCGCCTATTTAGTGGGTCGGGACATTTTTTCGAGCTAAATTTTGACAGATCGCTGTGTTCTGTTGTTTGTTGTCTTATACATATATATATATGGACGAGGAGTATCTGCAGCTGGAGTCATTTATCGAATTGTAGGTAAGAGAAATCCACTAAGAAAAAAAGAAAACGAACAAATAAAACAGTTTTTAGTGTGGAGGAGAAAAAAAAATTGGCGATGCTGGACTCCCTATAAAAGGAACAAAATAAGTTTTAAAAATACATTTAATGTAATTTTCCAAGGACTCACTTTATAATTGTAGAACATATTGACATTTTATGGCAATTTGGAAGATTCCACTGAGCATTGAATTCATTGGAAATTTTTAGCATTTCAGCTGTATTGAATTGTTGAAGAAATTCATTTTCAAAGATCAATAAGATTCAATAATTTGGGCCATAGGTTCACAATTTTAAAATGGAAGTAGGCCATAAGTCCACAATTATCCATATGACAAAAAGAGTTGTTTTAACAACTCAAAAAGTATGGGAATGTTTGATAGATGCCGTGAAATAAGACCAACTTCTAAAAATGTACCTTATTTCGCTCTTAAATAGTGTAATAAGGATAACTTCCAACAGTTGGTCTTATTTCACTCCCACAAAGTGCAATAACGCCAACAAAATTTGAGTAATAATAAGAACCTTGCACCCACCCCGTAATCCATCAGTAAACCTAAGCAGGGGGGTTGCAGGGGGGCAGCATGCCCCCCCATACAGAATTCATAGTTTGAAAGCGCAATCTTAAAATGATTGCAATGCTGGAAAAGTGTGTCTTGTGGGTTCTGGAGGTCATTACTAAAATTTTTAGCTTCGCTTTCAAGCTCGTTGTCCTCTTCTTCACCTTCTTCATCCGTGAGCCATAAGTCCACAATCAGAGAGTCAAAAATTCACAAGAATTTTGTGTGAACTTTTGACTCACCTGGGTGGGTTATAAGTCCACAATTGATTTGTGGATTTATAACCCACCTAAGTGGGTCAAAAGTCCATTGTGGACTTTTGGCCTGTGGACTTATGACCCTGCGCCATAAAATTTAGTTTAGCTCGAGCAGCGTACTAAGCTTTAGCTTAGAACCCATTTAGAACTGAACACCACCTTTACTCATTTTCGCATTCAGTTCACTAAACGCAATCCTTTTGCAAATTCAATATCAGCTGTGAATTATTGCTTATATTGTTTTTCTAATGAATTTTGAATAAATGTCCCTTTAATATTAGATTTTACTAACTTAGTCTGCATTTCTATATTTATTTATTATTGTTATCGATTTTTATTAAAGAGCAAAGACTTGTTTTTGTTTTACATTCATCTTGTATCGTCTTTTTCAAAATAAGATGTCGTCATATTACAAATTAATTTTTACTTTTCTTCAATAAATAGACATAGGGAAAAAGTAGGAGAAAAACGCATATGTAATGGCGAAAATTCTCAAAAATTTAACAAAATCTGGCATCACTGCGTACGAGTGTCATGTGCTGTAGTGATTTCTGTTGTTGTCTGGTAAAGGACAAACAACTTAACCATCAGACCTCAATCAAAGACCAACAGAAAAACAATTTTTACTTGTCAATCCAAACTTCGACTTTAAACGATCGAAATGACCTCTAGAGTCGACGTACTTTGCAAAACGAGTTTATCTGTATTTAGCTTAAGATAAGCTGGTCTTATTATCTACACGAAAGAAAAAAGTTCCCTCAATTCCGAAAAATTCCCAATTTAATTATTGTTATCTATAAACACATTTATTGATAATATTGATTCATTTTTCCAACCGACTTGAACTCGCCAACAAATTGCTTGCTTTTGCTTAAAGCCCATGCAAAGCTGTTAAAATAAGGGAGGATGAAAACTTTATCTAACGAGAGACCCATTTCCTAGTTCAACACAAATTGTCCCATCTTCCGCGTCATTATTTTTGTTTCTGGTTTGTTGTTTTGATTTTTAATAATAAAAAAAAAATCATTCCAATATAACCAGAAAACGGTCCAAGTATACAAGGACAATGCTTCTAATTAGCATGATGACAAATAGTGTAGCCAGACAATTCGTCGACATAATAGCACATCAGCCAGTAGCGGCAGAACTTCGTAACCTTTTCTCATGAAGCCTACGCTGAGAATTTCCTCAATGAAGCAGGAAGAAGGAGCGTTCTCCGTATCCGTGTATGTATACGTAACGTAGGTACATTATGTGTCATGGCAAAAAGAGAAGATGTATATTGAGCCTCTTGCTCCCCTTCGAAAGCAAAACATCCGGGACAAACGGGTATAGTAATGCCAAAATATACAGAAAAGGGAGCAGAGAAAGAAAACATCAAAACAATGAACCACAACGACTCTGCACAGCTTTAACGCCATTGAGTCGTAAAGAACTAGGCCAACGAATTCTATGTCATAGAAGTAAACCCACAACGGGTCGATGACGATGTAAGAGGATTTTTCCAAGTATCCGTGTATCTGTTCATCGTATGTATAAAAACAAAAGCTTTTCGTGTTTTTTTTTTGTTTTTTGTTTTGTTATTCATTCACATTGCTTTGCTAAAGAAAATGGAACATTGTTTTTCGTTTTACTATCTGACATCGTTGGAGGGCTGCGGGAGGGTCTTGGTTTGTCCTGGGGATTTCCTTTTACAAAGGACATTATACCCGGTTATTTACGTCATATATGTTGGCTGTTGTTGCTGCCCTTTTCTCAGCAATCCTTTGTCACATAATCGGAGCTTTTCCTTTTCTTCTTGGGTGACACACTCACCGCCAAGCCAAGAAACAATCAACACAATCACAACAGTGTATGGGTACAGCCTATAGGTAGGTATCATAGATAAGGCCTAACCAAATACTCAACCTCCGATTGGACGGTCGCATGGCATTGTCATCATCACACATGGTAAAATTGACTGAGTGAAGTAAGCTGTAAAATGGAAGAGTTTCGGCTTATTTACACTTTTGTGTGCTTTTGTGTGATTCTGTTTCTGCAGCTCTTTCATGATTGTGTTTATTTAAAACGGTTTTAGGTGGCTATTAAGGAAGCACGATATGCGGAATGTTATATTGAAGAGTCGTGTGTGTGCGGACAAAGAAAGACCGGGTGGCGACGCTAGCCCCCGATGTTAGATAACTAGTTATTTAACGAATTTTTTTTTCTTTTTCGAGCTAGATTTCTCTAATTTCTTTTCTGCGTGTGTGTTTTTTTTTTTGTTTTTTCTTGTGTGGATTAATTAATAGATCGAATGATGGTTATGAGTGCTTTGGCAATTGTTTGTCGATTGGATCACATAACGTGGTTAATTGAGTAGAATTTGTTCGTTCACGTTTTATAATTTTTTTTCAATGGAATCAACTTTGGCCTGTCTCCTATACACAGACTTGATTTCTCTGCAATTATTTAATTAGTAGGTGAGTAGGTATATGGGCAGAAATTTAAGCTAATGAAACAGGTTTGCAATAGTCCAATGGGTTTCATTTGTAGGACAGATTAATGGGAATGACTATAGGAGAAGCGTTTGGACTTGAGGAATGGCACGTTTGCATTTGTTCGTATAACCCGCACCAACGGGAAGTTGGAAGCCTCAAACAAATTTACTGATTTTGTGCCAGACGGTAAGACGTAAGTTTTAGGAATAAATGAAGTTAATAATGTTGAACATAGGCTGTTGTACTCATCATTTTTGTTAAATCATAGAAAATTGAGAAAGAGTTTTTAGTATTCAGTGATTTTGAGATATGGAATATTTTAACAGTAGAGATTTCTGTTTTCTCATGCCACCAAAGATCTATGTAAATTAAGTTTAATTCTTTGGCACAAATTTATTTAAAAAAAAAAAACCAACCGTTTTTATTTTATTTTTGTAAAGTTTAACCTACAGTTGGTAAATTTAACAATGTTTTAGATTCACGTGCGTAAGAACTATGGCCGTACTTAGGTCACACAAACTTTGAAGACAGATAAACTTATGTCGTTTTCTATTGGGACCAAAAATCAATCTTTTTTTTGATCTAAATCACTTTTCATGTTCCATTGGGATCAAAAATCAATCTTTTTTTCGATTCAGAGCACTTTTTGCAGATCTCGATATTTTTTCAGATCTACACACACTCTCACAATACCAGCATACTTTGCACAGCTGTTTACGTCATTTTAAGAAGTTTGCTTTGAAGACAAATGGGAGTAGTTTCGTGAAAACCAAAATAACGAAATACATTAAATAGCCATGGATATAATTTAGGAGGAATTATTATCTTCATAGTTTTCCTCGTCATCTGAAGACTACGAATCACCAAAAATACTTCATTTGTATGTGCAATAGGGGAAACATTTTTCAAGTCGATATCCATTTGTGATTTCTGCAAAAACAAATGCAATTTGAACAGCTGATATTGTTGTCAAATAACGCACTAATCCATTTACAAAAGCAGATCAATTTCGTTGCATGTTCCATTCGCCACGTAAAATCTGAGATCTGAAAAAGATTTCTGGTGGTCCCAATGGAAAACGACATTAGTCACAACAGAAAAGTGAAGCGGTTATAATTGCTGAATGCATCCACTGAGAGCACTCCAAACATATCCCAAGATTGCAGAAAAGTATCAAGTCTATTCCTTTATTTTTAAATCTCAAGAATTTGTACTAATTCCTACGAATTTTTACTTATTGCCGTTCCCCAACTCGAATAATTCGTAAAAGAGAGCGTCATAAAGAGAGAGCAAGATGTTATCCCTTCACTGAGAATCGTACGAATTTTTACTTAACAAATTTTCTGGTGTTACAGCTGATTTGAAATTTGTTGCCCTATTTGGCATTAATGTGTGCATTTATTTTGATTTATTGAGTATTAAAATGGTATCAACAGGCATGAAAATAAGACTCAAAGTTCTCCTTAAGATTATTTTCTAAAGTGGCAACGAAATTATTACTAGCTGTCGCAAGGAGCAATCTCCTTCTCCACCATGTAATTCTTAATGCAGCGTCGCTTTTTCCTCTTCTCAAATGCCTGTAGTTCAATCAGTCAAACTTTTCCACATACTCGGATTCATCAAGAAGAAGCTAGATTATTTTCAGATCACTTTCATCGCTACTTAGAGGATGTAACTAGTTTTCTTAGTATATAAGCAAATTCCTCGAGTTTATGAGACGACTTTTCGTACGACTTTTTTGAATATTTGAATTATGTTCCCTAACTTTTTCGTAAGTGTGTCTCTCTCTTTGAGAGAATTTATCCCCACCACTTCCATTTTGACAGTCCTCAAATCCATTTTTACTACAAAAGTAAATGAACAGACCTATCATCTTTTTCCTCTCGCGGTTTCCGGATTCTTCGTCAAAATTCGGCGACCATCTTTTTTCTTTCTCTTTTTGGTATACTCTCTGGCTGGAGGTTGTCGGGTGTCGGCATTTGCGTGCTCAAATAATTATAACGTGATAACAAAAAAAAAAGACCTAATCTTTCTTAACCAAACCTATTGTTTTATTTTATACGTGCTTCAACACTTCTGCTTACTTGAACAGAATTCGTATAAAATATTGTTACAAAGTTTAAAGGAATGTGTTTTGAGTTGACTTTAATTTTATGTACAAGAACTGGTATAAAATCAGAAAAAATACATAATGCATTGTTATTTTTAGAATATGCTAATAATTTAAATATTAGGTTCAACAGGTCCATTTGTAACAGCCCGTATAATGTGAATTGACATTCACAAAAATTCATTAGATTTTTGTCAACGTATATACTTGTTGCTAAGCATAGTATTTGGAAGCTTTAGTGTGAAATGCTAAAATCAAATCTGGAAATGTGATTTTCTAAATTATAATTCACAAAATGCTTAACGTTAGTTGAGTGATAATTTTTTAGATATACGATGTGACTTATCTTTGAACGTTGCAACCTGTTTTCTGGAGACATATTTAAAGAAGGCCACCAATTGTAATAATTTCAAAATTGAACTAATACTTTTCTGCTGTTTCTATTGTTAATGTAATAGGTTCGCCCTCGACTTAGCTGAGCGAAATATTCAAGGAAAACCAACAGGTGAATGCCAGTTGATAATAACCACATGTGACTACATGCTCGATATCGATGTGAGTCGGTAGAAAATTCCTTATTTAAAGCAGTAGTCGAAGTCGTTCAGTGAGGTGTTAAGTTCAATCCCCAGAAAAATAAAAAGCTAAGATATTTTTCCACTGAATCGTCTGTCGCAAACGTCTAACAAATGCCAGAGAGTATAACTACATATTCTGAAAAATATATTCAGCCTCTCGGACTAGGCACAAAAGGTACCTTCCATTTATTACAAAAATAAAAACTAATAAAAGTGAGTGTCCTAGCATTGTCGATGAAAAATTTCAAAAAGACGACGAGATGAAAAAGGGGACATCACCCTAAATAAATATAATGACTAATAATAAATCAAAAAAGAACAGATCAACAAAGACATTTATTTTTATCAAAAAACAATGTTTTCATCACGAAACAGTTCTTTTCCTATGCTTGCGTTCTTTTTCATTCAATAAAGAATAAAATCTTATTTAAACTGATAAAAGGGCCATTTTGACAATTTTCCAAAAAGTGGAGCCATGGGTCCTGACCCTCAAAAGGGACCATTTGGCTCTGTAGTATTGACCAAAGCTGTACAGTATTAATATAAAAATTCATATGATCAAGATGTCAAATATATATAATATGTTTGACATATTGCTAGAATATAGGAGAACAAACTCACTGGACTGTGGACAAGCAGATAATATAGACGTGTCCATTTATAATCATTTCCTAAAGGTGTCAAACGGCAACGCTGATGCCGCGTCCTTTTATTTATAAATTATTATTGGAATTGCTTTTAAAAAATAAAAATTAATAATTAGTAATTTAGGCATTTTTTATTGACGAATGATGTCGTCTTCCACTAGTTTCACTCCGGGATCAACTCATTCTCAAATCCAGTTGCAGAATAAAACTGCGTCTGGTTGAATCCACAAATGGTGAGATGTCAGAAAATAATCTTAGGCTGCAGTCAGCTAGCTCGTATGAAATACATAAATTACACTTGTGTATGTGCTTCTAGAGCGGATTCTGACTTCAAATCGAGAAGCAAAATTCTCTTCTCAGAATCACCAGAAGTGTATTTTTCGTGCAAATGATTTTTAGAAAACTGCATAAGACTTCCTCAAGTTGTATGGCATTCGAAAAACTGATATAAAATGCTTTTATGATCTGCGATGGTTTTTTTGAGAGGTAAGTTTGCGAAAAAAATAAACTCAATTTCTTCAACCAGGAACTGATTCTTGTTTCCTTTTGAGTTGGGCTATTTTTCTTTTTCTGCTTCCGATATAAGACTTAGGTTCCGAGAATTCTACTACCTCAGTCTCATTTCGTCATACGGGCTTAAGCACTAAATATAAATAATACACATTATTTGACTTAAATCCAACTTTAACCGTTACAGAGCAATAACAAAAAACTAGCACGTTGTTTTTTCAAAAACAACACAAGTGCAAGCTACTCACAAAAATTTTGTTTGATTAAGATCGCAGAGACAAAGAATACCTCAATTGACCACAACTAGACGCCCCTAGAGGTACGATTCCACACACCCCACTGAACCCAACCTAGTTCATTATCTTGATAGAATTTTGTTTTATTACTTTATGGGTTTAACCATAAACAAACTCATTGAATCAGGTGCTGGGTAGTTGCATAGTAAGCTTGAATTTATTCATCTAGCTTGCCGCAATCAACACAACTTTGGTAAGCTTGTCACGTAGAGATATTTCTTAAACAAACAAACAACAAAATAAAAAACACAAACTAAAATATTTACCTTAAGATTTGTTTTCGAAAATAAATCACTTTAGTAAATCCAATTTAAAATGAAATGCAGCTTGCAGTAGTTATAAATCCACGTAATAATCTGCACCCAAAATAGAATTAATGAAATGTTCGTTTCAAAAAATTGTAGAAAAACAAAAACTAAACACTTTTGGTATCGATACGGCGTCTTTTTTTCTTCTTTGTATTTATTTACATTTGCTCGTCACGTGTTCACAACTGAATTATTTTTTTAATTTATTGCTATACAATTTAACTATCTAAACAACCGAGTTTACTAATATTATTATTTTTATTTATGTTTACTAAAAACAAAAACACACACACAGCAATTACAATTAGGTAGGTAGACTTGGCTTATGATTTATGAACACACCTTTATAATTGTCAACACTTTGTAGATTCATTAATTTTGTAGCGTCGATTGTTATTAATTTTTACTATAATGATGATTTTATTTTTAATGGTTTCCTTTCAAAAAACGACAACGAACGACCAACGAAAGGAACGAAATAAACAAAAAAACTAATCTCACTTTCGAAAGACCACATTCACTTTTTTCTTCTTCTTTTGGAATATTTTTTTAGCAGTCATTATTTATTGTATATTCACGATGGTGTTTTAGAAAAAGTTCAATTGTACTGAAAGTTTGAAAAATAAATTTATTTCAATTAGGGTTTGTTTTTTTTTTTTAATTCTTTTATACCAATGAAGGACTGTGACTCAATTGGTTATAAAAGGAATTGGAAAAAAAAATAAAAAAGTTCGATGGGTATACTACAGGAAAAATCGGTTAAATATCGATTGTGACTACTGTCGAGCCGCCTAATCAACGCAAAGGTAAGTAGTCAACTAAACAACTGACTAACTTAACACTTAACAAATTAGTTACGACAAATTAACAAAATAGCGAGAGAAAAAAAAGTATACAACACACACGCACAAAATTTATCAACCACCATCCGTCTGTAGATATGGCGACAACAGTTCGTAGATGTTCTCTCTATATCCATGCCGCGGGGGGGGGGGAGTCAGCACAATGGATTAAAGTATCTAAACTAAGGCAGAGATAGTTAGTGCAAAGTGTTTTTTTTTTCTATTTTTTTCGTTGGTTTTCTCAAGTCAAGTGAGAGAGTGTCTTTTGAGAAAAGCTAGACGAACGTTACCTAGGCACCTAGGGCGGTATGCGAAGAGGAATGTACGCGTGAACACACTGTACGGTGTTGACTGAACGCTTATCGAAAACCTACTGGAGTCAACAAAACCGAATCATTTTCGATTTGGTTAAAAGTGATATTTATATATATTTTTTTTTATTTTTTCTGCTGGTTCGTTTTTGCTTCTGCTTTTTGTTTTCCTCCACTTTTTGTGGCGAATGAAGAAATTTTAACGAAAAATGGTTAAACAAAATATTATGTTCGTCTGACCTTTGCTAGTCGAAGAGGTTTTCGGACACATTCACGGTCCCGAAATATTCGACCGCGAAATATCAGGCCACTGTCACACTTTACGACTGAGGTGGTGGAGTGGTCGGCGATCGTTTTATAAATTTGCAGCCCAAACTTGAAACTTATAGGCAAACGAGGAGGTTCTTGTGTTTCAGCAGGTGGATTGGTTGACGAAACACAAAAATCCAGGAAGCGAACTTTTTTTTTTCTTTTTAGCATTTGTCATGGAGGCACATGCATTTGTGTTTTGTAGAACTACTGAATATTCAATCAGAATATCAGCGAGCGACTGCACTGTCGTAAGTATGTATCTAAGCAGCGTGAGTTAAGTATCCATAGCAAGACATATTGAGAAAAAAGATAACATTATTTGTATTCAATGATATCTTTAGTCTCTAGTACAGTCTTGCACACAACGCTACAATGATAACATATGTAAAAGAGATAATATCGTTTGTATACAATGTTGGAATATTATCTCTTCTTCATTATCAAGCAAGACGATTGTACGCTTGGGTCTCCTTGTAGATAGATAAGAAAAGTATATAAATACGACTGTATGATGAATTTATCAACAGTCTTATTGTAACTACATAGTAGCCTTAAGCTCCTTTTAGAATTAGTAAAAAGTATTTCAATAATAAAGGACATAGTTCCAAATAAATATTGTTTAATTTTAAAAGTAAGAAACAAGTGTTTTAATTGGCGATCCTGCCAGGAGGTTAAATATACTTTTTAACTTCAATCGAGCGGACCTCGGGAACAAGTAGTGAAATCTAGTATAAACAGAACACTCGCGTTACCGGTTACAAGAATTACCTAGCATAGCAGGTACAAATATAGCTTCTTCGTACGAAGCAGCAAAGCAATTCAGTGAAAGTGTATATGTGGAGAAAAAAAACACACAAATTCGACGACAACAGACACGAGTTCAAAATGGAACAACTCGCAGTATTAATGGCAAGATTAGAAGCTTTAGAAACCAGGAGCAACACAGTAACACAAACCCTAGAGCACACACGCACAGAGAATGCAAGGTTAGCAGCAATAATAACTAACCAAAATCAAATAAACACTAATTTAGAAACAAAACTAAATGAAGTAAAATCTGGATTAGGCATAGTACCAAACATACCTGTGCTAGAGGAAATAAGAACCACATATACAGATGGTAGTGAAATACAGTTAGACGCATTTAAAAGCCTACCTATTTTCAACGGCGATCAATCAAATTATCGGTCGTGGCGCGAAGAAGCATCCAGATTAATGGACAGCATTAAAAACTTCAAAACACACAGTAAGTACGCAGCAGCATTGACTATAGTGAAAAGTAAAATACAGGGTGCAGCCGCGAATGTGTTAACCAATTATAACACAATTTTTAATTTTGAGGCGATACGTAACAGATTAGATTATACGTACTCTAATCAAGAACCTCTATACGTGCTACAAGACATGATGAAAGCCATCACGCAAAAAAGAAGCACACTGTCTGAATACCACGACGAGATAAATAAAAATCTCAATTTAATAATATCAAAAATCACTATGTCAGGTGATCCGCCGAATATAATCGACAGACTAATTAAAAATGCTAACGACGACGCAGTTCGTATATTCATTGATGGTATGAGTGACAACTTTACAAGAGGATCATTATATTCAGCTACAATAAATGATCTAGAACACGCATTCGCAATTGCTCGCAGAATAGAACATGATAATGTGCACAGGCATTTACATCTCACTCAAGATAAGCACCACAAAAATATGCCACATGAACGCAGAAACGAAAGAAGACCAAATTATTCGAGCCAAACAACGAATTATCAACCCCAGAAGCAATACGATAATATGCAGCAACACAATCAAGGACCACAGCCGATGGAGATAAACTCGAGACAAATTGTACATGCACAGCGACAAAATTGGAATCAATACAAACCCGATGTATATAATCCACCAGCGAAACGTGAACACAGCGGGAGTTTCAACACACACAACAGACCGCAACGATCTTATCAGCAGAACTTCAAGCAGCAGAGAGTAAATAACTCCCGACAACAACGCAGAGACGATGTCAGCAGTACATATGCAGAAGCAGATGAAACGGAATGTATGGTAAATAATAACATAAGAATAGATCATTTAAACTAGTAGACGGGTTGCCCTGCTTAAATTTAACTAGTACTATTTCTAAGGAAATTTATAAAATTCTTATTGATACTGGTGCAACCCATAATTACATTAATAGAAAATGCGATTCTAGCGAAAAAATTAAAATTAAACCTATAAAAATAAAAACAATGCATGGTTATTCTATGGTAGATACAAAGAAAGTAGTTAGGATATTAAAGAAAAATATAACATTTTTTGAATTAGAGGATATTCAGTCTTTTGATATGATATTAGGATATGAAGGACTTAAAGTTCTAAACGCGGAAATAAATTTCAGTAATATGACTCTAACTACCATAAGCAGTGTCGAATCTATTCAGAAAATTAATTACATAATTGGGGAAAATAATATTTATAAAGCAGACATAGATAGACTGATGAAGATTAATAACAGCATAGGACCGTTACCCTTTACAGATACTATAGAAGCAAGCATTAGGACGACCAATGATAATCCGGTTTATGTTAAACAATATCCATATCCCATAGCAGATAACGAATTCGTAAACAAAGAAATACAGAAACTCTTACATGACGATATAATAGAAAAAAGCCATAGTCCTTATAACAGTCCCATATGGACAGTACCTAAAAAAGGTTTGGACGAAAAAGGAAAACCAAAACGGCGCATGGTTGTTGATTTCCAAAAACTTAACGTTCACACTGTAACAGACAGATACCCCATTCCGGATGTCAACATGACAATTCAAAATTTAGGTAAAGCCAAGTACTTTACAACATTAGATTTGGAGTCAGGTTTCCACCAAATTAAAATCAAAACAGATGATAAAGAAAAAACAGCTTTTGCTATAAATGGCGCAAAATATCATTTTAAACGAATGCCTTTCGGGCTCAAAAATGCACCAAGCATATTTCAGAGATGCGTGGACGACATTTTGAGAGACTTTGTAGGTAAATTCGTACACGTTTACATTGATGACGTATTGATATATTCTTCATCTGAGGAAGAACATATACAGCACATAAGTCAAGTATTCGACGTACTCAATAAAGCCACATTAAAAATATCTGATGAGAAAAGTAAGTTTTTTCAAGAAGAAGTAGAATACTTAGGTCACATAATCAGACATGGTAGAATCACTACGAACCCTGAGAAAATAGCAACTATAGAAAATTTTCCAGTCCCACAAACGGTAAAGGATTTGAGAGGATTTTTAGGTCTTACAGGTTACTATCGTAAGTTTATAAAAGGATACGCAAGCATAGCCAAGCCCCTGACATTATATTTACGAGGAGATAACGGTAAAGTAAACAAAAAACAAAGTAAAAATATTAAGTTAAATCTGAATGATTCAGCATTAGAAGCGATTAGAATTTTAAAAAATTATTTGAAAGAACAAGTCGAACTTTTTCAACCGGATTATAGTAAACCATTCGAGCTTACTACTGATGCATCCAACATAGCTATTGGAGCCGTACTAAGTCAGAATAAGCAACCTATACACTTCTTGTCAAGAACACTGAGTAAGACAGAAGAGAACTATAGCACAAACGAGAAAGAGCTATTAGCGATCATATGGTCCTTACAAAAACTCAGAAACTACATATATGGTATAGCAGACTTAACCATATATACCGATCACCAGAGCCTTATATATTCTGTATCAGAAAAAAATCCCAACACAAAGCTGAAACGTTGGAAGGGAATCATTGAAGACTTTGGAGCAAAATTAGTTTATAAACCAGGAAACCTAAATCTTGTAGCTGACGCATTATCACGTCAACGCATAAATACTTCTACCATAGAAACAGCACATTCAGCTGAAAGTTCTTCTAATGATATAATAAAAACTGTGAATCAGCCTTTTAATGCATACACTGCACAGTTCGAACTTATTGAAGATATAACAAATAATATCGAAACACAAATCTATTTTAGTAAAAAAATAAGACTCATAATAAAGTTTAAGGACAAAGACTCTTTACTAAGGCAGATGAAAGAAGTTATACAACCCCAAAAGATTGTAGCTTTGCATACGAAATTTGAAAACATATACAAATATGGTGAAAACATAAAAAAAGAATTCCCACTAGTAAGATTTATATTCACACCAAGAAAACTTCAAGACGTGACAAATTTGGAGGAACAACTAAAACTTGTAAGGGTAACTCACGAAAGAGCACACCGAGGGTTACGTAACAATATACAAGAAATCTCAGAGAAATATTACTGGCCCGATCTAAATAAACAAGCAAAGAGTTTCAACAGAAAATGCATAGCATGTCTATTTGGAAAATATGAAAGAAAACCTATCAGAGAACCTCTGAATAATTCAGAAATACCAACACATGTGGGAACACACATTCATATGGACATATACTTCAACGACAAGTATACTTTCCTTGTAACAGTAGATAAGTATTCTAAATATACAATCCTTCGGGAAATCGAAACTCGAAACAGACTGTACGACGTTATGGAAGAGGTCTTATCTAATTATTTCCCAAAATGTGAACGACTCATGACAGATAACGAGAAGGGATTCAAAACAGAAATGGTGAACCAAATGTGTTTGAAATACAACATAACTAAAGTAGAAACTCCAGTATACAGATCGACAGCGAACGGTCAGGTAGAACGTGTAAACGGTACAATAACTGAACTGTCTAGAATATTCACAATTCAGAATAAAACAAGACTTATCGAAGAAATATTTAGAACAGTGCGTGAATTAAATAATTCTATACACTCAGTTACCGGTTTGAAACCTAGAGACATTTTCTTTAATCAAAATAAATATAGCAATAGTGAAATTATAATAAATAAACTAAACTCAGCATCCAAAAAAGTGATCGAACGTCTAAATAAAGGAACTCGACACAGAGAGTATAAAAAAGGAGATAAGATAATGGTAAGAATCACAGGTCTTAGAAAGAAATCTAACGCCAGATACATAACAAGAATAGTAGAAGAAGATAAAGGAGACACTGTAATCTCTAAAGAAGGAATAAAAATTCACAAGGATAACATAAAGAATTATCATTTTTCAGATGACGAAAATATTAATATTCCTAACATTACTAGGAATTGTACAGAGTCAAGAAGGGCAAGGAAACGTTCAAATAACTGAGTTACTAAACAAGAAGTTTATACTTACGCAAACAGATGACGTGTATTTATTCAAAGAACAAACTTATTTGTTACATGCCACCAACCTGACTTCGATATTTCAACCTTACGTAAATATCGTAACTAGTAAATATCAACCTACACAAGAAGAAAAAATTTGGTTAAGTAAAATTAAGAATTTAGCAGACCAATTACAAGAACATACTAGGCATACTAGATCAATTAACTTTTTAGGAACAGCTTTCAAATATGTGTTTGGTAATCCTGACCATTATGACTTAGTTAACATAGAAACGAGTATAAATAATCTCATAGAAAACAATAATAAACAAAAAACTATAAATTCTAGATTTGAACAAATTTTGCAACAATTCGAAGGTCAGAGCCTTAAAGAACATTTAGTAATAGAACAAGTGTACGAACAATTATTATTATTGACCAGAACAATTAATGCAGCAAAAAATAATGAATATTTATCAGAAAGCCTAGACTTAGATGACATTAAAAATATTATTCAACATGAAATAATTCAAGTACCCATAATAAATATACTTGAGTACTCTAAAATATTATTAGCTAGAACTGATGAATTCTTCATCACAATATATAAATATCCAGTTCTAATTAAATCATGTAAATTGTATAAAGTAACACCTTTAAATTCAAAACATGGAAAAATCATTACAGATAAAACAATTGCCTTATGTAACCAAACTTATTTAAGAACAAGAAATTGTCAAAATCATCTAAGTAAAAACATTTGTGAAATTAACTTTGAAGAAGAAAATTGTCTTATTCCACTTTTAAAGAATATAACTTCAAAATGCAACATTAAACAAGAATACGATTACGACTTAGAAATTGAATCCGGTGTTATGTTATTAAGCGGTAAGCATAAGTTAAATAATCAAACAATTAATGGTATAAACTTAGTTACTTATGAAAATACTATAAATCTAGACGATAAAATATACAAAAACATGCATAAGCAAATTAAAGAAGTTATATTAAGAAATCATAATTCAGAGTCTTACATCGACCAAATAATTAAAGAAGATACAATGTACAAATTCGATAACATAGATACTTTAAAAAAACTAATTATTCCTTTTGAAGAAAAACCGATATTATCAACTATATACACAATTGTAACACTGATTGTTATTCTAGCATTTACGTACGTAATGATAAAAACTATACAATGTATAACAGATCGTCAAAAACAAAAAAAGATTGACGCATATAACAAAACTTATGAAAGAGAAATGTTAAAAATAGCGTCGAAAAATCGGGACGATTTCGTTTAACAAGGGGGGGAGTTAAGTATCCATAGCAAGACATATTGAGAAAAAAGATAACATTATTTGTATTCAATGATATCTTTAGTCTCTAGTACAGTCTTGCACACAACGCTACAATGATAACATATGTAAAAGAGATAATATCGTTTGTATACAATGTTGGAATATTATCTCTTCTTCATTATCAAGCAAGACGATTGTACGCTTGGGTCTCCTTGTAGATAGATAAGAAAAGTATATAAATACGACTGTATGATGAATTTATCAACAGTCTTATTGTAACTACATAGTAGCCTTAAGCTCCTTTTAGAATTAGTAAAAAGTATTTCAATAATAAAGGACATAGTTCCAAATAAATATTGTTTAATTTTAAAAGTAAGAAACAAGTGTTTTAATTCGTGCTAATGTGAAAGTGTCTATAGAGGTGGGTTGGGTATGGCAATTTTTTTTCTAACAATGCGAATGGGATTGTTGTTTATATTGGCGGAAACCGACACTTTAAAACTATCACATAGACGAACTTTAATTTAATTATAAGCAAAAAAACGGAAAAGGACAGTAAAAACACCGCCAAATATGTGGGAGCGGTAGTAACTACCGGCAAACGATTTAAAAAGGTGTTTGCTTAGCGAAATTATAAGGCGTGGTGAAATTTGGAAAGAAAACCCGTACTCTAGTTCACTTTGGAATCAAAAAAAAAAGTGTATATTTTTTATGTTCTTGTAAGACTGGCGAATTTAGCGTAAATTCGCCCCACACAAGCCAAAGCAGAACTAAAACTAGATTCTGAGAAAGCATCTGAAAGAGTACGAACCCCTATAGCTTGTGAATTTGGTATCCACCAACCACCAAGAGGAATGCAAAGGGGAGCATGGGGTAAATATTTCGTAATCGTAACACACTGACACGCTCTCACTATCGTTTCGCTCTTACAGTCTTATACTTGCTGTTGCCCTGCCCTTGCCACTTTGCAAGTGGGACTTGCTTCTCTTAATCAACTTTCCATTGGAGCTGTTTCTGTGGCAGACCGGTGGTCGCTGCTCGCTGATGGATGCGCCTCTCTCGTTTTGGAGCTATTTTGTAAGCGCATTAGGAAGAGATGAACGCATTGGACGTGGACCCCTTCGAATTGAAATCATATGATGAATACACTTTTTTTATACAATTTTTTTTTTTTTCAATTTCCCCTTGTCAGTTTCGTTTTGTGTGTAGAAAATTCAAAAGCCACAAAAAAAAGAAAGAAACTAAAAAGCTGTGTGTAAGAAGTGAAAGACGGGAATAAAAATTATTGAAAGCAGAGGCATGTGAAGGTTGGTTTTGTTGGTTATGGAAGAATATTATGTCATCGAAAGTTGGGTGGCTTAGATAGATAAATATCTCTCTATCAAGAGATGAGTAGATATTTTACGACTGTTTGTAAAGTTTTTATTACTCACAGCACAGGTTATGTGTAGTATAGGTGCAGGTGCCGTACCAGTATCAGTATATGCTTATCGATCTGAAGATGGGCACGGGATATTGTTTGCTTAATATTTTGGCTTGTTCGTGGTTATGACATGACGGCTAAACAGGATGATGGTAGGTAGCAAGCCAACAGAAGATCAACAAATAAATTGGAGCGTTTAAAATTTAATGGAAAATATGCACAAGGGTGAAATGTCATTTCTAATGTTGAGCTAGTAGTGAAATTAAACAGTGATTTTGGCGACTGTTGTGATTTGTGAATATAAAAGGTGTTGCATCGCTCTATATTGTTCTACTGGATAGAGACCGTTCTAAGAGATATATGCACCTTTGTATTACCCGCACTCCTTAGCACACTTTGCGAACTCGACCGAGGGCCCGTAACCGTCTATATGCCGATATGGAATGAATAACCTACTCCATCCACCAACTTCACCCAGTCGAGCTGCATGTGCAGGACCTGTTCTAAATAAAACATGAGTGGTCGGGATTTACCCACTCCTTATAGGAAGAATGTAAAGTTGAGCCCACTGTTGGTTAACATTTGCATCAGTTTAAAGTGTTATTGTCACAAAAAAGAATGATCTTAGGTTATTCCGAACCAACTGGGTCTGAAGCCAGCTCAAATCTTTAGCACAGCAGGCTATTTGCAGAGATCAGTGCATGTGGATATTGAATAGGTACTTTCTTCATCTCTGACCACAACTCTGCCATGCGAGAAATGAACTTCTTAATGGAGACATTTCTTTAAGGTCTTTGAAGAATATGTCTATCAAGTCTTTTTATGAATTGTACGAATTTGTGAACGCCACAGGTTTCACATAGTATAAAAGCAATAAGCTCTTGAGTATCATATTGCATATCTACATTTGTTCCTAAAAGTACCTGTCCTGTTAACGTGTTTAGCAAATAACTTTACGAAAATGAAGTAGGTATTTTTTTTTTTAACCGAAAAATTATGAATAATAGTAGGTACCTACCTAAGAAAGTTTCAAAAATTGATTACAATACATAAAACATAAATGAAGAAAACTGACTTTACTCCAAAAACTCACGGTACGCTTAAAGCCTCGTCAATGTCTAGATGTGCCCAACATATCTGATCTAGATCTATCGATCACTTCAGCGACGACGCGGCGATGGGTGTCAAAAGATATTCAATAAATCACTTAAACTTAGAGTAGGAACTGAACAATGTGGATACCTACCTATGAGTTTTTGATCTCCGGACAATCCTATGCGCCATTCTCCCAGGGATCAGCAATTTGTTGTTATTATTTGTGCAAAGATAATCTAAACTAGAGGGTCAACTTCCGTGCCGATTTTCCCCGCAAACTTTGAATGACAGCCCGCTATCGCGCGCTCTTTTTTTTCCTGTCTGTGATGTGAGTGAATAGGTACGTGTTAGGTTTAGGTGTTAGGTGGGTGGCACTTTTTCAATAACATACAATTTGTAAATTAATTTAATAACAATAAATGTAAAAGGAATAAATGTTAAGTACCTATAATTCTTTAGATAACTTGTTCTCTATCCATCTTAGGCACCAACAAATATTCATTCATTCACATTTCAGTTTTTTTTAGTTCTCTTTACATGGAAAATATTTTTGACAGCAGAATTCATGAAGCTACTATTGGGAGTTGTTCCAAAAATAGGTTAATACCGAGCATTGCATAAATTTCCATTACTTTGTTGGTGTTTTCAACTGAGTTTTTTTAGCACCTTATTTGTGCAAAATCAAAATATTATGATTAGGAATTCTGTGGTTTAATAAGAGTGAAAACTGAAAATTGTTGATGTTACTTAGGAACAGTAAAAATGTTAATTTCATTCATATTTAAAAAAAAAAAATAATTCTCGGAAAGTAAATTCGCAGAAACGAATACATATACCTACAACTCCTAACAAAAATACAATATAATGTGGTATTTAATTGGATTCTGCGGTTTCATCTGACTTTAGATTTTGCGTATTCAATCGAACGTAATATGCTTTTCACACCAAGCCCAAAACCGCGTTTTCCTCGGAAACACGTCGATGCATTCACACCGACTACCAACTCGTTTCGTTTGACGTTTCAATCAGCTGTGAGACACTAGTCTTAAACTTCGGTGCTAACTTTTTTGGTTACGAATTTCGATCGCGTTAATTAACAAAAAGAATTTAGTGCATTTAAAAGCAATATTAGTCCATCAAAATCATTGTGGAAAATGATTTTAATATGTGAGTTGTGACATTTGTTCGGTCAGCCATTTTGTTGAATTTGCTGAATATTGCAAAAGGTGTGTTTGTTTCAACAACCCAACGATTGGAAGTCGTTTTCGTGGAAAACAAGTGCAAACGACTCGTTTTGAAAACTGAAATATTTGTATGGGAAAACTTCTGTTTCCGATTAAGTTTTCGTCCACAATGTCCACTGATATTTTTATTAACCTCTCTAAATTATTAATTAATAAAAACAATTGCATTTTATGGTTATTGAAATACAAAAAATGATATTGTTCCGAGTACCTTCAGTCCTTCAGTCCTGTTTTTTTAGCTTCAAACTCAGCAAAGAAAAATAAAGTAGTAGTACAACAACTACTGCGAGTCCTCGAAGTGTCAAGTAGAGGATATCCTAAGTACGCCTAGCAATGGCTCTCCTTTGATTTGTACACGCACCTATGCTTAGGAATTCCTATGCAGGACAGGCAGCTTATAGGCAAATGTACCGATTCTGCTCTCAGTTGACCCCGTTGGCCTAGATTTATATCCTCTTTGATTTGCGTACTTGTACCTATTTCCTTTTAATATCTACTTATATGGTGTAATAAACTTTAAAGTCTTATTACAAAAAATGTTCTGGAATTCCCAGCTGAAAAGAAGTTTGCAGCTACTGTCAGAAAAAGTTAAACAAAATTATTTCTCACTAATTTAGTCGTAGGTACTAATCTTATGTGAAAACAACAGTGAAAACTGTATTTATAATGGGTAGCTGTATTTATATATCCGTGCTGAGTTATTGATACATTTCAATGTATTTTTTTTTTTAGCAGTTGGAAAAAAGTTTACTGTAAAAAATAAATCGTGGTAAATAGCTTGTCGAAAAAATTCGGGAACGTTAATAACTTCTACTTCTAATTTAAAAGTAGAAGTTGTATGTACTATTTGAACAAGTATCCCTTCTCAATTTTGAGTACCTACCTACCTACTTTGTGTACCTACTATTTTTAATTTTTCAACAAAATCGAACATAGATGAAGTTATTTCACTTACGGCCATATTATCGAATGCACCGGCGGGCTAGGGCTTGCATCAATGATTACGTTGTCGATTTTCGGAAATATTTCCGGCTAAACAATTTTGGAGACTCAATCCATTATTAATACAATAAAAATGCAACTCAGCACACAACAAATCATTTCATATGAAATTTGAAATAGGTACCGTAGGTTTTAATCGGACTAAAATCTGTTTAAACTCCGCTCGTAAATGCGTCTTTTTTCAGCGTGTTTTGCATGTTTTTGAATTAATATTTTAAATGAATATTTAAATCTAATTTAGGTATACTTTGAGTGTAAATTCAATAAAACAGATTTTTAATTTTATTTTGAATACAATATGTATTTATGATAGGATTACTAAAAAAAATTATGTCCTATTTTTTAAGTTTCAGTAAGTTTCAGGTGGTGGTGGGGTAGTGTTTTCACTATGACGCTGGCGGCGAAGGTTTAAATCCCAGCTGATATGCAAAAAAATTGATTTCTGTTGGGCCAAATTGCCCAGGACCACGAGTACCATTTCTTTTAAAAAATAAAATATATTAGGTTGACCTGTTTTCACACTTCTTAATAAAGTCCTTGAACCTTGACCCCGCCTTGTCACAACTAAGATGTAATAAAGAGTGAATTCTATCATCACCCGTACAATTTCTCTCCACATCAGGTTTATTTTCTCTAGTACAATGGCAAAGAAATGATAAAAGTGGCCGCATGGTTACCTAAAAGTTATCAAATTTAAAGTGTATCCTATCGGACTCAGAGTTTAGAGATTATTCGAATATTCACACTCTTTCTCTTTATTTCTCCTCAATTTATAGCTTATAAGCTCATAGGTTCTTTTTATTTTGCGCAAAATCGTGAAACAGCACACAAATACAACGGTGAGAAGCTGAAAACTTAGCAAATTGTACTAGACTTTCTTACAGTTACACTTTACACGTGCGGCTGGTGCTGAATTAGAAATAATAAGAGATTTGCTGGCGGTTTTTGGCGGGAAAATCGCTACACCCATGTAAAATTAGCTTAACGGTCGAAAGGGATCGGATAAATCAATAAAAACCGTCAAATTGGTTTGGTATTGAGAAATTTCTAACATAAAACAAATGCAAATTAAATTCCATTTCTCTTCTAAGAGTGGATAACTCTCTTAAGTAAAAATCGGTTTTGTATCTTTTTACTGTATATTATTCTCGCTCTTGCCAACCCACCTATACCCAAAGCTCAATGAAACTTAAAATGCAAAAGCAAATAATATAAAAGTAAAAGGTAGGTACGACATAGACGGAAAAAACATTTTTGACTGACGTCAGCGCAACTCACAGCAACACTGACAACTGACTATGACTAGGTAGAGGTACTGACTGACAGCGACGTCGACAACTCAAGCGGCAGAAGACAGTACGGCAAATAGCTACGATTTCATAAGAAATTATAAATTGAAAGGAAATTGAAAGAAAACCCGTGAAATAGCAATAGCAGCGCGGTGCAGGCATGGGGCCGTTTTAATATTACACCGTACCACTGAGTATAAATATAAATATTGAGTAGAGAGCTACGGAGCGATAGATACGATGGGTTGGGGATATGGTTATGGTTACTAAGCCATAGCTAGCAAAAAGGTGCACTATGGGTGCATACCCACTCGCACTCACCTCGCGCACCAATTGATGTGTAAATGAAGATGGAGTTCGAATCAAAATCGAACTCTTACGTAAGACACTTGTTCATTCTTAGATGCAGCTACACTACAGCTTTAACAGCTTTCGAACGCAAGCAAACGCAATTTTCACTTCCATCATGTACAACATCCACAGTCAGTTGTAATTCCTTCGTCGACTGTTTAGTGAGTCAGCGTATACCTATCTACGGTTATATTGGATGACTTGCAAAATGCACAAGAGTGTGTAATCAGGACGCATTTTGGAATCCCCAATTACGTCGCGGCGTTTCAACAAACGTTGGGAAATTTTAGCGCCTGTCACACGCATAGAATACCAAAGTGTGATAAAGAAATACAAAATTCTACTGGGCGCACACCTAATTGAATTAAAAATGGTTATTTATTTTTATTTTGTTTGTGTTTTTGTTGTAGCAAGGTAGGTGAATCTGAACCGGACCGGAGCCGGCAGTGGGACTGCACCAGGTGCCAACTGCCAAGTTCAGTAATGCGGTGCGTGCTCTTCAATCATATCGACCGACTGAAAGGCCTTTTTGGAAAAGTAAGTTCTTAAATTGGTTTTGTGCGTGCTGCTTCTTAGAATGGACAGAGGGATGTTTGGATAGTGCACATATTTGCATAATGCGTTTATATGGCTTGAGGGTTCCTATTTCGAGATAAATGCGGAAAATTGTTATTTGATTTGGTCTGAAGGTTAAGTGCGATACAACTACTTACTGACTGATTGTGCGTACTGAATAGATTCTTGACCTTTGGATACCTAGATACATTATTGATGTGCGCACAAATAAAACTTTAAGAATAACTGCTATTTAAGGTATTTTGTGAGCAAATTAGTTTCTAATTAAATTTAGATTAGCCTGCATAATTGATGCACAGAGTGTAAAAACAGAAGCCAAAAGGTGCGCAGGTACCTTTGTACTAATTTACAGTCGGGGTCGGTTATAGAGAAGTCTCGGTTCTTATGTGCGAATCTCGTAATTCAGAAGACATTATCGCTTACAGCGATATTGGTTGTAACGAACTATCGCTTATAGCGAACTAATTTATTTCAGCAGTCTTTCCGAAGGCATTTCGAAAGTGTGCAAGATCACTTTTTACTGTTTACGAAGCTAATCACAACTGATGTCGGTCTCAGAGCTTGTCTTTTATGTAATAGCCTTTTAAAACCGGGTTTTCTACAAAAAAGGAAGGTTTCCCATACATAATATTTCGCTTTTCAAAACGAGTCGTTTAGAGTCGTTTTCCACGAAAACACCACGAAAACGACTTCCAATCGTTGGGTTCTTGAAACAAAATAACCTTCTGCAAAATGGTTGACCGAACAAATGTCACAACTCACAACTTAAAATCATTTTACACAATTAATAATTGATGCACTAATATTATTTTGAAACGCACTAAATTCATTTTGTTTGTCAAATAATGCGATCAAAATTTGTAACCAAAAATGTTTGCACATCTGTTTGAAACGTCAAACGAAAACTAGTTGGTGGTCGGTGTGAATGCATCGACGATTTTTCGACGAAAACATGGTTTTCGGCTGGGTGTGATAAGGCTATAATAGTTTATTGAAATTCTTGCCTAATTGAACACAAACGTTTAGTAAGGTTAAAGTTAAAATTTCAGGAGATGTTTACCTAAACAACCTCGTAGAAGTGTCGTAAGGGAATCGAATAAATACATCTGCAAATGCTCAGCTTTTGTGTTAGTGCAATTTGCAATGTAGTGCAGGTATAGGTATACTGTATACATATACATTCCCGCAGAACAGAGATTATAAGATTATAACAGTGAAAACCGTATTTAAATCTGTTTAGGGGTTCTCGAGTCATACTGATTGGGGAATGTAGAAAAGTAACGCCACCTTTCAGATTTCAATGAAGCTTACTCTTTGAATCATTTGGAGCAACTGGTTAAAGTATCACCAAAATCGGTTAATTAGTTTATTAGTCTATGTATAAACATTTCTTTTAAATAGGGATAATTTTTTCCTCAACAAAGTTGTGCCCATTGAGTGTTTTTTAAAATCTACTTAGTTTAATTTTTATTTGCGTTAAAAAGAAAAAATTAAGTTATTGGCCTCGGGCAAAATTTAGGTGCAGACTACTCAGTCAGTTTTGAGAAATGCAAAATTGCTTAATGGCGTTCCCTATATAGGGTTGTCGAGGAACATTTATCTCTACCAGGGTTTTGCTCATTTACAAGACCATTGATATGAAAATTTTTAACCTGCCACCTTTTTTTTGTTGATTGATCGTTGTCAAAAAAGGACCCTACCTAGTTACCCTCGATATACTGAGCTGTTGGAATCTTTTTAACGACACTCTTAATGCCCACATTGGAAGCAGTCACTATTTGTCATATGTAATTTTTTCGACATAGAGGGAACGCACAATAAAGGCTGACGTATAGTTTCTTATACCAATTTCGAGTGTTAGTGGAACAAAATTGGGGCGTTCGGATTCCTAGTTTAGTAAGTCTATCATCTTCCTGACTACTTAGATGTGTTTCAATTTTTATTGGCCCAGAGTCACGTGTATAGTTTTTGCAGTTGACGTTTATGGAGGGGAAGCCGACAAATCTAGTCAAGAACATCCGGCCTGCGTACACCACAGTTGACATTTTATTTTTCTTCATGGCTTTTCAAAGCGATAATGTATAAAACGAATTATAATACCTGTTAGAGTAATAACTAGATATGTACGCGCTAACTACTTTAGCTTCTTGGGGAACTTAAGGACTCTAAATTGGTGACAATCGAAGGAAAACAACTGTCGTTGAAATTTAGGAAGCAGTCGTTCGTACTATAGATACCTATCGCAACTCTCTGTTTTTTTTTTTAATTTTCTTGGCTTTGGTAGGATGCACAAGGTTTGGTAAAGTTGTCGTAAACAATTTTTTTTAATAAGTATTTTTTATGGTGAATAATACCCATGATCGTCAAATATTAACCCTTTTTGGTATCCATGCCTGAAATTATAAAACAAAAAAAAACCTTGCTTTCAAAAATTCTAAATTACCTCAATCCCATACCGCTGCGATCTTGAAAAATAATATTTTTATCCGCAAGTCTATGAGTCCATAATTTAGTTGAAACAGCTTAAATTCATCTATATACCAACAGGCCGGCACTTACTTTTATTTTATGTGGGAACATAAACACAAACAGCGAATAATAATTATTGCACCTAACTGAGCACCAGAAACGGACACAATTGCACCAGCTACAATTAATTTCGTTATTACCCAATTTTATAATATTTCTCATGAAAATGTGTATTTCTTGGGACTTTTACTCAAAACTCCGGATATTGAATAAAGATCACGTGAGGAAATACAATTCCAAATGGAACTAGTTTGATAAATTGAAATATAATTTTACATACAAGTATAAGCACAAGGTTGACTCTAAGACAAAGACGTCTTGTCGCGCCATTAACTCGGATGGGCAATAAACATAAACACCTTGAGAGTAATAAATTCTGATCAGCAGATTCCTCACAATTATTTTGTTTACTACTTGTCTTCAAGTGAGTCATAGCACTTTGTGCAGATACATTTTTCTATTTGGCTAACAATTTCGCATGCTCAATTGATTCACCACAGAAACTACCACATCGAGTTTGCAAGTTCTTTTTAAATAATGTTCCTAAACATATTTGCACATGTACCTAACAAATTTACCCATTTAATAATGACATTGATCGATCCAGCTTGACTAACAGGAAATCAATAGCTATGAGTGAATAAATTGCATTTTTGGCATTAAATGAAATTGATCTATGCGGCTAATAAAAGCCGGACTTCTTGTGACTAGGCGTGGGCAGTTTACAGCTGGCCACGAATTTACAAAATTGAAAGTCGATAAAATGGGTTTATGGTTTTCGATGGCGTTACGCATTAGGAAATGGTGTTGCTTTTTAGACCGTTGGAACTTAAGCCCACACTGCATTTTGACATGCGTTACAAATTTGTATGAAATATATTAGCATTTATAGTTGAATTTTATTACATACCTTTGAATATGTCAGCAGCTAGTGAATGTCTGGAAGGGCAAATAAAAACACAATTAAAATATCAGTTATGTAATTAAAAAAATTAAAATTATCCAATTTTGATGGGTGTGAGTTTGAAGTTTGTGTTCATTTTGCGGAAAATGGCGATGGCATCTTTTCTCCTCGTCATAAGAACAAATTTATCAATTTGACAGTTACATATTTAAAGTTGATTCCAAAAATGATTACAGAACTATTAGTACCGAAATTGACGCGTCGCGATGTTATTTTATATATATGTATTATATTTTCGTTTGTCTCTAAAGCCATTTGTTTCATTAATGTTAGGCGAAGCCGAACTGTATTTCAAGCTTTTTGCTGAACTAGGGCTAAACTCAATCCGCGATACTAATAATCATTTTTAGTGTTCAAAATTTTTCTAGCTCACAAGTGCGAAATTTTCCATACAATTATCATATTTTGACCTAAAAAATATTTAGTGTCAAGCGTAAAAATGATTTTTGGTAAGGCCCAATGAAAATTCCCACTAACTGCTATCGTAGTGTATTTTTAGCTTTCTCCATTACGTAGTAAGAGAAATTTATTGTTTTCGTACAAAACTCGAGATATTAATCAATTCTGATATTACGATGATAGAGGAACTCAAAAAAGTGGCTCGCAAAATTCTGTCCGTCCTACCACAGGCCTACAGCCTGGAATTTTTGGACTTACAGTTCGGGACGGGATTTTTTTTTTGCAAGGTAACTTCAATATTAATGGTACTTCACATCATATAAAATGTTCGTACCAGTTTGATTTGATCGAAAACGGCTCTAACGATTTCAACCACAATTGATATTTAAGCTTAAGTAGGTGAGGTAACCATAACCATGCTGCATACCCAGTTTTTGGCTAACAATTCGAACAACGGTACTTTTGAAATTTCTACATACCTATCTCGAAAACGGTTTGGTTACGATTGTAACAAAAATTATTTCTTGGTAGATAATGTGGTCATTTATAACTTAATAGCAAACAAACTCAGTTTTTCTCTATATTTTTTTTTTTTTTGTAAATAATTTTTTTTTCAGTTTACCGGAAAACGGCGATAATTGTTTGGCCAAAATGCAAACTTAGAGTCGAATGGATATTTTCAAAACTATTGTGTCCTCAACTTTCGATTTGCTAAAGACTCTGAAAGTCAGTCAGAAAATTTCCCTAATTAAACAGGCGTTCCGGGTTCCGGCATGTTCCGAAAGGTCCACCATACCTTCGAGCACAGAACCCTTTTAAAAGAAGATATATTTTCGAAAAATATTTTTTTTTTAAATTTTAAGTATTTGAAAATGTCAGAAAAAATTGTATGTTTCCCATGCATTCTGCATTGAATTAGATTATTTGTTTAAAAATATATTTTTCCCTTGGACGGACATAAGTCCCCTAGGCGGACAAAGTTGTGACACCATCTGTGAACTGTGACCTCCAAAGTTTATAAGAAATTGTATACTTCTACGCATTTTCAATCCACGGTACAAATAATCATTTTTAGTGTCCAGGCTAAATTTCTCGAGCTCACAATGGCGAAATTGTCCATACAAAATTGCATACCTATTGTGACCTAGAAAATAGTTAGTGTGTAGGTTAAAAATGATTATTAGTAAGGCCCATTGTCTCCAAAACAGTTCAACCAGTTTATAAAATGCAAAGCACGTTTTTTACTTATTTGAGAGCAAGAAACTCACTGCAGAATAGGTACCCCTCTTCAGTAGTCAGCATAATCTGCTCTATCCTTATTCGATAGTTGCTGTCAATTGTCCCATACAAAGTATCGCACTTAAGTCTTGATTATCCTTCAAACACCACGCACATATAGATGTACCTGTGGATATGTGATACATATACAGCTCGAAGCTAACGCAATTTTAAAAACATTACGATGACGATGTCATTTCATGTACAATGAACTCCGCAACGATTCAATGCCACAATATGTGTGCTAAAGAGAAAAAACAAATGAGAAAATAAAAACAGCCCCCACCCTACCGTTGGGAAATGTGTGCTATAACCAATTTACCCACATTCGAGACTATGTGACGCCGCCGTGGAGACCATCGTACCACCACATGTTCCACAACAACTCATAATCCTTTCTTTGAAATGGGCTTTGGAGTGTTTTTCCTTGTTCATCCCCATCACCACCAACGACAGTGTCGCATAATAAGCTTACACCCAGCCCTCAAAGGAAATTGATTGTTTCCTTTCTCCTCTTTTTTTCCGGTTAGTGCTCTCTATAGTAAAACAACAAGGGTCGTAAGTCAGCTCTTAAATAAAATCCCTAATCTCGCAAAAAACCTAGATTTCTGTATGCGTGCCGTTGAACTTGCATTCATTGACAGAGATACTGATTGACATTTGACACTGCCATCCTATATCACGTGACTACCTGCAAGTTTTTTTTTGAGCGCGATTGGTAATTTAATCCTCTTCCAGTGACGCAGCTGACATTCGACAGCTTTAAGCCGAAGATTTGGCACTACTAAAAAACCCCCACCCCATTTTCGACCAACACAGTGCTGTACCGTTGAAATATCGACGAAAGAATTAAACCGTAATCCACATGCATGGTGTGGAATGTAAACGCTCTCTCGCTGGCAGTAGTAAATTCCGCTCAATTGATATAATGTGTTGCAACAATTTTAACAATTGGCCATTCGATCGTTACCTATCATCATCGGCTTCGGCACCATCATCAGCGCAAGTGCGTTCAGCGTCGACGACGGGAACGACGACAACGACGACGAAGCTCTGCGGAAAATCAAAATCTTCACATGCCCAAGAGCGCTCTCGGTTGCCACATTATGATTTACAATATAACGAAACAATTATATTAGTTGGGTGTTACAATTCGTAGTGAGTGCGCACTCTACGGACACTGGCAATGTGTGGAGCGTTTGTACTCATGCACATGTGTGCGCGCCTACCTTTGTAAGTAGGCACGTATGAGGCTAATGCCGTCCTTGACTTCATTTCGATTAATTCGCAAGCCAAGAAGGCACTTGGCTGTGATTAGGGAACATATACCATTCAGCATTATCATTAACCACAGCTAGTACGCAGAGCATGCACTTGTGTGCTCATTTTCGGCCCAGCAGCAGTGGGTTGTGTAACACCAATATGAAAAGCCTGTGGAATGGGTTGAGTCTTTTTCAATACAATTTAATTGAGACTTTAAGGGCTTGCTTGGACTACAATGATCAAGCAATTGGTTACGGTTATGTGACAGTTGTATAGACATTTTAACGAAGTTGACAACTTGTGAAGAAGGGTCTGAAGGGTCAATTGTTATGGTAGGGCTAAGCCGTCAGTGTCGCAAATAGACAAAAACATTTACTATGTTTGGCTGAACGATAAGTCATCAATGGTAGGTCCAGGTATAGGTACTACTTGACTTAAGCTTGATTGATCTAATGAAATCATTCAATAAAATTGTTTTCTTTGTCCAAAGACCTTTACCTCTTTAACATAACTTAAAAGCAACTTAAAAGTAAAGGGTGTTTTTTTAGAGGTATAGAACTTGAAGTTGGCAACACTATTTTAACTGGCGGCAATTTTGTCAGCTGTCAAGCGAATTTTTTTTCGGTTTGGTTTGGCATTTCAACGTGAATAGACTGACGCCTGAACAACGCTTCCAAATTGTACAAATTTATTTTGAAAATCATGGTTCTGTTCGAAATACACATCGCGCTCTGCTGAAATTTTCATAAGCGAATTTTGTTTAACCATGAAGCTCACTTTTAGTTGAATGGCCTTGTCAAAAAATAAAGCGTTTTCCAATAAGAGGTGTTTTTGTGAATGACCAGCTATTTCTGTAGCTGTCACTTTTGAAGCTTTTATTCATTGACATTTGACAAGTAGAAACTACGCCATTCCTAAAAATGGAAGCCAGCCGATCATCAACAACGTCGTGGCTTTGCTGATTGGGTCCTTGAAATGCATGAAAATGATCCGCAATTCCATCGAAAAATCATCTTGACTGATGAGGCCCATTTCCACCTCGGTGGCTACAAGCAAAATTGTCGCATCTGGGGTTCGGAAAACCCAAGAGTTATTGTTGAGAAGCAAAATTCTTCGAGTGATTTTTGGTCCCGTCGGCTTTGAATAAGGAGATTTAACAGCGAACTCTACAAGCTGGTAGAGAAACTTTAATCTGTTCGGAAAAGTGCGTTTTTGTCGTGTAGGATTGAAAGGATATGCAGAGAGAAGGAACACTAATGCTCCAAGCAAACGCCAAACAGGCTGGAAATGTGCAATTGGAGGTAGTTACCCCAAGACCGCACTAAACATCAGCCCCAATTCAGCTAAGGCTTCAAAAAAAAATATCCAGACTTCGACGGGGGGAAATGCCAAATCAAAGGTTGTACCAGTTTTCAACAGCAAATTCCAGCACAGCTTCTGCTACACGTACGGATAAATATCAACCTCATTATAGGCCTCAATTTCAAACCCGTTTCTATTTAGGTCAACGTATGCTCTCTAATGGCAAATACGAGTAAACAGCAACTGCTCACATTTCATCACACACCAAATGACACACTTCTACGAACAAAAAAACTGGAAGGAGCTCACAGATATTCGATTATGTAAGGACTAGTCAGACCCATTAACAATCGCGACAAACTCCGCATCGCGGCATAGGATGGATGACCACAAAAACGAAAAACAGCTGAAACAGGATGACTATGTCAAACTAAGCAGCTTTGTTTACATATATATTTCTCGATCGACAAAGCCTGTGGGTTGTGCAACCTCCGCGCCTTTTGGAAAATAAAATACCAACTTTGTATCTAAATGGTTTCGTCCAATTACAAGTAAATCACTCTCCGGTCCAACAGTGCAACTGGTACCGCAACACATAATTTTCTTGTACATAATTCAATAGATATTTGTGTGGCGAAATTGAATTTCATGTTGCCGGTGAAATCAAGTGCTTTCCTCTTCACTGCAGACCGTCTCTTGAAAGTGGAAACATTTTCACAGTCGCGCTCGCGAATGGTGTACAATCTGCGATCTTAATTAAACACCCCTCTCCGGAGCAACATGGGGTAACATGGCTTGCGTAATAGTTTACAATTGACGATGGCGCGAGCCAGATCTATGGACTTTCTGTAAAAGGATAACAGCTAGACTGGTACGACTGGATACTGAATAATTAGATGCGATCAGGCATGCAGCTCCCGGGTGGTGGTTTATACCCACAGCCTATTTTTTTGTCGGGCGGTCCTTCCGCCGAAGCTAGACCCCCAGCATAACCCGTCCGACGAAAAGCAAAGCAAAATGAAAATCTATAAAATGCAAAGATCCCAAACATTATAGCATCTTTACAGCCTGTAGCTATGAGCTGCTTTGGAGGCACACCGTTGATGGGTTTTCCACTTTTGCTTTTGTTGCGAGCAGCATTGACAAATAGTTGGCCTTGAAAATAGGTGCAAAACTGTGCGAAGCCGATAACGACAACGGCGACGATTGTCGCATCACAATTGCAACAGGCGCAGGCGGCCGGTGTGTGGTGTGGACTTGTGTTGAAAGACCAAGAAAACGACGAAGCAAGGCAAGTGTGGCGAAAACAAGCCCAAGCTGTAGTTGAGACGAGAGTCACCACTGCTCAGAGTATTTCGCCAAAGAGCTTACATGTTGGCATGGATTTATGTAGTCCGTATATAAGCTTTGCAGTGGAATGCTCTTGGTACCGACTGGCAGTTTGTTTATCTTCCTTGTTTGGCATCAGTTACTGTGTACTGTATGTGAATGGGACTGGGACTAGGACTGGCGCTGGGACATACAATCGGTGTGTCTGTACCCCTCAGCTTAATAGATACAATGTGCAAGTTGAGGTATTTATATATGCCTTTTGGAATCGTGTATGATGACAGCTGATCAGAGAAAGGTAATGAGGGATCGCGAATTTATGACGGTTTTATTTTTAACTCATGCTGTTGTAGACGTAGTGAGTGCACGTGTATGCTATGCGCTATCATGTGGGTTTCTAAGCTAACCAGGTCCAATGGTTCGGTTGTCAAAATTGATCTGTCACAGCTGTGGGTATGTTAACAAGATTGCATTTTGTAGCCAACTTTTTGATGAAGTCTATTTTTTAAGGTGACGTATACGGTATACCTAAATATAGCTATAAAATTGTCGCTTCAGGAAAAGGGTGTTAGTGTATGAGCCAACACATTAAAATATTAATTATTAATTATTCACCATCATTTGTTACCTACCCTTAAGTCAAATTGTATAATGTATATACAAAAAGTTTAATGAAGGCAAATGTAATGTAAGGACCATAGTGTACCGCGTCTTTGGTTTGCTGATGGGATTTATTGAGCAATCCTGCTGAATCTGATGGCAACTTTTAGCATCAAGGTGCATTAAACACTACCGACAAATGTACCGCTCTATCTAGTATACCCATATTAAGGTAAAACCTTTAAAACGTTCTTTTTACCATGGTTAAGGATTGCATTTGGCAAGATCAACAAGGCGAGACGTTCCTAAGCCGCAGATACCTACGTTTTAGGACTCTTGTTTCATGCAGTGCAAAAATCAAGAGATGACAAGTTGACAGACCAGCAGAACACTAGAGTCAATGACAGCAGTTAGGCTAAGGGAGCCACAAGTCCAGTTCGCTACAAAGCTTAAGGTTAACTGAGCTCATCAAAGAGCAAAGAGACAATTAAGATGCCGTCTTTACATAACACAGGTTAACCTGTTTACCTCTTCGGAGCTTTTGTAGGTATAAGGTTCAAGACAACTAGGGTTCAGAAAAATTACTTTCTAAATTGTTTGTTCGGGGGCCGCAAACAAAGGCTGGATTTGTCAAGATAAACGGATCTCTGATGATGATACAGTGAATTATGGTTGAAAAGATGTCTTTCTATTAATAAAATCAACCATAAGCGGCATGCTGCAGCTAAACGCGGGCAGAAACTTCCAGTCAAACAAAAAGTGCTGGAAAAACATTTTGGGCCTTACTAATAATCACTTTTAACCTTCTCACTAAATATTTTGCAGGTCACAATATGCAATTTTGTATGGAAATTTTCGCCATTGTGAATTCCAATTAGTATAGCGGCTTGAAAATTTCGCCATTTTGAGTTCGAATTAGCACGTTTGAGTTAACTAGATCGAGAGCTTAGAAAACCCATAGATTCGAATGTCACTAACTAGGGTTGACCTGCGTTTTGATTTAGGGTAAAATCAATTCAAAAAGTGGTAGAGGGAAGCTTCTTAAAACATGAAGCTCGCTTTGGCTGCGCTATTTCGGACTTTTCGGTAAACGATTGTGTTTTACAACTCGCCAAAATTAAAGCAAATGCCAAGCGATTTTCTGTCATTTAAAGAGCTGCTATGTCAATAGGCTTAATCACTTCCGATGTTGCTTCACAGTACGGACCAAGGC
Source organism: Cheilosia vernalis (assembly GCA_949126925.1). Classification (NCBI taxonomy): domain Eukaryota; kingdom Metazoa; phylum Arthropoda; class Insecta; order Diptera; family Syrphidae; genus Cheilosia; species Cheilosia vernalis. Next base: position 119,873,579 of record OX421358.1, read on the forward strand.
CTCAAATGACAATTCCTTTCCAAGTAGTTCGGTCTTTAACTAAACGCCTCCAGTAATATGACAGCTCAAGCTTATAAAAATCGCTGTCCACTTGTAAGTACCAACTAAGCAACTTCCCACAAAACTTGTAAAGGATGTATATCCAGTTTTGACAAGGAGTTTATTTTTACACACGGTAGGTACAAAAGAGCCGGGTAAATTAGGGTCATCTGCTGCGTCAAAAATTACCCCGCGAGCTTTTACAAAAATGGCCAATATATATCCTTGTCAATGCGGGCAAACTTTAGCCGTTCCTCACCTCACACTACAATTTTTCAAAATATATTTATGTAGTTCAAGAGCATTTAGAAGATTATTTAATGTAGTTCCATTTTGTTGATATTATAGGACTTACTATTTGTTTCCGAAATTACACCCAAATCGTGCTGACAATAACTGACTATTGTTCTGACACTTACCCGACGCCATACATTATACTGTCAGAACATTACCATAAAAATTGCCATCAATTTCAAGTAACCCCATTTAAAGTGACCCCCACAGCAGTGTCCTCCACAAACTGGAAACTTCAAATCACAATTACAAGTCATGTTTCAAACGTTTTCCTTGCATTAAGTCCTTAATTGGTACTTTTCTCGCTACAAAAATGAGCATCAACACTTGTTATAAGCCACAAATTAGTTTTGCGTAGTCACACCAGTATTCCACAAACAAACCTCGTATGTTATACTTACCTCTGTAGCGGATGTTTTTATTATCATTTTAAGTCAATAATCACATTTTTGTGGCAACAACGCAATTTGACAGAACAAAATCAAAACACAAACACACAAAAAGAGAAACAGAGACAACACAATTACATCTTCTCAATCTGCCAAACTCACAAAATAATAATAAATATTTCAAGTTCATTTCTGACCAGAGCTCGCACAGCCACTTTAATGCTAGACAACAAGTGGCGATGGCGATTAAAGTTGTTATTTTTATGATCAGACCAAGAGCACATTGTCACGTGCATGCAAATGTAAAGCCAGCCCCTACTACACAGTACATCAAACCTCAAAGCCTCACATGTTGAATACTAAAAGATCGTTAAACTGTGTTCCTTCGAAACAAATGACTTTGTTTGTTTTGCTTTTTGACAGGTGTGCGGAGAGTTCCTCGTACTCGGACTCAATCAAATTAGAGTTCAAAGTTAGAGCGAGCACTTGACCTTCAACAGCTCAAGCATCGACCTTTGACAATGAGTCAATTGTTTGCGGGTCTTAAAATTAGAAGAACACAAATGTCATTCTCAAACAAACTGCCAAACTGTCACCGCCAAGTCAAATGCTGTTAGTATGAGTAGAGTATCACTCGCGCATAGAGTCGCTTTGTTTTCATCTCACATCGATGACAAATCGTCTCTTTAACGGCGGGCAAGCCTGTGCGGAGACAGACCCACCTACACCAATCACCTGAATGACAATTGAAAGGACATTCATTTGCGACACGTCAACGTCAGACATGTTCGTTGTTCGTGAGTGCGTTTTATATTTTAATTGACCGTACACAAACATATGTAGCAGGTGACCCTACGATGCGGTATGGTTGTTTGGAATAAACCTAGTCTTGACACGATGTAGACAGTTTTTGTCTAATGGAAACTACTCGTGTATAAGTGCTAGCCTTGGATGCCGCCGTTCAAATATTTGGCAAAGATGTTAGCATCCATTGCGGGAAGTGTTTGAATAGGCATTTCTACAGAACATTAAAAACAAAATAGAAAGATTCTGTGGGAGACCAGAGCTTTGGGGGTTTGATCACTTAATGCTGGGGCCAAAGTGTTGGCAGAACATTTTTAGAGAACATTGCTGGTGGTAGCTCTGTATGTCGACTCTGGGTGTTCGCAAATAATTTGAACAGTAGTTCTATTTTTGGATGGCTTGGAGTTTCTATTCCCGGATACTATACCGTTGCTGCAAATTGGAGATACTCACAGTTGGGTGTAGGAAAGCCGTTTTTAAAGGTCATTGGGGAGAGCACACGTGCAGCCTGAATGTAAGTCAAATAGTCGACATGTTTGCTAGAGAGCTTTACGATTTACAATGAACTGTGATCAGAAGTCAGAACGGGTAGATAAGAGAAGAGGGTTCGTACAGGCACGTACTTCATATGGAATAAATGTGCCACCAAGGTTCGTGCATATTTTGACAACATCAAATTTCTGACACAGATTTTCGTTGATTCTGCTTCTTCTACGGAACTGGTCTTTAGTCTGGCGCCAAATAGTAAACGAAAAATAAGCTAGAAGCTACAAAAATAAAAAATGTTGAAAGTGTTATAAGTAAGAGTTTCGTAAGGCCCTCGGTGCTTATGGGTTAGCCTAAAGCAAAAGCATTGTCAAAGTTGTATGCGTCTGTTGGTATACCCTTTGCCTGGTTCATCTATCTACGTTAGGAATGGAAAGTAAATCTAAGAAGCTCGGGAACTCTTAATCAGAAAAAGAAAAATCCCCTCAAATATTCGTGGCGTTGTTTAAATTTCGACATCTTCTGTAAACAGAAATGACGCTCAGTGTTGTCCGAAAATTTTGACAATGTAATATCGTACAATCCTTTTTTTTTTTTTTTTTGTGTTACTAATAGATTATCTACATATCTACCGTCAGTAAACATTGAAAACTAATATAGAAAGGCGACGCACACTCCCCCACCAACAATTACACTTCATCTTCAAGTCTCATTCAGCATACTAATGTTGACAGCACAGATCGTTTGTCACAGAACACTAGACTCATCCGTATTTTATGCTTTTGCGGTGTGCCAACCGCCCCCCATGAGATACTCTCATAAATCAGGGGTCTAGAGTTTCGCTATAAAATAAATTTTACTCATACACTTCGTTTGACTGGAAAAAGAATTCCACAGTGTGAAATCAGCGCAGCTGTATCGAGTGATCTCAATGGTTTATGTTCGCTCGATTCTATGTCAATATCCGTATTTCGGGGAGCGAAGAATTCTGGAAATTTGATCAATCCATTACTGGACCTGGACGTTGCGAACTTCGGCGACAGTATGTTCGCGCGGTGATGATGATAGAGTGAGTTGGTGAGTGTCACACGCTAATTGACAGTCCAAACATGTTTGTTGTGAGACCAAGTAAGTAATGGTTGGTGAAATTGTTCGTGATGTGGACTTTACTCCTATTAAAATATACCAGCATGGATTTTAGTATCCCGATTGCTTGTCATGTTACTGAGAATAAATGAGTCAGGATTACCGAGAGATATTTGCATTCCGATTTGTGAATCGGCTTGAATTAGATTCAGTTCGGCGAAACTTGTGTGCAGGTAGGTACTTATGAAGATCGTGTACAAAATTCAACAGACTGTCGAACAAGATGAGTCTTACTAAAGCTATTCGAGATTTTTACGAATTTATGGCCGAGTCATGTTAGGATGATAATTGACAGCGATTGTTGGTAGTAAATAGAACCGATACGCTTGAAATATTTGTAGAAATCTTGTGAAATTACGGGGGGTTTTTTGTGGCATGTTGCTTGTAAGTCGGTGAGGTCTTATATATGAGTATGTAGGAAGTGAAGATGATATTTATATAATGCCAGTCTGGCAAAGATTCTAACTTTTTTTTACCAATTAAACAAGAGTGTAGCCGATCTTAATTAATTTTTGCCAAGTCAAGAGCATAAAACCCCTGTGGGCAAATATTTTCACTACTGTAGGGAAAAGTAGGTAATGTCAATAGGTGACAGGAAAAGTACAGCACACGGCTAACGGAAGACAAATGCAGACATCTTATATTATCTGGACTTCATATACCTACCCTAATAGAAGAAAAGAGCGATCATTACAAGCTTTCCGACGTACAGTGAAGTAGGGGCAACAGGAATGCTTTTCAACTTGTTTCGAATGACTACTAGCTATACCAAGAAGCTTTAGCTTCGTTTTACTTGTATTTCGCTTGAGGCTGAAATTCTAGCAAATGTTTATTAAATTAATGAAAAATTTTGCTTTTAAAAAGCGCAAGTAGAGCTTTTGCGATAAAGTTTGTTCTCGAGGTCCTCCAAACGGATGGATAGATTTAGTTCAAACGTTGTACCCGTAGTAAAGGGGTCACTTGAAGTACAGTCAGATGTAGGGCCTTAAATACTAAGAGGGTTTTTTTATTTATTTTATTTTCTTATTTCATCTACAAGCCTAAACAGGTAGCTAACAGACGTGCTTCACCTGTATGTACTATAACTTCAAGACGTATAATTGATTTAAAAATTTCCACATATATTAAAGACTGATGACAATACAAAAATTTAACTGTTCCCCCACCTTGTGACCCGCGGATGATTGAATGTCAATAGGGTGGCTAAAAATATCATGTCGCTAGCGTCAACCTCAGAAAACCGGGCACACCCTGTTGTATAAAAGCCTTACCCTTCTATTAAGTGTTCTGATCACTTTTCCTGTTTATTAAGCTTAAGACTAAAAATTAAAAAAATAAATTATAGCTTACAAGCAAATTTAACTAAAAAGCAGAAATTAATTTTTAATTATTTATATTTTATTCAACAGTGATCAATATTGTTGTAAATATATATCAGTAGAATCTATTTATAACAGCAGAGTGATTATAAAAATATAATAATAAAAAAGTTGATTTAAGAACCAAAAAAAAAAACCGACTGACTATAAAGAAAAAGACTTAAAAACCTACTAATTGACAATAGGAGACTATACATACAGAGCAGAGCTGACACTCCGGGAAAGAATACGAATCTAATGACACCTCACTCTTCAAAATCAGTCAAGCTGTTTGGGCTACAGGGCGTCACGTAGGAACGTACGCGCGAAACACATAACCCTCCATTTTACAATTTTATTTTTTATCACTTTATTTTTGTTTTAGAATCATTGAAAATTATTGAAGTACAAATATTGAAAATATAAATTATTAAAAATTATTGTCTGCTTTTTAGTTAAATTTTCTATTAAAGCGTGTTTTTTTTTCAGTTTATTTTTAAACTATAAATATAAATTTGCATTAAACTTGAGACGAAATCGTTAGCCCTTAAATTAACTGTGATACTGGTGTAGGTAACACGTGCCCATTCCCAGTCGTTCCGATTTTTTTTTAATTAACAACCACATTATTTTGGGTGGGATAGGTATATTAAAGAACAGTGAAGCGCTCTTAAGTCGGATGATAGGTCGTATTTTTCCCCCATTAATTAATTTATTTAATTAATACCTGATTCGAAATTCGAAAAATCCAAAAGTATTCGACCACTAGCTACTTGCATATATCAGTAAGTCGAATACATTATTATTTTCTACATGAATTATTTATATTGTTAAAAATATTCTACAGAATTTGTATCACATCATACCTATACGGACTATCGGATTCAGTCAATCTGTGAGACATGAGTTGAGTAGGTAACCCACCTCTGAGGACAGCCTGAAACATAAATTGCTGCCACGTGGGTGGTATGATAATACAAAGCTAATTAGATTGTTATTCTTCCCCCCTAGTATTCTAATTGACGCTGTATAGGTAAGTGTTTATATTTCACTGCACGTAGGACATATTAAAGTGAATCGAAATAATTTCAATTGAATGACTTAAATAACCATTTGGCAATAGGTAGATTCATATGAGAACTCAGACTTAGCTTTTGTTAAATAATTATACTTAGTGTTTTTGGCACGCGTAAAAAAGGAACCTACATTTGCATTGCAGGTCTGACCGGCCGAGTCAAGAACAAAATTAGGTTTTCTTCTGTCTTTGGTTGAGACAACGAGTTTTTTCATTTTATTCAAATGTGTTTTTTCATAAATGCACTGGGTCCGCACAAATATGCAAAAGGAAACCCCACAGCTATAAAAAGTCACCTTCAATCGCGCCTGATATGACAGAGCGCCATAATTTCTCTCAAGATCATGAAAATGTGTGTCTTATGCGAGTGTGATTTGAGCAAGGTATTCATAAAACTACTCGCAAAAGACGTAACAAAGGCAATCATAAAAAACCTCATAGCTTACATCGAAAAAGCGTCACATTGACATTTATTTACCTTTAGCTTTCTTAAGTTGCATTTAATATTCTCACCATGAATTACCTCAATCAACGATCTCGTACAAGACCTCTCTTGTCACAGATGTTATAATAGATATCACCATCAAGGTCTTAATGAACCTGAATTCTTAAAGTGGTTTCTCATGGTGATTCACATTTTTCTCTATCTGATGAAATAATAATTATAACTTGTGTACGGCACTCAAGAACCCTTTACCCCCACAAGGACATACCAATCAGGGCAGCTCAAAAATCTGTATAATCTAAGCTATCGTATACTTGATCAAGAAAAATTCCAACGCTGGACAAGAGGCATTTTTAGGATCTCGTTCCTCATAATGTAACCACAACTTACTTGGGCTAAATAGCAACTTACAAGGCAATTAACTTTTATTTATGGCTCGTGCGCTTAAAACACAGTCAATGGCATCGTTTGGATATTGAATGCCGTTCAGAGCATGACATATGACATTCGGAAACAAAAAAAAAAAAACCGTCAAGCGCCGTGCGACATTAACGTGAACATGAACATGAAAGGTGAAAAACCGTTTCATTGTGTTCTCGTGCGGTCAAAGTATCTCAGGGTCAGGATGTTTTCAATGTCATTCGTCAAGCACTCGCAGCCTTGGAGGGTCTAGTGAATACGTCTAATGAACTCATCAATTTACTTGGGCTCCTCTGCAATTGCACTTAACCTAGAAATTTCAAATTGTAACAACAGAAAAAAAAAACACATTGCGCAATTCTAACAGTGTCATGCATTTCTTCAGTTTTAAAGGTCGTACCTCGTACGTGTCATTCATTTCCGCTTCTTCAGCATTAAAATTTCTTCGAGACATTTTCGTGTGTCATACTAACTCGTCGCAGTGTCAAAACCTATCCACCGTCATCAGCTATGTAACAACATCATGTTAACAATTTTAATAACTTTATGCTAAACGTTGCATAATGTGACGCAAATGCGCCGCAAAGACAAAACGAAAATACAATAACAACAACAACAGTAACAACTTCACGGTTAAGTGCTGTCATAATGTTTAACTTTTTTTGTATAGGTGCTGCTCACTGCTCAGGGAGCGTTGGTGACACAGAGCCATGAGGCTGTTTAGGGCGAGTTGGCGCGTAAGCTCATTAGTTCCATGGCAGAATTGGACTAAAATAAAGCGGGTAAAACATCCGCAACGGAATCTTGAAGAAAGTGATTTAATGGAGCGTATAGACGCGTTCAACGAGTAATATAGTTAGATGCGCATGACGAGCTTATATTGCTTATGTAGTTTGCTAGTTGGTGTCGCAGTTGCGCCATGGCGTGCAATGATTGTGAATAGCAAAGGTACATGTGTAATTATTTAATAGGTTTATTTTGGTAAAGGTGGCTTAATTGGACCAATTAGGGATTTCAGTCACGCTTTTTTATGTTTGAATACTGCTTAGGCAATCGTATTTGGGGTGCATTTCAGTTGGCATATGGATTTCGGACTTTGAGCACCTGAAAGCATTTGTCAACTGACAAAATATTCACAAAAAGGCAGATTCGGGAGAAATCTTCTAAGGAAGAGGTCCTATCGGTTTTATGGGCACATAAGACAATCTTTTTGGTAGTTGTATAGCACCATGTCTTTGGCATCACTACCAACATCGTAAGCTATCCAGAATCAGTTTTGCCATTCTGACCGGAGAAAATTTTGAAATCAGGTCTAACTTATTGTATAACCGGATAAACATTTTTTAACCGAAAAAATAATATTGTTCTATGACTAGACACAAAGCTAGATTTCTATAGTTTGAATGAGACCTGGGTCGTACTTAACGAACACGCTCACAATTTCAACTCGTTATTTTGCTAATTTTCTCTTTTTCTGTCATTTTTGATGAGAACGTGTATAGGTTTCGTGCGATTGCGATTGATTTAGAAGAAGTACATAATTTGTAATAGGTTGTCTGGTAAAAAGGACTAAGAATAAAAGAAGAGTAGAAATTAAATAAAATTCGGTAAATAGTTATTTCTCTGAGCAATTGAAATTATTTTCTTACACTTTTTTTATGGGGCTACCTTAAATCATTGGTCTAACCAACAAGCCGGCTACGTTCGAGGAGCTTGGAGCCAATATTGAACGAGAAATATTGGCCCTATCGGTCGAAATGTGAGGCCAAGCCATCGATAATAGGGTTCAACGTATCGACCGGTGCATATATGGTCCCATGATGGATGTGGAACAAAGTCGAATTCCATTCATAAACGTTTCGATAGTAATTCAAGCAAATAAGTGTTTTGAAGATATCACAAGTAGTTAGCATTTTATTTAAAAAAAAAAAAGCCGTTAAGTTCTTAATAAAAGACGCTTCACAACTTATACCTAATTGAATAACTTTTTAGACCCTAGAACCAAATTTTATGGACAATTTTTTCCAATTCAGCAACCCTCCGACATATAATTTACAGCATTTTGTAGACTGAGGCTGTGAAGTCCACATGTTTCCAGCTTACTACCGAAAGCCCTGGTAGAAAGTGCTATTTTAATTTATTATTCTGTTAATAAAGCTTTAATAATAATTATAATTATTGTAATTATAATTTATTTAAGGCATAAAAAAAACTACTAGCAGCCAATTGGTCAATTAAACAATGTATAGGGAGAGTTGGATAACGAAACTGAATTCAGTGAAAACAACCACAACTTATATAAACAAGCGATTGTGTTCTAAACAACTGCTCATAACACGAATAGTTGCAAAATTGAATAAGAAACCGCAATCAATTGAAACTAAGACGATTAAGAGCTGCTAGCTAACCAACACATATAGATCACACTTGATACCATTTCACAAATCGATTTAAACCTATCTCCAAACGTCTAATATTTCAAAAATATTGTCTTCACAATTTCCATTTCAAAGCGCATCATAAGACAACAACTGGTTTTAGGCCGCAATAATTCAGTTCTAATGCACTTATATTTGGAAAAAAAAAAAAAAAAATAAATCCAGCACCGGACTTTGAAAACCAGTCAGCATTAATGCAGTTGACAAACACTCAAAAGAACAAAGTCGTCGATAATTGCAAGCCCATTAAGTTGACCACACAAGTCCGTAATTGCATCTTAATGTCTTATTACCATGTAATTAGAAACGAGACGGCCGACCGGGTGAATTTATTTCCCCCGAGCTTAATAAACAATTGGAAATTTTCCAGCATACTAACTTTGATTCTATCGTTATTATGTGAATTTTTCCATTCGTTGTCTAAGCTCATAGATTATCAATTCGAGTATATCCAACACTTGCACTTTATGATGTAAGCATGCGCTCCTTTCATTGGCCGGAAATGACAAGAAAATCCATAAAATAAAAACTGTATTTTAAGAGCGCACTAGATGTGGTAACCGCTGCGCCGGCCCTATATAATCCAAATGACTAATGCAACACACCAACAACAACGACAACATCTTTGAACCACATTAACACCCTAGTGATAAACAAAGCCGTTCTTCCAACTTTCGTTTTTGTTTTTTTTTTTTTATTTATTTCTCTAATATACAATGAAATCAAGAGTCAACAAGCAGCGCTAACTGTTACTTCCAGTTCCACCATTCCATCGCATCGGGCTTATAGTAGAGCGTCATCAAATTTGCGCTATGAGTAGGTATAGCATTCGGCGGGCAGCAGACGCCGATTCCGAATTTTATATCTTTTCTATGCAAAACGTGTAACAGTTGTGTAATCGGCATTAGATTGGGTCACACGTATGCAAAATATGTAGCACAAACGCACACACGCATGGGTGGACAAACGCACGCAGGTGAATTGCTCTACTCAAATATTATTGCTATTGGGGGCTGACCTTTATTTTGTCATTTTTATGGCGGCATGGTATACGCCAAAACGAGTGTTGACAATATAATTACAATATTTTTAAGTTTACTGACTTAGGTACGGAATAGATTAGCTGGGACTTCTCTGTGTGCATAGAGGGCGTGTTAGGCTTAAGCACCCAATTGATTTTGATTGTTTATTACGTATTGGTAATGCACATTCATTGCCAAGCTGTTGCAATCAAAACGACTCGAGTACAACAGTAATGAGTTTTCAAAATTAATGGATGATGACATTAATTGAAGGTGAGGTGACAAGCGCTAAGGGCTTGATTAAGATGGTTTCAAGTAAATATTAGTTTGCACTGAGGTGTTACACAATCGTAGTGCATTATGTATTCTTTGCGTAAGGTGTGAAATTAAAAGGGGAATCAGCGTAAACGAAGCTGAGTTGAAGTCAGAACGCGCTGGTTAGATTGGCAACACTTTCTCAGTGCTCACAAACGTAATTTTGCCAACGGAAACTGAGCTAAGAAATAAACCTATAATTGCAGAGTGCAGACAAATAGTGTTGCTTTATTATTTAAAAACAAATTGCTATTGTTATTTCTGACAGAAAATTCCAAACCAAAAGTGTTTAGAAACTAATTAAACACTTAAGACTATTTTATGTTATTCGTCATTCATTGATTTATTTCTTATTCTGACAGTCAATGCTTTTATCTGTCAAATTATTTCATAATCATTACCTACCTAGAAAAAAAAGCTCTCAACATTTATCCGTAAATATTTAGAGCTGAGGAGCTACAGAGAAAAATCTAAAACGAGCAAGTTGTATTTATTTTATCAAATTGAAAAATAGGTTTGTCTGACGTGTCTAGCACTAGTGCCCAATAGTGCGCACTGAGAAGTGTCAGCTAATTTTAACCCCTGTCAAAAACCCTGCACAACCCTGAAAATTCGGCTGTCATATCGAACGCAAAATATGCTGCCCTGAAGTCTGTCAGTTTTTGAAATTGGATAATACTTATCTTTTGGTGAACGAAGTATGAAGATGACAGCACTTTTTCTGTTTATTGTTAAAAATGAGTGAACTCAATCCTGATCTTGTGCTTGTCATAATGCAAACAAGTTGATAAAGCTGTTTGCAATATTGGCGATGCATTTAAAAATGTATGCAGCTTCGATTCCAGCTTTTTCCCATTCCATTTTCCGATAACATAAAGTCTAAGTTCATAAACGTTGTTTTCAACCAATTCCCTTTTGAATATCAAAATTATTTAATTTATCTTTGTCATTTATGATATCTCAACAAACGAATGACAGCAAGCGAAACGATAGCAAAACTCAGCACTGTATTCTTGCCCAGACAAATTAACTGGGGTCATGTCGAACGAAGGTTTTCAGTACCAGAGCGAGTTGAGTGCTATATCAAACACATTTGGGTTAAACCAGTGCACCCGAGTGCGCACTAGGCCCCACGTCAAACAAACCTAATAAATATAGGTAAGCAACATAGAAGGTATAAGTGATTTTTCAAATTATGTTCCACCGTGTTTGTAAACAACTGTACGACTGATAATTTTATGTTACCTTGTCTGTCAAAACTCTAAATGTTAACAAAGTGTATTTCCAGTAGTTTTTGATGGTGTTGAGTGTTTTTAAAAAATTTAAAAATATGTCAGCATGTTCCATTGGTCCCCCAAAAAATATAAAAAAAATTTTGCGAATGTCGATTTCTTAGCGAGATTTAATTTAATCTGTTTTAGACTATACAAGTCAAAAAAAAAGAAAACAAATTACATTGACCGCTGCAGTCAATATCAATAGATATAGATGAATGGATTTTTATAAACGCGCCTTATAAGCTTTTCACACCAAGCCCAAAATCGGGTTTTCGCCAAAACACACGAAAACTTCATCGAAAACAGAAGTTTTCCCATACATATTTCAGTTTTCAAAACGAGTCGTTTGCACTCGTTTTCCGCGAAAACACCACGAAAACGACTTCCAATCGTTGGGTTGTAGGAACAAACACACCTTTTGCAATGTTCAGAAAAATGGCTGACCGAACAAATGTCACAATTCACATCTTAAAATCATTTCCACAATTAATTGATGGGCTAATATTGTTTTTAAATGCACTAAATTAATTTTGTGTGTTAATTAATGCGATCGAAATTTGTAACCACAAGTTTAACGACTAGTGTCTCACAGGTGATTGAAATGTCAAACGAAAACGAGTTGGTGGTCGGTGTGAATGCATCGACGAGTTTTCGAGGAAAACCCGGTTTTGGGCTTGGTGTGAAAAGCATATTAGGCCCTAGTTATAGCCACACGTAAAATGCAACAGAAAAAGTGGGAACAGTATGAAAATGATTTTTTTTTCGTTTAGGCGGTCATAGCGAAAATTCTGTCAGACAAATTTTTCCCTACGAAAACAATTACAACAAATCAAACACCACTGATTGGATTCCATCAGAAAAACAAAAATCCTGATAGATGGAACAGTAAAGAAATGAAGTACTTCAGTGGAATGATTTGGGTTTTTCTTTTGGAATTGACTGAGAAGTAGATCGGAAAAAATGTTTCGTACGGAAAAACGAATAAATTATTTTTCTACAAAATTTGAAGATTATTTTTTGTTTGGTAGACTAACTTTATAATTCATAAGCAACATTTTAAGATCAAGATTGAGTTCAACCATTAGGATTAAGTGCTCTAAAAAATCAATAGAAAATTTTTACGGTTGCATTTTACGTATGGCTAGGGCCTTAGTTGGCCTTCGAAAATTTTTTTTTTCACACCATCACCACAATTTTTTTACAAGGAAAGGGTTGAATAAGTGGAATACTTTGTATGGAGGAGAAGGTATACCTACCACCCGAATTTTACGAGCTCCAATGAATCTCAAGTCGATACTCTTTGTATCGACTTTAAAGCTTCCTTCTGATTACAGAGTTCGTTATCTTAGCAAAACTGATCCAGCCATCATGAGTAGCAGTTGAGGATGTAGAGCTTCCTAAACATGCAGCGATTTGCGACGAGACCTTCTACAACCTAGCAACTGTAGAAACACTGAATCAGGCATGGCAGACAGGCGGCTGCCTCAATATGCCAATAAGTTGGCTATACTGCTGCTATAAAATATAAATCAGACAACTTAGGTCTATTGCTCGTTATTATTTCGAAAGGGATAACTAAGTGACTTACAAACTTTCCAAAAGAAAAAAATAAACGACATCCCACCCAAGTTATCAAGTTTCTCTAGAAAATCCCATAATCATTAGATGAAATTTCTTACAAACTCTGTCGGACACAAAAATAAAATTATAACGAAAATAAAAAACCCATCAAATCGTGCACACTATGATAATTACTTCGAAGGTGTACATCATGTAACCCCCAAAACAAATATAATATTACAAATATCCAATTTATGTAACACAGAGCGGTATTTCCAAATTTCATTACGAACCATAACTCGGCCCAACGCAAACAGCTGGCGGTGAACAGCGCGGCTATACTCAAGCGCAGAGACAAAGGCTAACAGAAGTAAAACACAAAAACGTTTACTAATTCATGTTTACCAATGTCCAACTGGCGTGTGATCACCTTAAATGATTACCATTTGGTAATGAAAGAGAGAAATTAATACGCTGCCCACCAAGACCAACACAGTTGAGTGTCATCGCAACTAAACGGTCGTGGGGTAGACGCTCACGAACGCAAATTTTTGCGCCACTATTTTTCTGGGCTGTCATTGGACTAACGTGAAATTCGACACAAGGCATATGGGAAAGAATGAGAAGACTGTATATGCACAACAACAATTGGGAACGGGGTCAGTGATTGTTTAATTTCATTATTATTATACTACCGGCATGCAGAAGTTGTTATCTAACCTACAGGTGTACCTGACCCAGTTGATAAGCAGGGTTGTATAGAAGCAAACATTTTACATCACGGTGACAGATGACACCAATGGAGACTCCGGTAGTCGGCTGAGGAAAGTGAAAGCCATTTGTAAGCTTTTTAATGTTTCAGTGTCACTGTCAGTGTCAGCTGTCATCTTTGATGGGAGAACTTGTCCAAACCACTTTACCGACAACGAAGAAGGCAAAGGATGAAGCACGCCTTCATTCCAATACCCGCCGATATACAAGGTCGTATGGATCTTGCTCGTCCACCGGTAGCTGATCATGACTTCAACGGCGCAACGAAGCGAGGCTACAAGAAGGTCAAGTCAAGAAAAGTAAGAGTAGGTATATAACCTACCGAACAAGTCAAGTGCAAGGTTTTCCACTGCATCTTGGTACTACTAACCGACGACGCCGTGGTCGGAACACGATTCGTTGAAGCATCGTTGGATAGATCGACCCACCGGCGGCGCTGGGTATCCGTTGAAATGCTAGCTCGTGTGCGAAGTTTACTTTATAAGCACAAAAAATAAACAAAACGTGTGTCGTAAAGGTTTTCGCCATAATACACACGAGGATCACACAGCAGTAACTGCACATTGCGATATAGCTGCTTTGGTGAAACCAATTAAGATTACTGTCGACATGGAAAGACCGATTTAAAATGGTTGACGGTGATCTACAAATCTACAATCACTGCTGGCGGCTGGCCTTGCTGTTGCAGATGTCGTACCTACGCTGGTATTGAGACAAGAGGATGATTGTAGACACTGACGCTGTCGATGTTAAAAATAGATCGTTACTTTGTTGCTGGTCGATTGGGATATGCAATGACTTGCTAAACATTACCTTGTGTGGGGAAGATATAGAAATAGTTATAAGGAGCATAGTCAAGGTTAATAGTTGAACCCTTCTTTAGGCAGGGTTTACCGGCACAGCTAATAAGAAAATTTACTGAATGAGCCAAACCTAAGACATTTCACTTTTGTTCAAGATTATAATTATTTGGGCACGAACTAACGCCAGCTAACGACCCTCGTACATACTCCGATTTATCCCCCTAATTTTTAAACTAAATCCATTTCTAGAAAACTCCCCTTTGTTCCTATTGTGAGTGCTTTTCAAAGATGGCCGCGCGATCAAAGCTGAATACTAGTTAGAACGAAATCGTGTTATTCCCAATAGCTCGACTCAAGTCGAATTTTGGCAATTAAACAACCCACCTAGCCACTTCAACAAAAGTATTTGCGAATTTTGTGTAGGTTAGGTTTCCATCAATTTCAACACAAAATAAAGTACACGACTGCGTCGAACGAAACTTTCTCGTTGATCAACAGTTTTTGATTATTTGTTTTCTTATTTTACTAGATAGGTAGGTTAGGTTAACGGGTAGGCAGGGAGAACCCAGCTGATTATTTTCATTATTTTGACATTCAACTATTTGCTGAATCCAATATTAAATAAATTGCACGACTGGGTCGAACGAAACTTTCTCGATACTAGACAAAAGAAAACAAAATTCTCTTTTGGATATTCATCTCATATGGCAGTTATATAAAATAAAAATATAAGTTGCAAATATTGCAATGTTTAGTTGGAAAAATACTATTGCGTAACTATTAAACTGAAAACTGACTGTATGATATTGTTCCGGATATAAGAAATTTCGTTTTTGACATTTTATCGAAATCGAAGGTGGGGTTTTCGAGATATGAGCAGTTTCTAAAATTAGCGTTTTCGGTGTTTCGAATTGAAAATTAAGGACACAATAGTTTTGAAAACATCCAATTGACACTTAGTTTGCATTTTGGTCAAAATCGTTATTGCGCTTTTAAGTTAACTAGACAAAACTATATTTTTAAAAAATTACTATTTCGATAATATAGAGAAAAACTTAGCTTGCTATTAAGTTATAAATGACCACATTACCTTAGAAATTAATTTTTGCTACAATCGTATAGACCGTTTTTGAGATATGTCGAAATTTCAAAAGTATCGTTGCTCGAATTTTTAGCCAAAAACTGGGTACGCAGTCATGGTAACCTCACCTACTTAAGCTTAAATATCAATTTTGATTGAAATCGTTAGATCCGTTTTCGATCAAATCAAACTGGTACGAAAATGTTGTATGGGAAGTACCATTAATATTGAGGTTACCTTGCAAAAAAAAAACACCTCCCGAGCTGTAAGCCCAAAAACTCCAAATCCGAGGTTTGAACGTAGTCCGGGAAGCCGTTTAGGCTGTAGGCCCGTGGAAGGACGGACAGACGGACAGACGGACAGACCGGACAGAATTTTGTGACCCACTTTTTTCCTCCTCTCTATCATCGTAATATCAGAATTGATTAAAATCTCGAGTTCGAAATTTTGTACGAAACCAATATCTTTCTCTTGCTACGTAATGGAGAAAGTTAAAAAGTAGCACCTTTAAAGTGGAAGAAATCAATATGAATTCTTTAAACTTCGCACTCGAGGACATAACTTTCCACGTCCGTATCAATTCCTGGCCACCAAAAATATGAGCGCGACAGGATTTTCATGCAGACTATACCAATATGCCAGTCATGTATTATTTTTAAGACTAGACCCTTCAATACTTCTAGGATAACCTGGCAGCAGCCGGTTGCCATAAAAGATGCAGTTGTCTTCCTTGGCTAGCGAAGCTCTTTGCTCTTTTACCGAACATGGCCAACCCACCGTTATCATATTTAATACAATTTTTGAGAATCCAATCCTTATTGGTTTCTTTCTTAACATCCTTAATATAGATTTCTGGAAAATCGTTCTCCTTCAAAGACTTAATAGTTAATAGCATCTCTTTCCAGTCCTGTTGGTTCGGGTAAATACAAAATATTGTACACATGCGGAGTAAAACTGCCCAGTGGTGTATCCTTCCCGCAGCTATGGCAGGGGCTGATTTCTTAGCGTTAAATATTTCTCGAAGGGGTTAGTAAATGGCTTGCCGTATATGTATTTATGTAATTTTTTACCGAATATTTAATGGCTATACTAGAGCTTTCTAGGGACTAAGTGAACTAGACGCAAAGAGTACTGGACTCTCTATTCCATTAATGACATGGGACAGAACCCCAGCCACACTATAAGGGGTCGCATCACAATGCAAGACTATCTCCTTCTTGGGGTCAAAATGCACCAATATATTATTAGACAAAATTAAATCCTTACTCCTAGTTGAGGCCGTGGTCCACCCCGGACTGTAAACGCCACCAAAAGTAAAGTAAAGTAAGTAAATCCTTACTCTTTTTAAAAACCTTGTCGCATTCATCTGTCCGCAAAAATTTCACATTGATTTCTTGCTAAGCTATACAACTCGTGTAGTTCGGCTGACAAATTCGGTATGAACCTCGAATAATAGTTAAGAAGACCTAAATATGCTTTCAATTGAGTCAGGTCTTTGGGTGACGGTGCTCTTTGAATAGCTTCCTTTCGTGCAAATCGTGTGACCCAAATACTCAATTTCGGCTTTGAAGAATTGGCATTTATCCGATATTGCCCGAACCCGGAACTTGCTTAACCTCTCTAATACCTGGATCAAATTCGTCCTACAGTCCTCCATATTAACTCCGCCTATAAGGATGTCGTCCAAATAACATTGCACCATTTTGATGCCTTTTAGAATTTCATCCATTATGGATTGAAATATGGCCGGTGCACATTTAACTCCAAAATGTTATTGCCGGCTTTCACACAATTGAAATATCCGATATCTAAATTAGACATAGGTATTCTCGCTTATTTCATCAGTTTCACACTTATTTATATTTTTCGTTTTGTTCATTGGTATTTACGTTTATTAAATCCGGATCGCGAAGGCAAGAAGGTAGTTCGCATAGGCTCCTGACCAGATTCAAGGTCACACCAAAAACGAGCAACACCCAGGATATTCATGAACATCTGCAAACCAGTTCGATTTAAAAGAGGGGGGATAGGATACTAGATAAGTTACAAATTTGAATTTAAATGGATTCCCGGTATTATTATAGGTACGTAGAATTGGTAATGTTATGTATCTCATAAACATTGATGGAATGCATCGCACAGCTAATTTGCACAGCTAAAAGCTAATTTGAAGTCGGTGTGTTTTGCTTCCACCAATGTTTTAGGGAATCATAGCAAAACGAATATTATAACCAATAATAATCGTAAACGATCTCACTCCGTTGCTTTTGAAAGTTGTTTAAGAAGATCAAAATAATAAAAAAACTGTTGGAATTATTAAGCTCTCATAGTCTTAAGCCGCTTGGTTATGTAGTTTGCTAGAATTAAGAAGTTTTAGTCTGAAGTTTAGTAAGCTGGACATAGCGCGTTTCATCCTCTCCCCCACGGACACAAAAAAAGTATTAGTAGCTCGCCTGTACTTATTCTTAAAATTGTTTTCTCAACGCTATCAGTGATCCTCGTAATACAAAAGCACTTCTTACATTCATAGATAACATATCGATAGCAACAAATGTACGATATCTTCATCAACAAGAATGGTTCTGTCATCGGAATAAATTAATTCCGCTGTCACAGTCACTTTATCTATACCAGACTACCTTCTACTTGAGCTGTTTAACCATAATTTTGAATAAATATGTAGGTACTTATGAATTAAAATATATAGTCCTAAGAGGGTTTATAAAACCTCACCGCAATCCCCCCAACGCCCTGCTATTAGTCAGGGATGTTCAGGAATAAACCAACTTCACTAAACATGGGTTATTCCTTAGGTCGTAAATTTATCCTCACGTCGAGCTTATTTGAATTTCAAAATCAATTTACAGGCAAAATTCAACCGAATTGCTATTCATCAAACCTTTCCTTAATTTCGAATTGTCATTTAATGGCAATATAAACATAAACATTTCTGTTTTGCCACAAAAACATAACCAAAAGCAAATAAGTTCTGCCCAACAAACTGGCTGCTTTTAAAATCAACATTCTTGACCAAAAGTGTTTGTCATGACATTTATCTTGCATTGAACTTGGAACAACAAATTGTACTATTCGACACACAAGGATGGTTTTCAACTGCAAATGCACTTACCTGAATTAATGCCCTTTAGCAGTAGTTGTTTTTTTTTTTTTTTTTTGTTCACAAAAATTCACAAATTAACAGCTACGTAAATGGAAATATCCGCGTGACGTTAAGAAACAAAAAAAGAAACTAGCAGATCAATGACAGCTAAAGAAGCAAAGTTTTTTTCTTTCACCGATCGCGATGATGTTTTTTTTTTTTTAATTCGAGGATCACTTGGGCACAACACAAAAAAATACAAAAATAACAAAAACCAATAAAAGCACAACACAAAGATTTGCGGAAAAAATGTATCTTTGAATTAAATTCAGACGGTAGGTAGATCGATTTTAAAGGCACGAATTGCACGATCAAACTGTTTTTGTTGTTTACGATTACGATCACTTTTTCTTTTTATTGTTTGGCGCGCAATGCAGTGAGCGGTTGGGGAAAAAAATCGCAATCAGTCTGGACGGCTGGCTGGTTGACGGACAATTGCAACAGCTAGCGTCTGGGATCCTGTCTCGAAGTCGAAGCTCAGTCTAGAGGGCTGTGCACTCAGCACAGACTGCAGTGAGTTGTAAGCTGTGTGTTAATTAACTCAACCAGAAGTGATATGGCTATATTCTATGACAAGTGCATACAGCTAGGTGGGTTTGTGTTGAAGTGTAACCCTGTAAGCCATGTGGTGTTGCTGTTTTTGTTGTTTGTGCTAGAAGTCGGCTGTCAGAGATATCACGGAAATAAAGAATCGAGTGAGAATTTCGTTTGGCCTTTATATTAAATATGTACTGATAGTTGTCCGACAGCCCCACTCAATAATTGTGGAGCAAACTTGGAAGAATTGTTTGTCAAATGTTATGCTTTGTAGCGCCGCATGTAATCGGGGGTGGTATACATGAGGAGAAGAAGAAATTCGTATGCCGCATGAGTACTAGCCGGGTGGTAGTAAAACTGATTGAATTCATTCTATACTATGCAGTATTCACTTAAAGATTGGTAAACACTCTCAAAGCTGGTGCATAATGCGTTGGACTTTGATTGAGCGTGGAATTTATCGATTGTAGGAAATATTGTCTGATCACAGTTCAGAGTCTCAAACAATTAAGGATTTTTTTTTAGATATTTGCACGATGTGTTATAGACATAACTGCAGCTGAGAAGGGCACAATTCGCTTGATTGTTCTTAGACAATTACCTAGCCTACCTATTCCAATGAAATAAGTCGATAATTATTGTTTAAATGATTGCTTTTTGCAACGAAGTTGTATTTTGAAAGCAGGTTGGACTGGACAGGCTGTAAACGTAACATGACCGAAGTTAAATGGAGGAAATGTTATTTTTGATCAATTTTGTCCTTAAAAATGCAGCAGAAAAACCTAACGCAACTGTTATGATTCTGATCTATCGAAATAACAGTGAATTTTTACTCTTGATCTGGATCATATCTTAAAAGTGAAACAAAATTACTCCTACAAAGCGGTATTTGATAAGATTTAAGAAACTCCTGCCAAGTTTTGGCAAGAATTTTTAAATATAGGTAACTTGCAAATCTCATTTCAAAATCGATTTGCCATTTTCAAAAAGTAACGTCACACCGGCCGTAACTATATAAGGATCCGAAGTTGGATTCTGCGAAACACTAAACGAGCATTATTTTCGCATTACTTATTTTCGTGTAACTTATTTTCTCTCCTTTTTGAGAAGAATTGAAAAGTAATTGTTGAACATACTCGCTAGGTATACTTAGGCCCCAGTTATAGCTTTCATTGAAATGCATCATTGAACATTTTGATTTACGATTTTAAGACGATTTATCAAACAATATTGGCTTTAGTTGGTATCAAATTAAAGCTTATTAATTGTGGAATCTTTTTACAAAAAAAAATAACTTAATTCTGATTAAAACTTTTCTTTAAATCCACTTTTATTATATCACTGATCATTGAACATTGCATTGCATTTCAATGAAAGCTATAACTGGGCCTTACGCTTCAGCAAGTATTTGGCTTCACTTTTATTATCATCGCTACAACACGTTAAATTTTTCTTTTCTAACTTCTACTTTTTCTTCTCAGACTGTCACCTCAATAACAATTTTCTGCGACGTTCAATATTTTTGTCAATTACTTTAACCCAAAAATTAGTTTCGATTGAAATAATTAATATATTTTCTCATTTATTTATCAGTAATAGGGTTACATAGTTTAAATTGGAATCTATTAGCTTGTTTTCTCCATGAAATTTGGACACCGGCTCTGAAAATAAAATATAAGGTAGCATATCTTTTTTCACTTAAAAAAGTGTTCGCACACTAGGTTAAATCGCAAAGGTCTCTAAGAAAATTTTGTTATTTGTCCAGGAGATAGCTTAAATGTGAAAGACTGTAACCAAGTCCACAGTTACCTACTAATGGCATTCGAATTGCCAAAGAATGTGTGTCACCTAAGAAGTTTTTAGCCTCTACATGTTTTGAAAATCACCCCATCAACTTAACTTAAAAATATAAGCTGAGAGATCAAGAATAGAGGCTATTTCTTAAATAGTTCCTTACAATAGTAATGCCATTCTGGCAATTTTAATGCTAGATCTAGCATTTTCGAAAACTAGAAAGCATTTTTTTAAAACAGAAAATGTTTTTTTTCGCATTTTTTTGCATTTTCCGATTTTATTATTATTTTTTTTACTAGAATTTCGGTCTTTAGTGTACATTAAGCTCCACTTTCCCATACATCAGAACCAGTCTATCGTGTACAGAGAGGTATAGATACATGGAAGCCGCGAATCGAAGGATTAGTATCCTATGTATCTGAACTGAAAGCTAGTTATTTTTTTGAAGTGGCGTTTCCATATTAACTGAAGAAGTAGAAGAAAGACCTCATACGTCAAAAAAGTCAAAAAAGTACAACAACTGTAGTTAGATTCCTAAAATTGAAAGTGTATTTAATTTTTTTCTAATATACCTAAAGAAAACTTTCGTATGCCCAAAAATGGCGAAAGGATTGGTTCAATCATCTAGATCCTAAGGTATTGATATTATATGATATAGGTACGATATTTGTTTCGTTCTGTTTGTTCTGAAGATTTGTACTTTAATAATAAAATAAAATTCGTAGTAACATTTTTTAAGTGTTATTATTTCCTTACTGAGGGGAGAGGTACACAGGAATTTAGATGATTGTGTAGATAGTATAAACGAAAACTTATTATTATTATTTTTTTTAAATCTGATGGAAACTTATTTTGTTTTGTCAAGTAATTTTTTTTTTTGCTGCTTCATATAAGTATTCTAGCATTTTTTTGCAGCCTACCATTTTCCATTTTTAACTTAGTAAGAGAGAGACATTGGTTTCGTACAAAATTTCGATTTTAATCAATTCTGATTTTACGATGATAGAGGAACTCAAAAAAGTGGGTCGCAAACTTCTGTCCGGTCTGTCCGTACTTCCACAGCCTAAACGGCTTCCCGGATTACGTTCAAACATCGGATTTGGAGTTTTTGGGCCTACAGTTCGGGAGGGGGTTGTTTTTTGCAAGGTAACCTCAATATTAATGGTACTTCCCATATAAAATTTTCGTACCAGTTTGATTTGATCGAAAACGGCTCTAATGAATTGATATTTAAGCTTAAGTAGGTGAGGTTACCATGACTGCGTACCTACCTACCCAGTTTTTGGCTAAAAATTCGAAAAGCGGTACTTTTGAAATTTCGACATATCTCGAAAAGGCTCTATACGATTATAACAAAAATTAATTTCTAAGGTAATGTTGTCTTTTATAACTTAATATCAAACTCAGTTTTTCTCTATATTATCGTAGGTACAATGGATTTTTGACAAAAGTATTTTTTTTTTTTTTGTAAATATTTAGTTTTTTTCAGTTTACCGGAAAACGGCGATAACGGTTTTAAATGGGTTGGCTCTGACAGACAAAGCTTGCTGTGTTAGTACTATTGAAATGCAATTGAAATGCACTCAGTTAGAGTAAGTACGAAGTACGACACATCGTAGTGCTGCATCATATTTTTTACCACTTAACTATAGGGTATCCTATTCACAGGCATATTTCTGACGAAGTCGCCTATTATAGAAGCTCCAAATTCGCTACCCTTAACAATCTCCAATATCTAATAGTGCACATATTCGATCTTCGATGTAAGGTGAGGGCAGACCTAATTTTGCAAAAGGCGGGGTTGTTGTCGAATGCACCTTTAATTTCTATGAAAAGAACAACTGCACACAGTAAACTTTTTCTGAACATTCCGGCGTGGAGCTCCATTAATACCGGTTTAATAAACTTACTCATTGGAGAGGCGTATGAATGGCCAACAGTAGTAAAATATTCAGCTGCACGTCAACAAAAAATTGTGTAAGACCTTTAAATGATGCATAGCTGACGTCATAGCTATCCTTCAATTCCCATTATTTAAAGAGTCATTTGAAAGCAAATAGTGCGAACTAAAACCATCGTAACCTTATTTGAAAGCACCAACTAAAACGTAAACCCGATATTTTGGAGCTTAAACACTGTGCATACAAGACTAGCGGAAATAACAGCTTCATTGAGAGTTGTGATAGCTTTTGAAATACACACCGGCCAGAATGTTTACCCAACTGACGCATTGGTGCCCTGTGCATACTTGCACCTGGTTTACTGCAGGCTAACTTTTTAGAATTGCTCTTTAAGCCCTAAGTGCTGTACTGACAATATATTTGTTTAAAATTCAATTAAATTAGCAAACATCATTACCATTAATCACCTGATTGGGTATAGCTACTACATAATATGTACATGCAAGTCATGCAACAACTTGGATAAAAAGCATCCGCGCGCACTTAAACCGACTGCCGCGAGTGAGAAATAAAAGATCACCACTGATGACCCTCACCAGCCGAATGAAGGACATTGCCCTGAGGGCTGTTGGGACTTCTTACAGGTTTCTACGTTCATACAGATATACATAGATGGAATATTGCACTGTTGAATAAACTGAAGGTCACGACTGCCACCATACAAAGCAATAATGGAATCACCTTCTAGGAAATGCAATGCGGATGCATTGGGCATAATTTAACTGTATGAATAAACTTACCCAAGCGGAAGATTTTAGAGAACGAAAAGTGCTACCACGTGACCTTGTTCCATTATGTGATGATGGTGCATCAGTGTCCTCGATTTCTTTTAAAGACCTTCAAAATAGCAAGAGCTGAATAACACAGCTCAAGGAGGACGGGACGCGTATTATATTTGCATAAAATCGAAATGAAAGATGTTTTTTTCCATTCTCCAAACTCAGATAGGAAAATTATACCACCTCTTGTGATGCTGCTTCCATCTTTTGTTAGTCTACCACTGAGCGAGGTTAATAACTCTGTTTTTTTTTATTGTTCCTGATCAAAGTTGATCCCAAAAGTGGGAATGAGGAAGTATTTCCTAGCTGTAAAAAATTCTCCCTCTTAAGCCTGGGCCATAAAAAGGCACGTCGACCTTGAAGATCAATAATTGTACCTTATTGATCTTCAAGGACAACAAAGCTTTAAACGGTGGCTTTCCTGCAACCTTTATATAGTTGACAATACTACTGGCGGAGGATCTCTCAATTTTTTTCGAGACATATTATATTCATTCAAAAGTCGAGGACTGTCTGATGGTCAAATCTTTATGTCACCATCAGACACTAAAAGGGTAATCCATTTAGTGAGGAAGTCTCTATCGGTGATTTCACATTTTAAAGAGGATTCTGATGCTGTCATCCGCTTATTTACCACCAGCTCTTTCCATTGTTTAGTAACCTATACAAACCACAAAAAGGTGTTCCACTACTGACAAATGCGAGCGAGCCAAGTCCCTTACCAGTTAGGAACTAGCCAACCTTCTAGAAGATTCAATTCCTTGATCCACAAGAGTTATAGCACTTTCTAAATCATTGTTTGCAGTTGTTGTATCATAACTTCGACCCCCTTTGGTCTTTAAAGGTTTGAAACCATGTAACCTTCAGATCTAGCAAACGGACACTTCAAGCTGGTTACAAGTCGAGCTTTTGTTAACGATTGTGAAAAAATTATAAAATTTATAATTCTGCGCAATCTGGTGGAGTAGAATTGATGATAATTGCAGTCTTGCAAATTCTGTAACTGACAGGAGACTCCGATTTTTTTACCTCAAGAAGATGCTTCGTCACTTTTGCTTTGAAACCATACGTTTTCGGCCCATTTTCCAAAACACAGAAGACGCAGTCAAAACTATGGTCTTGTGGGTTCGGTTAGCAAACAAACAATCCTTCAAATGTAACCATCCATAAGAGTGAGCGGCCCTGAAAGAAAGATGTGATTCTAAATAATATCCTATTGACCAATAAGTACATACCTACCGACTTACATTGTGAATGTTCAAAAGAAAAATCTTAAAATTACATTACAAAACTCAGACCGAATAAATGGAAGTGAAAACTGATTACTATCGAACGCAATCCATCCTGAGTTCTACAATATAAATATTTGAAGAATTTGTAATCGTAGGTAATATTATTTGTTCGCACATTTTACTATAACATTATCCAATTAAAAATGTAAACTACGGGTCGTCATAAATCAGAAGCGCATGTGTTTCACTACACACTGACCTGGCCAACATTCCTGTTCGAAGAGAATGATATAGTAGGTATACGCATATACACATTAATCTCGCATTTGGTAAGCTACGCAAATCGTTCAATACCTGCCGCTAGTAATTATTGTATAATAGCCTTTAATTAAACTTGTCTTGTGGTCATTTTCTAATACTTCACGCCTTACATATTAGATTCGTACAGGTTCAACATACAGGTGAATTCACTCAGAAAAAAAAAAGTTTGTTGAGCGAAGAGTTTTGAGATTTTTAAAAAAATTGTAAGCTAAAAGTTTCTTATTAAAAGAACTCCCTTTTATGTTTTCAAGAATCAAACATTCAGATTAAGAATGATACGCTAGCCATAACTATTTTCTAAGAATATTGCCAACTATATAATACTTAAATCAAAAATGTTGATATTTGGGTTCATTTTAACCAACGAAAATTGTTGGCATTAAGTTTTTTTTTCTGAGTGTTATAGCTGCTGATGATTGAAACTGTCATTTTCGAAACGTCAAAGTTAGTTGTCATAGGTATTTATTAGTCAAAGGGCTCGGTGGTTACACCGGGCATGATTAAATTTTAAGTCGAATCTAAAACGTCATTAGTACAACAATATCTGTGGTCACGCAAATAAAAACTGTCAACTATCATTCATTGCGCAGCTTTATTTCCCTAAACCAATGTTTGTAATGTACTCGTAACCTTACGTCATCTAAAAGTTCATTAAGAGAATGCGCGCATTATTTGACATTCATCGGGCCTTTACATTATTTTTCAGCTCCGTAAACAGTGAAAGGCAGTGACGCAGACTAAACGGTTATGGTGTTTACTGTTCACCCATTTCGCCGTTTTATAACGTTTAGAACAAGTTTCTAGTACCTAGATAGTTTTAGATTGCATCAGATTTTTATGATCTAAGCTTTAAGAAAAAAAAAATCCCCGAAGACGTTTTATTGCAACTCTCGTTTAAACAACTACATGGTTCCCTCGATTTCTGGATCATTTTTGACAATATTTCACATTTCTCTCATTGCGAGAGAATTCGCTCACCGAAATGAAATATAACCAAAAAGAAAAGGAACGCGTTGAACCACATATTTTAAAAATTTGAATTTATTCTATTCGGGGATATTCAAATAACAGTAGAACAAAGCACAAATTTATATTTAAGACCAAGATTTTTATGGCTTTTATTGTAGAAACTAAAAACATCAATTCATTTGCTGCTTATATCTATTTTAATGCACAATTTTAAGCACAAACTATAAATGAAAACAAATAAGAAGTCAGTTACAAATAAGCATTTGCATGATTTGACAACCTTCTGTCAGCAATAACCAACTAGCACATGTCTTTATGGAGGGGAAATGTTTTGTTCTCTCTTCTGCCCAACTTTCGCGTACCTACCTAGGTAAGGGAACGAAGTTTGACTAAATTTGGCGAATGTGTTCGAATGCATTATCGTAAGGGAACAGACCTATTATGATGAGAGAGCGCATTATTGACAGTTCGAAGGTGCCGCTTTTTCGAACAAAATTGTTTGTTCTTTCATTTTAGTTGTCATTTCCATGAACTAGGATGAGACAAGTATTAAACTACTTGGTAGTTTATGTTAGACGTAGACTCACGGGACCTGATGTATTTTTCCATTCGTTTATAGTTCACATAGGTTCCTCCTGGTAGGTAAGGATTGTTTATTTTTTTATAATAAAAGCACTATTATAGTAAAATTGGTTTCGGTTTTCATATTTTTTAAAACGCATGAAATAGGTTATGTTGAATTAAAGCCTTAGGTTTCAAGTTCTTCATTATGTAAAGCTGTAGGTAGGTACCTACTTTAAGTTTAATCAAGACTTCAACATTCGACTTAAACGGGAGACCGGTGCTGTCAAGGCCGTTAAACATTTGCGTGTTGACATATCAAGTTCGCTCCTTACAAAGAAACACACACTCGTTTCTGTTCACTTCCGCTAAATTTCATACGTTTTAAATTTAACTGGAAAAATGTTGTCCAATCCATATTTTGCACGAGCAGATGCCATGCTGATCTCATTTAAATTTTTCCATCAGACAACAACCCCCAATCCCACACCTACGAATCTTTTAATTTTTGGTCACTCGGCGACCTCTATCAGAAATATATGTCTTTAAGCCAATTCTGGCTAATAGAACTTCATTGTTTAGTTTTTGTTAACAGCGTAATACAACGTGTTTGTGTTTTTGCCTTTAGTTTGGGTGTAATTTGTCAATATTTGGGCATATCCAAAAATCGAGTAATCTTAAATCGATTAGATTTGGTTTGGCAAAAACTAGATTTATCGGTAACGTCACTTTTCTTACGAACTGTTAGCTTAGTAGGTAGGTACTCAGTAGCGATTCTTTACAAGACTCGTCTGCTACCCCCATGGACAACTACTCAATGACAGGAGCCAGTTGTCTGACATCCAATCTAAAGAAAAATTCATTGAATAAACCCATTTGTGCTAAATGTCAATGTGTTATAGGGTTTTAGCGAGAGTTTTATGTAACGCAATAGAATACGAGTAGATTCTGAAATAATAAAAGTCAAAAATAATAAGAAGAAACCAAGTGACAGCAAAAAAAAGTTTTAGGAAACAGATTACGTCGCCCTAATATTGGGTTACCGTAAACGCCAATATTCATTTTTTGAGTTTAGTATGCAGTCTTATGTTTTCGCTGCAGCTCTTTTCAAATCTTTTATCCGTTTTGCTCTATCTCTAGAGCCAAAATTTGGCATTTACGTCAAATTTTCCATACGATTTAAGCAAATTTTTGTCTAAGAATTATTGTTTTGACGTACGTCCTATTGTCGTACAACGTACGCCACTAAACTTTAAAGGTTTGTTTAGTTTTGTTTTGGCTTATGTGCCTACCAATTCAATGTAACGCTATTTAATCGTTTACACGTACGTATGGGCACAATTTTTGACGTAGGTAGGTATGTGTATGAGAAAAAGAAAATGTTGATTTTAGTGGCGTATACGGCGAACTCATTTTTTAATAACTTTTAAGTATTTAAAAAAATTAAAGCGTTTTGGAATAACTTCTTACATTTTTTGAAAGAGGACTTCCGTGTGAATATCGTGTCAAAAAATGAAAAAATCCGAGCGGTTAGTTTTCATGCTATAAGCAGTCAAAATCAAAACTTTAAATGCGATTTCCCAAAAGCATTAAAATGACGTTTACGGCAACCCAATGTTGGGGCGACGAGAAGTTGATTGCATAATATGGCTGGATCACAATTTTGTTAAAATTACTGTACAATTTATTTTAAAGTGCGAAATACCAAAAAGAAAAAAAAAACACAGCGTGCTGTTTAACTACATTTATTTTTATACAATAGACCTAGCTATTGGCTATCGTACAGGTTTTGTTGGCTTTTGAGTCACAAAGACAGATAGAGTATTGAGGCGGGTTTAAGTTTACCATTTTGATGTGTCTATTTTCTCGACATTGTCAAATTGGTACCTTTTTTTTTGGAAGTTAGATATGATTTAGGATGCCATTAAGTCAAGCATAACTACGTAATTTTCTCTAAATTAGAAGTTACTACAATTTAGTTAATCCAGTGTCAGTTAGCGATCCCAGTGTCATTGAAACATCAATTTATGTTAAAATTAACCCCTCTGCAATGGAATGCAATCAATTACCAATAAAGTACGTTTGTTTTTTTTTTGTTGTTTTTTTGAGAAAAACACATTAACACTGTTTTGCTAAATTTATACAGAGAAGAGTAGGTAGTTAAATGTTACAGTACCTGTACAAATGTAAATACCTTCATAATAAGCGTATGAAATTGACCTTCATTGCCTTGTTTTCGTTGTCACCGATCATAATCTAATCCACCTTCATCATTAAAATTCATTCTCAAGTTCAAAGGAAAGTCGTTTAAATGATATGGAATAAAATAAACAATAAACATGCAGTAAGGACACAGATAAGTAATATACAGATGTCTCACGCCAATGTAAAAAAATGCTGTACTTTTTGCGTTCGTCCAACAAAGATCGTCCAACAAATCGATGGTGAAAACAAAAACCCACCACACCTCATTCGAAAAGTGGTTGATTTTTTGTTTCAATGAATGCTACTTTTAGTTGAATTATGACCGCACACCGCACGCAGAAAGGCATGTGCGCAGCGTGATGCTTTATGGGGCAGGTATATTATTTAATTCCACACCGAACAGTGGGTTAAAGGGTAAGGAAAGAAAGGATAAAAGGCAAAAGGAAAGCGGAAGGACAAATAATGTCGTCTTTCGTTCTTTCGTATTGTCAATGCGATTGTGCGCCGGCGGGGGGATGTGCAGTGAGGAAATATTCGGTGATGTAATGCATGATGGTTTTTGTTGGGAAGAGCAGCCGATTTGGTTTTGGATTCGTTTTGCTGAAAAAGTATCTAAAGCGATATGAACAATTTATTTCCATTTCGGCTGGGGATCCAATTTTAATTTTCTTGTTTGGGTAGGTATGCATTCACATTATTTTTAGGGTTTTCGTTATGCAATGCTCGATAAAAGAAACAGTTTATAAAATATAAAAAAGGAATATTGTTAAATAAAATTCGCTTTTGGGCAGTGCATACCTACATATCAATAATAACAATGCGAGTTTTTATAAGTTGAAGCAATTGAACTGTTGCAAGTTCTGGCTAGAGAGTTTTAAAAACACTTACACTTTACAAGAATTTTGACTGCAAAGCAAAGTGTAGTTCGTATTAGTCCGATATCTTTACATAGATATTTATATGTAAGGTTTTAGAGATTTGTTTTTTTAATTTCCACTAGCAGTTATAGACCAAATATGCCGATGGACGTGTGTGGGGGTGCAAATGAAGTGGGAGTTTTTGATTGTGTAACTCTCCAAGTGGTTGGAATTATCTTAAGGCCCATAACCAATTATGATTGAAAGAAAGAAGAAGTGGGAAATATTTGCTAAAAAATGCGTTTTTTGCAGTTGTCATTACATTTTAATTGGCAGTACGGTGTTGAGTTTTATAAAAATATGTATACGGAGACAGATCGGGATTTGCGTAATCATTTTGAGAAATAATTAAAAAACCGATTTATTCGAATTTTATTGGGGGATCTTATTTAGGATACTTAGGTATTTAAACTTTAATATGGATTTCGATCAAAATCGTTAGAACGGTTTTTGTAAAATTTTGCAGACCAAACTGTATACCTACCTACAAAATATTGCAATGCTTAGTTTGAACAATACTATTGCTTATTAATATAGCTTAACATCTCCAGTTCGAAATTTTGAACGAATACAATATCTTTCTCTTACTACGTAATAGCGAAAGTTAAAAATACGTGATTGTTTTATTATTATAATGTTAAAAGGCATTCATGATACAAAGTCAGAGCGTTTTGATTGATTTTCAGGGATGAACAATGCTATTTTTTATTCCTTTTTTTCATAGTGATTACAGGCATGTATAAATGAAATAAAGTGCACGACTAGGTCGAACTAAACTTTCTCGATACTAGATAAAAGAAAACAAAATCCACTTTTGGATATTCATCTCATTTGGCAGTTATATCAGATAACAATATAAGCTTTTAAAAGTTAAAGCTCTCAGTAACAGGCAATTGTCGAAAGTAAATAAATTGAATATCCCGATTCTCGGGTGCAACCACCCCAAAGTTCGATTTTCTTATTGTGTATTCAAATGGTTGGCATTATTTTAAGATATACCTATTCAATATTGTTGGAAAAAGAAGAAGTGGGTTGTTCCTATTTGCTAAAACTAAGTTTGGCGTAGCTATAAGGCATTAAGCCTACCTAACCTATTATACAAAAATATACCGTAAATATGCTAAAATACATAGATCGTTATTTCTGTTGTATTTTTTTGAGAAATAATTAAAAAACTGACCTCGACTTTTTTTGAGGAAAACTAAGTACGGGATCTTGTTTAGAATAGGTACTAACGCTATCTTCAATATGTATTTTGTTCAAAATCTTTAGAGCGGTTTTTGTAAGATTGTTCAGATAAAACAGTACCAAATATTGCAATGTTTAGTTTAAGAAATAACATTGCTTAACTATTGAGCTGAAAGCTGATTATAAGTTATTGTTCGGGATGTAAGCATTACTTCGTTTTTGAGTTTTCGCGAAATCGAAGATGGGGTTTTCGAGATATGAGTAGTTTTTAAAATTAGCGTTTTCAGTTCTTCGAATTTAAAATTAATAATAATAATCATAATTTTTGGCGCAACAAGTCCGTAGGGACCCTAGGCCCAGCTTCTCACAACCATTCGTTTTGTGTGAGATTTCATTTTTGGAACGAATGGAAGGGATCTACAATTTTATGCCGATTCCAAACGGCTAACCGAGAAGCTCTTTCAAGACAGTTATACTCTCGGATGTTTGTCAGACGTTCGCGAGAGGTGGCGCAGTGAAAAAAACCCTGAGTTGGAATTTGGGTTTTTGCGGGATTTAAATTAAGGACACAATAATTTTGAAAACATCAATTTGACTCTAAGTTTCCATTTTGGTCAAAATCGATATTGCCGTTTTCAGGTAAACTAAACAAAACTTAATTTTCACAAAATTACTACTATTTTCAAAAATTCATTGAACGATAAGCGAAAAATTGAGCTTGGTATTAAGTTATAAATGAACGCATTTTAATTAGGAATGAATTTGTGTTACAATCGGATCGACCATTTTCGAGATATGTATGTTGAAATTTCAAAAGTACCGTTGTTCGAATTTTTAGCCAAAAACTGGGTATACGCAGTCATGGTAACCTCACCTACCTAAGCTTACCTAAATATCAATTTTGGTTGAAATCGTTGGAGGCGTTTTCGATCAAATCAAACTGGTACGAACATTTTATACGGGAAGTACCTACCTACCTACCATTAATATTAAGGTTACCATGCAAAAAAAAAACCTCCCGAACTTAAGCCCAAAAACTCCAAATCCGAGATTTAAACGTAATCCGGGAAGCCGTATAGGCTGTAGGCCTGTGGAAGGACGGACAGACCGAACAGAATTTTGCGACCCACTTTTTTGAGTTTCTCTATCATCGTAATATCAGAATTGATTAATATCTCGAGTTCGAAATTTTGTAGGTACCTAGTTACATAATGTCATCTATTCAGACAATCTACGTATTTCCTACAACAGGAACTTGAAAACGCAGAATTCTTTTTTCGTTATCCTACTTTATTTATTAACAGGGAAGAAACCCCAACAGTTGTCAGTTTAAATGTTATTGATCCTACCTAATAGGGTACCTATTAATTAATTAATTAATTATATTCAAAAGAAAATTATATAAGTCTAAAATTTGACATACAATTTGTATCTAATATAATGAAAACCCTAAAAATAATGTGAATGCATAGACATACCCTACCCCAACAAGAACATTAAAATTGTATCCCCAAATTGAAATGTTTATATCGCAAAGAGGTACCTTTTCAGCAAAACGAATCCAAAACCAAATCGGCTGCTCTTCCCAACAAAAACCATCATGCATTACATCATCGAATATTTCCTCACTGCACATCCCCCCGCCGGCGCACAATCGCATTGACAATACGAAAGAACGAAAGACGACATTTGTCCTTACCCTTTAACCCACTGTTCAGTGTGGAATTAAATAATATACCTGCCCCATAAAGCATCACGCTGCGCACATGTCTTTCTGCGTGCGGTCATAATTCAACTAAAAGTAGCATTCATTGAAACAAAAAATCAACCACTTTTCGAATGAGGTGTGGTGGGTTTTTGTTTTCACCATCGATTTGTTGGACGATCTTTGTTGGACGAACGCAAAAAGTACAGCATTTTTTTACATTGGCGTGAGACATCTGTATATTACCATTGTATATAAATCTAATAGTACTCTCATCAGACGAATTTTTTTATTTGGGCCTCTGCTCTGTAGAGGGCGTATGGTCGCATGGTTAGCAAAAGAATAACCTTTTCTCAGAGAAGAATTGTTTTGAGTGAGCGAAAGGACGGAGAACGACAAAAAAACACACATACACTCTTGTCGTGGTACCTCGTGTGTCGTGTCGTACGCGTGCCTACTTGTTTTGGGTTCCTTTGTGGGTCTGTGCCTCTGTGATATGTGATGTGACTGGGAGCAGAATCGTTCGTCACACCCGTGAGGTTTATGAGATATGATCGTGATTGTGTTGGTTAATGGTTGGCTGCAGCTGTAGGTTGGCAAGACAAGATGAGATATCTTTCATTTTTCTATATTTTTCGCCGAAATGGTGATTGGTACATTTCCGAAACGTTGCTACATTTCATTATTTCTTTGAAATAAGCGACGTTTCTTTGCTTTGGGTTTTGCTGCATAGGCCCGTTTGTTGAAAGGTGGATATGTAATGTAGGTACTTAGATTATTATTCTTCTGGTTTTGTAGCTACATAATGTACCAGTACCAGGACATAATTTTTGCATTTAATCTCATATAGGTCATTATCAACGCTCAACCCAATCGGAAGCTAATAATTATCCGAGGATATCCGGAAGATTTTCGTGATCTTAATCTGTGATCTACCTATATGCCTACGTTTACCTAACCTATTCCGAAAAAATAAAGCGCACAAACCTAGTTTTTCTGCAATCTTCCAGTTTTTCATAATTTTTGAGGAAAAACTTTAAACGTAAAGGGTAATAATTATGTTTCTCAGTAAAAGATTAATAAACATTTTAAGCAAATATCCTTTTCTTCGTCGTGAAAATGTGCCTAAGGCTTGTGAAATAGTTTCATATTGACAAACGTGCTTACATCAGAGCTTTTGGATTCTTTTGCAAATTGTATTCTCTATTTTCCTTTAATCTTTTTGGGGTATCAAATAAAAAACGAGATATAGTCGTCTTAATGCTATTTGCTTCTAATGTTTTGTTATTTGTTTGTCTATGGGGAGATGGAAACTGCGAGGAAGAGGCCTCATTACCATCATTAATATTTAGAGGTAAACTATAATCCCTTATAAATGTAATTGGTGAAGAGGTTTTATTTACTAATAATGGAGGTGAATCATTTTGAATTTCTTCTATCACAGTAGCAACTTTTAAAATACCTGCACTTTCCCTAAAATTTATAACCCCAAAGCACGGGTCACCAATTACAGTGTCAGTACATTTACACACAGCTATAGCTGACATTGGATTTGCATTTTTAGTAAGGCATTTTCGTGTCCCCTTTGTTATTATATCTTTTGGGTAAAAATGTTTCTCGCAAAAATAGGCGGTTTTTTTTTTCAAAATATGTGTTCCGAGAATGTTTTAACCAAATTTCCTTTCGGTGGTCATTTGGAACTTGAAAAAATGATAAGGAAAACGTTTTTTTTTACGCTGAGGCAATGAGTGTAGGCATCTCTAACAGACATTTTTATTTAAAACTTAGGGCGTATGCACTTTAAAATAATAATAATTGTATTTTAATTAAAACAAGCACACCAGTGTCTTTTCTAATTGTTACTTTACTCTTTAAAACATATTAAATTTTTCAATTATGCGAAACTTATAAGAAACTTCTAAATGTAAATTAATAGCTTTACTTTAAAATAAAAGGCGAAACACTTGTGGTATTTTTGCCTATGTCCACTCTTTATATTTAGTATTGCAAGAACAACTTAGTTTCCAGCGGAAAGGGCGTGGAAATCCTTTTATTGGCATACCTACTTTAAACATCCAAAAAATTTATATTTTCGCCCAATTACCCTAATAATCAGACAACCCAAAAATTGTTAAAGTTAGGAATTTTTTAGGCAACGAGCTCTGTGACACACAAACATCCATAAAAAACAATCATCAAAAAAATATCACCAACAAGCAAAGATCGAAAGAAGAAAATAAATAATTTGTACATGCAAACGAGATGAGATGATACACAAATTATCTCATATCTATTTGTTCGCACAATCCAGAAAATTGTGTTGCACTTTATGCGTACACACACAACTATACGAGTATACGCAGCAGGTACATTCATGCGATGCTTCTGTGTTCTTCTCTTTTTTTAGATCTAATAACAAATCCTGTCATTTGTATCTTATAGGGGTGGTTCATTGTGTGTTACTACTTCGTTTGGTTCTCTCTTGCCTTTTTCTATTCTCAGTGACAGTAATTGGTGTCTGTGGTAAGTGCAAAACTATGGTTGCCGTCAATGATAGGAAAATAAAGTAATCGGGCCTTTGCTCTATAGAGGCGCTAGTGTCGATTTCCTCTGATGAGAGTACTATTAGATTTATATACAATGATATTACTTATCTGTGGTAAGGAGTAAGCAATTTATTGGTATTAAATTACGGTTTGTCTGAAAGTATGCAATCGTTTGGACTGTTAATTGTTGCATTTTATTTTAAGTACCTACCTACGAATGTCAAATTAATCAACAATACAAAATGGCGAAACGAAAAATAGGCAAATTTTATGTGACGATGCTGCAAAATGTTTTGAGATGTTTTGTTCTTTTAAAATATATTATGCAATACAGTTTTTTTTTTATAATAATTTCAAATGTTTGGAAATGTGTCAAATAACTTTTGCCTTTGGCTTTGGTAGATACCCTACTCAGATCATACTATCCATTGCATACTTTTTGACACAACATTGTTTTATACCAATTATTGGTTTTATACCATTATCATGTCCGTTTAGTTTCAAATATAGTTATTAGAGAATGAATTAAAGTGGTCGGATATGCGGACGATATGGTGACATTTGGTGTCAGGAAAGTTTCCTTCCATAATAATTAGTGGAATTATGAAAAATGTTCTATGGAAGGTTAGCACGGAGAAGGAGAGCAAAACCGAACTGATGCTTTTCACCACTAAAACGAAAATACCCGACTTCACACCTCCTCGTCTAAACGGCCAACAGCTATCCTTATCCACCAGCGCTAGGTATCTAGGAGTAATCCCGGATCCCAAGCTCAACTGGAAACTTAACATCGAACAACGGGTACA
Source organism: Cheilosia vernalis (assembly GCA_949126925.1). Taxonomy (NCBI): domain Eukaryota; kingdom Metazoa; phylum Arthropoda; class Insecta; order Diptera; family Syrphidae; genus Cheilosia; species Cheilosia vernalis. The sequence continues at coordinate 119,909,983 of OX421358.1, forward strand.
GAAAGCATGCATTGCTTTCTATGCCTGCAATACAACATTTTTTGGTAAAAGATGGGCCTGCAACTAAAACTGACTCTTTGTTTGTACACATCCGTCGTACGACCAATCCTTACCTACGGGTCAATAGTTTGGTGGTCGGCTCTAAGAAAAGCTTACAACATAATCAAACTAGACGAAGTAAAAAGAACGGCATGCATAGACACCACAGGCGCTCTACGGTCAACACCGTCATCTTCTGCATCTGTTACCTTTAGACCTTCACATTACAAACATCACAGCACGAAACCCTACGGCCATAGCGACATTCTGTGTTCTCTATCAAGAGAACTTATACCACCCTCAACGGACTATATCTATATTACTCCCAAAAAGGTTTTTCACTTAACATTTTAAAGTAGATTTCCCTTCAAATTATACACGAATTTAACAATCTACATAAACTGTTCAAAAGCGGTTTTTTTTCTGTGTCTCTTAACATCGCAAAATCCTTAATAGGCAAAATCCGAGGCAAAAGATAGACAATTTTATTGATAGTCAAACTGCCATCAAGGCTCAGTCAATATAACTTCAAAATTAGTACTAGAGTGTCGTAAGGAGCTGGCCTCGCTTGACCAGTTCAAGGTTGCCCTGATTTGGATTCCAGGTCATAGCAACGTTTACGGAAACGAACATGCTGACGAGCTGGCCAGACAAGACTCAGCCCTTCACTGTTCACTTGCGGAATCGGTTCACATACCGCTCGGAGCAGTCAAAGCAGATATGTCCTCAAAATTCCTATCGAAGGCAAACCTCAGATGGAGGAGGCTGACGAACTCTATCATATCCAGGAGGATATGGCCAAACTACAGCACGGAAAAAATAATCTACCTTCTATTAAATCACGTAAAGATATTGCCAGAATAACAGCGATAATCACGGGCCATTGGCCAATAGGGGAACACGCAGTTAGATTAGGCATCACATAATACACAGGAAACACTCACTCGCTACCTCTGCGTCTGTCCGGCACTAGCTAGGGCCACACAACGATCTCTTGGTAAACCCTTCTTTGACTCCCATGAACAGGTCTCGAAAAGTAGTATTAGGGAATTGATAACCTTTTTGAATTCCACAGGCTGTATCTAAAACCTCCTATTCGATCATCTTAAGCAACCAGGTCAAATGAGTTGTGGTAACAAAATGGAACATAGTTAGTGCTTCTTGGGTTTTAGTTAAACCGCCACTCCTATATAGTATAGTGATAGAGACTATCAATTTTTAATGCAGGAGTCCCACCAGGGCCTGTTCTTCACCTAATTCTATTCTTTCTTTCAATGATCGTCTTATAATCTCGACTAATATTAATATTTATAGCTTTTCTGGTGACAGCGCTATAATATGCCCCTTCTCAAACCGTTTGGTGTGAATGCTATGTAGATAACTGATAGACGTGAGTAAACTAAGTTGTTCTTCAGATCTGCGTACAGTCTTAAAGGGTATTTAATGCATAGAAGACACAGCGCAACACATCTAATAAGATAAATGCATCGACTATACCACAAATAGACGACAAGCCCATCCAACATTCGCCTTATTGAAGGCCCAGTTGACAGGACCATTTAAATAATCGTCTCTTGGAATCATATGTCGGTTTCCATTAGGATTTTGGGATTTTCCTCTCAGATTTTAGATTTTTCGTGCCCAATGGAACATAAAACGAGATGTTTCTTCTTCGCATTTGATATAGTCCGCGTTTTCAAAGTCAACTGTTCTTGAATTGTAATTTATGCATATAAAAATACACTCAATTTATGTTGATATCCATTGCGGCGGCAAAATGTAAATTTGTTTCCATTTTTCACAGACTTGTCTTCTAGATACGTACATAATTAAACTCGTGATCAGTCCTCCAAGGTCTCATTCGATTATTTGCGACAACACCAAGATCTGTACCAATAGCGGTACTTTAAAGTAAGTAGGTGTGAATCTCGCTCAGATATCGAGATTCCCTATTGCTCTGACTCTGACAAAAAGTGATTTTTTTTCGGCCAATACAACATGAAATCTGGCAGCCAGCTGATTTTGAGAGCAGAAAAACTGCTCTGACTCTCAAAAAAGTGTTCTGTTCCAATGGAAAACGACATAAGTTGTGCTTTTCCCGAACGGCTAAAAAATACACAAAATAAAAAACGAAATAAATTTAAACAGATTTATATATAAATATATTTGCTTCCTTTACTTATCATTTCATTTCATTCTTCTTTTTTGTTTCTTCATCCCCAAGATACATAGTTCTTAATTAGGTAAAAAGAAATAACTTTACAATATTAGTTATTTATAATTATTATTATCAAAAATTGTCCTCCATTCCAATTGTTGAAATCCTCACATTAGTTTACTTTAAACAACGAAAACAAAAAAAAAAAAAGTATATTCCCTGAATACTTAGACCCCCGCCCCGAACGAAGATGTTAAAAAAAGAATCTCGCACTTACACAAACACTAGTTGGGATATTCTCTTTCAAAAAAACATTTTTTTTTACTCTATTGCAAGTCAAACAAGAAATGCAATAATCTTTCTTTTGATTGTTCAGTTTAATATTCTAATAATAACCATTTAATGGTTTGGAAAAATCCGAAACAACAAACAAATACAAAATGAACAAAAATGCATTTGTTTTTGTGTTTTTTTTTTTTTTTTTTTGTTATATAACGTTTTGCCTTGTCTACTAAAATATAGAAATTACAATACGAATTAAGAAACAACCGAAAAGAAAAAAGTGTAGGTATATTTTCAATTGAACTTAAATCTAAAATGGTTGTGGTTTCTTGTTTAATAACATTTTGGCGGTAAATATTTGATTGTAGAACAGTAGAAAAATATATCAGTAGGAAAAATACAAAACGTAGGTGTCAAAAAGAAAGATGAGGAATTCAAGAGAAAATAAATGCGAAAAAAAAACGACAAACTTTTCAAGAGTAAGGGTGACTACCACAATGATCGCAATGATAATTAAAATTATTATATGCTTTCAGCTTGTTGCTTATTTTTTTGTTTGTTTATATACTATTACATTAATGATTACGATTTGTTTTGCAATTATTATTAAATACAATGTAAATTTTTACCAATACAATTATCTTAGTTAACTAGCTACGTAATTTTAGTTATTATTTGACTTCTCTATGATGCAGACTAGAGCTACTGCTATCGCCTATAATATTGCTATTCGAGGATAGAGCGCCGTTACCATTTTTGTAGGCATGTCCATTGGCATAGCCGTTTTTGTACCCATTCCCAACGTGGCCATTTGTCGAGGATTTCTGAGCAGTTGTCGTTTTTGTACTGCTGCTCTCATCGTCATTCAACACGGGCTGAAAGAGAAATTAATTTTATTATTATTTTTAAGATTGTATGGTACTTGTGTTGTGATATTGCATCGAGAAACAAGTGTTTGGGGAAGATTTCGTCCCGGAAATTTAATAGGTACTGCATTAAAATGACAATTATAAATTTGAATGGATACTTTACCCTCGTATTATCATAAAGGCTGTTTAAAAGTTATCAACTGTTTACGCAGCAGGTACGTCGAATTTGTCTATGCTAGCTAACTGACGCCTAATACATGGACATTTGTTTATTGATTCGGGACAATTATTTATCTGTACTTTTGGCGTAAGCAAATGCCAACTGAATAAACATCCGTTCTTTGCTAATTGTGACAACTGGAGTGGACACTCTCGGCTTGTTAATCCTGCCGCCGATACATCTACGATTTGTTGGCAGCACATTATACACTAGTCGGCATAAGTATTTTGACGAAACCATTTTCTGGCTATTGAATGAAGCTTAGCTTAGTATCGTTAAATAACGGGGCGAAAATGATGCGCAAAAGAAAGAATCTATTTTTAGCTCTATGCATGCCAAATTTTGTACCGTTTACCTTTTCTATTCTCTTTCTGCTGATAAGAATTCATAGAGACATCAAATTTTTCCGCGGCATAAGTATTTTGACGGAACCTTTGAGTAAATATGTTCGCACTTTTGAGCACGTTAAAGCCAAATAACTTTTGTATTTAACTTTAATTGGTCATAAACTCTGATTAAAAAACACATATTGATTGAAAGGTGTAATAAATAGGTAAAAAGGCAGAGTTGAGTTTCGTTACCAGATCTTCGATGGTAGCAAAGTTTAACGCTGGAACGGCAGTAAAAGACATTGCAAAAGAGTTTAATGTGTCGCGTCAAACTGTGCACTATCAAATTAATAAGTTTAAAAAACATGACGACATAAGTAACTTAACGAGATCAGAAGCTAAGCGCAAAACAACGCCCGCTCAAGACCAAGTCCTTCTACGGGAATTTAAGAAAAAACATTTTTCTGAAGCCTCAATCTAGTGCAGATCAACGGAATTTGACGGCCAAGAACCAAATCAGTGAGCGCACTGTCCGTCGACGTTTGAAGGGAGGAGTTTTAAGACAATTAAAGCTAACGACGTGCCATATATATCGAAGGCAAACAAGCTTAAAAGACTGGCCTTCGCAAAGGAACATCTGCACAGGCCAAAGGAGTTTAGGAGAAGCGTTCTATGGACAGATGAAAGCTCCTTTGAGTATAACTCTTCAAAAAGAATTTTTTGTAAGATTGACAAAGGTAGTTGGGCAAAAGAAACGACCCGTTTGTCAAAAAGTGAGTCATGGCGGAGGCTCTGTCATGCTCTGGGGATGTGTGGCGTATAATGGACTGGCTGACTTGGTTCCTGTCACCGGCTATCACCAAAACCAATATTTAATGATACTAAATGATAATGCCTTTACTTCTGGAGAAAGGCTTATTGGGGAATCATTTATCCTGCAACAGGATAACGCCCCGTGCCACAAAGCGCGAAAGATTTCTCCATTTTTGAAAGATGTTTCCGTCAACACTTTGAACTGGCCACCTCAAAGTCCGGCTTTAAATATTATAGAAAACGTTTGGTCTCTTTTGAAACGCAAAAGAACAGTTTCGTTAAATAAAACAAGGGAGGAGACAATTTCTGAGATCATTTCTCTTTGGGAAGAGATATCTCCAGAGATTCTCCAAAATTAGTGGATTCGGTACCAAGGCGCCTTCAAAAAGTTATTGAAGCCAAAGGAGGATATACATTTTACTAACTTAGTCTTCATTTCTTTACTTTTGTTAAGTTTAAACAATGTTTTCTTAGTTTTATATTCTTGTAAAAATACTTATGGCAACACATGAAATTACAAATTAATTTATATCTTTATACGTTGCTATGAAAAAAATCTTGGTTTTTGTATTTTTAAATTTGAATTAGTTATATATAAAAAGGAAAAAATTAGGAGGAATTCTTTACAAAGCCGTTCAAAAGTTAAACGCAAAAGTTCACTATTTTTATTTTGTCAAAATACTTATGCCGACTGTTAGTAGTAATACGTGCTAACTACAAATGTAAACGAGCCGTGTAGTTCCCCCTTAGAGAAGCTGACAATTTGTCGATTGTCCTGTCATATTAACTATATAACCTTATAGAACCCCTTTGAAGTTTCGAAACGTGGTTTGTATTCACTCTGTAATTTGAAAAGGTAATCGAAAGAAAAAAGAGACTAAAGTAAGTTAAATTTTGTTAACTATATATTAGAACTGAATTTATTGAATTATTTATATGAATTACTTAATAAAGGAATTTGTAACTCATCATCACATGGAAATTCGAGTTTGAGTTAACAAAAGGTCTCTGTTGTCGCCAATTTGCGCCAACACCGACTAGTGTACATCTTTGTAGAAACTAGTCAAAAGCAAGCTTACGTCGAGATAAGACAGAATTAAAAAGCAGGATTGTTAACACGTACACGGAAGGCAAATGAAAACATGGAAAAATCAGCCCCCTAAAATGAAACCTATGAAACAATATGGGTTGAAAAGAAGAACAGAAGCAGCCAGAGAGAGCTGCAATCTGTAAGAAATTTGCTGCCCGGCTATATCCTTCTCTGTAATGAGTTCCACACTTAAAAGTGATCACTAGTCTTTCAACTTCCCTATTGCTTTAGTACTTAACATTTTTAGTAGTAACGATTTTTTCAGGCGAGGTGTCTAGGTGGTATCAACTAGAACAATTCAAAGGTCCAACCAACAAAAAGCATCTGCGAATCGTCCACCTACCTAAGGGCTTGTTAGTGATTTAATTACAAAAAAACTCTGGCAAATCCTTTCACCGACTTCTAAAAATAGAACGTGCAACGAAATAGTTCTTGATGTGGATACATATATCAAGAACTAGATTAATTCAAGGTAACCACATCAGCTCTGCACTTAAGACAATAATTGCGTTGAACAAACTTGTCGAGGTCCAGAAGAAACATGCATTTCCATGAATCAGATAGCAAAACGTTCTCAGATCCTTCATTGTGCGTTTTAAAATACCAAACAACCTTATTAAATGTGAAGGTTAAATCAGGAACACCATATCCAACACAACAGACAACAGGTACAGTCAGACGAGTCTTACGTTTCAACGTGTATCCAATATGACGGCCAATGAGCAAAAGATATTCGAAGGTAGCTTGTCCTCAAACAGCAACAGCTGACCCAAGTCTCAGATTAAAATGGTATGAAAGGCGAACCAATTTCAACATAATTCATTCAAAAATTGTCACACTTCCAACAGCCCAAACCTATCAATATCAATAGTCACAGCAACACAAGCGAATTCCGATCGGACTATTAAAATTCCTTCTCATTAATATTTTGCAAAGCATCGCGCATTTTATAATCCACCGCTACCTCCGACAAGACACAAAAAAAAAAAAAAACAACGAAGTAGCCATAGCCAACCCGCGACCAAAACTTTCTCATTCGCATCACATATCAAATAGTGGTTAGAGCGCAACATCTGAACAGGGTACGCCTTTTCTTATAAAATGACTTTGACCGCTCATGAACTTGAAATACATCCCAGCAGTTACAGAGGAAACTGGAAAATACCCACAGTTTTGTGCGGCGCTACAAGGAATCCCAAGTCAGGTTTTGTTCGGCGGCAAAACAAAAATTCCACACGACCTTGGATTCGCGAGGTTTTGCAAGAAACTGTAGATCATGTCTCCTCTCTCTATGTGTGGACAATTCGAGTCAAGGTCTTGCCGAACAACTGTTAAGAGTGGAGGTAACATAAAAACGTCCATAGATTGGGTTTGTGATGTTGTGTTTATGGTTGTATTTGTCTCTAGCGCACGTGACACATTAGTACATTCAATTGAACTTTGATTTATGCCTGCAGCTAGAGGATGATTTGCATTTAGTCTGTGCTTTCATAACCAAGTGCTAATGGCAACCAATCCGTGTACTATCTTGTTACCTAATCTCTAATGATGATGGTAGGAGTTTGTCCCCCAAACAGCACCACAAAACATGAGCTCATGTTAAGTGATCATCAATTTAACTCAATAATTGTTGGTGAATTTCAATGCCAACTTACCATACAAGCGCCCTTATTACTGTCTTCGTCAACTTTATGCTTCGCACTGCCGTTCGACACTGAACCATTTGTGGTACCATTCGCCCTGAGGGCAGCCTTAGCTCTGCGTCCAGCATTTGTGTATTTGGCTTTGTAAAAGTCAGAGAACAAGAATAGGAACATAACGCCATGTAGTCCGATCCATAGAATGAATCCCTTGGGGTAATCACATTCCCTGAACAGCAACTGGAATTGATGTGTGAATATCGCAACAAATTGAACCTGCAAATAAAGAAATGAATAAGCAATGCGATTATTTGTAGCACGTTTCCTTGTACCATTTGGAATGTTGTCAGGTATTTCTTCCACCAGATGTATTTCTGATATTTTGGACCCATAGCGGCGATCATGTAGTAGAAATACATAACAATATGTACAAAGGAGTTAAGCAGGGCAAAGAATGTACTGTGGCCGCCTGGAATTAGAGGAAAAAATTGTCAGAATGGATGATATTGCTGTTAACAGAAACTAAATTAAGGAATGATTATAAAATTTGGATTGTTTTCAAAATCCCACCAATAATGTCCTTAGATTTGAATAAAAATAGATTGGAGTCGGTTTTTGGACATGAGAATGGGAGACCACTACACTAGACGATGAGATAACTAAACTATACCCAGGTTGTTGGAATCATAAGCTTCAAGTGGAGTAAAAAAAGTAGAGTTGCACATTTCGTACAACTCTTTTCAGAGTGCAAAAAACTGTCAATTATTACTAAATTATTCCTTCAACCATACCAGCCCCTATAATAACAAGACCGTCAGATTTGGATGACTTTAGATTGGATAAAGACGACTCCTCTTAGGCCCATTTTATTCACTCGAAGTTGAACACAACTCGGGGAGTTTTCCATATAAAAATCCTCGAAGTTGAACACAACCTAGTAGTAGGCGAAGTTCAACTTGACAGCTTGCCCCAATTTTCACCAACTCCTCAGCAAAATGCATGCAAGGTAACAGTTCCATTCTTAGAATCAAACTAGTATCACCGTGTTCCAGTTATAATTGCAAATTGACAAGCAACAATCAATGTCAATGTGTAATTTACTATTTGAAAAAAAAGACGACTTAATTGCACAAAATTAAAAATGGAATTGCGCAAGCTATCGCGCCACCTATGATACCAGTGAATAGTCGTACTTTCGATCTGCAACCAAACAACATTATACTGGGACATGTTAAGCAACTTTTACGAAAATGAAGACAGTAGTGGCAAGTTTACTGAGTCAACTGTACATCTTTTCCGCACACGAATAAGTTGCAAAACCACATTTAAAAGGAGCCTGCTTTCATGTCATGTGACTACAGGGAGGCGATCGCTTTTTCCCCGAACTGAACTTGATACAAAGTGGCCACAAGAAAAAACAACAGATCCGGTATGTATATATATCTGGAACTGCATAGTTAGTATGTTTGCGTAACTCGATGTGTTTATTTTTTTCTAAATAGTATTGCTTGACAAACAATTACTATGGATATATCCTACTGCTTAGAATCACTACTTTATTGACATACATCTCTGTTGTTGTTGATTTTAAGTGTTAGCAAGTTACAAGGATGAATGCAAAAGTTCTATTCTGATCGGCTCATATAGCATTTGCATATTGTTTGCCAAATACGCAACAAAATTTCATCTGAAGTGTTTGTGGGCAATTACAGACAATTAGTGTGGCAGCCTTAACTGCGCGATTTGTGTAGTAAACAGTTTTAAAGAAATCCCACAATTACAATGAAATTTTACTGAATAAACAATTAAAGCCAGAGTGTGTGCAGATTGTCAACGTCAGCGTTATATGCGACTTACAATGCGGAAGGAACAGAGTTCAAGGAATACACCTGAGCAATTAAAGTAAGTGGTGCATATACGACATGCTGAGGGTTGGTGTTCGCATTCGGGCAAGGTCATGGGCATTATTTTGTTTTTTTTTTTTATCAAAACAAGGTACACTGTAATTTATTGTTGATGTAATGATCAGTAGAACGGTAGGGTATGTCGGTGAATTGGCAGAATTTTGGTCCATGTGCAGATATTTTCTAGGCGTTTCTCTTTTTTAGTTCAGAGGAGAGGAAAGCCTGCTCTTGCGGTATGGGTAAAGCGCTTGTTATAAACTGATGAATACTGATTTTAAGCGGAGCGAACGATTGGTATGGGTGCGTCTATGGAAAACCTTAGAGGAAATATGTTCATCGCTTTAATAAAAAGGCATCTATTCCCAAATGCGGATATAAATTTGTTCAAGCATTGTTGTCGCAAATAAATAGGTACTGTCAAGAAGAGACAAAGACTTCTATGTTTCATAGACTTAAACGTAAAGTTTAAGGTTTGGCATGCGAACAAGTCGAAATTCATATACCCAATTATCTATCCAGCAGGGCCACAATAAACGTCCTTTCGACACGCCAAGGTAGGTGTATTTTCATGCAAAGGTTTTAATGTAATTCAAACCGACCGACGACGAAGTATGACCTAAAAACACAACCGTGTGATGTGATTTAACATAAGTGCCTTTAATTTAAATGAACCCTCCTCATTACTTGGAGTAATATTAACTACCAAGGCTTGGCAATGCGATGACGACACTTTTTGTATAGAATATTTGGAGGTTGTGTAGCATGTAGAAAGCCGAGTTTTTTTTTGTAGATAATATCAGTACAGGGCACTCATTCCGTATGTCGATTATCGCCAGACGATAGCGTTTCGACGATAGCTTTGCTTCACGTAACTTCAATAATCGTCTATCGTCCAGACGATATCGTTTTGACGATTGAACATTTGCTTTACGTAAATCAATAATCGTCGAAACGCTATCGCCCAGACGATACAATTTGAGCGATACCTAATGAGGTATCGTTTTGCATTGATTTGTATGTTTTGCAAAGAACTGAAGATTTTTTATTGAATTTCAAGAAGAAAACTTGACTTCAGATATTTTTCAAATGCTATCAAATATATAAATATCGATTTATGTACATTTTAGACTTATTTTGTATGAACCTCACGCAAAAGCAAGAAATATTGTGGAAAGGTGTATTGGTGATTACAAACATACAAAACTTATATCAATAATTCACTATAACATTAAATTACATGTAGTCATCATCCTCATGTTGATTTGGAATTGTAATTTGAAAACGGAAAAGTGGTTTTTGCAAATGTTTGTGCTGCCCTCCATAACATTTGTATTGATAACGATAGTACAGCAATCGAAGTACCTATACGAAGTGGAACCTTTGGACTGCTTTGGACAAGTCGGGATGCTCATCCATGAAGCTGTCCTATCAATAATACATATTTTCGATGTTATTTGTTATTATTAATAGACTAAGGAACAATTTTGAATTAATTCCACTTTGCAATTTTCAAGTTTGCCGGCATCAAAAACAAAATTGTTTGCCAAAAAACTAATTTTTGACATTTTAAACGACGTCTGATTGGAATTTTCATGTAGTTTGAGGGTCTCTGAAAGACACTCAATGCTCTCAATGCTCTCACGATTTGTACAAAATAAACGATAGACGAGACGATAGTGATAGAGTTACGGAAAGCAAATTGGTGACGAGATCGTTGACTACTATCGCTGAAACGATTATCGTTCTCAAAGTTACGGAATGAGTGCCCAGAGCTTTTATATCAACACGTTGACGGTAGCTGTGGTTCCCTTTAAATTTTACAATTTTAAACAACAATCCATTACATTTTAAATACACATTGAAATGGTAAAGGATGCCGTGCCAGACGGATTCAAAATCGGTAAGAATTAGACTTACGATCATCTTAACTGCGAGTACGTGAGCAGAAGAAGCGAGAACTGCACGTATTGCACACCAAATATAGGCGAATTAAGTAAGAATAATTAGAGCCATGTTTAAGAGGTTGCCGGCCGACGTGTTAGCAAATTTTATTTGTAGAAATCGAGTCTTTCCATAAAATGAAGTGAAACCCAAAATAACACTTTTAGTCCTTTGTTTAAAGCGCCGAACGTGTAAGTATCAATCGCCCACCACTTGCTCTGTCAAAAAGCAAATTACTCACACTCTTCTGTGAAGTTGGGCTACTTGTGAAAAAGGCCTTTTGTCCAGTTATAAAATTCTCTCCTACGAACCGAGTTTTCATCGATATGAAAGGAGCACGCTCCCACGACGCTTGGTTTACGCACCGCAGCGACTCTCGCTAGACTACGACAGAAGATCGTTCACCCCACCAGCAACATCCAATATTCGTCAAATTCATTAATCTTATCACAACTTTCTCGTCTAGAGGAACACCGAAAAAGCAACCCCAGAAATGATATCGACCACTCAACCAATTCAAGTCGCCTAGTTCCTCAGACTTAGAACTAGAGACGAATCAACGAACGACGATTGAAGATGCTACAACAACGTAGGAGCATAGAAAATCACCAAATGGCATAGCGCCCTTTAACATCTCGCCACTGACCTGAAAGTCTCCTGGAACACTTGCGCTGCGAACACTTTCTGTGTGTTCGCACAACTATATTTGGACGTCGTTATTGTTAAGAAGTAGGTGATAAGTTCATTCATCCTTAAAGTCCTAGTTTCTCTTTGTAATCCGAAATTTATTATTTTAGAAATTAATTTCGGGTTTCGGTGGTGAGAGGCTGAAAATACAACAGGTCGGGCGATTATTCACTATTCTGCTTCTTTTCGGTAGTAAAAAGAATGGCCACGTACGAAGAAAATATGAATATGCTAAAATTCAAGTGAGTGACAACGTGTTGGGAAGTTAGACATCAACGACGACACCAGGCAATCGTTGCCAATTGTGTGAAGCGTACGTAGCTTCAATGGATGAGCGCATGCCTTTGCATATAACATCTAGCCAGTCAATTAATTATCTCAGGTGCTAACAACGGGTGTTTATGTATAATACCGTATTTTGCTGGAACTACAAAATATATAACACATTCTTTTAAATTGTTGCCATACTGCGTGTATCAAATGTTACCACCCCAGGAGATTCTCGAGTTAGAACCATTGTGGAAAAGGATTTAAAATTATGCGTTTTAAGACAAATACTCAAACATTTGATGTTCCCCGCTTCGCCACAACTCCGCCACATTTCTGCCAATGACCGTTGTCAGCACTTATCTCTTTATTGCGGTTGAAAAATAAGTCTATAAAAATATCTTCCACTCTACACATTCCACAAGAACCGAGATACTATGTAATATCAGTGAATCACCGATTTAAAATTCATGTGGTGACTTTCCTCAGCCACTCGTGTTATTTTTTTGAATAAATTTAACATCCCCATTGTAGTAGTACTTAAACGATTTCGCGAACCCAATCAAATGATGAAACAGAATTCTATAAGAAAACAAATCAAAGAAATAAACAGAAATTCAACTAAACATTACCTGGTGCAAACTTCATGCCCATCCAAACTGAAAATGGCATGCAACCGTGATGAATGACATGCAATGTTGAGACATGTTCCGTTTTCTTGCGCAAAATGAAAAATATCGTATCAAAGAATTCTGTGAATTTAGCTATGTAGTACCACCAACAGGTGCGAGCCATCTACAATGAAACAAATCAAAACAAATCCAATAATCAAACGAGAACCAACAAATAAAACAAAACAAAAGACACAACACATCAAAAAAAAATAAAAAAAAAAATACTATAAAACAAATTAAAAAAATTGTTTCTATAGAGAAAGATAAACAAAAAATAAGTGAGGAAAAAAACAGCAGCAAAAAGAAAAAGAAGGTATTTTTTTTATGTTTGCAGTCTGAGAATGCGAAAGACTAAATTAAATAAAAGCAAATTCAAAGTCCAACTACGAAAAGCCGTTGAGGTTTTCGGATACTTACTCTCAATGCCATTGCGTTATTCGAAAAGTCTACCGGTTGACACTTAAAACTATAGTGACCCCACCATCCGCTTAGTAAGTACTGAAAGTAAATAAGACAACTTAGCAACTTGAACGTTTAAGTTTTGTTTTAGGTGAAACTTACTTCATAAAATATCCAAGCACTGAATATCGTCTGGAATAAATTGTAATACACTAGAACTTTTCTCAGGTCCATTGGTTTTCTGTTCTCCATTAACTTTGGTGCTAGGGATTTACTAAAGTAAGCGTAAAGTACACATAATGCTAGTGTGGGAAATGGTGAGGACATCATTGGCCAGTCTTTTACTCGGGGGTCTGTCAGATGGAAAAGAAAGTTAGTAAGTTAGAAGAAGAAGTAGATGCAAATAATTAAAAGCGAACTATAGGAGCTTTTATGGCTATAAAATTGTGCATCAGTCGTCTAAGGTGGTCTGAGGAGTCTTCGTTCTTAACCTATAGGGAGTACGCAGCAAATGAAAATTTTGGCGTAGGTGTCGCACTCTGTCAATTGGCCTGCGAGTAAGCAGCTGTGAATTATTTCTTATCCTGAATTCGAAGCGCTAATAACGGGTGATTTTTTAAGAGGTTTAGAACTTTAAAAAAAAAAAAAAACACAAAAAATTCGAAAAAATGAATGAAATATTTATTTGAACCGATAGTTTGAACCTTGCAATTTAATGTTTAAAGATAATTTCATGCAAATGTTGACCGCGGTTGCGTCTCAGGTAGCCCATCCGCTGAGTCCAATTTTGGCATACTCTTTCACACATATCGGCCGGTATCTCACGAATGAATGCATGAATGTTGGCTTCCAGTGCGTCAATCGAAGCGGGCTTGTCCCTATACACATTAGCCTTGACATACCCCCACAAAAAATAATTTAATGGTGTCAAATCGCACGATCTAGGCGGCCAATTGACCGGCCCGAAACGTGAAATTAACTGTTCACCAAACTCGCCTCGCAATTGCGCCATTGTTTCGCGTGCTGTGTGGCATGTGGCACCGTCTTGTTGAAACCACATATCATGCAAGTCAAGAACTTCCATTTCGGGCAAAAAAAACGCTCGGTAGCGTTCACCATTGACAGTAACGCTGCGATTCGCATCATCTTTGAAGAAATATGGCCCAATAATGCCGCCGGCCCATAAACCGCACCAAACAGTGGCTTTGTCGGGATGCATTGGTAGCTGTTGCAATGCTTCTGGCTGATCTTCACTCCAAATGCGGAAATTTTGCTTATTTACGTACCTATTCAACCAAAAATGAGCCTCATCGCTGAACACAATTTTTCGATAAAAAAGCGCGCGATGAACATTTCGAGCCGAGCACGAATTTTGATAGTAAAATTCAATAATTTGCAAGCGTTGTTCATTTGTAAGACGATCCATGGTTAAATTGCAAACCAAACTGAAGCTGTTTGACAGTGACACAAGGTACTAAACACACGTCAGCTGTCAAAACCAGTGTTGCCAAAACCAAACCAGCTAAAAAATCACCCGTTAGTTTCCATCCATGAGCGGACCTGAAGAGACCAAAGGAAGACCTAACAATAGATTTTTTCGGCAAGGATCTTTTTTAAAATTACGAAAGAAGACTAAAGCGTTTTGACCCTTATTTGTTGATGCTGATTTTAAGCAAATGGAAGAGTATAGTGCTTAAAATTTATTTCTGGACAACTCTTTCTTTAACAACAAGGAAACGATATAGCGAATCGGCCAAATGAAGATCTTGAAATCGTGTAGGGAAATAACATGCTTTCGGGAATGTGATAAAGTTTTCCCAAGCTTGTACAAAATAATGAATCCTCTTGGTGCCGCGATGGGTCGAATAAAGTTTACCTACAGTGTTTTAACGCAGCCTAACTACCAATACAGCGTAAAGAAACATTGTATATCCTAATCTTCATTCAACTACTTAAATCAGAACGAGCTAAAAAGCCGCCTGTATAAAAAATGTTCCACTATTCCAACTCGGAGGGATTTCATGAAACCAGAATTCAAAATAGGGATTATACTTGAACTGCAAGGGCGCAGCCAAGCATTAAACATTATACATCGCTAATAAGATGCAAGTGGTCGTAAGCCTAGGTAGGTATGTTGAAATAATTTTAATTACAAACCCTTCACCTTCCCGTAAAAACATATGGAGTACGTCGAAGTCGGCTTATCAGATTAAATCGATTGATGTAATCCCTACAATGTTAAATGGAAATAAAATATTGCCGCATACATTTTTCGGTTAACCTTAAATTGCAAATACGTGTTTGTTTAAAATTGAAAACCGTATTCTACCGCAATTAGCGCGGACAGCAATTAAATGTGAATAATTGACGACAGTGCATATAATTACCATAAAAGTGACATGTTTAACGATAGTTTTATGTGTGTAGGTATAGCTAATCTCTTTTATCAACCATTAATATGGACTAGCAGACGTGTATGATCAAAGTTGTTTCATTTTGGGGTTTTATTGCGATTTTTGCCAGACATCAGTTTTGTTTTTACTAAATTTTGGTCATGTACATTGTACATACGTCACATTATTGCAGGTAATAAACTAAGGCTCAATTTTGATACGCTTTAGTGATTGTAAGCAATTGGACTATTAAAAAGCCCACACGCAAAAATTATAACGCACATCGAACCCACATTCATAGGATGCTCCAATTTCGAACACATATGAGCGCCATTAAGTGAGCTGATTTAAAACACTGAATGAAAATTAATGAAATCGCTTGGCTTCACTTATGGATGAATATTAAATGCCATTAACTAGTTCAATGCAAAAATTACACTCGATGCATTTTTAATTCACTATTCCCACTTGGAATACCGGAGGGCAGCTAGGAAAATAGTTTGTTGCATAATTGCCAATAAGTGGTTAATTAGAAGCTATATAAATTGAAATTTAATTACTAAATTATTACAATTGAATACTAGCGAACCACCCTAAAAAAAAAATGTATATTGGCCTATAGCAGTTGTTATGCAAAAAAAAAGGAATATAAGACGCCCTTTCTTAATAATGCCTTAAGGCCATTTAGATAGATTAAAGAAAACCTGTAATTAATTAAGGTTTAGATAACGAAGGCGTTCACATGTAAATCACCAGTTGTTGTCATGGCAAGCTGTGCGTGTGATAAGATCCATTGGCTGCAGCAGTTTATTGCAAACCTTATTAGCTATACCCAACACCCAAGAACTGGGCAGAGATAGTTAATTGTAGAGAACGTCTTTTAGCTCATGAAGTGAAGAGAATTATTTTGTAACGTTTGGAACATTAAAGTGTATTTAAAAATCGCAATGGAAATACATTGTGTTTTTTAATGTGCTGTCCCTCTGCTGGAAGGAAACTCTACACTGTAGTTAATGTGCTTCCTTCGCAAATCGCAAATGATTGACAAAGTTGGACTTTGCACAGAAAGTTAATCGGCAAAGGCAGTTGTGATGAAGACTTGACATTAAATAGCGGATTTCTCGAAAATGGAAGTGCGAGGTGCTCACTTTGCTCACTTTGCTAATTTTTAAGGAGAGTATGTTCACATACCTGGAAATATCAATAACCTGGACCAGACTTTAGCCAAGATTATGATGTTTTCATTTAAAAAAAACATCCAAACAAGTCTATACGTAATGGAAGGAAAATTAATTTGGAAAAAGCCTGAGCTGGTCAATAAGGCCGATATTTTCGTAATTTGAAGACAACCTACAGTTCAACCTTTATCGATAACTATTTGGCTTTGACTTCTAGCACGAACTCCACTCATAAATACTGTTTTCTAAACTGTGGCTTTCCACAACAATGTCCGCCATTCAAATTCATGTAAGATCATAGATCATCAATGTCATTTGAGAAAAAATCCAAAATATAGCCAGTATTTAGTACTTTTTTATAATTGTCAATTTGTCAAGTAAACACTTTTAAGATGGTGAGTCGCGCCAATTGTTATAACAAAGTCACGTAAATGCAGTATTATTTTTAACTTGCTTTTTTTTTGTCCAAAAGCCGCCTCGAATTTCTTAAGGAAACTACAAGTTATGGCATTACCCGCAAGAGAATAATTCCTCGCCTCTATAAGGTATTTCCTTACTCCATTTTTCATCGTTCGTTCGCAAACAATAAACACTAAAAACCACCTGCTGCTGTACAGACACACAAGCTGCGATCGCTGATCTGACCTCAAGAAATCCGAGACAACAAAAAATTGTTCCCTTTGTTTATGCGCCATAACAATCACGGTAGATGCTATGTGACAAATAGCTTGGGCATACCGATATCTAATGAGGCGGTGATTAACAAATGTGACGTTTATTAACACAAAGGAGGTAAGCAAATGTGAGGTGATCAATCAATGTTTTGGATTTTTTGAAAATATTGACGTGGGAAAATATTTGAGTCGTAGTTAGAGAGTGAATTGAAACCAATGCAAAACTTACCACTTTGATTGTCCATGAGGTCTCTGTACCAATCATAAATATCGTCTAATATGACCGCCATTTTTGATTTTGTGTCTGTAATTGGAAAAAAAAATGATTTTATTTAAAGTACATGTACTTGGTGTGTTTGTATTAACATTTATTGTGAATCCCATTAAATCGATTGCTTAATATTTCCCACATGTGTGTATTTTTGCAACAGACAAACTGGCACAATTCAAATTGATTCTCGATAGTATTGCTGAATGTCTGATCCATTGAATTCATTTAAACCGCACAAACAAAACAAAAACAGATTAACTGTATTTTATGTCTTGACACCGAGGAAATCCTGTATTTATGTATTATCTATCTGCTTTAATATATAGCACAGTGTTACTTAATTCGAGGTGAGAGGCAACTGAATGAAGCAAAGGTCAACCCTACAATGTTGATCTATGCTAATTTGAGGCGACACCATTTGTTTTTATAATTTACTGTCGTTTAAGAGATATTTATTAAAGTTAACACTTTTAGCACATTTTCCAAGTGTTGGAGGAGTTTGTTTGAAATGATTCTGTTTACATTGGTCCTAAACAATGTGGGGTGGTAATTTTGAGTGAGTGTAGTTCGAGTTTCACAAATCATTATGTTCGTATTAATAAAAGCAAATAATAACGAATTGTGCCCAATGGTGTTGCTTTAAGTGAACTCCCCTCTCGGAAATGTCATTTCATAATTTGCTGCAAATAACGATAAAGCAATAATAACTATCTATTTGAATTATTTTTTACCGGCATTGCTGCAAATCTGAAAACATGTAAAGCAGTTCACACAACCGCTTGTCACCACAGTTTGACATTTGTACATTTGCCTAACATTTCGCAGTCGATTTTCGAGCCTAATTGGTCGCGGAAAATTATGAGACCTGCGTAAACTATTCTCCATACAAAATCTGACAGTTCATTTACGAGGGGGGTAAATTTCCGCAGTTTACGCAGTTTTTGAGGGTTTTACGATTTTAAGTGAATACCCTTATTCTGTTTTACAAATCAATTCAATTAATCGCAACAATTCTAACATCAACTTAACCCATAAACTAAAATATAAATTGCAAGGAAAATTGGATCAACTCACCTTATAAATATAAATGAAACTAGAAAATGACTATAAACGCGTTGAATCCAAAATGCAGGATTGTAAAAATAGGCAATAACAATCAAATGCACTTCTGGTGCGCGGGATGTTGTGCGCGCGAAATTTTTTTTTTTTTTACTTTTTCACTTAAGAATCTGCAAAAAAAAAGAAAAAAAAAAACATAAATCATATATATGTATTAAAATATTAAATTATTAAAATGGTTGCATTTGAAATATTGTCGGAATTTATTTTAAGGTCAGGCCTGCGCCTCTTTATCTCTTTTAACGAAATTATTACAACCGAATTCAAATGATGGGATTCAAAAATAAACATGAATGGCATTTGCCCAAAGCCTCAGCGATGATGGTGCTGCTTTCGCGTGATGTGGTAACATTTCAACGCAAAAGAAACAAAATTATAAAAACATAAAATGTTTACCCCAATGTGTGTCACATTATTATGTAAAGAGTGTGTGCGTCGTCGCCGTCGTGTTTATTGGATCAAAGTCACATCAAAATTGGAATTCTAATTTAATTGAGTGATTTTGATTGAATGCAAACAGAAAATTAGGAAACAATACGTTCGGTGTGTTACAAGGTTTTCGGTGTGGCGTTTTGGCAACCTATTAGAGTCATCGGATCAAGGCATACCAACTGTCAACCTACATTTGATTGCTTGATGAATGGGTAAGGCTGCACAAATGTACACTTGACCGTTAAAGAAGACGGCCAGGGTCCAGGGATTATGAGATTTTTGGCAAGAGCTTCTGTAAGGCGGTAAGACAACACAACCTTTTTTCAACGTGACCAAACAACAATTCATTGGGAAATTATATATTTTTTTGCAATGATAAGAGTTCACTTGACGATCACGAGTTACTTCAAACTTTGATCGGCTATCGGGCCAGAAACTCCTCCTAATAATGATAACAGTGCCAACTGTTGGCTGCTTGAAGTGTGTTTTTTCCCGGTCTATCTATTTATATATGAATAATTTTCCTGCATTTGATGATTCACGAGCTATGCCCGTTTGCTGAGGCTATACTCATAAAGCGATTTAAGTTCCACTTCGAATCTTAGGTAGTAGTAGTAGTAGTAGTAGTGACTTTATTAGTAATTCATTAAAATTTGCAAAATTTTACAATAATTAGTCGTTTATGGTTTGGCGTAAGGCCGTCTACCAGAATGGCAATTAATCTATTTTAAATTATAAATATAGTAACCTAGTAATAATAACTTTAAATAAAAAGTACTGCTCAAAAATCGGCTTCCAATATACGGTTTCTGTAGCGGCTAGCAGCTGAGGCGTAATTGAATAAAGTTTCCCACCCAAGACTGCCGTTTAATAAATTAATAACTTCGTCAAAACTCAGCAAAGATCGTCCGAAGTATCTCACGCGGAATTCGCTTAAAATGGGGCATCTTCCAATGAAGTGGTATACATCCTCCCTCTCTTTAAGGTTACACAGGTCACATAATAATGGAAGATCGGTTCGATGCGGAATAAAGTATAGATTTACTAATTCACCTCTAAGTTTCAATACTGTGCTTATCAGTTGAAGAGAATAGCGGTTAAGAAGGTAAGTAGATGCGGTTCCCTTGAGGTTGTGGTTCAATCTAGGATACACCAGCCTATGTTGCGATGCATGTGCTTCATTGAGACATTTATCGTACAAAGAGTTACCCGCCATTTTCAATATATTGGTAAACATTTGTTTTAACATCGAGGGATCCGAGTCAGCTGCAATACTTAAACGCAATCCGTAATTTTCTGCCAAATCCTCCCACTTTTGCACCAAGTGACCTCTTGTTGAAATCACATGCTTCAGGACAATCCAGGGCAACCTTTCCCTTTCCATCGCCCCTACCCTAGCAATGTAATCTGCATGCATCTTAAGGGTATCCAAAAAGAGTGGGGGCATTCCAGTTTCTAAGTGCAGCATATAATTTGGAGTACAAGAGGGTAGTTTAAAGATACGCTTCAGAAAGTACCTAAGAAACTTCTCAATTTCCTCGTAATAGCGGTAACCCCAAATCTGGGCCCCGTACAGCAGTATTGATGCCGCGGTTGCACGAAAAAGCTTTATTTTCGAGGAGTGATCGATATACTTGCTGTCAATGCAAGGACCCCAAACTGATGAAATAGCTCTTTTAGCTGCTGCTAGATTAGATTCAAAGTGTTTTTTCATATTCAGGTTAGATGTTATTATCACACCTAAATATTTATATTCTTTTACTATTTCCACCCGTTCACCTTGATAGAACCATTTTTCGTTACGGGAGAACCTCCCTCCACCATCTCTAAAAATCTTAGGTATGTGACAGTTTATGACATAGATAAAGTAGGCCATAGGGTATTTTAGTAGAACTTAAATCACTTTGAGTTGCATCATCAAACTGGACTTGAATCATTCTTCAAGCTTTTTCCTAATTGCAAAACCTTCTTAAGTACCCTGCCAGGAATGTCTCGCAAGGCCAGTGAACTTTTATCCATTTGCATAATATACTATTGTTCTTATCAAATACTCAATCTAATTGGATAACACTTGGCAAATAAATGAATATTTGCCCGAGAAGATTATGTTCGTGTCGGACCGTAAATTAATTGCAAATGATGTCTTCGACAGTATGTGTACAGAAAGAACTCCAACCTTCAAACGCTTTACAAAATATTGATCTTCTCTAGAGGCAAACTTTTTGCGTGTGTCGGATGTTGTTTACCAAAAGTGTTTGCAGTTTGGCTATTTTATTCCTGGAAAATTACTTCACGATCGTAATATGCGAATAGGGAGAATGTCGGCATACTTCTACAGTGTATTGCTGCTATCAATAATACAATTGTTCATCTTGAACATTCATGTGTGGTTTGAGTCAGTTTCTGATAAAACTTGAAAAGTTGTCTGAGATGTGTTTATTGTGAGTAACTGCGACTTATGAAATTACGAGATTATAAACTATGAAGTTACTTTGTTCAATTTGAACATGAAAAGGATTGTTTCAAAATGATAGTATTCGGAGATGACATAATAAATGATGTCTTTATAAGAATTAAATTATTTCCAAAACATCTGTCATCTGTTGAAAAGAAGTTGCCATGTGTCTTTATATTGTTGTTAAGCAAATTGTAGGACTTAAATAACGAACTGCAAATTACAGATGTTATAATTTGAATGATGAATGAAACATCTGACAAACAAAAGTGCACGATTTGGGCCAAGTTAACCTACTAACAGCTACACTATGGAACAGACAATTGGGATAGGTTGGCATATTCAAGAAATACTTGGACCAAAATTATAGGGCCATTGGCAGACTCGCTCTAAAACAATTTAAATGGTTTACCATTTTTTACCGACAAAATTTTGCCAGCTCGTACCTCAATTCTGCGCCCATGTTCTGTAATTATCACATCGATATATTTATCACTAAAACGATATAAATTGAAAAACATGTTCCTATGTTTTGGATGCGAAAATTGATCGCATGAGTTACAGAACATGGGCCCTGGTCTGTTTGTAAACAAGGGGGCCTATTCCAGAAAGCGCGGCGGATCTTTTAATGTCGGATTTTAATTTTTGTATTTCCAAAGGCGATTCGCTTTCCATTCGACCATATGGAAAGCGAAAGCAATTTTCAGCGCCATTTTACCATTGCATTGAAAGCGATAGGTGTTAAGGTAACGGATTGTTTTGCGGACTGAATAAAAAAAGTAAATATTCAATAAAAACAAGAAGTTTAAAATTGCTGAAACATTCATTGTGTCCTATTAATTGAAATCATTATACATATATTTTTTAATAAAGGAGTCAAAAATATACTTCCGTTCAACAATTTGCTGCACTTGTTGAGTTTTTGAAAGCGAACAGTGGATTAGCGAAGGACATTCTCAATGCTCCAGAATATAGAGCCAAGGCTGTAGAACTTTGGACGGCATTACAAATGTGTTGAATGGTCTTGGGCCTCCGATTAAAACACGTGATGTTTGCAAAAAGTTAGTGAAATATATTCTGATTTTTATATTATTTTGTTTTTCTTAAAAACGAATTCTTTTATATGCACTCAAGGTATGGAAGGATTTCAAATACCGCATAAAAAACAAATTGCGACAAAATTAAAAGGCCATTCACGGAACTGGAGGAGGACCAAACAAACAATATCTACTTGTTTTCTGCCATCGAAGAGGATGTTATTTATTGTTTTGCTCGATTTAAGGACCCAAGAATCTGGCTTCAAAGTCCGTAAATTTGGAGCTCATCATAATGTTCTTCCACCCGAAAAAGAGAGCCATCGCGAGAGAAGAATCAACAATTTCGTAAAAGTTCAAAAGTTCCAGGAACAAACGCATTCATTTTTGAAACTGAGAATATACTCGGATATGAAGAAAGCTCTGAAAATGAAAAAGAGTCCATGAAGAGGAACAAACGTACCTACAAGAGCCGGCTTATGCAAGAAAAAAAAAAATAAAAACACAAGCTAGGACGGGAAACAACTGTCAAATATAAAAATAAATGAAAAATTAGAAGTCAGAATGGAAATACATAACTGGAAAGCACTGGGGCGAGATTCTGTAAGGCGAAATGATCAACCATTTTCGTGCGCATGAATGATTGGCCATATGTTACCGAGCAAATTTCTGCGTGCGTGCACGAAAACGTTTGAACGTTTCGCCTTACAGAATGCCGACCCTGGAAAGATAATTTACGCCCCGTTCGCATTTGAGAATAAGCAAAAGCGAACACGGGCGAAATTAACGTATCGCTTTTGATACGATCCGCCGCGTAATTTACAAAATTATTTTACAAAAGTTTGGATGACTGGAAGCACTTTCCCATATTTCAGGCTGAAAAATAATAAATGTCTAATAATGATACCACCAAAGCAAATATTAGTCCTCCTGCCTTACAAACGACTCCTTTTAAACGAATGCCTAAACTACATGATTTGTTGGGCACTTTTGATTCCACGATTAACACAAAATTATGCCCAATTGGGTGCTAGTCCCAGGTCAGTTCTTAGACCTCTAAATAAATAAACACCAATCCACCCTTACAGCTGCTTTAAGAACAAAAGATAAACTATCAACAAAAAATGTATACAAAATCTTATCTCCGGCCGCCAAAATTTACAAGCTGTCACTAATTACATTTCTTTTCTGTTCAGACTTTTTTTTTATTGTTCATGTCGCCACTTTAGTCAACAACTAACCAATACAGCAGCCGATTACGTATGCAATATGCATGTGCAACATTCAAAATCAAACTCTCAAGAGGTAATAAATCCACGCGATCATGTCACACAAAAGACAAGCAATAGTATCACACTCCCTGGTGTTGTCCACTCCAATGTACACATTGGTGGCTTTCGTGACCATACACATTTCCCCGGAATACCTTATGAGGCATAGAAATATTTTTATGGCTAACACACACAAAATACCGATACATTGTGACTGTCTCTCCGATAATACAAAACAACACGTAATTATATCCACTGTCACTAAGTTACTCAACGAGACACAAACAACACAATGAATGGTGTTTTTTTTTTTTGCAACCTAATTAAAACCACCAAAGTGCAATAGTACCATCATCAGCAGGAACGGACACGGCCGCCCTAATCAGTCCATCGTTATGGTACATTTATACTGACTGAATCACAATTGATATTCTTGGCACGGGCACGTTTCGCACACTATGCACACGGTGAGATGGTTCATGCGTACGAATTGGAACTGTTGGGTTATGTGACACGATACTGACGGCATAATTTGCAAGAAAATGTCACAATGGTACGTTTGTCGCTTGTCGTGGGTGGTGGTTAACAACAGTATGCATGGGAAGGACCTTGAAAGGAGTCCATTTTATTTAAAACAAAAATATATTTTCTTTTTCTCTTTACGTACAATTTCACTCAGCGCACCAAATTTAAAGAAAATCACAACACACATTGGCGGCACCGCAAAAGCGTATGGCAAGCGTGCCGTCGCACAGACTTTAAGTAGGTACTACACTCGAACTCGACTATTGTAAAATGAATCGTGGATTGGCTTTGCGCCTCTCTTCGGTTATTTCGTTTTGTTGGACAACAGGTGTCAAATACCTGTTAATTATTTATTTTGAGCTTCGTATCTTCTTCGTCGAGATTTTTGTCTTCTTTTTATTTTTCTTTGCGTATGTTAATTCGTCTTCTCTATGGGCCGTCGGATTCGGATCTCGGGTGAGTTGTGTGTCTGTCAACTTCAGTTTCAACTACTATATGTTAGGTCTTTGCCAGTGACCCAAATTAGCACATGTGTTCTCATTCGAGCCACAACTGTCGTACTACTAAAAACCATGACACAAAGCTACTCGGACTTGCTTATCCCAAGTCCCAGCTCCCAGCTCATATCATATTGTGATGTCTGTTGACATGATAACAGAAAAACAAAAAAAGCTCACCGTTCTACTGGATTGGATACACTGAAAACGGCGCATTCCAGAGAGAAAAGCTTTCGTAAATTGAGGATTTTTTTTGTAACTAAAATCAGTGTATAAATACATAAAAAAAAAGCACCAGCCGAAAGAAAAATTGTTGTCGGAGGTAAATTTTCAACTTTTTCGAGACTGAATTCAACTTTCAATTTTTGACGCAATGTTTAGGCACAATTATTATGAAAGAAAACCTGGAAGAGTGGAAGACAAGAATGAGAGAGAAAAAAAAAGCGACAAAATCAACAACTTTCTTTTCGGTTAAACTTTGGATCTCTTCTTTCGTATTGTTGTTCGCTCTGTTCTTATAAATAGGCGCTCTTTTATATCATTCCTCTTGACGATGCGTTTTGTGGTGTTTTTTTTATTCTTATCCCTGATCTTGTTAACGATCGGATGAAAGAGTGGGCGATAATATTGGGTTGGTTTTTAGAATACCTACTTGGGCGGCAAAAGTGATATATAGTTTAAAAGTTTACAGGTGGGTTCTTAAAAAATATATGAGTGCACCTGCACCTATATTTATATTGGGGACATATTTTCGTGTATTTATTGCAAATGGATGTTGAACTGTGGTAGGTATATGTTTAGGATAGACTCTTTGACACTTGGAATAAGCTCGCACATGTAATTTCTGTCACAAAAATCGGGCGCAACTTTTTAATGACTTTACCGTCATTTTCATCTTATAAATCCAATGTCTAGAGATGCCAAGGAGCGTTCTTTTGCTCGTTGACGTCAATAATGAGCTTTCGGCAGTCACATTTAGGCGCCAAGACATGAACCGGAAGATAAGTGCGTATATAACGAGTACCTACACCCATTGACGCACGTGACACTTGTTCCAGCTCAACATGCTAACGACCTTACAGAGAATTTCAAAAATGTGTTTGCGTTACTTATTTACTTTCCGGGTCGCATTTTTATATACAATACCTTATATCTTATAAAATAATACCAGCTTTTGTTCTAGAACAATTTTAAGCTAGCTACTTGAAAAATCTTTTAAACATTTTTTAGTTAAATTTATTTTTTTAAATTATTTGATAAGATATGAAATAATTAAAATTAAAATTTAATTCCCAGATGAAATATTATCTGAAAATCTTGTTTTTCCGAAATAAAAAATCTTTTTTTCAAGATTTTTTCAAAATATAAAAAGAAAGAAATATAAAACACAATTTGGAAGTGCTTTAAATACAACTTATTCTTATTTTCTTGTAGGTCAAATATATACTTACAATAAATAATATCGATAAAAAAATGATTGCACGTAATGAATGTTATTCTTTATGGAATTTGTAACATATTTAGTTATGACATAGAATTTAATTGCTTATTCCTATCAAGATCATAGCAATTGGTTTCATTAAAGCCGAAAACAATTCCTTTGTAAAGATTAAAATTTTAACTGTTTCAGTAATCAAACCATTGCGAATTTTTGTTTTATTTAAATTTATAGCAGAAATGATCGTTTCAACATTTGCAGAGGAAAGTGGAAGCGATAAAATAATGAAAACAAAATCTCAAAGATTGAAAATGCGACGTTCCTGGCCGCTGTTTTTACTCCTTAAACAATTTTCCAAAAACATATTGGGCCTTAGCAATAAACATTTTTAGTTTCGACTCTAAATTTAAGTAGTTTACAGTGGCTATATTTTCCATACAACTTTCGCAATTGTGAGCTTCCGTAAATTTAAAGTCGAGACTAAAAATGTTTATTGCTAAGGCCCATTACCTACATCAGTTTTTTTATCAAATGATTTCCTTACTTTAGAGCTGACGTCAGTGAAACAAATGTGCATGGGCTCTGTTCGATTCACATTCTACATAAATAAAAAAACTTGTTTTAATTTGTTAGATTTAGAAAATCAAAAATCTTGAAATTTGATGGATTCGAAGTTAAAAGTCTTGTACATATTTTGGAGCTAAAAAATCTTGAAAAAAAAAGATATATCTTGTAATCTGGCATCACTGGGTGGAATAACATCTGAACCCATGTTCTCTGAATCTTATTGCACTTCGTGATAAAACTTATTAATTATTGAGATCAAGAATGTTTAGAAGCACGTTCAGTGGATCGGTTAGGCTTGACCGAAGGGCCGCTGTAGTTCCAGTTCCAGTTACAGTGAGCTCCATTGAGCCTTGTGTAGATGTAGAAATCCACCACCACTAGTAACCCGTAGGTGCTATGATGGAACATATGCGTATATCCACCACTTGCCAAAATACAATGTCCATACGTAGTTTACAGCTGTGATTGTCAATTAAAAGGTTTTGTCTGCATTTCTAGCTGTAACATTTATTGAGAGCATTGTTTATAAACACACATAGTCCGCTTAACTTTACGCAAGTCTTAAAAATACTTTTTAGCTATATACAGGAAAAAAAACAATTTGTAAGCATGAGCAAGACTTGGGGAAAATCTGCGTTTGAAAGTTTTCCATAAACAATTTTTGTTTTTTTTTTTCAATGTACAACTATCTTACTAAAGAGTCGAGTCGAGTATGAAGGATATTTCATGGTCCATAGCAAACTGAACAAAATGTCACGACTTGTTTGTTTCCATGATGACCTGAATATAAAATAACAACATCTAGCGCAAAGATATAAACTTCAGCCCCAATAGGATTTAACTCTCTATAACTTGTTATTATCCAAGGTTCAAAACTATTTTCAAATCGTGATTTTTCTGTTGTATTTTAGCAAATATTCATCCAACTATTAAGACACCAACCTCGGTTGAAGAATTACATTGAATAAGCATTTTCCGGGAAGCTCAGTAAAAGTCAAATAAATACGGCGTCAATTTTAACGGTTTGCTTTGCAAGTTGTAAAAGTTTCTTCCACTAAGTTTTAACAGCTTTCGTCTGGCGAATTACCAGGATGATAGATGAAGTTAATGTACACCAATGTATAAATATCAATTTCGATTAGAACATTACTTAAAAAAAAAAAAAAAAAAAAACCCATGCTTATGTAAGTGGTAACACAAGTATAGGAGCTCCTCACAATCAACTATCTAATTAGCAAACACGATCAACAACACTGTGGTTAATTTACAAAATAAAACGTAATCGGTAATAGATTGCACAACAAACCAGAAGTTATTCAAACTATACATAAGAATACTGCAAAGTCATCATTATTCTAAACAAATGTTACCTGTTGGGCTAAGGTCACCCAACATACTAAAACTGCCGAAAACTAAAACATTTCACGCGCCAAAACCAATTAATTTATTTGCAATCCACAAAAAAGAACCTTTCAATTAAAATACATTCACTTGACTTAAACCTAATTGAATGTCATGATCAATTGAGTTAGGTCACAATAGATACATCGTCATCATGCGAAAAACGTCATGACAGCGGAAACTGTTTTTCGCATGCGTATATTATATGTCGCTTGCCGCTCACCCATGACTGTGGCTGTGGGCTTGCAGTGTTTAATTAAACGCTACGCCATGCACATCGTCGTTTTGGGTGCCTGTGGTGTGGTGCCTTCCTCTATGCGAGATACCCAAGATCAGGCGCGCACGCTCATTGACCGAACAAACTTGTGCTCGTGAATAAGGTTAACTTGTATTGCTTTATTATGACACTCAATTCAGTTGTAGCCTACTCCAAGCGCACGTTACTCAAGCTGAGAGAGTCTCGTGCACTCAAGGCAAACTTGTCGTGAGATGCAGTACTAATTGAAGTGCATTTCCTTATGGCGTCTCTCTTTTTATCGGTCTCGCTGTTGATAGACTTGAGAAGTTTGCAGCCAACCGATAGAGATTAGAGACCAGTTACGCAACATAACCTAGAAAATATTTCCAAATACATTTGCTACGCCCCATAATAGAAAAATTAAATGTGATAGACGAGTAAAAGACATATTCGCACACCACTCCAACCCATTTCGATATCCAAGATGAGTACGCGTACGCGTGTGTGTTCGCAGATACACGTTTCGCAAAAATAATTCGATTTAGCAATATTCCATATAAAGCCCTCGCGATATACACACCAGACACCACATCGGTGCGCGCACACACAACTCAATTATTATCTAATCTGAAGGAGGAACAGAAGAGATTGCAAAGCAGTTACGAAGCAGCATATATACAATATACTTATCCATGGCATTTGCAGAGTTTTGCTAAGTGAGTCAGAGCGGCTTCAAGAGGTGGCGCAACTCACTTCCAGTTGATTACAATGCTTAATCACATTCAAATGATAAATCGAGGAGTGATGTCTGATAAACTTGAATTTTTTCGGAGGCGTTCGCGTTAGTAAGTTAAACGTGTATCGCATTCAGGCTGCAAAGTGTTTTGATCTATTTTTGGGTTTTTTTTTTTTTGCGGATTTGTTTTTATTTGTTTAGCATGTTTCTTCTTAATTACAAGCGATTAACTTTTAATTAGGCAATTGTACGATTACGATGCATTGCTAGTAATACAGTGTGTTTCGAGTGGGACTTATTTCGCAATTCCTTAAAGGGGTATTTTGAATCGGTTGCAGTCCAATCTTTGAGAAATTGAATGGGCGATATAACATAGAAGTGATCGTACAAGTTTCTCCATGAGCTCCTGGTTTCTTTCTCGGATTAAGCTCATCAGATGGTATTTAAAGGTGTGTTACCCTTTAAAGCAGGTAAAGCTTTATCAAGCAGAGTATCATGTCTCACTGCAGAGAAAGTACGTAACAAAACGCTTGCTTAGGTTAAATAGGGCTTTTACAAGAAATGACCGGGCCTTAAACAATTTAATAATGCCTTGCGTATCCACTCACCGGCAATCAGTAGAGTTCCTAACGCAATGTCAGAGGATTTAGGTGGACTGCCATTTTTGACACTTTACCACCGCATTCGCCTATCGTGATTGACCCTTTGTAAGATGTTTCGTTTGGCGCAGGGTCATAAGTCCACAGGCCAAAAGTCCACAATGGACTTTTTACCCATTCTGTATGGGGGGCATGCTGCCCCCCTGCAACCCCCCTGCTTAGGTTTACTGCTGGATTACGGGATGGGTGCAAGGTTCTTCTTATTACTCAAATTTTGTTGGCGTTATTGCACTTTGTGGGAGTGAAATAAGACCAAGTGTTGGAAGTTATCCTTATTACACTATTTAAGAGCGAAATAAGGTACATTTTTAGAAGTTGGTCTTATTTCACGGCATCTATCAAACATACTTTTTGAGCTGTTAAAACAACTCTTTTTGTCATATGGATAATTATGGACTTATGCGCCGTTTCGTTTAGCACTCCAAACCTTAAAAGTTTTTTTTTTTTTAATCGGTCCAAATCTTATTAGAGAGTGAGGCAAAGGCATTATTCTTTCGTCAATTATAATAAACTACAGTCCTGTATTTTCGAGATATCTTGATAACATTATTAGGTACTTTTGTTACCAAATTCTATAATATACCGTCAAAAAACATCCCGCAGCTCCATTTTAGACATATTTTATGTACATTCACATAAATAAACAAATCTCCATTTTTTTCTTTATTGCTGTGAAACGCCTTGGCAGTAAAGTCGCCTCGAATGCTGTGACAAACGGCATGATGTTGTTATGACGTGATTCCCCCTCTAGACTTGGCCGCCGCTCTTGACTCCTAAACCACCTAACCGATCAATGAAATTTTGTGGATGTGTATGGTTGGTTGCAGTTTCAAAGACAGGATAGTTTTTCACCCGAGAGGTGGCGCTGTTGCCGAGACATAAACATGTTTTCAACTCTTTCAACTTAATTCTTAAAGTGGGCACCCTGGACCAGGTTAGTGAACTGATAAAGCTAGGTCTTTCACAGACACTAAGCCACTGAATCAATTGATTAAATTAAATCTTAGTTATGAAAATACAGACAAAAACTCGGAAAATAGAAAACGTGGGATTGGATTGCGTTATGAAGTTTTTATTTGGATGAATGAATAGACTTATCTACTGCGCTGTATTAAGATTATAATAGGTATATTATAAAGATTTGGTTTTTCAATCAAATTTCTTAATACAACACAAATCAAGTTAACATCCACATAAAGCGAGAGAAGCTTTACATCTGGTGTGACCAAAGTCTCTTATTTTTAAATTTAGCAATAAAGTATGTTTGAGCAGATTTATGTAGATGGAAGTTACCGTCAGGATTATAGTCTTGACCTTCTTACCCTGGCATCTTTGTTGTAGATAACTTTTGGAATTCTGTGCTATTTCTTGTCTGATATTAACATTCGAAGAATTAAAGTTTTGTTGCTTTAGTAGCTTCTATGTTATTTATATTACACTAGCGGACCCCCAGCACACTTCGCAGTGCAAAATAGAAATATAAAAAAATCAAATTCAAATCAGTGATAAATAGTTTTTATTGTAATGCTCTGTGGATAGGTACTCTAAATTCACCTAACGTTTGCCCTTCCGCCTTATAGATATTAACCGTCAATAGATAGTAGCTTCAATTACATAAGCCATTAATCTTTTAACAGAAAGTCTTGTACCACTACACAAACGGGGTTGATTAATATTAATATAAGCATAATAATAGATACTCCAACTTTCAATTGGAGATTATGCGGAGGCAATCCTGGTAAATTCAACGAGTTCAGAAATTCTGTTGGATAATTCACAACACCTTCTTCATAAGTAACTCTATCCACAGACTTGTACGAAACTAAGTCGGCAGGAATCTTGGATTGTATAGCCATGTTTAATTCACTGACATCTTTGTTCTTAGCAGCTAAAATTGATATATCACTCAAAACGCATAAATGAAATTTATACTGTTGTGCTTTGTTAGGGAAAACACTTTCAATCAATTCCTCCTTGGACAGTACAAAACGGCAAAAATCATTTGGCAATGTTATCAATCCAGTTTCATCAACGGCCATCGCACCATTACCAATTTTCAACAATTGCTAAGAGAATTTTTCATCAGATCATTCTGCAACTGAACACAAACGTTAGTAAGTTTCAATGACGTAACAAATCTCCATAACTATGAAGACTTTAAGCGTTAATTTCATCAGCATCTGTCGATGTAGGAATGACGGGCAATGTTTGTCTAAAATCGAATGACAATAAAATCAATGCACCACCAAATAACTCTGAATTATCTCAAACATCTTTCATTGTTCTTTCCAAAGCTTCAACAGATTTCTTATTTGCCGTATAGTGCATTCATCCCAAATGATGATACCGCTTTGTCTATTTTTGATGCCCCTTTTTCAGGTTAACTAAGATTTTATTTTTTTATTGAAAGAAAAAGAGTGGAAAAAAATAAGTGTTCAGCAATGAATAATTTTTTTTGTTGTTTCTGTTATAAATAAGTTTTTGCTGTTCTGTTTTCTTGTTTGGCTTGATTCGTATTGTATGTGAAAGCCACTTTTTTCGGCTCGGGCCCCGTTTTCAAAAGGGTTGAACGCTGTTGTCAAGTAACAAAGTGTATAGCACTGTTTTTTTTTTTTTAATTGAATAACCGATAAACACTGTAAAAATCTCGGTAAATTCCACTCTAAGGAATCGAGAACGGCAGCGTAGTGGGGGCAACACCGTTTGCCGTCAAGGCATTCGAGTCGATTTAACTCCCAAGTCCCAAGGCGTGCCAATAGGATGTTTCACATCAAAAGAAAGAAGTTGTTGTACTCCAAAACCTATTGACAACTAAACAGATCGGGTCGTATATAATCAGAATGAGTACACATGAGCATACAAACCTTAGTTGCACTTAAATAAAAAAGAAGACGAACAACAGTTTTGTTAGACAGAATATTACTTGACCTTTTCAACAGCATACCTAAACAGCTCTCATCCGAACAAACCAGCTCTAATCTGACCGAGTTTCAATATCGTCCTACTTGTGTAGGGGCACTGGAAAAACATTGTACCTATAAAATGCAATAACACCGATAATTAGCCAAAAGCAATCTACTTGCCCATGTTCACCATGTCACGGTTGCAATAATTTCTGGGAATTGTCCAACATGTCATTTACATAAATCGGATTGCATTTGAAGTCTATGAATGCAGAAGACGGGCGGTAAACAAAATGCCAATTCCATACACGATGTTGTAACTGATTAACCTTGACCATGAGTGGTTCGTACCTCTTTTGTTTGGCCAACAACAAAAGGAGAAAAATATGAATTAAATAATAAATGACCAAAATTAATTGGTAATTCAAATTGCGGCAGTCAATTTGTACTGTTTGGGTATAGGTGTTAGGTGGGTATGCAAAATCAATAAGTGGGTGCTTCACATTATCGATTTATGGTAAGATGACAATAAGTCGCAGTGGGACTAACAACTAATAATAATTTTTTGTTAACAGTCTCATCTGAAATACGTCGTAGGTCATAATGAGTAGCAACTTTCGTCAATGTAAGTTTGTTAAACTTGAATTGATTATATCGCGCCGTAAAATCAAATATTTTGTCTTTTTTTAACATTTAATGATTTTAAAAACTTTAATCTACCGTGCAACTCCGGGACAACTGTTTCGGCTGGTGATTTACACTGATGAAAAACTTATAGCAGATCTGATAAAATGCTTTTGTTTACGTGCCGTGGGCTACCAAAAATGTTTCCTGTTTCGCCTATTTCAGTAAATTTAAATGCTACTAATGGGTTGACCGGTCGGTCGCAGTGGCTTAGTGGTTAGTGTGTTGGACTACTAAGCGAGGGGTTCAGGTTCGAATCCCGCAAAAACCCAATTTCCAACTCAGGGTTTTTTCACTGCGCCACCTCTCGCGAACGTCTGACAAACATCCGAGAGTATAACTGTCATGAAAGAGCTTCTCAATTAGCCGTTTGGAATCGGCATAAAATTGTAGATCCCTTCCATTCGTTCCAAAAATGAAAACTCACACAAAACGAATGGTTGCGAGAAGCTAGGCCTAGGGTCCATACGGACCTGTTGCGCCAAAAATTATATTATATATATGGGTTGACCGATTGTGATGAAATAAAAACAAAATGTTGCTCCATTAAGTTCTACATTATGTCGCAGAAGTTCATATGGATTGGGTGAACAGTTTTAATGTGAAGCCGTAACAAAGGGACTTGCCAAATAATATTATTCAATGACGAGATTATAGTTTACATCGCTCAGTTATCGCACATTTATTTAATAAATAAATAGTATGTTTGTTGGAACATTATCTATTTATGAGAAATTTAAATATATCCAACTCTATGTACTCCAGTAGGTACTCTAAGATCTAAGTATGAAGAGGCTAATGAAGAAAAAGATACGCTCCGGTTCACTTGAATATAGGCAACGATGTCACAAGACAATTTTTAATTTTTGACAAACAACGAGGAATCAAAGTGGAACAAAAATTAAAGAATATAGAACTAGAACTTTACAAGACCAAACAATTACAAAAGCTCATGACAGTGAAAGGAACCGGGCAGTTCTTTTAAAAACGGTCGAAAATGCAAGCAATTGAATCGGTTCAAATGAATAAAGGCAAAGACAATAAATAAGAGAATCAAGGCAAAGATCCAAATAACTCCTTAAACTTCGAAAAAGTTGATTCCAATATCCCTTTGTAGGTAATTCCAGTCATTTTTGTGCTCTGAACATTTGACTCGAATGCTTCATAACAGCTGACCGCACCGCAAACCATTACTCCCATTAGAACCCGTTCTTCTTTCCTCGAATCATGAAAGTAGAAGTTACACCCATCCGGTCCATCTAGATTAAACTTCTTTTCATCAATGAAAATAACCAGTCGCTAGTCAGTACTTTGTCCTATAGTCCAGTTCCAGACCATATTTTCTTTAGCTAATTGCAGTCGAAGCTGCTTACGCAAAGCACTGAGTGGACGTTTTTTCACCAACTTTAACCGCTTCAGATTGCTGTCACTCAGAATAACACGTCTAACGATGGATTTGCTGGCATTTACACCGGAACGGAATTTGATTTTTGATATTGAATCACTGGAAGTAGAAGCGCAGCGAATGATCTTGCGCCTATCAACTGCTGAAATGACTGTAGAAACTCTTCCTTTATATTTTTTTCCATGAGAATCCGTATTCTTTGAATAATTGTCAACAGAAGTTGGGCTTCGACGAATTTTTTTATTTATTTATTTAGTTTGGAACAACCTTCAGAGTGGTACGCATCTATTTTTCCTTTTTCGTATGCAGTTAAAGAGTTTGTTTTGCCCATTTTTGATAACAACTGCACAAAACTTAAATAATTTACTTCAAACTTCACTCTACAATAATTTAGCACAGGGGTGGAATTCTGTAAGGCGATTTGCGATAATTGATAGTAGCAATCACATTTGTTCCTCAACCAAAGAATTTTTCTTCCCAGAGTACAAAATACCTGGAGGTTATATTATGAACATTATAGGTAACGTGTTTACATACCATTATACCTGTAGATACAATTATTGTGTAGTTCTAAAAGGCAGGCATAGCCACTGTATGGTTGTAGGTTTTTTTTTTTCTCTTTCAAAATAAATAACAATATTTTCCCAGGAAATTGTCAGTTATCATTCAAATAATAACTGACAGCAAATATTTTGTTTCAAAATGATGAAGTGATGCCAATTTTTTATAGTTATTTTGCGATCACCTTACGTAGAAGCAGAATGATGTGACTGTCGTATTTGACTATCACAAAAGCGACTATCAACTATCGCCTTACGGGATTCCACCCCAGATTTTTAAAACAAAATTTCTTTTAATTTCGCAACTGCCTTTATTCAAATGAACCAATTTGTTTTCCTGCATTTCCGACTCTGTTTATACGAACTTTGATAAAGTCCCGTTAATTTGTACAGTAATATGATTTTCGTTAACATATTCTCCTCAGCAATTCTCAATCTGTTATTTTCACTCTCTGTTGATAATTTTATGCCATTTTTACAGTCCAAAATGCTCTGCTTTAGGCAATAAAAGTGTTGCCGTTATTCAAGTGGACCGGAGTGTTCAACCATGAACTTTATAAGCTTTATAGACAAAGATGTAGTTGAAGTATTCCAGAAGAGCCAAAAGATGTTGACTGACTTCCGTAACTATTTTGGCATAGATCGTTAAGCACAAGTCCAGTATTTATAGTCTTACGGCAGCCAAAGAAAGATGTAACAACTTTTTAAGATAATAAAAATATGTAATATGTTAATTACTATACTAGTAATACAGTCTCGGTTAAGAGAGGCCCACATTAAAACGCATCTCATACGCTTTTGTTTATTTATGTGTGAGATAAGACGCACAAAATTCTAACACCACTTCAACGCTTGAAAATTTATATTCCAAGTCAAGCCAATTAGGACTTATCTATCAGGTGGTTCATTCCCAATATCAACGGTTAGTAATTGCATCTTACAGTATGTAATACTTTGAAAATGTTGTATTCCCTGATAAACGCATTTGAATGAGTCAATTATTATTTAACACAGTGGGTAAGCACTTCAATCGATCAAGCCACCACTTTGCAATCTCAGAGAGCGAGTGGAGAACAAAATTGGAATGAAAACCAACAACAGGTGAAAAGAACTCACGACTTGTGAGATATCACAGAAGCTTTGGCCAGAATATAAAAGATGTCGAATAGTTCATCGCTATCTAAGTGAGTGGGAACTCTGACTGGTCATAACTTCCTAACGAACCACTTAATGAAACTAAGTCTCAAAGATGACGACATTAATGTAGAGGGTGCGAAGACAAGGAGGTACATGAGGACACACCTCACTTGATTTGACATTGGCCGAGTCTCTGTCACTTGAGGAACAGAACACTTGGAAGTTCTTACTTCCATGAAAGGAGCTTTCTGATGTCTCTCTGTCTGATCTTTAAGGTTTTTGAGGACATCGGGATGGGTAGACAGCGGCAGGAAACCACGAAAGGAGGAGGATGGACACCACCGATGGAACTCACTTGCTTACTTAGGCGGCGCTACAGTTCGGGGTGAACCTCAACTGCCGTCTTAGCCTAAAGAAAAAGCAGTTGGCAAGAGTTATACTTCGTTTAATTTCTGACGAAATGTTATCAGATCGTATAGCGGAGCCGAGGTAGATAAAGTCCCTGACTACCTCAAAGTTGTAGCTGTCTATTGTGGCGTTTTGTCCGATACTTGGTTTTTGCCTCATTAACTGCCAATCCCATTTTTGCCGCTTCAGCTTCAACACTAGCAAACGCACCAGTGACAGCTCGCTGTGTTCTGCCAACAATGTCTATGTCGTCAGCGTATGCTAGCAATTGCACAAACTTGAAATAAATTGTGCCACTGCAGTCGACTTTTGACTTTCTTCCAATTTTTTTCAAGTATTATGTTAAAGAAGTCGCATGGAACGCCAATGGTTAACCCCAAATAAAGGGCGTCACAATAGGTCCACGAGGACCAAAGTGAGGTATTCCAGGACTCACCCTGCTCTACCTACCCGTTTACCTAACCTAACCTAACCAGCTGGTATTTATTTCATGTAATAAAACTAATTTTTGCTAAAGTTTTAAATTGGCCTTTGTGAAAAAAAAAAAACACCACCGTGTGCGTAAGCAAATTTAATCGCATTACTCACTTCAAGTTGCAATTTTTACACAGCTATTTAGATACCAGAAATAAAATCATCGCAGAAAATCAATAAAAAAATAATTACTCATAGTTTTTATTCCGGTTAAGTGATAAAGGGGAAAAAGTTTAATTATACTCCACTTGCATCGTGTGCTGGTGTTTATTCATAGCTGGAATCATATGCCTCAATTAACACTATTTGAACTAATTAATCAATTAACAAAGCTGCAGTGTCGTTGCTCTTTTGACTACACAAATAGTGTTATAAACACTGCAAGGAGAATACTTATACACAATCACTCTGTCAAAGAGGCTAGGTATAGCCAAAACTTAAAGATCGCCTACACGAATTACGCAACAACAAAGTTATTTCGGATTCGGATACACGATCACGATTGTTCTGTTTGAATAATACCTTTAATACGAAATTTAAACATTTCATGCGCCTCGTTCGTTCGTTCGCATTTTCTTGCGCAATGAAATATGTATAAACATAAATAAAAAAAAAATTATTTAATGTTGTATGTACAATCACGTGTTCCAGAGAATAAAAAAGGTAGGTACCACACCCAGCGAAACATCAAAATGCACGCACTTAGAAAAGTGTACATTAGTTATTTAAATGTGCGAAAGTTGTTTGGTACCTAAATATTTTTTTTTTTGTGTTTGATAGCCAATTCTTCTTACTTCATGGTGTGAACATGCGTTTTTTTAAGGTGCCAAGGTGCTAGTACCCATTGAAATGAAGTCCGGATTTTTTTTTTATGAATGAATATCTGTAAATAGTATATGCACACACATGGAGGGGCGAAAATGTGATAATTCCTTAGATCAATTATTGAACAGGTACTCAGGGACACAAAACAAAATTGTAATTCGGTAAAATTGTACGATGACAGTGTGGGACCTTGAGACGATGTTTGAGCTTCAAATGAATTGCGTTTAAATCGAAAATGTTACTGTGGTTAAGGGTTAACAACGGACTGTAGGCAATCGAATGACAAGCATGCTCATTATGTTATTCAAATTGAAATGATCAAAAAAAAAGTAATTGTTTTTGTATTTGGACTATGTTTACATACATATTTTTAATTGCACGCGCGTGCGGAATTCAGCACGCCTTGAAAGTCTCATCTAAATATGTATGTTTTCAGGTCAGAAATGGCAGAAATTGCGTTAATTCCTTTTAAACATTTTTGCTTTTTAGTTTAGTTTAGTTAATTTATTTTCTTTGAAACTTAAACCTTAACCCCCGTATTAATAAAAAGAACGCTATCCGCTCTCTAACACGTGTTTTAGCTGGCAGACGGATAGTGACCCTATCCGTTTGTTAACTTTTCTTATTAATAAACATATTCCATCTACATATTAGCTATTCGCTCTTTATCACCTAACGCACGACAGCAGACAGCACTACACGGAATTGTACTAAACATTCTAGTACATCTGTATCTGACATATTTCGTTTTTCAAGCGGTTGTTGCGCTCAGAAATTCACCGATTCTCTCTCAGATTCTCTCTTGTAGAATGTCACGCGCACGGTTGCCACTTTGGTAATATTTTACCAAATTTGGTAATTTTTTTGTTGCTTTGTGATTTTGGTAGTTTGGTAATTTTTATCGGGTTTTGGTAACTTTTTGAACAAGAGCACCAAACATACGAGTTCGATATCACCACATGTAAATGCTGCTTTACTGTTTCTGAGTGAACGCATTACACATGCTACACCCATGAAAACCTGTTTTATTCAAACAATTACTGAATGCACTCATTTTCTTTTTCTGACAGATGGTGAGTATAGTAGCCGTTGTTTAACTGCTTTAAGACTCATAAAGTTCCTACTTGACTAATGTAATGATGTGAATTCTACGCTTTTCTTAAAACTAAGCATGTGTATACATTTTTCCACTGCTGTTAAATGTTTGCGTAGTTCGTAAATCTGAAAAAAGCTCTAAAATCGTATTCATATTGGCTCAAGAAGATAGGGTATGCTTTTTTGTCTCTTTCGGTGTGTTTTATTCAATTTCGAGATTTTTGGTAACTTTTAACTTGGTGTGGTAACTTTTTTTTCAATTTTAGTCGCTAATTTTTTTAGCAAGTGGCAACCGTGGTCACGCGTCATTCGAATATTGATGTCTTGTCATTTGAAAATTATTTATGTTCCCACGATATATTTTATATTTAATTATTATTCGAAATGTGAACCCAAATTTATCTACACAAATTTGCAAACCTAATATAAACAAAAACCTTAACTTTTGGTATTCGTAACACCGAAAAGGATTCGAGATTTTGTAAAGTCCCTCATACCATGTTCCCACCAAACTGAAATCGCGAGATTTCGATGAACTTTTACCGAAACCTTGTAAGTTGTTCCCACCGAGTTGAAGTGATTTCATAAGTCAATAACTGTCAAATTTAAAGTGGCTGTCAAAACAGCTGTTTGTTGACGCAAAATAATAATACCAAAAATGAGTTCTGAACAAATTAAGGAAATAATTGCAGCATTTATAGGCGATTTCGCAGTACAAAGAAATCAACTCAGGACAATGCTAAATGTACAAGTTCTTAGACTCATACAATTTCGATTCTTCTTTTATATTTTTTTTTGATTGTTGTGGCGTTTAATATTTTGACATCTGCAAATGAACACAAAATAAACCAAAGTTCACTATAAAGGCTTGTTCGATTTGATAACCTCTCATGGATGGATGAACTCAGAGGGATTTCAAATAGATTTCGCTGAAATCGCGAGATTTCGGCATCTCAAAAATATATGGCGAAATCTCGGAGATTTGGAAAGATTTTACGAAACCTCGGGGTTTCGTTTGGTGGGAACATGGTATCACCCTCTCTGAGTTAAAAAGTTATCCGCTCTCTATACGCCGAATTCGGCGAGTTAAGTTATCCGCTCGTTATTACATGTCAGTGAAACCAAACACACGTTTATTAATAGGAATTCGAAGCTAACATGCGTGTTAGTGCTAACTCGCCGCTGCTCGTCGTTTATTAATACGGGGGTAAGACAATATATTTTTATCAAATAGTGAAGATTATAATTCTTTAAATTCCAAGCTACATAACAAACGTAATTCTGATAGGTAAGAAATAAAAATGAAAAAGAGAAGAATTAAAAAAAAGAAATTTACAAAAAGAAAAGAAAAAAGAGTTAAGGAAAAGTTTACAAAATATGTACTTTGTTATATATATCTACTCTTTAAAATTAAATAGAATTAAAAAACAATTCTAGTCGGGCTCGTTGAGGAAAAAAGACCTGAGATCGGTTCGGAACCGTTTTGTGCCACCTAACCTTATAACATGCCGTGGCAAGGAATTCCATAAGCGGATGGAGTTAACAAAAAACTGTCGTTCGGACGTAAGACAAGAGAATGGCGGATGTATAAGTTGAAAGGATCTGTTTGACGCACTAAAACTCAACTTGGTAGAGAGATAACTAGGCTGATTAGTTTGAATAATATTAGACAGTAAAACAAGAGATCTATAGCGAAGAAGGTTATTAAAGGACATGTTGTAAAGTAATTTCACATAGCTTAAGATTCGATCAAAGCGACTTAGATTGAATACATAGCGCGCGGTATTGTAAAATGCAACAATAGGTTTTCTCCTGCTATTAGCATCACAATTACAAAAAATTTCGCAACCATACATAAGAATTGGAGAAATGAGGGTTTTCGCTAACAACATACGTGTTTTCAGGGGAGTATAGTAATGTGACATCCACAGCTGACGTAGCATACCATACACTTTGCCAACTGCTGCATTTATGTGTGTATCCCATGTCAACTTCCTATCGAAAACCATCCCCAAATTTCTGGCAGTGTCGACATATTCGATTTTGGAGCCACTAAGCATTACATCAGGAAAGTAGGAGAGATCTAATGGCTTTTTACTAATTACAAAACATTTTGATTTAAGGGGGTTAAGGAAGAGTCCATTCTTTTCTGACCAGTTGGATATCCTTTTAAGGTCAATATTAATAGAATTAGCACAGTCTTCTATCATACCAAGAGGACAGCTCTGATATAGCTGGACATCGTCAGCATACATGTGCACTGATGATGACGGTGACATTATTGAGGGAATTTCATTAACATACAGTGAAAAAAGGAGAGGTCCAAGAATGAAACCCTGTGGGACTCCTCTACAATTATCAAGAAATTCAGACAAATGATGACCCACTGAGACAGCTTGTTTTCGCGACTGGAGATATGAAGACATTAGAGTAGCTGCTGAGTTTGAGAAGCCAAATAACGTTATTAATTTGTTGCACAAATTATTGTGATCCACTGTATCAAAAGCCTTTGAGAAGTCGAGAAGTACTAAGAAAGTTACTTTATTTTCATCCAGTGATTCCCTAATATCGTCAACAACCTTAGGAATTGTTGTCGTGCAACTATGATTTTTCCTAAATCCGGATTGCAATGGGGTGAGCAAGTTGTTCGTATAAATGTGTGAACTTATTTGCCTTTGCAGTACCCGCTCGAAGATCTTCGAGAAATAAGATTTTGAATGGCTATTATTTTAGCCGATTTCCATTGTTCGGGATAAACACCAGTGGTAATGATAAAATTAAAGACATACACTAGAGAGGGAAGAATGACTGGGAGAATTATTTCGATAAACTTAGGATGTATTTCGTCAAAACCAACAGCATTCGATTTAACGGATAACAAACAAGCGACAATTTCAGTATTATCAACACAAGCAAACTCAAAAACACTAACTAACGAACTGAGGTCACGCGCCTCCCGACTGGTTTGAAGAAACGACATTAAGAGCGGGAAAAGGAAGTGTAACAAAACTCTTATTTAGAGAATGTATATCTATGGTTTCATCAACATTTTGGTAGTTTTTGCTTTTTCCACTTCCGATTTCTCGTAAATTTTTCCAAAGCTGTCGTCCCTTCAATAATGGATTTAGTTTGCTTTCATAAAATTTCCTTTTAGCAGTTCTTATTTTTCCGACCACTTGATTGCGCAAGGAGCGATAGAGTCCTAACTGCGTGCTTACCCTGTACCGCTTCCACTCACTGTAAGCCTGATTGCGCTGCTCGATGAGTCGCCGAATTTCGGCAGTAAACCAGGCACATTGACCATTATTTACGCGCTTTATTTTTATTGGCACATTATTGTTAAAAAGGGCACGGATATTATAGTTGAGGAACTGGACTTGATCACATGGAGAGGACATGGTAAAGACACGATTCCATTCAATATTACGTGCATCAATCTCCAGCCGACGATAGTCAATGCAATTGAAATCTCTATATTCATAGTTTGGGACAGAGCTTTTCCTGCCATTCAAATTCGCTCTACTAAAATCGCAAAACAAAAACATACATCAGACTTGACTACCAATAGGTCCTTCAGAAAGAATAGGTTGGTACGCACAGATTGTTTCAGACAATTTTTTTTTTTTTAGTTCCTTTTTTAAATTCATCAATTAAGCGTTGCAGTGTCAATTTCTACTCAATTTATTTTTCAACTTTAAAGTTGGAAGGAATGGACGAGGTTCGAAAATCGGTTACAAGTGTATTCATCAATTTGCTGCAAATTATTCCAGTTTAGTTGTCCGAAAAGCACCATGAGATCAACTTTGAATGTTTATTTTATTTTTCTAGAGTTTGTTCTTCGATTTGGTAGCACTTTTTCAGCGTTAACCAATATGAGCTGGCTGCTGATTGAAACTAATTTTGGTTTGCTATTTCGGAAAATGTCACCATTAAAATAGTCTTACAGACGGTGTCCGTTACCAGTTTGCTCACCTAATTCGGTCTACGGCCAACACCATCAAACGACATCGCAGTCCTTCTGGTTTAAAGACCTGCTTAACGCCTCAGGCGATGTATTCAGACTTCTAGGACTGGGATGACTGAAGAGGCTTGTTGGTTGACAAACACTTTTTCTGGTTTTTAATAACCCAGGACAGATCCGCTTCAAACTGCCCAAGGCAATGGGGGAAACAACTTATTATGTAGTACGCAAAAACGAAAGTTGGAATAGGCAACATTTTAGGATAACCTTACATAATTGGTTTTCCCCCAATTAAAGTCTTTTACATTTTCTGCCGACTTGTTGACCGCCAATTGCAGACTTGTACCTTCTTCCAACAGTTATCTGCGTTGTTTGGGGGAATCCTCTCAAGTTTAATAATTAGACACCTTGCCCAACCTGAAAAGACCTATACAAACAGGATTACGTCAAAGTCGAAGCCTAACACATTAGAACGACTATTTTTATTTTGAAAGGGGGCTCGTCATTGACAGTCATTCGGAAACGATAACAAAATACTGGAACGACCTGCCAACATGTTATTTTAATGACAAATTGCGATACCGTTGCACCGCAGCACTGCATATACACAGAGTATAAATACTCTCGTTATCAACTTCTATAATTAGGCGATACCCCCGGCACTCTAGGTGATAATCCAGACCTCAGAGTGAGAGCTAAAAGACAATTTTTTGCACAAAAAATAAAACATGAAACACCACACCAACAACAAAAGCCAAACAAGTTCCAGCCTCTCGACGAATTTAATCTCCATTCTCAGGGGTCAATGTGCTTACCTACTTTTCGTGAACAGTTAGATCATTCAATGTGCTATACGAGCACTAGACGTACGACAAATCCGATGCTAGTCGGTGTAGGGTGTAGCTAAATATAATGACGAGCGCTTATAACCAGTTACAAGGCAAAGTAGAAGAACTACTATGACCAGTTTTTATTCGGTATTTTAATGTCCTCCATCAATATGCAAATGGAAAGGCAATCGTCGTCTGTTTATTGTAGAACTTTTCCTTGTTTATGTTCGGCAGGGCTCTTTGAAAGATGTCACCTGCTAACAATTAAACGTGGCTTGGTTAAAAATGAAAATCTAGCTTCCACTTTCTGTGAAGACAAAATTACCAAAATCGAGATCAGTCTCCTCCGACGACTGACCCAACCGGTGCCGCTTCGTCCGCTAAGAGTCGACGTTTTAGCGG
This sequence comes from Cheilosia vernalis, assembly GCA_949126925.1. Lineage (NCBI taxonomy): Eukaryota > Metazoa > Arthropoda > Insecta > Diptera > Syrphidae > Cheilosia > Cheilosia vernalis. Next base: position 119,954,867 of record OX421358.1, read on the forward strand.
GGCGAGTTGCGTATGGACGCTGCCCGTGACTTTCATCAAATAAAAATCCGAAACTCAATGGAATTTCAAAATATGTTTTTCTTTTTTTATTGATTACAGTTTTAGGTTCGGAAGAGAAGGAGGTTGTGCCGACTACCAGTGACGTGACGTGTGTCTCTTGGTTTGGGTTCATTCATTGGCTGGTGGCCATCACACGATTTGCACCACTTACCAAAAAGAAACAGGGGAAAGCATTATTCTTCACCAACTTTGTGCGTTAGTTGGTGTATTAGGTATGCGTTTCGTTTTTGTTGCCGTCAGTTGGTTTTGATTTCCTGGTCGTGGTTTACTGAGTTTGTTTTTGTTTCTTCTTTTTTTTCGCCAACAGTGCCCGACACAATCATAGTCGTGCACGTAATTTTTTGTAATTTCTTTTCTAATTATTCACGGTATTATAAACAAATTTTGCAGTCTTTTTTTGTTTAAATATTGTGCGTATTTGGTTTGGGCGTAACTCGTAAGCATTGCACAAGTTTAATTGCAAAAAAAGTGCAAACAAAATTGCGCATATCAGATGAAGGGAGCACGGGCCATAATTACTGTAGTTTTGAGTGACTTGAGTGAATGTCGTGGGAGGCAGCAAATTGAAATTACCGCCAGGCGCACAGATGACAGTAATGACATGAAATCATGTTTCTAATGAAGCCGATACCGGCATTAACATTATAAATTTGTTTGTGTTTTGTTTTATTTAAAAATAAAAACTTCCATACCTCCATTTGTTAATGCTTTTAGACTAGATAAGATTGCCAAGCGCCATGACTCTGTTTGTCATAAAAGTGTCTACCGCTGAGTGAGCAGCTATTTCCGGTAAATTTTGGTGACAACGCGCTGACGTATTCTACTTTCCACTAAACTCAAACAGAAATCCATATACGAGTTGAATTGTAATTTTTCATAGCTCTGGTCCCACTCGAAATAATTAATTGCAAGCGGCACAAATGGGCAAACACGTTATGTTGACTGACATTGATTATGATACTTGGAACCACTTATTGTTAATAGAATACCGATTGAGAACAATCATTTAATGCAAACGCACTTTGGAATTTACTTTCCAGCCTCATTGACTAGAACTCGAGTCAAGTGTATATAACTTCGCAAATGGACTGTTGCAAACGTACCGCCAACAAGTTGAGTGTCAGTGCAATAGCGGATTGCCGTATTCTCGTCTGTTTGGAGTTGTTCTATGTAACTTTCAGTACTTAAAACGCTTGTTCAAATTCAAACGCCCGCTTAAAACTATTGTAAGATAGGTTTGCAAAGTTCCGGTCTGACTGAGACCTTAAGGCCCATTTTATTCACTCGAAGTTGAACACAACTTTGGGATTTTTATATGGAAAATTTCCTTTAATGTGAAAATAGCCCAATCTACCCAAAAATAGAAGACCTACTTAGATTATTGAAAATATACTGGCATTTATGTCGGCCCATCGAGTTCTCCGAATGAGTACCTACTTATGAAGTTTTCAAACCAAGATCAGATGGTGTGACGTAGTTTATAGGTACGCGTTTCTTCACTTCGATATAACTGGGCCAAATATCATTGACTTTGCGTAAGTTCTCTCTATGGCTTAAAGGAGGTATGCACCTATATTGTCCTAATTTAATTGATTCCCATTAAAATAAGATAAATTTGGCCCAAACGGCTGCATAAAATTTGCATTTCCATGTCAATACATTCTTACAAACGTCGATTTATCATACTGCTTCCAGTTGCTTGACTGAAACGGTTAAATTCAAAAAGTGCATTAAAATAAATTCATCGGTTCGCTCCCCTCGTGCGTTATCACGTAACTTCTACACTTCCGTATTAAGCACATGCCACCTTCCACAGACAAAGCATATAACATATTTGCACGTCCATCACCCTTTTTACTTCATAAAATTTGAACATTGTTCACCCCTTGTAGCGGCTGTGCGGTTCGTTGGTATTTGACAATAATGATGTTGAACATATAGATATACGTGGTATACACGAAGACATGCGGGATATTCTAGTTGTTTTCGGCATGAATAACCAGTTTTAATTAGAATTCTTCTCAAATTGGATTTAAATAATGAATAAGGTGGTTTAACTAATAGGACTCCAACTATAGTTATACTATACACGTACAGTTACCAATAATAGTTCACCAACATCGAAATTCAAATAGGTAGTTTTCACTGAAAATAAAAACAGGTCGGATAAGCCAAACATACATAATAAACACATGGATTAGATAGGTTTTCATTTCATTAGGAAAAAAAATGTGTTCCGATTGGAAACCGGTTACCTAGTTATTCACGCTAATTCTGAGATTCGATCGAATCGAGTATTCCTCGAATTTAAAACTTTCACTCGAATGAACTCGTCACATTCTAAGATTCGAGGGAAAGGAATTCATTATCGAATGATTTTACTGATGAATTTGATTTTCGAAATCAGCTGTTTAAGGTTTTAGCTGTCAGATTGTACATTTTTTGGTTTGCTTTTGTTAAATAAAAATAACTTCTATGTATTTTTGGAGGAAGAATCGGTCAAATTGAATCCAAAAATACTCCGAGACAAATCGGATCCATTTAATCTGCCGGTTAATACAAATAAATTATTATTTTTCCATAAAACGAACAAATGTTTCTTCCTAGTTCATAATATGCGTTTTATATACCTACATTTTGTGATAAAAGTGAGCAACATTTCTTTCAATTTATTAAAAAGCAATTCCACATTTTTAAATACAGCTTTCGATCAGAAATTTCCGATCGAATAAAATTTGATATTTAACTCAAATCAATCGAAACTGAGAATGCCAGGAGAAATGAACAAAAAATGATTCTCCATCAAAATCGAAAGTAGGAATGCCAGTTTGAGGAAATCGAATAGTTTTCTATTCGATTCGGATCTCAGAATAGAGGTGATTGTTTTATATTTGGTTGCGACATAAATTTTGGTTAGAAGGTAGTGCTGGGGAAACGATAGGGTACCTATATTCAAATTGCAGCTTCATACAACTCAGTGATGGTAGTTTGGTCAATTTGGTCAGACAGGGTAAACCAGAAACGTCAAAAAGTTAAATTAAAAAAAAAACCACTGAACGACGTCTGACGACAAATTGTGATCTAGTTAGAAATAGTTATAATTCCTATGGATGTGCAAACAATTTGTTCTTACATAGAACACTTTTATCTCGGTAATGATTTTCAACATAACTGGATCTAATAAACATAGCAACTCTTTTATTCCAGTCACGATCACCAGAAAGATTCTTAACGATCAATAGGAGTCGTCCAAGCTCTACGTTATCTTTTTAAACATCTAGTCACACCCAGACGCAATAGAGACGAAATGCTCAGTTGGAAGCAATTAGCCTAAGTCCGCTCTAGATGAAGAGGCGTATGTATTAAGGCCCAGGTCCACCCCGGACTGTAACTAAGTTAGTAAGCCAAACCTTTACCATCATTTGCTTAGCTCATCGAAGTTATTCAGTTAAGAACTAGTTGTCCTGGTCATAAATTCATGGAAATCCGCACTTCCATAGAATGTTCGGATACATTATTGTTGCAAGAAATTAAGCAATCGAATTGCTTTCACATAGGTAGATCATTCAAGTTCATTTACAATATAGGTAGCTTGTATCACTCCATGAAAATTTCTTCTGACCTTGAGCAAGAAGATACGACGGCCTTGCCCCAAATCAATTACGATTACGAATTATCAAGCAGTTTTGTGTACACCTACAGTAGATATCAGAGTGCAATGACTCAATTCCGCCCACAATGTCACAACTACAGCACTACGCTCATTTTGTCTATTATATCGCGCCACAACAATCACTTAAAATTTCTATTAACTTCAGAATTAGCAAAATGTTCATCAAATTTGAAAAAATTAGTGAAATTCTTGAAATTTCCTCCTATTGAGGTTAGGCCAAACTACACCAATTCTGACAATTTTAGCGAAACAGAAACAGCGCGCGTACGATAAATGAAATGCATGAACTTTTTTTTGCAAACAAAACGTAAATCACGCTGCAAAAGTCCTGCACACTGCACCCGTATTAGTTGGAAAAATTTTCACACTATACATCACATAACCTGATAAATCACAAGCTTACAAAAAATACACATTCCATATGCTAAATGCAACAAATGATGTCATCACAAATGCCTGGCAAGCTCCTGTCCACCTCCCGTGTTTTGGTCATATTTTTTCACTTCAAAAAATAAAATTCCTTTTCAAATAGCAATGTCAAAATATTTCCAATACCACTTGAACATCTCTGCCTGCACAGGCACACGAAACCAGTCATCTTCTTTACTCCAATTGGGAATTTCCCGTTAATTTATCGAATTGAAAAATAAGTTGTACCTAGTTTGAGGGGGTTCCAATTCCAAAATCATGACAGACAGGTTAGGTACCGCTTAGGCGTTTAACTGCACCGATATAGAGCCAATAACAGTCGGGTATTTTGTTTGGAGAGAAAGTTATGGATTGTGTGATTGCGAATATTATGCAAACGATTTTCGGTGAAACAAAACCCTAGCCCTAGATTCAGGGATGATCTAATAAGATGTTAAGTTGACTGTCATGTACTACTGAAGAGCGAGCAGGACACAAGAACAAGGTGTGGGAAAAAAATTAACCAACAAAAAATCTGGGCTACCGGCTGTTTTCCTCTCTTCCGCAGGATGTTAGAATAGGAAAGAGACGTCGCCTTTCCTTCAATTATGTTTGACGTGCGAGTGCGATGACTAATTACAATGAATTTTCTTCCGTCTATGCAGAAATTCATTTTATGTTTAATGAAAACTTACACAAAATTATGATGACTTGAGGAATTCACTAAAGGAATTGCACACACAAACGAACGAAAAGAATCCGAAATTGGAGCGCTTTTCCGATTGGTGATTTTTAAGCGGCCGAAAAGTTGTTAATCACTTAGTGGGCGAAAGAAAATAACTCACATATAAAATCTAGCGAAAACAGAACGGAAACGAAAGCGTCGGCGGCCAATAATTGCGCGGCGTGTAATTCTCGCGTTCGCGGATAAAATCAAACTCAGTCCAATTCAACCGCTGCACATTGGTTTTAAATTAATTCACTTCGCCTCGCGTGCGAACAGAACACACAACACAGCGGCAGCAGATGGCGGTGGATCCACAATACACAGTCAAGTGAGCGAGTGCGCTGAAAAGAGCCGTCACAATCATACGGAATTCAGGCGGTTTATATGGGAAACACAAGGGAGGAAGGAAGAAAACGGCACCACTGTCCAAAGGTTAACTGTTTCTAGTCTATTGAACAATTGCTTCGTATTCGTTACTAGTGTGGAAGGAGGATGGCTAGCTATCCCATGCGAATAAACGAAAGAGATAAAACTAAGTGCAAACTTTTTTAGAGGCTTTCGCCAAAAATGACATTTAAATACTATGGTACAGTAAGAGCAGAGTGTTGGATTGGATATTATGCTGCTTAAGGGGGAAACGCAATGTCATTTGCATTTCATAAAAAATTTGTGACTGTGCATGGGGACGTTCAAGTACATATTGTTTAGTACCTAAGTCTGACAGCTGTCTGACTTGATTAATCTCGGTTTTGATTGGCTGGAATCGGTCATATGAGAAGCTGTTTCAGTTGACGTTTATCGAGGGGCCGACGATTCTAGTCAAGAAATTCTTGGCTGAGTATTGTATGTTGACAGTTCGCTTATGTGGCTGACATAGAAAAGCTGTCGTTTGGAAACTGGTTTTTGCGTTTAGGTTACATATTGTCTAGACCAATCTAGTCATCTGGACGACTTAAGATAACTAGGTACCTAATCAAAATGTCTCTAGTACAAAACTGAAGGTCCATTGTTATAAAACCATCAACAAGAAAGGGGTGGCTTGAATACCAAAATTATTTTTGGTATATCGAATTTTTAGGTTAATTCGCGTGCATGGTTTAAATCGAACGCAATCGCACAAAGTCTATAATACCTTCTCATCAAAAATTACAGAGAAAGAGAAAATTAGCAGGTGGCTCGAAACAGCTCAGAGATTTTTAACCGGCATGTACTGATAAATATGTTAAATGCAAAAAGTTGGCAGGAAACAGATTCAAAATATGTCCTAAAAATCAACGGCAAAGAATGATAATCTAAAAATGAAAATAAAATCGATTGTGGTCGGTTTTTCTCCTAGAACGTTTCATATTATAAATTTATTTGTGATATGTATTGGAGATGTCAAAGATGAAAGTGGATCAAAGTAGCTCGAAATGAATACATTGTACTTTGTGGTAATTTTTGAGATCTCTGAAAATTGTTTGTTTTTGACAGATTTGTATTGCTTGGCTCGGGAAAGTACGCGAATAGACCTATTTGCTTGTCAGACTATTTTTGGATACATAAGAACTGTTTTTTTTTTTTTGTTCTTAATAATAAAAATGGTTCATATATTAGTGATCAATAGCAATTAAGAATGACACTTATTTATAAATTATAAAGTAAATGCCCATATGCAGGTTCACACTGATTCCAAAATAGCCTGTAGCTAAGTAAGGTTCAATTAGCGTGTACTTGTAATGTAAGTGATAACTTTTTTGACAGTTGAATTATCTACTTTGCTCCATATCTACAGTGCCACATCAAGACTGCTAAGGATTTATTTAGCTGTTTAAAAGAATACCTAGTCAAAGATATACCTACCTATAAGCATTTTCACTGCTACCTGTCATGTTGTATCCACCTTAAAGTTCTGTATACAAAGAGGGACACATCTGTTAGCTTCAAAGTATGCAATCATCTATCAACAAAATTGTTCTCACCGTCATCGAAGGTAGGTACCTACCTATGTAATTGCATGTACATATTTGTGTGACGGAATGTTAATTATTTAAACGACATAGGTACATAAAAGTCAAAAAGTATGCACGCCAGTAAAAGACAGTTTGTTCGCAAAGCGTGCACTATCTATCTATTAAAAGGAAAGTTCTTCCTCCTAGCAAGAAAGTAAAAAAAGCTTTTTTCATTATAACGAAATGCCTGGAAGTATGCCATTGTTTTTTTTTGTGTTTCCAAGCTCGGGCTGTAGCTGCTCTCCTAACACTATTCTAGGTTTCACAATAATCTATTAGACCGTTACGAATCGCATAGTTTTAGATGTTCATATAAATAGTGGTTTTGGTTGGTTTTTTCACCTTTTTTTTTAGTGCTTTAGGGGGCTCTTCAGCCCAGAACATCTCCGACAAAACCTAGGGCCCGACATGAACAGGAAAGTCGACATTTTACAGCAGAATCGGGCCCTAACGAAATTATCCCAAAGAAAAAAGCAAACCCCTATTAAAACACGCAAAATGTTTGAAATTTGAGTCCGACAGACTCGGAGGAAATGAGGTTGATTTGTTGTTTGTAGCTCTATTTGGCTGAGATGGACATCTGGCAAGCAGAATATTCAAACTTCAAACATTCTACTTAATTATATGCTTACTTGCCGTGCGACGAACCTGCGTCTACCATTAAATACCATATTTAGTACCGCCATGTATAAATAAAACAATTTCTATATTTTTCTCTCTCAAGAATGTAGAAAAAACATAATTTTCCTATATTACAGTTTTGTTTTATTACAATTATTCTTAGATCGATTGTTGTTTGTATTATTGAACATCATTATCATCATTGTCACTCTTAATTCCCTAATTCATTTATGCATCCGACTTAAGTTTAAATAAAATTTAAATTACTAAACAAACAAATTATTATAATCATTTCATTATAATGGAACGATTTTGTATGTGTGTGTGGGGAAGGGAAGGGCATGTGTTTTTATTTTATGTTTTTTTTTTTCTTATTGTACGAATAAAATAAAAAAAGACTAAAATTATGACGAACGAAATGTGCTTTCACTAGTTATTCGATGACCCGCCGCCGTATGCTCTGTGCCGCGTCGTCGTCGCACTGATGCCGTTAATAAGTCCCGCCATTGTATTGCCATTGATTTCGGTCGCCTTCAGTTTGCTGACCACACCATTGGCAAAGCCATTCAAGTGACGTTTCTCCTCGGCGGCTAGTTTTTCCTTCTGCAAAAAAGAACGAATCAAATATTGAGGTCATCTTTGACTTTTGAAACACGAGCTAGAGTAATACAAACCTTCGCTTCTTTTTTCAAGTAGGCCTGTTTGTAGAAGTCCGAGAACAAGAAGTAGAACATAACTGCATGAGCACCAATGAAGTAAGCGAATCCGATGGGGTAATTGCACTCGTTCTTGAAGAACAACTGGAACGAATGTACCATGACCAGGACGAACTGGATCATTTGCAAGACAGTCAGATATTTCTTCCACCAGAGATACTTCTGGACCCTTGGACCCATAGCGGCCAGCATGTAGTAGGTGTACATAAATATGTGGACGAATGTGTTGAGGAAGCCGAAGAACGTACTATGGCCACCGGGAGTGAATTTCACACCCCACCAGACGGACATTGGCATGATTCCGTGATGGATCACATGGAGAGTGGAGACTTGGTCGTATCGTTTGCGCAGCACGAAGAAGAATGTATCAAAAAACTCGGTGAATTTCGAGAAGAAGTACCACCAACATCCGGCTGCTACCTGAGAAATGGAAAATAATTTTCTCATTGTCACTGTCAGATCAGTTTAATTCTAGATGAGTAGCGGGTTCGAGGTTCTATTCAAATTATGAATATGAAGTTCGCATTATTGCATTCGAAATAAAATTGTTTGTTTAATGACAGATAGTGTTGTGAAAGATGATGAACGGATGCAAAACACGCTTATTTGATTTAAGCCTCGGACTAAAAACCACGTCAGACAGTGTAAGAGTAAGACTAGTAAATATGAGTTGGCAAATATTTGTAAGAACTTTAGTTCCGTCTAATGCAATAAAATGTCGATTTAGTTGGAATCCCAGTCTTTCACACACAGAAAAAAACCACCGGAAAAATTGCATGTTTTATAATGTTTACTGAGCTTAGGTACCTACAAATGATTTGCGTAGGGTTTAAACACTTTTATGACGCGGATCAAATTTGAATTTATTTTTCTTGATCTGCCAAAATTTCGTGTAGGAAAATATGGACTTCCCTAAGCAAGGGCTATTTTTTGCATATTCAAATTAAAGAATTTAACTTTTAGGAAAAATGTTAATACGAGTTGTAGTTTAACAAAATTATTTGTGGGTTTAAATAAAGCGCTTAATTCTGGCAGATTTACATACTACCTACGTACAATCTGAAACAAAACATGTTTTGTATACCTTTGAAGGCTTGAAGGTACCTTCCGCGTAAATAGGTTATGAGTGCCTTTTATTTAGCTATACCTACTACATTTTGAAGAAAATATTGTGTGGGCTAAGACTTTAACTTGAGCTGGTTTCTACATTTAGGCATCATTTTAATGGTTTACTTCAAATAAGTGATCAATTTTTATTGCGCTTATTGCAAAATAGTTCGCTTTTGAGCCGGTTTGGCAGAACTTAAACTGAACTGAATATCTACTGATTCAATGAATTGCTAAATAAAGTTATCAGCTTAGTAACTTATACATATATCTTTTTGAACAGTCATTCAATCGAAAACTTGTTAAATGTCGTTTTCCGCTCGGTAGAAATATATGATCTTGCGTAGAACTAGACCACTTTTTTTTCATCTAGTACTATTTTTATGTTCGATTGGCATTACTAACCAGAACCACTATGCTCACATATTGATAATGGCAAAACTCTTCCAATCCAGTTCTTACACTAATCTATGCATCTTCTAAAGGTTGTTTCTTATTAGAGGTATAGAACTTCAAGTTGGCAGCACTATTTTAACTGGCGGCCCTAAAAATGTTCTTTTGCTTTTTTCGAAGACTTAAACCTAACGGTTGAACTCAATCATGGTCTTTAAATGTTGCTTTTGAACTATAAAGCTAGATTATCAAAAAAAAAAAAAAAAAATAACCTTTAAATTTTCTAGAAAAGTAATTTATTAATTTTTCCGTACGAACAACTTTTCCCGATCTATTTCTCAGTCCATTCGACAACAAAAAAACAACTTATTCGACTGTACTGTTCCATCTGTCAGGAGTTTTTTTCTGATGGAATTGAATCAGGGGTGGTTGTAATAAGCGTGCTTAAAATCCTACTTTACTTTGCTTTGCTGAGATCGAAACTCAAAAAACTGACCTAATGTCGAAAATGTGTACGCCAAAATTAGGGACCGCACTCAGTGCACTGTAAACATAGTGTAAACCACAGCAGTGACATCTACGTGGAACTAACGGCCTTACTATTAATCAATCACTAAAAATGTCGACAACTAGTTGGATGTCAGCTTTAGGCCCTAGTTATTGCCACACGTTAAACGAAACTGTAAAATTTTTTTTTTGCTTTTTTCAAGCACTTAATACTTATGGTTGAACTCAACCTTGATCTTAAAATGTTGCTTGTGAATTATAAAGTCAGTTTATCAAAAAAAATAAATAAATAAACAAATAATCTTTAAATTTTCTTGAAAAATAACTTATTAATTTTTCCGTGCGAAAAACTTTTTCCGATCTACTTCTCAGTCAATTCCACAACAAAAACCCAGATCATTCCGCTGAAATATTTAATTTCTTTACTGTTCCATCTGTCAGGAATGTTTTTCTGATGGGGGTTGGTTGGGGTTGATTTGTTATAATTCTTTTCGTAGGGAAACATTTTTCTGGCAGAATTTCCATACTGTTCCCACTTTTTCTGTTGCTTTTACGTATGGCTATAACTAGGGCCTTAGTAAAAATTTACAGCATTTGTGAAACGGTACCAATAAACAATTAAACCTCCACATTTACAAGTGCGACAATTTTCTTAGAATCTATTACATCGTCAAAATCAAGGTCAATGGTTTCTTTCACGAGGATTTTGCTCTAAAAAAACAATACATAAATTGCATTTAAGTTTGCCCAACGGATATCTTTGAAACGATAAAAATATAAACATTGGCGAAGCGGATAAAAGAGTTCTATACAAGCCCGCGAGGAGTGTGTAAGTTGTTCTGTTTTGTTTCGTAATTTAAATCGTATGTCGCAATAAATGTTTCTGGAATTCGAAGTTCGTTTCTATTTATTTTACCTCACTCTTTTTTTTTAAATTAATATATATTTATTTCTGTTTTGTTTCGTAATTTAAATCGTATGTCGCAATAAATGTTTCTGGAATTCGAAGTTCGTTTCTATTTATTTTACCTCACTCTTTTTTTTTAAATTAATATATATTTATTTCCAAAATGTTCAAGATCATTTGAATATTTTATTGGACATTTATCTCAAGTTAATCCTACCAGTTTGAAAGTTAATGCACTCGTCAGATCTGGCGAACGATTAAAAATACTTCTAAGAGCTTTTGCTAGACATTGGGACGCCTTCAAAATGTCTGTTAAATCTTCAACCCCATTGAATTAACGATAAAATTTCTTAACAATTTCACATCCACAATAATTTTGCATTATGCAGGGCAAGGCAATAAACTCTAAAAAAAAACTCGACAATTTATTCTGAATGGCTTTGTGCTGGTCATTCAGAACGATCGTCATAATAAATTGTCCGAGAAAAAAAAAAAAAAAATCCGCCAACAAAGAACTAATGACTGATGAAGATTGATTGAGAACTTCAAATTGATCTTAAGACGAAAGGTTTTTTTTTAACTTACCCTTATAGCCTTCGGACTGTTTGTATAATCCACCGGTTCACATCGCAGATTGTAACCATTTAGCCAACCTCCTAGGCCTGCCTACACAACAAAAATTTGTGAGTGGTTAAAACGTGTAATTCAAAATAAGGTAAATTACCTCGTAGAAGAGCCACGAACTGAATATCACTTGAATAAAGTTGTAAACAATTAATATTTTTCGCAGTTGAAATGGTTTTCTGTTTTCCATCAATCTTGGACCAAGAACCTGAAATTTGAAAAAGAAAAAAAAAGACAAAAAATGAACACCATTTTTGTAAACAGGAAGTGGGTATTCCCTTCAAGAAGAAAATTCAAAAGACTTTGTTTCGTTTTAATAATTATTTCACAATGACATGGGCTTTTTGCTGTAGTAAACAAAAACATATTGAAAAATTAAGATACATTAAGAAAAAACAAATTCGGTATTTATTAAGTACCATTCATAAATAAAATATAGTGTTGTTCTTAAAAAGGGAACCAGTTCGTTTAAACTGGTATAATAATAAAAATTATGGTACCAGTGGTACTAATTGTTTGCTGGTTATTTAGGAGAGTGGAACGAGTGCTTTGAGATCGAGTTTTTAGCAAGCATTGCCCACTGTTTTCAATAACACAAATACAGGAATACTTCATCAGACAAACAGGATCCAAAAAATGAAATAAAGCCATTTATGATGACCGAAGATCGATCGACAATAAACCCAATTTTTAATTTTGTGCACTTACATATTTTCTAAAAATCTAAATTCAGAGTGAAATTTAAGAAAATTATTAAAATTAAGCCTATAAGCACTTAGAACATAGAAGATCCAACCTAATCAACTACAAATAATTATGTTCTGCACTACTTTAATGACCTGTTCCGTATCCAGCGCGTCGGAGGTAAGAAAAGATTTGGATAAGGATCTGCTATTCAAGGCAGAAAAAATAACTTAAAGTTGGAAGAACAAGGTGTATCTCTCATATTGCAATAATATCCAGGGGCTTCGAAAAACCAAAAGAGCCTTCCAAAATTTCACAAAATAATGTCTGGAACATTAAAAGGTATTAGGTTTCTTAAGACTCGCTGTCTGCGTTATTATGACTAACACACGACGAAAGGGGACTTCAAAAGATTTTACATAAATAACTTCACTTTTTTTTGCAATAAAAAAGTCTTTGTAAGGCTGAAATGACGGTTATTTGAAGTACACTACACACCTTCTAGCAACCAGTCTAAAATAATTTCCAAGTCAATCCGCGGTACTAATAATCATTTTTATTGTCCAAGCGAAATTTTTCGAACTCACAATGGCAAAGTTTTCCATACGAAATTAAATATTCTGACCTAGTAAATATTTAGTGTGAAGGTTAAAAGTGGTTATTAGTAAGTCCCAATATGTTTTAATTTTCTAATCGAAATTATTGGAATTGCTTATAAATAAAACAGTTTTAAACAACTCAGACAAATGAGTGATTTGATTTTGTCATAGCCTCTAAGAAACATAAGTATTCGAGGTAAAGAACAAATAAAACGACAGTCGGTATGTCTATGTATCCGTGGACTTCTAAGTCCTTTGTTTTTAGGCTCATATTAAATGGGTTTCTCATAAATTTTTCAGTGACTCGACACAACTTTAATTTAATGGTGATTATCCTTCCCACTAGTAGAGCTCTACCTTTGATAGTATAAACTTTGAGAAAATAAAACGCAAGCTATAAAAAGTGGACCAATCTCATCTCAACCGGTTTCACCGTGAATGCGCACAATTTACTCATCTTCAGTTGCGGCTTGGAAGATGCCATCGTTGTCTTTCCTTCCCACCAATACGCATCGGATGGGTAAAACCCAATCGAAGATGCTGCGAATGCTGCCCTTGAACTTACAAAGTCTCTTTTTGTTTATACATTGCATCCGAAGGAAACCGGCTGATTTTATATAGACCATTAAGCGACTGACGCATTGAATAGTGGTTTGTGGTAGATGGCGCATCTCTTCTTCAAATCAACCTTGAGTTTCTGCATTTCATTCGAAGGACACACCGATTGCACTGTCCAATATCGATGGTAAAATAGTACAGGACGCAATAAAAACAAGAGTTTTATTCCACAGAGTCTGAGCTCAGATACATTATCACACAGAAATGGAAACGTGATTATGGGTGAAAGAATGTACATACCTTTACAAAATACGCATATGTAAGACTAATTGCTATCGTGGGGAATGGTGAGCTCATCAATGGCCAGTCTCTTGTTCTCGGATCCGATTTGTTGTCCATCAGGTCCCGCCACCCATCATAGATTGATGTAATAAATGCCTAAAATGAGAGAGAAAAAAAAAATCCAACGAAACTTGTTTAAACTGTTAAAAAATATGTTAAGAGGTAAAATAGTTATCTACTATATAAAAATAAGTCGGGTTTTCCTTCCTGACGATATAACTCCAGAACGGCTTAACCGATTTGAATGATTTTTATTTTGTTTTGTTAGTCTTAGATCAGGGATGGTTTATGAAAAAAGAAAAGTCGAAAAATTCTAAACAGTTGGCGTTGTAGGCACATATTTCGTTTTTCATGGGGAAATGCACTTTGAAAAAAATATAAACTGGATAGAAATCGAGTAGTTTCAAATACAAAAAAAAATATTTTAAATTTTAAAAGCAATATTGTTGTTGTCAATTATTTTAATGATTTTCCAAGCAAATTGTTGTTGTCAAAAATTTTGAACTTTATTTTTTAACTAGCTGACCCGTGCTCGCCTTGCTTCGCCAGAGTTCCACTTTTCAAATTTAAAACAAAATAATAAGAGCTATACAAACCCACTTCGGTGCTGTAAGTGACGTGTAGCAAGAAACAAAGGAAAGAATGACTTAGTTTTATAATAGAAGGGATTTTTTAATTATGTAGTTTTTGTAAATATAACATAGACTTCAGTGGAATCCAGCCACTCTTACCCAAAAAAGAGAAGAAAAACTGTCAGTAAAACAACCCAAACAAATAGTTAGCCTCTTCTATTATTCCCTCACAATCTCATTTATGTATAGTGTTCGATTCGGCTTCTTCAGATTTGTTCTCAGATTTCCGATTTCGTGTGCCTTGTCGCACATAAAAACGTCACCTGCTCTTTTTTGTGTTGATACCTATTCGTGCGATTTGAATATGTACAGTCTTCGACACTTCTAAGCGATTTCCATTCACTGGTTAAATTTTGTATTAAAACATTAGAAATATCCGTCCCGATTGATTATTAAATATTTATACATAAATAATTTACAAAAATTGATTCACTCGATGCAATGCCTTTCTTTGCTGGAGAAAAACATCACTAAAATGTAAACAAACTCTACCAGTTGTCAAATTCAAACGCACTTGTAAATCTGAAAAAATATCTTGGTTCGCAAAATTGCTCTGAAATTTGAAAAAGATTGCTTTATTTGTACCAAGCGAACATATAAATTGCTCTGAGAGAAAAAAAAAGTGCTCTCAGAGCGCCCAATCGAATACCACATTACATTCAAATTATTAAATTTCCCTAGCGAACAAAAAAATCGACACCAGCGCCACCTATCGGGTCCAAAACTATCCTATCTTTCTAGCTGCATACAACCATGCACACAAACCAAGTTTCATTGAGATCGATTGAGTTTCTCAAAAAAATCGACAACAGCGCCACCTATCGGGTCCAAAACTATCCTATCTTTCTAGCTGCATCCAACCATGCACACAAACAAAGTTTCATTGAGATCGGTTGAGTTTCTCAAAAAAAATCGACAACAGCGCCACCTATCGGGTCCAAAACTATCCTATTTTTCTAGCTGCATCCAACCATGCACACAAACAAAGTTTCATTGAGATCGGTTGAGTTTCTCAAAAAAATCGACAACAGCGCCACCTATCGGGTCCAAAACTATCCTATCTTTCTAGCGGCACACAACCACAAACACAAACAAAGTTTCATTGAGATCGGTTGAGTTTCTCAAAAAAATCGACAACAGCGCCACCTATCGGGTCCAAAACTATCCTATCTTTCTAGCTGCATCCAACCATGCACACAAACAAAGTTTCATTGAGATCGGTTGAGTTTCTCAAAAAAAAAAAACGACAAAAGCGCCACCTATCGGGTGTCGGTCGCTCGGTGTCGATGACGCGGTTTCGTTTTAAAAGTAACCCAAATTCATTAATTTCTTCTTATCTAAAAGTGCCCAACGCGCCTAAAGAAATAATAACCTCAAAAAAACATAAGGCAGAAAAGGTGCAGTTGCATATGCATGCATACGAAAAAAAACAATACCGAGCACAAACGGGATTCGTTCGTGGCATGCATCATCAGATCACATTTTAAATCACAATTGAGTGTGACTCCCAATCTCAATTACATTACATACCTGACCTGACCTATCTCCCTCCCACCCATGCACCACATTAATACTCCACCCATAAGGCCACAACTCCACTCTCTCCACTATCACCAGTTCAATATTTCAATTTAAAAGAAGTGAGAAAAAAAAAAACAACACAAAGCACAAAAGGTGTATGAAAAAAAAGAGAAACAAAAAGCATACAGCATTCAGCAGAGAGAGAAACAGGTTTTGCCGCACACACACACAAAATTTCCTCCACTGAATGCCGGGCAAATCCAACGATCTAGCTTCAATCGAACATTTTACTTTTTTGAGCTGTATAAAATTTATAGTTTAATGCTTATTGTACAGCTTCAGGACTACGTACAAAGATGATTTATATCTTAAAATCTTTGTACATAATTGAACTTTATATTAAAAAAAAAACCTATTTTATTCGGTTGAGTCATTCCAAAGCTAGGAGCTAGAAGGCATTCGAGAATTACAACTTCTGTTAGATATCAGCTTAAATCTCCGCTTCCGGACAGCGGATAATGATTAAACATTATCCTAAATTCTAATATCGACAATTTCCAATGCAATTGTGAAAACCGAAATCAATTTCGTGCAGTACTTCTTGTGCCTTGAGCACACAAACTATTTAAAGCCGGGAAAAAGTTACAGTTTTATTATTAGTAAGGATAAGGATAAGGATAAGGATAAGGATAAGGATAAGGATAAGGATAAGGATAAGGATAAGGATAAGGATAAGGATAAGGATAAGGATATACGATATAGCTAGCTACCTAATAAGTTTGTTTATGTTTACTATGTTACATTAAGTAACTTTTTGAAATGAAGTAGATAGTTGATTTGTTTGTATCCATCATTTTTGTTTGCGAAGTACCTATTTTCAATATCCTTGCATGAATAGGTGGGTAAGTTCAAATGGAGGGGTGATTGAGATGACGAGGACAATGATGACAGGCAACAGGAGTTTCTGAGCGTTTTGAGTGTTCACGAAGGGGTTGTTACGAAAAATGAATGAGTAACAATCATGGTACTATGCTCATTCGTGAGTAGGGTTATGGGGAGGGCAGCTCAAAGCTACCATAACACCTTCGGTAACGGTGTGGAGAGTGAAGGGCTTACCAACCAAGTTGATAGGTGTGGTTAGTTTTCTTCTAGGCTGTTAAAGTTACAAATATTTCTTTTAGAGTTAGTGTTTATTGATGGCGAATAAAGTGCGCAGTTGGGCATGATATCACCTAATCGTCCAATACACGATGCATTCAACCACGAATTGCAAAGAGAACAACAAAACAATACGATACTGCAGCAATAGCCGAAGCAGTTCGTAAAAATGTTCTGCAATTGAATCGACAACAAATGATTGCGTATGACTCTTTGATGGAAGCTGTGAACAAAAGAACTGGTAGCATTTACTTTCTGTACTGCCAAAACGTTCTTAATTTCATTGCTTTTGGCACGGATTTGATCGCAGCATGAGTTGCCGTGGCATTGGCTTCATCTGGAATAACAGCAACTTTGTTAGAAGGCTACCGAACTGCACATTCAGCATTGATATTGCCACTGAACATGCAAATCAACCAGACACATTCTTGAAAAATCGAAGAAAAAATGCGAAGATTTTACAATGATGCAAATTGATCGATTGGGTAGAATGTACGATGGCCCCACAAAAGGTCAATGGTGGCGGTGGACAGGACGTTGAAAGATCTTCGTGTCAATCAAAACATTTTTTGAATAGCCATGGTTGTATTATCCGGTGATTTTTGGGAGACTCTTCCAATTTTCCCACGATCAATTGCAGCTGACGAACTAAATGCGTGCTTGAAAGCATCAAATTTGTGGCTTCATGTCAAGACACTCCGATTGACGAGATCAAACTGCAGATATGTTTTCGAAGCAATTGTTGGACATTGGTAATGAAAAGATTGCAGTTGATATCTCGACCGGACTTATCACTTTGCCCACTGATTTCTGCCACATGACCGATTCTAAGGAAGAGCTCATTCGACGTGTTTTTCCGGGAATACCGCTGAATATAGAGGAGAAGATGTTTTGATTCCACGCATCCCGATGATTCCAACGGACTTACCATTCGAATTCAAACGACTGCAATTTTTTACTACAAATCTTTGCATTGAATGTTAATATCATCTATTTTACAGGAAAATAAAAGGCATTGAATTAATTTGAATTACTAACAAAATTTATTTAATCACCAAACTAAGTTTAAATCACCAGGTCAGCCAACACCAGATGAACCGCATAAATTTCGGCAAATATATTTCATTTCGTCGATGGTGGATCAGCTGAATGTGCAGTGCAATATACAGGGAACACAACAGTTAAAGAGACGAATTATTGAACAGAGTTGGGAAACCATCCGCTTTGTTTGTGTTAACGTCAGACCAAAAAACAAAAAATGTGGCTTACCAAAGAGCACTTCAATGTAACGGATAATTTGCGGACACGTACCTATAACTCATCGATTCAGTATTTTACTTTGGATTCACTTTCATTTTTTACTTTGAGAAGTTCAACTAAATTACACTTCATTTTTGTAATCGAAATGAATTCATTACTGTGAAATGAAATAAAGTTTTTCCTTTTCAAATATAAAAAAAAATTATTATTATTCATCTTTTAATCCTCAAACGAAATGTTACAAAAAACGAAGCCATCTGGTGGCGAAACGGAGTGCGCCGGGTTTGCTAGTTTATTCTAAAATTGAACATAATTAATCGTTTGAAAGAAGTTGAATAACTACAACATATGCAATTGAATGAAATTTAATAGACGCATGTTTCAGTGCTTTGTTTAATTATCCGTAACGCCGAATGCGATACAGGTTCCACTGTCAGGCAGAACCAACCATTCAATCCAAAGTGAAAGGGGACCCCAACGAACTGGAGGTGCACATCCGGAGGCAATTATCCAAGGATTGCACTAACTGGAGAGACGTATTGGTCGAGTCCCAGGCCTAGGTCCTCAACGGACTCTAGCACCACCTAAGTAAGTAAGTACATTTTTCGCGTTTTCATAAAAATAAATTTTCACAGGTGTATAAGGTATAACCTTCCATATTTTTTGTGTTTGGGTTTGGAAGAACTTTGAAAAGTTAATGTGATCTTGTAATTATTTTGGATTATCGTGAGATATCAAAATTTTCTCGGCTGTGCCATCTTCCTCTTCTTTTTATTTACCCATGTCAAATTGCACACCGCTATATCAAGCTGATGGAAATTATAGCCATTAAAAAAGTTACGTCTTCAATGACTCAAAAAAATTAACTATTTGTAAAAGGTGGTCGTTTTGAAATCCGATAGAAATTGGTTGTGGAGTTCGTTTACGATATCCTCAGACAACAATCAGTAGCGCATTAATTTACGATTTAAGTAAGGCCCTAGCTATAGTCATACGTAAAATGCAACAGAAAAAGTTGGAACAGTATGAAAATGATATTTTTTTTTCGTTTACGTTTCCCAATGAAAACAATTACAACAAATTAACCACCACTGATTGGATTCCATTAGAAAAAAAGATTCCTGACAGATGGAACAGTAAAGAAATGAAATATTTCAGTGGAATGATCTGGTTTTTTGTTGTGGACTGTGAAGTAGATCGGAAATAGATGTCCGTACGGAAAAATGAATAAATTATTTTTCTGCAAAATTAAAAGATTATTTGTTTATTTTTTTTTTTTTTTTGATAGACAAAGATTATGCTCAACCATTAGGATTAAGTGGTTTAAGCGAAAAAAACAAGCACCAAAATATACGAGGATGTCAAATCAATGCGTCATCACATTTCAATTATTTTTTCCCGAAAACGTTTACCTCGAATGCGATTTCAATGCATTTCCGACCTTCCGAGTTCCGACAGAGTATGCGATGCGGAGAATTTTCAGTTCCGACGGATTCTTCGCTAGGACCGTATATTTACTTATCCACAGCACACAACGTCGGATTTCCATTGAGAAAAGGTGCTATACGCAGGGATCCCAAATTAAAGAAAAAAAAAATCCCCTTTTTTTAACACCAAAAACGAAAAGTTTTATTTTAACATTTCATGTTTTATTTAAATAATTAAGCAAACAAAAATATAATACGAATTATATTTAAAAAAAAATATATATGTACCTTTAAGTTTGTACATTGCACTATTGTGAAGTCTTCAGCAGCATTTTTCTACTTCGAAGTCATTATAATAAATTTCTTGTGTACACAATTTCAGCCAAAGTGGAAGTAGACAGCTTGTTACGTGATTTTGTTTTATTTTTTTTTTATTTTTCGATGACTTTATTTAAATAAAATTTTAAATGTTTTTTCCCCCTTTTTAGATTGTTTTCCCAAAAAAAAAAAAAATTCCTTACGCTTTTTCCCCTTTTGTTAGAAAAAATCTCCAAAATTACCTTCCCACTTTCCCTCCAATATGGGATCACTGGCTGTACGATGTAAGATTTCAGCCAAAGCAACGGCACCACAACATTCAGGAGCTCTAGCAACTGGAATATAGTTTTTGTAATAGTACCCAATGCCATAGCTTGCTTCTTAGGTGATCTGATTTAAAAACGTAATGAAATATACCAGAGAGGAGAGTTCAAAGCGAGATGTGAGATGTGACCTTTAATTTCATCTTCATAATTGTCCCCAAGTCTAGAAGTCGGATTATGCGCGTCGATTACAAATTTGTTATTCAATCAATTATTTTTTCACATTGATATGTACTGTACAATAAGTTTTTCCTGCCTTCAGTCTTTTGTCTTCATATGTAATGATTAAAGTTGGCATTTTTACAATTTTGAATAACAAATAACCCGTAGATGACCAGTTTTTTTTTTTAAATTGAACAGATTCTGATGGGAAAGCCTGATCGAATCACAATCTGTGGTGATTTTTATTTACTTTACCTAGGAAGCGAATCCTATATAATTTGAAGAATATATTACTATATCCAATTTAAATATGGAAACTAGTTTGGTGGAAAAAATAAATAAACAAACTAAGCTCACGCTACCACCAAGTTGAAAGACACTACTTCTGCAATTTTGCGATTTAATTTATTTCCATTATTATATATTCACTCAGTTAATTGCGAAAATTTAGATTTATTACAAATTGCTCATCCGATAGCAATAAATTAGAAAATTATTGAATCATAATATACATTGCATCTGATCAGAGTGAGATCAGTAGGGGAAACCAACCGATCGATGCGGTAACAATATATCTACTAATTTAACCACAAAATTGCATTATTTGTTTTCTTTTTTTTCGAAAGATTTCCACCTGTACGACAAAGTGCACATTTTAGTAAGCAAATTAAAGTGATTAGTCGATGCATGTTATTGGAGGAAGTGTTATTGCAAGACAAGATAATGTGGAAAATTACAAAAACAAAATATGAATTTGTGAAAATATTTCTTGTATTTTAATTATAATTAATACTCGGCTACAAGTTTTCCGATTTGAAAGAGCGATGAATGTATGTAAATAATGTACACGTGAGGTCGTCACAACGATTAAGTACATGTCACCAAACGGGCGCAGCGTGGGGAAATAAAACACTTCCATGTATTGTGGTGTGTATGACAAGCTATATAACAAATGTACCAACAAGGTCAAAGGAATTGTTGATTGTACCTATACATGATTACGAAAATCAGAAAAGGCATTAACGCTCTTGTTCGGCATCGGCACTATACCACGTCTATAGGAAGAGAATGCATACCTCAAATTGATTTGCGAATTGAATGCTTATGTCGTTTTCTGTGTTTCCTTTTACTCTCCCTAGATCTGATGTCGAGTTAAGTGATAGATTGTGTTGATTTCATCTAAGTAATCTATTTGTATATGTAATTGATCTTGTTGTAACTTATTCATAATAGTGCACACAAGTGGTGCTGATTTTGCGGTTGGCTTGGATATATAGCTGTCCAACGGAAGCTAAACAGTCTCGAGGAAGAAGAGTTTAACAATTTTTGTAGTGCCGTGTAGAGTTCATGAGATCTTAATACGGAAAGAGCAGACTATATGCAGTTTGGAGAATGCTTGAGACGATTTTGGGTCAGAGTTATGGGGGATGCAAGGTTCTGCATAACCACTTGAACTTGAATGCATTACCTTGGAACAACAAAAAAATGTTGACCTTGTCCACAAAATGTGTTGCCCATACTTTGTGGGGGTGTTCTCTTTACTGATTAACTTACGTAAGCGGTTTACAAGACGTCGATGGTTCTAATGTTTTTGTTTGTATGGAAGGTAGAAGGGGTTTCGGTATGTCCTGGAATCATATTCTGTCAGACGAAACGAACAAACGTTTTTGTGCGCATTAATAGCCGTATTTTATTATCAGTGTGAACTGGATCCGTATCAGATCACGAAAATAAAACAATACGGACCATAGACAAATTTTATTTTTGACTTGTGGTAACAGTTGCTTTCGAAACACGACCATGCCACCAGCCATATTGCAAGCATTCTGTACAATGTGACGCCACATGATGTGACATTTCAGTTGCTTGTCGGGGGTGTTGCCATATGGATCAAATTAATAATTTTTATTTTTGAAGGTGAGAGTTTTTTTAAGAACTAATTTAAAATTTTATGTTCAAATATGCAACAAATAAACAATTTCAGATCATTTTCATGATCTCGATGAGAACCAGGATCATTATGCTGTTATTGTAAGTGTATGTAAATCGATGATCTATATAGATCATGGCTGATAATAAAAAAGGGCTAATGATTTTCCCTATGTTACACAAGCAAATTTTAGTGGTGCACACGGAAACATTTGAACGTCTCGTCTTACAGAATTTGACATTTGCTTTTCTTCATTTTACCGTACCTTTTCTTAGTTATGTGTGAACATCCACCATATGTAAGTGTTTGATATCAATGACAGACCTACTAATTCCAAACGCCGTAAATATCAACTTTTTCAAAATGTAAATGCAACTAAATTATGAAGCAAATATACATACATATTTCAAATTTAGGCCAATAAACAAATTTGTAGTGTATTCTCCTTTAAATAACATTAACATATTGACAATAAAATAAAACCATAAAATGAATACAACATTTTTGGGTCATTAGGTTATTACAAAATTAAATTTATTTAAAATTAAATAGCTACAACGCATGTGTGGGTTATCGAAAAGCATATACAGTTTGGTAAAATATTACTTAAGTTCTGCAAGCAGCATTAGATTGGGTAAACGTATACCTTTAGCTACTCAATCTACCCTCATTATAATATCCTGACGGGTTGTGAGTAATTCTGGATCCACAACATTAGAATTTTATTAAAAAATATTTTTGTTAAATGATTCTCAATTAATGGCTACATAAAATCGGAGGCTTAAATATTATTAGCCCTTCATTGACATCAATTTATTTTAGTAAATAGGTCAATTACATATTTTCATTTGAAAGAGTAAAAAATAAAATAAAAATTGATATTTGGCGCAAGACCTAGCTTCTCACAACCATTCGATTTGTACGGGTTCTTAATTTTTAGAACAAATGGAAGGGATCTACAATTTTATGCCGAGTCCAATTGAGAAGATCTTTCAGTACAGTTATACTCTCGGATGTTTGTCAGACGCTCTGGGTTTTTTTCGGTATTCAAACCTGGACTCCAAGCTAAGTAGTCC
This sequence comes from Cheilosia vernalis, assembly GCA_949126925.1. Taxonomy (NCBI): domain Eukaryota; kingdom Metazoa; phylum Arthropoda; class Insecta; order Diptera; family Syrphidae; genus Cheilosia; species Cheilosia vernalis. The sequence goes on from OX421358.1 coordinate 119,978,591, forward strand.
AACGACTAACCACTAAGCCACTGGGTCGAAATTTATTGAATTTAAGCATTCCTCCAACTAAATCGAGCAAATTGTAAGCTTAAAAGGTAGATACATCTATTTGCAACTGCAGCATCTTTAGAACACCAGTTTCCCACTATGGGAAATTCAAAACAAAGACTCTACCTACGTAATAAGTAAATAACACGTCTAGGTGGGCTAAACTCATCCATTCGTCTATAGATAAAAACTCCATTTGTCGTTATCTCAACACCGTCTCGACACGATATGTTACAAATTATAGTACCAACCAACAAAGCTAATAACATACGCCTGGGTATGGGTACATCCAAGAAAATCCGCAGTCCGTTAAAAGTTATGATAATTCTCATGTGCTCGATATAGATACATCATCTTCAAGACAACACACCCAAGTGAGAGTGACGAAGTCCAAGACAATGGTGGCAGCCGACTGTATCCCATTGAAAATTTTGCTGAGAAATGATGCTAAAAAGGTTTTACGAATTCCAAGCAATGCCGCTCAATGCGCCACTTTTGTGTGATAAATTTCTAGTTAAGCCGTAAATAAGTTAGAGTTTGGTAATTTACTGGTGGGCGGCAACGATATAGTTTTGGTGTGTCCAAACCTAAGCATTTTGGAAGTACCCACATCGCAGAGACTTACCAGTACACAAATCGTTCTCGCTAACGTGTGTGAGAATGATTTAAGATAATTACCGCATGAAATTGCGAAAGTGAAAACTGAGCCCTTCTAAATACTCGTATGTAACCAGCTTTCACTGCGTGTTATTATATGCCCGAGGTGAATCTGAGAACTTTACGATCAGATCCAACTTTAGATAGACTAAAATACTGTGAAATGTCTGATACGAGGGGTTCAAAGAAGTTGCGTTTAAAATAGATTCCAATAAATTAGTTCACCATAAAGAAATTATTATTAAAAAAAAAAACATCAACTAATTTAAACGGGTTTTCCGTTTAATGATGCTTTTAAAGGTTCTTTCGACGATAATAGGTTATGTGGATAAATAAGTCACGTGGATAAATCTGCATTTGAATTAGATTTTGGTAGTTAGGAGAAAGAAAGTAATTGCATTTGCGGGCGACCACAAACTTGAAGATTTTGTTGAAGGTTCTTTCGACGATTATAGGTTATGTGGATAAATAAGTCATGTGGATAAATCTGCATTTGAATTAGATTTTGGTAGTTATGAAAAAGAAAGTAATTGCATTTGCGGGCGACCACAAACTTGAAGATTTTATTTTATGAGCGAAAGAAGGCGTAGCCTGTGCCTAAAATGGACGAAGATAAAAATACTGAAGCTACCAAAAAAACATTTTAATTTCTATAATTAGGAATGACTTGACCATTGTGATGCTGTACGCGCAGCGTGAGTTGAATAACTAATGCCTAGGGGGAAATGCAGGATCTGGTATGTATTCGATGAGTGGCAGGTGTGTCGAAGAGTAATGACGGTAAAAATAGCAAACAAAAGCCCTTACGATGCGAGACGAACCACCACATACAGCTGTTCATAGAAGAAGCATGGATTTTTAAGACTTGTGTAGTAACATCCTGCACTCGTTGAGAAAACATAGAACCTCACATATACACAGCATATACATAGCATTGCATACAAACATACATCATGAATTCTTTTGTTAGTTAAGTTAGAATAAGTTTAGTCAGTAAGTGAAGTGATCTCAGCCAATAAAGATCAAAATAAAGAAACCTGTTTTTATCACTGAGTCTCTAAAGTTTTTATTCTCATCTACGTGCCGTTGACAAATCGCGGCTCATATGCAAGGACAGCATACTTGAATCAGCGCGAGTTATAATGTCTGTAATGCAGGTAACAACTAAAAGTTTTCGATTTGTCCAGGGTATTAACCCCTGTTCACCAAAAATATAAAAAAAATATACAGCTTATAAGTTATGTGATTATCTGGCGAAATTTTATATCCCAAGACCAGTCCTACTTAAATTATTCCAATGATGATCCCATTACCAGATACACTGGCTGAAACATTATTATCACAGCCAAATCAACAACAACAATTTATTATATTATTCTGCAGGTTGTCTTAGCATTAAGCTTTAGAAACCAATATGTAATTGTAGATGGACAATTTTCGTTCTTCATCTTTATGTCCAATTGTAATTAAATTTCCTTTAATTTGCCAAATACCCTTCAATTCAACACCTGCTTGCCTAAGATTCTACAAGTGACTCAATTTCTATTTATATTTATCGTCGAATAGCATCCCCATACATAAACTGACAAGACCTTCCTCAAAACTAAACCCAAGCGATTTTCTTGTACATATTTCAGCGACCTCTCACACACACACCCTAGCCCATCTCAATCCGATGCAAGTTATTCAATTAAATTTCACTTCATCGAAAACAAAACAAAAAAAAGTCTAACAAATTACCAAAATTTCAAAACGCAAACACACGCACAGAATTCCATTTCAAGATCACTTCCTCACCACATGTGCGTCTTTTAATGTTGCGGGAAACTTAATTCGAAGGTAGGGTGTCTCATGTCTCACACATCCGATTGTCGAATATGTGTAATGTCCGGCTTTATGAAGGTTTCCGCCTTGCAGAGTTATGGACCGAAATTCGCCCAAAATAATAGTAAGCACTTATTAGATGACAGTACTTTTGTTATCCTCACACTAAGCCAGTTAAAATTGCCGTCTAAATGTCGTACAAACAACACGCTGTGTCATTAGACAAATAAAACTGAATTCCTAAGAAATTAAAATTAGGAGACTGAGTGGTACATAACCCGCAGAGAGAGGCCAACCTTAGGTTTTGGCCGGACCCGGTGATCGTGTCGCCAGCGACAACTTTCTCAAACATCCGTAAAATAAACAAACTATCATCGGAATCTAAATTAAAGCCAGGTCGGAAGAGTGAGAGACCCCGGTGTCTAGTAGCCTCAATGGGAGTAATGGGACACTTTAAGATCGGAAAAAATACGTAATTAGCCGGTTATGTGATAGGTGTACAGGTAATTGCATAATAATTGAATTCGTGTTTTTGTTTTTTTTTTTCTTTGGAGAGTGTTTACCAGTCAGTCGGTCAGTGGGGTTATTTTCACTTTTCGTGTCTTCTCTTAGGTTTTTTTTTGGTGGTATTGTGTGATGGCTACGGACTCGATAAATAATTGCGGTTGGGAAAAAAACCGTTATAATAACAGTAATCTACCTAATTGAGTAATGTTCGGTGTTTATTGGATGTATTGCGCTCATCACTTGTGTTCATTGATTTATTTCATATTTAGTCGGTGTTTTAACAGAAGGTTAACAATATTGACGTGGTCCAGTGAGTATGCACGTGCAAGACGGCTGGTGTTGTAAGAAGCGGAGTTGATTTCTGATTGATATCAATCTGGCGATGTGCAATGTATTCACTATAACTGAACATCAGTTGTTTCAGCGGAAAATCAGACCCAACAATTGGCTGAAGACATGGCTTCCTTGAAAGCAGACAATAAGTATATTATTCAGGAAGCCAATGGAACTTGTCGGATTGCACTAATTTGAATGTAGGTTTGCTTTTCACGACAGACTTGGGTAAAACGTACTAAGCGGGCCGTAACTGCAGGTAGTACACATTTTTTTTTCACCTCTATATTCATAAATGGACATGAATATCGCCAGATCAAGAAATAGCCAGATATTATTATGTTGTTTTGGATGCACTCCTCGAGTGAGGCAGATCTCCAAACGTCTCGAGTTGAAAACATAAACGTGGGCCGTCACCATCCCCTTGTTTTTAAAGCAGGACTGTGGATTTGTTAAGCATCACAACAACGAACTAGTACATAGAGTGGACCCGATATTTAAAAGGCTACAGACGAAACAAACCGACAGAAGACTTGCCACTTAATCACATATACTCGTAGCTCTCAATCTATGAAAAAGTCCACTAACATCGATGCCTAAAAGCCGCAAATTGTGGCCTGGGTTTTACTTTTTTACCAGAGAATGTACAGCAAACAAAAATAGTCCATCCACGAAGTTCTTCTGTACTTCTGAGTTCTTTGAGAACAAGGATGTGTTCCAAAAAAATGTCGATTATCGATAAAATTAAAATATCTAAGTAAAATTAAAATAGGATTTCGGATTTGGTTGGAACTCTCCAGAAGAATTTTGCCGGCGAGTTCATCCGAGAATCACAGGCGAAACATGTTTCGTATGAGATAATTGATGATGCGATTAATATGTTCGTTATAGGCTCATAATTCCCAAGTGATATATTTAACAATAAAAAAGTAAACAATTTTAAATACGAGTGCAGTTTGATAAGTTAGTGACATTTTGAATTTTTTGCTCAGTAACTGTTATATACAGACACCCTGTAACCACTAGTGACACTGCTGCCAACACCAACTAAATTACAGCAGCATTGACAGCTGTCCCTCCACTGATTCTTAACTTAGCTAATCTATATATAGATTACTATTAAATTTGTAACGTTGAAAAGATGGAATTCATTAAAACATAAAAGTAACTATATTTTTTAAATATTTTTTTTTATTCTTTGAGAGCTATTTAAAGCAATAAACCTCTACAATTTTAATAAAAATGGAAAAAAGTGAATTCCGTGTGCTACCTAAGCATTATTTGTTACGTAAAAAAAACCATCACCAAAACCAAGGGAAGGCTAGACAAGTACTGTGGGATTTCTGCACCATCAATTTCAATGGTTAAAATGGTTCCGTTGTGGTCGTACCAGCACAAATGAAGCAGAACGTTCAGGACGAACCAAAGAGGTCGTTAAGCCATAAATCGTCCATGGAATGATATTGAACGATCGAAAATTAAAATTCGTGAGATGGCTGATGCATCAGGCATCTCAAATAAGCGGCTATATCATATTTTACATATGAATATTTGGACATGAGAAAGCTATCCGCGCGATAGGTGCCGCGATTACTCACAATATACCATAAATACAACCGAGTGACCATTTCAAGGGATTGTCAGCATGGCAAAATTCCATAAATTACGCTATGAACTGCTACCTTATCCAGCATGTTCTCCAGATTTGGCCTCCTTGCGAAAGTTACAAAAGTTCACCTAGTGGTAGAAATTCTACCATTATTATGACCTGATAATAATTTTTAACCTTTACACTAAATACTCTCTAGGTCACAATATGAAATTTGGCATGGAAAATTTCGCCATTGTGGGTTCGAAAAATCTAGCCTGGACACTAAAAATGATTGTAAGTACCGCGGATTGTGTTTAAGACAGTGAAAAAACTATTTCCCTTCTCCTATTTGTTTACAAGATTACACATAATGTATTTCTTTTAGAATACCTACGGCGCGATAAAGCGGTTTGGCGCTCCCAATATTTGTTCGATTAAAATGTGATAATTGCCTTTAAAAACGAAAAGAAAAGAAAAAAGTTAATTTAAAAAACCAAAAAACCCGACTGACTGTAAAGAAAAAAAAATATGAAGAAGACACTTTACCTAACTAATTGACAATCGGGGACTATACCTACACGGTTAAACAAAAACCTGAGTACCCTGCGGCTGCCAAATAGTTAGGACAGTGTCTTGATTATATTTTTTTAGTTTTTCAATAAACTTTTTTTATTTTTATTTTTTTAGCCTACACTCAGGGGAAGAATACGAATTTGGGCATAATTCCAAATTTGTCTGCATTTCGAAGATTTACAACTTAGCTACAGACTTTTAACAACCAGAAATCTCCAGAAATCTGCGCTTCCGATTTTGTATTTATAACAATAATATATTTTGTTCGTTTCAAAAAAGTAATATCAACATTTTTTGCACACTTTCTTTCGCTGTATGCTGTCATTTTCGTATTCAGCTATTTTTTTCGATAGAAATCGGCATTTCTCTTTTTTTTCTCATAATTGCAGATTTGTCCAAATATTTTTATGGCAACTCCGTGTGTTGTTGAGAGGGGGATAATATTTGAGTTAGTCAACTTTTAACCATAAATTGGTGCGGTCGCTGCTAGATTCGGTGGTAGACACAAGACACAAAAAGAAAACGTATGAATTGTTTTTTTGTTTTCAGTTAACTAGATAAAGCCATTATATAGCTAGTTTTCTTATAGACAGTTGAAACTTTGATCCACTAGCAAAATGTTTGAACCAAATTAATAGTAGGTAGCATTTATTTTTACATTTGACAGATCAAAATCTCTGTTTCTCCCAATTATTTGTTCTGTTCTCTCAAATGAGTAAATAATACCTGACAATTTTTTGTTTGTGCTGCCAATGTCGGTCGACACTATAAATGTCAAATTACAATGGCATTTGACGCAACTTTGCAAAAATTGTTTCACATTCCCAATTTGATATTTCTTTGCCCAACCATGAAAAATATTTCTTATATAATTGGATGCGTGGTAAATTGCTTTTGGTAACCAAATTGTTGATTTCCTGAAATTATATCTTGAATCAATCATTACAGTTTATTTATAAATTGAAAGGAAAATTACAACAAACATTGTTTGCTACCGTACAATTGTGACTAATGAAATCGATTGAATGCAGACCTCAGCATTCAGCAGTCAATAGTCGTGACCGTTTATACATTATGGTAGGGTTAACATATGTGTACACCGTACTGAATCATGTAGGTGCAAGGAAATATTTAAAAATAACACCAGCTTATTCACTAGTAAAGTTCAGACCGCACAGCGGTATATGAAATTAAACAAAGTAATTATTGTTATTTACTGGTTCTGTCCACTGTCAGTATCTAGGCAGAACTTTCCACAAGTTTCTTTCTAAATAAAGTTTGCTTTGCTATGAATAACTCTTATATTCGTTTGGCGATGTTGACCGATGAGACAATGTTATCGTATCTTTTGCTGTGGAATTTTGTTTTACAATAACATCCTACACGGAACTGAGGATTTAAATGCTACAATGCGGGATAAATTAATTTAATTGCTTAACCGACATATGAAGAGCAGCTGGTAGTTAGTTTTATGTAGTTGTCAGTGTTCGTAATACAAACAGTTATTTACGACTTAAGCTGTCATTATCATTTCGAACAATCGGTCTTGACTATTTCAATGAACATGTGTCTACTCTTGCACTGATTAATTGAGTTTTAAACATCAAATGACAAATGGGTTGTGTGTTGCTTTTGTTATAATGACAGAAGTTGTCAGTGAATGGTGATAGCAATGAAATGTTAAATTTATTGACATAGGTTGTGTTCAAACTGGTAATATAAAATTCAAGCCCTACTTAAGTATAATGCATACATTAAGTAAATAAAGTTACAACTTTTAAAGCTGTTTTTGTAGAGTATCATCGAAAATGTTACAAGTGGTTCGCTGATAATAGCATTTAATGTCAATAAATTCCAAGATTCTTATCTTAAAACTTAAAAGTATTATTCATAACTATAAGTTAGTTTATGAAAAAAATTTACCAGTTTTTTTATAACTTGAATATTGAGTTAAACAAAAACTTCCTCCACTGAAGCTGACATTGGATTGTAGAAAGCGGATTTATTATTGGAAACTTGGAAAGGCTCGCAAGACTTTTATTAAAAAAAGGGACTTTAAAATAACGGTAAGATGCAGTCAGTTGTACCCCGGGCTTGATCCAAATATTACAGTCGCAATATTACCTCTATATTCTTTATGTCGATTAACACCTAACGAGGATAATCAAACTTTCTATACTGTCTTGCAATCATCCAGGTCCAAAGAGTGTACCTACTATGTTGTACTAAATGCTGCCATTCATAGATAATTATTAGTTAACTAAAACAGCTCAAAAGAAAATTGGACCTTGTCAGGTGGTTCTCTTTAAGTCGCATTCTCTTCAGCGCCTCAGTTGAAACTCTGAATGACCTCAATTATCACAAGTCCAAAACAGATACACTCCCTATAATTAAATAGTTACAGTATTTCTAAAGGGTGTACCAAAAATGGGTTCAAAAAATAATATCAATAGGTTCTTAATGACAAATTGTAAATTTCTTATTTATTCAATTAGTAGTATGTAGTTAGATACAGTATGAATAATCAGAGTATTGAGTAACAATAATTGTTATCACTAACGCACAACAATTAGGAACTGTAGCTTATAAAACGTTATTATTTTTAAAATATTGCTCAATAATGCTCAATGGATTGCTTTTAATCTCTGAACTGACTGCTTTAACGCTGCTTTTTCCTCATGCGTTGTCAAAACTTAAATCTTGTGTAAGCATTTTTGGAGTCACAAATCATGTTCAGTGATTTGCAAAACTTCAGAACTATTTCCTTTTTTATACACTAACTGAAACTGTCTCGAATTTTTTGATTGGTAAAGTACCTACATAGTACGAATGAGACTTCGGTCTAAATCTTAGGATGTACAACTTTTTTAACAACATCCCTGCTCGATGACTGTTTAATTATTTTTAACTCATGTGGGTCATTTTCATATCGAAAAAATTCGAAATTCCTTTTTTCGAAGTGCGGGTTCCATAATTTCGTAAAATTTAGACAGATGGCGCATTCAATAAAATTCTTTAAGATATTACAAACAAAAATACAAAACAGATTAAGTTTTTATTTGACAGCCATTAGGCTAGACGTCCGGTTACGATCAGCCATTTCGGGTGTGGTATCCGAAATGGCCGAAAATACCCAAAATAACGTGTATAACTAGTTAAAAATTTATGTAGATATGGGGAAGCTGTCTACGAGATAGATGTCCATCGCTCATTCTGCAGACGGAAGCAATTACTTCGGTATTTTTAATTTGATTCCTTGTTATGTATTCTTTCTTCAACTGGCAGATGGCTTCTCAACAAATTGCCAGAAATGAAAGTGATGTCCATGGAACTCTAACTCAGTAAAAAAGGAAATCACAGAAAGTTTCTTAAATTGTTTTTAAAATTCGTATTTATTTTTTTTACATTAAAGGTACTGAGAAGCGAAACAACATTATTTTTAGACAGGAATAAGTATTATGGATGCCTATACGCAAACAGTCTGAGCAAAGAAAACCTCACTATTTTCGATTCATTTCACTGGATTTGGAACATAGCTAATGTGGCTTTTTTTGATATCGATACCCAATAACTGGAACAGAGACAAGTACATAGTATAACACCACCACGTATCGTATAAAGGTCACACAAATCAAAACCAAATCTAGCTTTCCTGGTAGCTAAAGTGTATCCGTCAATTATACCTTCTAATGATAACAATCAATAACACGCTGTTAAACTCGTATGGCGTCGGAAACAGTATAGCCGAAGGCTGAGAGTGGCACTGTATAAAAGACTCGTAATTTTTTTGCGCATTTTTTTTTTTCTAAACAACCCATTTCCATCATCACCAGCAGCAGAAAAAAAAATGTAAGTTCGGTAACAATTTACAATCGATATCGAAAGTAATTTTTAAGCACTTACAAAAGTGCTATTATTAATTACAGGAGACAATCGGACATATGAGTCACATTCTCTAAAATCATATTCCTCTCTATACAGGGAGTTTTTTTACAAATGATATTTGACAGCATATTTCGTAGTCGACTTATGTTGTTATGTGTTTTAGGCCCGTTTTGCTGGATACTACTCATAGCGATTAAAGATCTACTTAAATACCTTATTGGCTACTCTACTCATTCTATGTCATCTGTCACATAAGATTTTAAGAAGTACTTAAATCAATATAAGTGGTATCAGCAAACGAGCCTTATAGACTTTTCACACCAAGCCCAAAACCGTGTTTTCCTCAAAAACTCATCGATGCATTCACACCGACCACCAATTAGTTTTCGTTTGACGTTTCAACCAGCTGTGACACACTAGTCGTTCGGTGCAAACTTTTATGGTTACAAATTTCGATCGCATTAATTAACAAATAAAATTAATTTAGTGTATTTCAAAATAATATTAACCTATCAATTAATTGTGGAAAAGGATTTTAAGTTGTGAGTTGTGCCATTTGTTCGGTTAGCCATTTTGGAGAATTTGCTGAATATTGCAAAAGGTGTGTTGGTTTCAACAACCCAACGATTGGAAGTTGTTTTCGTGGTGTTTTCGTGGAAAACGTGATTAAACGACTCGTTTTGAAAACTGAAATATGTATTGGAAAACTTTTGTTTTCGTAGATGTTTTCGAGAGTTTTCGTGAAAACCCGGTTTTCGGCTCGGTGTGAAAAACCTATTACTACATAAATTTGCATTCCGTTTACTTGGAAATTATTGTTTCTTTCTTTTGCAATTGTTGATTGCCAAAATTTGTTTTTTTTTTTAACAGTGCTTAAGTTTAAGTTTTGTTATTATCAAAAGTATCCTCTAGATGAGCTTCAAAAACATCTGCTATCTCTTTGCCGCTTTTGCCCTGTCGTCTTTTGTTAATGTAATAGGTGGCAATTAAACCTCCGGTCGTTTTGTCTCCTTAAGCCTTTCAAAATTCTCTTGATTCAGTGCTGATCTGTGATTTTATTCTTGCTGTTTGTTATATTTAGTTTGGTGGGTTTTTTGTTTTATTTTTCATTGCAGTAAAATTCAATTCAATTTATAATCATTGGAAAATCAGTAGATAAAGCAAAGTTCTAACAATTTTATTTCATGATATTGCATTTTACTTATTTTCTGCGGGATCCAAGAATAAACTTGCAGTCCTAAACAACTTTCCGAATTTTGTGAGTCAGTAAATTTTTATGTTCCGCTACCCCTTATCGACTACCGCAATCATCTCAAACTCAACCAGTTCAAGACAGTTGGAATTTCCAGATTCGCAAAAAAAAAAAAATCTAAAATGCCGATAAGTAAATCGAACTCCAACATAGACGTAAACAAATATTTGTACAAACGTTTTTTTTCTTACTATCCGTCAAAAAAAAGTGATATAAGCTCTTGGACTTTACTTCTCAAATAAACATGTCATTCGCCATCCATTCAAACCCTTTGGATTAAGTGGTCCACCAGACCGAAGAAGAATACAACAACAAAAGACAAGAAATTATGCATTCGAAGCGATTTCTTTATTGAATTATGTAGTCGGGTTTATTAATACGTTCGGTTGACGAAATAATTTATTAGCATTTTGGAATTTATAATTAATACCCCGGTGAGGAAATGTTTACTCTGAATAGAGCTTTTATCTCGAAATTCAATGTCAAATGGTTTTTTTTGCTGTGACTGCGACTGTGACACTGAAGGTGGTTTCAAATACCTCAATGGTAAGTCACTTGGTGGATAAGCTAGCCCAATCGAATGCGTTCAAATTTGCACATTTTTTTTTTTTTACAGGCAATCATGAACAAGTGGAATGTAAACGATTTGATGCTGCACACAGTGGCAGTTATGCAATTTAGTTAGAAAATGTACTCGTACGTAGTATGTAACAAAAGGGCTTGACTGAATCACTTTCACTGGAATGAATCTCATTTTTTGGTTTTCATTGAATGATCGATGTGCCAACTTTGGGGTTATCGGCGGTATAAATCATATTGAACAAGCAGTCGACTTGGTTCCGGTATAAGGGGAAATACATGCGTATACGTAGATATGCAGCAGAATGGAGGAGTGGTGGCAGAAGGCTTTAAGGTTAATTAAAGAGTCTCAACTGAAATGATGGTACTCGAGAAAAAAATGGTAGAAAATGATGACTTGTATTTCGAAAGGTAGAGAAATGTTTTATCGTTGTAATCTAAGTACTTTTGATCTGGGGAGGGGTGTAATACTTTACATGTGGGTCAGCAAATGATTACCTAATGAAAAATCGAGCTTTTGTACTAAGACATTAATTAAATCAGAAAATTGAATATGCAAGACTTTACCAAAAGTAGACGTATACGAATGGACCAAACTATCTAAAGGCTATGAAGAGTGTGTTTTAACAGTGTTCGACTAATGATTTTTTTGTGGAACTATACTACTGGGATTTGCATTTTGGACAAAAGAGAGTCGTTCTTTTTTAAATAAGCAAATAAACACCATAAAGCTGGCAGGTTTTATGCACTTTATGTATGACAGCTACATGCATACACTGGAGAAATTTCTACTAACAAATATGTATCGACCGGTAGCCGAAATCTGAGAAAGGGCTAAATGTACAAGTACATGAAAATAATATATCGCATATAAAAAGAATAGACAAAATAATGTACGAAAAATTGTAGGACAAAGACTCATGTGTTCCTTCTCGTTACCGCATTACTTAATTGCGCTTGTGCAGTGTGCACCCATGAAAAATCGCTACAAAGGATTTAGAATCGAGTTTTGAAGATTTTTAAGCTTGACACTAAGAAGATTTGTTTTGTTTTTGAGATTTGCTTCAAAATTTGTAGTTGTACTTCTTGGAGGCTTCTTTCCATAGCACGATTTCACAAGAAATTGTTTGTAGACTAAGAGGCCCTAAGACTGAAGCTTCTAATGACAGTTAGCACATAGAAAATAAGCATCAAACTTCGTTTCTGACTAAAGTGAGGTGGAGTAGTGTATTATTGGGATAAACCCACATTTAAAATTAATTAAATATATCCCTTCTTACCAATAGTTTTCTTAAAACTGGTAAAGGACTTTGTCTGCCTATGCTCCGCTATGAACTCAGACAATGACACAAGCGCTGAAATTAAACGAAGAATAACTCTTGCCAATCGCTGTTACTTTGCGCTAAGAAATCAATTGAGTAGCAAAGCCCTCTCTCGAACAACTAAAGTGACCCTCTATAAGACCTTAATCATCCCAGTCCTTCTTTATGGTACAGAGGCATGGACTCTATCAAAAGTGGATAAGGTTAGTCTTGGTTGCTTCGAGAGAAAAATTCTTCGAGTAATTTTCGGTCCGTCTGCATAGACAGTGAATGGAGGAGGAGATACAACGACGAACTGTAGGCGGGCTGTACAGCACATCGACCTAGCCAGAAGAGTGAAGGTCCAACGACTGCGGTGGCTGGGTCATATAGAGCGAATGCACATGAATGTTCCGGCCCGGAAGATCTTCGAATCCAAACCCGAGGGACGGCACAGTAGAGGAAGACCGCGACTCAGCTGGCGCACGCTAGTGGAAGGGGAACTTAACCAACTTAGCGTGCGAAACTGGAGACAACTGGCCAAAGATCGTGCTGGCTGGAGACGCTTGTTGGTCAAGGCCCAGGTCCACCCCGGACTGTAGCTCCATCTCAAGTAAGTAAGTAAGGATCTACGAGTATATTTGCTGCAGTATATTAGTCCATAAATGGCCAACGATGCACTTTTTTCACTTTTTACTGATTTTCCGCTTTATCCTTGAGGACTGAATTTAATAGAGAGAAAGTCTGCGCATAAGTTATTCTATACAAAGGCTTCAAATTTGGTCGGTACAAATTAAACCCTTTTGACCGCTAAAATTTCAGAAATGTTCTTATGAAATTATTTATTGCGACCATTATTATATTTGAGGTGAAGAGCGAATACGCCTTTTCGAAGAAATCTTTCATTTCAATAATGTACGGGTGCAGTTATCTGAAATGGGTGGCGGCCCCCATTATATTAAAGAAAGCCCACGCTTGTTGGATGAAAACCAAGAACGTGCATTATAACATCAAAAAATTATGTAAAGCTAAAAATAGTATTAACGCCATCTATGAACGTGTAGAACAACAAGTCTACAAATCTTTAATATTTAGTACGTTTATCATACTTGTTCAAAAATGGCAAACCCCAACCAAATTCAATTGTTAAAACCGGTGAATTTCCGCCAGCTCCTCTTTTTCCTCCTTCTGTTAACTACCATTGCGGCGACTGGTCGACGTTTTTTTTTCATGTCGCAATAAAAGTGAAGTTTATTATAAAAAAAAAAAACAATTGAGCATCGTTTAAATCAGGTATTGGTGTGCGGTCATCATTAAAAAAAAAAAAAGATAATAATACTTTAAACCGAAACACATAACTTCCTAAATAAGATACTGAAAGACGATGTCTGTTGATTCAGGCTGAAATCCACAACAGACTATATGCCCCCTTATAAAGTAAAGCAAGTATATGACATAAGCCAGTACTTTTAAAACTGTTCTATTATTGAAAATATGATGCAATTCAAAAAATAAATCGCGTTCACAGTCATATAAGTTAAGAATCGTTAACACATACAAAATTTAATGGATCAATGTCTCTCTCCGCTAATCACGTAGCCCTCATTCGTCCCAATATCTTCATATCATGTGCTAATTATTTAAGAAGAAACCCCCTAGGTTATATGAATTTAGCAAATAACGGTACACACACAATATGAATAAATTGGAATTTTAAATTCCCGAAACCTCTGACATTGAGTAGACGACCTGCACAATATATCTAATATTCAATCGCATGCTAAATATTAAAAAAGGTTCTTAAATATGTAAAGTTAGTATTTTACCCGTTGTCTCCGCTCCCTTTGTTCAAATGAAAAGAATAACTTACCTGCAAAAGAAATGAAGAAAAACAAAAATTAATTCAAGAAATCAATAAAGTTGATGACACGAGAAGGTAGATAAAAGCAGTGAAATGATTTTGCAAATTTTGGTAAAAATCTGTGGACCAGATTTAATACGATTTAGTAAATCCCAAAACTCGTTTGCTTGAAATTAGCATCGCACGCTGGTTCGGGCCAAAAAGTGTTGGTGGCGAAATCAAGTTTAGAATGGTTTTTGGATTCTACAAAAGTTTGTACATAAATTTATTGATCAGTTTATAATAAAACTGGTAGATCCATGATCAGTGAACAGTCGCCGTTATAGAAACAAAATCGCAAGTCATGACGAGAGTAAATTGTGCTGAATCATCTGACATTGGCAAAAGACTGGACCGATCAAAAATGTCGACTGTAAATAAATCGTCTGCGCGATCATAAATGAGAGGGGAGTTTCGCACATTCTAAATCAAGGTCACTGAACGTCCTCACAATTTTGACAACAACAACGGAAAAGAAAAACGGAAAAGAAGCCTGGGCTTGGGCCGTTATACCTACGCAAAGAGATTGCATACATGTCAAATTGATCATAAGATGACGGAATACCTTCAACAATATGTAAATGCAATGTGGTGACATAAATTAAAAGAAACAAAAAACAGAGTGGTTTTCGGTCAAGCTGTTAATCACTTTTGGCGACTTTTAAGGTCAGCGCTGTTGCAAAATGTCACGCGAATTCGAATGCACCGCAATCTGTCTTTTACTCTGGCTAATGTGTGCATCGAAAGATATGGCTAATTGCTAATTAATGACGTTTGTAATTTATGACTGCAATTTGTTGCTAAGCATGTTTGACTTTTCGATGACATACTATGAACATTTCAATTCATTTCGCTTTTAACTGACAATAACTAAAAGGAAAATGAAAAACTCCCCCGACATCGACAGCTAAACTAGTTTCATCAGCTTAATTAATTGCTTAATTATTATATGCGACAACTATTATTAACGATGTTGTATCGAAGATGTATGATTTTCCTTAATAGAGTTTTGTAAGTGATAGACATTGTTATATGAATGGGGCTCAATATTTGAAAGCAATTCACATGACCTTTATTGCAGCAGTAACTGATAATTTTAATAAGAGGTGTTTGTATTAACGGTTTCCTATTTATTGCTTGAAGAAAGAAATGCGAGTTTTATCGTATCTGTAATTGTTTAGAGCGCGGGAGGCTAAACCGGTTTATCGGCCGATACTGTATGCGTCGATGGTGGATAAATGTAATCCTACCTTCTATATAATTACATCATGAGTTATTGTTATGTTGGAGTTCTATTCTGGCAAGGGGAATGCATCAAGTTATCCTTAAAACCATTTAAACTCTAACTAACCGATCATGACGAACGTCTTCGTCTATGTTAAATGACTATGAAGAAATAAAGGCAAAATTCAAAAAGTATACACCACCGAGCCATTTGATGTCAACATACCCTGGAAGTAAATCCAAAGATGCTGGCTACACAAGCATTCCCATGAATGTCATATTCAGCGAAACAGATACTCTTTGAGAAAGTAGAAAGCTACTTTGCAAGCTACTTTGCAACGGAAATGCGTCGAAAGTCCACTTTAAAAAATAGTTCTCGCATTGACATGAAGGTTCGTTTTCACACCGTATTCGATAGAAGTTTTCATTTCGTTTTTGGGTTGAGAGAGTGAAAACAATAAAAAAAAAAAAAAATAGTCACCATAGGCATATAAATAGCATACAAAATACAAATCATTGATTCCTGATGAAACGAAATTTGAGACCAGCAAATTATAGTCCAAAGCTCAATACTTTTGCAGACTTTTTTTTGGAAGTTTCGGACTAATCTGCTAATGGCACATTTGATGATAGTAACAAAAAAAAAAATCTTTCAAAATTAAGCGAAAAAGTACTTTTCATTTCTAGTTATGTTTCATTAGGGACCCCTTAATAACAAAACGAAGATGATGACTGCGCAAAAAAAAACTACGGATACAAAACACGCACCTTACAATTTTTCAAGCAGGTAGTTTGAGAGTACCTAAGACTACTTAGAAGTTGTACCCACATCATTTGTTGATTACGTCAAATAGCTAGAGGTGATTACTTTTAATATTTTTGTAGGTTCAACAAATACTAATAGTACGTACTTGGAAAACGTGTAAATATATTAACGTAAGGGCTACGACACACGACACCGGTTGTCATTGATAGAGAAGGTGTATTTGTTTAGAAGTTTTCTATTCAATTCCGTCGTATCTGAAGAGCTTAGTTGGATGAAAGCTAATTTTGTGTGTGTGTTTTGTTTCCATAAGAAAACTTTCATTTATTCTGCGTATGGTTATGAAGACGGTGGTTCTTAAGAGATGGGGATTATAGCCTTTTCACACCGAGCCGAAAACCCTCGAAAATTTCTACGAAAACAAAGGTTTTTCCTTAAATATATTAATTTTCAAAACGAGTCGTTTAAAAACACCACAAAAACGACTTCCAATTGTTAGGTATTCATCAAATTCAGCGAATGTCACAACCAACAATTTAAAATCATTTTCCACAATTAATTAATGGGCTATAATATTATTTTGAAATGCACTAGGTATGTAAATTCATTTCGTTTGTTAATTATTCCGATCGAAATTTGAAACTAAAAAAGTTTGCACGGAAGTTTAACGACTTGCAGCTGATTGAAACGTCCAACGAAAACGAGTTGGTGGTCTGTGCTCTGTGTGAATGCATCGACGAAAACACGGTTATCGGCTCGGTGTGAAAAGGCTATTAGTGTATGAGCAGGAAATAACCGTTTTGAATGATTTGGAAAAGGACCTTTTGCATAAACTGTTTGATATAGTTATGCTCGCCCTTGTGTAGATTCCACGAGTGGGTAGAGCATGAAATATTAACACAAAATAAAGTTTTAGTGTACCTACCCGTTCGGTCTATCATAATTTTTGCGTGATCTTATAAAATTCTAAAATTCTGACTAGAGCTTTGAGGATACGTTCAGTTACAAAATAAATTCTAGAGGTGGTCTTTTTTTCAGAGATGTATTCCATGAGTGCATACTTTTAGTTTTTTCCACCTTTATCTGCATTTGATTTTTGAGGTTTTTGATATGATGGTCTCACATTTCATCCCTGTGACGGACATCTCGAGTGCCAAATCTTTCGTAAATTACCAGGCACGCAGAAATCACAGCTGGACAACAACTAACAAAAATGTCGTAGACCAGCACATCTACAATATGCAATGCAAGCCAAATGAAATAAGATAAATTTAATCTTCAAATGAACTAGCACAGAACGAATAAATTATTGTTATTTCATAATATATCAAGAATACGGTTATTACAACTCCCTCATTTCTAATTGACGTATATCAAGCCACACACATACCGCACACACGGTGTTTACACATATATTTCGGGACTGTTGGATACAGTCGCACAATTTTTTTGTTAACGGTCTATCTAAATTTGTTAGGTTAAGCATTTCACCAGCAAAATCCTATCTTATACATAAATAGGCCGAAGCAAAAACTTTCAGTGCCTTTAACAAAACATATTCACTTGATTTTTTCTTGTTGGGAAGGTTGTGTAGAGATGCAGTTCTGTGTCTAATTTGTTTCCCAGTATGTTGTGTATAAGCCAGGTTACTATAGTGGTACCACTGGTCCAACTCTAGTATGATTAACCAAGCCCATCTTCAAAATTTACAATTTTTATACCATTTCAAATCATCAGTGCAAAGCTTACCTGTTCATAAACCATCGCAATCGATACAGCGACGCCTTCAAATTGTTCCCAGTTGGACTCTTGAAAACAAATTGCCTAACTTTTTCTGAGCAATAGCGTTGTGGAAGTGGAAGACTTAAAACTATCACCTTTATCGACCATGTATGGCTATTTATAGCAACTGCGCAGTTTCGTTTTAAATTCCCTCCTAGCCCGTTAAAGAAAAATGGACCAAACGATTTCTGCGTTCAAAAATAACAAAACATCGACGACCGACGTTTGACTTAAATTTTTCATTCATTCACTCAACCTCCACCGTGACTCCCATCAACTGCAGCATAAAAATAAAACATCGAGAAAAAAAAAAAAAAAAAAATGTTACGTATACGCCTCAGTTCTGCATTATCAAGACATCCTACTTTCTTTGCCTATAACTCTGTATGAATATCCAAATAATACGCTCTGGCGACTCTGCCTAATTAGCAATATTATTTTTTCAAACGTGCAAAGTCTTCTTCCATTATCATCCGGATTAGGCTATAAAGTTCTCAGTCTTTAATAGCAACAGATTTTTACGACTTTGCTAAAAAGATAAACAAGCGAGAAAAACGAGCAATGTTGTACCTCTGCAGATAGATGGAGCGAAAAAAAAATGTTTCAGGTGTCATAATCACCGAAACAATGGTCACATTGTGCCCGACGAGAAGCACGATGAGAGGGAGGCAACTTGCCATCATCATTATTATCATCACCACCTGCTGCTGATGATGGCGATAATGACTCGACCAAAATGAGATCCATTGTCAGTGACACTTGACTTGGCTGCATGTGTGCGTGTATACTTCTTTCATTTGTACCAAAGCACATTGGTTGCATTCATGCGCAACATTTTTAGGGCAAATAACTCGCCCTACCCCAGTGTGCCATTGTCAACATGTCCGAGATAATGCAAACTTTTATGCTTTACCCGGAATTATACGGAACTCATCATGACAATTAAGCCCTCAAACTATTCACTGCCGCTGGCAATACTTTGACTAATTAATGCAAAAAAATTTGCCCAAAAAATAATAGAAAATCGTCAACACGAATTTACTGCCGTTAAATTTACACAGCCCTCAAATGGTCATCCATCGATCGGTCATCCCATCATTGTTACCGGCCAACATATCTTTGCGAGAAGATTTATGACTTTTATAGCCCAAAGACATTCGGTATTCGAACGAAGAGATATTTTATAGGTACATGGCGATGTTTTCTTTTGTCACAGTTGCATAAGTTTTACGCTTTTGTGCTGTTGGTTTACTCAAACTCGGGACGGATTAATGAGACTTTCAATTATCGCTGGTTAACTTATACGAGCAGAGCATGTGGATTTTTTTGGGAGAAATGCCATCTCCCTGATGAATCATGCTGAAGATCCATGAATCTCGGTGTTGGTAATCAAAGTTACTTGAAAACAAGGCCAAGAGGCCAACGCTGTTACACCACTTCATTGGTTTGGCGCGGTCTTGTGCGTTTTACTCATCTTCATTGTTCGCGCAGATTGGTGCGCCAGATTCCGTGCATAAATGTTTTATTAATGTCCCGCTCCGCCTATGTGTATTAGCATCGATGCTTTAGGCAATAGCATCTCAGCCTGTATGACATAACCACGCAAGGGCGAACTTCAACAAAGTTCGTTCATCTATCCGAATTTCACAGGCAATGCATCTGTATAAAACAAAAAGCGAATCTCTTCACATTACGGATTCGGTTTGAATTAAAAGTGAAACTAATGCTCGTGGATACGCAACTTGCTTGTCAAAAAGCCATATTGAGCTTCAAGTCTTTCTTCTTTTTTGTACTTTAAGCCGCAATGATGCTTCAAATTGCATTCATTTCGAGCGTCACACATGCGCTGCATGTGCAGAGCATCTAAGTGTTTAATGGTACCATTATTGCTCGCAATTAAGAGGAAAGGAAAGAAATGGTCATGCTCACCAGTCACCAGGCTGATCGCTGTTGTGCGCCGTTTGTAGGTCAAGTTGAAATGAATGAATTCATTTCTTCTCGCACTTTGATTTGAGCGCACCGCAGCTGGAAAGTGTCTCTTATGCAAGTCTTGTACCCTTTGTCGCTTTCGTTATTTCGCATCATTGGTTTTGTTTAATGTGTGTGTGTGTGTGTGTATGACACTGAACAGTTTAGTTTTTCAGTGGCGGGACACTTACGTTGGCCATTAATTAAAGCAGTTAATTGTCGCTTTTTGCTCCGCTGCATAAATTTGCGTGCCTTTTCGATGAAATATGTTTGGACATCTCTGGAGTTATCAGATGAATGTGCTAATTTTTTATTAAGTTTTCAAGTTCGTGGATCAATGGACAGTTATGTTTTTTTACTTTTTTCTTCATTAAAGTGTTTTTTGCTTGTTCAGGTGGAAGATGAAATTAACACTAAACCAATAGGCAATGTTGTAAAAATTAGCTTTCAACAAAATTCTTTTAACAAACTACTTAGACAAACTTTGGATGATGACAAATGATCTGTGCGAGCAGACACACTGGAGACATCTGAACTTTAGACAAATTTGTGACAAGACTAAAGGCAAAGTTGGTTATCACCATTAATTGTATATTGTTGGCCTTAGACAGTGATTTGTGTGTTTGTATAGAAGTGTGTGTTACACCCAAAAAATCTTTATCGGCGAGTTGAAGCATTGAAACATTGACAATGAAATGAACTAGGTACGGCATCCTTAGGCGAATTATACGGATGGGTAAAGGTTGGTATCGAGCAAATTGACAAACAGCGTCCATAGTGTCAATATTTCACTGATATTTAGTTGCTGTTAAACTCACTGCCACTCTTTAGGGAAGATACAAGTATCAACCTCTGAGTACTCTAAACCGGCTTGGTATATCTAAAACTTATTCCATTCGTTTTGAGATGTACGCAAAGCTGAAAAATTGATTCAGTGCTCACTCGTATATATGGTTGATAACTGTCCCAACCCCACTATTTAAGTCTTTTTAGGAGAAGCCATAATTATTGCCTGATAATTTCTAGTCTTTGCTTGGTTAAGGAAGAAATGAACAGATAAAATTGCAGCTCCTACACCACCATTAGTATTGGTTAGTTGACAAATCAGACTGTATCAATGTAAAGTCGATAAGGAAGGATAGAAAAGGTCCAGTGTACTTCAACGTGTACTATTAACGAGCATTGTGTCCAGACACTCCACATGCCAATAGTTTTATTTGTGCAAGGTCACCCTTACTCTGCTTGGAAATTTTAAAATGTTAGGAAGAAAAACGCAAGACATGTGACACTTTACTGGTCGGCTAAAGAAATTAAACTTAATTTTCGATTATTTTGAAATGGACCACTTTTAGGCCCGTTTGCTGATAATACCAATACTACTTATACTAGAGTTTATGATATAGAAAAAAGTAGCCCATAAGGTATTTAAGTAGAACTTAAAACGTATCAGAAAAATCGGTTTAGGGCAAATGGCAAATAACCTCCTCAACAGAATGAGAGCCGATAACAAAATATAACTTCAACAGATCCACTGCTATTATAAGTGAGCCTAAATTAAAAAAAAAAAATAACCATTACAAATCAGGGCCCATGTTCTGTAACTCATGCGATTAATTTTCGCATCGAAAACATAGTAACATGTTTTTCAATTTATATCGGTTTAGTGATAAATATATCGATGTGATAATTACAGAACATGGGCCCAGATGTAGGTAAAAATTAATATTGCAATTTTTAGTTTCAAATATACTATTGCTCAACTATTTAGCTGAAAACCGATTAGCTATATGTGATTGTTCGGGATGTAAGCATTACTTATCGTTTTTTTCGAAGATGGGGTTTTTGAGATATGATCAGTTTTTAAATTAGCGTTTTCTTCGAATTGAAAATTAAGGACACAATAATTTTGAAAACATCAATTTGACTCTAAGTTCGCATTTGGGTCAAAATCGTTATTGGCGTTTTCAGGTAATATACATAGGTAAACAACACTTAATTTAAAAAAAAATTACAATTTTCGAAAATCCTTTGTACAATAATATAGAGAAAAACTGAGCTTACCTTAAGTTATAAATTACCGAATTTTTAGCCAAAAATTGGGTATGCAGTCATGGTAGCCTCACCTACTTAAGCTTAAATATTAATTTTGTTTGAAATCGTTATAGCCGTTTTCGATCAAATCAAACTGTTACGAACATTTTATATGGAAGTACCATTAACATTGAGGTTACCTTGCAAAAAATTAAAACGCCCAAAAACTCCAAATCCGAAGGTTGAACTAAATCCAGGCAGCCGTTTAGGCTGTGGGTTTGTGGAAAGGACGGACAAACAGACAGGCAGACGGACAAACCGGACAGAATTTTGCGACCCATTTTTTTGAGTTCCTCTATCATCGTAATGTCAGAATTGATTAACATCTCGAATTAGAAATTTTGTACGTAATGAAGGAAGTTAAAAACATATAAACACTTGTTTGAGGGTTAAGGATATCTCTAGGCCAACAGCAATCTCTAAATAAAATAAAATATTGAGTTGAGAAGCGTTGCTGCGACGTTGAAAATCTGCGAATGAGTCGTGAGTTTATGTTATTATCTATCTGAAGACGTAAACCCGGATCCAGAAACGATTAAAGGGTTCCTTTACAAAATCACTCAAAACTTTCACTTAAGATTAAATCGATGCCGGATTCATAATATTAAATAGACGTCTGACTGATTACCTATACCTAACACTTAAAACTAAGTGACATGTATTTTGGTCAGCCATCTTGTTTACATGGTACAAATCATGAGGAAGTACAGCATGTACGGAGTTTCGCTTATCTTTAGAACAGAAAGGAAGCAAACTGATTTTAAAAATGTTCGCTGTCTTCTGTCAAATATTTTTCACTTACTGCATAATTATACTTAACTTTACTAGTGCAACACACCACCCTTCGAACTCTTTAAACATGTTTCGATAGCTGAGACATCGCGGTAAATGTAGGTGGAAAAAGATTTTTTGTACTAGATTTTAGTTAGTTTTCGCACAAGTACTAACTGGAGGTCAAATAGTCTATTTCATTAATGCGAAACGAGCCTTTATTTTAATTCAAGCTGGTACCTACTGGTAGTCAACTAAAGGATGTCCATGGAGACTATTTTTAGAACGACTGAAATAATATAACTACAAATCGAAGTCGGAAGACCGCCGAAAATAATACAAGTTTGATAACGAAAATAATTTGCATAAAAACGTGATTGGGGTAACTATACTCACAATCGGCGAGTTTAGCTAAAAAAAGTTTGAATTTTTTTATTATTTTTTTACACCCATGCGAACTTGAAATGCGGCTTTTGCATCATTGAGGCAACAATGATTGTATGTAGTAGAAGATGGTGTACCCATATGTTGCATAAGAGTTAAACCAGAAGAATTGCGGCAACCACTGAGTATAATTATAATGATCACCAAGTGTTCTATATGGCCGAACTTCTTCATCACCCGAATACGTCCTTGACATCATCAGAGCTTATTTTAGCAAAACGTCAAGTTCAAAAAGAGCTATGTATAATTACACCTTGGAGCTATAAGCATAGATAAATACTACGTACAATATGTTTTATGTTTTGTAGTTCTCGCGGATAAATAAAAATCATGTTTCCAAATATGGCGGCTGTGAATGCGTGCATTCAGCTCGAACTATCAAGAGAAATTGAAACTCAAATCTATTGAAAATTGTAATCTTGCATTGAGGAAGTGTCGTTGAGGTTAAATACTTAGCCATGTATAATTATTTCTCAAGTTTGATTAACGTTCAGGTTTGAGGAATTCGAAAAATCTAATTCCATCAGCTTTGTCTCATTCCAAGTATTCGTTTTTTTAATTTCCCGTTTGATAGTTATTACCATTTTCATTTGATTTCTTTGTGCTAATTATCTGCTAATAAGGTACAAAGTTCCGAGATTTTCATACGGAAATGTCCCAAAATAAATTGCACATGCATAATATGTGTGAACTTCGGGTGAACATTTATGAATGTACAAAAATGCAAGCACTTGATCGAAATTCTGTATCTATTAAGGTGGAAATTGTTTATGAAAATTTTTGATTACATGTGCTGTAATTGCTTTCAGAGTTTTGACATTGGCCGGCTGTGTCTGGCCGTAATCACTATTTTAGTAATTTTTAGGTCATTATGTAAAGGCTGTGTGCTTATTAAGGAAATGATCTTACATCGTGTGATAATTAGATTTCCTGAGTGGGCCCTGACTTTGAGGGATAGACTTCTGACCTTTATGAATGATAATCGTGTAATTTTGTTTAAGCATTTGTAAACATGGAAATACTTATCCTCTTAATCTTATATAACAGATAAGTATTGTAACAAACAAAATTTCATGACAGACAGTAGATAATTTGTTGCCATATGATTAGAGCTAAGA
This sequence comes from Cheilosia vernalis, assembly GCA_949126925.1. Classification (NCBI taxonomy): domain Eukaryota; kingdom Metazoa; phylum Arthropoda; class Insecta; order Diptera; family Syrphidae; genus Cheilosia; species Cheilosia vernalis. Next base: position 120,003,193 of record OX421358.1, read on the forward strand.
ACATTGTCTTGGGGTATATTTTTGAAGTTATTACTTCTTTACTTCTTGGGCACTTTTAGATGGGAAAAAATTGATGAATTCGCGTTACCTTTAAAACGACACCGCTTCATCGTCACCGAGAAATCGACACCCGATAGGTGGCGCTGTTGTCCATTTTCTGAGAAACTCAACCGATCTCAATGAAACTTTGTGTGTGAGCATGGTTGGATGCAGCCAGAAAGATAGGATAGTTTTGGGCCGATAGGTGGCGCTGTTGTCGATTTTCTAAGAAACTCAACCGATCTCAATGAAACTTTGTATGTGTGCATGGTTCTATGCAGCTAGAAAGATAGGATAGTTTTGGACCCGATAGGTGGCGCTGTTGTCGATGTTTTTGTTCGCTGTTTTTACTCCCAAAACAGTTTTAAGTATTTCCTGCGGAATAAAATATCTCCTGACTATTCGAAAAATACACACGTAATTGTTCAAGTAATAACTTCTTTCGGCACTCCCGGAGTGCCTGATGTTTTTTAACTGAACCTCTCCTCCCGGCCTAGAATAGATGTTCACGTGAGAGTCAAGATATGTAACATTCTGTGTCAGAACACTAGGAACATATTTTTTGTAGATTGTTGGTGGAATTGGTCAACGAAATGAATCAACGCTCTGACTCTCTGGCGCATTCTCGGAAATTTGTCAACATCAGCCCCAATGCCTATCCATTGACAAGTGGTGCATACAATCAATGGACCGATAACGATAATGTCGGGGACCAAGTTGGGTACATCCCAACAATTATTTCCTATTATTTCACATAATTTCTAATTTTATTTAATTTTATTTATGAGGTCTTGTCTTTATTCCTTTTGCCGAGTCCTTCACAAATTACGAGTCAAGCATGTCTACGGTCAGTAGGTGAGAAGATCATGCGAAGTTAGTCTTCTCTCGTCTTTTAAATTTGGACTAAACTTCACACAATAACATTGCCATAAAGAAAGTGGATAATAAGTGACAAATAGTTTACGGAGCTTGTTTCTATAGGTGTGCGATAAGTAAGTAATTCCAACGGCTAATTGTGTTTATTGTAATATTTGCTCCGAGTTTATTTAGGTAACTGTCTAAATTTACTTGTGGACTACTTGGACATGTTGGCAATATACCGAAGTTAATTCGAGGACTTGGATCAGGAATCTATTTTTGTGCAGTAATGTTTGCCTTTCTCTATTAATATCGATTCGTGTATAAATGACACCCACGTCCTAAATGATGTGGTTTACCGACATCGAGGGAAAAAATAAGGAAAAAAAAAAACAAAGTGGAGATTGAAGTTATTTGGGGCTAAGATTTAACAATGATTATGGTGGCAGTTTGTCTTTTAAGGTCTTATGTTATACAACTACTTCAGCCTAACAAAATCGAAAATTTAAGTTGAATATTCAATTTTTAATAAATGTAATTCAATTCAATTTCAATTTCAATTTTATTTGGCAAGGTACAAATAAGAACAAAAGTCTTTTATAGTACAAAAAAGCTCACAAGAATATAAATATTAAATTAATTTTATAAAATTAGGAGCACAATTAAAAGAATGTTTAAATTAAATTAAATTAAATTAAATTCGCGAACATTAACTTCATCTTTTTTGATTCAGGTGTCTATCTATTATGAAAAACTTGACCCTGATGTAGAGTTTCCAATTGGACAAAGATTTAAGAAAAAAAAAATTACCCAGACATAAATAAGATAATCGCTGTGATACTAGGTAGTTCATAATTTGTTCTTGTCTAGTAATTTTATTTATTTATTTACTTGTATAGTGTTTATGTTACATGTATCTTATTTTTGCTTATTTATTTAAAAAAATGGTTAAAACCACTCGACCAATGTAAAAGTAAGAACCATCCCAAATTAATTTAGCCTTAAATATTGCTAAGATAGTGTAATTTCAGCCCAATAAGAGAGAAAAAATCCCCAGAAGAAGTTGAAAAACCATCAACGAAACGTCGGGAAATTAATTAAATAGTTTCATTTCTATTTTGATTCGGAAACCATAGACCAGTAAGCTCTAACACAACTACTTCAATTTATTAATTTTTGACCCGAATATATCTGAAACAATATTCAAAAATGTATCCTTACATTAGTTTTGATCCTGATTTAAAACATTTGTGAATTTGAACAGAATGTAAAGTTTTTCATCTTTCATTCAGAAATTTTACATCTTTAACGCTGATAATAAAATAATTAAGAATCCGAGTAATATACCTATGTGTTGAACGCATTCGATATTGGTTCATAAAACCATTACTGAAATCCACTGTTCAATCATAGCAATTTTAGTCGTTTGTAGTTTGAATAAAAAAACTATTTTCTTAACGCAGCACGCCAACTGTGAGTGATTTTTGATTGAATGTGAGTTGGATCGAGAATTCCATTTGGAACTGTCGCAGTGTCGTGTTGTGCGTATTAAAATTGGCATATTTTTAATGGAATATGGAATTTCTAACTTTTGACCTGAACTCGAAAAAGTGAGTGAATATTTAAGTTTTGACTATAATTAAAAAAGTTGTAATAACAAAATTAATTAACATACTCATGTTTCAATTTAAAATTGCAGTACAAGTTTTAAGCAGCAGACGCTCGATAGAGAAAAGTTAAGTCTTTCAATACGGAATTACCTACAACTACACTCTAATGCTAGACACTTCAGAGATTCATATTTCGTATTTACCGCAAGTGAGAGTAACTTGGTAGCAATTCAATTTTTCGCGGGACAAAATATTTAGTTGAAGTAGAGCACTTTCTAAAACGAAAATGAAACTGCTTTTTTGTACTGGTAATACTTCCCCAGCATACTCGAAAAACGGTTGAATATATTGCAAACTTCAAATCTATGTCTGAACGCTGTTTTCTCTAGACATTGTTCAATTTAAAAAATAAATTTCAGTCGAAGTGATGCGACTGTATGGAAGTGAATGAAGAAATTTTGTGAGATGGGCTTGTTAAGGCTACAAAGATTGTAATATTTTATTAGGTTAAAACAAGATCTGATTTAGCAAAGACTAGGTAACACCTTTTTCGATCTCTGCACAACATTCTTCATCGAAAGAAGTATTAGAAATGTGAGGGTATTCTCTTCCAAGAAAAAAAAAGTGCAAAAGCTACCAGAAAGCTGGAAAATTTAATCAACGGATGAAATTGTATTTCGGACACACATTTTAAGTTTAAGAAGATAAACAAGATCGATCCTAAAATCGAAGAAAAACCTTCTCTTGCTCAAATTTCTTAAGATAGATTTATGGCCGTGAATTTCTTGTATTTAACAAATTTGTGTACTCATTGTGTACTCTTGTATTATTTTAACTATAATTTTCCGAATTGCATCTTCATTTATAACTTAAAGATTATATTATTCTACTGTAAATGATGTTGATAAATAATTAATAAAAACAATATTGTGCGGTTGATATATGCGTGTAAATAAAATTCAAAACTTGCAGCGAGATGGACACGTTCTAAGATTTATAGTTGAGCCTTTTATATTGGTGACACAATAACCCAAAGTTTCACTAATTAAATAAGCAAGCGTCCATGCCTTCGAAAATTGCCAACCTATCTGAAACCTGCTGTCAAAATTTTTCAAATATATCTTATTTCCCTTGAACATACACAGTGCAGTCTATTTTTGTTTTATTTATAAGTGATCAACAGTAAAGCACGCCACTAAACTCTGTCATCTGTCAGAGATGACACTTTGCCACAACAGTAGGACAACAGTTTGTGAATAAAAGAAATACTATGAACACCCGAACTTACTACGTATTGGTAGCTCGTTGCTAACATCATTAAAATGTACACACTGTTGTCTTTAAATCACAGCCACTGTCATTGCAGAACAATTAAATATCACAGACGTCAAATTAATTATTACAACAATAACCGTGTTGCGTTTTGTTATAAATTATAACCACCGACAGTCGATACATAAACGCTGCGTTCGCGATTATCTCATATCAACTTGTAGTCGTATTAACAGATCGTGTCGGGATTGACAACGGAATGAAAATGCATTTGATCGCAAAAAGGTACTCGTCAGCACTAAGCTTTATAGACGACAGCACACTCGCAAACAAGAAAATTACACGAAACATACCTATGAGCGATTTAACAACAATATGCGATAAAATTATTTTATCATTGTTTACCCACACAAATACTCGTATTCACTACCCCCTACCTACTCTGTACACTATCCGTTAGGCGACATGGCAAACAAATTGACTGATTAAAGAACATTTTTCGGTTACTCGTGACTCTTGTGATTACCAAAAGCTCGATCTAGACATTCCTAATAATTTATCGAATTGGGTGGCATGGTGTGCATTGACAGAGTGCGGCGTAGAATTTGATTTGGGAATTTTATAATAAAATTTGCATTATTAGTGAAACAAATAAACAAAAGTTTGTTTTGATTTTTTTTTGTGTGTAAAATGTGAGGAATGGTTTCGCACAATTATTTACTTTACGTATTTTCGTAAAGTATTTAAGTATTTGATTGAATTTGTGACTAGTTTTACGAGAGCCATCCACCGGTTATTAATGATTTCAAATTAACTATTAATAAAGATTAGATACAGACTTGCAGACAGCTGACTGATTGCTTTTGTGATTAGATGCGTTTTAAAATGTGAAAGGAAATTAATCAAACAATGGTAGAAAGTTTACGCAGGGAACTCATTTTTGGACTCATTAAGTTCGGTCTTCAGGTTGAACTTCCGAAAACGATACCCTGCAAAAAAAGTTGAAAGGCGGCAAAGGAATCGTGTGTCTCTTATTATGGCAAAAGCTGTATGACTATAAAGCTCTAATAAGTCTTTTCGCAAATTGGAAATACCAATAAAATGATTATTAGCAAGCATGACTTTACAACTAGATAGCCATGCTTTTGCACTGTCTATCTGTTGATGGACCGTCCTTCTAGTGAACGTTTTATGTTTTTCCTTCTCAATTAGTATTGCGTTTGATTGATAAAGTTATGAAAAACATTTTTTTTCTCGACATTTTGATACTTATCTAAGTTACCAGTCCCATTTGAAGCGCTAAAAAATATAGACAGCATTTAGGCATTTTTTTCTTTACCCCACATGATATTACCATGGTTTGCAACAACAGTTGGATTTCGTACTGTCATTGTAAACCCCAAATTACATATACGAGTATATGTACATCAAATTGGTCAAGAACGCTATTTGCAATATTGTAAAGCATGAAAATCAATGATCTATATAGATCCTTGTGTTTGACAGCTTACTGGACTAATAAAACGGACCTACTTTTAGTTCGAAGTTCTTTCATAACCCAAAAAAATAGCCTGCATTACTTTCAGAATTCTTTCAAATACATTTTATGCAGTTAAAGTAGATAATCAAGTTAAAAAATTTGAGAGAAAAATAATAAATAAAAAGTATTTCTATTTGGAATTGAATTCCACTTTCCACCTATGTACAATAACAAATTAGGTTTTAGTCTTTTTCTTGCTTCTTTTAATGTATAAAAAATATTTGAAGTAACAGGCCTTCTCACAACATTTTGTTCTTATTTTTTTTTTTTTGGATGTGTTGGAACGCAGTTTATGCAAGCAAACTACAAAATCATGGATCGGTCCTAGATATTGATGAAAAGTAAAAGAATTGAATCGAATAAATTATTCATCCAGCAGCTCTTTTATGACAACTTACAATTTTTGTGTAGTAGGTGCTGTTTTAAATATGTTTAATATGTTGAATATGTTGTCATATAGCAATAATATGAATAAAACGCATGCAGCTCCAATTTAAATTCATGGCAATGTAGAAGAATTCTTTTTATATGTAATTGTCGTTTTATTTTTAGCTCTCTCCCATAAATTGATATGCCAGGAATATGTAAATTTTGATTTCCTTGAGAGCCACTGCAATTTCGTAGCATGTGAGCAGCGAAGCAGCGAAAACCCAATAAATTTTACTGAAGGTTGGCTTAACTCAGAGTGCTTAAGCAAAATCATAATGAGTATTCATTCGAAAACAAAGGAAGTGACAAAAAGAGCGATTTGTATTTGTAGATTTTAAAGTAGGTACCTAGTAAATATTGTTTTGTTTTTCAATTTGTGAATACGCTGTTTTGTATGTCAGTCTGTGAAAACACTGGTCTCAAATTATAAGAAATGACTTTTCGAAAACTATTCTTAGGAAATTTCGATCCAGAAATACATTTAAACACCAAACTTAACTAAAATGGATGCGGCATTTTCATTGTTCATTGAATTGCATTAATTTTTTTGGGGCTGGGTGCTGAGATTTGTTGAAATTGTTGTGGTTGCACTCTTATTTTTCGAACATCACACAAGATAGTCACAACCAAATGCATTTAGCTTTAAGAAAGCCATTGAATTGATATTAATTTATGCACTGGGCTTTTTTATCGATGGAAATTGGGGAGACCAAGAATACCTGTAACTTCCACACTATAGAGGAGCGTATGAAGTGCAGGATTACGCGAAACTATTTTGTATCCCCTAAAGTCTAAACTTTCGCATTCAGTTCTTTCGAAATTCGCCAGCGATTCTTCCCTCTACATTCATAGCAGTGTAAGGCCCATTTTATTCACTCGAAGTTGAACACAACTTGGGAAGTTTTCCATATAAAAATCCCGAAGTTGTGTTCAACTTCGAGTGAATGAAAATCTAAAACTCTTTTAACACAATTCCAAATGCTTTCGATTTCGGCATATATTTTTAGACTGTAGGTATTCATGCATAGTGTACTTTAAATAGGTACTTCTAAAACTCCCAGGAACATGTCACCATATTATGTAAAAATGAATGATAAATGGAGCAAATACTCAAGTAGCACTTATTTCCAAGCACTCAAAATTGTATCCGGCATGTATATGACAATAAGTTTTAGTAGCACGATAATGTCAGAAATCTAGATATTTTAAGCTACATAACGAATTCCATTCCAATTTAAGCTTCTTACTACACACATATTATTATATATATTGGGCGCTGTAGCTACATTATTTGTTTTGCTGGGGAAAAAAAAATGCAATACCAACTGCAGTATAAGTATTATTAAGTCAAACTTCAAAGTTTAGGAAAATGAAATATTCAAATCACGTATATGCTGGCATAGTATCTGAGTTGACTGACTAGGAGCTGAACGAGGCGCCATTTCACTGATATCAAAACATTGGGTAAAATTTAAAATGCAATTTAAATTTTAGAATGCAGAAGGATAAATATCTGTAGGTATGTGTAAAGCAAGCTCTGTTTTTCCCTGCAGTTGTACTTATTTCAATTTACTTTTGACACACTTGAATAGGCTGTGCAGGGAAATAACTTCACGGGCAATAACTTCACATGGGAAATAACTTCACCTCGAGTGGGAAATAAATTCACTTATTTTATGTGAAATTATTTCCCATTGAAAGTGAGCAAAAACTTCACTTTTTTGTGGGAAATAATTTCTCTTGACATGCCGCGACATAGGTATGTCAGCCTACAATTATTATTCATAAACAGTGGAAAATATATGGGGGGGCATGCTGCCGCCCTGCAACCCCCCGGCTTGGAGTCTCTGTTTAGGGGTGGGAGTAGTTGCGAGTTTGGGTGTATGCAAAGTTAAATAAATTAGCTATACTACTTATAAATAATTTTATTTTGTTTTCTAGTTAGAATCAACAAATTCTCAAATTGTAGGTAGGAAATAATTTCACAAAATTTACGGTGGAGTTATTGCTCACTTTCAGTGGGCAACAACTTCACTTTTTGTGAGTAAAGTTATTTCCCACTCGAGGTGAAGTTATTTCCCATGTGAAGTTATTGCCCGTGAAGTTATTTCCCTGCACCTTTTTGACTAAGACTTTCAACTACTTTTGCACTATCTAATAAAATTGGTTATTCAAAAAACAAATTTTACAGCATGCAGATAATAAGTGTCAATACGAATAGCCAGGGGCGAATGCAGGAAAAAGTTTCGGGTGGGGTTTTGAAAACAGTTTAATTTTCACAAGGGGGTCCTTCAAGCTATCGGAAACAAAACATGTTTTTCTGCTTCGCTTTGTGTTTCCCTATACGGTGTGGTCTGCCTCATAGGTGTTGCCCAGTAGATCGACTGTAGACCGAGTTTTCACACTGAAGCATAACCTGGAGAAAACGAATTTTAAGTCGACACCCACCGCCTTTTCATCGACTTAAAAAAATGTAAAAATATTGATTTTTATTACTTTTAAGGAAAAGTTCCTTATTTTTTAAATTTCAGATATTTTTTGGGACAAGTTTCAACCCCCAAAACTACCTGCGTTCGCCCCTGCGTATAACTGATCTCCCCGCTTCTTTGTATCAACTGAAACACTTCAACATGATACCCCTTAATATACATACATACTATTCTTTTTTTTTTATTAAATGATGCCAGATAAATCAAAGTCTATTGAATGGAGACCGTATTAGCGAATATTATTACAGCTTAGTCGGGAAGAATTATTTTCCATCTTTTGGACCGTTATAAACATACATAGGCAGTTTATATTTTACAGATAAATTTGTAATACGAAAACATACATAAATATAATAAAACCAATCGTTTGCCATCATTTTATTGCGTATAAATTACAATGGATCAAAAGATTGCTGGTCAAAAAATTTCATCTTCTATTTGCAAAATTTATTTATGTTTGACATCAATCTGCTTAAAGGGGCGACCCAAATTTCACTATGTCCATTGAATTGAAATAAACTTCGCCGCAGGCTAGCTCCGAAGTGACGAGTAGTTTCGCTGTTAGTTTTCGACATCTTTGACATGTATGCATAAAGTTAACAAAATGTAAATGAAGTTCAACAGAAGATTTATATATATGTATATACAAGAAACAAGTTTGTTTTCTTTACATTATATTTCATTTCTACCGCATAGTTTGACCGGTATATTCGAAGTGTTTTGGAAATAGCATAACCAATAAATTTAATTTTTTTAGGACTACCAGTGCCGTGCCATATATTAAAAGGGTGATTGAATGAATTTAAAACTGAATGAGAAGTCAAACAATTTTTGGTGAATTAAATGGGTAACCAACTAAGAACAGTAAATTTGTCAGATTTTTTTGCAATTGATTACTTATCGTAAGGCAATGGCTAATCAGTTGTTGAAATCGAATTTAGTTTGTAAGTTTTTACTAAGATTGTAAAGGCTACTGACTCAGTTTAGTTATTTACAAAATTTCGTAGGAGCTGCAACGAGAGACTGGTGTTTGAAGGAAATATAAAGTTTGTAATAAAAGTATAAATCATCTGGTTTGACACCAGCAAATCATTTCTCAAAGTGGGCTTTTTTTAATCCTACAAGAAACCAAAAAATAACTTTTCAGTAAGAAATACAAAACTAAATTTAAATTAGGTAATAAAACTCTGTTTTTGAACTTGACAATAAACGATACAGACAGATGTAAAAATAAGAAAACAAAAATTGTTCTAGTGACTTGCTCTACCTGAAGTATTAGACAAACAAAAAAAAAATCAAAATAGAATTACTTTGCTAATCTTACTTAATTTATTTAAACGAAAAATCTATTAATAAATAAATCTTCGAATGTCTATTCTTTTAAAGATAATCGTCTATGAAATTACTTGCTTTGGGCAAGACCCTTTAACTGCCTTTAACACTTACTTGTTCAGACCAATGATATTATTAAAATTTCCGCTTGTAAGGTATAATTTTAAACCCGATTTCAACACGTAAAAAAATACCTTTAAATTTTTGACTCCATTAAAATCACAGCAAATAAAAAAAAACTACTATAATTGTCGTTCAAGAATAATTTGAAATTTTATTGCGATTTCTGATATAAGTACAGCCAGTGTCCTGTTAAGTGGACTTCAAAGCGAAGTAATAAAACCGAAATAAAATCATTTTTAAATCTTATTCGTATTATTTGTGTTTTGTTTTCCTATATAACTTCCTGATTAAGCTGATTTTTAAGTTAAACTAATTTTTAATTTCTTCTTAATCTAAATTTAATCCTCAAATTGAAAAAAAGCTTTTAGCTACCAATATCGATACTATGCAATTGTGTATCGTCTGTTTTATTTGAGTCGGATAAGTATCCGTTTCGGTATATGAAAATATGCTTTCATAATTTTACAACACTACGCCTGGTAAACATTGAAATAATTAGGCATAATTTAAAAATTGATATACAAAAGTTAGGCAGTGCGTCATATTTTTCTTTATAGATGATCGCATAGATCAAAAATTGACTTCGAACTTAACACGCTTTTTGGCACCTGTGAAGTCGGGAGATTTTGCTAGTACTTAAGTAATTAGATAGTTCAGTAGCTGCTGATGTGTTTGATTATGAGTATGCGGTTTGCTAGTCAGTAAGAGAAAATAGCTTACGTCGGTTATGACTGTAACCATTCTTTCTATACAATATTGGCATAGGACCAGATACTTTTATATTTCTCTATTTGAAGTACTGTTCCGATCTTAAGGCGGGTAGACCAAATGAGATCAAATGGGATGTGCACTTCGGTTTCTTTCAAAATTCCAATAATTATTGCATTTGAATCTGCAAGTCCTAATATACAGAATTGGAAATAATGGCCTCCCTATCTACTTAAAGTAATGCCTCAGTATCAAAAATCAAATCAGAGTATTTTCACCCCCTTTACCAAAGTCTTCTCTCCTCACTTGACAATCGAACAATTGAACTTAATTATTAACTGTCGTCTGTCACTGGTGCTAGTCGAAAAAAAAAAACGAACGCGTTGAAATATTTTTGCATTCAATCCCACTGAATACACGTATTAAATTAAAAATCGGACTTATGGAAATTCAGAGGCGATCGCCAAATATGCATAAACCATTTAGACATTCCGAACAAGCTTTGTGAAATTATTAAAAAATCATACCACAACTAGCCAGCAATATTTTTGTTAAATAAAATGCAAACTTCCACAAAGTCGATGTAATATAGGAAAAGGGAACTTCGAACATCCATGGCCAATTAAACGAAATCAAATTAAATTGATTTAATAAATTGTTTACCAACACTCTTTCATAGGTGGCAATGTACCCAATAATCACCAACACCTTCCCGAAGCCGTAATTGCATTCAATAATTTGACTTACATGTGCACTTTGTTGTACAGTTTTGTTTTGGCTTATTTTCGCTTAGTGGACATTTTTGTCCAGTTTTCATATTTTTATTCAATTCAATTCCTAAATTGGGTGCACTGTCTGATAAATGCAAATGACGTTTCACAAAATATCTAATGGACACATTCACACGACAACTCACCATATTTTGTTTCCTCTTCTATTTCTTATTGGTTTCTTTATGGGGAAACTTTAAAAAAACAACCGAAATCAATTTGATCCTTGACAGCGGGCACAATTTACACTTTTTCGACAAATCACTGTTGACTTCGTTGCAAACTTATAAAATAGTGTGTGTATCCTTTTCGGCGGGTAGTAATCCTTTTGCGTGAATCCTGTGTGTTTCTTATTTGATCTGTAAGCTAATCACTAATCACGTTTGCTTTTGAAGACCACACTGAGTAGATTTAGCACTTGTGAAGAAATCACAGATTCACTTAGAGTATCAATGATGTTTTTTTTTTATTTATTTATTTTTATTCTAAACCGAGATCGATTTTAATCCTTTTCTTTGCTGGAAAATTGAAACGCAATCGAGAGATAATCTATGGGAGAGAGAGCAAGGTTCCTTCCTGCACCAAACCACAGGCAAGACAAGACAACGTTCGGCTAAAATTGAAATCACTGAAATAAGTCTCCGTCAACATTGACACTTAGCTTTTATATGAGCTCGCCCCACCACACTGTGAGCAAGACCAAGGCACAAGGCAGTGGAATGCATAATTCTCTGGCTTAATTCATGATACGCGTTGTATAGCAGTCGCGTCGTTGACGTAGTCGTATCGCAGTCGCTGGAGGTTTGTTGTGTGATCGATGATTATAGTGACGCTCAGCTGCTGGACATGAAGCGTGTTTATTGTCCAGTTTTCGGAATGAGCTGAGATCGCGCATTTCAAATGGAGGAACAGGTGAATTGTTACCGGTGGCGGTGAGCTTCGGCGGGTGGACGGTGGAACTGTCTGTATAACAGTTGATACTGCGAGAGCGCGTGTGTGTTCTGCTTTGTTTTGTATAAAGTATAATAGATTGTAGTTCAGTCTTGAGAGGAGAGCTTCATCTACGAAGAGAGTCTTCCATGCGATACTCTTCATGAAAGTTTTGGCTTAAGTGTGATGAGTGAGCATCTTTGGATGTCAATAATGATGCGCACTGGCGGTGGGTGTTTTTAACGTCCAAATTAAACATCTCATGTGGGGCTTATAAGGGCAGTTGAATAGATTTGGGACTATGATTGTTATTACTGTCAACTGACGCGTAGATTAGAGAAGACTAGAAAAGCGGGCGTAGAAACTAAAATACGTAAACGGCCAAGAGATGGGAAAGACTTTTGAGCTTTGCACTGTTAATAAAAGCGGTTTTATCTTCATTTGAATTTGAATAACAATTTAGATGAGAGAGTGAGAGAGCATCAAAGTACCTACTATGCACTTGCAACTCTATAGTGAAGGTAGGGACTTGCCGTAATGCGTAATGATCAAATTGAGAAAGAGTCGCAACAGATCCTTTCACTATCAAATTGAAAAGCTTTCGTCGAACTGTCTTCCTCACGGATGTTCGTTAGACTTTCCCAAAAGGTTGTGGAGTGAAACATAAACTAAAAATGATAGCTATTTTTGTTTTCCCGTGGATGCCTCGCTCAGCAGTCCAGCACGCTAACTGAACAACTGCTTACATTTTTATATTTCATTCTGTACTCATAAGTCTAAAGGCCTATGAGTGTGACTCACTTAATCTACTCAAACGATATAGGACCTTATCCTTGCGTATTGACAAAAAAGTCAGTGAAACCACCAAGTAAGTAAATGCCTACAATCCGTGTGCTTCTTCACTGTATGTCTAACTCGTAATTTTGGTAGTGCTAATCGTGGTTAATTTCTTATGAGTTTCTATGAATGGTCGACCAGTGTAGACTGTAGACTGTAGACTGTAGACTGTAGACTATTTTAAAATCAAGTTCACTACCATATACATCCTTCGCTCCAGAAATAAGAAACAAGAACCACTAACTTCTCGTATACATATCGAACGAACTTCGTTTGATTGCAAATCGGCTTTGAGACCCTCTGTATCAGTTTAAGGCTTATCAACTGGTTTTCTCGCAACCAGTTCCCACATACCCGCACATCAGTCCACACTCTAAACGCGTTTCGCTGATTCAATCGGTAGGAGAATCTTGCTGGATTCGTTTTATTTCTTATTTATTACAAGTACGATGAACGACCTTAACTTTGAGGCAAATCGCGTATACTCGTATTCGCTTACACACTTAGGAACTTGTCGCTGGTCATCGTTATTGGTAAGAGGATTGTTCTGCCGACCCTTTACAAGTTAACAGTGATGTATTCGTATGGAATATAAGTTGTAAACTCAGCCCGAAAGCAGGAAATCAATAATTCAAGGACATATATGTGGTTCGGCTGTTCTGGTGACCATATACACCCCACAAGTCTGTGCGTCAATAAGAGTACTGCTTCTATATGCTACTAGTTTAACTGGACAATAGTTTCTACCATGGGCATCAATTACTCAATTAGTGTTGAAAATTTTCTCAAGGCAGTTGTCGATTCTGAATGGCATTGGATCAGTGAGGCGGCAGTTTGTTCGATAGATTTCTAATTAAGCAAATCTTCTTATAAGAGTAAACTAAAATTGGCATTACTAATAGGCTAGTGTGGCGCGTTTCGAAAATATTCAAAACAGTACAATACCTTGACATTGGCATAAGGAAACTAACAAATTTGTTCAATGTCATTGGAATACGCCTTATGTGATTGCGGTATGTGACATTTATAAGATCTGACTCAAACTGTTATTCTTTGTCGAATAGCAGATTTTTTTTTTTTTTAAATTGAATGTCATTTCAGATCGGCTTTTAGAAATGGGCAACGAAAACAGAATACTTGTAATGTACGGAATCTCCAAATGTGTTCAATTTCTTTTACTTACTAAAGTAATAAACTTCTCAAGAAGTAGGTATACTTCAGTTTTAATGATTCACATTTTAAAAAACTCACGCTGATATGATTAAAGGCAGCATTTTATTCTTAATTATTAGGAATGTTCTCTCTATTAAATTAGCGATTTCATGTTCCATTTCCATTGCTATAATCAGTTTGATACAGTTGTTCGAAGTAGAGAACCACAAATTATTTGCATACATATTTCCTTTCGGTTTTTTAATTCATCCCTAACATTGAGCTAAAACTTTTGAAAACCACTGAACTATTGTTCATTAAGTACATTTAGTGCTAACTTCACACTTTGTAAGTAAAAAGCGAAAATGATTTCAAGGTTCGATGGCATAACTAGGGTAACAAATTGAAAGGCGGTTTAGTTAGTGGGACATTTTTTAGTGACCGACATTTTGCTGGAGAATTTTCAGTTCGGAACACTTGCGGGATGAAAATATTTTCCCGAAGTTTGACATCCGTAGACATCATAAATTTATTACCTACTTAAACTTACATCGATCCGACAAGAAACAGGTTTTCGATTTGCAGAGTTGTTCGTAAAATGTTAACATGCTAAGTGGGGTCTATTTGAATATGAGGTCAAAGCCCTTTCAGATGTTCAACAGTTTCTCAGTAAAGAACGATTGCTGCAAAATCCATAGGGCTTTTCATTAATGGTTGACAGATGCTTCTGAACATAATATGACGCCAGGTCGCGTTTTTGCAATCATTTCATGGTTATAAAATGTAAACTATATAATTATATGTTACTCTTTGCTTCAGTTATCCATTTATTCTATCTAATAAATTCATACAGATTCCATGAGTTGTTGAAACATGATTTGAAAACAAATCCACATACAAACAGACTAACAACAGTGTTGTCCCACGACACTCGTCGTTTTTAATATGTGTCGACAATGTATCTTGGACAATGTGAACTCTGTCGTCAATGTAGTTAATTGTGTCGTCAATGACTTCCATTGGATTGTCAGTGTGAAATAGAGTGAAAAACAGCTGTAAGTGAAAACTGTTTTCAATAATTAATGTTTAAAATAACAAATTTTGTACCCATTATAAAATAAAATTTTGTAATTTAAATAGTGTTAGTTTTCTAAAAGCTACTGTCGACATGTATTTTTTTAATTTTTATTTAATGACACGTCGACATTTTTTTAATTAGATTATCTGTTTTTTTTTTTTTTAATGTTTAATAACATGTTTCTGACTTTTTTTTTGCATGATGTCGTCTAATCGCTGAGTAAAATTGCAACAAATTTCGAAGACTTCTGCTCGTTCAACTGCTTTCGATATTATTAAAGTCGTCGCCTATAATAACTTCGGCAGTCAAATGGTGGAATCGGCATCACGTCAACGATACCGGATAAATGATGAAATAATCTGGCTGATTCTTTATTGCTTATAGTGAGTGGCATCGACAGTTCATAACCTTCGTAGTATCTACCTTGAAGTAGGTACGATATTTGGTCATTTATCATCGTTGGGTCCCATTTCAATTAGACGCTTATTTTTCTGGGCCCAATTGGGGAAATCAAAACCCAGCAAACTCTACCCTGTATGTGTAATATATCTCTAAATAACAGAGACCAGCTACAGACCATAGTGTATTCCGAACAAGTAAAGAATTTACTATTCGGTAATTTTACAAAAAACAAAATTATTAACCTCTTCAAGATCACTTTGTATTTTTCTAACTTCAATACCATATACCTACAAATCGTTACTGATCGCGTCGAATAAGCGTCATAAATTTAAGCATACATTTTGGTGCTTCCGGGCGTCACCGTTTTTTTTTTTTTTTCTTCTCATTTTCTATTATTAACATATTAAACTCGTTTTATAGACGAAATAAGAAACATGGTGTCCGAACAACAATTTGAACACTAATTTTGCTATAATTTCGCGATAGAAGCCTGTCAAAAATTTAAATGAATGTTATCGATGTTTCTATACACACTACGATGTAAATGTAGCTTATCCATAATTGATTATTAAACAAAAGACACTGATAAAAAATAAATTACCAAAATATAAACAACTACTACCTACAGTGAAAGTGACAACATCCACCGCGGTACCAATAATCATTTTTAGTGTCCAGGTTAAGTTTTTCGAACTCACAATGGCGAAATTTTCCATACAAAATTGCATATTGTGACCTAGGAAATATTTAGTGTGAAGATTAAAATTGATTATTGGTAAGGCCCCCAGTGTTTTAATTTTCTATCACGCGAGATAGCACCAGTACCTATATTGGATGTAAGTACTTTTCACATTACATACCACCAAATTACATTCAAATTTTAATGGATTCTTCAATTAACAAATTGTTAATCGCTTTCATACGTTTACGTAACCTTAAAGTACAGCCTTAAACCGCGCAACTTGAACAACACCCTTAAAATGCATCCGCGGCTGGTCTGTCAAACTCATTATTGTATTTTAATTACAGTACACTGTACTAATATTGAGCGCAAGACATTAGTGACCATTTTTTCTCCTCTCTGCATTCTGTATAATGATTCTCACAATTTTAACTGGTAAATTGAACAATAATTATCAATTTGCCTCAATAGGATTTCCAAAGAGACTTTGACCATGAACTGAAAAATAAAATCAGCGTGTTGCGTTAATAAACATAAAAAAAAAGAATAAATAACCAGA
The DNA here is from genome assembly GCA_949126925.1 of Cheilosia vernalis. Classification (NCBI taxonomy): domain Eukaryota; kingdom Metazoa; phylum Arthropoda; class Insecta; order Diptera; family Syrphidae; genus Cheilosia; species Cheilosia vernalis. The sequence continues at coordinate 120,020,003 of OX421358.1, forward strand.
GAAACATCAACAAAATTTTTATGGAAACCCAGTCGAAACAAACCGGAAAATATTATATCACAACTACTGTGTGCACGTGTAGATGCGAATGCAAGAAGATATACGTGATGCGTTGACGCGCACGAAAAATATTGATCATGTTGTGATTACCTACGTATATGGTATAGACTCTGCATCAAGTGCAAGAGTGGATATTGTGGCGATTGCAGTCAAGACCGCCTTGATGATGATCAATGTTAATTTTTGTTTCATGTCTACCGGGGAAGTGGGTGCGTTGAGACATAAAATTTCGAAATGAGGAAATTTAAAAATGAAAGTATGATGCATTTAATTGAGTTGAATAGCATTGAAAAAAGGCGGGAAGTTTGTGTTGAAGTGAGTGTGTTTTGAAGCAATATAGCATAAAACCAAAAGCTCTGTAATTGATAAAAGCAAATATGAAAGTTCAAATTCTGGATCTATACTAAGTGATTTTAGCCATACTGAAGCTACGATTTGACATAGGTACCAATTTTCATGTCAAATTTGTATTAAATTTGTCACTACGTCATATCGCCTGCCAGCAATGCCAGGTGGTTGCACAGTCGAAAATGGTGGCTATTCATGAGTCACTGGTTGTTGCACCGTTGCCTTTAGTCTGAATCTCGTATCGTTACAAGACCGAGTTCCTAATTAAAAGTTTTGTATTTATTCAAACATTTGAAAGTCCAAAGATAAGTCGTTAAAAGCAACATTGGTTGACAGGTTGACAGGTAATGGCATTACCGAAATAATAATTCATCAACATAATATCAAGTGATCTCAAAACCGCATCCCCTCCAGTTGAACAAATTCGAAGGATGACAGCAAAAGGAGTTCAACACTTGAAATAGAAACGCTTTCATAATTCATATTTGATTATTGAACTTGACAAAACTTGGATACGACTATTCCCTCTAATATACTCCATGGTCCATGCGTTCTTTGGGATATTTAAATCCTAGCTGAAGAGTTAAAAAAGGCTTTTATAACTTCCCGAGTATGTATTCTACGACTTGCAGCTTTGTATCCTTTTCACATTCAAAAAACAAATTCTACCTACTACAAAAATCACGCTTTAGATTTACAAATTGTGTCCAATGGTTATCCCAAGTATGAGGTTATAACACAATCATGTCTGGCACCGAGCAACATAAATAAAAAATATAAAACTATAATTGGAGAATATTGCAATAAGTTATTGTCAAAGCAAAAACCGCAAATAAAATATGGTCACCACGTACAAATAAAACCCACTTCCCAGTTAAGCCAATTAATTCACAAATGCACAACAGATTTATCATTCCATTGAGTTATTATAATACAATTATGGACATACAAAGATTGTCGAAAATAACACCTCAATGTGACTGTCAAAGCCAACCCAGCATCACTATTCTTTGTCGACACGTTATTACTTTTGTATGAACGATAAAACCCACAAAGGTCACACTATTATCCGCACCCACTCATTAAACAAAAAATCTGCACAAAATACACATTTGCGTGTGATATTTCTATTTTCGGATGTCGCAAATTAGACGAGCTTGATTAGCTCTTGCTGCTGGAATATTTCGAATCCTTAAAGCGAAATTATACAGTCTGCCTATATAAGGCGCCTCAAAGGAGACACCATTTAGTGTTGATGGGAAGGTGTGATTTGAGAAGCCCTAAGGCGCGCAGCCGGTACAGTTTACAAGTAGGCGGGTCTAGGTATTTTGCAATGCAGCTTTTTATGATCGATTTGTGATTTTGCCAAAGACTTGTAAATGAGGTTAAGATATTATTTCGCGTTTTGTCCCACATGAAGTACTCGACTTCATCACATTCATCAATGCTTCAGTGCACAGGAGGTGCACTTGCTGCAATGTTACAAATCTGGATTGAGAAACATCAAGCTATAGTAGATAAAAATCTTCGCACTAATGTTTCTAACACTGACAGTTGATCTTGACTGTATTCCTATATCCATGATAAAGGCAATTAGTATAATATTCCGGTGCAATGTAGGTATGTACAATAATTATCGTTTATATTGCAAGTCACTATGACGATGGAGATGTGCAAGCCGATTAAGGACTTCTTAGGCAGCTGCACGCAACTAATTAAGTGAACGAAGGTCGCGTCATGACAATATGAAAGCCGTTATTGTTATACGAATCAAAGTTTGAAGGAAGTCAATTTGTCTATCACTTCTTCTGCAGACAACATCACATTATTTGTCGAAGACTAACAACTAACGGCGACATTGACCTAGAAGTGCAGGTGTGAATTGGTAGATGGGACATGGTCACCAGGTCATGAAGAGGATAAGTAAGCAATTCAATTATCGAGTCTTAAAAACACAGACTACCTATGCGGGTGGAATAATTATGATTGTTTACTAGCTACATGTGACCAAGCCCACACGAATAAAGTAAAAATAAATACAAATTAGGTAACTGTGTGGCATACTCGGAAGATGTTGGCCTTTCATCCGCAGTTGGCAAAATATGTGTAAAGTTGATAAAGGTTCAGAGGAAGTCACAAGACCAGCTTGCAGGAACTGCACAAATGTTCAGAGTTTTTAGTTATTAGTTGTAAGGAAACCAGGCGACCAAAATTTGTCTTGAAGACAAAATGTCATATCAACTAGATGACCTCATAAATGCAAATAATATCGGATCAATCAGTAAATCATACTGTTTTTATCACAATTAATTCTATAAGTCGTTTTGAAGTGTTCCTTTACCTACTTTTGTAGTAAAAATGGAAAAGGCTCTCAAAATGGAAGTGGTGGGGATAAATGCTCTCACAGAGAAAGACACTTACGAAAAAGTTAGGGAACGCTTTTGTAGTTATATATGAAAAATGACCCAGATACGTAAATTTAAATATTCAAAAAAGTTTCTAAGTAGGTAGCTAATTAGAAAATAAGTTACGTCATCTAAGAAGCGATGAAGTGATCTGAAATTAATCAAACTTCTTCTTGATGAATCCGAGTATGTGGAAAAGTTTGACTGATCGAACTTCAAGCACTTGAGAAGAGGGAAAAAAAACACTGCATTAAGAATTACATTGTGAAGATTGTTCCTTGCTACAGCTAGTAAGAATTTCGTTGCCACTTTAGACAAGAACCTTGAGGAGAACATTCAAATTTATTTTGCCGTTGATACCATTTCAATACGCAAAAAATCCAAACAATAAATGCACGCATTTTGCCAAATAGGGCAACAAATTTCAATTCAGCTGTTATTGTAACATGACTGACAAAATTTCCATTTCTTACACCAAGAAATTTGTTGAGTAAAAATTCTCAGTGGAGGGCGGGTAATGTCTTGCTCTCTCAATGACGCTCTCTTTTACGAACTTTTCTAGTTAGGGAACGGCAATGAGTAAAAATACGTAAGAATTAGTAAAAAATCGTAAGATTTAAAAGTAAAGGAACAGATATATAGTTGCTGTATTTATAATAGAAAATTTTCGTGTTTTGCGGATGAACTATTTTATAAAGGAATGTTTTAACCACAAAGCTAAATTTTGCTCACGATTAATTTTACGCAACACTTCATTGTTTGCGCATCAGTTACACCTGTCATTATTTTTGACTTTAAGAATATTCACTTAATCTCATAATTTTACGCAGTTCGTAAATTCATAAATTTCTGCGGTGCTTTAAGTGAACGCCCCTCTCGGAAATGGCATTGCGTAATTCACTGCAAATAACGATTAAGCAATAGAATAACTATATATTTCATTCAATTTTTATCGTCATTGCTGCAACTCTGAAAACATGAAAAGTAATTCACACAACCGTTTGTCACAGTTTGACATTTGTAAATTTGCGTAACCTTCTGCAGTCGATTTCCGAGCCTAATTGGTCGCGGAAAATTATGAGGCTTGCGTTAACTATTCTCCATACAAAATCTGACAGTTCGTTTACGAGGTGGTAAATTTCTGCAGTTTACGCAGCTTATGAGGGTTTTACGCGTTTAAGTGAATACCCTTTTTATATTTTTTTGCTTACAATTACTTCCTTAACATTTTTCATATGATTGATTGATTACATATTCCCAATAATAGTTCCTCATCAATTTCAAACTTCTCTAACAACATCATGTCAAATGAGTAGAAGAATGAACCAAAGACAGCTCGGAAACTTATAGGAAAATCTATTTTTTTCATATTACATATTCCAGGAACACAATTTTGCTTTAAAGTTGCTTAAAAATTTACCTATCGCCTAACAATATTCATAATTTCCGATTTCAAAATTAGGTACCTACCTAACGAACTTGCTAACCACATTTTCCAAACACTTCCTTCCACCTGCTCGGTGAACCACCATTTTCAAGTCTAGGTGTCGCCGGCAGTTACATCAACCCAAATTCCAAATGTACCTGCGTCAAATGTCATTCCGCATTTTGACAGTAGAAAAACATTTTATATTTCGGTGGATGGTTATGTGTGATGTTTACGTTTTCTAATTTCTTTCTTACCTACATCAATAAATAAATACCGAAATTGTTAAACAATGTTGAAACAACATATTCTCATCGAATTGAAACAATTTATTGCGGCTGTAACCAGCCATCGTGGAAATCCGAAAAACATCAACGCACCACATTTGGTGCGAACTAGTTTACACCTTCTCGAGGATTTGCCTGCGTCGCGCGAAATTGTCTTCGAGTACTTCTCACTAGTATTCGATGTTGCTGTGGGTAGTTTTGTGGCCACTGCAGGAAGTGACACAAAGAACCCCGTGCCACAGGATGATGAATCGTTTGCAGATATTCAAGAAGTGCTCGAAAATTTGGTAAATAAAGGTCCACCCGCCTGGGGTCCATTAATTGCTTCGTGGAGTCTTGATTTGGTTGGTAAACTCTCTGACAAATATTCTCACAAACGGAAAATGAGCATTGGAGCGTCGTGTAATTTTTGGTTGAACTGCAGTGCAATGAAGGGGCTGCTCAGTTTGATTAGCTCATGCTTTAGGAAGCTGTCAAACGCCGAGGCAGAGTCTTGTGTAGAAACGTTACTTGGTAAGGATGCACAGACATGTTAGTGGTTTCATTGTTTGACTGTGCGTTTAGCTTCTTTTCAGAGATATTCCCTAACATTTGACTGGGTTGTGGCGCGCCTAGGGGGGTGTTTCCCGCTGAAAATCATCTCACAAATTCTGCAATGTGGCTTAAAACGATTTTCGGAAGATTTTCGTTGTCGCTTCGATTCGGAAATCGGAATTCTCGACTATTTAGCATATGCCCATGAGAAGGAGCTTATGCATGCCATCCGTGAATTGCTGGAGGATGGCTTTTCGCCAAAGAAATCAATACACGTGCACATAATTCCGTTCCTTACACAAATCTCTCACTTTTCGGAGTCGCTTTTGCAGTGCATGGTCACAGTCTTTCTAGATATGTGTAAGTATATGTCAATATAGCCACAATGATGTTGATATACAAAGATATCTTTAGACAATGATGCATTGCTTGAAGCAATCCTTCGACAGACACCTGTTTGGATGACAAATAAAAACTTCTTGGACATGCAGCCGTCATTTAATAGTTTAGCTCTTAATCTCAAGACGAATGGTTCCAAACTCCTGATGACTATTGCAAAACTGTCTGAGCAGTACACATGGTGTCAAGATTTTTTGGAGCACAACCTTCAGGAAATGGAACAGGTTATTCTGATGAATTCACGTTGTCCACTGCTGACTGATCTTGGTACTGATGCTTCAAAGTTTTTGCTGTGGAAAGCTTGCCTGAGTACGAATATGATTGAACAGCAAACTGCTGTGCGGTTGCTTTTGCTTGTTTGTAAGTCGCACCGGATACATGGGTTGTTGGAGGATATGCTTACAATTTTTGTTTACGTGCAGCTACTCAACACTCGCATATCTACCATCAGACGATATCAGAGCTGCTGAGGAAGTCGTACACCATCAACAAAGCTGGCATCGGTTCTGTAATACGCATCATTGGAGGTCAAAATGGTGTTGTGGAGTTTCCCGGAATCAGGCCGGGCATACAAATGGTCATCGAGGAGATTTTGTTGAAATTGCAGTTTCACGAAAAGGATAAACAGATGCAAGCGTTGAATACGTTCCAAAATTTGACGACGTTGGCTAAGTAAGTACACATTTCGCCGTCTTGTGGTTGCGTTTTAGTTCTTCTTGCTCGTAGGTTAATCAGTCAAATGTATTTTTTATCCAATCCTCTCTACTGGCTATGAACTTGTTTCTTCTTTTATCAGATGGTCATGTGACATCTGCTTTTAAACGAATGTCGATTCGCTATTATACCCTCACTATATAGCTACTTCCACAGTCTTCTCATTTTATTGCCGCTCCTACCTTGAACATTCCTTTTCAGATTGGAGAAAAAGAACATCGTGTCCTATTTGAAGCAACAAAGCATTATAAACACGCTCAACGAATGCCTCTCCAAGGTGATGCAAGTCCTCGATTGCGCACTCACAAAACTTATCATGGAAATGGAGGACTGGGTGCGTCAAGAACACAGCAGCAACAACGACAATCCAGGTACTGGTCGAACCATAAAACGAGCAAAGACCCATCATCCCATCATCACTGACAAAATGGACACAAACGAGGTGATTACGGTTCCCAAGCAAAGTGATCACGCGGTATTGGCTCACATCATAGTGGACTTGCTAAACACCATAGACGCCGGTTCGAAGCTCAATGTTATGAGTACGGCGGAGGTTCTGAAGCTGTCCAATTTAACTGTGCGATACTTCTTCTGGAGTTTGACGGAGAAGAGTGAGTTTTATCGAAACAGACATTTACAAAGCTAACTTAACTCTCTTTTAGGTCCGACTCTACGTTCCACAGCTGTTAATCGCGCCTTCAATCTCTTCCAGCGGCAGTGTAGTGCGAGAAAATCTGCACGGTCAACTTGCCTCAGAGAATTGGTTGAAGGAGCATTGTTTTTCTATGGCTACCTGTTTGGAGCGTATGAGGAGCCGGAAGTCGAAGAGTCGGCAATTCCCGAAAGTGAAATGTTAATATTTGCCAATCAAAAGCAATGCGTTGGACCGAATGCAAATCGTACAGTTCTCCATGCAGGAGTGATTGGTAGAGGCCTTCGACCAGACAATACACATGCAAAGCCAATGGAACCAGATCCGGAGCTCCAGGCGCTCTTGTTGAAGGCTATTGACTCCTGCTGCAATGATTTTGTAGGTCTAACCGTACACTCCACTGCACGAATACGATGCTAATTGTATTCTTTTAGGAAAAGCCCAACCAGGTGGAAGGCTATTCAATGGTGTCTCTGCTTCTGGTTGAAATGGTGTCCACCGATGTAATGTACAATGGGCTCCCCTTTCCCGATGAAGAGTTCACTAAAGTCACTATGGAACGAGATCTGCGGATTCGTCGAGCGTTCATATCCTCGCCAATTCTGTGGGCGTTATTGGGCTTAATATCAACACACCGGCCAGCACTGTGTTTCTCATCTGTTCTGCTGCGTGCCCTATGTGCAACGTGCCTACATCAGTGGAGGGCGAAAAATGGTAAGCAAATTAGTTTGCTTTGCTTTGCGGATTTGATGATGACTTACTTGGATTTCAGTTAACAGGTTCCAGAAAATTGACAAAAAGGAGGAACTCATGCAATGCACAACCAAGTTGCTGCAGATACTTGCAATGGGACAACTGCTAACACCGCCGCTGGCCAGCTTGCACATGATTGTGGAGTATTTCGATCCACCGGAGGTACTATAACCAAATAGATTTTATCGTTTTTTTTTTTTATATTTTTATATTTGGATTAGATTGCCCTCATCCTGAAAGAGTGCATTTGGAGCTATTTGAAGGACAATGTACCATCTCCCGCGCTGTTTACCTGCGACAACAATGCGCTCCATTGGCGCAATGCAAACACATCGAAAATCCCACCACAATATGTTGATATTCTACGCAATATTATGCAGAAAAAACTGCCAAAGTTGGGGGCACACTATCATCAGATGTTTCACATGGGAGAGATTGATAATCCGCCACCAGAAATGGTCGAGCAATAATTTAGTAAAGTAAGCTAAATGCAAATAAATCAAAAAAAATATAAATGAGCCTCTCAGTACTTTTTACTTTCGATTGCTATAAGGAGCGAGATAAACTTCAGCCTCAACCAATAGCCCGTCGTTTTGTTTGCGAACAAAGTTGAGAGAAAAGCGTTTGAGCAGCGCTGTTTTCTAACTCGTAACAAGCATGTCCTTAGTGATCGGGAAGGTGCTATCGTCATCGTCTTCCGCAAAGCCGACGGTTCACGCTTTCTTGGAATCGACAGGCACACATAAAGCGTTTTTCTTTTTTAGTTCAGAGCACAACCTGAACTGTTATACAAAAAGTTCGTTTTTCTTTTTTAGCTCAGACACTTCAGAGCTCGAATTTGTGTTTCTTTTTTCGCTCAGAGCATGATCAGAGCGCGCTCTATGAGCTCAGAATAAATTGACAGAGCATCCTGAGTAAAAAGCAGAGTACACAAGTACATGCACACTTCCAGTCACATTTGAAGGACAAAAAAAAAGGAAAAACAAAACATCCTCTGAACGCTCTGAGCACGCATGGTTCAGAGCGCGCTCATAATGCTCGAACTCTGTTCAGTGCTCAGCTCTGAACTAAAAAAGAAAAACGCCTATAGTAGTTTGTCAAAGAAACATCGTTAAGTTTCCGTAATTTTAGGGCAATATTCTCTGCAACATGTCATACTCACAGTGACTTTCTTGGATGATTGCTCTCCGAACCAATTTAGACGACGTGTTTTGATATCTTCATCTTGGCTCATAGAATTCGCGTTTGCATACTTTCCATTCACCCTCGTCGCACACAAGACTAAAAATCGTTCTTTTAATGGAGCCAGCTCACTCATATATATATATATATATATATATATATTTCGAGAGATATTCGAATCAGACCACCCATTGACGGGTCTCTTTTCGTCTCTCTACCACTGTAAATCTTACCCAGCTAGACTCTCTGGATATCTCCAGAGTTCTTTCCTGGGTTCGATTCCTAGTGTTACCGCTAAGCATCTGTGAAAATTCTGTTTCATCGACTGGGTTTCCACCCAGTGAATGTCCCAAGATTTTCATTCTTCTGCCAGCCAATCCCAGCGCCAATGATGTTGTAATGTTTTGCTTGCGTCTCTGATCACCGCCTGATTGTCCAGTGTCTCCACCTGACCCTCAAGCAAGTAGTCCAACGCATGCGGCACAATGCAATCATCTTCAGCCTGGTGTACGCCAACGACCCGCGGTGTTCTCAAAGTGGTCCTCCATCTAAGTACTAACCGCACCCAACTCTGTTTGATTTCGGTGATCTGACGAGAACCGATTTTCCAGCGTGGTATGGTCGTTCAGCTCACTCATACTGCTCACCATCCAGAGGGCTGGAATCGGCTGGTGATAGTTGATTGTCGCTTTCTTGATTTTAGTTTTTGATTATCAACTCTTCTTTGTTCTGCGTAATGCGATCACTGTGGATGGGTGGAACGTGCGTTGACCTTATTCCAGTTGTTAAATCAAGCAGTCCCAAAACAAACATGATTCTTTTTAAAAGTATTTAATTCATTTGGAGTCGAAGCCGAGGTGCATACCTGCAATGACACAAATGTATGAAGGCGACACCTAAATAGCTGTCACATGAAATTGATCGCGAAAAAGCGATTGCCAATCTACGAGGACGTGTAAAGCAAGATAATGGAATACTCATTCATCTCTGACGTAAAGCTTTGATTTTCATTGTCAACATTGTCACCTTAGCCGATTCCACCCCAGCATTCATCGACTTCAAGCATAACCGGTAGGGCTGTCATTTGCTTGCCAAGCCCAACTAGCAACAGTTCTGTTGCAGAAAAAAAATGTTCAAAAACAAACCTAACTAAACAAACAAAACTCAAAAGTTATAGTCTCATATATATATATTTCTTTTATTGAATTTAACAATATTTTCCCCTTTGGGCTCTGGTTTCTGTTTTCTAAATTATTGTTTTGTACCCACTAACATGCATTTTTGTCTAAGTATTCCTTGGTTACAGATCGACCTGACCAGCAGTGATCCTTACATTATTTGTTTTACACAGAATACAACAATATTATTATTTTTGCTTAGAACCTCACTTGCTTGCAGTAATAAACGTTATACATCGAGAGTAGAAAATTGAAATCCATGTATAGATGGTTCGAAATCTTTTATTCGCACAGTTAAAAGCGTTAAAGAAAATAGTACGCACATAGAAAAGGATTGTATTGTAACTAACCCAAAGACGGAATAATATTCAGAATATGTGTATTGAAATGAATGGCTAATGCTGAAAAGACGATGAAAGAGAATTACATGCGAGGATGTATGCGTCCGAGTGTGTTCTTATTTTGTATTGTCGGTAGGAAAGTTCTGAAGTTTGTGACTCTTTGGAAGCAGAGCAAAAAAAAAAAAAACGCATTCGCAAACTAAATAAGAAAATTTAACTAATATTATATTGAATAAGATGACTCGTCAGGTTTTTTTTCTTCTCTTTTCTGTTTTGTGGTGAACAAATAGCAAACGATAAATACTACTAGTATAGGGGGAACGAAAGGCAACCGTTTCAAGACGGCCGACAGTGGGTAAGTTTCCGAACCGACATACACGATGTTAGCTTCTTCGCTCTCCGCTTGAGTGATGACGCCGATGAAGAATGATGCTTTTTATTCTCCTTAAGACTGTTGGATGAAGCAGCCGCTGCTGCTCCAACCGATGAAATAGTTGGATTCGATGCGGAGGCGGTACTCTTTTGGGCTTTTATTTCAGCAGCGGCGGCAGCTGCCTGGCGGGCAAGCTCCTCTGAAAAGAATCAAAGTGCCGACTTGATTAAATTTGAATTGACAAAGTTTGAACTGTTGGCGAGGCGTAAGTACTTACGATTCAGATCGTGTTCCGTGAAGTAGTTCTGTTCCTGGTCGTATTCGGACTCATAGTGGAAAGCGTCTAGGTAAGGCAGTACTGTGGAGCGACGATATTTGTCGTTCTTAAGTGGTGGAATGGGAATTGGTGGTCCCTTCTCTTCGGGGGCTGAAATGAACCAACTATGGTGGCCACCAAGGCGGTATTAGAGGATATGGTTTTCTGCAGTAAGAACTTACGGTTCATAGCGAATTTGTTGAATTGTGTAACGTTTGTCTGGATCAGATTGCAGCATCCCTAAAACTAGTTTGGCCAATTTGTCGTCCAATTGGTAGAGCCAATCTGGTGCTTCCCATTGTCCTCGTCCAATATTTTCAAGTAGCCTGTAAATGTTGTCACCCTCGAATGGATAGAGTCCAGTCGTTATGTTGTATCTGGAAATGAGGAAATATCATTTAGTTAGTTGGGGCTATCAGCACAAGAAGCAGGTAAAGTGGTAGGAAAAGAAGCTGGAGCTGTTCTCCCACCTTTTGCACTACACCAAGAGTAACCTGCCTATCGACATTTAGGAAAAAACGGATACCGATATCCGGTGTCAACGGGATGAAAAACAAAATGCAACTTACAATGTCACCCCACTGCTCCATATGTCCACCTTAGAGCCCGAGAATGACTCCTGTCCGTTGGCAATCTCTGGCGGTTGAAAAGCCGGTGATCCCTGCCCGGTTGTGCATGTATCATCGTCGGCGAACGTTTCCAATTGCTCTGCCACTCCGAAATCGGATATCTTAAGCGTCTGATCGAGGGTAAGCAGCAAGTTTCCCGGCTTGATGTCTTTGTGAATGACCCGACAACCATGCAAGTACTCCAGCCCATTTATCAGTTGGCGAAAGTATCCGTGTGCTTGATGTAGAGGTAGTTTCTTCTCCGGTGCGTGGTCTAGCATCTCCTGCAAAACAACTCACAATACATACCATCGTCCGGCCAAATAATGTGCTATTGGTAACTTACCTGCAGCCCACCAACGCAGTATTCCATGATAAGGTACATTTTTTGCTTTTCTTCATTGTACAGCACGTCCAGCAGTTCAATCACATTTTCGTGCTTTAGGTTTTTCAGCAGCTGTATCTCGCGCTGAACATTCTGCTCTCCATTTGGAATTCGTCGTAGCTTTCGTTTGGTTAGAATTTTCACTGCTCTGCGACTAAGGTTTTCTGAGTCCAGCACCTCCTTCACCTTGCCATAGGAGCCCTCGCCCAGCACATCGCCCATTACATACTTGCCCACCATTTTGATATTCTTCTTTTTCGGCTGATAGATGATCTCAGTGCTGTCCACCCGATTGAAGAACAGCTGCCCTACGTCCAGATCCAAGTTGTCAATTTCTTCGTTATCCAACCAAGTGACTTGATTTTGTGCGTCATTCCACATCGGCCTCTGGCCAGCTGCACCACCATTAACTGCATCTAGCTCATCTTCACTGGCGTCACGGTGAAAGTTCTCGTTCAACAGCAAGACATTGACATCATCGTCATCACCTGTTCGCAATGGCGTACAATAAGTTTTGGAAGCCCCTGCGACGGCTGTGTGATTTGTCGTCGACGCTGGAGGATTTACTTGCGATTTAACGTCCATTGCATTGATAGTTGTGACTGTCATTGGAGATTTTCGCACTGCGAATTAGTTGCACACGAAATTCGTTGAACTTTTCGAGGGAAATCTATGGAAAAACTTTTCCTTTTCCACCTTTTAGTTGCTTTCAAGTCTTCTTCTGTGCAGCCAAAATTGTTTACGTTCCCCCGGACGGGATTTTCTGTACACGATTTTCAAATTTTATTTCATAATCTCGACGGGGAGCACTTTTTTTTTACGATTGTGTCTTATGATTCCCAAATGTAAATCATTTCGTTCGATGGGTTTATTTATTATGCAAATATTTGCTCAAGCAAGTCGATGAAGGTTGTGGTGGTGCGGCCGAGGAACTCGAGCGGTTCAGCAAATATAATTTTTCCTTTTATTAACTTTGAGAGAAATTGTTTATTGTATCAGTTTTCTTTTGTTGGTGTACTTCGATGATCTTTTCTTGCGTTTTTCATGCAATTTTTTCTAATTTGAAATGTTTTAGTAGGGGTTATCCCGACGAATGGAAAAATGAGCGAATAGTATAGAAAGGGAAATGTCAAAAGTTGAAATTAGAAAGAGAAGTTGTTTTGTTTTCTTAAAAATCAAGTGAAATGAGAGAGAACAAAACAAAGTTTCTGATTGGCATAAAGTCGAAAGAGATGATGGATAATGATTGAAGAGAACCTATATTTGGCTGTTACATGAAGTTGGCTATGATTCATTTTCCCGGAAGTTAATATCTAGTGAAGGGAACCGTTTCATTTAAAAATATGTACTTAGGTACATAGGTAAGACCATGGATTCTCATGGCTTACATAGGATCTCGCACTATTGTTGTACCTAACCTTTGTAAAATAATGACCTTTATGGATCATGTGGGTAAAATAATAAATGCCTAATTAAAGTGTTCGTTTAATTATCTGCGCACAGTAAAAAAAGGTGAAATTTCTATTTTGTTTGAATTAATGTGTATTGGTATTGCTCATATAATTCTTATCAGTCAAAATTAAATTTTTTCATTACATGTTGTTAGTAGTGAAAAGCCCAGTATCCTGCTAGGCAAACAAATGTTTTGCGTTTAGTATTTATCTTTTTCTCTTTTTCATAATTTACGGATTTAATTTAATTGGCGCATGCTTGGCGTAGTGGTTCTTCTCACGGGCCATTTCACGCAATTGATTTTGTTTTCTAGCTTTTTAATGCCCAAAACTAGTTTAAAATTTTAATAAAATGTAGTATGAACTCTCAGACACTCTCAGTGAAGGGCAAGACACTTGACCAACATCACTGACAAAATAGAAATACAAATATCTAGAGAACCGCAATCTACTCAACAGAAGTGCAGATCTTATAACGGTTATACACAAGCATCTCGGGGTGCTTTTGAAGCAGTATTAAAAAACATTGGAATTGTGTATTTTAAGCGAAAACAAACGTCCTCACAACCAATTGCAATTTCTGTGCCGCTGGCACTTTAGAGGACGTTTCTCCATCAGAGACCTCTGCTAGACGTCTAGCGGCCATTGGAAGGTGACTACTACGAACAACGAAAACGTAAAACGCTAGGAAGCTGTCTATTTGATTTCATAAAACTGCATTGTTTTGCGAACCGTTTTATAAATAGTAATAAAATTTATCTAAACGCATTATTTACAGAATTTATTTACTATTTTTGACAAAGCTATTCCATTTAAGAACTCACTTAGAAAACTATGTTCACTTTTTTCTTACTTCTACGAAAACGAATTATTTCCCTTTCCAGATATTGTTACATTCAGGCTGGAATTCGTAAAGATAAAACACTATTCCGTTAAACTTTTCTAACAAAATTCACTTTTAATACACTTTTATCGACTATTCTAATACTTAACTTCTTAACTACCAGAACAATATAACTTCAACAATAATTCTTCAACGATTCAAGCCAATCATTTAATTTACTATATTACTTTTCACTTATTTATCTTCACAAACTCTTACTATCTCGAACTTTAACCAATCACTGTTATAAATCAACTGTCTCGCCCTCTTCTAAAAGTTGTCCTTTTATACCTGCTCCGCCATCTGACGAGAACTTTCTAGCTAATTCTAATTGGTTCTAGAATAAGCTTCAGTGGTGACAGATGCCAGTCTCCAATTGGAAGTGACACTTGAGTATGTGGAACTTGTTTTGTGACTAACGGCTTGTTTCACCATTTAGGTTACACGATACCTTCCACGCCACAATATCTTAAACAGAAGGTAATTTTGGTGTGAATAAAGAAAACAGAAAATCGCTTTCATGGCAACGTCAAATGACAAATAAGGCGGACTTTTTGCATTTACTTTCACGAATATTTATCAGAAATATTTGCTGTACACCAAACAAGTTTTAAATCTAAAAATATTAAGATCCAGAGAGACTTTCCACTTGTAATCTTTTAGATAGATGACTATTATCCATTTCACCATGTGAATTATATGAGAGGCAAAGATTATAATGCTCTGGTAAATATATTTTTCTAGCAAAATTAAAAAAAAAATCATAAAGAAAAAGATTTAAAAAAGATTATAGTTTATTGTAAGAAAGATAATTGGCAACATAACAAACATAAATATAATTATTAAATTACTTTACATTTTTGAGCGTTTTCAAAAGCTAAAATAATAAATATCGGTTAATCCTCATTTTAAGACTAGTATAAAATTCAAGCGAACAAGACAAGAGACAAAATTGTGTATTTACAAATAAAATTTCCATCCCTTGCACTACTCAATTTTGGATAAGAAATATAGAGCTTTTTTTTACATTATTTCGGTTCGTTAAATTTAAAAACATCCCAAGATTAATAATTAAATTATACCAGCTTATGTTTCAAGTGTTCTCCTGACATCCTTTAACTAATTGTACAATATCCGACAAATTTTTCATCGACTTAAACTATAATAAAACCTTTAATGCTAAAAGAAGAAATAAACAAAAAAAAATTAAAAAAATAGCTAAATACTAGAAAATCTCTTGCAAGCTATCTCCTACGTAGGTATCTATTTTATGTTGTACAGTTATTTGTGAAGTGTATTACTTTTTACAATTGTTTGTGATTTTTTTTAATCAAACAGAACTTATTGAGACAAACTACTATCGACTTTAAGTTAAATTACTTATTTTTGTGGTTTTTATTTAACAAAAACAAAACCACATACATTTATTAATACAAAGGTGTATCAAGTAATAATAAAAAAAAAAGAATACCAATTTACAATATAATAAAATAAAGTCTTAAGGGGTTGAATGTTTATTTCATTTGTGACATCGCCCGGTTAGTTGACCTTCTCTTTGTGACCTTCTATCGCTTTTACGGGCTCTGCACAGTTTGATGGCTCCTGGGATTTGCTCCTTGCCTTCTTGTAGCTTCGAATGTAGAAATTCATAAACAGACAGAAGAAAATCGTCGAATTCAAGAACAACAGAGCCGAAATGAACTTGGAAAATTGACATTGCGTTGAGAAGAGGGCGCGAATTGTGTGCACTATGCAAAGAATGAATTGAGCCTGTAAAGAGAATAAAGAATTCAGTTTTTGGTTACAAAAAATAAATCGGGCTATTTAGGACGAAAAAATAAAGTAGCTTATAGGAGTAAATATAATTTTCAGATAACGTCTACCCTTAGGATATGCACATCTTAGGACAATCGGCAGTGAATAGTCTGAAAAGAGTTTCAGAATCTAGGCCCATTACCGGAATTTTTGTAAATACTGGAATCATCGCATAAACAAAACTTTCTTACCTTTCCTTTCTTCGCTATACGAAAAAGAAAATAACGTTTATGACTAAGTCGCACGAAACATTCTTTTTTACAGTAAGTTACTTTCCTTATAAGTTTATTATTTGTAGACCGCTTTATTTCTTAAACTAGAGCTGTGATCTTCAAATATTTAGGTAAAAGTTTTCTTACGACAACAACTGAGTATTGTAAATTAATAACAACTTCCTAAGACTACCATCAGGCCAAAATATAACACCTAAGAACCTCTAATTAACCTACATTACAGACGTTAAATCCATCACTTAAAACATTTGTTTATTAACTTAGAACACTATTACCAAAACTCTGTTCAATATTTATGATATTCATGAAATTATGATGTAACCCCACAAAACCCACACGCTAATTCTATGTCAAGTTGAATAGCATTCGCATCGTACACGCCCGAAAGTTCCCATGGACTTCTCTCAAAATGCTAATTACCAAAGACGATATCTACCTACTACACCTTACTACACCGCGCGTAAGTATACGCTAGTAAATTACTGACTTGAGCGTTATAATTGAGTTAACTGGAAAACTTATTTCGCACAAGCCGTAGGTACTGCAACTTATCGTTGAAAGCTGTTTTTAGGTTAAAAAAATTCTTGAAAGTAAACTTAGCATTTTCAAATCCACAAATAAGAAAGTTCATTTAACGTTTTAATCGAAGTTCACGTGAAAGGTTATAAATTATAGTTTTAGTTTTACAATACAATATAGACTGTAAATAGATCATTCTCACACAAATTAGTTTTATAAATAAAACCAAAACAATCAAATTACTTTAGAATTAGATGTGTTTAAGATTGTTCTGCGGGTGAGCTAGACAAGACAAATGACAAATTTTAAAATAAAAACCTTTTAGCGTTGATTTTTGTTTACAATTATATAAAAATTAATTAAATATTGTACCTAAATAGATATAAAAATGAGTTGAACTACTTTTAAGATCTCGTTCAATTTAGCTCTAAGAAATAAAAAATCGCTAAAAAAGGGGGCGGCGAAAGAAAACTATGCCTTTTTCTGACGCTACTGCGCAAACTTATAATTTCCTCCCAATGCCTAACAAGTGTTGACAGGCTTTTCACTAGGATGTTGTGATGGGGAACCTTGTTATATTTTCAACATAATTACTTATTTTGAAATCGAAGTTTTTTTTAAACTTTTTTAGGGACTATTTATTGACAGGAGCGCGAATTGCGAACAAATGAATTTATTTGTAATTATGAATTGAAAACTAATTTTTATTCTACCACAAAAGCATTAAATTAAATTATTCTAACATCTAATCTAAAAAAAAAAACGGACTCTCAATTGATTTAAGTAGCTCAATTTACAATTACAGCAATTGTAAAGGACCTGCCACATGAGCGCGAACTGCGATACCTAGGCGAACTGCGAACAAATCAATTTATCTGTATTTATGATTTGAAAATTGCTATTTGTTTTACCACAAAAGCATTATATTCAATTAATATAACACTTAATCTAAAAAAAAACCGAGACTTGATTGATTAAAATAACGAAATTTACAATTACAGCAATTCTCCCGCTAATTGAAAATTCTTGCCGCGAACTGTCACACTTTATTCACAATCCACATAAAGCAGTCGCGATCCACAAACCTGCGAATGAAAAATTCGCTCGAACTTAACCTTCAACAATACATATGATTCGCGGGTACCTGCGACTAAAAAAAGTTTTCATGTAAATGAAGTGTCAGAATCTACGAATATTCGCCAGTTCGTGGTTCGCAACTCGTTCTCATGTGAATGGTCCTTAAGTTCTTTCCACGAACTGTCACCCTTTATTCACAATCCACATAAAAAAGTTGCGATCCACAAAACCACGAATGAAAAAATTGCATCGTTGAACAATGAAACTGATTGGCGGATATCCGCGACTTATAAAAGTTTTCATTTGAATAAAGTGTCAAAAACTACGAATATTCGCTTGTTCGCAGTTCTCAATTGGCTCTTTGAATATAGTCCTTAAATGTGCCAACTAATAAAAAGGAACAAAGGAACAACAACATGTATCAATTTTCTCGAAAAAGTACCAAATTGTCGCACAACGATCACGATGTTGTCATTTGTTCTGATCCGACATCCTTCTCTACCTAATTAGTTTGCGTACGGGAAAGTTCACCTGGAATTACCAGGAACAAGGCTACATTAGAACAGAAAAAATATTTGAAGTTGTCAGTTCTCGATATCACTCACACCTTTATAGAAAGCGCCTATAAGTGAACCCTTTCCGCAACCGACATTGCGGAAAAAAGCCGCACAAAATCAAGGCGCAGGTCTCTTTTTCCGCCTCTTGCCACAGCTAACTTGCAACACACAACTTTTTATGTGAAGCTTAACCTTAAAACCACCGACGATATTTCCGCTCATTTGGAGATTTTGCCTTTCATGCACATGCACAATGCACATCATACCATATACAAGAATGTATCAACGTCTTTTAATTTCATCATGCTGAAGATAAACTTATCTGTCTCCTCCATTGTCACCGGATAAATTGCACAATACCTATGTACATCCATTTTCGTCATGCAAACCCACTTGCACCGATAATCTTAAATATTCACAAGAATAAAAACTAACCACAGAACAAAATCAAACTGTTCAATTGATTGAAGTTTAATTTTCGACATCCTTTCTAATAAAAATCGACGCAAGTTTTTTTCACTCTTACACACTTGCGATTTCCAGTTCCACTTCGACTTCCACTAAATCAACTACCCTAGTTGAGCAATTCCTTGCAAAAACCCCCGTCGACAACAACGACGGCAACACTACCACACACCCATCCGAATCCGAATCCGAAGCCAATGGCCTAACGTTTGCACGTCTGCGGACCGGTGCATTTGTTCATTACTTGTGAACTTTAAAAGTCTTAACCCACTGCCACACTACGTATGGTGTGTGGGCTTGGCCAGCCGATTTATGTGTTGAAAACTTGAAAGGGCAAGTGGCCGCAAAAGGATTACCTTATGAGTGTGAGTGTTGGTATGTCGTCGACGACGTCGAACGCGTTTTCAAGCCTTTCAAATTGTGTGGACGTTCTTTTTTGTCTGACTTTTGCTGCAATTGAATTATTTTGCTCGTTGCGAGTCATGTTGCAAGTGCATTGCACTACATTTAAACAGACATACCTAAGAAAATGGCTATAGAAAGATGTGGCTGTGTAGATTTTCCATCATGCTTTAGGTTTTCCTTGCTTTTTCGGATGTGCTTGTATCGGGCTTGATCGCGCTTTGAACCGGATTGTTATGTAATAACTTGTGTTGGATGCAAGTTTGCATGACGGCAATGCAGTGTATATCGGACCTGTCTTGTGTGTGCCTCATCGCTCGGACGACCAATGAATTATTTGTAGGTCACAGATGCATAGGAAGGTATGGTAGGTAAGAGGGAGCGGGTTTGTTTATTTTCATATTGTATGGGCAATTAATTTCCGACACATACAGCTTCGGCAGATTGTCATTCAGATATAAGGAGTCAATCAAAAGCTGGGCAAGCGTTTTATTGCCTCCACATTCTTGAGATCAGCTATCATGACACGAAGATAAATTTTAAATAATATATGCTTTACATGGGCGTACCGAGCATTGATAGAATCCCTCACACCGACAATGAAAAGGAACTTTTTAAAGTCATAAATTGTAATTGCCCGTAAAAGCACAATAAAACAGCAGTATGAACTCGAATGACATCCACTTATTACTATGATTACCTACCAATACGGGTGCAGAGACTGTTAATATAAAGCTACTAAGTATCTTAATGAATTAAGTATGTGAGGAGACGTCACTGTCGAACAATTTTATTGGGCTAAAGGTGGTTTAGCATCGTTAAACGTTTGGTAAACATTTTTAAGGTGCTTTAAATATACCATGAGGAAGCTGTAAGTGAGTTATAAAGAAGGGAGTTCAAAGTTGATAAGGGCTGAAGATGCGATATTGCTTGAAGATCGGAGGTTTTTGCTCTATGTTCTTTTGAAAGAAATCAATATTAAAGTGGAGCTGAACCATAATCAAACGTAGTTAAAGGCTATAGACCATTCAAACTTTCTGTTGTGTTATTATAAAGTTTAGGCTACAGGTCGTCCTTAAATATATACATTGAAAAAAATTGTGGGATGAATATGACCGTGAAGATGATATGTATTTTCGAGAAGAGACAACATTGGTTAACCCAAAATTATGTCCAGTTAAAGCTGATATTGGTCAAAGTATCAGTACACGTGGTGATGGAATTCAGGTCGAAAAAGTGCTGGGGAACACATGTCTACAAAAAATTGAAAGATGCCACAACTGAGTGTGGTTAAAAGTTGCGCTACACCGATTGAAAATTTTCTGTCAAAGGACACGCAAAAGGAATTTATTTAAAAACAATTGTAAGTGCACCCTATAGGTAGATGGGGTTATTTGATTGGTTTATTGGGGTCAAATCTATTAAACTTGGATGTTGGGAGCTTTGAGAAAATGTCCAAAATACTTGTAATATCATAGAAATCTAGTCGGTAGTTTCCACGTCAACCCCGAACATTTATAAAAAAATGTTCCAAAGTTCTACTACCAAATTTATAGAAATTGTGCGAAAGTAGGAAAGTATAACACCTTCGACAGTTCACTGAAAAATTAAAATTTAAATACTTCGCAAACAATTTATTAGGCTACATTCGTAGAATCGGTAAGAAAATTGGGTCCATTTCGAGGGTAAATGTTGGCTTCATAGCAATCGCAATGAGCACATATCTACCTATTTGTGTCTGGGGTCTGCAGCGTTGCCATAAGTGCAGATTTTTCCTCATTTTGCAGATTTTAACGTAGCTGCTTTAACTTTAACAACCAGAAATCTCTAGAAATCTGCCCTTCAGAATTTGTTTAAATTCGCAATAATAGAATTTTGTTCTTTTTAAAAAAAATAATTTCAACATTTTTTGAACACTTGTTTTTGCTGTATGCTATCATTTTCGTATTCAGCTCTTTTTGTTGTTATTGTTTCTTAAATATAAAAAAGTGTGAAGTAAGATTTTTCAATATTTTTTTTCACAATTGCAGACATAAAGCTTGGAATTTAGATGCGACTTTTCCGTATTTACGAGTTTTTATAAGGGCCCTAATTTTTTTTTAACCGAACAGAACTCGGTTAGTTTGTAATCAGTGTTAAATGATACGTTTCCACCGGACACTAATTGCGAGACTTAGCGCAAGAGATTACAAATAATTCCTGAGGTAAATAATAATAATAGGTAATAGTTGGCGCAACAGGCCTGTAGGGACCCTGGGCCTAACTTCTCGCAACCATTCTTTTTTTGTGTGAGTTTTTAATTTTTGGAATTAATGGAAGGGATGGATCTACAATTTTATGCCGATTCTGAGTTGGAATTTGGGTTTTTGCGGGATTCGAACCTGGGACCCCTTGCTTAGTAGTTAAACTCACTAACCAATAAGCCATTGCGCCTACAAATACTGATGAGGTGTTTCCACCAAAAAAAAAAAAAAACAAGATTAATTTGACGTTTCGCCAGATGTTGTCAACTACTGTCAAATCGAACAAACTAAAATTGTGATAATAGGAAAAAAAATAAAAATATTAAATTGAAAAAACATGAGTACCGGGAATCTTTAAATATTATTACCTAGCTTATAATTTGATTTTACAAAATAAAATTAAAGGCTTGATTGTTGCATTTCTAGGAGAAGTCGCTATATTACAGAAATAAATTCGGATATTGTTTTAAATGAATGACATAGTGTCAAATACAGCTTTGTTTGCTTGGTATTTTTGACATCCTGAGCTCTGCCGGACTCTTCATGTAAATTTGTTCAGTTTAGGAGATTAATTCTTAATCTCATTTTTATGAAATTAACTTTTGTATGTAAATCCCGAGATTTACGGACATTTTTCTAAATCTCCCTGATAATATCCGGTGGAAACATACGCGTAGCATTACTTGGTATTCATTCTCATTCAACAAAACCTGTCAGTAAGTACAGAACTAATTGTTAGAACGTCACTTTTATGCAGATACCGCTCGTTTATCTTTACACTACCGTATCACAGACCATATTACCTACCTGTTTCTCAAGTTTCCTCACAACAATCCCACTTACACGGTGTCGCGTTAGTATAATAGCTTTATTAGTCGCAAACGTATACATCGCACAATAACTTGCTTCCACCCATGCAAGTCCAATTAATGTCAGTGAGATTAATGTCTTCGTGAGTTTCAGCAAAAAAAAACAATGAATTGACGGGTGTAACCATTTACAATCTAAATCATGTTTCATTATGGCATTTATGTCAGATGTGTACACAACACGCATAGTATGTTTGTTTGCTGATCGCCATCATTTTTGCCGATGGTCAATGGAAATTGTTATATCCGGCGAGTCACTGAATTCCCGCCAAAACCAACACTTGAAAAGACAAGTGCCTATGTTTACTACCAACCCACTTAAAGACGCCAGCACCAGCCAGCACTCTGCGAACTAAAATGAAATCGAAAGTTCACGTCGAACGTTTACCTTTCTCGCTAAGCTTTGTGTCCTCTTTTTACATGACAGAGTAGTGTCCACAGATTTGTTTGCAGAAGGCGCATTCGCTTGAGTGTAGCCGTGTTGTAGACCCCTGCTTGCTACTACGCTTCAGGTGCGTAAAAGTAAACGAAAAGTGGGTCAAGCCGTGTTCACTATAGTTATTACCTGGTTATTACGATTGCCAGCAGGTTTATTGGCATTTGGGTGATTAGACGGGTATTTATTGCGAATTTATGTTTGGACTTCATTTTATTGATTTCCTTTCGATGTACGAGTATTTTTTCCTGTGTCCGATTTTGTTGTTATTTTTCTTTCTTTAAAATAGGGTGCACACAAACAATTAGCGTAGGTACCATATAATAGTGCCCATGAGTTTGAGGTTATCCATATAAAAGTTCATCGATCTTTGTTAAGTTTGCGTGTCATATAGGCTGACAAGTCACTTAACTTTGATCGGTGACAGATATATCCAAAAATGCATGGCTAACAAACTGTTTAGGAGGAAGTGAAAAAAGTTCGGATGGTAATTATCGTCTTAGTGTTTATTGTGGTGCGTTACAAATAATTTTATTTAACACAGATATTTCCGGCTATAAACTGGTTAGCGACATTTTTGTGTGTTTTCAAATATTTTGCATTTAACTGAAGTTTACGTAGTTTGACATTGACAGCATTTGATGGGCATATTTGCCCACTACGCCACATAACAGTTGTTTGCCAAATTTAATACGCAGAAAATTGTTTGCTCTATGTTTGGATGAGGTTACCAACGTGATTAAGCTCATGTGATTTATAAATCACGAAAGGCGTCTCAACCGAACTTTACTTGTTTTAATTTGACATCCAGGAGAAAGAGTTCATCCCCTTCGGACAAGGTAGTTTTTTTTTGTGTTGTTTTTGTTTTGTTCCCATATCTGCCACAAATAAAACAATTTATGATTTTGTATAACTACTTAATAAATATAAAAAACTCACCGAGACACGAAGAATATTGGATTTTAAGTAATTTTTTTTGAACATTTGTATGTATGTAACAGGTATGTTCGATTTTATGTTGTGTGTATTTGCGATGACAGATACGTAATTAAAAATTAAACACTTATAAATCATGTAATTAGTAACCACGAAAATGTATGGTAAACCATGTAATTTATGAGATGATTTAGGTAAATCAAGTGGATTTAGCTAAATCACGTTGGTGGGAACATGGTATTAGGGCCGATACGGTTAGGGGCACAATTGGCCTGATCTGCAGTCAGTTGCATCTTGCATGTGCAGTAACCAGAGTCTACAAACAAATTGTGACCAAATTTTCAGGCTTGGACAAATTCCGAAAAAGACTAGAACCGCTTGTGATGTAAAAATTCAAACAGACCTGACCTGTCGTGGCTACTAGCATGCTGCTCTGTGGCAATCGCTATGCTTTTTTGAAATCAGCTAACAGATTGAGTGAGTAGCTTTTATGTGATGCCCAAACAAATCCACACAAAGAGATTAAGTTCTTTAATATGGTAATGGAAAAACACATACACGTTGACTCCCCATTTATATAGAACAGAACCCCTTCCTTATTTTAATTGATGAAACTATTCTCACTTTTCTCTCTTGGGATTACAGGATCATTTTTCTGTTTCGGCCAAATTTATATCCCAATAGAGCTGTAGAGATAGCTCTTTAAGAAATTCAGCTCTGTTCGATTTGTGCTACTCCAGTCTTTTTAGTAGCTATGTAGGTTTTGAACTCATTTAACTCTTCATCTGGTAAATTCAGTAGTGGAACTGCACTTCTGGTGAACAGTTAATTATTTTCAAATTTGGGCTAAACAGCTTTTGGTATAGTTCTTAAAACATATTCCTTTCCACTGCTAATTAAATATTAAAAAAAAATTTTGTCGATCTATTGACCAACATAGATCCGGTTAAAACTACAGATTATTCAGCACCGGATCTATTAAGTTGTTTCCAAATCCATTATGCACTCATTATCACGCATTTGACTTCTGACGAATCGTCAGTATCGTATAAAAAAGTGTCAACTACAATTGCAAATTAAATTGCGTCCAATAAACTGGCTCAAACTAATTATTCGCCATCAATAAACGCAATAGCTTGTATCTA
This sequence comes from Cheilosia vernalis, assembly GCA_949126925.1. Taxonomy (NCBI): domain Eukaryota; kingdom Metazoa; phylum Arthropoda; class Insecta; order Diptera; family Syrphidae; genus Cheilosia; species Cheilosia vernalis. Next base: position 120,044,995 of record OX421358.1, read on the forward strand.
ACTAAAGATAAATATCCGATTTGTCTTTGTCAAAGAATTTCCCAACTTGCACAAAACAGAAAAACATCAACCAAATCCGATTGGTTGGTATTTTGTGTAGCGCGCATGTGCAGAGACTGTGTTTTTGTATTTTTCGCGCCAAATCATGACCTAGTTGTAGAATTCTTCGTGGCTACAAAGATCTTACCACTGTCTAGAGGCGAGTGGTGTGCACCGCAGCAGCATGCACTGTCGGGGGTCGGTGCAACAAAACTGGAAATCCAAAATTTCATAACAAATTTTTGCGCAAAAATAAAATGCTGATAGAATAGGTGGAATAACAACTTAAGTGAGTTTTTTTTTTTCTTTTTTGTCGCTACCCGGCTTTGGCGAATGCACTGAGCATTCGCCATAAGATCAACGGAAACCGGGTGGAAATAAGTTAAATCCACTTTGATTATGTGGAAATTTGCAATAAATAAGAAATTAGTTAGTTACGTCTAATGCAATATGAATTTACGACTGTCTATTAGGAATTGGGAGATGGAAATGGATATAATGCTGCGCTTGTTCAGGTGATTCCTATGAAATCCCACGATGATCGATTAAGCAAATATTCGTTTGGGGTCAACTAACTATTAGTAGTCGATGAACTTAATTTTGCCGACGTACATTGAGCTGGGTAATTGCACATCGAATTCGGTTGAAAGCGGCTTGGATTGGTGTAAAAGATGCGCATCTTCCTCGACTTGCATAAGAATGTTTTTCGCGATTTTCAAAAAACATTCACAGCACGAATTTCTATAAAACCTGCTCCCCATTTCCTCAAATTCGAGTGTCACAACAGCCATCCTGTTCGTTATGTCATCAATGGTGGAACTTGAAAAAAAAAACCTTGCAAAATCATGTTTTTAAGTTCTTCGCGGTTTGAAACAATTGATATTTTTCTGTTTCTACATTTCTAAATATATAGAGAATATTTTGGAAGATAAGGAATGGTCTGTCCCATCAAGTGACTTATACCTATATATTTTGGCCTCGATTATGGTTGATAAAAAACTAATCAGCATATTCCGATCGCAAGTTGTGAAGTTTATTACTCCCCGAAGTAAGATAGTATCATGCCACCTGCAATATTCCAGTAAGTGCATACATGGAAAGCATCCAAACGTGTTTTCAAATATTAAAATAATATTATACAACATGAAAAGGTGAGGAAACAAAAAAAATATCTTTTAAGAATTTGCATTTTTTAAAACCAGTTCTTTTATCTTCGATATTACGCACGCGAAAAGCACTTATGAGGTGGAAGTTCCATTAATTTAAATAGAGTATGATCATTCTATGAATACAGTAACTTTTTAATTAACAAACAAATTTAGTTTCCAAAAGACATAATTTCGCGGTACTAATAACCATTTTTAGTGTCCAGGCTAAATTTTTCGAGCTCACAATGTCGAAAATTTCCATACAAAATTGCATATTGTGACCTAGGAAATATTTAGTGTGAAAGTTAAAATCGATTATTAGTAAGGCCCAATATGTCTGAAAAGGTAAGTAGGTCGCTACAAAATGTTGGATAGTTTTTTAGCGTGAAATTGGGGACGTTCCATCTTCCTAGCTGTCTGACTAGATGTGTTTCAGTTTTTATTGGCCCAGAGTGGTCACGTGTATAGTCTTTGCAGTTGACTTTTATGGAGGGGAAGCCGACAAATCTAGTCAAGAAAATCATGCCTGCATATGCATACTCAGTTGACATTTCGAAGAGTCAAATTTAAAATAAACAGAGTGGCCGCTGCAAAATTTTGTAGAGTCGAAAAAAGGGCCGTTGTCACTCAAAAGCTGTCATTTCTAAGTCTACTCTGGCAATTTAGAATTTTCGCTCGATATTTAACAACCATTAGTTCATATAAGATAATAATAGTGTTACAATTTAAATGTACTTGTTTGATAATAATTTTTTTTTTTTAAATTTATGAAGGGCCTTTTCCAAACATAAAATTGCAAAATCAAACAAAGATAACGCTGACCGCGAGAATGCAAAAACAATTCAAGTTGCTTAGTCAACGCGTTCGGATGCATAGTCCCGACAAATCTAGTTGACGTTTTACATAAACTAGGTATCCGAACGTCCCCAGTGTCTCTTTCAATATGTCAACTTGTGTGTGGAGGAAATACATTGCTAATTTTTTGTGATGAAACAAGCAAGTGCGCTCTTTAGAAAATTTTGTTTAAGGGATACAAAAATTAAGATATGCAGGCTGTTCAAAACCGATAAAGTAGAGATTATATGAAAAAATTTATGGTATCAACTCTGCCGACAGATATTTTTCAAAATTATATTTTACTATCATTAGTTTTATCCTTAGTTCTGAATAAGGAGCCAATAAAAAAAATTATAAAGAAGAAACATTTTGTAGATATACCTAGAAGAATTATTTTAGTAAAACAACCACACAAAATATTCCAGGGCTCAATTCAAGTGAATATACCCATACAGTCCACTAGTTATCGAAACACGGGCCATTTCTTGTTGGCACGGACCAAAGGGCCAAAATAAAAAAAAAAAAAAAAAAAACATAAGGACCAAATGGCCCGATTGGGCACATTATGGCAACGCTAGTTACAATAGAAATTGACTTTATAATCCCATCCCCAACAAAATTTTCGCTTTGTTAAGGAAATACTTTTTGCAGCACAATATACCTTTTGTGAGTTGTCGTAAAAAAAATACACGATGACAATAAGATGACCAAAACATTGTTATTAGCAGACTCAGTAGCAAAAAGTTTTACGATTTGTGAATCGAATCAAAAATACTAACACTATAAAGTTCAATCGTTGCATTTAATTCTTGAATATTGTCTTGATATCTATGTAGGTATATGCAAAAATGTTCGTTTCGGTTACGAGCGTCTAAAACCGCTCGGCAGATCGACACCAAACTTGGATAGTATCATATTAGTGTAGTCTGCAGTAATTAATTCCGAACTTGGCTGTAGTTGTGGTACTTCGATTACTTAATGTATTATGGCACGACTTAAAAAAAAACAATTTAACTTTTTAAATAATAATAACTTTGTAATACGGTGATAAGTAGCACTAGGTTTCCAAGGCTAAGGATCCACACAGCAACCTGGCGCTCTCCAGACGGTCGAACCGCCAACCAAATCGACCATGTGCTAATCGATGCGAGGCACGCATCCAACATCCTCGGCGTGCACACATTCCGAGGGGCAAACGTCGACTCTGACCATTTCCTTGTTGCAGCTAGATTCAGAGCTCGACTGTCCAACGAGAAGAAGCTGCGGGCCGCCCAGAAGAAGAAATTTGACGTTGGACGCCTTAGCACACCTGGAGTAGCCAGAGCCTACAGAGAGCGCCTGAGCATGAAACTCTCCACTATGCACTCGCCTTCCACAGATGCCAACAATCAGTGGTGCCAGTCTCGCGACATCATCAAGGAGGTAGTGGTTTCCACTGTAGGGTACCAGCCACCCCAGAGAAAGAGCCCGTGGTATGATGATGAATGCGTGTACAGGAAAAAGGTGACAGAAGATGCACACAAGAAAATGCTGCAGCGCAAAACAAGGGCAGCTAGGGAAGAGTATCGAGCCAGGAGAAGGGAGGAGAAAAAGATCCTGCGTAGAAAGAAGAGAGCCTACGCAGTATCCCAGCTCAAGGAGATCGAAGAGTCTCGTGATCGCAACAACATCCGGAGGTTCTATAAGAAAGCCAAGCAACTGGCTGCTGGCTTCAAAACCGGAACACAGGCTCTTCGAGACAGCGAAGGAAACCTAGTCACCGAAGCGCAGGGAATAGTAGATGTATTTAAGCAGCATTTCCAGCAGTTGCTTAATGGGCATCATGTTGAGAGAGTGGTAGGGCAAGAAGATAACCCGCGTCCAGCCAATGAAGAACCTATTCCACCACCCAGTATAGAAGAGGTTGGCTTAGCTATAAAAAAGCTTAAGAACAACAAAGCCGCAGGCTCGGATGGCTTGCCAGCGGAGCTCTTTAAATACGGAGGTGATGTTTTGGTAGGGCGCATGCACCAAATCATCAACCAAGTATGGATGGAAGAAAACATGCCCGATGACTGGACTATCAGCTCCATATGCCCCATCTACAAAAAAGGCGATCCTATGTCTTGCAAGAACTATCGAGGCATATCCCTGCTAAATGTCGCGTATAAGATCCTATCCAACGTACTGTGTGAACGTCTTAAACCGTTCTGCAACACACTAATCGGCACGTACCAGTGTGGCTTCCGGCCCGGCAGATCGACTATAGACCAAATTTTCACACTGAGGCAAATCCTGGAAAAGACCAACGAATTTCAAGTCGAGACACACCATCTATTCATCGACTTCAAGGCCGCGTATGATAGTATACATCGTCAGGAGCTGTATATGGCGATGGCCGAATTCGGAATCCCGTCAAAATTGATTCAGTTGTGTCGCGTGACACTCGAAAACACGCGTTGCAACGTGCAATTTGGAAACAGCTCCTCCGAACTATTCCAAACATGCAACGGCAAGGGGACGCGCTATCATGCGACTTCTTCAATCTCGTACTGGAGCAGATAGTGCGTAGGGCAGGTGTCAACACGGAAGGCACTATCTTCAACAGATCCGTTCAGCTGCTGGGGTATGCGGACGACATTGACATCATCGGTCGGTCACAGCGCTCCGTGATAGAAGCTTTCACGGCGATTGAAGAACGGGCGAAATCTGTTGGTGTTGAAGTAAACGAGGACAAGACCAAGTACATGCTATCAACAAACAAACAAACATCTGTCCACCGCCTAGGACAAAACGTCACTATTGATAGCAACAATTTCGAGGTAGTTAAGGAGTTCATCTACCTCGGAGTAAACATGAACTCCACGAATGACATCCTAGTGGAGATCCGGCGGAGAATTACCCTAGGAAACCGCTGCTACTTCGGTTTGTTCAAAACTCCTAACTCGAGGGACGAAATGTATGCTTTACAAAACCCTTATACTGCCAGTTCTGCTCTACGGCGCCGAGTGCTGGACGATAAGCAGGAAGGGAGAGCTAATACTGGGTTCCTTCGAAAGAAAAATTCTTCGGCGGATTTTTGGTCCTGTGTGCGAGGAGGGCGAATGGAGGAGAAGATATAACCGCGAACTCTATGAGCTGTATCAAGATGTGGATGTAGTCCAAAAAGCCAAAATACGTCGACTACATTGGCTCGGCCACATCGAGCGAATGGACAATAATGCTCCAGCTAAGAGGATCTTCGAATCCCAGCCCCCAGGTTCGAGAAGACAAGGAAGACCGAACCTCAGTTTCAAAGACCAAGCCATCGCGGATGCCAGAGCGCTTGGTCTGGACAATTGGAAGCAGCGTGCCCGGGATCGTAGAGGATGGAAGGCTGCAGTGTCTCAGGCAGAGACTCTCCACGGGTCGGGAGCCCGTTAAGTAAGTAAGTAAGTAACTTTGCTGGGGAATTCCTCCTTTATACTCTGCACAACTTTATAGTAATGATTTAAATAAATTTCGTCCACGACCAAGTTGATAGGCAACTCTTAGGAATTGAATTGCAAAAAATTCAACGACATCAGATCAAAAACTAGAAAACTGTTCACGAGAAAATACACCAAAAATATTATAAAATGAGCAATGGAATATGTCCTAAAATTTGTAATAAAAATAGTCTCTCAACAAATTCAATAGAAGCTTCTCATATGCTTTATAATTATATCCTTAGCAAATCCATTCCAAAGCAATGTTGTCATCTCTATTGTGATAAAGTAATTTCGCCAATAATAATTGGCACCCTCTTCATAATTCGCATTCACAGGTTAATGCAAAAGTAATTAAACACAAAACTAACAAGTTGTGTTGGAGGTGAGCATACCCATTTGAATTATACTTTCAGCATTAAGTAGATTTATAGCTACCTACTGACTTGAGTCAAGGTAGAGAGTTCAAACAGTTGTTTTTTCACAGTATTTCTGTACAGAAATGTAGCTGTCCATCGTCATGGCACCACGCACCCTTAGGTGGAATATTGGAGATTAGCTAAATATTTTAATTCCAAAAACTTACGATTTGTAGTTCCGTCATGTATTTCTTCCACCACAGGAACTTGGCGTATTCTGGACCCATTGCAGACATCATGTAGTAGAAGTACATACACACATGGACAAAGTTGTTCAGAATATTGGGGAATGTCGCATTACCACCTTTAAAAAAAAAGGAAAAAAAAAAAAAAAAAAACAATTTTTTAGTATACTATCTACTTTCTGACCGATTTTACATTTATCAAGGTGTGAAGAGCAGGCAAGTTAGGTAACCAATTGCATACAACAAAACAATCACACTAAAGTTCTACTAACCCGCAATGAATTTAACCAAAACCCACGTTTCCAGGGGTGTCACCGAATGATGGTACACATGCAGCCATGTGATTTGTGACGACTTCTTTCTTAGCACAAAGAAAATTGTGTCCGCAAACTCAGTCAGTTTCGATAGATAGTAAATATAGCACAGGTTGAGCATCTACAACGACAAACAATAAACAAGTCAATATAAATCCACGAACACCGGTCCAAAATGTTGGAACTATTACAAAATCATCTGCAGCACGCAATTGTTGCTTCCACAATAAAACGAAAAGAAACTTCTATATACCCAGACCCCACATCTGACCCTCGAAGCTCGATACTCGTTGTAAAAGTGTTGTCATACAGCTGTGCGCGCATTCTGCTACCAACAGCAGGTAGTTTATTCAAGTGCACTGATGCGTTTCACGTATATTGTCGGTTTCCACTTACTTTAAGAAACCACCAAGGAAACAGTGCAAGTCTCAGTCGGAGTAGATATTGGATACTATGCGCTGCGGCATTGCCCAATGTGTTTATCGATGGAGTAATAAAATTATTGGTTTTGTTAAATGGCTTGTACAGCAAATCAATTATTTTAACGTTTACTTGTTTCAAGTTTGCTCTGGTATCCATGAACTAAATGTTTGTTCAGCCACGCACAAAGCGCTTTTATCTGAGAGAGCGATTCGTTTAATTTTTCCAACCGTTCCTTAGTATCTACTTTTGACAAGAAAAAGCCCTAAACGATGTTGGTTGTCTTACAGTTTTTACCTCCTTCACGTGTGCCCAGGGTCACAACATCGGCTTATTTGCAGATGACGGGTTTAATGGACTGCACCATGGTCATTTTGGCGGATTGGTGTGATTTTTTTTCTTTTTGTTACAAAGTGTTGTGCAATATTGTCGCAGAATGTTATATTTGTTTGTTAAACACGATCTCAATTAGTATCTTCAAATAGCACAACACACATGGATGGGTATTTGTTTTGTAGTTTTTGGCTTTTGGCTGCGTTGTACCAAAGACAAGGTGGCGGAGGCTAAGGTGTGCGTTTGGCATATGGTTGAATATGTAAAGTGTTAATAGATTATTTGTAAGATACAAATTATTTACACTAAGCAGAGGTTAAAGCTATGATTAACACGTTGTTGGGCATTCCGTTGAGTGGTGTCTGCCAAGATGTTGCTGATGTCACCGATTGTTTTTGTAAGCACATAGAAGTTGTTCTTTCAGTGCTGAACTGTGAGTGACACTTTAAAATTACTTTTTCTTTTTGTTGGGCAGCACTTAGAGGTTACAGCTTTATGCGACGCTAAAATAATACTCACTTATTGCAAATCAAAAGTGTTAATTCGGACTTCCCAATAGGATGTTATATTTTTCCATCACAACTATTCTTTGGGTAAATCTGTTGACTCACGCAGCACCTTTTACATATAAAATAACGTTAACAAAATTCCCATTGGGCCAGCTCCGTTTCTCGGCCAGGAAGTTGATTTAAATTGCTCTATCGTTGGCTGAGGCAGACCTCCCTTCAACACCACCCAGAGATTCTCGAAAAAAGCTTTCAGTTTCGCACCTAAATTGTAGGGTTCAGGAAATATGTCTCCAGGAAGCAAGTTACAAAGTTTGCTTGTGATGTTCTCGTTGGTTACAAGTGTGAAGCTATTTAATAGTATTTCAGAGAAAAGTTTTGTTGAAATCCTTGGAGGAGGAAGGTAAGCGACTTATGCATCAGACGCTGTAGATTTCATGTTTGTGTAGGTTCCGTTACTGGTCGCAAAGCTCGACTACCATAAGCAAGGTCTACCATAAGTTCTGTCAAAACTTCCTATGGAAGAGGCAATACGTCTTCTGTACATTATAAGTAACATTTTCCTAACAAACTTTGACCAGATCTGCATTGAGCTTACTATTTTCTCCTCATTCGCAGGCATCCCGTTCCGAAATAATAATATAAAAGTGCGTTGATCAGCATAGCTTTAAACATAACTATTTTTTGACTCATGGAGGTCATTGCTTCGTTCGGCCTTAGTGTGCACCTAAACTATCTTTATGATCCGCTCAACGTCACTGAAAAAACCGTAAAATTCTTTCATAAATTTGGTCTCCCACACTTCTTCAATACAATTATTGTATAACCCTAAAAGTGCCTGCCGAAACGTCCCATCAAGAGGTTTTCACAGCAGAAGATCCGGATTATGAGGGTGTTTTAGGTGAGCATTGGTTGTATGAGCGAGGGCTTTACGAAAACATATTAAAAAAGGAACAGCTCTTGTTAAAGAGACCAGAATGGAGTCCTTGGTTTGACGAAGATTACCGGTCTTCTAAGCAATCAGTTCCGGCTTCCGCAGCACATTTAACGCGTATCTTAGTTTTACATGCTTCGAATATAATTCCTCGGGGTTTTTTAGTAACTACAGGCAAGCTCTCGTTAGCACTTCGACTATTCAGCTAATTGCTTTCTTGGCGAAAAAAGAGTCTCAACATTTTATTGTTATAACTTATAATCCATGGCACGTTGGTGACTTCATGTTGGGAATTTTCGGCCTCATCGTTTTTTGAAGTGTCTCCGCTTTTAGGTGTATTTACATTGGTTTTTCATTTTTTTCTAAAAATTCTCCAACTCCTATTAAGTCACACAAAGTATTCGATTCACGAAAATTTCTATAAAATATATGACTTGCAATTAAATGCATTTTTTTACCTTGTGAGTCGTGCTCAAAATAGTACTTCTAGAATAAAGTCAATCTTTTCGACGCTGGTTTTAATAAGACACTCGCTATAGATATTATACCGGCTATGACGCATTTCCACCATTACTCACAGAACTTGTAAACAAACTGGAAAATTCTTCATGCAGAAAGCAATCATTTTTAGTTCGTTATTTAGTTCGTTCCATGATTGGATTCAAGGTTATGTGGTTAAGCTTGTGTCTTTAGGTACAATGTATTTATTGTGTTTCGTTGTCGCCAAAAAAAAAAGGAACGCAGGCATTTTCAAAACTAATCTGAGAGCACATTGCTATTGCTCATTTCGATTTGCGTTGTCTTCTATTGTGAAAAATCAAAAGGCAATAATTTTCGACGATCATTTTGCACACGTTTGCACAGGTGGTGAATGAAATTTCCTTGTGGTTAGCTAAAAACTATATAAATGAACTATGCATTTGGCGGATAAACAACAATTAGTGACATGCTTAAGTCATGTATGGAACAACCGTGTTAGATTGCCATTTTAAATGCTTACCCGTTTTGACATTGGTCCATCGGAATAGTCCACTGGTTGGCATTTCAGATTATACAAATTCAGCCAACCTGCCATTAGATGCTGGAACGATAGAAATCAAAAATTAGTTTATTTAATGATTCTAGTTGTAGGTATATTACAAAGTGAAAACAAAAACGAATTGGAGGTAAACTGGATTTGTCTAAGACTACATTCATTTATTTAATATCTTTCACATAAAACACTCTAGTCTAACTGACTCCGAAGCATAAAATCTGGCCTTCAATAAATACCAAACAGATCACTAAGCGTTGATACAAGTTGAGTTTAATCACAATTATGAGCAATTCAAATACAGCCGGAAGTAGAAACAGTTTACAGTAGTCGTGTGACGCCTTCATGAGGGCTCACGTGCTAAATGGTCTGTTGGAAAGCAGCACTTATAATGCGATGTTTTGAATCAGTAAAGAGATCAACGGCCGCTTGGAAAATTGTGCGGCAATCTGATTTGCAAGTCAAGTTGGCGTCCCTAAGGTAAGCTACATTTCTATGAAAATTTTGAATGTTCTTCTACAGGGGGTTTTCAGCTTTATTTGTTAACATTTCCGGGACTTATGGGCGGAGGCTAACCGCTGATTGAAGTAGACCGTTGTGGGATTTGGGCAATTTTCGAGAGCCTGCCACAAATTTTTGTTATTTTGCACCTTCTTTTAGTTGGAGAGGGCGCTTCAAACCATTTTCAAATGGTGTTATTTTCAAATAAAAACCTGTACAATGTAATGCAGTTCCCTATTTCAACACTATTATAATGTTAAGAGAGCCAATGTTAGTTAAATACTGTTCAAAAGTTCAAAATTTTGCGAAATAGCTTCAGAAATGTATTATTTTTTTCTCATTGGTCCTTTTTTTTTTGTTGCTACTTTTCAGAATCTTGCAGCGGTCACACTGATTGGAGTATGAAAGAAGTTAAATAAATTTGTTACCCTAACGCTATCTTACCCATTAAAAGTAATTTTTCCAAACAAACGCCGTGTTAAGTTCAAATTTTAGGCGAATTCACTTGTGTATTTTTATATTTTTATTCTTTATACGCTGTTAAGTTTAAAAAAAAAATTAAAAAGAAACCTGACTTCACTTTCACGGAATGACCCATTTTTATACCTCACTTTCTATCTAAGGGAACGAATATCTGGTCGAAATAAGTAGTGTGAATGGGAACTGTTAGACCAGGTTGAGGTTTGACACGTCGAGGTAATTTTCCGATCATGTGAAAAAAGCAAAATGTCGACAATTAGTTGGCTACCAGCTTTAGTAAAAATGCACATTTCCTGGTGCAAAAACTTTCTAAGAATCTATTCCATTTCAGAATTTAAATTTCATAATTAGTTTTCGTGAAAAACAAGGTCAATGGTTTCTTTCAAAACGAAGATTTTGTTCTATAAAAAGGAATACTAAATAAATTATTGCAATTAAATTTGCCCAACAGATATTTTTCAAGGGCTTTTTGAGGCTTAACATAAGTGAATAGTTGGCGCAAATGGTCTGTAGGAACCTTGCAACCATTCGTTTTGTGTGAGTTTTTCATTTTTGGAACGAACGATATTGATGTACAATTTTATGACGATTTGAAACGGCTAATGGAGAAGCTTTTTCAAGAATGTCGGATTTTTATTAGACGTTCGCGAGAGGTGGCGCAGTGAAACAAACCCCAAAGTTGGAACTTGGGTTTATTTCGGGATTTTGAGGCTTAAACCACAAAATATGGAATGCACAAGATGTCCGCTGATCTGTCAAATATCACATGGAAATCAGTAATGCCCCTCGTTCGATCAGACACAGACAATATTCGGCACTTTTTATAGTACGCTGTTAATGGTTTTCTACCTCACGATTGTTTTATGAGTGCATTTGTGTCGTAAAAAAAAACCCTTTCAATATACGGAACACAATTTATTACAATGTCTGGATTCTGATGGCTGATGATTCAAATTAGAACTTTTCGGTGGTCACAAAATCACAATTGAATCGTTAAAAAGTGAATATTTTTGAAGATAGAAATAATAGCTGTTGTTTTATTTTAGAATAAACCAAAATCTCACTTAGGAAGCTATACGCGTTTTAAAAACCCATCGCTTCCGTTTTCAAAAATAAATACAAATTGGTCTTTTCAAAATTAAGCTCAAGCTAACGAGCAGGGTATTTATCGCTCCTATTACGAAATTCAATACCATCATTGTGGATGGTTGGGCAACACTCTTTTTCAAAATGGCATCAAGGGATGATTTATTTAGCTAATGCAAGAGATAAACATAGATTTCTCAACATTAGCATTTGACAGTTAGCGATATTCAGGCACCTATATTTGTTTTTATTGGTAAAGGGATTTTGGAAAGTGTGAGAGAGACCAGAAAGTCAAAAAGCATATATACTCTCATGTACATGAAACGTATAGAGATGCTCCACACTGCTCAGAAGCTTGAGCCTGATCGCCTCACTCGGAGTAAAGCAAGGCAGATAATACGGAGATCCTGGGTTAATATTTATGTTGTACTAGCTTTACGTCCAACGGCGTCGGACTTCTCTATAATCTTTCTTATCTCATTGGGCAGCAATAATAAAAACAGACTTGTTCTCAGTTACACCGCCATTGGAATGTAGTTCCCAGGTCTTGTATATCTCGCAAGAACTATCAAGCGATATCCCTGATTTTTATTTAGTTTAAGGTTCTATTCGCTAAACGCAAATGGCTTAAAAGCATTGACAACAAAGAGTATCCAAAATTTGTACAAGCAATTTGAGCTAACAACAACAAAAAATGTTACTTGGTCAACAAAATAATCTCAGGTAATTCAGTCCACTATATAAAATTATTGCGCACACTCGTAAGTGAAATATGAAAATATATTAATTTAACATGATTATCTCATTGTCCGACCGCATCTTCATCGCTATGAGATAACTATTTTAGAGATTCGTACCCACCAACGTTATTGACTACTTGCCACTGGTTTAATAATAATTAATCAAAAAAATACATACCTCGTAGAACATGTAAGCACTTAACGCGACTTGGAATGCATTGTAGACAACAAGGGTTTGTCGCAGTTTGAATGGCTTCCTATCGCGCATAAACACTGGTCCTATAACCAGCACCCACGACAGATATATGAAAACTAAGCCGAATGTGTACAGAGGATTATCCATTAGGGGAAATCGTTTCGCTCTTGGATCTGAAATGAAAAAAAAAAGAAAAACTTTAAGCATATTTTACTTTGGAAAAAATATTTCCTAGAGGCACACAAATCTATTGTCTATAATATAGGCAAGATCTAAATCATCCAGGGCGCCACCCAAAACCATACAAAAAAATTCATTCAAATCGGTCCAGCCGTTTAGGAGGACTTCAGTGACATACACAGACACACGTACAGTAAAATTATGTATATTAAGATAAAAAAAACAATTTATATCCACACAATTCTGAACAACTAATACAACCACAAATGAATAATTTACGGAATATTTCGGTTCAGCACAAGGCTGAAACGTCATTTTATTGAAAGCCGTGGAACCGACTAATTATTCCTTATATTTTATTACAAACAGCAATACGTCTAGTTGGAAATATAATTTGAACAGACATATCCCGATACACTGCACAGATCGGCTGACAACTAATATAAACAATTATATTGAGACGATTGACGTATACACATAACCCTCCACAGTCATTATCGGCTCATCACTCACTGCAAATTGGATTGATAAGATCTAGTAAAATCGAGAATATTTATTAAATCCTATTCGTTGTAGTAATTTTATTAAAATTAATTGAAAGTGTTTGCTAGCGGTTTCGTCGGAGGAGATAATTCATAGTATCAAGTGTGCTTAATAACTAAGTTCGCACGGGAACTCTTTCTTCCTTTATTTTTCGTTTTCCGTGTGCAAGTTAATGACGATCACGTGTCAACATAATCATATGGAAACTCTCTAAACCTTGGACCTGACATTTGTTTCTGACAAACTGTTAATGAAATACCTGTAGGTAGCTGGTGAGCATATTGATTTCAGCAATCAGTGGTAGCTTATTACAGAAAGTAAAGAAGGTTGTTTTGGAATAACGGTAAGTTCATGTTGCTAGTAAACAGCTTTAAAACTTTAAATATTTGATGCTGATCGTACAAGCATGCCTGCATTGGCGGTGGAAAGGATATGGGCGTAGACAGTATAGAAAAAAAGTATGAACCTTTAAAAATTGTATCTTCACACTATGATTGATATGACTTTCAAAACTAAGGTAACTAAAGCTTTATGTAGATATCAAATTCATAAAATTGGTTTTCTTGTGTATTGAAGAAAGGAGGTCATACGTAATTGTAACGACATCTAAACAATGCAGGTTCCCGTGGTGGCTTGCGAGTTTCAAGTTACTCGTACATGTAGAAAACACCTTGCTTTCATGCGTTTGTGACATCAAAGGTCTTGGTGAGTTTGTTTTCGACCTTTTAAGAAGCAGCGGTTGTTTTCGAGGAATGCCATATCTAATAAGAACCTACGTTACTCGTTTCCTTTACCTAAAACTACATACAAATTTAAATGCATTTCGATGCAGTCTTTTGTGCAAAACTTGGTCATTTTACAAATAAATAAGACAAGTGTTTTTTTATAATTTGTCGACAGAAAGGAAACAACAATTAATTTTTAATGCAACTGCCTCTTCACTTTCGAGAAACAGCAACTACACATCTTGCAATTGCAATGATAACAAGGCTGCGTATAAGTACATACGTTTCGGTGATTTTTTTATTTTTATTTGATAAAATTCTCAAAAACATCGGTTTCAGAAGTAGACATAGAGCTGAGAAAATGTATTAAATCGACGTTTTTGACAACTCAAAAGTACTAATTTGGGTACCTACTCCTGGTTTGTGTCAAGATACAAACTCGACTAACAAAGACAACAAAATTGCATGACTTGCATTTTCCCCAACTGCTCGTAAATATTGCTAGCTGCATTTTTTTAAAAGTAATACCCAAAATCAATATCGAAATAACGAAACCGGTTTGACTATTCGCTGTAGCAGTTAGGTAAGGTAGGTCTTCTTAGTTTCTCTTTAGGAGTATTTTTACTTAAATATGTTTAGTAGGACATAAGTCGCGAAAAATCAATTCGGGACTTATGTCTCGGGGACTTATGTCTCTGTGCCGTTTACGACAAGCCTTCTTTTTAATAAAGAATTCAAGTTTTCTTAAATTTCTTGAAAGTACAAAAAAAAAAAAAACAAAAAAAATCATAGAAAATATAGATTTAAGGTCGAAAGGCAATAGTTTTAAGCATAATGATAAGTTTTAAGCTTTCACTGAGAGCCACTAAGCTTAAATAAGATATACATGTTAGTTTTAAACTAGATTTAATAGTTTTTGTATACAATGTAAGGTAAAGAAAGAGTTGAATAAAAATTAATTTAATATGTTTTTCACACCAAGCCGAAAACCGGGGGCCAGATTCTGTAAGGCGAAACGATCAAACGTTTTGCGCACGAATGATTTGCCATATAATATGTTACACAAGCAACTTTCTTCGTGTACACGAAAACGTTTGATCGTTTCGCCTTACAGAATCTGCCCCCGGGTTTTCGACAAAACACACGAAAACTTCATTAAAAACAAAAGTTTTCCCATAGGTACATTTTTCAGTTTTCAAAACGAGTCGTTTGCACTCGTTTTCCAAGAAAACACCACGAAAACGACTTCAAATCGTTGGGTTGTTGAAACAAACACACCTTTTGCAATATTCAGCAAGTTCTCCAAAATGGCTGACCGAAAACATGCCGCAACTCACAATTAAAATCATTTTCCGTAATTAAATGATGGGCTAATATTATTTTGAAATGCACTTAATTCATTTTGTTTCGTAATTAATGCGACCGAAGTTTGTAACCACAAAATGCCCCGAAGTTGAACGACTAGTGTCTCACAGCTGATTGAAACGTCAAACGAAAACTAGTTGGTGGTCGGTGTGAATGCATCGACGAGTTTTCGAGAAAAACGCGGTTTTCGGCTTAGTGTGAAAAGCCTATAAAATGGAAGTCCCGTTTTATGTTATGGTTAAAAATTATTGAGAACAAAGATGGGAGGCACTACATGTTATTAAATTTGTCGGTTTGTTAAGAAATATCATCTCCATCTAATTATAAATGAAGACGGTTCCATACATTAGAAATTAGATAGTAAAGGTAATTAGAATAACTATGTTCAGCTGGTGGAATATTTTGATATCATTCAATAGAATTCAGGAGGTGTACACGAAAAAGACACACATTCGCCAAATAAGACACCGAAACCCCTTTTATGTATGCAAGGTAACATACATTGAAGAGTTAAAAATTCTGAATTCACCACAAATTTTTTTTCATCGCTTTAACAATAATCTAAAAACCCACTAAACGCCAAGTGCGTCACGTCGAAATGCCAATTTCCAGTACACTCAAATACTCTCAGCTTAGATAAATCAATCACCGAGGTTGGCAATTAGCTATTATCTTCCTCGAAGCACACGACCTTGGCTGAGATCTGCACTCGGTCAGTCATTGAATATTCAAAATGATTAGTTTGAAGGCTTCGCATCATTGGCTATGTACCTTGACATTGAAAATATGCACTCTTATATCGCCTTGAGTTAAATGCTCTGAAGCAACGGTAACCAACGTCTTTATGTTTATATCTCTCCGTTTTAATTTAAATCCTAAACAAAGGACTCCTAGTCTTAGATTTCGCCTTAAAACAATTAAAGTTCATCTAAGCCGCTTAAGCCACACCTTGAGAACAATTTATGCTGCAGATATGATCGCAAAATCTTGAGCCGAGCAAAAAAAAGCGTCTTAATAACTACACACCAAGATTCAATCTGAAATTAAAAACAAATTATCTGCAAAACGTTAAACAAAACAAAATCCATAAATATGTCACAAGATGTACAATAACCACCGACTTAATAATGAACTTGAATCTATGCCGGTAAAATAATAATAGCAGCCACAATCGGTTAGTATACAACTCTTTAGCGTTTTCATACGCGCTTACCTAAGATGACCTTGCCAATGTCAATAATTGTTAGCAAGTTCATTCCCTCAATTCAGTTGATGTTATTACGCGTGTTTACTACTGTTCGTAGTCTCCTCAACCGCTTGTCGGTGTTTAATAATAAAAGTGCATGTGTAGCCCATTGTATAGTTGGTCATGTGAAGAGGTCATGGTGAGAGGGCAATGGTAGCACCATAATTAAGAAAACAAAAAACCATAGTAGTGATTGGATGTAGAACCTTGGACATTAGAGACTAACTTAACTAACTGAATCATATGCGCTAAAAAAAATGCATAAATAAATAAACTTATTTAAGATTCCGCTATTGCATCATACGTTAAGATTCGTTGCTTTTCTGTGTCAAATCCGCCGTAAAAAAAGAGTTCTTTGAACTCAAGGCAAGCTTTCGCTTTCGTTTTGAATTTGTTGTTGACCGAAAACCAAACATTTTTAGCTGGCTTAGCAATAATGCATAGACGGCGATTAAGAGCAACTGACATGCAGATGCAGACATGTATTTATGGTAGGTTTCCATATTTTTGGATAAGCCCAATTGACCTATTAAATTGAGCAATTTTGTTATAATTTGGTTTGTCACGCTTTTGATCAGGGATATCGCATAACATCAAGGCAGTGTCAGATATCTTGGGCACGTGATATCGGTCAAGCTCAAGCGATGTGAGAGATAAACGTATTAGATAATTTAGTCCGGCAAGAAATTATTAGAAATTGTGAGATAATTCGGTTACAAATTCAGATGCAGATATCAGTTGATTGGAGCACGATTTTATAGAAGGTTAAAACATCAAAGCCTTTGAATATGGCCTATTAACCGCAATCTCTCACAGCAAGAAGCAACTGAGAACATTTTTAGTACCTACCCTCAAGCGTTGCCGCTGAAAAGGGACCAAAAAAAGATGGCCACCACATAAAATACTAACAAAAACAAGGAAAACGATCAACAAAGACATTTATTTTTAACAAAAAACAACAACATGAATAACATCACGAAACACTTCTTTAATGTAAAATTCACCACATCTGATGAGAAATTAAGATGGTCATCTCAAGGACATGGAGATCATTTTTAAGAAAACAAAAATTTTGTTCCATAGAAGACGCAGCTTAAAAAAACTCTAACCTCAAAAATAATTTAACCTGATGCGGCAGAATGCAGAGACGCTCCGGTCACCTAAGCTTACAGAAGGCACAGCACAAAATCGCAAACATTTCTGACAAAATGCACACATAAAAATACTTATTTGTACACAAAGTTGTATAATCTTCATAATTATAAAAGATAAAAATTAAGATTGCTGTGCACTGCATGAATTTAACGAGTACAAGTTTAAAGAGGTCTGTTTTGAATGAGTTTTCCATATTAAATTTAACATTATTTCCACAAAATCTACGCAATTAACTTGTTTACTAAATTTTACCAACAATTAGTTGTGTCTCCGTCGTCTTTAAATGGGTGCTGTTAAGTTGGGTGTTAGCTATGAATTAATAAAAATTTAATTTTGGGCAAATTGCGGGAGCACGACCCTTAACATGCGGTTATACGTCAGTGAATAGATAACATTTTATTTCTATGATATTCGCTAGCTATTAATAAGTTAATCCGTTCATTCGTTGCCCCTATTTTATCGCTATATACAAAGTCGTTAAGAAATTAAGTTCTAACCCATGCAGACCTCTGAAATTATTTCGTTTTAAGGCTTAATTTGTGTGTACCCAATTTAAAAAAAAAGTAATATTCACGATCCCATCCAATGCAACCTTTTGTCGTACAACAAAAACCAAATATATTGAGATGAGAATACAATTCCGATCCCATCCAATGCAACCTTTTGTCGTACAACAATAACCAAATATATTGAGATGAGAATACAATTCCGATCCCATCCAATGCAACCTTTTGTCGTACAATAATAACCAAATATATTGAGATGAGAATACAATTCCGCTATGACTATCTTTGCATTTTATCTATACCCTTACCCTATTGCAACAGAAAATTAAACATCAGATTAAAGTGAAACTTTGTCCTTTTGACAGTTCGCCAAATGCCATTTGCTTTAGTGTTGCTAATTAAAAAAAAAACATTTCGCAATTTTGCTAAAACTGTTACACCGAATCGTTAATACCCCTAGAGTTTTAGAGGGATAACTAATAAATGAAATGTGAACATTCTGAATTTTCGCATGCATTGATAACAAGAAACGATAAATCACAGCAAATGAAATAAAATAAAAAAAACAACGCATTATATTCGAACATTAGTAAATTGGGGAAATTGGGTATACGGTGAGAAATATTTCAGTTTATTGTATTATTTATCGAAAACTTTATAAATTTACCAGGTCGTTTCCTATTTTAGTGAAAGTGGAGAGTTCATAATTTTAAAATCAGAACAAATGTAAAGACATGCACAACAAAGTAAATAATCTGAGCCGCTTTAGGTCTGTTAGTTGCTTTACTCTTAAATTTAACGAATTTCTGAAAACTTTTACGAATTTCTCAACTCGAAATATTCGTTAGTTATAGTTAGTAAATCAGGAAGTTCTTCGAGTTTATCAGATATTTCAACTTTTGAATTATGTACTTTTTTTTTTTTTAACAGAATACTACAAAAGCTTTCCTTAACTTTTTCATAAGTAGTGTCTCTCTCCGACAGACAATTTATCCCCACCTCTGCCATTTTGACAGTTCTTAGTTCTTACCGTTCTTACTGCAACAGTAAAAGAACAAACCTTTTATAGAACGAGAAGATCTTGGAAAAGTGAATACGGAAAGAAATCTCTTAGTTTGTCTTAGCAGGACTATGACTTTTGACAGCTACACGTTTATAGATGTCGCGTTCATTTAATGGCTTATTGACAATTATCAATTATTTCAGACGTCCTTTACATCCAAAAGTATACCAACACTGATGACGATTTTTAACGGAATTACCGGATAAACTTCAATCCTTAAAAATACCGTCTATACCACACATACAAATCTATGGGAAAGTTAGAGGGACACTAAAATCAGTTTTCCATCGCTGATCGTCGCAGGTATATCACTTATGAAATGATCTCATTGCAGATTGGTGCAGTTTATTCCCACCAGGTTAGTTATTGTCTACCTTGCCTTTTAAAGAAATTTAACCAATAAGTAGACTTTTAAGGATAAACAGGAAATACGTAATCCATTAAAAAAATCATATATCGCAAAGCTATACTACTACATCGTGTGAACCAGACTGTTGCAATTTCTCCAATCGGTATTATTACCCTGTACATGCACATGTACCATTTATACTTTTAACAATTATACCAAGAGAACTGCGCTTTTTATACAGTTAACAAAATTATACAGACAAAATTTAACGATTTCTAAAAGTCTCTCAATGTTAAAGTGGATACATATTTAGTATTTAGTATTTTTTAGTATTTTATTTAATTATGCAAACAACCATATACAAAATATTATAATTAAGTATCTATAAAGTGTAAATGTGATCAAGTAAAATTATTTTAAATACATTGATTATGAAAATAAGTTACAAAGTGTTTTGATTTGACATGTGAATATTTGGACTAAAGTTGCAAAACAGATTTTAAACTTTTCACGAATTGCAAAATCGTAGTTTTGTATTTACCTAATCTAAATACTGTGAACTGGTATGAATGGTATTAAATATTATTTTTTTGTGTCTGAATTCACCCATTATCCAATAATGAGGTCCATATACTACGTTGCACAACTTTAGGCTTAGAAGAGGAAAATTTCAGTGAAACAGTCGGTCTCGGCGTGGTATACGGTCGACTTAAACAAATCGAATTGAACCAATATTGTACTCGTACCTTAAGAAATAAAATAAGTTAAGTAGTCGTGCAGAAGTGTCTTTTACTACTATCCTTCTCAGAGTTTCCTACTCTTTTGCTGATATATTCTTCCTCGTTTTTCATAATGGTGATGATTCTGATTATTTTTGTCAAATATTTGATGCCTTAATCTAAACTCTACAAAATTTTTTTTCGTACTCTTTCAAATAAAGAAATTGATTATTTGAAGAAGATTCACTGGAAAAATTCATCCTGTTGCGATTAAGCTCTAAAGGATAAAATGTATTGCTTAAATATGATTTCAATGATGTACCCTTTAATGACACTAGGTGGCCAATTTTTGTCCTCTACTTGCTGTCTTCGATCCTTATTTTATTTTAAATTTCTCGATATTTTATATTTTTGGTTTTTGGTTTCCTTGTACATTTACAGGGGGAATTTGCAGAGCAAGGACGGTTTTTGTGAAATATTTCGAGACAAAGAATATTTGAGTCATTGGTGTATGATTTTCTCTTTCAGCTAATGTGTTGTGATGGTTTGAGGAAACCTACAAAAAAGTTCGAAACCGAAATACGCTGAAGAAGGAATTTTTTTTCAGAACAATTCTCTCTTATAAACTATAAACCCTTACACTTTGCAAGATTTTTGAGTGCGGGGATAAGCGTAGCAGGAGTTTCTGATTTCTGATCTATAAGGGCATGTTTTTATTTGTGACTGCGATAATTAGTGACACAGGTTTAAAGTGTCTTAGATTCGAAGAAGAGTTCGCGATAGATCGATATCTGAACATAATATTAAAGTATGTAGAAATTCAGAGGTTTGTTTTCATATTTTCATTAGCACTCCTAAACTGAATATCTACATGGAAGTGTATGGGGTGCAAATGAAGTGGGAGTTTCTGATTGTGTAAGCTCCACGTGGTTGGAATTATTTTAAAGTGTATATATTCAATATGGTTAAAAAAAAAAGTGGTAAATATTTGCGAAAAATAAGTTTCGCGTGACAGTTCTTGCAATTTTAGTGAAAATAGGTCACTGAGATTATTACAAGAATATACCGCAGATATCCGAGCGAATACATATCGGAATTTGGGGCACATGTTTAAAGAATTATTAAAAAAATAATTTACTCAATTTTGTTTTCAGAAAAATTTAGCACGGAATCTTAATAAGAATGCCTACTTATATTATCTTTAGTATGCATTTTGATAAAAATTATTAGAGCGGTTTTTGTATAATTCACCAGGCAAAACACTAAGAAATATATTAGCAATGCTTATAGATTGAAAAATACTATTGCTTAACTATTTAGCTGAGTATAAGAAATGGTTCAGGTTGTAAGCATTACTTGGTTCTAAAAGTTTTATCTTAATTGAAAACGGGGTTTTCGATGTATGAGCAGTTTCTAAAATTTAAATTTTCTGCGAAATGAATTCAAAATTAATGAAGCAATAATTTTGAAAAGAACAATTTTACTCTTAGTATGCATTTTGGTCAAAATCGTATATGCCGTTATCAGGGAAATAAAAGAAAACCAGATTTAAAAATTCATATTAGCTATAGAGAAAAACTGAGCTTGCTATCAAGCTAGAAATGGACGTATAATAGGAATGAAGTTTTGTTACAATCGTACCTATGGACGGTTCTCGAGATATGTTCAAATTTAAAAAGTACCTATTTCATTTTAATTTTCATTTATTTATTTTTACCGTTAGTCGATTTTCTTAGCGAAAAACTGAGTACGCTATTATATTAGCCCCTCCTACATAAATTCAAATATAATTTTTTTTTTTGGAAATCGTTGACTCATTTTCGAACAAATCAAACGGGTATCCAAATTTTCAAAGAAGTTACACTGAAAAAAAAGACGGCCCTCAACTGTAGGCCCGCAAAGTCTCAATCCGCAATTTGAGTCCAATCAGATCAGCCCTTTACGCAGTAGGCCTCAGGGGCATACGGATAGACGGACAGACAGACAGCATTTCGCGACCAACTTTTTTGAGTTCCTCTATCATCGAAAGTCAGAATTGATGAACATCTCGAGTTTGAAATTTTATGCGAATGTATATTTTCTTACTACGTACGAGTATTAGAGAAAATTAAAAAAGGACATCTACAGAAAATGGGTCTGAAATATCACAAAAATCACTTAGTACATAATAAAACCAGCCTCATTTCAAAACTGCTGAAAGCAACAATTTTTGACTAATAGCCTTTTCACACCGTGCCGAAAATCGGGTATTTGCGAAAACATTCGAAAACTTCTACGAAAACAGAAGAGTCTTCCCCTACATATTTCAGTTTTCAAAACGAGTCGTTTTAAGTCGTTTTCCACGAAAACACCACTAATAAGTATAAGACGTATATATCCATTATCCATCTGTTAGCATGCATACAATAGTTCCAACTATAGGTGTTCAACTTTTTAAGACTTTTTAAGACAAATTATTTTTTACCGCGACTAGATTTTTTGAATTTATTTCAATAAAGGTTCCAACCAATTTCATTAACTTTCTCTAACTTAGGAGTCAATGGAATTTCCTAATACACAATGGGCCCTAGCAATAAACATGTTTAGTCTCGACTTTAAATCTACGGAAGCTCACAATTGCGAAATTTGGAAAATATAGCCACTGTAAACTACTTAAATTTAGAGTCGAAACTAAAAATGTTTATTGCTAAGGCCCAATAACTACGAGTACCTACATGTTACTTGATTTAAAAAAAAGAAAACTCTTTTATTTTTTCACTAAGCCTTGCATTGATATCAGCAAATCGTACTTTATATGAATCGAAAGTTCACCTCGTTCAATTCTATTACGTTCAGCAAATTCATAACAAGAAAAAAAGGCATAATAAACACTTCCTGTTTTTGTTCTGCTTTCCAAGTTTCAGCAATTTATGCACGTAAAGTAGCTAGATTGTACTAGGCTTCAAAGTTTAGAAATCAGTTTAATTTTCAAAGCATTCCCCTTTGCTAAACAAAAAAAAACTCTACAAACCTCCATATTCCTCTTCCACCAGCGAATAGTATCGCGGAATCAGTCCTGTGTAGTTTCTGGACAAGTGATGTGTCTCTAGTTCCTCGAAGGCGATCTTCACAATATCAGCTACGAATTGGTAGTTCGATGTGAAATTCCTTTCCATATTTGGTTTATTTTTTAAATTTGTTTTTGTTGGACGAAAAATAAATTCAAATTTAATTTCCTATCACAATTACACACAACACCATTTAAAAACGGCACCAGAACACAAAACGGTTTGCTATAACTCCTTTTCGCAGTTAAAACAATTTAAACCATGCTTTTCTTTGAATTTGTATTTATTCTTTCAACATAAACACTGCTGGTTGTAATTATTTGGTGCACCAAAATATATTCGATTTGACATTCGTTGGTAGAGGTATGAGACGAAAAACAGAAAAATATCACAACTCGTTGTCACATATAGGTACGCTGATATCCTTCTTTTTTGTGTACTCTCGCTTTTAACCGTTTTCCCTAGATAAAGCTTGAATTAACGCTCTTAACCGAACCGACTGAAAGTTTATGCTTAACTGATTGAAAAACTTCTCGACGGTCTTAAGTTAAAATGATGTTAACCCATTCGACGAGATACGATATACGCTGCATGGTCGATTACAAGTCTCGGTTTGTCACACACAGCCAAACCAGAATTAACCCTCGTGTACACTTTGAGCTGCAGTGAACATCAGCTCAAGACGCGGCTGAGAGAGTATGGGAAAAACATTTATACAAACACTAGTAGCGGCGGGCATGCTGAATTTGCTGATATTTTTGGTGCCGCTTTGGCTCAGTGCAAACTCCAAAGTCTGACTTAACATTTTGCATTGGTTGGGGTGCGATTTTCTGTGGCTGGTGCCTCTGTTAACAGTGAGAGAGTGGAATGCGAGAGACAATCAAGGGGCCTTTCTTCTATGGATGAATTTGTGATGTTCATTTTGATTGCTAGGGTTGGTTTGTAATAGGCTGAGGATTTGTTGTAAGATGGATGTTGGAGTGCAGTCTAGAGCTGTGAATTTAAATTAAAAAAAATATTGTCGAACCATATGCTGCGGATCTACGGGGAGGCATCATTTAAAGAAAACAAAATTTAACTACATAAGTTTCCACGCCTACAAAAGATAAATCAGTTTGCTTCTCTATTTGTCCCTGACCATAAGGAACCGCCACGTCCATGTGGTTTGGGTGCTGAAGCCCGTTCAGTGAATTCAAATCTTTCAGCAGATCATTGTCCAAACTTCAACTGACTTTTGCTGCTGTTGCCTAATTTGTCAGCTGATCTTTAAAGACCAAAGGAACAAGAAACAGAACGAGCTTAGAGCTAAAACTAGATAGTGATTTCTTATTTGCATTAATTTGACTGGTTTCTGTTAAACCAATTTGGATCCTTGAACTTCTGTGATATTACGGATGCGATTATAATTTCAGTTTTTTTTTTTTTATTGAGGAAGTTATTTCTTTGTACAACCACAGACTTTATGCAAATGCAACTAAAGTCTTAAATTATGTCATACAAACTTTTCCAGTTATTTTCGTATGTGGATTATGGAGGTATCTGCATTTCCTTCTCTTTTAAAACACTTTTCGTATTTGAGCAACGCTTAACAATTATTGTGATCTTGTATTTGAGTAATAATCAATTTCCTGTGTGCTTCATTTTATTGAAGATTGAAGTTTTTTAAGTACCCTCATGAACAGAATCGCTTGGGTAGACACGCGAGAGTTCCTACTAATAAAAATATACATTATAATGGTTTAATTTTACTATCTCATCTTGTTCTTATTTTAGAAATAATAATTTAGTTTCAAATGGGCACATTTAAGCCGGTGACATCCATTAAACTTGGGTTGTAAATTAAAATGTCAGAGATTCGTTAATACCTATTTGCTCCGCACAAAAATAATGCGTATATGATGAGCATCATTTTTATTATAGGCCATCATTTTTTTTTTTTTCTAAAGACAAACAATTTTACTTTATTAGCGAAATAAACAATTCAAATTAATTGTGTTCTCTTCAAGAGCCGAAGAAGTGTAAGTTCTGAAGAAAACAAAGGTGTTGGGCGAAGATCTCGGCCTTTAATCCAATGTTAACAAAACTCATGCAAAAAAGAATAGGTGACGGGACAAAGAATCTTGTAACCCTTAACTATTAGAATGTTCTTTTGAGGTCCTGCACTTATTAAAATATTTTTTTTTTGTAAAGTGATAAGAGTGTTTCTGTTGAAATGGAAGTTGTTTAGTTACCAATTCAATTAAAGTTTTTAGAAACGCCCAATCCCTACACTGGCATCGTCGGCCCAAAAAACTTGGACGGTGATTGACAGTTTGTTTGGGCTCTGGAAGAGTTATTTTTGTTGGAATTTCTATTAATTGCAATATTGGTTCCGCAAACTGTTGATTTTGCAACGGGTTGGGGTCGAAATTCTGGCGAGGTCAAAATTCTCTTTTCAAAATTCTGCTTTCAAGATTCTGTTTTACAAAATTCTGCTTTCAAAATTCTGCTTTTCAAAATTCTGCTTTAAAAAATTCTGCTTTAAAAAATTCTGCTTTACAAAATTCTGTAAATAAAAAAAGCGCGCTTTTTAACATTTTCCAAACCTTTTTTTAATTTTTTATGTAAAACATTCTACCTATTTACTCACTTGTTATGGAAAGAGGTTATTGGTTTTAAGTTTGCTCTCTTGATTTAGACAAATATTCTGTTAGTTAGTGAGTGAAAATAAATATATGTAAGTATCTGTAATTAAATTCAATACAGGAAAATAAAAGGCCTTTTTTGGCTTTTTTTTTGTGTGTTCCTGGTACCAACCTGTGTACCTACCTTCTTTAAACGAAATATATTGTAATTTGTTGACAAAGTTGAAAAATATTTGTTTTCTTTAAATTCGTAAATTGGAAAAAAAAAACAAAATTAGCAGAATTTATTTGTTTAAAATATTGCCTGTCAGAATTTTAAAAAGCAGAATTTTGTTAGACAGAACAGAAAAAAAAACAGAATTTAGAAAAGCGCAATTTTTGTGGTAAAAGGCAGAATTTTGCAAAGCAGAATAGCTGCAACACTATGGTACTGGCAACCATTTCCGAGCCAATGCAAGCAAAGCAGCAGTTGATTTTCAGCCGACAAAGCATGATTGCGCTGTGTATTGTGCTCTAAGATTTCTCCAATTTAAGAAATAATTTCAAAAGTTTTAAATCGCACAGAGAATATCCCTTGTCAGCTGTCTCATCTTTCGATGACCATCTCAAGGTTGCATCAAGCTCTGTATAGCTACCTGTAACACACGTTATTATTTGTTTACATCATTACTAAGAAAGCAAATTTATATATCTACATATTATTTCCCAGCGCAATCAACAACTTTGCACTGTCACCTAACTGCCATAAGACAACGAGCTCATATTGCGGCATCAGAAGTAAGAGAAATAATGTATCTCGTGTCCGAAGATCAAGCGCAGGTCAATGAGATCCCCTGCCCATAAACTCGCTTACGCGCAACTGACACTTTCTTAGCACACACGGCGAATAACAATAATCCAATTGTTAATAATTTGTTTTGCAACATTTCCACCACAAACTCTCAATTAGCTCTGATATTACTCGTACAGTGGAACACAGGCAAGTTGGTCTGATGTGATTTAATTAATTGTTGCTTCTTAGTTGAGTCAAAACAAATTATTTTTATTTTGCGTTAAAACAGGTCCTGTGCCCTTCGACGTGATTTGACTTCCGACAGTGCAAAGTGCATCTCTCGTTGCGTAAATTAGTGAAATCGACCTTCAAGAGGATGTATCTATATCGATATTATATCAAAGCAGACGTCAGTAGCTAGCAATTTGCGTCAGAAGTCTGCCCCCTATCTGGTGTTGGTTTTTCCAGACCTGCGATATGAAACAAGTCATTTAACAGAAAACCCGAAATCAGTCAGATGTGCACTTTTACAGCCAGCACTCTGAAAAATGGGGCTA
Source organism: Cheilosia vernalis (assembly GCA_949126925.1). NCBI lineage: Eukaryota > Metazoa > Arthropoda > Insecta > Diptera > Syrphidae > Cheilosia > Cheilosia vernalis. The sequence continues at coordinate 120,072,463 of OX421358.1, forward strand.
ATAGATGAACAGCATGCTTTGCTTATGCTTGTGTCTGCTCAGCCGGGTGCCATGATGCAGCAGATGCTGGCCAAAGGTGATGCAACAGCGCAAAGCTGTCTCTGTATACTTGTTTGGATTCATGAATGGCTGCTGTAGATGTAAAGGAAAACCAGCTTCGATTGGGTCTTCATCTCGTCTGCTTATCCTCGGACCTTAATACACTCATGCTGGATTTCGCTTTCGAGGAGAACCGGCTTCAACGACTACGGCCTTGGAACTTTTACACCGTGCGACATGGCGATGGGTGTCCCGATCGCTTTGACATTATTTTGAGAATATCTGTATCATGTTATTATAAAGAGCCGAGTGTAAGTTTGGTATGTTTACCTACGAACGGTTGCGAAACTATCGTTAAAGTATTGTGTGCACCGTTTATGGGAAAATGGTGTTGAATGTTGGTTGGCTGGTTGACTGACGACTTGTTTGGGTGAACATTTTTTTGGGTCTCAATGCCAAATTCTTGTGCTCGGGTAGTTAGTCGGAGTGGTCAGTGCGAAGAACTGTACTATCTAATTGCCGCAATAATTATACACGTCTTGAGTTAAACATTTTGTAACTTTTATTAAAAGTTCGGTGGTCACAAGGACAAATGGTTTAATTGCTGATGGGTTAATTAGCACCGACTTGGGTAAAAGACTTAACTACTAAGGGAAGCTAAAACATGTTTACTTCGGTTTGTTTTTCTTATTTTTTTTTAATGGTCAAGAAGCTATTATCATTAAACTTCTGCAAATATTTTCTGTAAACATAGTTTCAGTTAATATTTTCTGCGAGTACGAGTAACTCACGACTTTGTCAAGTAAGAACTATTAAATTAGTCGCGGTTTCGCTATGTTCCTCGTTGTTTCGTAACTTTAATATGTTATGCCGGGAATCTCTTAACGAGTTTGCGGACGGATGTTCAGAAACCCTGCGATGGGTTACAGGCCACAGCGACATTCTGGGCAACTGAAAGGAAGTGGCCTTTACTCAACCAACAGCAGTGAACCGTACGCTCCTATGCAATCGATCAAATTCTCCATATTCAAAGACGCAATAAGGGTCGCAAATAATTAGTGGAACAGCATAAATACCTGCGCCACATCCAAGCAAATCTGGTCAAAACTAGATTACTCAGAGACTTCTCTCTAAGTATAAACAGAATCAATTCCGTAGTGGAATCATTGACAGGGCACTTTTTGATAGGTAGGCACGCTCGCAGATTGGGAGCACCCTACAATGATTTTTGCAGGAGCTGCATGGATAAGGAAAAAGAATAGACCGTTCTTCATCTTCTTTGCACCTGTCCAGCTCTCGCAAATTTGAGCAAAACCAACTTAGGAGACTACTTCTTGGTTGACCTCAATAACTCTTGTCTCACATAGACATACGCTGTATCAGAAAATTCATTACTAAGACCAAATGGCTGCAATGATCTTCCATGTATACTCAGCATTAGCAGTTGCTTCTATCGACTACTGCGCCCATCTTTAGACGGGCTGTTTGAAGATTACAATCGAGGGGTAGACTGCTTCGGTCACGCTTCGAATGCGAAATAAATCTACAACCGGTCAAACTCACCTTACCTATGACCAAGTTGAAACACTTCGCAATATTTGTATTAATCAGGCCGATTGCTCCAATCACTACTACCGATACGCTTTTTTCACCATAAGCCCCATTTTGATTATTCGCCAGAGAATACAGGCGAGGGTCTAACCGATAGGGTGTATATATCCGAAGACGTATCGTACATTAGTTATCCTCATTCTCCCCCCATCAATTGAGTTGTCTGAGGATTACAGGCGAGGGGAGGACTGTTTCGGTCACCCTTAAGCCATCCGAGGATAAACCGCTCCGATTCTCTAGAAGACCATGTCCGGCCTAGTTAGCACTGGCCTTCTCCCCTACCCCCTTCCCTTTAGTATCACAAAGGACCTAAATAAATTTGCTCTAAGTGTGTCTTTCTAGACAGCCACCTTACCTAACCCAACCGAACCTTTCTATGTTATCTTTCCACCTAGAGAAGGTGTCGTTCTAAGTTGCAAAGCAGCAATAAACTCGCGGAAATAAAAAAGCTTACTAATACAAAGTGCGCTTTTTTTTACTTTACAAAACAAAACAGTTGTTTTACAACTTCATTTTCGTATACCCATAGCTTACTCTTACTTAACATTTAAAGCACTTGCAGCTCTAGAGTTCTCCATTTAAATTTTGTTAACACGCTTGGATATGATAGAGACCTTGAAAGGGTTGACTAAGTGGATTCTCATATTATAGTCGGTGACTTCAATGCTCACCTTGATATGGATGTAATGACGTGTGCTGGGAACCGTAAAAGATGGTAGACTTCTGGTCTGAAAATGAAATTGCTTCGTTAATTTATCCATAAATAAATTAGGAACTGTGCGTCTTCAGTCTTTAACAGAAGTTACAGAAGGAGTTTTTTTTTAACTATTAATCCACCGCCTTTTTCCCGTCAGCCTTTCAGAATTTTAAAATAGCGATAACACTGATTGACGGTGCCACACATCCAGATATCTCATCGTCATCATCCATCTGCATTTCTTCTGCCCTTCAATTTCAATAAAGAAAACGGCACAGAGTGCCTTCGAAGTCAAATTCCCGATCGAGAACAATTATTGTGGCAAGCATTTTTCGGTTCGATTAAAGATATACATTATTTCATATTTTTATCTGTAGCTGTCAGATTTTGGATGAACCTGAAAACTGAACGAGAGCCTAAAAAAACTTCGAAAGTGTTGCCGTCCTTTAGTAATACTCCTTTGTTTGTATTGATCGAGAATTCTTTGAATAATTGCAAGACAAAGACAGCGAAGTCGAAAAAAAGCGCATTTTGGTCAAAAACCCTCAGACAAATTAGTCGTGTTCTCCCTGTTGGGGCAAACTCACCACCAATTCCAACACTCACCACCAAGGCAAATGTTTATCACGAATTCAAACCACGTGCCTTATTTATACTAGTTTCCATATTTTTTGAAGTACCAATTTTGTTAATAGAGCTTTAACACCAATAAATTGTATCGATTGTTTTAAGCTACATAATTGTATAAAATCCCCCAAAAAATAAAAACATGGAACAGTCGCTAGAAACGCACATTGGTGGTCGAAATCTTCTTTTTCTTACGTATATTTCTTTGGTATATTTCAACTTCAATAGTGAAAACAAACTACTTAGAAAAACTAACAACATTATCTAGGGCGCAGCGAAGGTCGCTGCAGCTCAACAACAAAATCCAAATTTTAACGACGAAAGGGACAACATTCTGCTCAAATTGGAAGTTCGAGTTTCTGTGAAAGTTGTGTGTCAAAATAACAGAATTTCGCTTGTGAAAATGACAGTAGTTACACATAATGAAACACAGTAGCAAATTCAATAAAAAAATTTGAAGTTGTTAAAATTCAACCCAGATCATTAATTTTGCACCACTTTCATGTATAACCTTCCAAAAGGAGTAGACACTGTCCAGTCCACTATTTCTATAATGAGCATTATAATAAACTTGCTCAGGTAATCCAAAATTTCGCACACAACAAAATTCACCATTGCACTTATAACCAATGGCAATCGAAAATGTAACGGTGGCTGAGCTTAATAATGAAATAAACATTTCATTGGCTCGTGCGATACGATTGAGTTGTTTCCTGGTATTCAACATGTCATCGCTCAACCTTGACATGACGATCCAAAGTTTGTCGTCTATTCTCGAATGTAATCTCTACTCCACCTTATGCGGGAGAGGTAAAATATCGTGCGATTGGCACAAGCGTTTTTTCCTTATTTCATGTTCGATACTCTTTCAAAAATTTCCATCACAATTCATTTGCTACTGCGATGAGCACGGCCCACCGCCCACTGCCAAAATGTAAGAGACCAGAAACCAGTTCCACGATCGCTAATCTAATGCAACATCTAGTCAACGGTTAATGTCCGTAACCCACTGTGGTCAAGTTTAATCGCCGAAAAGCCCTTGTGGTGGCCACCACCACCACTACACAGAATGCGCAAATGAGTTGAGTTTTTGAGCCGATATGCCAAACTACGTTCGCTCTGCACTGCTTCTTCGAGAGCGATGGTTATTATATGTAATTATATAATTTTTTTTTAATTTAAAGTAATTTACTTTCTAACTATATATTTAAAACTTGGGTGTGCCCGAATGACCACCTACCGCATGCAGTTAAAATCGAGCCCATATCTACTCCTTGACACTCTTGCACATATTTTGTCACACACTTCGTTTGACCTGCTATACTCGATATTCGTATTTGCGGCCGGAAGTCATACATGTGATTTCCGGATTAGCTTTTATGTCTAATGTGTTGGCTTAAGGCAAACGTGCTTGTATTTACCATCGGTTGGGCAGACAGTTTGAAGTAGGTAGCCCTTCCAATCGAGAGCAAAGCTGAATTCTCAAACTAAGGTCCAAAGTTCGAAAACGTGTTTGCCGATTTAATTCAGCCATACGATCAGAGTGAATAACGTAATCGTCAATTGGTCTTCAAATATTTATCGAAAAATACTTCGTGCATAGGGCGAGTTGTGCACGAGGTAACTAGTCTTCAAATCCAAACGGAAAATATTGAAATCATTTATTTCAAGCTAATGCGATATAGAGTAAGAAGATTATAAGAGCGATAGGGCTGTCGGTTCATTGAACGAGCACTTTGAGTTATGTATATTGACGAGCGCTTCACGTTGTCGTAGAGTGAGTTCAATCACCTGATTGGAGATAAATCATGAGTCACGTGGATGTCACTTCCGAGTTGAGACATTGTGTATCATAAGTGGCGTTAGTTTAAACCTTATAAGAGCTTTGTTTACATATTTTAGTAATAAATCGTTCGCCTTTAGGCTGTAAATCTGTGAAACCTGATGCCAGTGGCTTTCGTGATAGCTTTTGGGAATAATAAATAAGTAACTATAGATAGGAAAGAAAATTACTACTGGCTGTATATTCGGGAAGAGCTTACCAAATTGGCTTTGCCCTTAGACGTAGCTCTACTCGATATACAGGACACGAGTTAATATTCATAAAGGAACATGAAAGTTACCAAATGGACAGTAAAAATGTTCTAGATAACTAATTCAGATTCCACTACATGACCGACATTACGGTGGAATCTATTCTTTCGAAAACTTCGAGCTGTCGAAACAGACTCTGACGACCTAGTCGTATAAGCAACGTGCAAGTCATATACAACCGAGACTGGTGGCTTCAGAAAAGCAGTAGAAGATGTACTGGGTGTCACCCGACTGAATACATGACACCCTTGACATAAAATGACTCGTTTGCGAAAAGCCTTACTAGGTAAGCCGTATTCACCTTACTAAGGTGCCCTCAGTCAGCTGGGAATATGAATTGGAAATTGTAGGGACGTGTCCATAAACAAAGCTATTTGAAGACGTGTTTATTGGGAAGTTTTTTTGGACCCTTTTCTTAGAATGTTTTTCTTGTATTTTTTAAGGCGTTGTCGGAGCATTTTTTTTTTTTTTTGACCTTCGGAGACATTTTTGGAGCGACTATCTTTTAGCTCTTTCACCCGTTTTTTTTTTTTTTTTTTTTTTGACGATGAAGCCCTTTTTTTTTTTAGACTTTTGGGGGCTTTTTCATGGCATTTTCAGCACTTTATTCGATGAGTTTTTCTAAGATTTTTACAGTTCGGATTTTGAAACGTTTTCGGGCGCTTATTTTGACGAATTTTTGTGGACCTTTGTTGGGTTTTGGGACCGTTTTTTTAAACAATTTTTTTGGGGCTTTTTAAGAGTGAAATGCAGACAGACGGCGCGATGCGAAACAAAGGAACACAAACTGGTGAGGCTAATATATTGAAGCCTTTGACAGTCGGGTCTTTTTGGTAGATGGGAGAAAGGTATAGAACTATTAATCAACTATCAAGTGAAGCAATCTTTTGCCCTTAGCTTTTCAGTTCTTGACCGCACCCGCTATCTACCAGGTGGTTCTTACGTCAGCAGTATAAGCAAGTTGTGTTATTCGCCAAAAATTCCTGTTCAATATTCACCAACAAGGTTACAAGCATTTTACAAAAAACCTCGACTCTTCAAAGATAGAACACTATAGAATTCCTTAGTAACACGAGACGAGCATTATGAGCTAAGCAAGCCGACTATAAATATTTTCCGATTACATTGATTAGCATTTCCTAAATATTTAAATTGATTGAGGGGCACGTTTCCACCTCATTAAGAGAACGTACATCTCAGTCGGGAATAAAATTAACCATCCGATTGGTACCTATAGGCTTTGAAATGTAAATGACCTCGATGGCTTGCTTAACGTGTAGGTACTAATTACATATATCACAGAATCAAAAAGGAAACCGAAACAAAGGCACAGCATTAAACTGGTAGTTCAGAGTTCCAACGAAATCGAAAGTAAGGGTTCTCAAGTTTATATTCTTAAGTTTTTGTCGACCTTTTGCTGTTCACCAGCTCTTCAAAGATGCTCTCAGATAGCAGTCTACCTTAAAAAGAAGAAGAATGTATCTAGAGCTGACACACTTAGGTATATGTATAAAGATACTTATAGTAATGATTATGGCTTATCGTGGATTACCTTGATTACCTACAGGCATGTTGAATTATCATCTCAAGCTATTAAGAGCGAGGTGAAGGCAAGTGGATACTGGATATTGATGCTACAGAACTTTGCCTTTGTAGGTACTTAAGGTAGACTGCATAAAATGTAATGTATCTCTACCCACGTTCAAGCTGGAATATGTGACGTCTGCTATCGCTAATAAATTATCAAGTGGAATATTACAGATTATATTGCGTAAAATAAATTCAAGGGGTTGGTTATTAAAACTTTGAGGCGACATGTTATTGCTATTGTTTAACCGGTTATCGGAGGGGATTTTTCGATCTAAGCAACGTAACGTTTACTAACGGAAACTTATTCTCCGATATTGGTTTGAACTTTATTAATTAGGGTCATCGGATTTGTTGTTTTCATATAGTAATGAACTAATTATATTTTAGCTTAAGCAAATTATTTTCATTTATGAACTTCAACAACCATTTACGCAGTAAAACGTCAATATGCAAAAAAGTATCTAGTTGTAGCTCCGATTTTATAAATGCCCGCTAATAGAGTCAATGGCCACATTCAAAAATCGAGTTATCTTAAGTCGACTTGATTGGGATGTATAAGATGGAACCTGAACGCAAAAACTAGATTCGTCGGGAACGTCACTTTTTCTACATCAGCCACATATGCGAACAGTCAACTAGGTATGGTAAGGATGTGGTTTTACCATAGTCGGAAATCTCCGCGCCAACTGAAGCAGCTGCTCATATGATTGATTTCAGAAAATCAAAGCTGAGATACATCTAGTCAAAAACTGTCAGGCTTACTAAACTAGATACCTGAACGTCCCCAATATTTGGGGTCACGCAATCCTCTCGACTTACCCGATTAAAATCATTCGACCTTACGAACAATCAACTTTAGCTTGGTCGCTACCGAAAGAAAACACACTTCAAAAATGCTCCTAAAATAAGAAACATATGTAATTACCAGAAAATCGTTACCAGTATTGTCAAATGTTAACGTTGAGAGAGGCAGGGTTGGCAAACACAAATTCGCAGAACACGAAATACAAAAATATTGCTCAAATCAATATTTCGAGTATATATGAGGCAACAAATTTGATTTGAAAATTTGTCAGCAAAATGCACGGGAAAGAACGAAATATCGAACTTATTGAGGAATAACATTGCAGTAGTATTTAATTATAGTACTTATTTTTTTGTTTTAGAATAATTTATTGATTGCGGAAATAATTGTAGACCTTCTTTGACACGAAAACCTTCTTTGACACGAAAACAAATTTGTGCAAATTTATTTGGTAGATTACTTGTACACTCAACACTTGTCACTTTGGCAATAGATTGTACGTTAAAATTAATAATAAATAAATAAATAAATAAAATAAAATAAAAATAAATCAAATTTTGAATTTTGCAATAACAATAAATGTAATAGAATTTAATAAAGTTGCCGCACTAGTTAAGGTGAAGGTCTATTTGTTTATTGATCCCGTTTTAATAATAGGTAGGTACAGTTTATTTTAATTGAATCTGATGGCTTCCAACTAATCGTTGATATAAGTGTTTGATTATTTATTTCACCCTTACATTTACGATAATTTTTTTTCTCATAAAATCTTTTATAAGGTAGGTACCTACCTTTCCTTGCTTCCGGTGTATGAATGACACAAGTTTCCTTGACGTTCTAACGTGTAAAGATTTTACTCAAGCTATCTACAGAAATATGAAACTGAGTGGCAAAATCCATAATCCTTTACCGCCCGCAATTTTCCATCATTTTGGATTCTTTCTCAAATGTAGGTAATTACGGTACTAAGATGATTGCCAAAAAAAAGTTAAAAAAAAAAAACATTCAACCATCTGCACAATTTGTTTATACGAGCGATAGAGAAAAAAAGCAAGCCAAGAAAACCAATCATTTTTGTTTTTTTTTTGTTAAATTATTAAAATTGTTTTGCAAAAATGCTGTCAAACCAAAAATACTCGCTGGATCAATTTGTAATGATGTTGGTCCACCAAAAATACAGTTTAGGTTGAAAATGCTAAGTAGTATTTATAACCAAATCTTAGTACGCACTACAAAGCGGATAATATGAAGATAAGGCTCAATTAACACGGTGTCTCCACGTGCAATTTGCATGCAATTTTTCATTTTTTCCTCATTTTTATACCATTAAATCCTGTTGAAATGTCAGCTTCGTGTAAAAAAAATGCAAAATGTGTATTTTGAAAGGGATAACAATTGTTTTGCAAAGCAACCACAAATTTTCAAAGGAATTTATAGCCACAAACTTTAAAGTGACGGGAGGCCAGGGATCCCAGATTAAAGAAGAAAAACATCCCAGTTTTTTTTTTAACACGAAAACTATATTTTTTCCCCTCTTTCAAAAATAATTTTTTTTTTTCCCCAAAAACAAAAACCTTTATTTAAGTTTTATTTAAATGTCTTAAAACAAAGAAAACAAAAAAATAATAGAAATAATAACGAATAGGAATTATATTGATTTCCCCAAAAAAAAAAAAATCTTTTGTTAGAAAAAAATCGACAAAATTGCCGTCTTCCCCTTCAATCTGGGATCACTGCTGGAGGCAAATGTGGAAATGTCAAAAAAAAAAAAAGCTGCCAGCAGCTTAAAAATATGTATATTGAAAACATTTTCAATGCATTTTTTTAACTTTCTCCATTACGTAGTAAGAGAAAGATATTGGTTTCGTACAAAATTTCGAACTCGAGATTTTAATAAATTCTGATATTACGATGATAGAGGAACTCAAAACAGTGGGTCGCAAAATTCTGTCCGGTCTGTCCGTCTGTCCGTCCTTCCACGGGCCTACAGTCTAAACGGCTTCCCGGATTACATTCAAACCTCGGATTTGGAGTTTTTGGGCTTACAGTTCGGGAGGTGTTTTTTTTTTTTCAATGTAACCTCAATACTAATGGTACTTCCCATACAACATTTTCGTACCAGTTTGATTTGATCGAAAACGGCTCTAACGATTTCAACCAAAATCGATATTTAAGCTTAAGTAGGTGAGGTTACCATGACTGCGTACCCAGTTTTTGGCTAAAAATTCGAACAACGGAACTTTTGAAATTTCCACATATCTCGAAAACGGTCTATACGATTGTAGCAAAAACTAATTTCTAAGGTTATGTGGACATTTATAACTTAATAGCAACCTTAGTTTTTCTCTATATTATCGTACAATGGATTTATGAAAAGAGTATTTTTTTAATAATATAGTTTTGTCTAGTTAACTTAAAACGGCAATAACGATTTTGACCAAAATGCAAACTTGATGTTTTCAAAACTATTGTGTCCTTAATTTTCAATTCGAAACACCGAAAACGCTAATTTTAGAAACTGCTCATATCTCGAAAACCCCATCTTCGATTTCGATAAAATGTCAAAAACGAAGTAGGTATGTATTTCAATAGTCCGGAACAATATCATACAGTCAGTTGTATTTTTTCAAATAAACATTGCAATATTTGCAACTGTTATGTCTGGATAATCTTACAAAAACAAAAACTTCATTTGCACCGCACACACGAGCATCGGGATATTCAATTTATAAATACTAATGCAAATTCACAAACGCCTGAATATATAATCTTTCTAAAGATATCGGTCTATCACGAGCAATACTTCCAATAATTGAAAACTTAAATCATATTCCAATCAAAACTAAAAACATATCCTTAGGTCAAAAACAGAAACTGCTACTAGGTACGCTTGTCCTGTACTCAAAAATCAAGTGAGGAGTAAGACCTTATAAAATAGTACAGTAGACGATTGCGACATTGCCAGTTACTGAGAGCTTTAACATTTAAAAACTTATGAATATCCAAAAGAGAATTTTGTTTTCTTTTGTCTAGTATCGAGAAAGTTTCGTTCGACCCAGTCGTGCACTTTATTTGTCATATACACATTAATTAGGCTGGTGTGTACGCACTCACTCCTTTTGGGAATTTGCGTAATAATTTTTCCTCCTGCTCTAGTTTGATTTTTAAAGTCTCAAAAATGCAGAGAAAAATGTAGTGTCATACGGGCTTAAACAAAATTCGCCTATGAAAATTGACGTATTGCGCAATACGTATTTCGAACAGAACCACGATTTTCAAAATAATTTTTGCACAGTTTGGAAGCGTTGTTAAGGCGTCAGACCAAACCAAACTAAAAATAAATCACTTGACAGCTGACAAAACGGCCGCTAGTTAAAATTGTGTAGCATTAACACCATTTTGCTGCTAAACTGGTAATTTTGAGCATTTTTTATGCAGAATAAAAGACTTTGCTGGATGAATAGCACTGATGTTCTTTCACTCTGTCAAGGCCATTTCATAAGTCCATATATTCCATCAAAATCCAGTGTGCGAAAATAAGCCGTTTACTATTGTTTAACAGGCAAAAACAAAATATCGAAGAGATAGCAGCAACCCGTGCCCCAACTCCATTATTTTATAAGACGTAGGTACCTACCCGTCTAAAAGCACCCGCATTATTTTAAAAAATAAGTCTTTTCAAGCAAATCAAATACTCCATCACCTCTCCTAAAACAGAAGACCCAAGATATGTGTGCATACATTTAGGCGCAATTTTGCTTCAGCAAAAATATATTCATTGCAGAGATTGTGTGTAGACTGTAGAGTGGTTAGTCGTTAATCGTTAGTGGATACCAGCTCTAAACTGTGTAGCAGAGTTTTCGTATGATGTACCAAACTTACGAGGTACCTAATACGTAAATATCTGCATCTCTATAGATGATTTTTCTTTTGCTGGAAGCAATTCAAGATCGCTGGAAAAGAGACAACCCGATGTAGGTACAGCAGAGACAATACTGAGACCCCCTACTTCGGCTTATTTTTCGGTCGCAAAAAATACGAGCCACTTCCGGTGTCGACAAAGTTGCTGTCAGCGTTCATAGATTTTTATCCGTTAAATTTGAAATTATTCGTTACGTGCAGATAGTATTTTTTTTAAGGAATACGTATACGTTTAGGGGAAATGAAAATATTTTGAGCAATTTTTCTTCGGTTATTTAAGAAAAACTTACTCATAAAATCAAAGTCAATGATATTTGAAACCGACATAATACACAACCATGTTTGTCCTAATATGTTTCCAGTTTACAAAACATTTAAATCAAACATTTAGATAGTTTAATTAGCCAAACGATTATATTTTTCGCCTACGGTATACGGTATATTTTCCCAAATCGCAAACAGGTTCGTGAACAAAAAGCTATATGATGAAACGGCAGTGATAACCTCATGATTCCCTGGGTGAATGTGCATGAATCAAAGTAGTCTAAATAAATATCACTCAGAAATAACGAGAGAAATAGAATCGCAACTGTGAACTGGAAACCCAAATATCAAAATCCATTTAGTCCTTCATTCATATGGGTTGTCTGAATGTGTTGATCAAATTGTTGTCGCTATGAAATTTTTAAAAATACTCTTTGTGGACTTATGTATACCTAGTATTCTAATCTTTTACCAATTCAAGCTAATCAATGCGAATGGTTTTATGATCTCATAAGCCAATTATGTCGTATAACCCTTAATTTGCATTTAAAAATCAACTGTTCGTTAAAAGCTTGGAAAAGTTGGAATAACATTTCCCAACCATTCAGTTCATTTATAGATAGCAACGCGTCTTGTAAAGGCTAAGATCTGCATGAAGGTGTCAATAAACAAAACTCACATGACTCTCCCGACATTAGCCATTAATAAGCTAGACACCGGTTTGTGATATAACTAAAAAAAATTCGCCAATCGCGTTCAAATTGAAAAAAAAAAAAAAAAACTCTTAGCAACCAGACTTACTTATACCTACTCGTATAATCAGATTGGAATTTTATACAGTCTAATTAAATTCCAAAAATTGTCTGCACTCAAATTATGCATTTAAAGCCGCTAAATCAAAATAAGTTTCTCATCTAATTGTGATGAGATCTTCGAGCTGCCGATTTGTCGATACAATTTAAGGACACCCAACTCTTGTTCAGTTGAAAATTAATTTTACGCGTTCTCTGAAATGCCTAAAATTAAACAAAAACCTCCAAGAAACAGACAAGTTTATTGAACTAAATTTAAATACACGCGCCGAGGAAAAAAAAACCGCTTTACAGATGTCCCCTTCCATTTATACATAGCAGATGAAAACCACCAACAATATTTTACATTAGCATTTCGACGACCACTATTAGCATTCACATAATTATATCCCGTAATCCGTATTGATATACATATCCCGAAGTTCTCTGAAGAAACTAAAACATGTTTCCCTTTCTTCGTCTCGTCAGCACGCTTTTTATTAAGTCTTTGGCATTAGCACCTGTGAAAATCAAAAGTTTTGTTTTTCTTTTATTGCGGCAACTGGTTCCGATCGTGCAATACATGCGTCGATCAATGTCATTCAACTGATCAACAAAATCGTTTGATTTGAATATTAGTCAGTTACTACAGACACGAGTCTCTCATCTGTATTCGTCCAAAAAATGTTCTTGACATTGAAATACCGAAAATCCTATTCCAACTGCAGCCTAACCTAGTTTGGTTCTCCTTACCTGGTCGAGCTGTACTCAAATGCAACTTCTGCGGCCAAAAAATATAAAACCACTCCGGAAGTCTTGCAGAAATAAACAGTTCCTTGAACTACATTCGCCGATATTTCTCTGTAAGTAACCGACGTCGAACGTTTCATTTCCTGCATTCTCAATTCTTTCAACTCGACTATATTCACTTCCTTAAGCTTTAATTCATAAGCTTAATCATCGGCTGTGCCACCTGACCATCGAATGCCCCCCTGGCCATCGACATTTTGGTGCGAGATAAATCTCTGATTGTCTGCTGTGATTATTCCGTTCAGTCGAAGCCATGAGTTAATGACCGATGCCAAGTAATTCATGCATCGGATAGATACCTCTACAAAGGTCAAGTGGTCAATTCGCTAATGTGCTGATATGAAGACAACCCGAACCATTGATAGTCGCGTCAAATCAATGTCAGTGTATCCAAGTTCAAACAGTTGAACGCGTTGAAGCCCTTAGTAAAATCATACAGTTCGAGCATATTCTCCTCCCCATGCATATACGATACGGGTGTGAGTTTACAAATTACAAACAGTCAAATGAAGCTTTTTTTGCTTTCGGCCAAAAACGAACCACCAAACATCTGAGCAATACGAGACGACTATCGTTAGATACAGTGTCTCAACTAAGTATATACCTAGAAAAGCATTGTGCTGTCAAAGCTCAGTTCGTGAATGGGTTTCAACGAATCCGGATAGCTAGTAAAAAATTTAGTCAACACACATCGAGAAATAAATATCTAAAACGGGTACAAACGGATTTCTTCAATTTTTCCCTCTTTTTGTGTTCTTTTTTTTCCTTCGCATTTTGATGGTCCTTTCGATAAATTTGATGGATGTTACGCTTACGACCAGCTACGATTGCTTGCTACGTCAATTAAGATAACAGTGCAACTTTTAAGTGATTCTTCCTTAATTTTCATGTAAATTTTACGGTTGTGAAAAGCCAATTGTAGTTAAAGGATTATACAATTATCATATCATAAGAAATCTAGTGAAAAACTGCACACAGAGAAAGAAAAGTTTTATGCGGATACATTTACATTGAGGTGAGTTATTTTTTAGAAGTAGTCGTATCCTTTGCAGAAATGTGCATAACGTCGTGTTTACATGAGGAGAAAAGTGCAATTGCATCCAGTGCGCCAGACGTGAAGTCAACCCCTATGTTGTTTGTGCGGCAAATGGAGCTTTTATGTCTTCATCTAGTAAAGTGTATGGATGATTGTTGCACATGAAAAGGAATGATTAGAGCGTTTGCAAAAGTTCTTTGCTGGCACGCCACGTGTAGGTGTGACAGATATGTATCTTAAGCGCCCAAACTGTGTCACTTGGCAATAAATCGAATTAATATTTAAATTTGCACGTCGCTTGAAGTATACAATCTTGCAGTGTGTGTTGGAGGGTTTAATGTGCTCTTTGCTATGACCGATTTTTGAAAACAGTCTTCGATTGACTGGATTTCTTATTTGAAATGCTAAGAAAAATATGGGTCGGGTTCAAGAACCTAGGTTGAAAATATTTCATTGAATGCTCTCATTGGTATAAAAATTTATTTACAGCTCTTGCTCTTTCACAAAAATTCCTTGTGTCGGTCTTTTCACTTTCGAAGTAAGCACGTGAATTTTACTTTCCGCCAATTTCTCGAATATGGGATGGTTAGTGATTGGCAGTTTTTTGTTTTGCCCAGGATTTGTAAACTCTACAAATGCTTTTTACCCTCTATAATAAGCAAGAGGTCATCCAATCATCCAAATGGTAGAACATCAGATCCATAAACATGGAGGACTTTTTTGTTTTGTAGGTCTTAGCTTAAGTAGGTCGTAGCTAAGATTCAAAAAGACTCGCAAACTGAGTGTTTATCCAGCAGTTTCAACATTATCTGCAGCATAATCACTTGAACAGATCCTGGAGTGTGATTTCGCGCATTCGCAATTGGTAGAGGGCGTTAGAATCGTTGTTAAAGTCTAACCAAGAAAACTAAGATCGTAGGCAGCTAAGGCAAAAGTTTTGAAAGTGCTAATTCAACAATGGTCTTAATTGCGATGGCTTTCGAAAAAGTTGTTCTCTTGCTCAACAACAGCAGATTGATGACCTCACAAAGCCTGGTTGGTTTAAGTGGCTGTATTCCCGTTACCGACGAGGGAAAAACACAAGTAGAGCGTTTAGCGCCGTTTCGAAACCACAACTAACGGAACCTGAAATAAAGGGGGATGAAGAAAGTTAAGAGAGCTCAAAACCAGCCTGTGGAGTTTGAGAACTTTGATAATCTTTTTAAAATGCATGCTTTGTATGGCCGAAAGGTCATCAAAAAAGGGATGCCTTAGTGCACTGCACACAAAGCCTATATTATTAAAATAATTGTAGAAATAATTCTGTCTTCAACTACATTGTGCTGTATTTCCTGCAACTTAGACTTCATATTATTTGGGCATCGAGTTTGCAACGCTTCAAATATTTACATCCACAAATCAGTCACCCATCAATAAATGATTTATTGGGGATCAAACTTATTCAATCTCAGAGTCTTTCCAAAGAAAAAACAAAAAACCCCTATTTGACAGCCGGTGAGTGATATGTATTCTCACTTCCGATGAACTTCCGTCAAACGTTAATCCAAAAATGGATGCACATATCAGCCATGCAAATAAAAAGTCAACACGAAATTAATTTGCTAATTGTTTCGTCAAACACAACCAATGTTGAGTATCGCTACCGAAAACAAATACAAAAAAAAAAAAAAATCGAGCTGTCGTGGGACGGCCGAAAGAAGCGAATCATTGGACGTAAAGTATTGGCCCGTGTTACGTGGCGGCCTATTTAAAATTCATTTCAATTTTTCATAGTGCCAGTTAGTTTAGATTACTCTCTCTGTTCCTCTTTCGCTCTCTACACACATATATTTAAGAATTTTTCGACTTTTCTTTTTTCCTAAACCATCCCTGAATCAAGACGAACAACACAAAACAAAAATCATCCAAATCGGTGGTTCCGTTCAATTCATTTTAATTTTTCATAGTGCCAGTTAGTTTAGATTACTCTCTCTGTTCCTCTTTCGCTCTCTACACACATATATTTAAGAATTTTTCGACTTTTCTTTTTTACTAAACCATCCCTGAATCAAGACGAACAACACAAAACACAAATCATCCAAATCGGTGGAGCCGTTCTAGAGTTTTCATCTTCCAAGTTCGCCATGGAGTGGGAAGTTAACGCTACGGTGACGATTTTTTTCGGTTTACTCCCCATCTTTTTGAATAATTTATATGCGTGACCCACCGACCGTCCGTAAAAAAGCTATATTCGCTTCAAAAAAAATGAAACTATTGTCGGTTATGTATTATAGCGTTTTGGGTATGAAAATAGTCCAATTGAAGGTCACTTGATGGGTTCAAGTTGGTTATAGACTGAAGCACTCAATTTTGCTTTGATTTAATATTATTTGCATTTAAAACTTATTTATTCAAATGTGCGAATAAGTAATAAGATTTTAGACAATTCGAGCTTTGTATAAATAGAGCTAACCGAACCAGCAGATATGAGTCTTTCTCATGTTTTAACTAATTATCACATGCGTAATGAAATATATAAATAACAAGTGTCCAAGGGTAGAGTTTTTTAACAGTAAATAAATCCAAATTCTCTAACCAACTGAGACGTAGTTTTTGAATCGCTCAGAGCATACGCGAGCAAGGTCGTTTCTTCTTTGGTGCTTTGCACCTTGACGATGTCAAGTAGGTTCTGCGTGGCTTATGGTCGAAGTAATTATGGCTTATTTTGACAGGAGTCCATGGGTTACTACTTACTAGTGAAATTGTTGGCAAAATTATTTATGGTCGACCTGCAACTTCAGTTCGCGCCTCATAAATGCGGCAAAACAAGAGAGTGATTAGTTATACTCCAATAATTATTAAGATTATTCATTGTGGTTTGTTTTGTAATTGCTCCGATTGGGATGTTGCAATTATGATATGGGTATAGGTCTGCAGATATTTGAAGACCACGTCTACCTATCGCGTGGTGTCATTCTGGGATAGTGTTTTTTAGGAATCAGTTTCAAGCGCATTATACCAGATAATGGGAATTATAGTTTCCAGCTCAGCAAATTCGTTTTTTTTTTGTTGTTTACATGCAGCAACTTAGTTTTGTTATGCAACAATTTATATAAATGGCAACAGTGGCTCTTTATGCATTTTCAGCTAAAGTCTTTCATTTTCACGAGCCCTTTTTGTTGGTATGAGCATTTGATACAGCTGAAGGAAGCGCGTAAGCGTAAAGCTAAGTATCCTGCTCGCGCTAAATTTTATCTCCCATACAAAAATGTCTACAAAGATAAAATTTAGCGAGACAGTTTAGCAAAACAGTATCCTGTTCGCGCGCTAAAATCTTAACTTCATGTAGAAGGGCCGATGAAAAGTCTCCACTCATTTAGCTCGCATATAAATGTCCGGCACATTAAATCGAAGATAAATGTTGACAGAAGAAACGGAATAAAAAGTTTGATGCGTGTTTGCTATTTTGTTATCGGAAAACGCAAAAAATATTTGCGAGAGAAACAAAAGGAAACGCAAATCCAAAGCAGAGTTATTGTTTTGCGAGATATCGAGATATTTATTTATATCAGAATTGAGAATCATTTGGCCTCGAATGTTTTACGGGCAATAATAATCGTTTCACGACGTTAAAGAGATTTTGGAAAGTTTTGTCTTCTACTTGCTGCTATAGAAATTGTTTCAAATGATGCAGCAATGATAACCATCTTCTTAGATTTGGGTTGTATGCATTATTTTAAATATTGCGATGCTTTTGATGTTTGAATTTAAAATAACGTGTATAATTTGAATCGCGTTTACCGACATTCTGTCATGAACTTATGGCTTTTGTCCCATCTATATCATATTTAAAAATTTAGCTACCATTTATCTTAGCTGAGGAGAAACGGAGTGGAGACTAGGGACGCTAAAATTTAGCGCGAGCAGGATACTTAGCTTAAAGTCCTAAAAAATGTGACAGCATCCACCTGAAACTTTCTTGTACAATACCCTGTTTTCTGTTTAGAGCTTATCAACACCCACAATTATAGATCGAAAATATTAAGTTCTAATTGTGAGACAGCAAGCAAAACAAATTTGCGACATTCAAGGTCAACACGGAATACAACTGTCAACATTTCGTATCTCACCGATGCGGTTCTTAATTCTTGTTCTACTCTGACCTATTATTAGCGAGAGTAAATACTTATTCTATCTGAACAGACATCTGCGTTGTTTTTTTTTGCGGACACCCGATAGGTAGTGGATTTATAATAAGTCAATTAAGTGGCAAGTCAACGCCTCTTTAATGTGGTGCCTTTGTGCTTATTAGTTCTTGTCAATCGTACTACATGGCATACCCATCTCAAAATGTCAAACAGTCCAAAAAAAAAATGTTTAATGCACTAGTGATTGGATGAACAACATAAATAACCGAATGTCCTTGCCCAACCCGTGATTAAAAAACACTCCAAACACTGAAAAGACATTCAATAAAATTCCATTAGCGGCCGGTGTCAATAAATCCACAGACTATGCTTTGACTTGACAATCGGTTCTATGTTCCTTCCCCATTGATCTGACTAAATTTGAAATCGCGAAAAAACCACCTTGATCTGAACGAATAAAAGACAGTCATTGTTTTCCTAGTCAATCAGGTATTTTTTATCTTAGCGGCAAAGCTAGTATGTTAGGTTTAAATAAAACAAATTCCATTTCCTCTTCATTCATTATGCACAATGGATTTTATCCAATTTTATTAATATGTCCAATAAAGAACCAATTTGCATGAACATTTCGCGAATAACCCCAACCACCAAGAACCGGCATGTTTAACTATATATCCGCAGGCAGCGCATTTGATTTGGACTTCCCCCTCAACTTGTGAGGACTTAATTCGCACACGTTTATAAGATGGATGCCTGCAGCTAGGTATGCCAATTGTATATGAATTTTCTTTCCGTAAGAGGAATCCCAATTTTAAGGCTAAGTCAACCTTGGTATTTATATAAAAAAATCGTTTCAATTATCATCCATGACACTGATCAAATTTACATAGCCCTTCTACAATAGAGCAGTCTAACCTCGCAGACAATGTTGCCATTTAAATAAGCCAGTTGGGCATTGTTGACGCAAACCTTTGCATTACCGGTTTAAAGAACCAGCACTAACTCTAGCACACGAGAAGCTCCATTACTATGCAAATATAAAAAAATAAAATCTAAGGAAACATTGAAAATTATTGATAGCATGACGGCCAACAGACTCACTTCGCATGATGGTGAGAAAAGTCACCAAGGGTTAGTAGAGAATCTCACACACAATGTTTGTTAACAAATAACCAATTAATTTTCAGGCCTTAAGCTTGGACAAATATTTGTCATAAATTAAGAAACAATGCAAAGCGATAGCTGAAAAAGCCAACAACCGTACTGGCCGATTACATCATGCCAGCAGTATTTCCAAATCCATGCGGATGGGTAAGAAGAAGATACTGTCAGATTTATTGGCGTACAGTGAAATGAGGTGCGAATTGGATTGTAAATCAGTTGGGTGTTACATTAACCTTGACTCATCGACACGGTGTATTTTGGACGAAGGAAGTGCTCCAGTTATGAGGAACTCTGTTTGCTGTTGCGATATAATCCGTGTCAATATAAACACGAACCTTCCGCTGTTAGTAAAAGGTTAACATACCTTATCTAAGGTGAGGTCAACCAGTCTGGGTGGGAATTTGTATATCTAATATTCGTACTGATAGAACCTTACCTAAGGCAGAAGAATAACCAGCTCTAAACCAGTTCTAGGATTTTGAAAAAGACTCAAATATTTTATCGCTCGAACGTGTCATTGATAATCAACGATAGAGAAAGTCGTTGTTTTTGGGAATTTTAATAGGTCCCATTAATTTTTTTTTTCACTTAAATAACAATAAATCAAGAAATCTCCCTAAAATAAATAAACTAAGTCTCGCATTGCAACAATGATTATCGATTTGCAAGCTAGAACGGCTTTGAAACCTAAAATATTAAAGTCGTCGTATCAATTCTACATTTTAAGGAATAATTTAAAAGTGGACTTCGAACTCAAGTTGAAACGCGAAATACCTTATTTGAATTCGGACTAAAGAGATATCCTGGGGCAAAGTGCTGTTGCACAAGTAGCGGCCAATTTCTTGAAAATCGTGTGGGGCAAAACAGTTTCAAAGGTTTTTTTTTTAATTCCCTTTAGGTTTACCAAAATAAAGTAGGTACTAAGGAACATAGTTAATGCACCTGGGTACATACGCAATGCCGTTCTGCATAGAGATCTAAATGTTGAAACTTGAAATGGTTGAAGATGGGGTTAAGAAGGTTGCTCGGAGGCATAGAAATCGGCTTCTCAACCACGTAAACACAGAAATAACAGAGCTTTTAAATAATGACAATGTAATCAGGAGATTGAGACGGATAAAACCTCTTGATCTGTAAGATTTGGCTAGGGCTAAGAAATCAGGTATTGATTTCAAACAAATCAAGTTTAGAAACCCGACAAATGGCGAATTTATCTCTTAAAATTCATAAAATAATTCAAAATGAATTTGCTGATTAGTCGTACGACTATAGGTGCAATCTTATTCGGGATGGCGAATGTCAGTTTAGAGTTTTTTTTAGATGAGTTAAAGTCCATCGCTATTGCAGAAGCATCCCTCTCGTACTAGCTCTGCAATGTATTTCGATGATTTTTTACTACCAGCAAATTTCCAACACAAAAAAAATGTCCCTTAGTAGGTATATAACGCACATTGAAGTAAGAAACCTTTCAAAGAAATTTTTGGTGATATGAATTTTACCCAACAGGCACCTGATACCATTCAAAATCTGACTTCATGAGACTCTTGCAAAACATCGAATGAAACGCATATCTGTGACATATCGTACGATTTAAACATCTTTTAGATCATAAAAGTCGTACCGGCGAGTAACAAACACTTGTCTCTAAATTGTCTCCTCCTTTATAATCAAATCGACAGCTCTTGCAGAAGTCTTTGTAAGAATGCCCAATCTTTGAGAGCTTTATAGATATTGTTAGTGTGGTGGCATCTTAGAATTCCGTTGCACCTTTTCCGACAGTATGCGTTTGTTTAGCGACAATGCATGAAATAAGTCGGCTCGATTTATGCTTTTCTGACTTAAAAGAGTCGACAGGATGAATTATTCAGCAGTCGAAATGGGATCCGCAATATTGGAAACGCATTATGTAATATCTATGATACAGAATTATTTTGATCTCCCAATTTCAGTTCATCGATTTAAAAGACAAATTTTGAAGATTTTTGAAAATTGATGGTTCTGAACGTATGCGAATCCAAATAATAACTATTCCAAATAATGCGCTACCTATTAGCATTATTTGGAATAGTTCGTCTTCAGAGAGAGTTCTGTCATGAACAATTTTTTTCGGATGAGTTCACATATCCTGCTGCCTATTTTTTTTTCTTCGACTCCTCAATGCACCCTACTCAATCTAACGACTCTGTTCGCGATTTCCTCCTTTGAAATTATTTTCCTTGAAACAAAACTTCTTTAACTCACAACCTATTCATATGCGAAACTAATGCTCTGGAAAGTATGCCATCGAAATTCAAGTTCAACACGCAAACATACTAATAACGCCTGTTCCCACCAAACTGCACATGGCTACTACACTCCCCACCCAAACTGTCATGATTTCGACATAGCAAACGTCTTTCCAGTAATTTCCCGGCAAAATTATGCTTACGCAGTTCTCTACCCAACAACCTTCCTTGGGGGTTAGTCTATTCATTAACCGGTGAAAGTCAAACTACACACGAGTAGATGAAAAAAAAAATAATAATCTTATTCATAACCACGCAATTATTTTGGCAACAATTTGTCCAATTTATCAGTCTGCATGGCGCGGCGACGACAGCAAACCTTCAAAAGAAAAGGTTTTGCCACACACATGATCTTGTGACAATTACACACGTATGTGTGTTGGGTGCAAATCAAAAACGGTGTTAATAATGATGACTGGCATACTTCTGGGTGATGTAAATGTCATTAGCACAAAATGGCACATGATTACAGTACATGACAGCTCATCCTTACCGAATTTATGACGACGCCAAATAAAAGTACAACTTCTTTTTAAATCTTTTCAGTGACAATAAATAAAACCAGCCAACATCACCGATGATTGCGTAACATTAGAACAAACGATCTTCCAGAAGAAAATACTCTCAACTTTTGAAGACAAGTACATAAAAGCATTTTCAAGACTGCCAACCCGATATAGAAGTAGGAACTACAGGCACAAGTATGGCGGAAGTAAATCAAACATCGGACGTTTGGAATTATCTCTTCGTAGACCTGGCGGGTAAGATGAATTGTTAATTTATTTATCACTCGACGAATTGCAAAGCTCGATTGGTGTTGAGTAATAGTTGAGAATTTAATGAATTTAATTATGCGGCGATAAAGCGATTGAGGAATTATTCAAGATCCCAATTGGGAGATAATCAGGTAGTTCTTATGTGCAAGGCATAGTGAGGAACATTTTCTAAATTTAGTTTCCCGGAATACCATTTGTGTTGCAAAATTTGTCTCTGCAGTTTCATTGTCGGCCAAATTAGGTTACTGTAAGTTGATAAGCGGCTTGTACTTGTGAAAAAAGTCTGCTAATACGATATACGGCAATGGTGTGCTACAGAGTGAATTGAATTAAGCTGTGCCCATTGCATATCTATGGGCGGTTTATTTCTTGCAGTTAGTAGAAGGTTTGTTGAAATTTAAGATTGCGCTTGAAATTTGTGAGGTGTGGCCCTGAAATCATTAATAGTATTGAATGTGCGGATTGTCGGCTTGTGCTCATGGAAGTATGAGCATTTTGACACCAACATCTAAAACCACTTTCCGTTAATGCAGATTTATTTCGAAATGCAATATTTAAATGATGGGATGTCAAATGATTCCATTTTGCACGAAGTTATAAAAGCTTGACAAGACGCTTTCCAATGACAGTTACTGCAGTTCTGGCGGTTAATAATTTTCTATGTTTGTCAGACGTTTGCGAGAGGTGACGCAGTGAAAAAACCCTGAGTTGGAATTTCCGAACTGGGTGTCATTTTTGAAAATGTCCTTCAATTTTTGGTTCGGGATTCCGTTGACGGTGACCTCGTCACAACAATAGTCTCTTTTGACGAATCGGAAGATTCAACCTCCGAAGAAGGTGAAGTTGGACTGCCGCCAGCGTCAAGTACTAAATCATTCTGTTTTATTAAACGAATTTGTTCTTTAGGCTCAGAACTCGTTTTAGGAAGACTGGATTTAAGTCGCCTCTATGACAGCATCCAATAACCTTTTTTTAACTACAGTGTTAATTTGTGAAATGTAGCCCTCAAACATTCTTCCGACGAATTTTAATTTTTCGACGATTTGAAGCGACTTTAGGTTAAATAAATTTTTTTTGACAGTTATACCCTCAGACTTTGCTCTATTAGTGGGATTTGCATATTTTATGTTTTCACGTTGGTTTAACCCTGTAGCCCCTCCCTTAGTAGACGGGCACAATAACTACTAAATTACAATACACCCTCAAGGCATATCTAACTTTTATATAAAAATTTATATATGTGTAAAAAATGTGTAATAATTCATCAATTGAGAACGGCTGGACCGAATTGGCTCAATATTTTTTTCAGTTGTTCGTAATTTTCCGGAGAAGGTTCTTACAAAAGAAATTTAGGAAAACTGCTCCGGAAAATTCAGGAAATTGGAAAAATAAAAAAAAAAATTTTTGTACGTAATTTTGTGTGCAGTTGTTCGGGAATGGTTTTAGAAAACTCTTAGAAACACTCGGAAAATTCCAGAAAAAAGCGAAAAATTTGATTTTTTTTTTTACGAAATTTTGCATTTTATCGCATGATTTGATGATTTTTAATGATGTAAATGTGGAAAATTCGTTGTGAAACTTTGAAAATTTCGGATAATTGTGAGATTTATGTATTGAGAGAAAATACGTTTTGCGTGCCTTTTTGGGTGTAGAAGTAAACGAGATAAATAATGCATCCTCTGGCATATTGCTGCCACATAGTTGGAAGGCGTTCGATCTGCACCCGCTTTGAAGCTGCCGATGAATCTTCTCACGGTTGACATGCCAACGTGCACAATGACCAATAATTCAGCGACAGCGAAATTTATGCGAGCATGCTCAATCATTATTTGGTATGAATTCAAGATGGCACATAAACGAGGTTTCGAGACAAATGACCTAACGATGAAGGAATTACGAGGTGATTCGAGGCGATTCGAGGCGATTCGGTGGGGCTATGATATTGCTTTCCGGATATTTTTGTCAAACGCTTCCCGTAATCCTGAAATCAACTGCTGCCGATGAACATTATGCGAGCCTGAAATTGTCGCCCTGTGGCTGCATGTCACGAAATTGAAATCGACCAGGAACATAAGAGTCGCATTGCAGAACGATCCATCGGCTGCTGAATTCTAGAGACAACTGCTGGCGCTTAGCAATAAAAATATTCCTGTAGATGTTTCGACTGAGATGATATCGTTCCCGGCACATTTTTGCAAGTTCACGTCGTCGAAGGAGGAACTCATCACCATAGTGTCCCCGACATTGTACAAAATTGCAAAAATCTCGATTGGATTAGTGAACGGGCAATACCAGCAGTGAAGAATAAGGACGTGCATCGATAGCTTTAGTTTCATTATTCAAAGTCAAACCACTGGAAAACCGCATTCGTCGAAATCCGATGACAGCGTGACCGACGAGGATGAAGAGAAACAAACTATCCGACGGAATTTTTTAACTCGCTTGATGTGCAAGGATCTCACCCGCTGTTTGTTTTTGTGCCCGGAAAACAAATCGAGAAACATTGTTTATCATACGAGTATAAATAAATCATTGAAATTGGAACTATCTGTGTTTTATTATCACCCTGGAGTTTATCTAAGGGCGTTAAATTAGGGCGAGACGAAGTTCGCCGGGTCCGCTAGTTACTTCATAAAAATATGGTACCCCCAACAGAAATATTTAGGAACGCTTCAGAAGTACCCCAAGCAAACACAGGTATCCAATTTTTGATATTAAAAAAATAGTACGCATACGCCCAGTGTACCTACTGAAGTTATATTCTTAAACTCTACTTTATTAGACAGCTATTCATTCAAAATTAAGTTGCTTTTAAATTGTAGTAAAAAGCAAACATTTATTTACCATCTAGGAAACACATGCAAGTTTGTGCATCATCGTCCAGAAGGAAGAAGACTTTTTTTTATTCAGTTATAAAATATTAGCTTCGGATTGGTAGTTCTCAATAGCGAAATGAAATGCGATGTCGGCGCAGTGGCTTAGTTGTTATTGTGTTGGACTAGTAAGCGACGGGTAACAGGTTCGAGTCCCGAAAAAATAACCCAAGTTCCAATTTAAGTTTTTTTTTTCACCAAGCCACCTTTCGCGAATGTCTGACAACCATCCAAGAGTATATCTGTCATATCAAAGAGCTTCTCAAATAGCCGTTTGAACTCTGCATAAAATTGTAGATCCCTTCAATTCGTTCCAAAAATGAAAACCTGACACAAAACGTATGGTTGTAAGAGAGGCTCTGTTTAGGGTTACGGACCTGTTGCACCAACTATTTATTTTTATTTTCTAAAAGAAAAACATGAATGATAAAATATATTGAATTTATATTATACAAAAATTGTCCTACCAAAATGAGCTCCTGCATAATTTCTTCGGCCATCTGGAAATGAATGCTTAGTTTACATTTTTATTTGCCTTTTAGTTTGATTGATACCATTTGTGCTTTGTGTAGGCTGGCATAGTTGAATTCGAAGTAAGCTATCATTTTAGTTATTCACTCATTTTGGAGAATAAAAAATGGTTTAGTTTTCTTAAAAATTACAGATGTGTAAAATGAAGTATTCTCATTTATAAGAATAAATACAGGCGCTGGGAATATAACATAATACCTTCGGTAAATGGGTGGCAAGTTAGTTCTCGTAAATAGTTGACAAGCTCTTCCATTCAGCCATTTGATGTACGTATACTCATGAGACACAAACGATAAATTGAGCCACTGATTGACTTCCCTGTTCATAGTGCAGTTTACAATTCACACAGCCTCCGGGTTCGCATCGGTATAGTAGGTGCCTTTGAGTAAAGCAATACGTGAGTTACTTAACCTGCCCTGACGATGCAATTTTTCAATCTTTCTAATACACAGCTGATACACACAGATGTTTCCTGCCATATTTCCAATGGTGACTTTCTGCGGTCTTACAAAAACTGCACCACTTGATGTAGGATCTCTTGCTTTTCTCCTTAAAGAAACTCAGAGAAAAACACTCTCGACGATCTAATGAGATGGGTGAAGGGTTTTGTGGAGAAAACACTATACAGTAATTGCAATATTCCACCCATTGAACCACCGTCTAACAAGGGCAAGGTTTGACATTTTCGAACTACGTGGGTCTTATTTTAGGTTGAAAGCTAGAGCCCTACGTCTTAGAGAAATGGCGGCTGAGCCCGTTTAACATGGGACTGCACTACCTATTCTGACTTGGGTAATCCGACATACAAACTCATAATAAAGCTGATCATTTCGAAAGAGCAAATCCTACTTCGCTAAGGCCGATTTTATTCACTCGAAGTTGAACACAACTCGGGGAGTTTTCCATCTAAAAATGCCCAAGTTGTGTTCAACTTCGAGTGAATAAAATTAAAATGGGCCTAAGTTCTCCAGCGATAAAGCAGATTGGATGGAGTTGGATCTGTAACGCGGTGGGATGTTTATTTCTCTAGCATTTTACTATAAGTTGAGCTGAAAATATTTCACAAGGAATAGTGAATACATTTATAGCTGTTACCGAACCTCATATACGAACATTTTTAGGCGCCTATGGAAGTAAGGCCGAGCGTTGGTTTATGTAAAATTAGGTAGAGAAAATGGGCCTTACTAATAATCATTTTTAACCTACACACTAAATATTTCCTAGGTCACAATATCAAATTTTGTATGGAAAACTTCGCCATTGTGAGTTCGAAAAATTAAGCGTGGACACTAAAAATGATTATTAGTACCGCGGAATGTGTTGTAGGATTATGAAGTGGGAAGGCTATTTTTAAAGCTCTCTCCAACTTCGAGATACTCGATCTTTACGACAAAAGACAACGGGGTCCACTGTAATTTTCAATAAATCTTTCACAGACATCGACTAATACAAACATCCCTTTCGTAACTCCACAGATCCACGCACAAATGACTGGCCCATGATAAAATCCCCAGTACCGGGTCTGACAATCTTAGCCGCGTACCTGTACTTCGTTCTGTACTGGGGCCCCCGGTACATGGCCAACAGGAAACCCTTCAAGCTGGAAAAGACCCTCATAGTGTACAACTCCATTCAGGTGCTTGTGAGCGTCTTCTTGGTTTACGAGGTAAATTAAAAAAAAAATATAAAAAAATGGAAACTGAAGTACTAACTTTCTTTTCATCATTCAGGGTTTGGATTCGGCATGGCTGCGGCACTACAGCTGGCGCTGTCAACCCGTGGACCAATCAACATCAGCGCAGGCATTCAGGGTAAGACACGACGTCTAAGTGTGCTTCCACACCGGATGGAACAGACAAACAAAACCTTATTTTTGCCTTATTCAGTGTGGGCACGCGTATTAAAATGTGGGTATTTAAACTCCAAAAAACACACAGAAAAACAAATTTGTTTGTCTAAGGCGTTTTGTTCCACCCGGTGTGGAAGCTCCCTAAGAAGGACAATAACACAAAACAATTTGCTTATAGGAAGCCCGATGCGTGTACGTTTACTTCCTTGCGAAAATCTCCGAGCTGCTTGATACGGTTTTCTTCGTGTTGAGAAAACGTGACAGGCAGGTAACCTTCCTACATCTGTACCATCATACCGTCATGCCAATGATCTCGTGGGGCACCACCAAATACTATCCCGGAGGACATGGTACCTTCATCGGACTGATTAACTCGTTTGTGCACATCATCATGTACGCCTACTACTTGTTGTCGGCTCTCGGCCCAAATGTACAAAAGTACCTGTGGTGGAAGAAGTACATCACCAACATGCAAATGGTAAGCAAATGCGCTCAATTTGGCCGTCAAACACTGTCTGTCCAAAATTGTATGCTAGTTCGTGGCTAAATTGTTTTTATGTTCTTATTTTCCTTTCCGTTTACACCGCTTTGCTTCATTTATACCGAACCACACTCGCACACACACATACACACAACTACTTGCCACTGCACAGATCCAATTCTGCATGGCATTCATCCATCAGACTCAACTGCTCTATACCGACTGTGGCTATCCAAGGTGGTCCGTGTGCTTCACCCTGCCCAATGCCGTCTTCTTCTACTTCCTGTTCAATGATTTCTATCAAAAGTCGTACAAAAACAAGCAGATCGCAGCAGCCAGGGCGTTAGCAGAGAAAAATGCCAAAGAGGTGTTCGACAACAACAACAGCATCACTGCCAAGGACCAGAATCAACTTACGACCGGTGATACGGTCACGGGCAAGAAGAACCTATAGAGAGTTAGACAAAGCCAACCGTATGTACGAAGTTAAAGAGGAGAGCAACCCGAATTAATCACTTTTGGCTTCCGTTTTTGTACAGAAAATAGACAATTTTCGGCACATTGTACATATAGCTTAGCAGCAACAAGTCCTTTCAGTTTACAGCTCGAATGTGTTTATCTTATATAGGCCTCCTAGTCATGTAGCCTATGATGCATAGGTGTATGTGGTAACGTTTTCCCTAAGTCTGTTAGAAATTTTACATTTAACTATCTCTTTTTTATAATAATTGTACGCGTCTTTAATTATTATTTTATAAAATATTTTTATTTGCATTTTTGTTTATCGTTAGTGCGTAAGACTCGTTTGTTTAGAGTACAAAAAATATATCAGACTTTTGTGTTCTACTTTAGTCATGTAGAGGATAACGGAAGATGTGAAGAATGTTTGTCAAAACCATAGGTTGTAAGATAAAACTGATATATACAGTTGAAAATAAATGACAAAACCCATTTTGATATAAAACTACGCGGTGGTGTTTTTACTTAAAGCGAACGGGATGTGTGCAGAAGGGATGTGTCTGGTTTAAGGGAGAAGGTGACTCAGCGGGAGCATCGAAAATATGTATATACCTACATATTATTTAAACGAAGATATTCAAAAAAGCTGTCGAATTTCGGCAGACTCTTTTGTTTCTAATGCATCGAGGATATTGACAAATTATATGTAACTGCAAGCTGTAAAACGTAAAAGTTGATCAAAAACTTCCCGTCGTCAGGTGGAATTAGAGCTTGATTCCTTGGACGAACAAATACCTGACAATAAGACAAATTCTAAGAGTTACAGTCTCAAAGACAGGCATGCAGCAAGGCTTGGTGTATTTTCAAACGATTTTTGCAGAAGCTGTCTTGACGAGGAGGAAGAAACCATAAACCGTAATCTTCTTCGCTTCATCAGAAGCTCAAATTCTTTCAACGAGTAGGAAGAATTGAATTTTAGAATCATGTGGTATCACAAGGGACCTTATAATGATCTATTTGTGTCAGCTAGCCGAAAGCCACTTCAACCTAACCTAACCTAAGGGTTGCGAGCTAAGAGAAACTCGACCTAATTTTGGGGGAATCCTACCAAGAGGTCAAACGTCAAAAGTATGTAATCGGCTATCTCTGGAAAATCCACGGATGGAAAAAAACATTACTTAACTTCTGACTTAAAAGAAACTCTGTAGGCATAGCTTTATAAAGCTAGATGAGCCTCTTCTTGTATAGCTTTTTAGCAGCAGCTCACAACCTAGGCTCACTTGACTTGCCGCAACCTAGGAGCGTTCATCTCGACTTGCACGATCCAATAGATATAACTTGGCTTTAAACCATTTATGTCGAAAAACCTGACAGCTCAAATTTAACATTGAATGTGCATAATCCTATTATCGATGGTAGTTATTTCAAAGGGCCGTCCGAGTCCTTTGTACAATTCAAAGCGATGAACCGAAGCAGCTTTTATGTAGATACCTATACCGAAGACGGATTAGAGTTTAACCGGTTATAAGCTTATCATCTTCATCATATCTGCATAAGACTTTTAAATAATTGATTGTGAACCAAAGTCTATTATACGGACAATTGTCAGCCTACCAAAATGGATGTTGTAAAGACACACTACTGCTTTTCTCAGTGAGCAATTGTTTATAACTTCTATAAATCGTAATCCCTTAGAATTTGGTCGTCGGTCTATTTACTCCAAAACTATGGTTCGGTGGTTCAGAAATCGTGAATGTGGAGTAGAAATGTTCTCATGCGCACGAGAGAGTGTCAGCTCATCTATTTGCCCAGCTTAAACTTACGGTCTTGTGCTCATTTTACATATTATTACTCGCACTCGTTTTAAAAGGCAGTCGCACTTGTGACTATAGGCGTGCTTTTTAAGCTTAAATCTCAGCAAAGCAAAGTAAAGTAGGACTTTCAGTAGAGAGAGTAGAGTACTTTAAGTAGAGCGTAGTTGTTGTAACAGCGTGCTGAAAATCCTACTTTACTTTCCTTCGCTGAAATCCAAGCTCAAAATATCTGGCACTATGCAACTTTCTTAATTACCGCTGTTAGCAGTTTTCGCTTCTTTTATTTTACCCCGAAAGTGGTACTTAAGTGAAAGGTAGAGTGTTATTATGGTTATTTTTTTTTTTAACTTTTTGCTGTGCCGCGTCATTTTACTTCGACCAGCGTTGTAGCTTAACTTCTTTTGATAACGGATGCGGTAATTCGGCCCCAGAAGTTTTTGCATACATATTTCAGTTTTCAAAACGAGTCGTTTAAAGTCATTTTCTACGCAAACACCACGAAAACGACTTCCATTCGTTGAGTTGTTGAAACAAACACACCTTTTGCAATATTCATCAAATTCAGCAGAACAGCTGACCGAACAGATGTCCCAATCCCAGCTCACAATTTCAAACCATTTTCCACAAATAATTAAATGCACTAAATTAATTTTATTTGTAAATTAATGCCATCGAAATTTGTAACCAAAATAGTTTGCAACGAAGTCTACGTCTCACAGCTGATTGAAAAGTCAAACAAAAACTAGTTGGTGTTCGAAGTGAACGCATCGACGAGTTTTCGACGAAAACACAGTTATCGGCTCGGTGTAAAAAGGACATAAGTCAAGACAACAAAAATCACAACCATATTTAAATACTTGGTACTGATGATGCCTGCTTTGGTACTGATGTGATGATGCCTGCTTTAATTTTACCTATAATTATAATTTTAAATTATTCAAATTTAATTATATGATCAATTACTTCAATTATTTTTATTTTAATTTTTGTATAGGTAATAAGTTCTATAGTCCATTCTTATGCAATCACTGTATCTGCTTTCGTTTCCGAGCTGTTTTTTAAGGCTAAACTGCACACTCTTCTGATGACGAAAATCGATGCTCTCACACGTTAAACAGTCGTTCAGGAATTAATTCGCTGAATAACAATCACATGCCCAATCTGTGCTTCCTATAGAAGCATTGCCGTTGTTTTCCGCATCTTGAAACCCACTCTAAATAATCAGAGTACGAATAATGTTATTGACACGTTTCCATGTTCTCACAAGTCGTGTACCTTCTGTCTTTAAAATTTAATGCAAATAACACGAATACCATTAGTAACAACACCTTCCCCATTTATGATTGGGATTGTCTCAGCCTCTAAACCAGTTTTCCAAATCAATTAATTCAGAAATCACCGGCAGATTTGACAAAAGAAAAAAAAAATAGTTATATAACAATAATCAAAACTACAAAACAAAAATTCTAACTAAGTATAGGTACACATCCACAATCGAAAAGATTTTGCATTTGTAAAACCACCCGCCAATATCCCGGCTGCCTCGCTAACTGGTTTCAATACTTCTTCAGTCACTCTTCTAAGCCATCTTCCGGTTGAAGAGACAAAGAATGGAAAAGAGAAGTCCTCGAAATTCTATTTTCAGCTTTGATATGCACATTTTAAATACTTTGCCTGTGGCAATCTTCAGAGCAGCTTGTCTTAATGGGCTATACCTATTCACCACATAAACAGATATACCGACAAATAATTTATTAGATAATATCCCATTAACAGTAAACCTAGCGGATGTATTGACTAAGATTAGCCTGAGGCGTTAAACCTTGCCCGCGGTCTTTACTCGGTCAATCATCCTGAAGCTCAATTGTATATTGCTCTGTCCGGAAGTTTTTCGGCTTTGAACTTGAACTTTCGATTTCGTTTTGTGTCTGAGCTCAGAGCCACTAAAACGATTTGCTATTAACTGAAATTTCACCCATTTGTCAGCTGCTTAGCAGGTTATAGAAAAACGAGGAGGTTAGGTTACGTTGAGTTTGGTATTGTGACTCATCAAAAGAGGTCTTGTTTAGTTTTCAAATAATCGCTTAAACCTAACTACCTATTTCTGCTAAGCATACTCGAAGTTATTACCTCTCATAGCGGTTATTTCATTGAGAATTTTTCTATTGAATATTTTTTTGGAAATAATTTTGCTCTACACGAATGGGTAATCCCACTTAATTTAGTTGTAAAAAACAAATTCAAAATTGTTCAATATAGCTATCCAACAAAAAAAAAAATACTGGATTTTTTGAGTCTATTAAACTTGGGACGAATTTTTCAAGCAACTTTGTTTATTTTTTATGTAAATAGGAAAATAATTCGCAACAACACTTTGTCCCAAAAAAATATGCAACTGATAGTCGCAGCTACTTCAGTTTAAGCTGTCAACGGGTTTAGAAAACTGTGCATACTTTTGGGATCTCTTCACACCCATTGCGTTTCTATTTCATATAGGCTATCGATGAAAATGTGAAAATTATCGAAAAACTTGTATTAGAAGATGCACGTGTAATAATTAAGATGTTGTCAGAAATAACTAAGCTTTCCGTTGGTACTATGCACACTCCACTACATGATTATCTCTTCCTTACACAAGAAGAGGAAAGCTGAGAAAGAAAGTGCTGCTTCTTCACGACAACGCACCGGTTCACACTGCGCGGATCTTCAAGGCTGCTGTACGAGAGTGCGGGTTCGAGGAAAATAACCACCCACCCTACAGCCCAGACCTGGCCCCAAGTGACTATACTTTTTATTTCCCAATTAAAAAAAAAAATCCTCTGGGGAAAGCAATTTGCTGACGATAATGAGCTCAAGTCCTCTGTAAATGAGCATTTTTCGGGCCAAGGAGAAATCTATTTTTTTAAGGAGTAGGACAACCTTTTTCGCTATCAAACAAATGTATTGATATCATGGGAGACTATATTGAAAAATATTTTTTTTCAAGGTTTTATCTTTTTGCTAACACACCCATACCGAGAATATCTATACATTGAACGCCCCTCGTATGTTATAAAGTTTTTCTTGGCTGATACATATGTCTCATATTAGGTATAGGTCACTGATGCTCAAATTATAATTTCCGCGATACTTATAATCATTTTCAGTGTCCAGGCTAAATTTTTCGAACTCACAGTCACAATGTCGAAATTTTCCATAAAAATTTAATATTCTGACCTACAAAATGTATAATGTGAAGGTTGAAAATGAGGCCCGTAGACAGTATGCATAAGTGAAAAACTTCCCTATAACTCCTTCTCAAGGGCTCATGGCAAAAATCAGCGAAAAGTAAGATGCTTTTGCTTCCTATCAAATCTTAAACTTACAGTAAAAAAATCGATCACATTTTGTCAAATGCAGACAAAAGAGGCCCGCTGAGAGCTTCGAAAGATTTATGTATGAAAATTGTAGACTAAATAGAAAGTTTCTTATGTTTTGCTTTTCCACGCTATGTTGATAAAAATATTACACAAGCTGGAGCTCTGCTGGAACTTTCACTAATGCTTTGCGGTTATTCAGGGATAAATGTGTCTGATGTCCCTTTCATTACCTTACTGGACTTGACGCTCTTTTCATGCTTATGTAGTCCCATTAAATCGTGAGCAGAATTTCAAGTTTTCGAGGTCATTTTCATGAGCGATTAAAAGTGCATTTGCTGAATTTTTCTGTATAGTAATTGGTCAAGTTCAGACTGTTTTAAAAATGGTTTCTTAGAAAAAAGCTGCCCTATATGCGCTAATGGCATGAAATTAAGATACAGGCCGAAAGAGTAGGTATATTATCGCGTTTACAAGCTGACAAAATGTGATTTCCTTCCAAATAATAATAAATACCAGAATACATGGGGCACTCTATGTTGAACAGATATTTTTAAGACGGAAAAATCCTGTCTCTGGTTTGGTCTTGTCAAACTCATGATTTCAAATCTGTTCTCAAGACGTTCTATGAAACCAGCAGCGCCATAAAGGAGATGTGCTTTTAAAGTTAGCAAATTAAGAAATGATTGCATAAGTCAAAAAAACTCTCCTCTAGACGTATGGCGGTTGCCTTTAATAATTGAGAGTCAGTAGTGGTAAATGGATTACATTAAATGATTGACAGCCGGTATTGGAAAACCAGAGTTATATGGGGGAGCTTTTGAGCATCCTACACATGGGACATAAAATTTACTGGTTTTGTGTTTATGCCTATAGGTATATAGCTTTATACGATCGCCATTACTGCGAAAGGTAGAAAAACTTAAGGTAGAGTAACAAAAACAGTTTTTGGGGAAATACTTTAGCCAACAGCCAACACATTCCTGTCTTTAACAAATCTAATTTGCTCTCTATAAAGGTTGAGAAAATTGTATTTTTTTGTTGCATATTCTTCAATATTCTAGTACTGCTAGGTCTAATATCGAAAATTCTCCAATTTCTAGCACGTACTCATCCTCCCTTCAGATTTATTCTAGGTACTGCGAAGCAAGATCGTTAAATACAAAATACTCGTCATGCTCCTTGAAAATCTGGTTACGAAAAGTGTTGACACCCAAGAACGTCGCCTCATCTTCATGTACACTTGCGTGATAGTAAAACGGCCATTCTGTATAATTACAAAACAGTATATATTTTTGAAACAAAAAAAAAAAAACAACTGCATATAATTTTCTTTTTCTTTTTTCTAAGTAGACTCTCATCTCTCATGGAGATCTCTACAAAAATATTAATTTGTTCTTTCGTCTGGCACATCTTGTGTGCCCCACTAAATTTGGATCACACCATACTACAGCAACAACAAATATGCATATCGTAATGTAAATTTCTCTGCTCTTGGTGAACGCTCAAATATCCATTCACTCAGTTCTTATGTCACATTCAAAGGATTTGTCCCGGCACTAAGCCCCCTAAATTACACTTATATTTACCCTATAACTTAACATTAAACAACTAAAAGTACAAAAATAATAAAAAATAAAAATTTTAAAAATATTTATAAAAGAAATTAATGTGTGTTTTTGTGTTTTTGTGTTTCGTGTATGGGTGAGCGTGTGTGTGTGTTTTTTTTTTTTTTTTGTGTGAGTGCATTTAAAACTAATTCATCTAATCGGCCTTGGTGACCTTTATCGGTGCCGTACTGTTGTTATTTACATCGATGAGTCGTTTCATTTGGTCTCCATCGGCGAGTAGAGAATTCTTTGGCTTGACAGCTGGTGCAGTGTTTGTGGCATCCGCCTTCTTGTTCTTGTTGTAGGTTTCCCGGTAGAAATTGCTGAAAAGGAACAAGAAGATCGAGGCGTTCGCCACAAAGAAGAAGGTGAGGGATCTTGGCATTTTGCAGTCTTTGGCAGCAACTGTTAACATGTAGGCGAGGATCAGGACAAACTGCACCAATTGAATGGTTGTGATGTATTTCTTCCACCAGAGGAATTTTTGGTATTTCGGTCCCATCGCTG
Organism: Cheilosia vernalis; assembly: GCA_949126925.1. Classification (NCBI taxonomy): domain Eukaryota; kingdom Metazoa; phylum Arthropoda; class Insecta; order Diptera; family Syrphidae; genus Cheilosia; species Cheilosia vernalis. Next base: position 120,108,580 of record OX421358.1, read on the forward strand.
ATACCATGTAGTAGAAGTACATGATTATGTGAACGAAGGAGTTCACGATGCCAATGATGACACCTTGTTCACCTGGAAAATAAAAGAAGGGAAAACAATTTGTTATTAGAATAAAGCTAAAGTATAGGAAAAAGTAGACTGGTACAAAAGTCTTTGCATTAGTGGCAGTAAGGGACATAAATGAGAATTGACAGGGATGTTTTGAAACACTCATTCATCCAACATTTCTTCAGTGAGTAAAGTTGAGTTTAAAAAAACCATAATCTTGTATTGGAAACTTTAAAAATTCAGGCTCTATTTATTTAACGAGGGAAAGTGTGTTGGGGGCCACAATCGATAGGTACTGGAGAAAACAAAGAATTTATAACTGTGAGGCTGATGAAACTAGTACTTTGTAATAAAATTTGTTTATCTATTTAATGCATTACAACCTAAACTCAAATTGTCGAAGACATACACCAATATATCAGATTTTTGACATTAAATCCTTAAAAAACGTTGCATAATTTCAGGTTGCTATCAATCAAGATGTGCAGTGGAATGGATAAAATAACAGTTGCATGAGAAATGGAGACTCTTTGAAGGTGTCCATTTGGACTCCGATTTGTCACTAGAAGTAGACTTTAGCGAAAAGTCTTAAATTTTACCCGTGAGACGGATCTTCTAGTGGAAATCTGCATTAAGACTGATTTCCCCCTCATAATCTCAAATAACGCTTATGCACGATGAAGACTACAAAAAAAAATACAAATAATAAGGACTATGATAAAAAATGTAGATGGCGGTGAAAATAACCTGTAAAAAACGTCCAAGCTACGAGGCTACGACATTAATATTAAGAAAATAGAGCATCTTTTTTTGATGCTATACGCTCCGCCTTTTTCGGGAAGATACAAATAAACATTGACTTCGCTATATGGTAGCGTGACTGCATTTCGCATATCTAGGCATACTGCATACATGATAACATGGGAGAGCCTCTTGCCCTTCGCCAAAAGACACAAAATCATATTGAGCACATTGCGATAGAAGAAAGGAATGCCTCGAGGTTTTAAGGCGAACAGAGCTGCCATTACCTAGTAGCACAAAACACATACTGTACACTTTCTTGCTTAAAACTTTTTCCGTCTCCAGGAATGAGGCTAAAAATAAAAGCACTGTTAAAACCACAAACGAGACCATGGTGCTGAAAGTATAGACATTATATAAATAAATGGCGACGAAAAGCAACGCAACGCTGGACCATGAAGCATATTCCGATTCCGTGAGGTTTCTCAATATCAGTATAGATAGATATTCTCTTGGATTTTTGGCAAACGTTTGTAAGAGGAACAAAGACACTGCAGCTCCTCTTGAAATAACTTTAGGCTTCACTCTTAATTCCATAAAAGGAGCAAATCTCTTTGAAGCAGTTTTTTCCCAGACTATTCTGACTAAGACTGGTCATAATTTCAAATCCCCTTTCTCTGCTGGGGATATCTTTATGAAACTAAAGCTCATACTCAAACCTTGAAAATGAATTTGGGTAAATAACGAAATGCTTTAAGGGTACAGTGTGCCAACCATAGACCGAATTGATATCAACAGATCCATTAAACAAACTAATATGATAAGTCAGAACGAATGCCCTTTTTCGATTCAGCTCTGTTCGATTGTCACATTTTTTGAATCACCTTTGGGGTTCCAGAAAGCTGCCATCTAGGTCAACTTTTATTTCTTCACAGATCAGACCAAGGTTGTAACCCAGCAGATTTTTTTTTAATATGATAGTGATGTCATTTAATAGCGATGGGCCCTTAAAATTTTGATCCATTACCACTTTCCTTAGTTTTAAGTTCTAGTTACCTATACCTACGTTTTAGTTTTTTTGTAGTAGCTTTACGTCTTCGCTAGTTTTCGCTTCCAGCCCCAGGTTTAGCCATATGTAAAACGAAACCGTACAAATTTTCTTTTGCTTTTTTAGACCATTTAATTCTAATAGTTGAACTCAAACTTGGTCTTAAAATGTTGCTAATGAATTATAAAGTTATTTTATCAAAAAAAAAAAGAAAAAAATAAACAAATAATCTTTAAATTTTCTACAAAAATAATTTTTCCCGTACGAAAATCTTTTTCCGATCTACTTCTCAGTCAATTCCACAACAAACAAACCAAATCATTCCACTGAAATATTTCATTTGTTTACTGTTCCATCTGACAGGAATTCTATTTTCTGATGGTTGATTTTGGTTGATTTTGTTGTAATTGTTTTCGTAGGGAAACATCTTTCTGACCGAATTTTCGCTTTGATGGCCTAAACGTAAAAAAAATTATTTTTACACTGTTCCTCTTTTTCTGTTTCATTTTACGTATATGTCTATAACTGGGGCCTAAGCTAAGTTAATAGTACCTAGGTACGAATGGAATTGGATAATAACTTCAAAAGAATGTTTTGGGAAGCTTACTTAATACTCAAGAGAATTATACTAGGTATCTGGTATCTGGGGTATTTCAGAGGATCGCAAGATTGCAAAAAAAAAAAATGTACAACATGTGTTCTTCTAAAGGGTAAACCTGAGGTCATTCATTCTGAATTATACCAAAATAGCCTCAGAGCTTATTGTGCGTAAAGAATTTTTATTACGTGCTTTGGACACATAGCAAACTACCTTGACTAAGCACGGGAACAATTATCTACAGCACATCTGATGTTCACTAACTCCAATCGGATGCGTAATGCCAGTGCTTCCGAGTGCATCTTAATCTACGAATTAGTATGCAGGTCGTCCAAGATCGCTGCACATCATTTCCGACTTAAGAACATGTCGGCGGAATTAAATATTCTTCTCGCACCAACTAAAATTGGTTTGAACTACTAGACACTCAGGGAACTCATAGCTTCACTTTTGCTTGTTGTCATGTGAATGGACGTTGTATGGTGTGCTATATAGTGAGTTTGAGTTATATCCTCGGGACACAAATATGTATGCGAGAGGTAATAATAATTTTTGGCGTAGAGCTTCAATTTGACAACTTTTGTAAGTAGCTATTGCCGCACACATAATGTGTCCTACTAATAATTATTTGTATCCTTCTACTAAATATTTTGTAGGTTATAATAGGTCTGATTTTTTTATAGCTTCGATCTCATCAAAGCAAAGTATAGTAGGATTTTCAACACGCTAATTACAACAACTACGCTATACTTGACTCGCGATAGTTGTTGTATTTGCGTGCTGAAAATCCTACTTTACTTTGCTTTGCTGAGATCGAAGCAAAAAAAAAACCGGCTGATATACTATTTGAAATGGAAAATTTCGCCATTGTGAGCTTGAAAAATTTAGCCTGGACACTAAAAGTTATTATTAGTATTGCGTTGGGCCTATAGAGAAATAAACACAATGGGGACCATCCCACAGGTAACTGCCACAACTTACCTGGAGCATATTTCAAATATCCCCACGAGAACAGCGCAGTAACGGTATGATGGTATACGTGCAGGAATGAAACTTGATTCTGTTTCTTGCGCAAAACAAAGAATATCGTATCGAGGAAGTCGACCACCTTCGAGAAGAAATAAAACCACGCTCCGGAATAAAGTTGCAGCGTTTGCCGCCTATCTCGAACTACTTCGCACTTTTTTTCCAGCAGATGCGACAGGACGCTACTTTCTTTCAGCGACTATAACAGTAATAAATTTTAAGTCAAAAACATTTTTAAATAACACAAATCAAAAACTCACTGTATAGCACATCCACGAGGAAAATATGACTTGAAACGCATTGTAAATGACCATCGTTTTCTGTAGTTTAAACGGTTTTCGATTTGCCATCAACGCGGGTCCAATTTTCAACACGAATGCCAGATAAACTGTTAGCAGGCTCAGTAGTGGCAGGGGTGAGCTCATCAGCAGCCATTCGTCAATAGTTTTATCTGCAGAATAGAGAGAGTTTTAGTGAGATTAAAAAAAAAAAAAACAATAGCTGCAACTTACCAACTCCATTGGAAAGATCTGCAATCTTGTCGTTGAATATCCTTATAATTGACGTCATTTTGGTAGGTGCGCTGTTATTAGTTCTTTAATCTGAAAATTAAAAAATCACACCAATCGGTTAACAAACTGACACAAGACAATGACTCTTGCAATCCGACTGTCGGAAATAGTGATCAAATCTGTGGAGTGCAGTATACGATCGCGTTCGTCTATTAAGGAATACTGGGGCTACAATTGCCATCATTTCAACGCTATGGTGACGAACGATAGTACTTGGTAGTGGCGATTTATTTATGCATGCCTTTTGTATGTAAATCACGTAGAGAGCCTGTAGTCCCCGGCATATTAATCATCAGAATATTGATTTTCATTTTATTTTCAAAAGTATCCAGGGAATGTTGCCTCTTGAGAGAGGATTGACTGATTCGTAATACGTCAATCAGGTTCAGTTATGAATGTGTTTTCTCTTTTTTTCAAGTGTTGCAAAAGGTGAAAAAAGGTTTTGGCCTTTTTTTTCTAAAGCACGTACATCAGTCAGCACATTGTCACCAAGTGAACCCCTCTGCTGAATTGGTGAGATGAATAAGAATCACACAGATTAGAGAACTACTCGTAAGTTGCAACAATGGAGTGGTAATTTCGGCGCTTAAATAATAAACAAAGTATCCACGTGATTGTGTGGATTGATGGCGGGTTTTTCTGATTACCCAATCGGAGTTTATCTTTTGTGTGAAAGAAGTTTTTATTTACGCTTTGGTACTAAAAAGGAATAAGCACGTGGAAGAAATTGTGTATATGAAATACTTAGAAGTAAAACTTTGAAATCACAAGGATTTGGTAGGTTGCCTATTTTACAAAATAAAATACACCAATTTAAATGGTTACGTATTTAATATTCTGGTTACCTGCAGCACTTAAACTAATCAATTGAAAAAAAAAATTAATTGTTCTTGACTGAGCCAAAATTATTTATAAACAAACACTTTGTATGGAATCAGTCCCCTGGAGCTATTTTAAGCAGCATCACTAGTCATCAGACAAACTTTGGCAGTAATTTAATTATGAAAAAAGTTAGTTGTCACAATAGGTGTATATGTGTCGGAGAATATTCTTTGATTCCCACAACCACTTATTTCTGTGAAGCCTTATTGTTATTATGATCAATTAACATACGATATTTAATTTGAAATTAATAAAGTGACAGTCGTTTTTTAAAGAGGATTTTACTTATCTATATCTATACCTATTCCTATGTACATACCTTTTGCATTTGCCCTGCTAGCTTTTGAAAACAAAAGAGGACAATAATACGAGTAAGACCCAGGGTTCGAACTACTGCAATTGCAGTAACTGCAATTTTAATAAAAATATGAAATCTACTGCACCACTGCGCTCGACTGGAAATCTACTACAATTTATGTGAATTTCGGAAATCGAAGTTGAATACCTATATTTAAACATTTTCGTTTCCTAGTATATTTTTATAAGCCCATTGCAAATAATCAATTACTGGAAGCACTGTTTATTGATTCTGAAATCTATTACAATATATTTTAAAAGAAAATGTGCACGCCGTCTTGTTTTCACAGAATCTGCCTTGCATAAACTGATACTGAAGTCAAGTCTCAAGTGTGTCTTTCTATGTTTCTAAATCCATTGTTGTTTGCATTTAAAAATTTCCTGTCACACTTCTATGCAACTTGAAATTGAAAGCCGGCAAAAAATAAAACAAAAGATTTTAATTACCAGTTTGGGTCTCCAATTCAGTGTTTAGTGATGGAAAAATATTTTAAAACTTAATTTTTACCGCATTTTTTCTAAATTCAAAATCTACTGCAAAAAAGTGAATCTACTGCACTTGTACTGCCACGAAGTTTCTATAGGCCCCTATGCGGTTTCTCTTACTATCTTCTTCACCAAATTCTAATTTGTGCAAATGGCAAAAATAGGGTAGGTATATATTTCATTTTCAGTAGACATTTGTCGGTCTTGCTCTACTTTAATGATTTTCTACAATGGGCAGACAAAAACCGAAGGTAAGGAGAAGCCCATCTTAATGAAAAAAAGTCCACCCATTATTTAATTGTCATTGAACAAGCTATTTAACATGCTGTAGGGTTAAAAGCAGGCCTATTTTAAAGGCGAACCGGAAAAGACTGGTCGCTCCCTAATAGGCTAAATAATGCAAATATTTAGGAATGCGTTCCTTGAATTCTTGCTTGTTAGTTGCAATTCATTGACTTCACTTAGACGTTAGACCACACCAACAATAACCAATCATTTTTAAATCAATTTTGACAGTTTTATTCACTCAGTCTAAGAAGTAATAGTTGTTTGAAACTTCCTTAATAACAAAAGGCATAGCATTTTTTTAGTTTCATATTATCCAATCATTCCCATTACCGGTAAATGGAAACGGGTAGAAATCTCTTACCAGCAATTAGAAGAAACTTGTCAGCCTTGTCAAAATTTAAATTTGTCAGACTACTCTTGGGGAATGAAATAAGTCGGCATTTGTACAGAATTTCCAAATTAAGTATTTCAGACGCTTTCAGACGATAAACAATATCATAGGTTCGTAGTTTCGAAGCTGACGTTTTACCTACTTGATACCCTTGTCAAAATCAGGTGTCCTATAGTAAAACTCATAACAGCAGGAGATAGTTGGTTATGTTGAAGTTTTCTACTGATTTGATTTGCACTGTTTGGAGAGAGTACAAACTATTGGAAGGAATGGAAAGAAATTCATATGATTGTTGAAAGGATTTCCTAAGAATCCAAACGATTCTGTAATGATTCCGAATGATTATTTCCACAAGATTCAAATGACCAGAATGGTGAAAAATTATTGCACTCTCACTGATTTCAAAAAGCCTAATTACAATTGCTACCTACCTACCTACCTTCAAAACGCAGCCAAAAACTGAAATCGCTGATTTCAATCGATTAAAAAGTACCAATGACTTCTTATTTGAATTCTTTCACAAGTACACACTCATATTTTTGTTTATTTTGAAATTTTTCGACATAAATCGGCCACTTACATTTTCATTCATTAACCAAAGATGATTGCTTTCGATTTACGCTGTCTTCTCTCAGTTATTTTCAACATTTGAATTGAACTACAAGTACAAAAACATTAACCTTAGACTATGATGATTCCGTAGTAGGTACCTACTAATGTGACATAAATTGTTATATTTTTTTTTTTTTTTTTTGTTTACACATACATATTTCCAAAAAAAAAAAAACATATGTTTGTTCATCAATGATGACCATTTATAAATTACCGAATAATAACTGTCACGGCACAGTCGAAACAAAACGTGACAAAGGGCAAACGGAACACGTACTGCATAAGTGCAGATATAGCTGTGTTAAAGGTAGGTTATGCTACTGTGCGAGTAGTTTCTCTTATTAAGTAACGTAATCGAGTAGCATAATGTTTAATGGTACCTAGTATCAAATTAAACACATTTTGGCGGTATATAGTCGTACGCTTTGGGTCACGTTCCATTTAGCCATTAAGTATAAGCATGCTTGTATGAAACTCATCTGGAGAAGAAACCATTTTTTTTTTTAAATCGAATGTCTTATTTGGACAAACGATAAAGAAGACGAAAACTATAAAAAGGGTTACAAATATTCAAGTCGGTATTAATTGGAATAGTGGCGTGGTGATATCATTACGTCATTAACGAACCAATTTATTTATATGTAGGTACGTGGATGGGACTAGCACAAAAACATCCATGCACAGGCAAGTAGCCTATATATCCGTTGTAGACTAACATTTGACCTTACGTTTAAATGAAGTACGAAATAACAAAGTTTGTCTGAGCATTTCCATTGCTTAAATTTAAGAAATTAAGAATCTTTGACTTAATTTCTCATTTCTGTGGTTGCTGGCAGTAAAAGTGTTGTCACTTTACTCATTACTGGAATAAGTATTTTAGGTATAATAATTAATAATTGGAAGGTAGCAAAGAAAAGAATTGTTTGCTAAATTTTTAACTTGCATTCTTAAATTAAGCGAAGACACAATTACTGGCTCTGTAGTTTTTGCTGACTCTAGGTTTCACATATCTTGAACAATTAAAATAGTTATATGGCAAATATTAAATTTAAAATTTAGTTTTTTTTTATGACTATACGAATATAGCAATTTGTCAGGGAGTTTGATGCAGGTGGCATGCAATTGCCATATACCTACCCAGTACCGAGTTTATATATTCTATGCATAGATGTCAGCTTAGATCTTCACTTTCGGATAGCGAATAACGATAAAACCTAGACTATATTTTATTTCATTCATTTTCCAATCCAACCGTGAAAACCGTAATTAATTTCGTGCAGTATAGATTTTAAAACTATTCCTAACAAACACCTTGCAGTCGGGAAAAAAGTTACATTGTTGTTTAAAAAAGCATTATGTATGTATATTTGTTGTTAAGAGAAAGAGAGCAGCATGGTTGAATACAACACTGGGAAGCTATTTGTATTTTTATTACAAGTGTAACGCGGAAGGAGTCAACAATACCTGTTCCGAAAGTTCGAGGCTTTGCTCGTCCAGCTCTAAACCACAGAGCCACAAAGCCTCATTATAGCAAAACACCCGTTTATGAATTAAAACTAATTTATTAGCTAAAGAGTTTTTTTTTTAACCTGTGCTTAAGGTTCAAAATAGACAAACTGTCGCCGGTAGTCAATACAATTTTAAGATTCTTCAAAAATAAAGTTAGATGACTGTCGGCACGCTGATCTCGATAGGTTACGTAGTAAAAGTAGAAAGAACTGGTTATTCGCCGAATAATTTGGCTGGTATGATATAACATAATAATTTTATCCTCTCTGATGTCACATAAATCACTGTCAAATCAAATAGCTTGTATCTGCATACTCATGTCATGTGATGCTTATAGTTCTTTGTCAAAAACTATGCACACACTTCTCGCAAATTGATTACTAACTCGGACATAGTTATGCCTAGCCTATGGATACTCGTATTCATATTATACGGAAGAAGACAGTTCGATTTTCATTTCACTTTTGTAATTCTATCAACGAGCTCGAATTCGCCACTTATGGCGTTGAGCCGACGACGCACGGGTACTTATCGTGTCCATACATAACTCTGAGCGAACCAAATTCGTTTTCGATATATTTTTTTAATTAATTCAAATAATGCCGATACTTATGGCTGTTGGTTGGATTAATGTGGCTTGCATATTTACAGATTTGCCACTGAATGGGGCTAAACGCATTCATCTATTTGGTGCGTCTGATTGACGCGTTACTGGGTCGCGTTACCATAATGAATACAGGCGACTTTATTTTTGGTGTAACGATGAATTTTTAATTGTTATCCCTACTTCGTTTTCAGTATCGAGAGAACGTGTTCTAATTCATATAGTCAATGGAGCTGTAGGCTATCTGTTTGCTCCTATGCGGTTCGTTTTCAAATGATACGAATAATGAACTATATTTATGAATGGGAAAATCGTTTAAATTACCATAAATATAGATGAGGTAGTTACAAGATGCCTGTGATTAGAGTTTATTGAGAATTTTGCATAAATTGCCGCAAACGAGGGAGGCATTCGATTTTTCCGCATTCGTTAAAATTGGACTTCCATTTGTTTAGAGTAGCGTGCATAAGAGATTTTCTATAATTTGTGGCTAGTTTTGATTACGTTAGAAAACCAAAAAAGCTATTCATGTTGTTTTTTTTCTTAATAATAAATAACATTTTCTCTCTCGGACGGGGAAGGTCAAGAAGTTGATTGATCTGGTTCATGTTTAAAAAATGCCCAAGGGTTACGTCTTTTAAATAAGTTGCTGTCATTAAAATGGGTTTTATTTCAGTGCCAGACTTTGGCGTTGGGTTTAGTCTTGATAACTGATGGAGCGGAGCTTTTCGGCAGTGTCTGAGGCGACTGCGAAACTAGCCCTAGCATCCGTGGTATTTTTATGAAGATACAGATGTACTGTACGTACAGGTTTTTAGTATTCCTTACAACCTCCTCACGAGGGCATTTTTTTATTGACATAAAAGAGATTTGACTTTACTAAAGCTGTACGCACAGAATGGCATTCGAGAAAACTTAGAAATTGGCTACGAGGTTTCGTTTTTGGTAAATTTACCAAATGAAAGATGAAATTCAGTAGATTAATTACTGCATGTATTATTTTGTCACAAGCAATAGAAATTGTCAAAAAACCAAGTTATTAAATCTATTCGCGTATATTCCCGACCAAAACACTAAAAATCTGCCAAACTCAAAAAAATTGAGCGAAACTCTCTCGGAGAGCTGAAAATGTACTCCAAAGTATGTGGATTGACTTCGGGCTACTTTGAGGTTTAAACATCTTTAACATCTAATTCATGTCACAAATAAATATATAGGGGAAGGTGCTGTACCTTGGACCATTTGTACCTTGGTCCAGTGCCGATTTCCACTAAACTAACAAACATGTAAAAACTTGTTGTTCTATGGAATTTTCCTATTCAAATTTCAAATATTGTCAGTGCACCTGCGACTATTCAACTGAACGCGTCTTCGAGGAAAATTATAAAATGTGTTTTCAGTAGTTGAAAGTAATTTTTTCTTGATTTTTGTGAATAATTTCATTCCGAATCCGTTTGCTATATTTTATTTTGTTGGATTAAATAAGGTAAGTCTTTATTCTTAGCTCTATGTCTCATGGCTGTAAAGTTCGTTTTTTTAACGCACTTCGAGAAAATTTGATTTGATCCGCAAAGGCAATGTTGCTGTACCTCGGTCCAATCCGAGTGGTTGTACCTTGGGCCAGTTCAACTTCTTGAACTTCGCTCATGCAAATTGTTTGTATGCTTCAGAAATTACCATACCAAGGAGCAAAAGTGGTATTAAAAGGACGGCATTGGACAAAGAGCTCGTAGAGTGTGCTGTAAAGTATGCCTTAACTAATGCCGAGTCCATAAAGAGCCAGATGAAGATTTGGAGCCGGACAGCGATTCATCACTCGGCATAACAACCATTCTCAATTTAGCAAAAAAAAAACAATTCTTTTAAGTCAGTTTTAGTTTTTTGTTCCAGTTTTTTCTTTCAAATAAATAAAAAATATCGGAAAAAGTTGTTATTTTCTCTTAGGTCCAAGGTACAGCACACATCGGTCCAAGGTACAACACATGAATACAGGCGACTTTATTTTTGGTGTAACGATGAATTTTTAATTGTTATCCCTACTTCGTTTTCAGTATCGAGAGAACGTGTTCTAATTCATATAGTCAATGGAGCTGTAGGCTATCTGTTTGCTCCTATGCGGTTCGTTTTCAAATGATACGAATAATGAACTATATTTATGAATGGGAAAATCGTTTAAATTACCATAAATATAGATGAGGTAGTTACAAGATGCCTGTGATTAGAGTTTATTGAGAATTTTGCATAAATTGCCGCAAACGAGGGAGGCATTCGATTTTTCCGCATTCGTTAAAATTGGACTTCCATTTGTTTAGAGTAGCGTGCATAAGAGATTTTCTATAATTTGTGGCTAGTTTTGATTACGTTAGAAAACCAAAAAAGCTATTCATGTTGTTTTTTTTCTTAATAATAAATAACATTTTCTCTCTCGGACGGGGAAGGTCAAGAAGTTGATTGATCTGGTTCATGTTTAAAAAATGCCCAAGGGTTACGTCTTTTAAATAAGTTGCTGTCATTAAAATGGGTTTTATTTCAGTGCCAGACTTTGGCGTTGGGTTTAGTCTTGATAACTGATGGAGCGGAGCTTTTCGGCAGTGTCTGAGGCGACTGCGAAACTAGCCCTAGCATCCGTGGTATTTTTATGAAGATACAGATGTACTGTACGTACAGGTTTTTAGTATTCCTTACAACCTCCTCACGAGGGCATTTTTTTATTGACATAAAAGAGATTTGACTTTACTAAAGCTGTACGCACAGAATGGCATTCGAGAAAACTTAGAAATTGGCTACGAGGTTTCGTTTTTGGTAAATTTACCAAATGAAAGATGAAATTCAGTAGATTAATTACTGCATGTATTATTTTGTCACAAGCAATAGAAATTGTCAAAAAACCAAGTTATTAAATCTATTCGCGTATATTCCCGACCAAAACACTAAAAATCTGCCAAACTCAAAAAAATTGAGCGAAACTCTCTCGGAGAGCTGAAAATGTACTCCAAAGTATGTGGATTGACTTCGGGCTACTTTGAGGTTTAAACATCTTTAACATCTAATTCATGTCACAAATAAATATATAGGTAACATACCTTTTTGCAACATATTATGAAACGTTCTAGGAGAACATTCGATCACCACCGATTTTTTTTTTAGTTTTACTTATTTTTTTTTTTTTTTTTTCAATTGAATTTGAAGACAGATTTTGAATTTGTTTTTTGTCAACTTTTTGGATTTGCAATATTTATCAGTATCAGTACCTGCCCGTTTAAGAGCTGTTTCGAGCCAAGAGAGAAACTACTCCTTAATCGTTACTCTACTCGTTATTTTGCTAATTTTCTCTTTTTCTGTCAAATTTGATGAGAACGTGTATAGACTTTGTGCGATTGCGATAGATTTATATCGACTGCGTTTGTTTTAAACTGCGTACGCGAATTAACCTATTGAGTTATTATATTATTACAAAAATAAACAAATAAATAGTTGGCGCAACAGGTCCGAAAGGAACCCTAGACGTAGCTTTTCACAAATATTCGTTTTGTGTGAGTTTTTAATTTTTGGAACGAATAAAAATGATCTTAAATTTTATGACGATTCCAAAGGGCTTATTGAGAAGCTCTTTCAAGACAGTTATACTCTCGAATGTTTGGCAGACGTTCGTGAGAGGCGGCGCTGTGGAAAAAAACCCTAAGTTGGAATTTGGAATTTTGCGGGACTCGAACCTAGAGACCCCTCGCTTGGTAGTCCAACACACTAACCACTAAGCCATACTGTGCCTATTATATTAAGATAATATAAGTATAGTCGTTCTTGACTAAATGTGCGAACTGAGTTCTTCACAATATTGTCGATTATTGGATTTTTATTTTAATTCTTTTTTTTAACAATTTTCAATAACAATTTTACGTGGTAAAAAATAAACTATTTATTAAGAGGTTAGTGTGATGGGCAAAATAGGTTTATTTTTTTTCGCGGAGCAATCTCTCGCGAACATCTTGATCTTACAAACACTTGAATCCATATTTGCCATAGAAAATCCGATTACTCCCGCCATCAAATTACATGCACCTTCCATTTGACAATATTAAAACTCACTCAAGCGGATGAGGGCGAAAGTGCGACCGGACTTGGACTCTCCTTCATATCCGTGGAACTGTCAACCCTGGAGTAAAACACAACTCCGCGGGAGTCCATAAACAATCACACACCCTCAAAAGCTTAAAATTTAAAACGAAAAGGAAACTTATCAAAAAATAATCGCGACATTTAAATTAAAACAAAGTTATTTCCACGCTGAGCCATGAGGCCTTCAAATGGCTCAAACACCAAGTAACTAACCACAGTAGATCTCATGCAGAACCAGCACACTCTCACATATGGTATCGATATCCAATACAATACTACAGAGGAGATGAACACCTTGACTTCTATTGGAGAATTGCTGAAATGTGTTCTATTCTTGGGACTACGCTTACTAGCCTGACTTTTATTTTAAAGAATTCTTGGCTGAGCTTCAAAGCCAAACCTGCTAACGCTTAATTTGTTTCGGAAAATTTGTTCGTGCTGCAAAACTTGTTGACTTTGAAGGCAAATTAAAGAGTCGCCGCAGAGTTTGTTGGATTGCTCTGCGGCGTGTTTATTTTATTTTTTTTATTATTTAATACCAGGGTGGTAACACAAGATGGAACTTGTATTTGAGGTTATATCAGACGACTCAAATTGGGGATGCGAACAGAATTTGTGTCTGATACGTGCATGGTTCGTTCATTGCATCTATAGTACGAGTATTTATTGCATAACAACGACTCTTTGGGTATGCTGTATTCAAATAATACTTGCACAAATCGAGGTTAGTATACGTATGTGCCGTCAGTAAATGTTGTGAACTTCAGTTTCAACGATCATTACGTGGAAGCTGGATTTTTTATTGCAGAAACAATTATGTAGACGAGCGGAATTTGGATAATTGTTCTTGTAGAAAAACATGTTTGGAAGCTGTAACAGTTCAACAAAATAGAGATCACTTTCTCCTCTTTATACAATTGCACTCTCGTAACTGTTTTATTACTTCCACCTCCACACAAAATCTTTTTTTTAGTAATAAGCACCATCTTTGAGGATTAAAGTTGGTAGCCGGTTTTGGATTGATGGAACCTTTCTTTCATTTGGTAGGCTTTTTTTTTAAATGTATACAAATTTTGCCAGAGCTGCACATATGCTTTTCACACCAAGCCCAAAACCGTATTTCCTCGAAAACTCGTCGATGCATTCACACCGACCACAAACTCGTTTTCGTTTGACGTCTCAATCAGCTGTGCGACACTAGTCGTTAAACTTAGGTGCAAACTTATTTGGTTACAAATTCCGATCGCATTAATTAACAAACAATATGAATTTAGTGCATTTAAAAACAATATTATTATTAGCCCATCAATTAATTGTGGAAAATGATTTCAATTTGTGAGTTGTGACATTTGTTAGGTCAGCTATTTTGCGGAATTTGCTGGTTATTGCAAAAGGTGTGTTTGTTCTAACAATCCAACGACTGGAAGTCTTTTTCGTGGTGTTTTCGTGAAAACCGAGTGTAAACGACTCGCTTTGAAAACTGAAATATGTATGGGAAAACATAAGATCAGGATTTGATTAGTTTATATCTTATATACAAATAAGCGAAGGTAAATAGTTAAGAACCACTTTCACTGACTTAAACACAACCAGCCTTACCAATAATCAACTTTAGTCTGGCACTTTACGAAAAGACTCCACACTTTCCAAAATCCCTTTACCAATAAACAAATATAGTTGCCAGACTATCGCTAACTGTAGGGTTAAATGTTAGTGTTGAGAAAGCCATGTTTATCTCGGACATTAGCTAAATAAATCCTCCCTTATGTCATTTTGAAGACAAGTGTTGCCCAACCATCCAAAATCGCGGTATTAAATTTCGAAATAGGAGAGAATTTAATACGATGTTGTTCAGCCTGAGCGTTTACAATTATCAATTAATTTTAGTAAATTGTGAATGCTTTCTAATTTTATTCGTTGTAATACAACAATGCAAATGGTTTTTAAGTCTATCACACACAAATTTGTACAAATGTATGCAAAATATTGAAAAATATTGCGTTTTTGTTTTATTTCTAAACACGTGAAACATATATTTCTGCGTTTTTCTTTCTGTTGCTTTTTGATTGGTTTTCCTAGTTAGTTGCTTAATAAAAAATAAATTTTATATAAGTTTGGGATAATTCCAAGACTTTCTTGACAGTCGTCGCAAACAGAATAAGGCCCATTTTATTCACTCGAAGTTGAACATGACTTGGGGATTTTTATTTTCAACTTGAGAATTACTTTTATTCACTCAAAGTTGACTCGCTCAACTTTGGATATTCCGAAGTTGAGAAAACCGAAAGTTAATCAACTTTGGGTTTTCTCAACTCCCCGAAATAGTAGAAGTTGTAGAGCAAACTTGGGATTTTTACGTCAAATGTCAGATTTTTGGTTCTCATTTGTAACATCGGAGAGAGAGACCGCATGCGGGAGATAAGAGTCGACATTACAAATACAATAACACATCCACAATGCACAAGGAGATGTGCGGCTGCACGGCATTGTTAATGGAGAGTTAGGATAGTACAGACGTGAAGAGCATTCATAATTATTTTTCTTGTGTTTATTGCGTTAAACATTTCTGTGACTTAGCGAACTTCAAATCAAGTGGAGAAAATAAACAAATATTAATTTTTGAAACTTAAACGATGTATCGTTCACATTATTTTTGGGAAGATTGGCCATCATCTGATTCGGGCAGCGAAGAAGACGATCGCAATTTGTGTTTTCCGTTTTATAATGCTTGCAATAACATCCGGAAATGTTTATGATCCTTTATATGGCTTTTTATTGCGTCATTTGTATTCTTCCTTTTATGACCTAAAAAGATCTAGAAATATTTATGATCCTTTCTAATAACTTTTTCTTTTAGGTATATTTTGTATTTTCTGTTTTATGATGCTTGTAAAAGTATCTGGAAATGTGAAATGTTGCTTTTAGTTGCTTTTTGTTTTATCTTTATTGTTGTTTATTTTCCCTAATATTAAGATAAAAACTTTTTGTTCAGAAATTATTTTTAATATAAATATTCTGTAGAAAACATAAACTAAATTATAAAATATGCTGTCAGCATAGAGTGGTACGATCATCACCACATGCTTTCCATCCATCCATCTGCTTCAATGCAGTTTCAAAATTGCCACAGTTCGTTAAATTTGGTAGCAACAGAATCCCAGGCCTCTGGTGTTCTCGGCGTCCAGAATTAAAAACCGTTTTCTGTGCATTGTGTACATTGAATCAGGTAAGGAAATGAATTTACCGAAAATTTTCCCCGGTAGATAGGGGAAGCATTTCAGCCGCTCCGACGCTGAAATGCTCGCCACTCAACCCTTCGTCCAAGCACGCCGAAGTTTGTGTGTCTATTCATCTTCCTCTCTGCTTTCAAATACGTACGCGGCTAAAATAATCGCAATTGCATCTTTTTGTTCCATTTTTGAATTTTTATTGTTTTATTATTACGTGCTTCTTAATCAAGACTTCACCACCGAATGAAAACAAAAAAAAATATTAACTGAACATACCTAGCTTAAGATTTAAAAGTAAAAGAACAGACCTATTGTGTGTCATCTGTCACAAACATCCCAGGGATATTTTAGAAACTGCAAGTAGACCAACTTTAGAATTTCAACAGCAGAGTTGAGAATTAAAGTAGTGAATAAAAGCAATTTTCAACTTGCCGCTCAACTCTCTCTTTCAAATCAACTCCGAAGTTGATCAACCTCGGAGTCATCGGCAAGTTGAACGATAGTGAATAAAATGGGCCTAAAATATCTTCTTACCAAAGTTTGGACGGCTTGTAGGTACCTTTTTGCAACAATTCTCAGTACCTTAGGCGACACAGGTAGATATTTTGTTGCAACCAAACCCTTTCCAAACTCTTTGCAAAAGGAGTTTGTTTACCGAGAATGAGGATCTCTAATGAGACAATAGTTGGCGTGAAAAGGTTCCCTTCGCGGAAAATATAGTTATAAAAATTGAATTATCAGAATTCAGCAAAATACATGCAAAATAACAAGTTTATTAACTTCTGGGGGTGCAAGTACAGCCTAACAGGTAGTACGAGAATATGCGTTTTATATTTTTCAGTTCGAATTTCAACTTTTGTCGGTTTCTAAATTTTCCGAATTAAGTAATATATAAGCCATACAATTTTTTATAGGTTAATTTGTATTTATTTTCAAACCCGGAAGCGATAAGTTCTTAACACGCTTCCTACGTGCGATTGTTATTCATTCTGAAATGAATGAGCCAGATATTATTTCTATTTTCAAAAATATTCTCTTGCTAACAATGCAATTGTGATGTTTAGACCACTAATAAGTTTTGATTTGCATCGTCAGCCTACGAATAAATAAAACCATTCAAATAAACTGTGCTTTGTTTATTGAATAATTTGAAAGGGATTTTATTACGACACAAATGCACTCATAAAGAAATCGCGAGGTAGTATTAGAAAACAATTAGAAGCGTACCATAAAGGTACTGAAAATTGTGTCCGATCGAACGATAGGGCATTACTGATTTGCATATGATATTTGACAGATCAGCGGATATTTTGTGCATTTCCTATTTTGTGTTTTGTTTTTTGCTTATAATAAGTCTCAAAGAGCATTGGAAAGATATGTGTTGGGCAAATTTAATTGCAATTTATGTATTCCTTCTTTTAGAATAAAATCCTCCTTGTGAAAGAGACCATTGACCTTGTTTTTCACGAAAACAAATTATGAAATTTGAATTCTGCAATTACAACAAATGTAATAGATTCTAAGAAAGTTGTAGGACTAGTAAATGTGGAGGTCTAATTGTTTATTGGTACCATTTCACAAAAGCTGTACATTTTTACTAAAGCTGAAATCTAACTAGTTGTCGACATTAGTGATTGATTATTAGTAAGGCCGAACATATTCGCTTGATTTTTTTGTTGTTTGGAAAATTGTGCAGAGATCCAATGCTGTGTGTTTAACAACATTTTTTTTTTGTATAAGGCGGGTTAGTTAAGTGGTAGAATTTCTACCACTGGGCGAACTCTGGTTTTATTTAACGACAAAACTAGTTTAGGGTTCAGGGGAAATCTAGTCCGGAAAAATCTAGTCGGTGACTTAACTTTTGAAATTGCACGATATAGTTTCTTGCGATTGACGTAGTTTTGATTTTCACACAAGATAAAATTGTATAGGTAATAAAACAGATTTTTCTAATCCACAGAAGTGACAACATTGTATCGATGGTTTGAATTGGTAATTTCCCTGGGAACAGTTTTATATTAACAATCATATTTAGAAAATCATTTTCTGCAATTAGTTGTCTATGAATGCAAATAAAACACGAACAGCCTTTAAAGCTATACAGTTGAACACGACTGCTGTTGAAGGACAGAATGATTCAATTGTGTTTTTGAATTAATTTTCATCTATTTTACGAACCAAATCATTCATTCTTGTTTGCTTTCTTTAGAACTGGCAGCGAGGAAAACAAACTATAGCTTAAGCCAACAGAGTAGATACAGAATTTTGATTAGGCTACATGACATGAAGTGTGGGGAAATCTGGTCAAGACATTATGACACTTTGTCGAAGTCATTCAAAAGAGAAATATTTTGATGAACTTAATTCATTGAAGCAGTGGAAGCACTAAACGTCAAATTCTTTTCTCTGTAATAATTAATGAACGATTGGTGTAGTGTATCACTCGCCTTTACAACAACTGCAAATAGGGAGCACTGCAAGTCAATCTCAATCGCGCTGATTGTGGCCTTAAGCTGAAGACACATCTAATGTCTCATTCCAATAATTTCCATAGAAACAATATCGCTGTAAACTAATTGCTCCCATCACCTTGTAACATAAGATCTCAACAAATCGCGATAGAAAATAAAAAATAAAACCCATTGCAACAAAGGTAAAACAGAGACAGCCAAATAGTTTTATGACTACTTTTTCACTTCGCCAGCGAAGCTGCGTCACCTTAAGAAAACAATCTTCACAACATTTCAATCCACGATATAGGTACATACCGAATATATGGCGAAAAAGAGTTCATGATCACCAAATTCTTCACACACTCAAGCGACAAGTCGCAGATTCAATTTTTGTATCTTTACCTTTGGTATCCAAGTTTCAGTGTCTACCCGAAGTGCAACTTGAAATGTAAAAACCTTTGATAATAAGTACCAGGCGACTTAGTAACCATGTATTGTTATTGATATTTCTCAAGCGGCTTAAATGTGTGACTAATTCAAGCACTTGTCCATTATGGGAATTTTACCCCAAATACTGCCATTGACGTATTGAAACGTGACCAGAATATGGGTTGGACTTGGACTGTGTGTCGCAGACATGCTTTGCGTTTGACATTATTTGAAGAGACCACATATTCGGCGCGATGACCGCAGCACTCGTGCTTTTGGGATTTACATAGACCTTTGCCAGTTCTTAGGGAAATGTGGTCATGCTAGCGAGTTTATTTTTGCTTACGCGAATGGAATTGCAAATCTGAGCTAGAGGCTTATTTTACATTCTGCTGGCAAATCTAGTTTTAAGATGTACACTTATTTTGAAAATTTTGGACACACATGGTCGCATCAGAAATCAGTAATCAACTGTATGCCAAAATGTTTGTCAATTAACTAAAGTCTGTTGGAAGTTGCTTATCTTATCTATTATTTGAAATAAAGGTAGGTAGTCGCGTAAGTGTACATGTGCCGATTGTTGAATGAGGTGTGTTTAAACAAGTTCAATGGCATGCATCGTGTGCAATGGAACTTTGACAAGTTTTTGACTTTAGGTGCATAACACTCGTGTAACTATGGTTTGGCCCTTGTATTACGTTTTTCTTAAAGGTTTAAAACTGCTAAAACACTGATTTGAAGCTGACGCGAAGCTGCTCTTCCTTCTTGACCTTCCTATATCGATCGCGTTACCAGGGAGCTGTTTTAAGTACTCAGCCGTGCATTTTAAAAACACTTTTTACACGTGTCAATAAAACAGAAGACTTATTCGAATCGAGGTCACACGTGTTGAAAAGGCAAACAATATTAGCCATGTTTTTTTGAGATTCCATCTCAGCAAAGCAAAGTGAAGTAGGATTATCAGCACGCAATTACAACAACTACGCGCTACTTGACAATTTGACGACTCAGAGCAGTTGTTGTCGTGAAAATCCTAATTAACTTTGCTTTTGATGAGATCGAAGCCTAAAGAAAGACACCTTATAATTGATAACTCAATACAGTGCAACTTCTAGACCAAATTTCGCGCTCTCAAAACAGTGTAAATTCGAATCACTGATCACTGACACTGACACTGAAACTGACAGTTTAATCTCTACGTGTTATGATTGTATGTTTATTAAGTATAGTCGATTTTCATCTGTATGCAGCAGTATTAGGAAATAATGTAGGCAGTCCATGCGTCAGCTGTCAATGTGCCATCGGAGCTGTAATAATAATCAATTCAACGTCTTGTTCCTAACACAATTCCATAGTTCAGATGCAATCTAAATGGTTTTTACCTACACCAATGGAAAAGACGTGATTTTATCTGAGTTGTGGAAGAAAGCAGACATTATTTTGAAGATGACGATATTTAAATGACAGCTGAGATGCTCTTTGACAGATGCAAACATTTAGCCTGCTATCAATATATCGCGGCAAGCAGACGTAATAAATGAACAAATGTCGCGAATGTAAGAAATGTATAAGTACGTTGGTTGCCTTCTCTATTCGCACTATAGTTAGGTACATATGTAGTAGACGTCAACTATCAAATTGCTGTCTGCTCATTTAAAAATCATAGCGTAGTGCCTTGAGTAAAAATCATACCAAGTGTATAAAAGGGTAAGGTTTTTTTGTTATTTGGATTTTTCTGCATCTGTCATATTTGTTTCGCGTCGTACTATTTATATTGTGATGGCCATGTACGAATTACAAATTATACGCCGCAATTCGACAATTAGCGTCATGTAAATCGTCTTCACTAAACATTTAAAATCTGCTCCATTTTTTCATTGAAGTCAAAGCTAAAATGTAATCAAACGAAACACAATTTGATAGAATAGGCGGCCATGTTTTTATGGATCTGTTTCTCTTTCAGTTTTGTGTAGCTGAGCGAATGTAAACGGAACCTGAATTTACAGTTTCTGTTCCTGTTTCTGTTCTTTGGCCCTACGTAATATGCAACAGAAAAAGTGGGAACAGTATGAAAATGATTTTTTTTTCGTTTAGGCGGTCATAGCGAAAATTCGGTCAGAAAATTTTTTATTTTAGTGTAATGATTTGGTTTTTTGTTGTGGAATTGACTGAAAAGTAGATCGGAAAAAGTTTTTCGTACGGAAAAATGAATAAATTCTTTTTCTTGAAAATTTGAATATTATTTGTTTATTTTTGTTTAATAAACTAACTTTATAATTCATAAGCAACATTTTAAGATCAAGATTGAGTTCCACTATTAGGATTAAGTTCTCTAAAAAAGCAAAAGAAAATTTTTACGGTTGCATTTTACTTTTTTTTGACAACTGATTGGGAATGCAAATGGTGGCACAAAAAAGAAAGTTGATTCTAGAAAAGTATAGTAGATTGACAGAGAGTGCAACAGACTATAGTTATATAGCAAAATACTTTTTAAATGGTGTATTCTCATATGACAGCAAATGTGTATAAATGAAGCATATCGTTCTGAAGTCTGAACAATCTGGGTTCAGAGCATGCTCGACGTGATCGAGACTTGCGAATGGATTTCCTCTAAACGAGAAAAGAACAGAGGCTATAATACCGTACATACAATGGTAATTGTTGTTCCCCTTAAGTTATAGGCAAATTTTTGTCATTACATATTGTTGATCAATTGTTGTAGAGAAAGATACAAATAGGTTGGTTCATCAATGGTGGTGATTTTAAGTCATATAGCTTACAATTCTAAGAACTTTCTTTTCTTTCGAGTCTCATTTTATTTTCTTCAGGACAGACGTATTTATCTCGTTTAATTCATTGGAATTTAATAACGTAGCATTAAACTCTATTTAAATTGCTGGCAAATATGTTTTGTTTTTTGCTAAAAACAGATCTTTAGCATCTGAAAGAGAAATCTCAAACAAGTTTTAAGTAATTGAAAGATATCGTGATCATCTAAAAAATAATCGGCCAATCTTCGTCTATATTTCCACCAGCAAGTGCTGAGGTAGGTATAGGTAGGTATACTTTTTTTTAAATTTAAGCCAATGCCACTGATATCCGGCAAAAAAAAAACAAGGCCAACACTGAACAGTGAACAGTACCTAAAACGCTCTGAGAATTTATGACTAAATGCATTCGAGTTGGACTTCCTCGCTCAATTAGTATGAACACATTTGCAGAAGGTCATGCTGCTAATAGTTAAATCCGAGCTCCCAAGACTATTTGACAAGAGATCAAGTGGAGTTATTAAATTTTATTAGCCCCAATTAGCACCTTAATTATGGTAGAAACTACTTAGGAAAAAAACAAAAAAAAGCCCCCACCTGCTTCCACCTTTCTATTCAAAAAACAAAGACTCCTCTATCAAGAGCTATACTGTAAATAGAATCGGCTGACCCCCAGATCGCGCCTAAACTGCATTGTTTTCGACAATAATTATAATTAACTGTGATGGTGCCGGTCGTTTCTTTGTCGACGTAAGTAATTCAATTGAAATGGCTATGTTACCTAAGTCACGCCCGCCATTACAATTCAATTGTCATTTTCGGTATGTCCCCAAAAATAATATTCACGTGGTGACATATTCTTTGCTTTAATGATTCTTAACCACATTCAAAAGACCAGGTAGAGTCGCAGTTTGTTTTAAGTCATTTGCACACAATTGAAGAATAATTACCTGCGAACGCATTGGCCTGCGATTTAATGTACCTAATTTAATTACAATGCAACGATTTGCTTCCCGGAAAAACTAATTACAATAGGTAATATTTGTAAAACTAGTCAGAGGAAGTGTGATTTTTCGACAAAAAAAATAATAAAAATTCCACACTTAATGGTAAACATTTCTAATTGACTAGGCAAACACTGTTAATGAGTCTAAAATATGCCAACCTGTCGTTAGGCGTCAAAATTGCACTTTTGACATGTTCATTTCATAACGGCCAACACCAAAGGTTTGAGACAACTTTCACTTGACATTTTCTTGTTCTAGTTTGAACTAAATATTTGCCATTATGCTCGTACCCATTATTGGCATATATATACACAGCTTGGTCAACATTGGGTTTAGCGAATATGGAGCCGCATAATTATATTCATTTGCTTGTATAGGTACTTTGTTCACTGTTGACCCGGAAACCTTATTAACATATTTAAGAACTATTATATAATAGCTGCTGGTGCGACGAATGAAACAGAAAAATATTGCTTAGCTATCAATATTCTATGAATGATGAATTTTGATTATAGTCGACTCATAAGCGAGTTGTTGACAATAAGCTGAGTTAGGAATTTTATTGTAGTAGTGCCCTTTTATGTCCATATGGAATTGTTGCTCATTTTTGTGTACTATAGCCTCGTAGTGTGATTGGGAAATAATCCGGTAGAATAATTGAATAAATCAATTCAGAATTACACATACTGGCATTCGTTTCCTTATTTGAGTCAAGTGCATTTGTAAGGTGCACGAGGTGTAAACGCAGAAAAAGTTTACCAATGGAATAAAAGTTTAGAATGCAAATGTGTGTAAAACTGGCCATGTGACGTCAGGCTTGAGGAATAGACGCACTTACTTGAAGACGCAGTTGATTATTAGAAAAGGCCAAGGGTGACAGCGAACGTCAGAGTAGCGTAGTTTGTAATTTGTTTACAATTGAAACTGGAAATTTCACACTCTCCACGAAAATTGTTCAAATAAACTATAAAGTTCAGTTGGTAGGTAATACACCTAATCTGTCAAATGGAATAAATAGACTTACTGACAATTGGCAGTTTATCCGAAAAAGCTGTATTTCTGCAACAATCTTGCCCTCGTGTTAGTAAAGGCAGCGTAAAAGTTATCAACGTCAAATTTTTGTAGGTCTACCTGAAATGACGTATGCCTGCTTAGTAAGTTGTGCCTATTTGTTTATTAATACGGATTGAAAATTAATTTTTCTGTACATATTTTTGTGATGAATGCAAGGCAAATAAAATGTTCATAACAATCAATTTCTGTGTAACCGCACATTCGCTTATGCTGGATTACGCCCACCAAATCCTGTGAAAGCTATACTACGGCTAAAACTTTGAATATTTTTTGTTTTACTGAGCACATATTTTACGATTGAGACCTCAATGACAACAGTAAACTGAAGTGTCACTTTAATTTATTGTAAGATATGACACTCGTCCCAACTGTATTACACTGATGGCGGAAGTTTTTTGCACCAGATTTTGGCAAAAAGAAGCATGCGGGTGAGTCCGGAATTGAAAAAATCACTTCTGAAACCGTTCCATTGACACAAAAAATACTTTTCTGGTGATTCTGAGAAGAGGATTTAGCTTTGATGTTAGAATCCACTCAAGAAGCACGCACACAAGTGAAGTTTACGCATTTTATACAACTCAGCTGACAGCTTCCGTAGATTATTTTTTGGCATGTCACCAATAGGCACCTACTTTTGTAGATTCAATCAGAAGCAGTTTTCTTGTTCCATTGGATTACAGAATGAGTGGATCCCCGAGCAAAACCAATGGAAAACGACATAACCTATACTACTGGTTCAATTGACAGGCAAATATTGAAAGAAAAAATGTCGCTTTGCCATCTTATGACTTATTTTACTTGGATTCAGCAAATAATTTTATTTCTTGTTCGCAGTTGTATCCCTTTGGTATAAAATTGAATTTGCATAAATAAACCAGTTCCGCATTTAGATTGAAAATTTGACAGCTACATAATATAAGGCTCCCAAAGTTATATTGTATGCTTAGTTTGTGCAAGCGTTTTAATTGAAGGGAATTCGTTATCTATTTGCATACTGAATGGCGTTTAACTAGATTTTTTTTTGTGAATTTGGGTGACAATTTCGAGGGACACAAATAGACCTGTTATACAATACACAATGTACCAATACTGTTTTTGAGACAGTCTTCTTTACGCCAAAAAAAGTGTTTGGACACATCTTTTTTGCCGAATAGCTAAAGCTTGTAGTTTTGTTAGGAACCAAAACAATCTGACGCAATGGAACAAGAATTGATTACACTACTATATGTAGGATAATCTGTAGTTTCATGTGCAAAGAACCTTGTGTAGGTACTATTGAGGGGAAAGTTCGTTACATTCAAATAGATAGATGTTTTTTGATTTTTGTACTGCCACTGTCAGAAAAGTTACGTGAAATATTTGTTTCCAATCTGACGTCAGCTGGGGCTGGCTTCTGTAAATTTGCTTTTATAGTCACAATTGACAGCACTTTGTCACTGTGAGTAAGTTTCCAATTTGACGTGAGCTAGCTTCTGCGAATCATCCATTATAGTCAACTTTATCAATTGACAGCGTTGAAGAAAAATCAACATAGAATTGCCGCAATAAGGTAAATGTGTAAGTAGTAGATTTACATTTCACGCACCACAATAAAGGGACAACCAATGGGATTGAACTCGTATATGTAATACTGACTGGTAAAATTTAAACTACTTCTTAAAAGAATTAGAGTATGCTTCAAGTGCATGGTTGAACTTAAGTAGATTTTCGTTCACTGACTTAAGCCCACATAATCCTACTATGGTTAACTAATAAGCTGCCATTCATACTAAATGAAAAACATATCAAAGCCAATCAAATGGGCTCGCCTCCATACAAAGCTTAAAAATGGGAATGTCACGCTAAATCATTACAATTTCAGTTTTTGTTGGTTTTTCGCACTGGTATGACAACGGCGTAGATAGAGACCGGTACAACATTTGTATATGACTTATTAAATGTAAAAGCTATGTAGTTCTAATGTCGGAAAAGTAATAATAATGGGATTGATGCCAGATTACAAGATATGTATATCTTTTTTTTTTCAAGAGCTCTAAAATGTGTTATTTTACTTTTTACCTCAAATTCATAAAATTTCAAGATTTTTGATTTTCTAAATCGAACAAATTAAAACAACTTCTTCTACAGATGGAAAATATTTTCTATTAATTACATTATTATGTAGAATATGAATCGAACACAGCCCATGCACAACTTCTGTTTTACTAATGTTTCCACCAGCTCTTAATTATTTGAAAAAAACTGAGTAATAAAATATGTTTTTGGAAAACTGTTTTGGGAGTAAAAACAGCGAACCAAAAACTTTGCATATTAAATCTTAAAAGATCTTATTTTCAATATTTTATTGCTTTCACATTCCTCAGCAAAATTTGAAACAATATAATATCCTGCTGTAAGTTTAAGTAAAACGAAAATTCCTAATCGTTTGAGTACTGAAACAGTTGAAATATTAATCTTTTCAAAGGATTTGTTGCTCTTTAATGAAGTACATTGCTTTGATCTTGATACCTACCTACGTAGGTATAAGCAATGAAATTCTAAGTTATTAATAAATATGTTCATGTCGGCCGCAGTGGCTTAGTGGTTAGTGTGTTGGACTACTAAGCGAGGGGTTCAGGTTCGAATCCCGCAAAAACCCAAATTCCAACTCAGGGTTTTTTTTCACTGCGCCACCTCTCGCGAACGTCTGACAAACATCCGAGAGTATAACTGTCATGAATGAGCTTCTCAATTAGCCGTTTGGAATCGGCATAAAACTGTAGATCCCTCCCATTCGTTCCAAAAATTTAAAAACTCACACAAAACGAATGGTTATGAGAAGCTAGGCCCAGGGTCCCCCTACAGACCTGTTGCGCCAACTATTTATTTATTTATTTATGTTCATTTTTTGGTCGATACTTATGAAAGTATCTACTATTTAAAGCACTTCAAAATTGTCGTCTATATTTCTTTCTTTTTTGTTTTGAAAAATCTTGAAAAAAATGACTTTTTATTTCGGAAAAACAAGATTTTCAATTTTTTTCATCTGGGAACACTGAATGTGAGTGTGTTCAGTTTATCGATGCCGATGTCCGAATAAAAAAATCTGTAGGACCTACAAAAAATCATTTTTAATCTCAACACCGGTAGTTGAACTATACGGATCAAATTTATTTCATTTATCTTGCTCATATTCTAGTGTCATTGCACTGTACTCATCTCAATTAATTGTGTAAGTTTAATTAAATTCGAACATAAAAAAATACTTATGTGGCAAGTGCTTTTGAAAAATGTTAGTATATTTTGCGACCACAACTAATTTTTAAGTTTAGGGTTCCCCATTGACGTACTATGGACTGCTAACGCACCGTCAATTTCAAAAAAGGCCTGGGAGGAAGATAGCTTGGACATAACCAGCAGCGCTTGTTTATTAAATTTACCCATAGACAGTGTCTGCATCTGCCTCTAGTCTATATCTCTATCTAATGCTCTAAGGCTTTGACTATGAAAATCCGATACAGCTTAAAATAATATTTAATTATAAAAAGCATTATTATAGATTACCTATATAACTTGAAGGAATTATGTAGCTACTTTATTTAAAAAAAAAACAAGGAAAGGTCAAGTTTGGTTTTAGTTTAAAATTTGCGCCCCATTTGCGCCCGATTTTAATGACAGGGTTTTGCAAGTAATTTTTTTAAATTCGTCAAAAATGCAGTTTTTCTATAGAAACATTTTTTTTTACCACGCCGATCATATCTATATAATTGTTACAAAATTTTGAAAAGGAAGTAAACCTCGCTAGAAACAAACTAACAACTGGTTCTCCAACCACATGGTAATCCATACACCCGATTGGAACTGACTTTCTTTCTTTAAAGAGTCAAGGTCACTGAAAATGATGCCACGACCAAAGTAACGATCCAAATATTAGCAAGCAATTCGGAGCCGAATGCCAAATAATTTAAATCAAAAAGACCAATCCCTTGGTTTTGTTAGCATAAATTACGATTTTTCTTTTTCTTTTTCTTTTTCTTGTAGAAACACGACGAAGCTTGGACTTAAATCTATTAACCTCCATATACATAAGTTCATTGCCAAGTTGCGATTATTATGTTAAACCATCTTCATTTTTGACATTTCCATATCAGAACATGAAATAAGTTTTTTTTTTTTTTGTCAAATTTACTGACAACAGTTAAGACTTTTGAAACATCTACGATCGCGAAGCAATTTGAACTGCTATCCTACCACAATGTGCACTGCACTTCAAATTGAACTGAATATTTTGTTAAAAAAAAAATTAAAAAAATAACTTACATTTTCAAAGTTAATCCACTATTACCCTA
Organism: Cheilosia vernalis; assembly: GCA_949126925.1. NCBI lineage: Eukaryota > Metazoa > Arthropoda > Insecta > Diptera > Syrphidae > Cheilosia > Cheilosia vernalis. The sequence goes on from OX421358.1 coordinate 120,137,147, forward strand.
CGAACCGCACTTTGTCTTTTATGTTCTTCCAGCAAAATTTTATTAGCTATATTCACTTGATTTACCCAAAAGAAAAAAAGTCTTTGCGATTGGGGGTAACACAACACACCGCTGAGTAGATAGAACTTCAACCGCTCTACTGACACTGAGACTTACTGAAACTGAAAATCGACACTCAACCGATGGCTGTTCGGGCCCAAAACACACTGATACCAAACCTAAATGATTATCATGTATAAATAAAGTGAGGATTTACAATCCGCTCGCACGTCACTTAACGAGCATATTAACTATCAATTAGCTAAGCAAAGTTTGGCCAAAGTGACTCCGGCTCGCGATGTACTCGCGCTGTCGTTATAAAAGGTTGGTAGTCAGGTACTCTTCGGCTTTATGTTGATCTATTACAATTGTTCGGTGTTCGAACAGATGGTTCGATTCATTATGTATCTGAAGCTGGACTATGAGCAAAAATACCTGAAGCTGTGCTATGACTAGGCTATGCATTCGGTCAAGGCGAAATATAGTGCGTTTAGACACTTGTTTATCGACAGAAATGGCGGGGGCAAAAGTGCATTGGCCCGATGACGTTTTGCGTAAATGTATCTTAAGATTGTTGATAGGTAAGAAATTTTATAAACAGGGTCAGTTAAGGAGTGCGTACTTTCTTATAAGAAGAACTGAAGTCGTAGTGCATTCTTGGGCGCATGTCAAAAGCGCTACCAAATCGAACATCAATTATTAATGCTGGCGATTTTTATTCAGGTTAAATTATTACCTGCTGCATGTCTTACGGCAGTGTAGGGTAAAGTCGGGTGAAGTGGCACAATCTCAATATTTCCTGCTTAACGATTTTATTTTAAAACAAAGACAAAACAAGTTAAAAATACGATTTAGTTCTACGTAGGTTCCTGAATTGTGTAGTTGAGTAAAAAAAAAAGCCGTTGTATATCGAATACCTCGTAACCCAGAAAAGTCCACTTTTTAGGTAGCTATGCATTTATATTGTTAAAAAAATTTCCGGATCTAATGAAAAATACCTCGTAAGCCTAGAAACGATAATTTCAAAGCTATGCGAATAATAAAAATGCATCGTATCCCTGCATGCGTTTTCGTTGCTGGAATACCTCGTATCCCAGGGCCAAATCTAGTAGACCTAAAGAAAATGTTGCTATCTTCGATATTCGTGTATTAGACTATAACACGAACAATTAACGTTATCGAGGTATGTTAAAAACTCTTTTTAAGTACCACCGGTCGCTGTGCACTCATGGGTGAAGGCTGACGAATCCTGTATTACTGGTATTCCAAACAGTACTCAATATAAAATTTCGAAACGGAAGAAAGCAGAACGCCCCTACGAAAATACAAACTCATCTTTTGGACGGGTCTTTTTTAACCGTTTTTTCAAAACTTCCACAGCATTATGCAGGGGCTGCATCCTCTAAGCAAGAACCGCTATCTAGATGGTATATTAGCAGTCTTTTTCATGAACTTGTCTATACTTACTTACTTAGGTGGCGCTACAGTCCGGGGTGGACCTGGGCCTCAACCAACTTGTCTATACATCCTATAAAAAATAGAAGTTGCGACTCGTGTGTAAAACATGAGGTAGTCAAACTTCCCGACGAAGATTGGCAACTACATAGGGCACAGAAAGACAATGCGCGGCTGGAGAAAGTGCAAGACAAGCAGCAGCACTCACACAGAAAGTGAGTCTTGGGGTTTAAGCCAGTGCCATTTTTTATTAGACGAAGCTTTGCTGCCGTGTATAACCTTATACTACTCGTTGTTAATGGTTCGATGAAAGCGCTGCTGAATTGACGCAGCATCCGCTTTTACCAGTAGTTGCATTTTGGAATATTTTGAGCGGTTTTTAAAAGATGCTGCCAGAAAATTCGAATACCTCGTTAGCCAAAGGAAAAATGCAAGTTAATACCTCGTAACCAACGAAATTAACATAAAATAATAATTTTGATAATAAGTTGTCGTAAAATATTAAACATCAATTCAAATTTCTGACATCAAAACCAGTTCAATTCTATTGGCCCTCATTACTTTTATATCAAGTTTTTTGTTCCTCCTGAAAAAGTGATATAAATGTGGGTTACGAGGTATTCGATCTACAGCGACGATATATGTTTCTAATTTTTCTTTTTAAATTAAGTAAAGAGTAAATAAAAAGTTAGTTTATGTTTTGAGTTTTAACGAGTACAAAAAATAGGTGCCATATAGGTGTCTCCCGACTTTACCCTACATATTAAAACGGTGAATTATTAATTCGGATTCGTTTAATATTTACCTTTTTTAGTAGAGTGCATTCAAGGTCAGAAGCTGAAGTTATTTAAAAGGTATGTACATATAATTACAATTATTATCGACTTTTGGACTTTCTTGCTGCGACTTTAGGTAGTCGAAAAATAATTTCTGAAGCTATTTAAATACAAAGCAATCGATGTGTATTTCGTCAAATATATAAAAGTGACTTGGTCAGTGGTCAATGTTCTGTTGAATTAAACGAAACTGATTAAGATTATCTATCAACTGGCGGTAGGTATCATTATTTTTGTTCTCAGTCATTTAACTTACAGGCATGGAGTTCCAACTAATCCACGGATTTTAGTTTTTTTTTGTGGATATTTTAAAGGTTTTATAGGATAATGGGTCGAATGAATAAAAACTAGAATTTGCTTTGAGCAAAAGGTTGTAGCAAAGTAAAAGCCCTTAGCCTAATGTCCGAAAACAGCGATCAAAGCGAGCGTGTTGAATAAATTTGTCGAATTTCAATTCTGATCAAACCTTAACCTATGCACTTTCTATGCGTTTCTTTATTTGCTTGAATCATTAAATCTAGTGACGGCAAAATGCAAATGTGGGTGTAACTCAATTAGAAATTCATTAGTCTGTGACCTATTGAAACAACATAGAAGTTTAAACTTTATATTTGGACGTCATAGAACATGGGGAATAGACAATACAGTCGTAAATCACAAGTTAAATATGTAAACTTTTATTAATGCAGTATCTGTACTCAGACGTCATTAATATCAGTTTATGCCAAAAGTTCAATACGAAGAATAGGTTCGTTCGGGTACTATTTTGCAAACGTAAAATTAGTTAAAATTCGCTTAGAAACTGTGCAAATGCGACCACGTACTGAGAAAATTAAAAAAAAAACTAGAGAGAAATCCATTTCCTCTCTTTTATTGTTTTCCTAATTTTCTACTCACCGAATTTCGACTTAATGGGGACGTTTGGTCCGTTCGTAGTTTAGTAAGTCTGACAGCTGTCTGACTAGATGCGTCTCAGTTTTTATTGGCCCAGAGTGTTCACGTGTATAGTTTTTGCAGTTGACGTTTATGGAGGGGAAGCCGACCAATCTAGTCAAGAAAATCCTGCCTGCGTACTCAGTTGACATTTCGAAGAGTCAAACTTAAAATAAACAGAGTGGCCATTGCAGAATTCTGAGGAGTCGAAAAAAGTCGCGATGAGAGAAAAAGGTGTGATTTCTAATATCTAATTTTCACACGATATTTAACAACCATTGGTTCGCATAACACTATAATAGATCGCCAGCCGTGTTACAGTTTAAATGTACTTATTTGAAAATAACAATTTTTTAAAGATTTATGAAGGGCCTTCCCAAATAAAAAAGTGCAAAATCAAGCAAAGGTAACGCTGACCGCGATAATACATAAACAATTCAACTTGCTTAGTCAACGCGTTCGGATTCATAGTCACGACCAATCTAGTTGACGTTTTACATAAACTAGGAATCCGAACGTCCCCAATGAAAAATAAAAACCGACAACTAACTGACAGCTCAAAAGTTTGACAATTAATAACCAATTTATTTTCGCCTTCAACGATGTCGGAGGAGAAAGTTTTTGTTGAATGTTCTCCTAGAACATATCAGCGCAATCAAAATGGTAAGTTTAATAGGTATTTAGCTTATACCAAATGCAATTCCAAGTTACATATTTTGTAAATGCTGCATTTAAAGAGAACCTTGTCAAAATGACATTTCTTAAACTTTTTGTAAGAAAACCGGTCAAGTATAGGTACCTACTTCTCTTGAAATTGAGAGATTTCTCTCTCGATATTTGAGATTTGACATTTTTCGTTTTTCTATGCTGAACGAACCTAATAGGCTTTTCACACCGAGCCGAAAACCTTGTTTTCACGAAAACTCTTGAAAATTTTACGAAAACAGATGTTTCCCCATACTTATTTCAGTTTTCAAAACGAAAACGACTTCAGTTTTCAAAACGAAAACGACGTCATACCTAACTGGGGGAAGGATAGTAAAATGTCACCAAAGACCTAGCAGAGACAACTTCAAACTTTTGTTAATATAGAAAATACGTGGGCTTTAATACAAAAACCATCCTTGGCTAAGAAGCAATATCTTTTATTTGTCTTGATCTGCATAGAGTTCCGCTTCACTTCAATATACAATATACATACCAGAAATAGACAAATCCGTTCATTATGAAGGAATTCAGTTGAACAGTTAAATATCTCATTATATTGTGTTTATCTTAGGGGAACTACCAAAAAAAAATATAATCCCCAAATAAACAAAAAGAGAAAATATCTAACCACGTTTCTTGCAACTGAACAAAACCAGTAGTTATAGAAATACCCGGGTTTTGCCCAAACTGCCAAAACAAGCATTGCGACAAGGCCACCTGTCACCGTGCATGCATATTAATCTAAAAGCAAATATACCACAAAACAACAAAGCATTGTATCCAAGAAAGGTAGCGCGTGAACTAGGTAGATATACCTACCGACTGCTACTGCATAGAAAGCATTCCTCAGCCGCTGCCCACATATTTTCTATATCAACAAGAGAGCTAGGTCTTTGGTGACATTTTACTATCCTTCCCCCAGTTAGGTATGAGTAAAATCTCTCATACTTAACATTGACCTTGTAGGTAGGTGAACCATGAAAACATTCTAGCGAAAAAGTGACATATAAATAAGTCCCGCAACTCTTTGGATTAGTTTACAATTTTTGGTTCGAGTTTTATCAAATTCAAAAGCTGCATATTTCCGCAGACAAAAGAAGTGCGACTTCACTCAAATCACCCAAACCCGAAATAATTTGTCAATGTTTTGACATGACATCGCCCATTACCTACTATAATGAGTGCGTGGCGTGCCAAGCTAATAAAAACAGATGAAATACATAAACCGACTTGTCCATATTATGAATGACCAGATATATTGGCAAATTTTGTTAAAAGAGTAGTAGCAGCATTGAACTTCAAATCGCTTATAAGTACCTTGGCCAACATTATTAAAATCATTCAAGAAAAATAATTTCCTGATGAATGGAATTATTTATGAATAGCTAGTGGTGTATCCTAATTATCATACCTACCCTGAATAAGCGCCCTCGAGGTGTGTTCAGTATCAGGGCGCTATGATAAAAGGGGCCACATATTGAGAATTATACAAACACTTATCCACTTTTAATTTATTGTTGTTTTAACTGGGTTTTACTTCAAAATTCAGTTTTGCCAAGTTGGAAAAATTGTTCGAAAACAGAAGCTTTTCCATATAGGTAAATATTTCAGTCTTCAAAACGAGTCGTTAAAGGTCGTTTTCCACGAAATCACAACGAAAACGACTTCTATTCGTTTTGTTGTTGAAACAAACACTCCTTTTGCAATATCCATCTAAATTAAATTCAACAGAACAGCTGACTTATCAAATGTCACAACTCAAAACTTAAAATCATTTTCCACGCTTAATTGATAAGCTAATATTATTTTTGAATGGTCTGAGCTCAATTTATTTGTTTATTAATGCGATCGAAATTTATATACGCAGAAATTTCACGACTAGTGTAGCACAACTGATTGAAACGTCAAACGAAAACTAGTTGGTGTTCGGGGTGGATGAATCGACGAGTTTTCGATGAAAACACGGCTTTCGGTGTGGTGTGAATAGGTTATAAGATGGTTTTTCTGATACATTCGTTAAATTAAAATAAATTATTTCACAGAATTATACCCGCAAATCAGTTTCATTGTTGAAAGTTATACCATTTTCCCACCAACGTGATTTAGCTAAAGCCACTTGATTTAGGTAAATCATCTCATAAATTACGTGATTTACCATACATTTTCGTGATTACTAATTACGTGATTTAGATGTGTTTAATTTTTTATTACGTATCTGTCATCGCAAATCCACACAAAATAAAATCGAACATACCTGCAGCGCTTTCAATTCAATTCAATGCTATTCAACAAACAAAAAAAAAAACAACACAAATGTCAAAAATATTATCCCAAATTCCATTTTCTTCGTGTTTCGGTGTATTTTGGTATTTTTATTAAGTACAACAATCATAAATTGTTTTATTTTTTTCAGAGGTGTGATAACAAAAGAAAAACAACGAAGAAAAAAACTACCCTCTCTGAAGTGGACGAATTCTTTCAGCTGGATGTAAAACTAAATCACGTAAAATTCAGTGGAGACGCCTTTCGTGATTTATAAATCACATGCTGGGCTTAAAAAGAGAGCTTTGCCAATAGCCGGGTTTTTTTTTAGCTTCGATCTCAGCAAAGCAAAGTAAATTGGGATCTTCACCACGCTAATTACCACAACTACGCTATACGCTTGACACTTCGAGATTCGCAATAGTTGTTGTAATCGCGTGCTGAAAATCCTACTTTACTTTGCTTTGCTGAGATTGAAGCTAAAAAAAAAACACGACTAATGTCTATTTCCATCTTTCTCTTCAACTACTTCCAAAACAGCTGCCTGTTCCCCATTTATAACAAAAACTCATGTGACAGATTTAATATTCTCATTTACTTAGGTACACAATTTGTTTCTTCATGTTTTGGCGGTCAAAGTAACATCCAGTCATAAAAATTAAAAACAAACCAAAACAATTGAAATAATCAGAAAGCAAACAGGGCTACATTGTGTTCACACCCTTCTGACATATCGTGTGCTGTCAAATAAACTTCACTGACGTTTGTCTTTTGCGAAAAGTAGTCGATTGAGAATTGTTTAACTCATTCATTTTCTTTTTACACTATTTTCATTTATTTTCAGAGTGGGACACTGTTTCACCGCATAATCACAAGTCGTAAGTATGGAGCTAGTATAAATATATAATAAAACATCTTCAAATACTAAATCAACTATAAAAATAACGATTTTTCATACAGTCACCAGTCGGTCGTTTGTTTCCTTTCTCAGTTGGACTTGGATTACCAAAGTTCTCTTAAGACCATTAAGAGAGCTCACATTCAACTGTCATGCAAATCGAAATTCAACAAAAGGTACTTCGCATTTCACCTCACTGTCAATTCTTCTTCACCACTGACCGAAGCAGTAGGAGGAAAATAAATTTTTTTATCCACGCATTTTCTTTGTAATATTTACATTAGTTGCCAAAAAAAATACAAAATTGTATAACAAATTCATCTACCTACCATCCAAGTATTGAGTGAGTAAAAGGTAAAACCTAAAATGCAATATCGCCTTAACCCAAATCCCACCATTCAATCGGATAGTGTGTTCCACTTGTAATTATTATACTTTTTCCAATTTAACACGTCATGGATACATAATTCTTTTAATTTTAGTAAATTCCTCCTTTTCCGCATTTTAAGGGCCAACGGCCAAATGATTATGTTTCTGTTGCAAGTGCCACTTCCTACTGTGTTCATGAAAGTAAATTATGCAACTCCTTTGTGACCAAGAAAAAAAAATCCAATTTCTCTATGTTGCAATTATTGACAGCAGCGTACACAGATGATGATAAAAGGGGAATTAATACCAGTTTGTTGTTGTGTTGGGAGATTATTCCAAGATCCAAAGTTCAATCTAGTGCTGCGCTTGTTGTTCTGTGTTTGACTTTCTGGAGAGGAGCTCTTCTGTCTTTAACTTGCACAGCTAATTAGCATTTTTGTTTGTTCTCATCCCCCCATTTCAGGTGAACGAATAGAGTTTAGCAATAGCAGTGAAACAAACGAAAAAAAATCATCCGAATCACATACCAACAACTATGGCTGAGAAGTCTGAGGTGGAAACGGCGTTTTTGCCTCGTGTCTCCTCAGAAGCTGAATATGCAGACGCACTCAGCATCAGTGGTGATTCCGATGGAATGATCCCATCACCGATGCATTCATATCCCGGACGCAGCGATGATGAGGACGATATCCTTGAAGAGGTGAGAATGATTTTGCGTAGACGTCGAGGCTGGAATCCGGATGGGTCGCTGCTTTCACACGACTTGGATTTGCTAGACGACGACGATGATTTGGTTGAAGAGGATGATGCAGGATGTCCACTGCCGTCGACACCAGAGGATACCCAGCTTATTGAAGCAGAGGTGAGTGTTTTATTTTTTTCTTTTGCACAGTGCGGCTGTAACTTTTTTTTAAGATTTTATAGCTCATGTAGCGATAAGAAGTCCGTAAACAAGGAAACTGGAAAGTTTCGAACGAAACGCTTCATGCGTATCAGGTTCACGGAATCAGTTGGGTCAAAGTGCACCAACTTTCTTCGATAATGGCCACATTTAAGCAAGGTTTATCATTATAGTCTATCGCAGATAACACTCTCGGTTTGTTATCGTTTGTTCATAGTCAGCCAATCGGTTTGTTAATCCACGTTCGAACTGGAGTATCAAAAAGTTATGATTACTCATGAACAGGTGTAGATAGCAAGCAAAATTGTGTACAACTTTTAATTGAGTATTCGTGTATTTTGCTAAAATTCCACAGGAGTTTCGTCACTCCAGAACTTTAATTAAAATTAATTGAAGCAAGTGGATGCACAACGTAGATGGCTTATGTCGTTCTCTAGTGTTGACGTTCCCTCTCAATTTACAGTCGAATCAAGAGTGTACGCAGCAGCTCTGTTTAAAGGAAACTTCACCGTAATCACTTGTCGACCAACCGCTTTGAGGCCGACTGATAACAGCGATAGCATCATACAGTTCAAATTGCCGATTTATTGTTTTGGACCGGTTGTATATAATATGATGAATAGCATGTTTTTAATAAGGTATAAGACTTGTGAATCCTGTGTTTACTTTGGGGAAATTCGAATACTGTAACCAGCAACGGTGTCAATTGTTGCAAATAATTAAAAAAAAAAATAAAATAAGCACGTTCAGGCGCTCTGGTGTGGAGTCTTCATTGTGGTTTAGAATTATTCTCATAATTGATAAATCAATGACACTTATTTTTCGCAGTACCTATAGGTGTATCTTTGGGAACAGTTTTCCAAATTTTCATGCTTTGAATGCACTTCTTACTATGCTCTGTTATACATTTGCAAAGTGTACGCCCTTTGTATGCAAGCATATCGGCTCTTCTACGTTATTGTTTCTATTTTTATTTTTGTATTGACTCATTCAATTTGGTAATTTGGACAAATGCCCAATCAGTTTTGTTGCCGACAGAATTGAGATTAAGAAGTAACCATGTTTTATGCTGCTCCAGATAAAATTGTTGCTTTGGTCTATGAACTGAAGGTTGAGTTGGAAATTCTGCTTCATATTTGTTTATAGCATTTATTTAGATAAACATAGATAAGACTTGGTATGTTCGGTGGCTATTTGTTAATTTTTGAATATGAATCGTCCTTCAATGTCAGACCCTACTACAAATTCCTTGGGCTAGTGTGTTGCTGTCCACTCTTTCCAATTGCACATGCCGTTGTTTTGACAAAGTCAACATCTCTTTATTGTCTAAATTATTTTGTTAATTAAGCTACTGCAATTTAGTATGTATAATCTACAAAAGCATGATTTATTTATTTTGCTAACGCTTGCTGACCTAATAAATTGTATGTTCTCTATCTCAAATTTGCACACAGGAACTGTTTATAAACAAACGTTGGCTGACTGAATTTTCCTTATTGGGAGATAACTATATTCATGATTATTTTCAAAAGCGTGGCTAAGCATTTTGTCTATAGTAGGTACACATAACCTTCGACTTGCAGTCTCAGCGAGAAGATAGCCTCAAGTTTCAAGCCACATACTCATGTGTATTATGCGTAGGTATACTTTGGCCGAGATATCAGATGAAATCCTGCCAATGGAGACGGCATTTCAATTGAACTGATCAATCTGTCGTTCTGATAATTGCTGGAAAACGTATTCTTTGTTGATAAGAAACGCAGACAGTTTCTTCTTTGTGCGCACACAACTTGCAGTGAGTTTAGTTAATATTAGTAAAATCTTTCGTGTATTTTTTCACAGTGTTGTGGCTTTGAGCTGGTCTGCTCGTCAATGGTACCTCGACAAATCCGTTTGTCAGCATTAAGTGACGTTTTAGTGAGTAAAAACCATCACCGAAACCAAGCAAAGGCTAGATAAATACTAGGGGTATCTGCACCATCAATTTCAATATTTAAAAAGTGATTTACTGAGTAACGTTGTGGTCGTACCAGCACAAATAATGACGCCGAACGTTCAGGACGCCCCAAAAAGGTCGTTACGGCAGAAATCGTCGATAAAATCCATGGAATGGTGTTGGTCAAACGGAGAATTAAAATTCGTGAGATGGCTGAGGCATCAGGCATCTCAAATGAGCGGGTACATCATATTTTACATGAATATTTTGACATGAGAAAGCTATCTGCGCTCACAATCGACCATAAACGCAACCGAGGGACCATTTCAAAGGATTGTTTAACGAAGTTTAGAAGTAATCCCGAGGAGATTTTGCGCCGTTTCGTAACCTTTGACGAAACATGGATTCACCACAACACAACAGAGACCAAGGAACAATCAAAACAGTGGGTTTTCCACAGGCGAACGTGCACCAAAGAAGGCTAAAGTGGGTCTTTCTGCCAACAAGGTCATGGCCACAGTATTTTGGGTCGCACGCGGTATCATTCACATCGATTACCTTGGGAAGAGTAAAACGATCACCGTCGTCTATTATTCAGAGCTTTTTGATAGATTTGACATTAAATTGAAGCAAAAACGCCCGCATTTGGCAAAGAAAAAAGTGCTGATTCATCAAAACAATGCCCGGGTGCACACGTGTGCAGTCAGCATGGCAAAATTCCACAATTTACGCTATGAACTGCTACTCCATCCAGCATATTCTCCACATTTGGCCCCCTTGCGACTATTTCCTGTTTCCAAACCTTAAACAAAATTGCTGGGCGGTAAGAGATTTAGGTCCAATGAAGAGGTCATCCATGAAACAAACGCCTATTTTGAGAGTTTTGAGAAAACCTATTATTCGGAGGGAATACAAAAATTGGCAAAACGCTGGGCTAAGTGTATCGAGCTAAAAGGAGATTATGTTGAGAGAGAAAAAACTTTTTGGCCAAACAAAATATGTGTTACCTGTCCAAAAAGTCACTGGGCCTTACTAATAATCATTTTTAACCTTCACACTAAATATTTTCTAGGTCACAATATGCAATTTTGTATGGAAAATTTCGCCATTTCGCTAAAGCCTGGACACTAAAAATGATTATTAGTACCGCGGACTGACTTTTCAAACAACCCTCGTAGTTTATAGTTTGGAACTGTTTATTTCGCTTGGTTTTGTTTGGCGGTTTTCTAAATTCATCATTCTAATAGGAAATTTCAACAATATATATCACAATTTCATTCGTAATCAAAGCGCGTTATGCCGCCTTGACATTATTAAACATTTGTGCTCCGAGGACAGAATTGTGTCTTGTAATCAATACTGTGCGATTGGATTTCAGTGCCTGGACTTTGTTACAAGTTTGATTTATTTCGCTAGAACTCTTACTCTGAGTTGTTAGTTTTCAGGTTATGTTCTAATATTGGACTGTTTCAACTGCACTTGCTCCGACTACCTACCACACGAGGTACAAAGTGCCGATGGGAGGATTGTTGACTCACGGTAATTGACACATTATGGGCACAGCTTCAAACCTGCCAAGTCACGAAAAAAGTCTCGGTGTCTGTCAAGCTATACGCTATGCTATGACTAAAACCAATTATCCGCCGAACTGTCATTAAGAGGCTCTGGGTAGGTATTTACCTAGAACTATTCCAAACTCAACAGTGAAAAGAACAACAAAAAGTTGGAAAAACTCCGTGATATGCTATGATAGGCGATTGCACAATTCATCGAAAGAAACGCAATACTTCAGAATTAAGTTCTAACCTACTCTTTCTTGGGTAATGGTTCAGTTAATGCGTCGAGGTCTAATGGTGCCACCTTCCTCGTCAATCAATCAAACAGTAATGAGAACACAATTGTAATTAGCTGTCCCATCAAGAAAGGTTTGTTGTAAAACAAAACACCAGCGACACATAAAAAAAGTCCAAACTGCTCTGGTGTATTTATAATTATTTGTATCACTGACCGATATTTGACAACAGCGAGGACATCACTTTTCTCGAGCCCCCTTTGTGGGACAGACAAACCTAGAAAGTTGGTACCTACGAGGGGAGTTCAATATATTCGCGGTATGGGGGGATAATCCAAAGATGTGAAAAAATTATTTCGTGATTTTAGTAGCCCCGTTATTCAAGTGTTTTACTGTAAAATTTCATTTGGCTGTGATTATAAGTTTGCTTTGTATTTTGCGTTGAACGAAGGTGAAATGGCTGGTGTCGCGATTATCACTAAAATTGAGAACCGCGCTGTGATAAAATTTCTTACTAAACAAGGAAAAAGTAAAAAAATTATTCACGAAGAGATGGTGGCTGCTTTTCGAGATTCTGCAGCTTCGTTGTCAACTGTTCAAAAGTGGTCAAGTTTATTTCAAAGGGACAGGGAGAGCATTGAAGACGACCTTCGCTCAGGCTGCCCACTAACTGGCTGCACCGGAGAAAACTTTACACAAGTCGAGAAACTTGTACTTGAGGATGCCCGAGTAAAGGTTAAAACGATAGCTATGAAGATTAACCTTTCTATTGGTACCATACACGCCATTCTTCATGACTGTCTAAATCTTTCCAAAGTCAGTGCAAGATGGGTGCCTCGAATGCTCACATCGCTCACAATGCTCCGGTGCACACGTCATGGATTTCTAAGGCTGTTGTACGGGATTGTGGTTTCGAAAAAAATCAACATCCAGCCTATGGCCCGGTCCTTGCCCCTAGTGATTAATTTTTGTTCCCAGATTTAAAAAAAAAACCTTCGTGGTAAGCGATTTACCGATGATGAGGAGCTCAAAACTGCAATAAATGAAAATTTTGGAGAGAAAGATGAAAACAATTTTTTTGAGGGTATAGAAAAGTTAATCTCAAGATGTAATAAATGCATTACTGTAAGAGAGGATTATATTGAAAAATAAAAATATTTTTAATTTAATTCGTGTTTTCCTTCATGTCGATACCGCGAATATATTGAACTCCCCTTGTATTTCAATAGGGCTATATAGACATATTTTTTTTTCGAGAGGTATTCGAATCAGACCACCATTGACGGGTCTCTTTTCGTCTCTCTACCACTATAAATCTTTACCCAGATAGACTCTCTGAGTTTCTCCAGAGTTCTTCCCTGGGTTCGATTCCTAGTGTAACCGCTAGCATCTGTTATTCATGTGAAAATCTGTTTCATCGACTGGGTCTCCACCCAATGATGTCCCAAGATCTCCATTCTTCTGCCAGCCAATCCCAGTGCCAATGATGTTGTAATGTTTGCTTCATGCGTCTAATCACGGCCTGATTGTCCATTGCAAGGATATATCTTCCCTCCACCTGACCCTCAAAGCAAGTAGTCCAACGCATGCAGCACTTTTTGGGATATATGTTCGCCGTTGCTTAAACCGGTGTTAAATATTTACACGGACAATGAGGCAAAGTTATACTCTTGCATGTTAACGTAGCACTTTTCAGACTTTGGGTGTGATTCGGTCTTTTTGTCACCAGTTGTTCAAAACTATCAACTATCATCGCCAGTCGATCCATCCCCTTTGGAGTGCCGCTAGATACGTTATCTCAGAATGCAGGTATCTACACGGTTCGCACTGTCGGCGCTTTTTCAGTACCGCAGCTATCCAATTATTTTAAAGTGCATTGTTGTAGGTATTTTGTTGTAAATTGCTTTGTTAAATTTTCCTTTTGATGTTAATGAATTTTATGCAATCTGTTCTCGCGTCATAGCTTCCGTAACTGTGATTACAGGTGTGGACTGGCAACAAATTGGACGCTACAATTTGTTGTTGATCATATGGAGCAGCTTTCTGATCAGTGGGTATCTGAACTTATTTCTCCCATTTCGCTAAATGTTCTCCATTCGATGGGTTATATCTATTATCAAACACTGCTTTTGACCGCGTCATTTCACACATTACTGCATTGTTCTCGTCTAAATTAGCACTGTAGATCGGACTCCTTCCAATCCACCTGTGGCACGAAACATCCGCAGCCACATGAATTGCAAAAACCGTCGAAACACCAAACTACACTGCCTCCAGATTAGAATAACTTAATGGGGTTGCTAGGAGTCACAACTGACCAGACACGAGCTGATAAGTTGTTCTTGTTTGTTTTCGTTAAATGTGTTCACCTTTCCGACGACCTTGTGCGTTCGCAGCATGAGATACATATTCCGGTTAGAAATTCGACGCGAAATAACAAAAAAAAACTTTAGTTTAGCAAAAGTTAGGAGCCTATGCGGAACTAGTTTTAAATTTATACATTTGAATTCACTCTAACATTTGCCCGTTTTCTTAATTCAACAGATGACGGAGGTACTGAAAGCCGGTGTCTTGTCCGATGAAATTGATTTGGGCGCTCTAGCCCACAATGCCGCCGAACAAGCCGAAGAATTTGTGCGCAAGGTAAGTTTCATTGCATAGATCTATGCGAATTGATGTATAGAAGAATTTATCTCTCAACAGGTTTGGGAAGCCAGCTGGAAGGTTTGCCACTACAGACATCTTCCCAAATGGCTGCAAGACAATGATTTCCTACATCGGGGCCATCGACCACCACTGCCCTCGTTCAGTGCATGCTTCAAGTCGATTTTCCGTCTGCACACAGAGACCGGAAATATTTGGACACATCTACTCGGTTGCGTGGCCTTCATTGGTGTCGCGTTGTACTTCCTCTCGCGTCCATCCGTTGAAGTTCAATTCCAGGAGAAGATGATATTCGGTGCATTTTTCGCAGGCGCTATCATATGCCTTGGCTTTTCGTTTGCTTTCCACACGCTCAGCTGTCACTCGGTAGAAATTGGAAGACTGTTCTCAAAGTGAGTGCATTGATTTCGAGTCGACAATACGATTGATGAATATTGTTTTCCTCATTATAGACTAGACTATTGTGGCATAGCGTTGCTCATCATGGGCTCTTTTGTGCCGTGGCTCTACTATGGATTCTATTGTCACTATCAGCCAAAGGTTATCTATCTATCTGTGGTGTGTGTACTGGGATGCCTGTCGATCATTGTCTCGTTGTGGGATAAGTTCTCCGAGCCCGCATTGAGGCCACTGCGAGCTGGTGTGTTCATGAGCTTTGGTCTGTCTGGCATCATACCGGCTATTCATTACAGCCTGATGGAGGGATGGTTCAGCACGATTAGCCGCGCAAGCTTGGGCTGGCTTATATTGATGGGTACGTTGAATGGATGGTCGGGGCAATATGGTCTAAATGAAAATGGAAATGATTTTTCTTACAGGTCTCTTGTATATCCTTGGAGCTCTACTGTACGCGTTGAGAGTACCCGAGAGATGGTTCCCTGGAAAGTTCGACATTTGGGTGAGTAGGACAAGAATTTTCTTGGTAGTTGATGTGGTTTTTGCCGTTACCAGTGCAACGACTAGTGCCTAGCTCTAGAAACAGCGGCCGGGAAATGGCAGAAAGTGTAGAGGAGACATTTCTACCCGTGTCGGAGAGTAAGTGAGGCCGGTCTGGAGACTCGAGTCGAGCGACACTTGTCAGCTTAACCCTTTCCCACAACTCAACCAGCTCAAAACGGTCAAGGAACTGTGTACTCTTACTTAGCGAGGCTTTGTATAAAGAAGTGGAAGGAACTGTCCAAGTATACTGTGTCTACCGTCAGCACCATACTGCTCGAATTATGTGCACATAAAATACGTCAACCTTCGACAGCACCTTCGACAGTAGTAATTCGTTGATCATGCTGATTAGTACTCACAATAACAGTGTTGCAATAAGTGTTGGCGCTTCCCTCCCGCTCACGATTGTTATTACAATTATGTGAAAGGGGTTATTGTACTGCGACCTTTTGGTCTATTGCACCCCTTGCTTGCCCGTCTGGGTGAACGTTTCAATGTCACACTTCTCTGGGTACCAGGGCATAGTGACATAATAGGCAACGAGCGGGCAGATGAGCTGGCCAGAAGGGGGTCAGCTCTGCACAGTTCACTCGCGGGAAGTGTCCACTTCCCACTAGGAGTGGTCAAAGGACAAATTCATTCATATTTCCTGCAGAAAGCCAAATTCCAATGGGAGGGGTTGACCAACTGCGTCATTTCAAGGAAGATATGGCCCATATACGATCAGAACAGAACAAGGAACCTGCTAAACAGAACCCGCCCAGATATCGCCAGAATTACGGCAATAATCACGGGGCATTGGCCAATTGGAGACCATGCGGTCAAGCTCGGGATCCCACACAACACTCACTGCCGCAGTTGCGGGAATACACATGAGAAAGAAACTCTCTTCCATTTTCTCTGCAAATGTCCGGCACTAGCGAGAGCCAGACTGCGCACACTGAACCAACCTTTTTTCGACAACCTTAGCGACATTTCGGGTATAGGGATATCAGACATAATACGGTTCCTCAACTCCACAGGCTGGATATAGGTACCGAATGCTTCTCACCCTTAACAAACATCACAAACTAGGTAACACGAGTCGTGGTAACAAAAAGGCACATCACAGTGCTACTTGGGTTCCAAGCGGGACCGCCACTTCTACCTACCTCTACCTACCTACCCCTTGCTTACGCCGAAGAGTCGTCTATTCCATCAAAACAGTTTCCCTCATAATTCCTTTCGGAATCATTTTAGAGGTTCTTGTACTCTTCTTTCTCCTTGGCGGAAGAAATCCGTTCTATAGCACTCTCTCCAGTCCAGTTTCCTTTAAGAATCTAAGGGTGAGAGTTGGCTCCAGTGACAGTATTTCCTCATCAGATAGTTGGTTCTTGCCCAAGCATTTCGGTCTCCTGCTTACGATACTCAACCGTCCGAAAATCAAAAATTGAAAAGAGATTCATAAGCCCACCTTGAAGCAAACCCAAAAGTATTCTTTAGATGAGTAGGAAGCCACTGTACATGCCCTGCACATGCAGAGAAATGCAAAACGATTGCTGTAGTTCCTTATTGCATTGTCATCCTCCGCACACATACTATCAATTATTACATTTAACTGATGCAGTTTTTAATATACATTTCATACAATATTTTTATCTTTCCAGTTTCAATCGCATCAACTGTTCCACATTTTGGTTATCGCTGCAGCGTTCGTCCACTACCATGGCATCACCGAGATGGCGATGTACCGAGTAACCATAGGCGAATGCTCTCTACCGCGTGAACCAATTCAATTCTAAACACCGGCGAAAGCGGTCTTACATAAGCTACCCCATCGCGAGTAGTCGAAATTCCAAAATAAGATAGTAAAACAAAACAAACACAATGAATAAAGAATCACCAATAGGATTAATCATTAAAACACCATCACTTCCAACTCCACACACACTCACACATTCTTACTTCCATCTCACCGTCTCTCTCTAACTGCGTCACGATTTCAGCTCAGGAAGCACTATACCGCAGCCGACATCCCTGCAGCTTCAAAGTCCCACATCCGTCTCATCCATTCGCATAAACAAGTGTAGGTTCGATATTTGAATTTGAAAATACAGACAAAACAAACATTGTGAGTATTATTACCTTCAATAGATAAAATTAACTTTTACAAGAAAAATTTAAGGGTATTTCGTTTTTCGTTTTTCGTTTTGTTTTCACGTCGCATTATTACAGTTTTTGTTTATTTTTGTTTCTAAGTAAGAACAACTGCAAAGAATGAGTTTTTTTTTATATTATTCTTGGCAAAAAATATGTTTAATGATTTATTTTAACGAATATGCTTGAATATTATTAATTTTAATGAAATCTATTTTGTTCCACATGTTTTAGTTGGTTTATCTTGAGAGGCTTTTGTGAAATAAAACTTTCTTTAAATGCACGGCAGAATTTGTATTTAGTTGTTGGTATGAAATAATTTATTTTTTTTCTTCGTTAATAAAAGTATAAATTTACAACGCTGATTCTTGAAATTTTTTTTATTCCCTTATAAAAGTTCGCTAGGCGGGGGTTTTCTTTTTTGGGTGTTACTGTTGAGAACCATCAAAACGAAAGTGGTGTAGGCGATAGGTGGAGAAAGTACGGTGCACGCTAGAACGTAGACTCATTGATATGACAAACTATATGATAAAGGAGTTGTAGTACCCAACTTCACACTAGGTTTGTTTGTAATGTGTTTGATACAGCACTCAACTCGTCCTGGTACTGAAAACCTCTGTTTGAAATGACTTATAGGGCATCCTAGTTGTGCTCTGAACTGACCGCAGTTAATTTGTGGGGCAAGAATTCATTGCTGAGTTTTGCTGTCATTTCGCTTTCTATTATTCGTTTGTTGAGATATCGTTATAAAGATTAACCCAATAAACTTAATATTCAAAAGGGAACTGTCTGCAAACAGCAACGTTTATGAACTAAGACTATGTTATAGGTAAATGGAATGGAAAAAAGCTGGAATCGAAGCTTCATACAATTTTAAATTCATCGCCTATATTCCAAACAGTTTTATCAACTGCGTTATGGCAAGCACAGGATCCGAATTGAGTTCACTCATTTTTAAAAATAAACAGCAAAAAGTGTTATCATCTTCATACTTCGTTCACCAAAAGATATAATTACTTTTTAATTTCAAAAACAGTCAGACTTCAGGCCAGCATTTTTCGCGTTCGATATGATAGCCCAATTTTCAGGGTTGTGCAGGGTTTTTGACAAGGGTGAAAATTACCTGTCACTTCTCTGTGCGCACTAGAAGGCACTAGTGCTAACCACGTCAAACTAGGTCCATAACCTACACCGCTAACGGGGATCAGTGGTGAATATTTGAAAGTGCACGTAAGACACAGCAGCAAATAATAGTCAATTTTTGTTGTGCTCGAATACATTTTCGTTAAACTTATTGCTGAGCGAAGTGTAACAAAAATTGTAAACTTGTGGTCAGCCAGCGCTACTATTGCGGTATGCCGCAGGGTTGCCGTATCCGGAATTGGTATAGTTCATGTAGATGTAAAAATGCTGCATTCCTGCAAATTTGCAATAAGTTGTTTCAACAACTTTGACTGCCATGAGGGGTGCGTTATGTCTTCTTTAATTTTATTTACATGACATTTATAAGTCACTTTTCGTTGATGGCTTGATTATCCTTGGGTCCTTCAGAGTTAGCGTTATCGCGCGCTAGAGGCTTGCAGTCATTTGTGTTGAGGCTAAGTTACGTAGGGTGAACATAATCAAACATAACCAAATCTGAGGTTATGGTCGTTTCACTGTGCATCAGTAAAGTTAAATTTAAACATATAAGCACTTTTAATTATCTGGGGCTTTTATCCTCGATCGGTTGAAGCAGCAGTGCTGAGTTTTGATGCAGAACTCGTAAGCCTGGGGTGGAATCGGCTAAGGTGATAGCTGACTGTCGTTTTTGATTATCAACTATTCTTTCCTCTGTGTAAAGCGATTACTAAAAGTCGTTATATGGAAACGCATCCAGAACTAGCGAAGTCATACAATGCCTTATCAAGCAGTGGACGAACCACCCAAAGACAACAATGGGAGAAGCAAGCGATGTTACTAAAATATAAGTGGACCGGGCAAACCTACATTGCTCACGAAAACGACACCTAAATAGCTGTCACAGCTAGCGGTGGCAAAAATGCGATAGTCAATTTGATAATCACCTTTGGAGACATAAATATAGCGAATTCTATAAATTCGCTCGAACATCGCAGAAATGTAACAAGTCTCTCATTGTTTTATCGCTATTTTTACAAACAGTGCTCAAATGAAATTGCCAGCTGCATTCCACCCCTTCAACAATTCAACCGCAATACTCGCCAAGCCAGGAATGCCCATCAGTTTACCCTCCAGCCTACTTTCGGTCGTACTATGAAATATAGAGATTCTTTCATAAGCCGTACAACACGAATGTGGAATGCATTGCCCAGCTCGGTCTTTCCCCCTCAGTACAATTTACAGACATTTAAAACCAATGTGCATCGGAATCTCCTATCTTCTCTATCCCAATTTCCTTAACGCCCGCGCTGTGTACTTCGAACTACACCATAAGAGTAGTCACAACCTCTTTAGCGCGTGTTTATTATAAAAAAAAAAAAAAAAAAAAAAAAACGTGGACCCAAAACACGAATTTTGATTATCAACTATCAACTATCTTCTTAGCCGATTCCACCCCTGAATAAATTTGAGGCGATCTGTTATCAGACCTACAGTCATAAAATATCTATTTGTTTTGAGGGAAATAATAAAGTAGTGGAAACAAGTTGCCCAAATGAGAGTCCTTTGTTGCACTGCTGTGGTGACTTGCAGAGATCGGATAACGTACGAGTACACTGTACACTCCAATACGAATTGAAGCTTTAATGGCTTCATGAATCACAGTGGCGGAAAAACATTATTTTGATTTGTTGACAACACTTTCATTAAATTTCTAGCGTTTGGGCCGGGGGCTTCTAAACATTTAGTTGACATATTTACTCCGTTTGGCGTATAACGAAAACTTACGAAGACAAATTGTTGGGCAACCCTCAAAAGACTCTTTTGCTTTTATTGGGATTTTGTTTCTATGCGAAATAACATTTATATGTAGGTACGTTAGCAGAGTTTTAAATTAATATTGAAGAAGTCACATGACAGCGCATCTTCTTGTCGAAATTCGGTGCATGTTTGGAGTGGTGTACAACGCTGACAGATGAATACGACTGCCGGATTTCCTTTTGTGGGTTTTAGTCTATCAACAAACGTTTTTGTAAAACAATACTTTGCATTTTGGCAGCAAGTGCAAGTATCGTGTCGATTATGTATATCCAAAACCATTTAGCATGTTGTTCTCGAAGTAGCTTAGCAGACTTTTGTAGTCATTATTTATCTATTACATCTCAACGTTTTATATAAACTAAAATAAATGCTTGAAACACAAATTTCTTTTTCAGGCACGTTGCATAACCAAATAAATCAATAAATCCATCACGGGCGTACTAAACCTGAAGCATCTTATTTTTCCAGTTTCCTAAAGTAACCTCTACTCCAAGATAATAATCGAAAGAAAATATTCTAAAAAAAATATAAGTAGCAGCTTTTTTCAATCCAGTTCATTATGAAATAATTTTAGTGAAAGAGTTAATTAAAAATTCCTACAAACAAAATTGTATTCAAATTGTTGCGGGAGAATAATAATGAAAGCTAAATTTATTTGTTTATGTTAAAATCATGTTGGTATTTAGTCATTATTCTGTCACAAATCATAATAGTTCATAGATGTTAGAAGGACTACTATTTGATCTGATTATCTGGAATGTTTGGCTATACCTATGGAACTGGCCAAGTAGAAAGGAGTAGGTGAAATCGTTAAACATAAACATAAAGAGTTGCTGAATATAATGAACGATCTGTTTTTCACAACTAGGTACAATGTTTAATGTTATTCTCCCGAAAATACGAAAGAAACACAGTATCATATCTTTGTGTCCGCAAACCGCACCTGGTGTAAGCAAGTTTGTAAAGAGAATGCGCTATTTTTTGTATATCGAGACTTAGGCTTGAGGGAGCAAGAAACTCTGACCGTTTAGTTTTTAAGCTAAGATTTATTTCAAACTTAACAAATTCCTCGGTTGATCATTTTACGCTACTGCGTTTTTAGCAACGACTTTTTGTACAACTCATGTGATTAAGCCCGTCTACGGACTTTAGGTGTTTGATTTCTTCTTTACACAACTCTTCCAGTCTAGAGGAATTCGTTCTGAAGATTTAGCCAGCAAAGAATTAAACGTCGACATGCCTTCAGCTCCCATTGCCTCGGCAAAGTTAAAAAAAAAAGAAGGAGAAATTGGTCAGAAATATGATTTCGCTCGCGTAGTTTGGAAAACACTTGACACCATCGTTCAATATACTTACCTTTGATATCTACACTATAGGTGGATAGCTTGTCGCTTGACTCATTCTTGAAAAAAGAGAGCTTTTATTTTCGAACTATGAATTATGATTAAGAGAATAACAATAATAATTTTTTGTAGGCAAACAAACCCATTTTTCGCTACCAAAATTTAATGCAAAATTCGTGTGTTTGAACTGTTTGATTTGTGACACCAATTTATAATATTCCCATATAAGTACAAATTTCAGACTTATTATTGAAAATATATTATAATTCGTTAAATTTTTTATATTATTAAAAACAACAAAGTTTCGAGCAGCCTTGTGTCCACGTGTTGAAGAACTTTGTTGCCATTTTAATTAGCACAACTTAAAAAATTCAAATAAAACAAACTCAATAGCAGCATACTAAATCGAATGCATATGCGATAAACGAAAATTCAAACTAGCTGGTACTACATAAATAGGTATTTATACAAAACGGAGATTTTTTTTTATGAAAACAACTCAACAGTAGCTAAGTATAATATACACAATACAAGAAACATCAGAAGAATCTTTTGTACGACAATACTCACTTGTAATAAAATTTTAATAAATTCTATTAAAATATTTATTAAACTGCATCCACTGCAATTATCTTATTTATTATAGTCCTGTCGACTAAACAGTTTCTTTGCATATTAGCATGACATTTTATTTCTAATAGCGATACCTAATAATAATTTAGATTTCAAAGTTTTATAAGATTTAAGTAAATACGTTTAAAATTATTTATCAGTCAAGAAAGAAAAAAATTGTTTTCAAAGGTGGCTATGCTTGTGTAGTGTTCTTTAGCTAGACATCACATAGACTTGCAATATGTAGAAAAAAAAAAAAAAAAAAGAGTTTGATGTTTATTTAAAAAATGGAAAAGAGAAACTAAAATTTAAAATTGTTAAATTTTTCGAAAATTAGTAATAAAATAAATAAATTTGTAACTGAAGGTTTGTGTTAGAGTTTTTTTTACATTTGTTTTGGATATAAAGCGGTCCATAAACATTAGGTCTGTTCCTTTACTTTTAAATCTTACGAATTTTTACTCATTGCCGTTCCCTAACTCAAAAAATTCGCAAAAGAGAGCGTCGTTGAGAGAGCAAGATATTCGGCCCTAGCGAGGTATCCGTCGGAACAAAAAATTCTCCGACGGAAACCTCGCTAGAGCCGATTACCCCTCCACTGAGAATCTTACGAATTTTTACTCAACAAATTTCTTGGTGTAAGAAGTGGTAAAGCTGTCAGCCACCTTACAATTAACCTTACAATTTGAAATCTGTGGCTCTATTTGGCATATATGCGTGGCTGAATTCCAAAACGCAGTACTTCTTTATTACTGCTTAATCAAGCGTTCCAAAACGCAAACGGATTACTATGATGCAATGCATACTTTTCTAAAACGCATTGTGAATGCATCAACTACGCAAACAAAAGCAAACAGAGCATCGTGAATGATTATGATGCAAATGACATTTGGCATTTCAGTTTATACCAACAAATAGAATGGATTCATCGCCGGAGTCGTAATGAAAATGACTAAAAAACACATCGTTTGGATAGGATTTTATAACATTTAAATAATTTCTACACTTCGGTACATTTCTTTTTATTTGTTTAATTGAAGAAAGCAAAGACATTCTCCGATTAAACTGCTTCCTTCTTAAATAAAGAATATGCTTAAACGTGTTGGCATTGTACGAACCAACATTGTTTATTAAGCTGTTAAAAACGATGGTTGTTACTAATAGTTTGGACATTGTTGGTGTTTGAGACATTTTACGATAGTTTGCATCAAAGTCGTTCCAAAACGTCAAAAATTGCAAAGCATAAACAAATGCAAAGCAGCGCGAAAGCATTCATAACCTGGCATAAGAAAAGCAGTGTGCAATCACAATGCGCATATTTTCGACGTTTTGGAATTCAGCCCGTGCATTTGTTTTGATTTGTTGCGTATTAAAATGGTATCAACAGGCGGCAAAATGATATTGAATGTTCTCCTCAAGATTTTTCCATTTCGATAGCGGTAACGAATTTTTTTTCTGTAAAAAGAGACAATCTGCTCTATTTCATTTTTAATGCAGCGTCGCTTTTTCCTTTTCTTGAATGCTTTTAGTTTCATCAGTACAAACTCTTTCACATACACGGATTCACCAAAAAGAAGTTCGATTACTTCCGAACCACTTTCATAGCTAGTTTTTCAGTAAATTATCAAATTCATCGATCTTATCAAATATTTTAACGACTTTTCGTACCACTTCTATGAATTTTTGATTTGTGTATCTGACATTTTTCATAGATTACCTACTACAAAAGCGTTTCCTAACTTTTTCGAAAGTGTCACTTTCTGTGAGAGAATCTATCCCCACCACTGCCATTTTGACAGACATTTCCATTCTTACTACAAAAGTAAAGGATCAAACCTACTAACTAAAGCAATCGCACAGATGGACGTCATAAGAATGGATTGCTACTTATAGCGCACAGTTTACCCATCCCCAATCGCCTTTACATAATTTTCTATAAAGCCCAAGAACAAGTTGACCTTGAAAAAAGTAGAACGCTAATTGGGTAGGGCGTAGGGGAATTGAATATCTCTTTCATTCATGATTCTTTAAACCAAATTATAGTCCTTGATGTCTGGGTGAGTAAACAAGTGAAACTACCATTCGGAAACCTATAAGAAATAGTGGAACACACAATGAGAAACAGTTTGGTCCGCTTTCTTGGGCTGGCTCTGTCATTGAACTATAATACGTTACACTAGTTTTCTATTGACTAGCAGCACTGGTTTTATAAAGCACAAAATAAATCTACTTGAAACAAAACAGAAAAACTTTGCAGCTTCATATCTATTTTCCCAAAGGCATTGAACAATATTAGCAAAAATATACCTTGACCTTGAAGTTTTTTTTTTTTTTTTTTCTTATATCACATTCATAACACAAGTTCCGATACTAATAGACGCTACTGATCTACATTAGACGTCCCAAATCACATGCTCACTTGGAAGTGTGTTTCGTCCACAATTCTTACCGCATTACTGAACATTGAGTGATTGATTAAGCACAAGGCGCTAACGCCAATCTGTAAATTACCCCAGTCATGTTGAACAAGAATTTGTGCAAATACTTAAGATGACTCTCAATTTTTTTGATAACAATATATTTTCCAATTCCTACTCGCAGATGCCCATTATAATTCCAAAGTCCACAGTAGAGGGCAATGTCATTGCCAAGAGCAGTTGAGTCTGCTTTAGCATCCGGGCGAATGTTTACATTTACATAAGTCAATAGCAAACGAGGAGCTGATTATTCATAGCAAGCGAAAGATGCCAATCAATTCCTGCTTGTTGATCTGATTCATAAAAAAAAAACTAAAATTGTGTCAATTTGTTTTAGCTAGGTAGAACCTCTCCCGAGTATCATGTCCAGTAAAGTATTTCTATCCAAAGCACAGCTATTTTGACCATACCTTTTGTCTCATCCATATGCATAATAATTGCGACCATGAAATTGAGTCTGACAACCTGTCAATCTTTTGCTTTTGTGACAACTGAATATTTAATATTTGTAACACAGCTTTTTTAGATAAAAGCTTAAAGCTAAACCTATCTCAATACCACCAGGGACAATGAAACTGTTAATAATTATTATTCAAAATAATTCAGAAGAATGAAACTACCAAATATTATGTATAAGCAACTCAAACAACTTTTTGTTGATTTGCTGTTTTTTTTTTTAAATCAAAGAAGCGGTTCGACAACTTTTTTTAATATTGAACATTTTGATTGACCTTTTAGGCAGATAGATTAGTTGGATAGAGAAAAATGTTCCTTAATGACATTTACTTTTTAAAGTTCACCCAATAGTTTTTGTAATTCCTATCAAACACCATTTGTTCGCTGAATATTTTTGAAATTACTGGTCGCAGATCTACGTAATGTGGACTTTGTAGGTATACTTATCTCACTTACACGCTAATTCTTTGACAAACATGCGAAATATTGTTTGTCATTGTTGATGGATTCAGGATAAATTGTGTTCTTTATGACACTCCTATCACAATAATAGGCTTTTCACACCAAGCCGAAAAACGGGATTTCGCGAAAACACATATGAAAACTTCATCGAAAACAGTGCCTTGATTTTGTGCGGTTTTTTCCGCAATGGCGGTGTCGGAAAGGGTTCACGTATAGGCGGATTCTATAAATGTGTGAGTGATGTCGCGAACTGACAACTTCCAATATTTCCCTGTTCTTATATCGCTTTGTTCCTGCAAATTCCAGGCGAGCTTTCCCACACGCGACCTTTTTAGGTAGCGAGAAGGATGTCGGATGAGAAGAAATGACAACAGCGTGACCGTTGTGCGACAATTTGGTACCTTTTTCGAGGACACTAATACAATTTTTTGTTCCTTTGTTCCTTTTTATTATTTGTAAAATACACATTTTTGGACTATTCGCATGAGAGCCATAATGGCGAACGAACTGCGAACAAGCGAATTTTTTTACACTTCAATTACTTCAATCATTGTTTAATGTTAAATTCGATAGAATTTTTTCATTCGTGGGTTTGTGGATCCGCGAATGTCTTATGTAGGATTGTGAATAAAGTGTGACAGTTCGCCGCAAGAATTTTCAATTGCTGTAATAATTGTAAATTGAGCTATTTAAATCGATTGAGAGTCCGATTTTTTTTAGATTAGACTTAAGATTAATTTAATTTAAGGCTTTGGTGGTAAATAGTATAAAAATCAATTTTCAATTCATAAATACAATTAAATTCATTTGTTCGCAATTCGCGCTCATGTGAATAGTACTTAAAAAAGTTTTCAAAAACTGTGATTTCAAAATGAATATGTTAAAAAAATAACGCGTAAATAGTGTAAATACTACAAAATACTAAATTTATGTAACAGCGTCAGAAAAAGGCACACTTTTCTTTCATCGCCCCTTTTATATGTACTTTTTAAAACTTAATTGAAGGAGATTTCAAAAGTAGATATTGATATAATTTATAAACAAAATTCAATTAATTTTTTATATATTTATAAATAAAAATCAAAGCTAAAAGGTTTTCATTTTAAAATTTGTCATTTGAAAACGAATTGCATCTAAAGTACTGTCTAGCTTACCCGCAGAACAACCTTAAAGTCATCTAATTCTAATGTTATTTGGTTGTTTTGGGTTTATTTATAAAAGAAACGTTGTGAGAGAGTGATCTTTTTACAGTCTATATTGTATTGTGAAACTTAAACTAAAATTTATAACCTTTCTCTAACAGTCCGGGAGATTGTTGCGAAATTCTGAAAAGTAACAAATAAAAAAAAGAAAAAAGTGTCATTTCTAAAGCTATTCTGCAATTTAAGAATTTTCGCACAATTTTAACAATTGTTGGCTCTCCTAACACTATAATCGTGTTCTGATACACAGCAGCGTTATATTTTATAGAAATTCATTTGGAAATCACTGCGTTTCTAAAATTTCCAAAGTGAATTTTCATACTAAAAAAAGGGAAAAAGTAGCAACAAATAGTATGAGGGTCCTCGAAAAAGTGCCAAATTATTGCACTACGGTCTCGTTGGTCACAGCGCGCGGCTCACTCACACACTCAAATCCGATTCGGAACGTTCCCTAGCGACATCGCCTCAAAAACCGCACAAAATCAAGGCACAGAAGTTTTCCCATACATATTCCAGTTTTCAAAAAGAGTCGATCTCCACGAAAACGACTTCCAATCGTTGGGTTGTTGAAAAAAACACACCTTTTGCAATATTCAGCAAATTCAGCAAAATGGTTGACCAAACAAATGTCACAACTCACAACTTAAAATCATTTTCCACAATTAATTGATGGGCTAATATTATAAATTGAAATGCATTAAATTCATTTCGTTTCTTAAATAATGCGGTCGAAATTTTGTAACCAAAGGAGTTTGCACTGAAGTTTAACGACTAGTGTCTCATAGCTGGCTGATTGAAACGTCAAAAGAAAACTAGTTGGTGGTCGGTGTGAAGGCATCGACGAGTTTTCGAAGAAATTCCGGTTTTCGGCTGAGTGTGAAAAGCCTATAAGAATTATATCACTTCGTTTACGATAAATAGCAACGATCTATAATTTTTCAATATACGCCAGACTTGGACTAACCGTTTCGTGCGATCCCGTCGCGCACGTCATCTCCAAAGACATTATTTCCTCGTTTTGCTGCATCGAAGCCCACACCCCACTGTCTATTTTTCAGATTTAACCTCCTGCACTCGGTTCTGAATAAAACTTATGTCGTGTTCCATTGAGACTACCAGATATCTTTTTCAGATCTCAGGTTCTACGCTGCTCATGGAGTATGCAACGAAATTAATCGGTTTTTGTAAATGATTAGTGCGTTATTTGACAGAAGCTGGTCAAATTGCATTCGTTTTTGAAAAAATCACAAATTGGAATTTTTTGTGATTCCTAGTCTTCAGATGACACGATATGAAGATAATAATTCCACCATAATTATATCCATGGCTATTTATGTAGGTACATATTTCTTTATTTTTGGTTTTCACGAAATTTTGCGCATTTGTTTTAAAATCACACTATTAAAAATGTCGTAAAACAGCTGTCCAAAATAAATTGGTATTGTGGCAGTACGCATGTTCCTAACTTTTGTAGTAAAAATGGAAAAGACTGTCAAAATGGCAGTGGTGGGGATAGATTATCTCACTGAGAGAGACACTCACGAAAAAGTTAGGGAACGCTTTTGTAGTAATCTATGAGAAATGGCAGATACACAATTCAAAAATACATAAAAGTGGTTCCTACGAAAAGTCGTTAAAATATTTGATAAGTTCGATGAATTTGATAATTTACTGAAAAATTAGCTATGAAAGTGATTCGGAAGTAATCAAACTTCCTTTTGATGAATCCGTGTATGTCAAAGAGTTTGTACTGATTAAACTACAAGCATTCAAGAAAAGGAAAAAGCGACGCTACATTGAAAATGGCATGGAGCAGATTGTCTCTTTGTACAGAAAAAATTTGCCACTATCGAAATCGAAAAAAAAATCTTGAGGAGAATACACATACGCAACAAATGCACGCATTTATGCCAAATAGGGCAACAAATTTCAAATCAGCTGTTAATTGTAAGGTGGCTGACAGCTTTACCACTTCTTACACCAAGAAATTTGTTGAGTAAAAAATCGTAAGATTCTCAGTGGAGGGGTAATCGAATCGGCCCTAGCGAGGTTTCCGTCGGAGAATTTTTCATCCGACGAATCTTTCGAGTTAGGGAACGGCAATGAGTAAAAACTCGTAAGATTTTAAAGCTTTTTATGATCTCAGAGCACTTTTGCGAATATGGATATTTTCTCAGATATGCTTCAGAATTACCAATACAAGTGCGTTTGAGTTTGACAACTACTGGTGGAGCTTGTTTACGTTTTCATGCACTTGTTCTACAGCAAAGAAATGCATGGCATCGGGTGAATCTATTTTTGTAAATTATTTATGTATAAATATTAAGAAATCAATCAGGAGGCAAAATTTCGAATATCTGAATGAACAATTTTAACCAGTAAATGCACGAATATCAACACAAAAGAGAGCAAGTGACTTTCGATTAGACACACGAAATGATAGAGCGAATCTGAAGAAGCACATTCGAATTCTACATGAGCCACACTCTTGTCAACAAAAACGACGGCAATCTGCGCCATATTAAAACATAATAATTAATTCCATCGAATTTGGTTATTCATAGACGATTAATTTATTGTATAGGTACCTACTTTAAATAAACCAGTAATTAAGATAGGTATAGTCACCATCACGTGTGGAAGTCTTTAATCTCCCGAAAACGATTGAATGTTCCGTTTGTGATGGCTTATGACGATAATGTAGGTAGTATAGGTATACCGTATACACAAAACTACATACAGGCTCCCAGGTAACTGTGCATAAAAGCGGCCGCAGGCCTCATCATAATCATCATAAGCTATCAAAATATTCAATCATATAGATTGTCGATGGTGATTTTCTAGAGCGGTATTTAAAAGCGGAAGGAACTTGACTTCTCACCGAAATCAGGGGCATAGCGCCGACGACATTGAAGGCGTAGTTCAACGTCCTTGGCACTTTTTGGTATACTACAGATAATGTGCATAATTACTATGATCCGGCAACACAAGACACAACACCTAAGGCATTAGTGATACATTTGCCGATATCTACAGTTTCGAGTGAGTTTGCCTCTTTTCGCAAAATTCGGTTTTATGAAATAAAACGCGCTAATAGAACCTTGGCAAAACTGGCTGGGCTTAGCTGATATTCATATATACTTTCTAGCGGTAGCTACCGATGAAGGCACACCTACTAATTTCAACAAAGTATACTTGGGTAGCTTCGGTATTGTTCTATCTTATGGAGGAAAAGACATGCGGTTGGTTTTAGTTGTGAATGCAATATTATTCCCAACAGACCGGTTTATAGGCCATCCTAATCTTGGAATCAGGCAATTCACTTTGAACGCTGTGATGACATTAAAACTAGGTAAACAACTTTGTTTTTATTGGTACATATATCAAAAAATGTCAAGTTTTATACTAGACGTCATGCACTTCTGAATTTCGTACATTTTTGGATAGAATTTCGAGGTGGAAGTCTAGAAGTGGAAGGAAAGGAAGAAGAATTGACAATTGAATTTGGCTCAGTACTGATAGTGATAATATCTAAAAGATAAGAATACTAAAGCAATATTAAAAGGTCAAAGTGTCGCTATCTGTTTTTCTTTGGATTAAGAAGAAAACTACGGGTCGTTCATTTCGTGGCTTCAATTTGATAACGCTGGCTTGACACCTGTCAAACTCAGTTGGCATCTGAAGAGGCATAATATTTGAGTTCAATGTTTGTCTTTTACGATTGTCGAACAACGCTTTAAAATTATTCACGTCTATCACAGGATCCGTCGTATTCGGAGTTTTGCTACGAACCCGGAAATAACTATCATAGAATCCGTCGTAGAGGAAATGTTTGCTATAATTTCGAAGTTCGTAGCAAACAATTTCCCCTACGACTGATTCTATGAGAGTTCTTTCGGGGTTCGTAGCAAAATTCCGAATACGACGGATTCTGTGATAGATGTGATTAAAACTTAGGTACTACAAAAGTGGTGATTCAAACTTAGCCACTTTTCACATTCGAACACATTAGCCAAATTAAGTCAAACTTTGTTCCCTTATGCAAAATTTGGGCAGAAGAGAACAAAACATTTCTCCTCCTTAAAAAAACCTGGAAATTTTAGCCCAAAAAACTTCTTTGGGCTGGTTGGTTATTGCTGACAGATAATGGTCCAACTGTTCAAATATGGTAATTCGTATTGACATAGCTAAATATGTCACGAAACTTCAAAAATTCCGGCTCAACAGCACACTCTCAAAAAATAGGAAATAATATGTCAGCGTTCATAGAATTTTATCCGTTAAATTCGAAATTATTCGTTACATGTGGATAGTATTTTTTTAGAAAAAAATTTACTTTTTCTTAAAATATTTATGAAAAATTCAAAGAACAAATATTGGATGAGGGAAAATAAAAAAATTTTAGCAATTTTTCTTCAATCTATTATATAAAAATCAATCGTTGTGTGTTAGTCGGGTAAATGCTCGAGAACGAGAACTACTAAACCGATTTGAATGATTTTTGTTTCATTTTGTTCGTCTTCAATCAGGGATGGTTTAGGAAAAAAGAAAAGTCGGAAAATTCTCAACAGGTGGCGTTGCAGGCACACATTTCGATTTTCATGGGGAAAAGCACTTTGAAAAAAAAAAAAAAAATAAACTGGATATAAATCGAGAAGTGAAACTTCCAAAACAAAAAAAAAAATATTTTAAATTTTAAAAGCAATTGTTGTTGTCAAATATTTTAATTATTTTCTCAGCAAATTGTTGTTATCAACAATTTTAAATTTTTTTTTTTCATAAATATACCCAATAAATAGTTTACTATGTTACATTAAGTGACTTTTTGAAATGGAGTAGATACGTTGATTTGTTTGATGGTGTTGCAATCTATCATTTTTGTCAAGCATTTTCAGAAATTGCCAACGGCAAGAGGATTGCTCGCGTAATTCCACGTTTTGGCGACGTCAATTGGCCACCAAGATCATGATATTTGACACCATTCGATTTTTTTCTGTGGGCTAAGAATAATCCCCGAACTCCAGACGCATTAAAATACAACTTTACTCAAGTTATGGCCGATATATACGGTGACCATATTTTCAAGAGCGAAACCCGGGACAAACAAAAATATATAACAGCACACAAATGACCAAAAAGAACAAAAAAAAATCGTATTAAATTATTTTACAAATTCTGTTCAGCGGGTATGCAAACATGGTAGTAAATAGATGTATAATTATTGTAGTATTTTCCCTTGTGATTATTAAGGGGCTATTTGCACTTTATTAGTGATCATGAAATGGTTAATTTTGTAAAATAGATAAAAAAATATTACAAAAAAAAGAAAAAATTATGTGCATACGGGACAAATACGGGACTAAAATAGAAACACGGGACATTTGTATGTCCCGTATTTCTAAAATAAAAACCAGGGACAGGCTATTGAAATACGGGACTGTCCCGGGAAATACGGGACGTATGGTCACCGTACCGATATACCTACCTCCCGAAATGTGCGAAAAAGTGGTTAAACATTACGAGCCGGCCATTTGAATGATATTGTTTTTCCCACTTAATGCAAAGTCCAAACTTTATAATGAAATAAAATGTTCATCAAAAATGTACTGCTGTGTGTGTTTCATTTTGCTTTACCTACTTTCGAAATCAAAAAATTAATAATCCTATAATGCGGTTTGCATATTTTATTTTTAGTTCATAGATCTGTTCTCGGGACAGGTTTTAGTATACCTACATTTGCGAAAAGTTACTAAATAAATGATAAACCAATGATGCTTCGTAATATAAATTTGTGAACATAGTCCCAACGCAACTAGGGACTGATCTCATTTAGTAGATAATTTGTTCCCCATCATTTATACTTTATCTGTTTTAGACACAACCTGAGCTACATTTAACACCAAGCAGTCTTTTCTTCCTTCTTTCTAAAGGTGTGTATACTAGTCGGCAAAAGTATTTCAACAGAAATTCAAGTCGCTTTTCAAGGCTTATAATTCCTAACGGCTACGGACTAACTGTCTACAGTTTTCACTCAGTAATTGCGTATGAAGTGACTTGTGATTGTGTGTGCAAATGAGGTCGTTCGAGACCCGTGACTGGATAGCTCAAGCCTTTAAAATGAGATTTTTTGGCTGCAAAAGTATTTTGACAAATTAATTTTTCAAGGTTTGTTTGGCGAAAAATTGTTCCCTTTTTTTCCCCATTTCACAGTAGGTATCTACTTCAATTTCCTTAAAAATCCATCGATCCTTTTTTTTGCGAAAAATTCTAATTTTTAAAGTCAAATTTGTATTATTGTTTGTATTTGTATTAAATTAACCTTTAGTATTTATTAAAATCATAGTATTCTTGGTGGTACTGGAAAAACAACTTACATAAGCCATTTTTTAAGGATTCCTTTTTTGTGGTAAAATGTAGATGTTTTGATGAAACTTATAGTTTGAATGTTTTTTGTAAGATTCCTAAAAATCCAATGACTTCGTGCTGTTTCCCTTTATCCCACGTAAGGCTTTTTAGACATCGAAAATCCCACAAAAATGGAAAAATCCCACGATATAATAACATTGCTCCCAATTAAAAAAAAAATAAATAGTTGGCGCAACAGGTCTGTAGGGACCCTGGGCCTTTTATTATTATAATTAACAAAAGAAAAAAAGCACGTGAACGAAGGCATGGGTGACGGTAGAGTCCTGTAGTTTCCTGTAACTGCCTTACCACTAACAATAACCAAAGCGACGTGCGATTTTACACGCTTTTAGAATTAGGAGGTATTCATTTTTACCAAAAGCCAACTTTTGAACTCAAGAACTTTTGGTCGGATTTATTTACAATTTAGCTGGAAGTATTTCAAATACTAAAAAACAAACGATTCAGGGTTTCTTAAAATTGCGTAAAACTAAATATGCGCAAGATCTCCCTTCCGATATTTAAGTAAAAAAAGGGTAAAATTTCCCAAATTCGAGGGAAGTCGCACAAACAAAAATTAAGTATATTTTCGAATAAAAACTTCAAGCCCTCTTCGATAAGGAATCACATTCGGCTCTTGCGTTATCTTTGACGTGTGGTTCAGTCTTCAGCTGTAAGCCATTTTTAGCCCTTTACCCCAAAGTCTTTCATTTAAGGCGAAAAGTTCATGTCTTAGTTCTCCTATAGTGCCCTGAAAGTGGATGGCTCTGAAAGCCATCATGAACACGTCTATAAAAAAGTTGTCAACATTAATGACGATATTTATTTGCCCTCAAAGTTAATTCTACAGGGCATAAATACCAAGGTATAAAGTGAATAGTTAGATGTTAAAAAGAAGGGCAGTGTATCTGTTAAATATTTTTCAACATTCGACTTTATCTAGAAAAATGTTCTCTAAAAAAGTCCTAAGGGAAACCTCCGATGAGCTGTAAACTGAAATCCACGGACTCATCGAAACTTGGTTCAATTTCGAACAACGTTATTCATCAATGGGAGACTACAAGTTCAAACATACGGATATAGATACCACTGCAATATATGAACAAAACCAAAAGCGGGGGCAGTGTGTCAACTATTTAATGGTCAAGTGCAAAAGCCAATGCACTAAGCAATGCTCTTGACAAACGCTTACGAATTAACAAATCGGTGTTAATTTTGTTTCTCTCTTTCAATGTCAACCATTAGTTGTCCTACCTCTTTGGCCAGCGTCAAGTGTGTTATTTTTACTTTCACAATTTTGCCTCTACATTTATAGGCTCTCAACATTATTACCCCAAGTCAGGAAATCAACTTGGTTACATGGGATATAAATATTTATGCGCACAATACATAAACATGCGTTGACAACGACTTTAATTTGACTTTCATAACGTCGATTCGAATAGAATTGATATTCGAATACATAGTAGTAAAAATCAGCGATAGACTACGAGCAGATAGACATCTCGAAGAAAAGCAAATGACCTTGAACAACCGGAAGAAAATACAGCAGGTCTTCTCTCCATCTCCATGACTCCGTTCCAGTGAAACTGACGGTCAACGAATGCCAACGCCAAGGCACCAGCACCATACACATAAGACACAACATTCGCTGCACATATGCCATACCACACGAGCTAACAACAGCGGTTTTCTGCAAAAAGCTCCCTGGAGTACCTTCCATAACCATGCATACTGTGTTGTGACTTGTGACGCTGAAAAGCTCCACAGCTGGTTCCAGTCTAGACCTGCTGGGAACACCAGCCATCAACTTCATCTGCTGAACCTAAACCCGATGCGGCTTAAGTTGTTGATAGATTTTTTTTTTTTTTTTTTGTTTTTCTGTCCAAATCGAATAGAAGACGTTACTCTCTGGCCAGGTGAATGTTAGTCGGTGCAAGCTAGTCGATCCGTGTGGTACACTCAACCTGACCGGTGTTCAAGTATTCGCATAATCAGAATCGTGTGATAGCAAGTGTTTCGTGATTATAATCTGATTTTTGCTAATTCTAGTTTAATCGCGCCTTAATTGCACTTTGAGTGGACGAAAATTGTGAAATTTTGTGATTGCTTTTCTGTCGAAAACTGTAAACTGTAAAGCGTGCTCTTTTCTTGACTACGGTCCCGCAACTCACCCCAAAAAGGATACAAGATACAACATACGAGATCCCAAAAAGGTAAGCATACACGAGTGGCTGAGCGTTGCTCATTACTTCAGCGGTGTGTCCATAAGTCAGCGGAAGTTTATCGTAATTTTGACAGACAACTGGTGTCATGACTGCGAGTAAATCAAAATAATTGTAGCATTCAAACCGGCACAGGTGGGCGATTTTTGAGAGTTTTGTCTTTCCATCTACACCATCAATTATAGTGTTGCCCAAAAGATAACCTCCGGAACGGAGACCTTTATAAAAGATTCATGAATTTGTGAATCGAAATGATTGCCCCGTTGACAAGATGTAAAGAATGGATGTTATGAAATACGCAACAAAAAGACACGGTGCAGATTGGTATTTCCAAAGAGATTTTTGCCGAAACTTATTTACCTTGAAAAGGTTTTTGGTTTCTTTTTTGCAAGAAGTGGAGGGTATACACCAAAAATAAACATTTACCCAGCTAGCTATTAAATGAATATTCGCGCGGTGTTTTTTGCTCTTTGAAATGTTGACGTTTTTATTTTTAAATTTAGGTTGAACCTACAATGTGCTTTCTGCGTGCTTGGACTGGGTTAATTTTTTAACTGTTGTATTGCAATTAAATTGAGGTGTTCAACTGTTTGGCAACGAGTGCGCGATGATTCGGGTCATTTGAACATAATTAACGATTACTTTTTACTTGTGTAGGGAAAAGATCGATAGCACATTATAGGAGATGGTTTAAATTAATAGTTATGTTTTTGTTGGGAAGGGCAGTGCTTTTGGGCAGTCAGTTGTGGCTGATAAATGATGGAGCTTACAGCATAGGAAGTAAGTCTGTTACGATGGGCTAGATGTTAGAGAGTTGTCTGTGGGTATACATAACCTACAACCATAGGGTTACAGCATGGGGGAGATTGGGAAATATGAGAGAAAATGCGAGAATGACGAAACTTTTTTAATTGAAACTTGAAATACCTACATTTTTGGGAAATCTGCTAAGAGGTTCTCAAGCTCATCAAAACCAATCGAAAAGGTTTATGTTTTTTTTTTTTGTAAGGCACTTACCCAATAGGTAGGTAATACGTCATGATATATTCAATATTCCTTAAAAGTATAGGAACGGCACAAAATATTAGGAACCTCACAAGTTTACATAGGTACTGAAAGTCCTACTTTATACAACTATTTGAATTAAGTGCGTACCATTGATTTTAATCAACTCTACTCGCTTATATCATCTTTTCTCCTTAGATCATGCGTTATTTTTTGAACAATTAAATTCTGACGGTGGATTTTTCGCACATATTTCTCTGGCCAAGACATTTCTGCATTTGATACTCAAAACACTCAAACCGTATATATTCTTTTACTGGTCACTTGATTGTCAGAGTGCATTATTAACTGCAGCCTTTTGCCGAAAGGTGTGGTGAAGTATAAATAAACCCTAAATGACCATTTTCAGGACTTACAATTGTCTGCCCTTGTACAGAAAACTTCATGAACCCAATTGACTTTGCACTTTCCAGAACATGACATTTCGTCTATAAAGTAATTATAGTCAAGAAGGTTTGCATTTTCATCCAAGAGCTATGTTGTGACACCAATTGGGCGCACCATGAAAAAGTCTTTAAAGGCATAACATTTAAGTCTCTGCTGCTAACCGCAAGTTGATTTTAGTGGCTACTAACAGCGAGACTGACCTGTGCAATCAGATGGTTTAAGGAGTTATGTGTCATGGCTATTTCTACTCGTATGAATGAATTTTTAAAATGACTATATTCTTAGAATGGATAACCAAAAGAACGGAAGGTCAAATCAAAACTAGTATATAACATTGAGGTTTTAAAGACCTACTATACCCGTATTTAGTTTTTTTCCGCTGACATATAGGTATAGCTAATGGGCTGAGTTGTGGGTCAAGTTCTAAGAAACTACGTTTCTGTAATCCAGGCTGGTCTTCGATTCAAGAGAATATCGATGGAATTTCTTGTGGTTGTGCACAGCGTTACCAAGTCAGTGCTTTCAGCGTTAAATCTAGTGCCCAAAATTTCATTTCAGTGCCGAAAAAGTAGACTTAGCGCTTGGGCGTTTTTCCAGTGATTACTTACAAAAATATTTTAGTGTTTTTTTAACGCTGCCGCTGCACGCCGCCTTTTTGCCTACTTTTCCACAGGGTCAATTTAAAAAACAAATTTAATGTATCTATGTATGTAGGTATGTGCCTATTATTTTTTAAGATTTATTGAAATATTTTTTTTTACAGTGCACTCGCTATGGCTGAATATGAATACGATTTTATTGTTGTTGTATTTTTTTACTTCAATTTTTTTATCTACTTCCGAGCTGTTTTAAAAAAATTACAGTTTTGGTGCCCAAGAGGTCAAAATTAACGCTGAAAATTTTGAAAACCGTGCTCAAACGCCAAAATGA
Source organism: Cheilosia vernalis (assembly GCA_949126925.1). Classification (NCBI taxonomy): domain Eukaryota; kingdom Metazoa; phylum Arthropoda; class Insecta; order Diptera; family Syrphidae; genus Cheilosia; species Cheilosia vernalis. Next base: position 120,175,519 of record OX421358.1, read on the forward strand.
CTTGGCAATGCTGGTTGTGCACGCCATACGACTGAGCCATATATGAAAATAGACTCAGAATTACCCCCTTGCAGCCAGTATACCTCGCATACTTTCCGAACCTTCTCCTACAAGTTAAAAATTCTATAGTTAAGTTTAGTCCAGGACGACAACCACGTATTTTGCTTTCGTGGATATACTTGCAAACATTATATTCAGGGATTAGTCCCGGAATTCTCCTATTTTTTGTGGAGAGCTAGATTTTAGTCTTCAAAAACTTGACCGAACCAACAGAGCTAATGTTCGACTTGCCATCTGCATAAGTCCAATCAAGACACATTTACTGCTGTTAAGATGAACACTTCTCAAGCTACCATTTTGTATATATTTTGATGAAAACTAGAGTGACATCTCGAAATTCACTCAAAGTGTACGCCAAATGCTGTAGGGATTTTTTTAATTTATTACCGTCGTTCTCTGTCCAGCGATAAGTTAGGCGATGTTGACAACTTTCGCCTTTCGTGTTCCTCTCAAATATATCAAAAATATATCAAAAAGATATTTCCGTGTTTTTAAATGAATAAGGACCGAGTTGTTGATCTCGGCAATGTGGTTGGCCAGGTGTTAGATCAGTACCTACTTGGACTGGAAACGATCTCCCTATAACGGTATTTAATGCAAGAATACCTATAAATATAAAATCTATTAATTCTGTCGAAGCAACTATAAGGTCAACGGCTTTTTAACAAATACCTATACCCGCCATTGTGTCATTGTATAAATAGTTTAAGTGCGTTTCTAACTTTGTCGCGCTTTGTTTTCACTTTGTCGCGCAAGTATGTCCACATTTTATCAACCTGTTAGCCGCCGGAGTCAAGATAGATAAGTAGAAATCTAGCAATTAATTGTGTGCTCCCTGTTTGCTAACAAGTTCGGCTCTTTGTTTTAAACAAACATGTTGACCTGTTTTTGTCCGGTTCATTTGTATCATCACATATTTCCAATCAACTTCCGTGAAAACGTCAAAACAACACCAATATATTTCCTACATACTAAAATGAAGTCTATTCACCCATGAAAAAAAAAAAACATTCAAAATAAAGAAAGAGAGATGATTGATACAGTGAAATATTTACTTTGGTTAGGATAATTTTTAGTTTTTTATAGCTAACTATCAATGCCAACGGAATTCATTAGACACCCAATCTCTCAATGCCAATGACATTAGCTGTATCTTTGCGCTGAACCATGCCTTCAATTAGCGAAAAACAAGAGTGTTATACGCATTGCGGAAATGAAAATACGCTACGCGCTTGCATGTTAGCCTAACTGCACAAATAGTCTCACGAAGGCTAAACCAGTTTGTTGTTGAATTTCATTCAAATTGTTATTAATTATCTCCAAACTGATGTAAATTATAGTTTGTAAGAAATTTTCGAAAATTAACATGATAAACCCCATAAAATGCCAGAGGGTCCGACCCTTCCTATATATATAGGTACCATTCATTAGGAATAGTTTTGCATATTTAGTGGTGAATCTATATTTTAATTAATTTTCATAAATAAAATCCGGCGTCTTAAGCCCGTTTCAGAGAAGTGCATTCAGTCATTTGGACTGTCAACCATAAATGTGCGTATGAAAGCCAAGAGGTTTATGTCATCTGCGATGTGACGAGGTTTATGTCATCTGCGATGTGACATTGGTGATCGTTCATCCGGTATAAGTTACCGTAGGTACTTTTGTTTTTCATATTTTATTGAAAGTGAAGTCGTTGATATGTATTTGTATAGGTTTACCAATTATAGAGGTACAGGTTTGGGTATAGGAATCGGTGAAATGTAGGTATTGTGACATTGCAAGTTGCTCTGCCCTGCGAGGTTATTTTTTTTTTTTTTTATTTTATTTAAAGTGAAACAGAAAATCTTTAGATTGACCTACAAGTTGTTTTCGATTTTCATCGATCGGATCTCAAGGTTACTTTCATTATCCAGACTACTTAATGAGGTATGGCAAAGAATTTCAGTGCATCAGGTAGCAGCTATATGGGCGAGCCATTAGAATCTAATTTGGTGCCATTTCACTGTCTCTCACTTAGTTGATAGGTATTTAAAAATCAATTCCAGTAAAATCCACTAACTTCTCCATGTCCACCGGCGTGACATCACTAGACAGCTAGAGGTATGTAGCTACCTTCTCTATGCAACCCAATCTATGCTAATTGCACTTATATACCACCTAAGTGATTTATCAAATAGTTCTGTGCATACATAATTAAAAAAGCTCTAAAAATACACCCAGTCAGAGGAACGGCAAAAATTCCCCAGTGATAATTGTTATTATCAAACAATTTTGGTACATGCTGCGTGTGACGTGTGTAGAAATGGAATCCGATGGTATATTTGCATTACGTGTAATCATCAAATTCAAAGCACGTTTGAGGGTCGAAAACGAAAACGAAAACGAAAAAAAGTTCCGCCTTCTCTTATGTATACTAGCACCCTTTTAAGCTTGTGACAAGATTTGTTGACTAGATTGACGACTGTGCCCGATAGATCGAAACTTTTTATAGTCGGAATAATTAATTAGATTAATTAATTTGTTCTTCAACTTCAAATTGAGTGAATAGAACGAGTCCGATCTTGGATGTTGCAAAAAAAAAAAAAATCGGAAGTTATCAAATCTGTATTTAAATGACAACACGGAACTCGTTATTGTAAGGAACTTAGAAGCAATAGGTTGTCGCGTTGCTATTTGGAAATATTGTTCATCATAGAACAGAATGGAGATACAAAAGAGTTGACGTGCGAACTGTAGCCCTGATCTGTATAGGTATTTTTTTAAATGAGTTAAAATTTATATATTGTTATGTACTTAAGAACTTGTGGGTCTAGTCTACGAAATGAAAGGCACGAGTGATAGGCTTAGACTAACTTAATTTATTAAGTAAAAGTACTTACAACTAACAAAAGAGCTTACTGACTATATAAATAGAGAAAGAGAACAGAATGTGAATGTGTTTGTAAATAGCACTAAAAGGTGGTTACATACATATCATTCTCTCCCCCTTTTATTTAAAAAAATATAACCGTTATTACATTATTACAAAATTAAATCCAACCCAAATAATTCGTATTTAAATATCTATATATAACAAGCAAAAGAAAATCAAATTAAATATTTTCTTTTTTTTTTTTAAATTAATCATCTCTATAAACTATTTACCGAAAAAAAAAACATAGTATTTTATATCTATTTATAAAATCTTATCTACCAACTACCCTTTTATTATACTCTTTCCTTTGCTTTTTTTGCCTTGCTTCTAGTCACCATATATGAATCATTCAAATCATCGTCAATATCGTGACGCCTTTTGTTGCTTCTAATTGTTGTTACAATAGGGCAGGAGAGAAATCGTACTTGTTTTATTTTCTTACTTTTAATTTGATCAATATGAGCTTGTTTAGTAATTCCATTTACTATTACCAAATATCTAAAATTACTTAACTTCTTAAGGACTTTGCCTGGTATCCATTTAACAACATTTGAAAAAATATTTCTATATAGTATAGTTTCACCTACCTTAAATCTGTCTCTTCTAATATTTAATTGATCAGGCTTGTGTTTCGCATGTGACTGCTCATTGCATTGTTGATTTAAGGACACTATCTTTTCTTCTTCAACATAACTATATTGCTTTCCAGGTTTAATCAAGTCCATTAAGGTTTTCGGCTTGAATTTAAATAACATACTCGCAGGTGATAACTTTGTAACCGTGGATGGAGTATTCCTATATTTGATTAAAAAATTATTTAACTTAACATTCCAAGACAAATTCCTCATTTTGGGGTCAACAAGCATTTTCCTAATCGAGCTTTTAAAGGTTTGGACTGCCCTTTCTGCACTGCCATTTGACTGTGGATGATACGCCGGGGACTTAAGAACTTCGATTCCATTTGAGGTGCAAAATAACATAAATTCTTTTGAATTAAATGGAGGTCCATTATCGCTTACTATTCGTTTTGGTAGTCCAAAAATACTAAACACTGATCTAAGTCGCTCAATTACATTTTTCGCTGCCGTGTTTGTCATACTAAAGGCTTCTATCCACTTCGAAAAGGTATCAAACAAAACTAAAACTGACAAATTCTCAATCTTACAAAAGTCAACATGAATTCTCTCAAACGGATAGCTAGATGCAGGCCATGAACTCAACCTACTTTTCTTGGCATTTTGTGTCACTTGACAAACTTCGCATTCCATCACAAACCTCTCTATGTCCTTATCTATATTTGGCCACCACACATAAGTACGTGCCAAAGATTTCGCCCGCACAACTCCAATATGCCCGTCGTGCAACAGATTCAAAACCTTATTCAGCAAACTGTTCGGTATGACCACTCGATCTCCGTAAAACAGACACCCCGACTCAGACGCTAACGAAAATCTCTTTAAAAAATATGGCTTGATTTCTAAAGGCACAACATTTGGCCACTCGCCTGTTACATACTTGTATACCATTCTCAAAACCTCATCTCTATTTGTCTCAATGCAAATATCTTGTATATTCAGAGGAAAATCTGACACATTCAGCGAATTAATGCTATCCTCCTCAACGTCCGTAGCAATGGCAAGTGGCAACCTCGATAACGCGTCTGCGTTTCCCATCTGCGAAGCTTTTCTGTATTTTATTGAATACTTATACATAGAAAGCAGAATAGCCCATCGCTGAAGCCTGTTTGCCGCTACTGCTGGTATATCCTTCTTATCCCCGAAGATGGCTTGCAGAGGTTGATGGTCGCTATAGATAGTAAAACTGAGGCCATATACATATTTGTGAAATTTTTTCACTGCAAACACAATTGCTAATGCTTCTCTATGCAATTGTGAGTAATTCCTTTCGGCGGAACTAAGCGTACTGGACACGAACATCACAGGTCGCTCTTCGCCTTCAACTAAATGGGATAAAACCGCACCCACGCCATAGGGACTCGCATCCGCTGAAATTATTATTGGCTTTCTAGGGTCATAGTGAGTTAACACGCCAATTCCCAAAACCAAGTCCTTACTTCTTTGGAAAACTATTTTGTGACTTTCATTCCACTTCCATGCTTTATTAACCGATGTTAGTTCATGCAATATCGCGAGTTCGGCGGATAAATTTGGAATACACTTGTTGTAATAATTTATTATTCCTAAATATGACTTTAGTTGGGTTTTATTTCGCGGTTCAGGTGCATTCAAAACAGCATCCAACTTTTTGGAACTTGGTTTTATTCCTAATGGGTTAATAGTATATCCTAAATATTCAATTTCTTCTTTAAAAAATTCACATTTGTCCAAATTTACTTTAACATTGAATTCCAGAAGCCTATCTAACACCAAGCCCAAATTACGCATGCAGTCGCCTTTATCTTTTCCACCTATAAGAATATCGTCGAAATATATATGAACCATCTTTAATCCTTTTAATATTTCCTCGACAATCCCTGAGAAAATTTGAGGTGCTGTTTTCAAGCCGAATACTAGCCTTGTAAACTTAAATAGCCCTATGTGAGTGTTTATCGTTAACAGTTCTTGGGACCTCTCTGACACTGACACTTGCAAATATGCACCTGTTAAATCTAATTTACAAAAGAACTTCCATTCAGCTAACCCAGCCAAAATATCATCGATTCTGGGAATTACAGTATGCTCCATTTCTACAAATCTATTTACTGTTCTTTTGCAATTAACACACAGCCTAATCGAGCCATCACCTTTATTTACAATTACCACTGGACTTGCCCATTTACTTCTCTTTACTGGTACCAAAACACCAGCTGTACAAAGCCTTTCTATTTCGTCCTTCACCTTATCCCTCAACCCAAACGGAACTGGATATGCCTTACAGAAAATCGGATATGCGTTCTCCACCATATCTATTTCAGCCTCAAAGTGTTTTATGACGGATTCATTACTTTTAGAAAATATTGAAGAATATTTACTTTTTAAATCCAATGGAAGCTCATTGAAACCATCTAATTTACATACCCTGTTACTATTCGACGAAAAATTATGTCGCCATCCTGGATATATTATTTCCATCCAATTTCTGCCCAACAGCGCCCTAAATGCATGCTTACTCTTAATGACAATCAAGTCCAGATGATAAGATGCTTCATTATCCTTAACAAGCACACTAATTTTTCCAACCACTTCAACGTTACCACCTGATAATAACTTTAGAGGATAATTTGCTACCACCAATTTGCAGTGTTTGAAATATTTCTCATAATCTGATTCGTGGCACACGGATACACAAGCCCCAGTATCAATTTCAAACTCAAAATTTATATTCTCAACATTTAACTCAATAGTCAAAGGTCTTTTGCCTTTGTAAACCATACAATTTAAATAACCTATATCCACTGAATTTATTTCATCATCATTATCACCAACAATATTATTTACATTATATACTTTTCTATTTTTCTTTTTGAAACAATTTCTGGCATAGTGTCCTAAGCCGCCACAAAAATAACAATTAAACATTTTTTTTCCGTTGTTTCTCTCCCGCGACCTCGATTTGTATGCTGCCTTCTCCTGATGTTGATTCCTTCCTGTCCCATGCAACTGCTGTGACCCTCGTTGGCTTGTCCCTCTCGTTTGAAGCGGTGAACTTATTCGCTGCTTGCTTCTACTTTGACGATTGCTGTATACTCTCTGATCATTTGATACATAGTTAACACTACCGCTCTTCATCATGTCAATATTACTGCTGTTCATCTCCATACATAGCGCAATCTCTGCCGCCTTTTCTAGTGATACGAGCTCAGTTTCATTGAGGAGTCGGTTTTGAATTTTGGTATTATTTAACCCACACACAAATTGTATTAACAGCGCTCTCTCCAAAAATTTATCAAATTCGCACTCATTTGCCAATTGCTTTAACTCGACTATGTAATCGCTAATACACTCACTATGTCTTTGCTGTCTCTTAAAGAACTTAAAGCTTTCAACAAACTGTTTTTCTTTGGCGCGAAATGTAATTTAAGTTTTTCTATTAATTTATTGTAGGTAAAGTCCGTTTCAAGTTTTGGCGCAATTAAAGAATTTAAGATTTTGTATAGATCTGGACCACCGAGGCTTACTAAGAATGACACTTTTTCTGGATCTGTCGATACTTTATTTAATGAAAGTAAATGATCTAGCCGCCGTGCATATAAATTAAAATCTTCACCCAGAGTATATGATTCAATTGAACCCATGAAGAGTTTAGCACTTTCTGCCATTCTTACAATATTCCACTTTATTGAAGCACTTTTAAAAAAACAAAAGGCAAAATAAAATTAAACGTTTTCTAACACAAAATTAGCCACGCGGTACCAAGTTTCATCCTCGTCGCCACTGTTATGTACTTAAGAACTTGTGGGTCTAGTCTACGAAATGAAAGGCACGAGTGATAGGCTTAGACTAACTTAATTTATTAAGTAAAAGTACTTACAACTAACAAAAGAGCTTACTGACTATATAAATAGAGAAAGAGAACAGAATGTGAATGTGTTTGTAAATAGCACTAAAAGGTGGTTACATACATATCATATATTTGCGCACATACTCGTAACTAAACTACTCGCAAGAACTACGAGTACTTGTGGGTACACTAACATATTGTAGGACTGTCTAATATAATTTCAAGTTCAGGTTTTGTTGAACCAACCTTTTCGCACCTCAAAGCGATCAATTAGCATCAGTGGCTTAGATTCGCTTTTGGGAATGGGGAGCTTCATGTGAGTTTCTTAACACCTATGTAGGTTGAAGAGCTTTTTGTACTGATTTTGGGTAAAACCTCACAAATATGTCTACCTGGGATATCTTGAAAGGCTTATAGTTGTTCTTCCTTAAGACTTTGAAAAATTTATTGGTTCATACTTTCGCTCTTACATGAACCTGAAGGTTACAGACAAAGCGTCCCATTACGCATACTGCAAGGGCAGGTCAGTCTAGAGGCGTTTTATGCACAATTGAAGAATAATTGCGCCTATGGAATTTAAATCAAAAGGGCGCTTTCTTGAACGTCTGGCTGTCGAGAGAATAGTTGACGCACTCGTTTGTTTGGCGCTGAAATCCTCACCCACTAAACTAATAAACTGATCTGATCTGATATTTTAGTATATGCACAATGAGTGATGTTTGGGCTCGAAGTTGCGTAAGCTTTCTTGTAGAATTAAGCTATCAAAAGAAAGAACTGATTGTGAAGTGTTTTGCATACAGGATGAGTCGAATACAAGTTTCTTTTTAAAAAATGCAATAAAATGAACAAAATGAATTTTTTCAATGTTTTATGGCTTTATTGGTAAGAGCAAACATTCTCATTAATTATGAAACACAACGTCGTTTAAGTGGCTGCCTTGGCTGGCTCGCAGTAGCGCGTTCTGTCTGTCCAATTTTCCAAGACCTCATTGATGGTTTCGGGCTGTAGCTCACTGATTATTGTTACTATTATTTTATTATTAATAGCTTGGATGATATTGGACTTAAGTGCTTGAATCGTTTCCGGATTGCTGCCATAAAATCGGCCCTTCACGGTTCCCCACAACAAATAAATCTAAAAGGGTCAAATCGCAACTCCGAGGCGGCCAATCTGCATCGCAAAATGTGTGGCATGGCGCGTCATCCAAGTCTTTAATTTCAGGTAAAAAAAAAAAGGTTAACATATGGCCTGTAACGCCAACCGTTGACCGAAACGTTGTTCGCAGCCATATTTTCAAAGAAAAATGGTTCAATTATGACACCACTCCACAATCCCCACCAAACTGTCACTCTATGCATTGGACCATTAGTGTTGTACCTACCACTACCAGTCTCACGAACTTTTTGGACAAATGAAGGGCGGTGGGTGCTTCGGTCAAAACTTTTTTTCCAAAAACGCACGTTTGGGCTAGACTTTGGAAATAAGTTTTCAATATTTTTGCCAACGTTGCTCAAGTATAAAGCGCCTCATTTCGTTCCGCGGAGGTATGTGACCGACTTTCTGTCAAGATTTCGAGCGTAAAACAGCTGTCAATGTCAAAATAACCTATGATTTAAAAAGAAACCACTAACGGCCCACTTTTTATATGAGGTTGCTCGATATGCACACTACAGCTGATATTGGAAACAAATCCATCCTAACAAAGGAAAAATGGTCCTCCGTCCTCCCCACTTGAAAAAAAAATTGTTCCTTATAAGAAATAAAAATAAATAGTAAGCGCCAAAGGTCCGTATTCTAGGTCTAGTTTATCACAACAAATGGTTGTGAGTTCTGAGTTGGGGACAAATGGAAGGAACTTAAACTGTTGTGCCGAGTCAGATCGTGTAAATTTGGGAAGGTCTTTCAGCGGTACATTTAGAGGCTTTAGATGTATTTTGTGTTTTTTTTTTTTCTCTGAGGAGCCAACCTGGAGACCCCTCGATTACTTGTCCAGCTACACTAATCTAAATTTCTTGACACACGGTGTCTCTGTTCTTATGACAATTTCAGAAATGGGATGAAAGGACTCTCCAAGCAATCGTAGCTTACGTACAGAATGATGGGGTTTATTTATACCTTATGGTCTTAGCCATCGTCTTTAAGCTAACTGCCTTCAGATGATTGAACTACATACTTGAGGTTTTTTTTTATTCAGAATTGGTCAAAGTGTCAAAAGGCTTTTAGGCGTTCGCATGATCATCATATGTCTGAAAGATACATGTTCTACCATCAAATGTTGCTATAAGAATATCCACTGATGGAGCTATCCCTTCACTCATCATATCATCTCTAGCTCGTCTATACGAAATCGGCCGGTAAACCGTCAGGCCAAATAACTTGGTTAGTGCTAAACTTCGATATACATTCTTTGCATCAATTTCATTAAATGAACTTAAGCTCTGGCTATCATCTTCGATATGCCTTACAGTATGGTTTCTTGTTCTAGAGTCTTTTAATTTTTTTTTTTAGATTTTGTGTAGGTAGAAGAAGGCTTCTTGTTCGTCATTTCTACCTTACTTCTGTTAAACGACGAGATCGATCACATGAGAGAGAGAGTGCGGTTAAATCGCTCCTGCTCTATTAGGTAACATAGAGTAAACGCAGCGCGGTGGATATGGCAGGAAGATTTGGTTAATATCACTTTTTGCATCTGACCAGGAAGGGGGTCTTCCCGAGTTCGCGTACGCGCAAATGGTTTCGGTACTGGTTAGCTCAGTGAGTTTTACACTTCTTACTGCCTTTTATAGTTTATATTATCATTTAGCAACAAAAAATAAAATATCTACATAGTTGCAGGCAAAAAAAAAAAACTGCTATCATTGCCTTCTTTTGTTCTGTTTTTTTTCTAAAATTATTTTCTGCGAAAAGGTGAAATTATAAAACACTTTCACAGCGCATGCAGATAGGTCTTACTTCTGCGTTAAAATAAGACTTTTTTTTCAGCCCTGTAATAGTAAGTTTTCATGAGGCTAGTTCCATAGGTTGGTAGTCCTGTAGTCAAACGAGCTAGATATCAATTTATTGTTGGTACTGTATCTGCTGCTTTCCTTGTAGGACCATAGAACCGTGGTAATGTACCTCTTCCTACGGAATAAAGGCATGTATATCCGAGGTACCAGCCTTTTGTGCGTCCAAAGGCAGCGTAACTAAGTCTGTGGTTCCTTCTAGCCTTTATTTCGATCGTAACACTTTTGTTCGTTCTTTGACGCATCACTTATTTCCCTTCTTGTTGTGAAATAAATTATAATAATATAAAAAAAAACGGAGTTCCGAATAAAAATGCCGGTCCTTAAACTCTTTAGTTATTATGAATTAATGGCAATATTATGCTAACTAAAATAAAAATTGTCTTATTAATATTTCGTTTATGTTAAAAATGCGCATCATAATTAATTAATATTATTTTTTGTCTATTTGCAGGTAAACAATTTATGGAGGTCCATTTTCGTATTTGCAACTAAATATGTGACTACATTTTTTATGAATGAATGTAGCTGTTAAGTTGTTGCTCATTTGAATTTGGAGTATTTTGCCCTTAACAATTGCAAAGAATTGGTAATTTTGGTTAATTGTTTAATATGTCATTTAATTTACGTCACATTCTAAGACTCAGTGTGAATGGAGATAATAATCCAAGGAACATAATTCCCAACCCCGATATCAACATACTTCGCATAGAAAGAGCTCCAAAACTTGAAGTAAAAGTAATAGAATCGAACGTGAGCAACACATTAAATTTTCCTAAAACTAGCAAACATGTTCGAGGGGTAGCACCTCGATAATAACATGTTTTTGGATTCCAATAAATTACTACTAGTACCTCTTTTTCCATAATTATGTGGTTAGATATACCGTAGCTTCTAGTGAAGGGTTGTTAACTAGTACATAGCTTTGCAACTTTAATATTGGTTGGGAATGCTTTCAATACCTTAACTAGGAACCGATTATTACAACTCTTTATTAGAATCTAAACAATTGATAAGTAGGTATATCTAATTAATACTAATTGAAGTAACGTTAATAATAATTGTTAGTTGATTTTAAACAGATAACAGCTAACTAGACGCTAAATACGTTATGCATGCATCGACAATGCTGTACATAATAATTTAATAAAAAGAACTTGTAATTAACTAGGTGTTGGAACTAGTGAAATCAGCATAAAAAAAATTCATATAATTACCAACAGACGTACATTGAGTTGGAGGTAGGTACTCATATATATTTGTCAAAAATAAGTTGTTTTATTTTCTCGAAATATACTCGTATATCCATACCTAAACATCAATTTCAGAAGCAATTATTGAAGAACAATAAACTGCAGACGGTAGGATACGATTAGTTCAACTTAACAACAACCTTATGATCAAACAATTAAAGCAGGTGACGTATTTTGTGACTAACTGGATTTAAAGAAACCTTAATTTAAATAATTATATTTGCAGTTAGCTTAGGGTGTCTTGCTGACAGAGATTTTGAATGTGCTCATTTATCTGGTTTTTCAACAAATATTATGTTAACAAAAGAATTGAATAAAAGAATGCAATAATTGATTTGTTGACCCCAAGAGTTGGGTAATAAAGTAAAAAGATTGAATTACAATGGTGTAGCTTTTCGGTGATTAAAAATTGTTGGTTACCAAGCTTTTGCCTGTGATAGGTAAAATTAATATACTACATCAATTTTAAACTAAGATTGCAAGTTTTATAACGCATTGTGTCTACCGTGCCATAACGCTTTGAGTGAATTTCTGTTACGTCTTTTTTAAGGACGACATGGAAATATTCAACTTCCAGTCTCTGTCTTTTAAATGACTCTAGAACTCTTTGGCTAGATTTTACGAACTCGCAATAACAATGGTTAGGAATAGATATTAGTAAGGCCGGTTATTGTTACAGCATTCTTGACACTTACAGTGATGCTAGCTGTAGGACAGAAAAAAATCGATATGCTTACACAAATCTCCAACTCATTAACCAGTAGTCAAGGGCGTAGCCAGACAAATAATTCGGGGGGGGGGGGGGGGGGGGGGGATATGATATTTTAATTATTTTATTTTAAGTAGATATTTGAAGGCTTACGCAGTAAGATAGTAAGATAGATAATAATGATAAGCTGGGTAGTTGATTTACAAGAAATAAAATATGTACAAATTTAGTAATATAAGAATATAAACGGCCAATTCAAATTCACAAATAATAAGAACTTTTTATTTTAAAGGTTGGAAGCGATTGAGGAAAATAAAATAATCTTAAATTTCATATTTAATTGTTTTTATTAAATAAATACTGCAATTATAACAAAAGTATTAATAGAGTACAGTATCTTAAAAAAGTTTTTAAGCGTTTCATCGTCGAAAACATTCTTTCTGGTGTACATGTCGATACTGGTAAGGTTGCCAAAAATTGTAAAAGTCGATGTATGTTGGGAAAAAATTCTTTACTGCAGTCTCCTAAAGCTGTTATGGCGTTCGGTAAACGCAGTGCCTCGGGTTGTTCATGAAATTTTGTCTTGCACATTAGAAACTTAGCCTACAAGCTATCCCAATCCAAAAATAAAATTATAAAATTTCAAATTTTGTTTGGATTTGCTCTGTTCTCGCTTGAAAAAAGTTCACTTGTTAAGAACTTGGGGGGAGGGGGGAATCAAATCCCTGTGATCGTCCCCCTGGTTACGGCCTTGCTAGTAGTGTTGCCAACTCCGGTTTTATCGATGACACCGACACATGTGCTGAGAAGTATTTTTTTTATTTGAAAAACATGCGATACAGAATTAGGTTAATTTTACAAAATTAACAAAACCAAGTTCCGTCGCATATTGATCATTGATCGTTTACGGAGGACTCGATATGAACTCCTCTCCTCACCTCTAGTTCCCGTAGCTGTTGCTATCGATAGTCGCATCCGATGCGTGATGTAAGAAGGGAAAGCGTAATGCTTTTTCTGTCGTTTTTAAGATATAGTTGGGAAAGACTTATCTAGTCCACCTCTATTATGACTACCTTTATAAGTCTTTCCATGGTTTTAGAGAAGAATCAAATTTAACCAGTTCACTAGGTCCGAAAATAAAAGAAAATCTACCGAAATAAATACTTGTGAGAAGGTAGTTATAAGGTCCTTAAAGGAACTGTTGTGCTCAGCTTTTATTTCATTACTTTGATTCTTTTTACTTTCATTATTTTCCGTATTATACGATAAAATAGCTGACAGGTGTCAGGTAGCATTCATAACTTTGACCCGTATAATTTCATGCCTTAGCCTTTTGACAGCTTTTAAGCTGCGGCCTGCGGCTATAAATGTATACTAAAACTTCTTTCAAATATTCTCCCAATGCCCATTCTAATGATGTTGTTTTAGTTTTGTGAAAGATCGCTGAAATAATAAAGAAAAAACATCAAAAGACGTTTCAAAAGCATATACACGTGAGGACACGTTCTTACGAATGTCTTCAAAAAATCGCAACTAGTTGTTCAACCAACCTAATAAAATAGGGTCTGCAAACTAACACGTTAAATATTCCCCGAATACCGTTCAATGAACTTGTTTAGATGTCGAAAAAATTTGCAAAAGATCTAAAAATATTCCAACTCACTTTTTGTTGCGTACGTTAGAGTTAGAGTTCTTAAAGCTACCAACACACAGTTTTATATACATTCTTTTTCTACGTTTAAGGAACTACACTGGTTGAATTTTTATATTTGAATTATTCAAATGATGTCTTCAATAAATTATTCGCACAATATTTTGTATATCCATACATAATGAAACCCCCTAACCACGTGTATGAACATCGCTCCGGTAAACTTGGACATGTATGCTAATAAGTTTTTTTTTTTCATTATTCATTTCATTTCGTATTACCGAGCTGAATGAAAAATATAAATTTTGGCAAAGTCATATCTCAATGAAACTTTAATGAGTGTGAAATAAAAATTGTTGGATTTTATTTTATTCGTAGTTTACGTAACAAAATATTGTGGAAATTTCTTCAGATATATATCGCAAGGTATTTTCCTTTGATTTCTAACGACTATCACTTAACAATCGATTCAGAAATGGCACGGGCTTGGGGAATCCGACTGTCACGGCATTGTGATGGCCCTACCGTGTGTTGACACAATGTGATTTCTGCCCAGTGCTCTGAATGTCAAAGATTCATTCCAGTTTCAGGCCACTATATGCACCAGACGGAACGTAATAAAATACAAAATTTCCCCAACGCCACACTGATTGGGCTGTCATCACAATGGCCCATCAAATTTACCATATAAATATGTCCATAGTCCGGTAACAGCCATGGAGCGCAGATCTAATTAGATATGTAATAAAGGTCATATAATTACTTGGTCGCATATTCTTCTTCATGAAACACGCAACTGAGCATCACTTTCGATTTCAAAACTCATTACCACACATGACGGCGCGACGTCGTTTCGATTTTCGTAATTCTCAACTTCGCCTACCCGTCGCGTCGGTCGATCGTGCTGATTCATTCTCGTCGTCTTTGAAGTGTTGAAAGTATACGAAATCTCATTACCATTTTACAAAATTGTAAGCAAATTACTTCTAGCCAACTCTCGAGAGTATATAGAATATTATTGTGGCTAGTTTTTTGGACTGAAAACTAAATTACATTTTGATATGGTCAAGCGGGATTGGATGATCGTGCGTTGTATTCAATTAAATGCGGAACTAAAGTAAATTAATTCAAAGTTTCAATTATTTCTTCACAGTATTCGAAGTTGCGAAATTTTCTAGATTTTTTAAGATCAAAGATGCAAGGCAAATGTATTATGTAAGAGAAAAAACTAGAAGACCGTAGGATTCGATTTGAAAATGTATATAGTAGTGTATCGACGATAAAATGTTTGCGATAAAGTTTGCATTGATGATATATGGAACAGACCTAAAAGTTAATAAGTATGGTAGTTCCAATAGGTCTCTCTTCCCCAAGGAAAATTCCAGATGCTTGACAACTTCAATGAAATAAATATTATCACTTAACACACAAGCTGTGCTACAATCACATGTCGTATATTATGTCGCAGACCGTTTTTAGAATTAGCCATTGCAAATCGTTGGCGATGATGAAAAAAATCCTAGTTCTGGCACAAATATTGTAGGCTTGGAAGGCTAAGATTTCAATTGTTAAGATCCATAAATATGTTACGAAAGAATCATCGGAAAAAGGTGGTAGTTTGCCTCTAAAAAGGTTATATTAAAAGGAAATTAAAACAAACAAAAAACAGAACAGGACCGAAGCAGTACCTTGAAGAATACCCACGAATCTTAGCTCTCGGACTAGGATTTTCTAACAAGGAAACGAGGAAACGTATCGCAGCAATTTATTTTTATTTAGCTTTAATGACTTTAATAAATAAATGAATTTATATAATTGGATCCCGTGAAGATGAATGTCGCTCGTTTAAGAAACTAAGCGTAGTCGGTTAAATTTGTGAAGTAGATGATGCGGAACTTCTAAAAATATTGCATAGGTATTGCATCTATTGCTGTGAAATAAAACACACATCATATCCACAGTTAGTGGAATTATTTCCGTCAAGAACGTGCATTCCCGTTCACCAACGTTTTTTTGTATTCCCCTTTCATTAGTTAGCACCAAGAATATGATAATTTGTGCAATAAGGTAGATGAAAAGCCCAAAGAACAAATTGCACTCGCTCATGTTATACGACGGTCAATTCGTTACATTCGTAGCTCATTTGTATTTGATGGGTCAACGAGACATCTTATTCGATCAATCTTTAACCAACACACAAATGACTAACATATGATCATCTTTGATGACTATTACCGCCACCACCAACAACGCGGCGTCCTTCAACACAGCATCCGCATCTGCTTAACAGGTCATTGCATATCCATTGGAGGGCATTCGCAGTCTCTGATTCAGTCTGCCAGTCTGAGTACCTACTAGCACTAAAGACTGAAATTACAAGAGCTTTACAAAGCAATTTGCCGCACTCCAGCCACCACATAGACACTTTATTCTCTAGAGACGCACTCTTATTAAAAAAAAGGATCACTGACTGGGACCAACAACAAATGGATGGCATTCCAGCACGCCGGCAACAACACAAAGCCTAAGCCTTACATAGCCGCCTAGGAGTTGTTCCGAGTACCTACCTATCTCTGCCGTGCGATAAGATTCACAGATTATATAGGCGTTGGCTTCGGTGTCTATATAGTTATGATTTCTAGAACTGGTTGTGCGAAGACGTGCAATTAAGCACAAGAGAAGATGCCGGAATGCAACAGCAGTGCGCAAATGCAAATACAAATATGAATTCCATTTCTCCTCCTTTGCAGGCTCCAACAATGACACACGGCGCGGCGGGTCGTTCAAGGTGAACAAAATCTTGCGAAAAGCATTTCAAGTGGTGGACGTAGTAATTATTTGATCAGAGTGACGCGGTGCACGAGCATTCTAGCGTCAATTTACGTAATTGCAAACCGAGTGGGTGGAAACAAATACTCACAGAAACTAACTACTTTTCCATCACTTCAGCCGATCTAACCGGTGAGCGTGAGCAGATAATTATTTGCATTAGTTGGTGCGTTATTTTTTGTGCTGTTACTTTCGTTTTCTTATATGGACAATTGGTACTACCGCGTATTGCGGAAACCTGGACAGTGGATAGTTGTTGAAGTTCATGATTAATGGCGGTGGTTGGTTGGTTACACACTGATTGTTTTGTTGTGTCTCTTTTTTAATGCGAAGACATTATTAAGGTCAATTGCGAAATTAATTTTACAGACACTGGCACATGGATGCGGGTTCCATAATTTGTTTACCTAAAGCAAGGAGATTTTTTTGATGAGTGTATAGGTGTAGGCAGAATACTGATCGTGTTGTAGGCGAAAATTGAACTTTCCGATCAGCAGTGTAATAGTGTTCTTATTTTTTTTTTTAAATATAAAGGCTTTCATTGGGAGGAAGTATTTATTTATGAGACAAGTATCTAGTTTAAAAGACTCGTTTATTCATATTACAAAGAACCTTTACTTGCCAGTTCAGGAAAAAAGAAGTAAACAAAGTTAACAAATGTGGAAGAAATCAAATTATGATTCAACTTTAGGATAAAGTAAGAAGGTGATTTATATATGAAAAGCGTTGTGCTTTTTATAGTTATATTTCGGTTGACCACAGCATTCCAAAGCTAGGAGCGGGAAGGTATTAACGAAACGCCCTCTGCTTAAAAATGATCTAAGATCTCAGCTCTGGACAGTGTATAAGTTTGAGGTAGAAATAGCGTTTCTCAATGAATACACTTAACATGACAGTTGTTAAAACCCCAGTCAATCTCCAGTCGCTTTTTCGTTTCAATTTGATTGGATTTCGTATCATCGGAGGAGTCAATTACTACCCAGACCTTTGGTAGATTTTCGAAGTTTCAACCTGTCATTTCGTTGGATTTCTTTGAATGGGATCTTAAAATTACTAAACACCCAAGTTTTTTTGCGCAACCTCTCGCGAACGTCTGACAATCATCAGAGAGTATAACTGTCTTGAAAGAGCTTCTCAATCGGCCGTTTGGAATCGGCATAAAATTGTAGATCCTTTCCATTCGTTTCAAAAATTAAAAACTGACACAAAACGAATGGTTGCGAGAAGCTAGTCCAAGGGTGCCTATACAGACCTGTTGCGCCAACTATTTATTATTTATAACAATAATCTGTCGCTTATTAGTTTCATAGATGTTCACCAAACCAAACGGCGCACAAAAAGCTTCACTTCGAAAACATGTGATCACAGAAATTTACGTCGGTGTCTTCAGTTCTGATGGTTCTTTTTACGGAATCCTCTTAAACTCCTAAGGCTCACCGGGTGGCAAAAGAAATCGCTTGATAAGTTTAGTGTTTTAATTTGCATTTGTTGTGCGGAAAGTGCCACGCCGCTTATCCTAAAACCTTCTATATTTCGTAAAGGACATCCTCGTATGACAGTAGTAAATACATATATGTATGACAGTCTACGACTATAAGATCTAATAAAGATTTTGGACAGTTGCACTCAATAAGAACAAGAAAAACTTGTACTATTTTCAACATTTTGTGCAGACTTTGTATTTTATTTCAGAATATTTTTGCAACACAAATAGTGTTATCATATTAAGTATCCAGGCTGGACTGACAATGGCGAAATTTCGACATAAAAATATATACCTATTGTGACCTACAAAATATTTAGTGGGAAGGTAAAGGTAGTGTAGTAAGACCCATATTATCGTCGGGCTATTTACAGCTTGACAATTATTATTAAGCAATTCTAAGGGATGCAAATTGTTGACGTTCAGTTCCATCTCAATCAGTTGATAAAATAATCTTTTAAAATATCAATCTTTTGTTTGAATTTCATCTTAGTGCCAACTACATTATTATCCAAGACCTTTATGGCCACAAATCCAAAATAAAAACTCTACAAATATCCATCAATGCATTCCAGTTTCACTCCACTATGGATCAGCACTTTTCGGGCTGTCCCAAAAAAATACTGCTCCACTGCTCCCATTCTTGACCAACCAAAAGCAAATGCATTTCCTCATTTCCAGCAAAGTCGGTCGAAAGAAGTGAGAAGCTACCACCGCTTGTATTGTGTTTGTCACTACAACTGCACTCTTAGCTTATTCAGCAGGAAGAGCTGAACAAATGAAGGCCAGCCAAGCCACCACTCTGCGTACAACTGCGTTAGTTATTTCGCGAATGTGAACCAAGCTAAGTCACCGCGCGCGTCGATCAAGTACCAACGTAGTCAGTCTTCAAACCTGGTCCATACGTATAATTTTCTTTCCAGGTTTGTGTTTTTGTTTCTCATTCGTGTCGTCAACATGTTTATCTCGAGAGATAAAATCGAAAGTGATTCCAAATCGGTCGTGGGTTAGTGAGCCAGTTGGGTGAGCAGTAAAAATGTCTGCGAACATTAGGCAGCAGTTCAAGTATCTTACAGTCGTTTAGTTTGTTTTGGGAAATGTGATTTCTTCGAGTTGTGGTGTATTGGATACTATCTCGTGTACTTGACCTACCTACCTGTTTCGACTGCATATTACACATTGCGGTAACAAATCTGACATTGGAATTAAGATCATCGTGAGTAATCAATTTGAATAAAAGTTCTTCCTTGAGAGGGCATTTCGTAGTCTTATTTAAGACAGAAGAAAGGGGCTTATTGGGTGACAAAAATTGAATTTCAATCGATTGGTGATGGTAGGTGCATAAACCGAATGAATGGGGTAGAGCCGTGTGCTGGTACAAAAACTGTCAGGTGAGGTGTTTTCAGACTAAAGGAATGCGAAAGGAATGAGAAAGGAATATAGAACGCTAAGTAAGTTTCTTGCATTCTATACATACAATTTTTTAGTCTTACTATAAGCCCTCCCCGCAGATAAATGTTGAACTCCAATTCCAACTTCACCCAATTGCTATATAGAAATAAGGTACAAATGACGTGTCTAATTTGTATTTTTATCGGCGTCAGGAGTCATAAAATCTCGACGTAGGCAGTGTGTAAAAAAATAAAAACAAATACCTAACAAATTCTGTTACGCAAGTGATATTTTTGTTAGCTTTATTTTATTGCGCAAGTGAAATTTTTGATTGTTTTATTTTATCGACCTTAACGATAGGTACAAGCACCTATGAGAGAGCAAAGATATTGCTTGATAATTTTTAATTCATAAATAATATTTAAATTGTAGTTTTTATTAACTCTTTGGATTTTGTTGGTGTTTTCTCTTATAAATAGGTGTAAAATTTGGGCGACAGGTTCCACAATTTGTTGCGTGTTTTTTTTTACTCGACGAATGGAGTTATCGCTATCTACACCTTTATGCTAACTCCAATCGAATTGAGAGAATTGAAAAAAAAACAGCTGTGCCAGGACCCCAAATCTGAAAAATTCTCCCATACGTTTATCTGTCAAAATCTCCGATGCGATGCGAAAAACTGAAATTCTGCAATTCCGCATACGAGAATTTCTCTTCGAATGTTACTCATCTGGCAGTGTTCCCAGATTGGTTGTTTTTCCAACCAAGAAAGAATAGGGGGAACAAAACAATGGTGGGATCTATGAAGGCAAAACTTTGCCTGACATGGCAAGGGATGTTCGCGATTTTAGTTGAACTTTACCGAATGAAATTGAATTTCAATGGAAGAGTAATATAAAGGGAGAGGTTTTGCACTTTTCAAATGTAAACAAAGTTATCAATTGTTTTGAAGCCTTTTTTAAATTATTTTGTAGAACAAACAGTTTTATTTTTTAAAATGTGGTCCCTGCTTAAAAGCGCGTTTTATTTTATTTTTATTTAAATGAGATTTAAATGTTTCACAATACAAACTGTGTTAAAATGAAACAAAGTACAAACTATTAATTCCTTATTTCCATCATACATACCAGAATATATTTATCTTATATATAGGTAGCCATTATTTATGTCTATTTATTTATTTAAAGAAATTAATTAAGGAGAAATAATTCATTCATAATAATAAAAACGAACAGATTTGAACAGTTTGAGATTTCGAAGTGTAAAAAATTCAAAATATCGCAAGAATGTTGACAAAAAAATTTGCTTACATGTTTGTTTTCTTTAGGACCTTTTTTCCTGAGCTTAAGGCAAATTTTATGTTTGCTTGGTTGAAAAAATGAGAAGTAACTATTAGTTCAATTTTCATTCTTAACATTTTTAAATCATTAATGTCGTATTTAGTTCCCTGTACGTGTATGTAAAGGGTGATTTTTTAGCTGGTTTGGTTTTGGCAACACTGGTTTTGACAGCTGACGTGTGTTTAGTACCTTGTGTCACTGTCAAACAGCTTCAGTTTGGTTTGCAATTTAACCGTGGATCGTCTTACAAATGAACAACGCTTGCAAATTATTGAATTTTACTATCAAAATTCGTGCTCGGTTCGAAATGTTCATCGCGCGCTTTTTTATCGAAAAATTGTGTTCAGCGATGAGGCTCATTTTTGGTTGAATGGGTACGTAAATAAGCAAAATTGCCGCATTTGGAGTGAAGATCAGCCAGAAGCATTGCAACAGCTACCAATGCATCCCGAAAAAGCCACTGTTTGGTGCGGTTTATGGGCCGGCGGCATTATTGGGCCATATTTCTTCAAAGATGATGCGAATCGCAGCGTTACTGTCAATGGTGAACGCTACCGAGCGATGATAACAAACTTTTTTTTGCCCGAAATGGAAGTTCTTGACTTGCATGATATTTGGTTTCAACAAGACGGTGCCACATGCCACACAGCACGCGAAACAGTGGCGCAATTGCGAGGCGAGTTTGGTGAACAGTTAATTTCACGTTTCGGGCCGGTCAATTGGCCGCCTAGATCGTGCGATTTGACACCATTAGATTATTTTTTGTGGGGGTATGTCAAGGCTAATGTGTATAGGGACAAGCCCGCTTCGATTGACGCACTGGAAGCCAACATCCATGATTTCATTCGTGAGATATCGGCCGATATGTGTGAAAGAGTATGCCAAAATTGGACTCAGCGGATGGGCTACCTGAGACGCAGCCGCGGTCAACATTTGCATGAAATTATCTTTAAACATTAAATTGCAAGGTTCAAACTATCGATTCAAATAAATATTTCATTCATTTTTTCGAATTTTTTGTGTTTTTTTTTTTTTTTAAGTTCTAAACCTCTTAAAAAATCACCCGTTACTTGCCTTGCAGTTACTGTCAAACGTGACCACTAAATTTGAGCTTTTGAATTTTTTTAAGATTCTAACGAAATTAAAATGCAATCTATAGCTTCAATTTCACTTGCAAATATTATTTTTGTTTGTCAAATAGCTTGTTGATGCTTCATTTCTTCTTCAGGTGCCGGGAATTGTATCCGATATTGTTCGAAATATATTTTTGTTAACACACTAAACAATTGGCTAAAGAAGAACTATGAACTACCGAGAGGTTTTTGAACTGTCGACCTTGAAGCCCGGATCTCCGCTATATACCTTCCTTACAAAGATTCTGTCTAAATATTTTCATCTGAATGAAATATTAGCCAAATAGTCCCCAGTCCACACTTCATTTTCCTTAGGTATTTCGTTGGTTTTCCTGTACAAAGAGTATTTAACTTAACTATTCACAATTCTTAGATTGTTTTAAGTCAAAAATGTGCGTACAAAATATTTAGCAAAAGGTCTAAGTCAACTAAATAGCAGACTCAGAGTGCCTTACTAATAATCATTTTTAACCAAAACACTAAATATTTTCTAGGTCACAATATGCAATTTTGTATGGAAAACTTCGCCATAGTGAGTTCGAAAAATTTAGCCTGGACACTAAAAATGATTATTATTACCGCGGAGAATTTGCATAGCAGTTGCTTTGTCTGATAAGTTTTATTCATACCGATCTGAGTAAAAGATCAGTGCCGCCTCTTTTCGAACATGCCGAAAGTTGAAACTAACTCATACGAAACGCTTCGATTTTGACATTTTTCTTGAGTCAAAGCAATTGCTACGTTTTATTCATACGACCCAATGAGTGAAATATGACAGGCGGAAATACCTACTGGATGGTCTTGTGAGAAATGGCGGCAAATAGTTAAAGAACATTAAGAATTAATGCGTCGAAGATCATTTTATGTCTTAGTCATTGTTGAACTCAAATTTACGTTTCCGAACTTTTGCAAATGTAGTATCAAAAATTCTACAGAAAGACATAAATGTAAGGCATATCCTGCATATCCTTCCTTAACACTATAACCACCTACCTAAAACTAGCTTACGTTTACCAGTTATTCGCAAAAACTTCCTCTATACGTTCGCACTTAGTTCTTTCGCGGGACGAATCGCAATTCGTCGAATATTTCATAGAGATTCGCTCCGACTAAAACAATTTTATCTTACGTTTGTTACCTATATAAATATTTTTTCCCAAAAATTTAAAGATTATTTGATAACTTTTACCGATCAACTAGCTTTACAATTCATAAGCAACATTTCAAGACCAAGCTGGAGTTCAACCATCAAGTTGAAGTGGTAACAAAAAGCAAAAGAAAATGTTTACTATTTCGTTTTGATGAATGGCTATAATTGGTGCCTCAATGGCTTGAGAAAGACGTCTCTACAGTTGCTTTGATTAGAATCGCTTTCACTTAATGACTTATCGACTTGACAGTGAACCATCTCTATGTCATTGCCTATTATAGGATTACATAAGGCTTGTGGCTTTTCGTGCTCGGAGCTGGCGGTATATTATGTTTCTTTCTTTTTCCGTTTACAGCAGATTTGCCATTCTTGTAGGTACTACACCAAAGTCAAAGTTAGAGGTAGCGTATTCGAAGCACAAGTATGCATGACAGCTGCTGTCATTTGTGATAAATCCATTTTCAGCTGTCATCGCGCAGTGCTCTGACTGATCATTTTGAAACAAGTTGATAATGTAGTCGAAAGTAATACAAACCTGACTCTGCTTATTATGCATGTGTTTTGTAAGTAGGTACCTATCTATAAAGATTGGTTCTAAACAGACGCTGTAACACTCATACCACCGGCTATTATTTGAGTAAATATTAAATCAGCAAATGCTGCTACTACTCAACTTGTTTCTTCAACACTTTAATGTGGAAAAAGTCAGAAACACCCACTTATTCGGATTTCCATATTTACAAGTAATTACAAATATCAATAAATCCAACCAATTTAATCACATCAAAAATTACACGTCTGGCAATTTTCTGGGTGTATTCCAACATACGAGTAAATTGCATCACATCCATCAATCATCTCCAACACTACAAGTATTTGTCTATCAAACCTCAGTTTCTGTCATGCTAATTTATAGTTTCAATAAAAAAATATCGGTTCAAATTCTAACACCAGAATTATCATAAAAATATTGTCAAGAGAATGTCATCCATTGGGACAGAAAAAACACTTTTTTCAGATTCAGAGTAGTTTTTCTGCTCTCGAAATCACCTGGCTGTCAGATTTCATGTTCTATTGGCCGCAGTCAGAGCAATTTTGTGAATCTTGCTATCTGAGCGAGATTCACACCTACTTACACTAACACCAAAATATTCGGCATTTGTCGAACTTTAAAGTGTGTTATTAATTACGTATTTAGAAGACAAGTCTGTAAAAATAGAGAAAAATTGACAGTTGGCTGCAGCAATGGATTTCAAACAAATTGAGTGGATATATTAAGCATACCTACGTTACAATTTAAGAACAGCTGAATTTTTAAGCCCACACTACCCCAACTTCGAAGGAAGGCAAATCTCGTTTTATGTTCAATTGGGCACGAAAAATCTTAAATCTGAGAGCAAAATCTGAAAATCCCAACGGAAAATGACATTAGGTAATCGCTCCAATTGGTGACATCTCTTAAGAGACACTTTGAATTGACTGTAATAGATTTTTGTGTTTTTTTTAAAACTATCTACAAATAACTTGTGACTTGTGTTTTTACAACTACCTGCAAATAATTTGTGACATCTTTCAAGAGACACTTTGAATTGACTGTAATAGATTTTTGTGTTTATTTTTACAACCTACAAATAACTTGTGACTTTGAATTGACTGTAATAGATTTTTGTGTGTTTTTTTTTAAACTATCTACAAATAACTTGTGACTTTGAATAATTGATGTAATAGATTTTTTATTTTTTTTACAACTACCTACAAATAATTTGTGACATCTTTCAGGAGACACTTTGAATTGACTGTAATAGATTTTATTTATTTTTTACGACTACAAATAATGTCAATGGTATTATCTTGTTCGTATCTTTTCAGTTTAAAGCAGAAAAACAATATCCAACGAGGTGTCAAAAATGGCTGTTAGAATGAACGAAACAAACACGATTGTCGATCGAATGGTGCACTTCTTCGTGGAGCACGAGGGTAAGTTACGAGTAACTACGGCTTTAACGAGCCGTCAAACGAATTGTGTAAAGAAGAGATGTTTGTTTTTGAAGTTAGCACCTATTAGGTGGAGGTCGAATCAAACCAAGACTGTAATGGTTATCTCCAACCAACCCTTTCTGTGAGTTCTTAAGTAATAATTCTCAAAATAGCAACTTCACTTGAGTGTATTTGCGAAGTCAACAGAAAATGCGCAATGTTGTGGTTTTAGAGAGACGATGTAAATAATTTAGCTGAAGAAGCAACTCGCTCTACTTTAAGTAACTGACCTACTTTACTGTCAAGTCAATATGAATAAGAATTTATGTAGGTATATGTACATTGTATGTGGATACATTCTGCTAAATAAAATACCAGTATCGTTCTTATGGCGTAATCGTAAAAATAAAATCGCATTTAATGTTGCCATTCGCAAACAGTGCCCGATCAGGTTAACAAACCAATTTTAATTATTATGCAAGAAAGAAATACAACAACATTAGCGTGTTGTTTTGTGTTGAGCGCTTTTGAAACGAAAAAAGAGCAGCCGAATATGTACCATGTGAGATTCTCCATATAGTATCTGTCCACCTGTCGTAAAATGGATTGTAGTTCGATAGCGCTTCTTATGTAGTACCTACCGATAAACAAGTTATAAAGGCGACGGGTTTTTTCATTGCCAAATCGGCATTATTGTAAAGGAAAAAATATTCCAAGGTTTACCATTATACTTTGAGGCAGATGCAGAGGAAAACAGCACTTATATAATTTTCCAGTCACAACAATGATAAGGGTATTGCTTAGTCGGACTTGCCGCGTGTACGTGGGCCTCACAATTTCCTGGAATTGCACTATGACTTGGCACGAGTACCAGTACCAGCTGACAGGTAGCACGGCAAAATGGCAGACAGGCTTTAAGATGTCTAAAAAAAATTAACGGCAAGCCGGTAGATCTTTGTTTGTCAAGCTCCTGCAACTGCAAGTATTTTTTTTTTTTTTTTAATTCTGATCTGACTCGCCCTCGCGATAAGAGGCACGTCGACCTATGAAGATCTATTGTGCCATAGGGTCAGAGAAATTTGTTTAGGATACTTTCCTTATGTAGCTGATGATGCTTTCAGCAGAGGATGCCTTTACTTCTTCTGGGCTTATTATTTATCTTCTGAATAATAAATTCCTACTAATGCTACAGAGGGCTGGCGGCTGGGAATTCACATAAGATATGCTCAGTTGTTTCGTCTTCTTGAAGACATAGGCGGCACTCCGAAGAGTCGGCTACATGTAAATTGTTTAGGTGATTTCGCAAACCTTGGTGCCCTGTTAGGTAGCCAACTAGATTTTGGAAATCGTGCCTTCGTAGATTTGGAATCTTTTTGGCACTGTTTTTGAAAGGTTTTATAACTTTTTTGCCTTTTTCTTAGGCTTGGGATGCTCTCCCAATATGAAATATAGTAATTGTGTTGCCACCTTTTTATAGCAAGGTTTGCCGCTGATTTGGAGACTGCACCGAAAACTATCTGCGCGGACGCAAACTCGAGAAGACGCCCTTCCTGGTAAGATGCAAAAAGTGATCTCAACTCAATTTGCCTGCCACATCCACCGAGCTACGTTTCGCGGCCTACTCTATGCTATCTAATAGAGCAGGAGATATTTCCCTGCTCTCTCTCTTATATGATGGATATCGTCGTTTAACAGGTCAGGTCCTATGAAAGGTGCTTCCATACCTCTTCTGGTCAATTCATCGGCTTTTTCGTTTCCTTCCTCGTGACCAGGAACCCACCATATTTTGGTTTTGTTTCTGGTGCATAGTGCTTGTTGGGTATTGAAGCAGCGTAAGACAGATTTGGAGTCAATGGTAGGTGAAGTAAGGGCATTTATAGCTTCATGACTATCCGTGAACATAAGGATGCTTGCGCCTTTTGTACCTGAGTTGTAGATGAGGCTTGCGCATTCTTTAATGGCTTGAAATACGCTTTTACTTTTTTCCATTGGTATTGAGACATTTGATTGAAGATGTACCTGCATGTAAATGCAGATGTAGACTTAGAAGTAGATGTTGATGTAGATGTAGATGTAGGAGTAAATATAAATGTTAATGTAGGTAAAGTTAGAGTTAAAGTTAAAGTTAAAGCTAGAGCTAGACTTAGAGCTACAATTAGAGTTGAAGATCAAAATAAAGATGGATTGAAGAAATTTTTAACCTCAGAATAACAAATTCTGATTTTGGGGATTGAACTTCTATTCCTTCAAGATTTTCTGAACAAACCAAATTAAAAAAAACGATATTAAGAAAATTTCAGCGCCTATAGAATCGTATATAAGTCACTTGATGGGCGTTAGAAGATATCAATGAGTCTTCCAGATTATTCCTAAAGATGTATGCGATCCCTGAGACCTTACAACTTATGATAAATCGAGTGTACGACTATTGTGTGTTGTGGAAGCTCGAGATTAATTTGAGTAAATCAAAAGTCATGATTTTCAAAAGTGGTGGAGGTAGACAGCCCAGAGGAGAAAGATGGACATTTAACGGTGAACCAATTGAAATTGTGAAGCAGTATAAATATCTAGGAATGATCTTTACTAGTAACCTTAGTATGGAGCCTCATCTGAAAGAAAAACTTTTGCAGTCTAAAGGTGCCATTGGCTTTACATGGAAGAACTGTTTTCAAAACCGCAATATACTTCATAGTATAAAATACAGGGTCTTCGAAGCAGTGTCCAAGTCTATACTTTTCTATGGTGCACAAGTATGGGGTCATATGTATTATGATACTTTGGAAAAACTGCAGAGGTTTTATTTACGAAGGATGTTCCGACTACCCGCGAATGCACCTAACTATATGCTAATCATTGAGACAGGACTTTCCCCACTCTACGTACAAACACTTACGCTAAGTATCAAATACGTCCTGAGTACGCTAAGGATGAGACCAGAGCGATTACCCAGAAAGGTTGTGGAATATGCTATCAATTCAAGGAGTCTTTGGTATAAGGACATTAAAAATTTGGCTGAGCACTATGCGTATGACTTGGAACTGGACTGGAATGCGAGGAATAGCTGGAAAAATAGGCTTTCTGACTTCGTATCACATGTGGATACATGCAATCGCCGAAAGTGTATTGAGGAAGCAGAAGCATCAACCCATAGACAAATCTACAAGACTTTGAATTTTAATTTAAGTTCATCGAATTACTTCAGCGATTTAAACGAAACAAGGTTCATCTCTACAATTTTCCGTGCAAGGGGCGAGTTATTGTCTCTCAACTTCGTGCCACACAGAGAAGATCTACCAATTCTCTGTTCACTGTGTAACTTATCTCAAAGAGAAAACGTAATACACTTTTTAGGAGTTTGTCCAATATTTCGTGATATTAGGAGGTTTTGCTTTGGAAAAGCTATTTTATCAATTGATGAAGTCCAAGCATTATTAAATGGGTTTAACTGGAAATCTCTTGTATCGTATTGTGAAACAGCTTTATCTTATCGTAGACGAATTATAGAAGAAGACTTTTAACGTTTATATTTAACAAAAATTAATCAAACTTTAAGTTAAAATTATAACATAAAGCAGTGTTGATAGCCTTTGGCAGACGGCTTTAAGCCATGTCACTTAAACTAGATTTTAGGATTTGTATTCCTGTAAACTACTAAATGAAATTAAAATAAAATCATTTGAATTGATTGATTGAATTGATTGATTGTATGCGATCTTCTGTTTCGGTCTAAGGACCACTTTGTTTTCAACCTCAGTTCATCGTTGGTTTCCGTTTGAGAAGAACCATGATTGTCATGTATGATGACTGAAAAATTTGTTAAACCTAGCTCCGCTATCTATCACTCTAATGCCCAAAACACATGTGCAAAACTTACTGCGCAGTAAGATTAGAATACACATGTTGATATGATTATAGACACACGTAAATTCTGCGCTCACTGCAGTACTGCGACATGTCTCTATTTCTAAATTTGCTGCAAAATACAAGGCTACCACAACACAAACGAAAATAAATTGTAATTTCAAGTATTTGGCATCATCGCCTTTTGACACTGCTGATCGTGTTTGTTTTTGTTTTGGTTTTAAACACATCACCTGCTTAGTCGGCGAATGACAGTAGACATATTAGCCGATGCAATGGATGTCAAACTATTTTCTGCAAATCTGTTTTATGCCCAAAACACATGTGCAGAAATTCTGTACGCAGCGCAGAGTGCAGTGCTGCAAGTAAAACAGATGTGCAGAAAATTGTTTGACATCCATTGCATCGGCAAATATGGCAACTGTCTTTCGCCAACTAAGCAGCTGATGTGTTTACAACCAAAACAAAAACAAACACAACCAGCAATGTCAAATGCCGATGATGCCAAATACTTTTAAATTGCAATTTATTTTCTTTTGTGTTGTGGTATGTTTGAATTTTGCAGCAAATTTAGAAATAGAGACATGTTGCAGTACTGCAGTGAGTGCAGAATTTACGTGTGTCTATAACCATATCAACATGTGTATTATAATATTGCTGCGCAGTGAGTTCTGCACATGTGTTTTGGGCATTACTTGCAGAACTGCACTCTGCGCTGCGTACAAAATATCTGCACATGTGTTTTGGGCATATATCTTTTGTTATGTTATTAATAAGGACATTGCCATCCGAATATTGACTATTCTCGGCTGACGCAAACTTAGATGAGCTTGAAGTTTGTATGTAAGGTCTTGGAAACGCCCATCTTCAGTAAACGGGTTTTGGAAAACACTGAAATGGAAAATTAAAATAAGCTCAAATCGGATGTACTAAGCTTTCAAATTAAGTGTCGCTGAAAGGATGTTGCCAATCTGTAAACAGAGCCCTAAGCATTCCAATATCTCTTTTGAAAACCTTACCTACACCTGAGCTTCCGTCAAAAACTTTCTAGAAACTTTAATTCGTGACCTTTTCTTGTCAACTCAATTTAATTTAAAAAAAAAAACATTTCCATTATTCTTACAGATCTACGAACAAAAAGCTGGTTCCTCTCGAATTCTCCCGGCCCACTGTTTATGATTTTATGTTCCTACCTGTACTTCTGCCTTTATGCCGGACCCCGTTACATGCGCGATCGAAAACCGTTCGAACTGAAAAACACTCTACTCATCTATAATGCGTTTCAAGTGCTGCTAAGTTATATTCTCTTCTACGAGGTGAGTTGAAAATTGTTTCAGAACTTCGAGATTATCCTAAGTGTTTGCATTTTCGAACTACTAGGGCTACAAGGGCGGATGGGGTGGTCACTACAATTTCAAATGCCAAGAGGTTACCTATGACAATGATCCAATCTCACTGAGGGTATGGTCGACGGAGTTATCAAATTTTACTAACATCTTGGACTTCAACTTGTGTCTCGTTACAGATGGCGGGAGCGGTATGGCTGTACTACATCGCGAAAATCACCGAACTCTTGGACACGGTTTTCTTCGTTTTGCGGAAACGACAGCGTCAGGTGTCATTCTTGCACTTGTACCATCACACTTTGATGCCAATTTGCGCCTTCATTGGAGTTAAATACTTTGCAGGTAAGTAGTTGCTGGGGTGTTAAAAGGGGTGACGAACAATGGACAATGGACGGGCCAATTATTTTCACACCTACTGTTGAAATGAGTTGTGGGAAATTTTTATAGCACGCAGGCGACAGCTGACATAATTTCCTTTGACTGTATATGGTGCTGCAAACAAGGTTTTTCTTCCCTTAGGTGGCCATGGAACCCTTCTAGGATTTATCAACTCCTTCATCCACATCATCATGTATGCTTACTACTTGCTGTCAGCCTTGGGACCACAAGTACAGAAATACCTCTGGTGGAAGAAGTACCTCACCATCATGCAAATTGTAACAATTTTCACCATCGACCGGAGGTCCTATCATATTGATAACTTCCTTTTTTTCTAGATCCAATTCCTGATAATCTTTGTGCACACTATTCAAATCCAGTTCCAGCCCAACTGCAACTTCCCTAAGTCGATTGCCGCCCTCCTGACATTCAATGCTGGACTCTTTACCTACATGTTCAGCTCGTTCTATGTGAAGAGCTACAAAAAGGAAGCTGCACAGGCGGCGCGAAACGCACTAAAGAAGGACTAGAATTATGATTAGATACTGGTTTCTTAGGATGAACATAGACTAGAATAGTGTTAAGATTTCTTTGTTAGCATGTGTATACCTACTATGATAGAGCTAAGGCTAAGAGTGTGTATATTGTGTGTACATGGTGTAAATAGGACCAAATATTAATCTAGGTGAATAGTTGGAAATAGTTGTGTCTTCACAGAGAGGAGATGCAGTCGAGAATTCTATTTATTGTAAGGTGTATTGACGTTTTTTTTTTTGTTTGTAAGAAGAAATGTAAAATTATACAAATAGCAAGGACTAGTTGAAATTAATTAAATAGCTCTAACGCATGACGAAAATCTCTTTGGGGGAAAATCACAATCGCCTGTAAATAAATACGAAGCCCTTTGGAGATTCTTCTCAGATTGACTTTTAAGTTGCCGTGGAGGTTATAAGTATTTTCTTTTTAATTTGTATATTTTCACAAATCTTAAGCATAGATTACGTATAATTATTTGACGAACGAATTTCATTTTAACGTTTGTAATTAGATTTACCCACCCATAGAATTTGATCAAATTTGTCCGCGTTTCCTTATCGCCAATAAGTTGCTGTCCGTCCAGGAAGGGGATTTTGGATTTCACTTTGAAAAATATATACACAAAACGCTGGGGTAAATGTTATTTTCATTTAACTAGATATTATACTGGCCAATTGTGCAAATTATAATTATAGATTAAGAATTAAATTTATGAAAAGGAAAATAGTGTACAACTGAAGTTTATTTCAGTATAGAGATGGCGAATGAATAAAGATAAGTTTTTTTGTACAATTTTGGATGTTGCGTTCGAAAATCTCAAAATCTTTTCAGATGGGACATGGGACTGGAAATGGACATTGACAATAACCAAATTTCCGTTTAAATGCTCTTAGAAAAACCACACTGGATCCTGTTCTTCGTCAAGATCAGGAGTCATAAACATGATCATTCTGTAAATTGATTCTGCTGTTTGGTACTCGGCTTGTTTTATTTACGGTGAATGTTAGTCCAGAATACGAGTCCAAAATAAATGAAAGGTTAATTCACAGAGCCTTCTTTCATATTCGAAATCACCACAATATTTTTTATTATAGAGTAGGTAAATAGGTTAGGGATCGATTCTGGCGGTAAATTGCGCATTTCCTATTTTTTGTTTTGAAAAGCGCGCCAAAAAAAAAAGAAAAAAAAACAAGCAAAACTGAGATTCAAATGAACGTCTAAGCACATACAATAAATATATAATTTTTTATCTGTGGTCTAAGAATATGCAAGTTTTATGTCTAAAATATGAGATATAAATATTTCACTGCATAGTTATGGGATTAGTAAGTAGTTTTGACAAGAACCCACATTGACTTTGTGGTTTTCGTACTGGCTTCCTATAACCCATAGGCTCTTAAACTATAAATAAACTGATTTTTAGGCCCCGATTCGCCAGGGATCACCTGAATTTTTTAAAACTTCCGCAGTTTTTTATTCTTTTTTTTATTTTTATTGGAGGCGCCGGTTTGTTCCACTTCGATCCATGCAAAAATAAAGATTCCAACCGCTAAACCGACAGAAATATAAAATTCTGAACATGGTCCATTTTTGTTTGTTTTTGGTATGTAGGACTTAAAACAAACTCCATATCAGCGAAAGTACGTGCAACATTAGTGAACCTCCTCCGAGTCAGTCTGACATTATGGCAGCTTGATCACTTGATCTCTCTGTTTTGCTTTTTATCTCAATTTGGGGAGATTCTCGTGAATCGTGTCCTTACGGCCCGGTTCTGGGACAAATATCCGGGTTTACTGGTAATACCCTGTAAGGTACTACAAAGTTGCAGAGCAACTGTGGTGACGTAATGGTTTGAAAATCGATGATTGGCGTTTCGCGAAAACGAACGTCCAAACTCGTGTGCACGACGAAATTTGCTTGGGTAACATAGGGCAAATAATGTGTTGACTCAGGATTACATTTTCTTTAAAATCAGAAGCAAAAATTCAAATTAAAATCTTGTAAGGCAAAACGTTCAAACGTTTTCGTGTGCACGAAGAACTTTCCTTGGGTATAGGGCAAACAATTTGTTGACTCAGGACATTTTCCTTATTATCAGAAGTAAAAATTAACATTAAAATATTTGCATGTTGGGAATGGGAAAAAGGAAATGGGAACGAGAAGCACAGGATAAAACGAAAGCAAGAAATTTCGTCACGCACGGCACAATACATTTAAGCACACACGCAAACGATAAAGATATGGTCAATTGGTACTCAGGATAATCATTGATGGACGAAGAGAAGAGCTTTTTGTTGGACGATCGCAAGAAATGTGGACATCTCACGTGCAATTTTTCATTGCAGCAATCTGTCAAATTTGATTGCATTGCAAGAACCACAGTATGCACTGAAATGAAAGGTGGGCATTTCATATCATGCAATTTCATTCGTTGAAATGTCGCTGAGCAGAGCACATCGTTGCGCGTTCTCGCATTAGGCCATGAAATCCTTTCTCTTTTACCATCTACCATATTCTTGTCTGACTATACTTGTCTCTTTTATTCTAATACGTAGTTTCAGCGCTACAAGCGACCGTTCGCCACTCAGCCATCTTGGAAATGAAAAACAAGTGTCAAACTGCACAGAAATTGCAGCCAAATGAAAGCGATACATACCATGAAATGAGATGAGCAATATGAAATTTTCTTCTTCGTGAAATTTTTGGTCTCCACGTAACGGACATAGGTACTCGACTGAGAAGAAAAACTGTTTGACAGGTGGTTGATGAATATTGCTACATTAGTGTATGGAACTCATTTTTCTTTTATTCCTGTTAAAGCTCATTCAATTTTATTAAATATACCTAGCTTAATTAGTTTTACAAATAATGAAATTTAAATTCGTTGCTCGTTGATGCATGTGCGGCATTTTACCAGAAAGTTGTTCATAACTCCTTGGAGAGTTGAGACAGGAACAGCCGCAATTTTTTCTTGAATGGATTACTTTAGTTCATTCAAATTTGTTGCTTTGTAGACTTCCTATTTGCAATAACCTCACATGAAAATGTCAGGTGCAGTAAGATCAGGCGATCTGGAAGTCCAACGAAATGTGGAGTTCCTGGAGATCAGCTTATATTGGGAAATTTTCGTCGCAATTCTGTCATAACAGGCCGGGCTATGTGAGGAGTAGCACCATCTTGCTGGAACCACACAGAGTTGAAAGAAATTCTAATTCGGCGTAATTCCGGTTCCGGGTAGAAAAACTCTCTCAACATGCTCCAGTAACGGTCTCCAGTAACCGTCGAAGAAGTAGGGCCCGACAATGCAGTGTGATGAAACTGCACACCACACTGCGACACGAAGTGGATGCAATTCCCTCTCTGTGGGTTGGAAGCACTCCATATTCGACAATTTTGTTTGTTTATGTTGCCGTTTAAATCGAAATGGGCCTCGTCAGACATAAAATGACAGTTCAACTCATGTTATCGTCTTCTTCCACCATTTGAAGCATCTTCTGGCGAAATTCCAATCGAATCGGTATAAGTCTGCTGCGCTCAGATTGTTGGTCATTTGAATTTTATATGGGAATAAGTCCAAATCGTTGTGCATAATTGACTGCTATGACTGTCTACTTATAACCATTTGAGCAGATAAGCGTCTTGTCAAAACTATTGGATTGTTTTGTATGGCAGCAGCTACAGCAGCGATTGTTTCCTCCGTCGGAACCGAAGGGTTTTGATGGTAAGGTCTTCTTTCGACTGTCCCATGCTCGGCAAAATTGTAAACAAGTCTCATTATGGTCCATCTGCTCGGAAGATTACCGCCAAAAGTGCACCTATGCGCTCATTGAACCGAAACGACGGACTCCAGTGCGTGATAGCGGCGCGCGGACAATCCAAATTCTTGTTTCAGTGTCCCAGTTATCCATTTTTGTTAAATCTAAAAAAAAAAAACAAATTAATCAGATTCATTAAAGAGAAAAAAAGTTACTTTTAAATTAAAAAAAAAAATTCTACATACCTATATAATTTTTGTATTTTATGTCACTCCGCTCCTCTCCTGAAAAATTGTTCAAGAGACAGATTAAACATGAGAAAAATTATTCTGTGAGTATACTTAACAATTCGTCACTACAATGCAGAACTAGTCTAAGTCCAAAATATCGAAATTTACGAATTTTACATAAGAAAATAGCCAGTTGCATTCTGCGCGTTCCTAGGTGATGACTGATGACTGTATTCCTAGGCGCAATAGTACGTACACAGTTTTAATCATACAAAAAAATCCTATGTCCTTTAATTTTCTTTTTAGGGCAGAACTAACCTATGTCCACTACACGGACTTGGGACTTAGGTTTTTTTTACGTCAAGTGTTTCATAAAATAGTTTGGGAGTAAAAACATTTTCCAACTTAAAAATCGCTCTACTGATATTTTGTAAAAGTGTGACTTAGTCTAGTTCTGCATTGTAGCGACGAATTGTGCACTTATGACCCACCGTTGTGAGCCATAACACCACAGCAGATGAGTCAAAAGTCCACAAGAATTTGGTGTGGATTTTTGACCCACTTGAGCGGGTTATAAGTCCACAAATCAATTGCGAACTGTCAGGTGGGTCAAAAGTCCATTATGACCCTGCGCCGTTAAGTCGGTCTATAATCACCGCAATCATAATAATCGAAATCGCATTGTCTATAGAACCATACAGCAGATTCCAGGAAATGACAATAACATCTCTTCGATTTGGTTTCGAACAAAAGATCAAGGCATCCTTCATCCTTGCTACCTACTTATATCAATTAAGCTCATATTCTGGCCTGTATGTATTCGTATACATATGAATAACATCCACTTTCCGATTGATGATATTGTTATCCTAATGGATAGAAGGTACTTCCTCAGTTGCCTCCTTCACTTGCCTAACCACATTGAACCAATGAATGGATGTTCTAAGAAATAAAAGAAATCTCCCCCCGAGTACACTTAAAATGCCCTCCTGTAATATCTCCATCAGAACAGAACCGTAATTGAAAATTCATATACACTTTATTACTCGTATACAGTCTTGTGCCAAGGATTAATATTCACCGTATTGAATCACGACTGTATAGAGATAGAAAGCCTCTCATGCCTCCGACTGCAATAGCAATTCCCAAAGTTGGTTGGCATTATGTACCTATATGCGCTCCTTGAAAAGAAGCCAACAAGTCGATTCATTTAAATTTGCCAGGCATAAAACATTTTCTCCTTTAGATGTTCTCAGGTGTTGCCTCCAAAGAAAGGAGGTATGTAGCTGCAAGAAATCTCTAAACACACACACCTTGGTATAGTTTACATTTTCAATGGCGAACAAGGATGCATGCAGTTGCAGTGTTTATATGTGTGTTCCCTAATTACAGATCGCTGTACTCCTGCATCTGTTGATTTATTATAAAATTGTGTAATTGAATTAAAATAATATCCTTGTGGGAGGACGAGCACCAGCCACCATATCCTATTCAGCCTTTGAAACCATCCCATATGCGTCAATAGAATGTTAATTTGATGAATGCATCATACATATCCTTGCGGGAGTCACTGATTTTGATTTCAATTAGCCGAACACGACGAAGAGGCTTCGCCCCAGCACACGAGTATGCGAAAGGATGCACAAAAAATTGCAAAAAATTGCAAAAAATATATTATTCATTGAGAAGGAGGCATCATTTGAATTGTAGGTATGCATCTTAACGAATTCCACGGGAATTAATTCCATTGAATGGGTTCAAGGTCCTTTTTTTCGAGTTTTTTTTCGATTCGTGGTCGTTGCAGTGCGATAATTAAGTTTTGCCACAGTCTCACACCCTCCCTTTTATTTGTGTGTATAATTAGTGCACGTCCTTGTTTGGCCCGGGTCAATGGATGGCATCTGTGTGTGAACCACAACATAATCTAAATAATAGCTTGACAAGTTTATCGCTCGATTTATTTGCTGAGGAGAGAGCTGAGAAATGTGTTCTGGTGAATGCAGTAAATAACTTGAAAATGACAATAGAACAGCATGACCTAGTTGCGGCGTGCATGGTGTAGTGTCCTTTGAAGTTTATCGTGTATCGCGGGGTTTTACTTTTTCGGAAGAGGGGGTGTTACTTAAGCAAGGCGGTGACTGATGTTAATTAAAATTCACCAGCAATCTCCAGGATGCTAAATTTGTCGGTATATTGTGCGGTTGACATTATATTGGATTTTGTCTAGAGAGGGGGTGGACTTTGTGCATTTTAATGGTGGGTAAGCTTCTTTGTAAGGAGTTTGGGTTTTTCTTATTAAATACGTCTTAAGCGAATTTAATTGGATAGTGTGTACATTTTAAGCTTCAGTTTGGATTGAAGTCTTGTCGCTGACAGACGATCACGCCAAAAGGAAAATAAATCTTAACAGTAATGGAATACAAATCTGAAAGTCCTTAAGTGCAGCGCAAGGAAATGGTTCAACAAAGCCAAATGCAATTGGAAACACGTCAATACTAACGAAATCTTTGACTACTTACGTTCCCAACGCGTCAAAAATTCCTACCTAAGACATAAAAATTTTGCATTGAATCGTTTTACTATAGGCCCGAGAGTCGCATGCTTGAGGTTATTCCGTCTGTCTGGCTCTCATCACTTTGGACAATATTGGATGTGAGATTATAGTACGTTTACACCGCACCTAAATTCAACATTTCGGAAAAAAAATTTCGAAATCTAGTTTGCCGTTCCCACTGAAACTTCAACATTTCAAACGACAGCTAGTGTCAGAATTTATTACTGATCTTTTTTTCTGTTTAGAAGTCAGAAGTGGTTGAACCTAAAGAACTTGTTTTTTTTAGCTATATTAAATATATTGTTGACTCAATATAGAAGTATGAAGTTCGCGATGAATCTTATGACCACTCAAAGCTTTCATATTATGAGAAAACGGCGGCGTTTTGTACATTTTTCTCTCCATGCTTACAATTGAATGAAATACCTACCTTCACGATGAAAGATTGTTGATTTATTGACAGTTACTGTTTTTGTCAGCGGGCTGAAAAGCCAATAAATGGCGTGCGGAATTTTGTAAAGAGGTTTGTTCAATTTGACAAAATTATTAGACTAGATTAAAGGGCGGGAGAGCATTCAGTGGGCTCCTAAGGTAGCCTATTGTGCCTACCCAGGTAGGTTCCTAGAGCCATCTTTTCAATCCATGAGTAGTCAGGAAGACAAAATTCTTCACTGGGTGTATTTTAGTAAGGGTTGCTGAATGAACAATTTCATCCCCTGGGATGTCTTTCCTAAGACCACATAGAGTCGGACAATCCGTGAATATGTCAAGACAGAGTCTGCAGATAGGATCCGGTGAGACGCCAATACGGTGCGGAGATGTTTTTTCACGTGACCATGGCCACTGATAATTCCTGTAAGGATTTTAAGACTATTTTTGTTAATACATGAATTGTTGAACGCGACCATCGAGATTACAGGTGGACAGTTCAGTGTGCGTTCTCTAGGTAGGAGAAAGAAACTGATTAACAAAATAAAACAAACTTGTTTGTATTTTATAAAATTAAAACAAACAGGCGGTGAATACCGAGTCTAGCCTCCATTTGAATATGCGTTGAACCAAAGAGAAAAAGAAAGTTCGACTTGAAGTTCCAGAAGCAAAAATTATACGATGGCTAATGAAAATGCACCGATTCGCGGACAAAAGAAAGGCGACTTAGACAAGGGCCGAGCTGTATCAAGATCAAAACTGTGCTAAGTTACGTTAGTCGAACGGAGAAGTAAAACGACTTGCCTGATTCACGTTATAAAAAAGATTGATTTCAGGTTTGTAAAGATAGTTTAAAGCCAATTTAGGATGACATTGAGTGCCATAAGCCATAGTAGGAGTCACGCAGTTCCCGGCTATACGTTTAACTCGTTCTAGCTT
This sequence comes from Cheilosia vernalis, assembly GCA_949126925.1. Classification (NCBI taxonomy): domain Eukaryota; kingdom Metazoa; phylum Arthropoda; class Insecta; order Diptera; family Syrphidae; genus Cheilosia; species Cheilosia vernalis. The sequence goes on from OX421358.1 coordinate 120,214,905, forward strand.
TTTTACTGTGGTGACTTTTCGTTAGTCTTCGTCCACCAGACCACGGCAGCATTGGTGACCGCTTGTCTTACGACGCCGAGTGAATAAAGACAGTATATCATCCGAGGTCTAAGACCCCAGTTCTTACCGCAGACCCGACGACAGATCCGTAAAGATCTGGTGGCTCTGTTTATGATAGTTTGCTGTCAAATATAATTCCCAGATTTGGCTTCCGCAAGAGAATTCAATGGTTTCGCCTTAAATGGTATAGGCCGAATAAGGGATCTAGTTTTCTCCGTTTTATAAAGGCGACTATCGTTGTCTTGTTCGGATTTACAGAAAGACCTTCTTCAATGCACCATCTCTGAACAACAGATGAGGCAGCATTTCCGAAATTGCCACTGGCAACAATTGCTACGTACCTAGTCCGCATATCCTATGACATAGATCCGTCGATTATTTAAAGACTTAAGTAAGTCGTCAATAACAAGGGACAAGGTATGTGAGACTGTTTCCAAGAGAATTTGTGTTCCGAATCGCCTTCGCAAATTATCCAAAAATCAAAACCAAGGGGTTTTGTACAGAAGAACCACTTTTCTTCCCGCAAAAGTTGTTTCAGTTGGTACATCCTTTCAAAAAGCGCACACAAATACCGCATTGTTATACCGGTGGATTTATAAAATGCCAACCATTCCAGATTTAGCTTTCTTGAATTTTCTTTTTCATTGAATACCCCACTGTTGCAAAGGGATACCTACCTACCCTTTGTTTATTCATGGAAATTATTTACGTGTCTGCCTTTCGAGTCCCACAACAAAAAGTAAGACATATAGCTTTATACGGGATTCACTGCATAATTCAAGGCATCATTGAAAAATTCACGAATCATTTCCATTGGTGTATACCTACCTTAAAGGACTTCAACGTGAAGAGCAGCCAAATATTCATCGCTCTGTTGCTAGGGGCCTAGGGGTATACCGTATACCTATACGACCTACGAACAGCCAAGAGCATCAACAAATAACCATAATGGAATAGCTCAAAATCCAAAATCATTAATACTGCACCCCGAGCCCAAGCCATTTGTAATCACAATGGAGTCGAATGAATTATTGGCCAAACACGAAACACCAGCGCCAGTAAATCTTGACCACATCGCCGTGAGTGGCAGCCAGCCTTCTCCCTAACATCCCACACGCACCGGTAAAACAATGCCCCAGCATTAAATTCCCTCTAGACATCGACCGACTCCACAGTCTCCAAGTATAGCTATTGATTTACCCAAAATCAAGGCATGGGGTTAGATTTGATTTATGTTCGCCATTAAGGGTTAATATTATATTTAGTCCGAGTAATCGCTTTAGACAATTAAAACTGTTGGTGTTAAATTTGAAGTAACGACGGCAAGAATTTTGTCCTGAAATTTCACGTGGACAGAAAATCCTCTTGACCCAACTGGATTTTACGAGACGAAGTTTGTGTCTTCCTATTTGAAATACGAGCCGTGCAACAGGAACCCACCGTCGGCGTCGCGTCGGTCGGTTGGTTGATGTCGTGCTCGCCTACTTTGAGCAGATGAAGACGAAGACTTTAACCTTAATAATTTATGACATTAAAAGTCCTTTCCCGTTCGCCATTGTACTGTACCAGTGCGCTGCCATTCCGACGCGACTGTATAATAATATTCCCGGGAGTACTTAGTCTTATGGAAAACTGAAGAGAAAACTCTACATAATGATTAAAGCACAAAAGGACAGCAGGACGCTACTACAGCGAACAACGATTGGCTCAGACTGCAGCAATGTCTTTAAGAACCGAAAATGTCGTTGTATACAATTCTTTGTATGTTGCAAACATAAAAGCGTCCTGCAGAATGCAGTCGCGTTGCTCCTTGGAAACGCAAACAAATGATTTAGAAAAAAATATATATATACATGTTCCCAGGAAGCGAACAAAACTGGAGGACTCTAGTGCGCTGAGTGAGATTTCTGATTATTTTCTTAGAAAATATTCTTCTACTCGGTAGGCCAATTCCTTTAGGCTTGTTGATCCTTAAAATTATGCAAAATTAACGATGCGAATGGGTACCTTCGAACGGATTTATTTTATTTATGGATAGGGTAGGTACAGTTAGTGAGCACTCAAGGGGAATTATTATGGCAAAACGTCAAGCGGCGCGAATAAAGTTAGGTTTTTATTTAAAGCCACACAGCTTGGCGAAAACAATTTAAACGAGTTGTGAGTTATAGAGTAGCTGATGGTGCTTTAAGAATTAATATTTGGTGTTTTGCTGGAATAATTATTATCAATCAAGAGAGTGGGTAATATTTTTAACTTTAGCTATGTTTGAAACTTTGTTAATTGTTTAAAGGGACTTAGGTCTAAAGACTATTGAGGGGAGAACGGGAAGAATTTATTAATTACAGACTGTAGCGAGGTAGCGTGCCAATGGAAGAGCGTGCTACTCTCTGATGGTGTCGTTTTGGGTCTAAACTCTAACGTCTCACTGACCGGAGAAAAAATTAGGAAAACGAACGCGAGAATGTTGCCTTTCCCTCTACCGCGCGTATGGTGTCCGAGGACTAACAGTACACGCTGAATAGGCGGATAGGCAAGTCTTTGATAGGTGAAATATCATATTAAATATTACAAATAACATGAAAACCTTGTAACTACATATTTGGCTTCAAGAAGTCAATTTTATTAAAAAAAAAAAAAAAAAACGTTATTAAATTAGATCCTCTCAAATCTATAAGCTTTCTCTTTAAAATTTTAAAGAAATATCATCAGCGTTACCGTTGATGAATTTTGAAAAGTCGCAAGAAAAAGGGCCACGGAGAAAAATAAGGGCCAATTATATTAAGGCAATTTATTAATAATATTTTATTACTAAATTTGAACAATTCAATAAAATACTATTAAAAAAAAAAACATTAAACATAAAATCAATTGCATAACATGCATAAATATGACGTATTTATAACATTTTATTTATATTATTTATTTATAAGACTATTAACTAATAATAAATTAAGTTTTGATACTAACTTACAGCGCTAGTTACCAGGGCTTTCGGCTATAGTTATAACTTTTTTGTTAATGTACTTCTGAACTTATTGACAAGATTAATACTTGGCTCCCAATCTTCCAAATCTAAGCGTGTGATCAAATTTTAAAGCTATAAAAGTAATATGCGAGAAGCAACTTGCTGTAGTTTGGAGCGTAGTTAAATATTATTGTTTTGAAGGAAATAAATAGACAATATTGCCTTCTCTTTTCTTTAACGTAGGTAAGGCTAAGGTCTAAGAGTTAGCACATTTTCAAAGTTTGAAAATTAAATTTTTCTTTTTTTTTTGTCTCCAATTGTTGAAAAGGGCCAAAATCATACAATTTTAGAAAAGTGGTCTCATTGTGGCAAGGTGGGGAAAAAAGTGTCAAAATGCAACTTTAATCGCATAACGGTAACGCTGGATATCATATCAATTTTACATGGCATTTTCACATTGCATGATATAATAATATGAAAACCTTATAAATATTTGACTTTAAGCTGACGAACTTATTAAAAGAGAGTCTTTAAATGTTAACATTCTTAGGTCAATAAAATTATTCTCTTAGAACTAAACGTTTTCTCATATCTTATAAAAGTCCCGAACAAATATATTTCCAGATTTCAATGCGATTGGACGTGTCGAAAAGTTAAAGTAAAATATAATTGTACCTACTCTCGGGTAGTTGTTTTAATCCGGACGCGCACCATCCGGTTTATATAAAAAAACATAATAATTGTGAATGTACTGTGTTTAATATAACCAATAATGTAATTAAATAGGTATAACTAATTTACAGTTCTTGGGGAATAAAGTAGCTAATAGATATAACTGGGAAGTACCAATACTATGTATCTTAATGCACTCTATATTAATAAAGATATATAAATATTTCAAATCATAGATTGATATCGGTTTCGAAACCCTTTCATCCCTAGAAAGGAAATTTCCTAAATTCGACAATTTTTTTTTTTAAATGCTTTTGTATTTTTAAGAGGACATTAAAGATACAACGACGGAGGAAATGCTAAAATGTTTGATGAATGATGTAATTTCAAAAGGTAAGCTTTTGTAAAAAATAAATCGAAACATTTAATCTTTCAATAATTAAATTTTTTCTTAGATTCTATAGACTGCATCACGTCTCTTCAGCTGCCTTCAATGCTTGAACTTATTCGCTTCCTGAAAGGATACATGGAACAAAAAAAGATGCCATTCGTTACAAGGAAGGAAAATATGAAGTCAAGAAATGTCGTTTGGAGACCAGAAATTCAAGAAATTCTTAATACAATATTTATATAATATTAATAGTTGGCCCAACAGGTCCGTAGGGACCCAGGGCCTAGCTTCTCGCAACCATTCGTTTTGTGTGAGTTTTTAATTTTTGGAACGAATGGAAGGGATCTACAATTTTATGCCGGTTCCAAACGGTCCGATTGAGAAGCTCTTTCATGACAGTTATACTCTCGGATAAAAAATAAAACCCAGGGTTTTAGATTCACGTATTTATACATGATTTGCCTTGATACGAGTGCAGTCAAACTTAGCAAACTATGGAAAATATTTATCCATCAGGGGCATCATCAGCCGGAGGTGATATATAATTTTGACATCCTTATCTCATAATGGAATAAACATTCATAGTGCATACTTGGAAAGGTGCAATTCCAACTCGACGGACCTAATTTGGGTCTAAGCAAGTTGTCCTCTGAATTTATAGAAATTTCGAAAGCCCAATCTATACGGAAGTGAACTTCAGGAATGAACTTGTCCAAATGAGTTGGAGAAAATGTTGCTCCAAAATTTCACCACTTTTCAGCTCTTTTAAGTTAAAGGCCATGTTAAGACTCAATCAAATAAAGTTTCCGCAACCCCACTCGCCATCTGTTGGACTTACTTTACACACCATACCCTACCAAGTCAAAACCATTTCATCCGCTTGACATTAATTGAAGCCGTCTCATTTAATTTTCGAAGAAGTGCATTTCCATGCTTAAGCCTTGACACACTGATTGCACTCATTGTTCAAAATGTTGCCTAAATTGATCATAAAAGTAAATGAGCTGCGGAAACCAAAGTTCAAACTACTTAACGTTAGGGTTAACTTTTCGCCAGAATTCAGTGCTGCAGAAAACCCATCCTCACTTGGTCGTGTGGTCCTTCCTCCCCCATGTATAGAAAGTAGAATACTTACCTACCTACCTACACGGGAGAAAGTGCTCATTCAGTTCCACTAGAAAATAAGAATTAATAAATCATCAAGACTTTTATAAACCGGTATAATATAGCGGCGTGGAGTAGGTCAGTCCTTTGCGCACAGCGAAAGAGTCATTCTTTCACACATACAGGAGTCTTACAAAAATTCCCACATGCATCAACCGACGAACAACCAGTTTCTCTGGCCAAAAAAAAAGAAGGATTTTGCCTGCTCTCATTTTAACCGCAGGACTAAACTGTCAAAGTTTCAAAAAGTGCATTTATACAACTGCCAACTGAGCAACCAACAAATCTCCCACACCCTTGTTCCGTATATTACTATCTGTGAATGCATACTGGCCACGGCCAGGTCATGCCACGGCACGGCACAACAGCAATCTCACTCGCTCTCTGTGTCTGTGTGTGTTTTTGTCTCTAACCCGTCCCAAAGCGACCACAAATCCACTGCCAGGGAGCAAGTAGCACGATTATTTATCCTTCAGGGAAAAATCGGAGAACCGGGAGGCGGTGTATACTACTCAAAGTTGCAGTCCAACTTTAGTCGCTCATATTTATGCTTTTTTGGGGCGTTATGCAGTAAGCGTGCTGTCACCCAGCGACATGCAATACCCCAATCCCCTTCCTCGCCATTGAAAACACGTAGAAGGATGAAACAAGAGAAAGCAGAAACAAACGAATGGAAAAAATGTAGCTGCATCCTGCATGATGTGAGTTGTCAGGATGATTTTATTTGTATGAAAAATTACTGTGACCGACTGACAGTTTTGGTTTGATAAATAATATCCATTTCGCCCCAGGACCTCTCGGCATGGCTGGGCAAGCTACTGCAACTGCAGTTCCATAGCGTTCGCTCTCATGTGCGAGAAAGCGAATGCGAGGACCGAGGAGTTTTAGGTGATATTTATGCGATGGGTGTTGTTTGGTTGTTGCTTATTTTGCAGACAGATTCGCCGTTTTTACTGTTTCACAGCGCTGCAGGACTCCGGATTTGTAGTACGTGAATCAAGCTAAATTGGAAAATATGTGACATAGCGAGGACTCAGCACTGTACGAGTGTTTTGTTTGCACGACTTTCGAGCTGCTTTGAGGGCATGGACTCGTATGCATTTGGCTTGGCAGTCGCTTTGGGTGCTGTTAAGCGAGTGCTGCGAACTGGAAGGCTGCAAATCATTCTGAAGGACACTCCTCGATGTGGGAAAATATTGAAAATAGACTGAGACTAATGTGCCGGCACCAGAGTGATTTGGCTTTCAACCAGTTTCATATATTGGGTGGATAAAGTGGTGCGGATTTAAAAGATTGAATTTGATGTTCCATTGTATGCATGATGCACTTGAGGGTGTTCGGAGAGTTCGATCGACTTTCAGTCTCGAATCTAGCGACGTAGATTATGATTACTGTCGTACGCGACTGGAGATGTCCTGCGGCTTTAAATTCATACAATTACTTAAGGGAAAAGACAGGAAGTGTTCACTTTCGCTATATGTTACGATACGAACGATGTAAAAATAAAATCGCTACTTCATGAACTCTCGCGTCAAAAGTTGAAAGCTGATCAATAACGATGTGCGAATGCAAAACTATCCCATCTGCTGCCACTCTTGGTTTTGAGTGTTCTCAATTGTGACAGCTTCTATGATATTTCGGAACAACCAGTTAGGTGACACAATCAAACAAATGAAATAGCTAAGAACTCTGAAGGTAGCTTTGCGGTAAATTCCATTAACCTGGTGGAAAAATCACTGAACTACAAGCGGTCGCTAGAATCAATCCTTCTGTTAAAATGACACGAACCGTGAAAAAAAAAAAACAAATTGAAGCACACAATCTCCCAACTGTCTTTCTTTCGCTTCTTCCCGTTCTATCTTGTATGTAATGGCGGTCGTACACTATGCTAGTAGTTTATTTGCGCCTTCATGAAATATTTCAAATTCAATATTTTCCTATAGGCTCCATTTTGATTTTCCCAGTAATTTCTAATTCAATCGGCTTGTGACTGCAACAAAAATACTTTCGATTGAACGTGCTGCCAGACGACCAAAACGAGCTCGTAGACCTGTGAACAATGCGTTGAGCAGCGATCTAGGTTTTATACTCATAAAGCGCCATTGAACTGACATTACAGATGAATGCATTGATTTTCGAATTCGAAATTGGTGGGTTGGACAATTTGAGCCGAATTTATCTCACCAACTGTGATTAAAACTTTGACAGGCAGTTATTCGATTACTTCACGCAATGTTAAATTTCGATGGTTGTACTCTCTCGACTTGTCCCTGTTTGAAAAACCTGCAGGTTTCCCGATTTTTATTCGGATTAACAAAGTCCTGAGGCCAACAAAATTAGAAAAAAAAATTCAATTCAATCTAAGTTGCTTTTTGGGTCCTGCAACTTGTTCTTTGTCCCGGTTATCTTTTATCTTACCTACATACCAACCGATGTAATGCTGCAGCAACTGCATGAATCTATGTTGCAGCACTTGGACCTCCCCATAAGCCTCTAAGTCTTAAAGTTTATGTTTGTCCAAGGAGTATACGCACTCCCAATCTGCATTAATTGCATTTCTTCCTGACTTTGTGTTTACTTTAACGGATGAAATTGTTTCGAATTATATATTTACTTCACCAGAGTCGACTCTTAACTCTGAAAAGAAAACAACCCACACTGGCACACCACACATCGTCTCCCACTTGCATACCGGACAGAATAAGCTTCGAAGGACTTTGTTAAATTCCACTTAATGCGAAAACAAAATCAAGGCCATTCGAGACTGAAACAAACATATTTAAAAGGTACATCCATAAGTAGGATTGAAAACATTTTCCTTCAAGACTAACTTTCCGGCAAACAAAAAAAAAAAAAAAAAGAAGCCCAGTCGAGTCCTTTTTTACGTTTTGGGAAACTTTTCCTAATTCCAATAAGTTTTAGTTGTGTTCTTTTGCTTGTTCGCTCGCTCTTATCTAGCCCGAAATGAGGACAAGCCAATAGTTTCACCTGCCATAGGTATCTACATAAATTCAAGGATATGTAGTATGTACTTCCGCTGGGAGCATCACATTCGAAGCAGTAGAATAAGAAGAAGAAGAACTTCATCTACCAACTACCAACACACATGTAGGGGGAAAACAATAGCAAAAGTTAAGTTTCTGCAAAAGATAAACACACATCTTCCACTTGAGTTCTTATCCTTGAAGCATCCTTGGTGTACGACTACAGCCACTCACCCCGTCCCGAAATGAAGACGAAAGATGCTCCCATGAAGATACACTGCAAGTTAATTCCCCAAACAGCATCCTTCGTATCATTGGAATTTTATCAGACACTTTGTTTGTCGGTCTTCGTTTTGTTGTAGCTGCAGACTATTTTGCCCTCGCCATTTTGGGGAAGTTAAATTTTTGATCCGAAAGTGTTGTGCCTGTGTACGAGTACGACGAGTCACTACGTCGATGTTTTTCTCGTCGAAACGCATCGGAGGTACAGTTGTGGCACATCGACAGCTGTGGCAAGATGAATGAGTGTGCTGTATATACCTATGATCCTTCAAAGAGCAGAAATACTTTGGTCCTCATCGCATTCAAGTTTCGGGTGTTTTCGTCTCTCGACAAGTTTGTTTTACACACAAATGAAAACGAAGTGGGAACGGGTACACTGGTAACTCCGGGGAGACAAATCAGTTTTCGTACCGTCCATGATCCGAACGGGGATGTTACCCAAAGGGTCTGGGGGCTATACAGAGAAATTACTTTTTAGCGATATACACGACGACAGGGTGGGCTCCTCCGAGAACAAAGTGTTGATGCAGCGTTTTGGGATGACAACTTTGCAACTGAGCTATATGAGCGGATGGCAAAACTTTTATACGCTTCTTAATTTTTCTTCAAACAAATTAGTTTGCTGGCAGAACTTGATTTCTGCTGAGAGTTTCACTTCCTGTTGAGTGAGTGATGAATTTGCGAATGTTTCAATAAGGTGCCGTTGGGATTCATAGATGACGACGGTAATGATGGCGGCCGGCCGGGTACAATACTGACGAAAAGTTTGTGAAAAGATTGCCCGGCCAGAAGGATACAACTGAGCTGGAAGTGTAGGCGGAGGTGATTAATTACTTCTTTATGTTTAATGAGCATCTAGATAGTGGAGACGATATAGATCTTTGAGCATTCTACTAAATATTAAAAATTGGCTGACGGGCGACTTAAGGGGCCAGAAATCAAAAAGCAAAAGTGCAAAAAATTTTATTTTGTTTCTCTGACTGATGAATTATTTACTAGAGCGATTGAATTGAAACTCAATGCATTTAAAAGAGAACTGGGCTCCAGGTAGGTTGCTTGCTTCGCTCCCTATACAAAGACTGGAGTCGAACACCACTTCATACACCAGTTTCAAAAGACCCACCTGACTGTTAAAAGAGTGGCAAGAGGGGGACTTTCAAGTAGTCGATCATTATCTTCCTAAAACGACTTTATGATCAGAGGTAATCGGTTTTTTTGAGTGGAGAAATGCTGTCGGACTTTATCCACCTAGAGGACCCCTGTGTGATAAGACGGATTCATGATAGCAAGTGGTGGAATCCGAGTTCGAGACCTGAGTGACCAATAATTCACCGAAGCATAGAAACAACTTTTCTATGAAATACCCACCATGGATGAGTTGTCTCTTAGATCGGTTGTCTCATAGATGAGGTGTGTGAGTAGAAAATGACCGTGGACGAGCTCGCTTCAGAAAATTGTTTCCCCATAAAAATGAAGCGAGAGGTCGTATCAAGATTTACCGGCAAGATAAAATGAATGACAGGTGCTTTATAAGGCTTAGATGATTGTGATTTGTCTCAAGACATGTTTTGCAGAAGGCGTATGAGATATGACCGAGCCCATGCAGGTGGTAAACTCTATGGTGTACCTACTGCAGCAAGGGCATGGAGTTGATGGTTCAGATTCATTTCAATATGTAATTCGTATTGGGACACATTGAAAGAACTAGATTACGCCTTTCTATTTAATCCCGTATGAGGATTATCAGAATATGTACGTGAGATACTGAATATTGAGCAGATACTTCACCGCTTATTCGGCAATTACATATTACCTACACAATGTATGCACACGTTCTCTTTTGTATGCGTCAAATAACACATTCCATTTAGAAATGAGCCTGACAATCTTGCGAGCTAAATCACAGGAAAATAACGCAAATCAAACAACAAAACAGCTACACAGGGTACATTTACATTTTGGATCAACAAGGGAAAAAAGGGGAATACAAATTGAATCAATACGTACTTGCACAAGTTCAGCCGATAACTCAACCAATTCACATGCACCTCGTATACATCTGTCAAGCCATCCACAGAGTCTGTTGTTTCCCCGGATTGGTTGTATTAACGCCACCAGCATATACCCAGACCCACCCAGCAAATTTCCATCAGAGACCAACAAAAAAATGGCATGAATGCTAAAAAAAAAGGCTTATAACCTTTTAAAGGAAAACGGGCTATGTAGGATGTAGCCCAACTTGCTACCACCCCGCATCATTTCGTGAAATCCCCCACACAAAAAAAAAAGCCTCGTCAAGCGGTACAAACTGTCAAAATGAATAAAAGTGTCAGCGAAAAACACATTTTGTCCTCTTCGTGTGGACTCGAATTGGGGCGCTATTCGCACAAACAAAAGGGTTACTTGCGCGCGAGACATGGTGGCTTTGGGATTTTTCACGAAAATCTCCGGTCCCTGCTCTTTCTCTCTCTGGCAAGTGTTGAACAAAAGCGAACGGGGAAAAAAAATGTTAAAAGACACCCAAAAGGGTTAGAATTCCCGGTAATGCGGGAGACAGAATTTTTGTCACGTCTTCTATAAGTTATGATAACATTTTGAATATTTTACTGTTACAAGAATTTAATCTTTCAAAGGAGAGAGAAGCAGCGAAGGAAAAAATCACATCGGGACAGGGTGGGGTCTGTATATTTTGTGTTAGGTCGCCCATTTTCCTTGGCAGTGGAAAGAAATCAGTACAATGTGAGTTTTCACTTTTGGGCTTTCGGGAAGGGGCGTATATAGGGACGCGATAGAATCTGAGAGTATTCCAAAAGCTGAGATTGAATTAATTTCACCACGATGTGGGGGCCGCAAGTAGGCCAAGACCGTGATATATGCGTGCATATAAAGTGAAGGAAGCGTTCGCTATATCAACGCGTTCTTTGAGGAGTTTTATGACGGTTTTTTTGCGGATTTTTTTGTTCAAAACTATTTTTACAAAATCATGCTTTCCGAATTCTTTTTTAAAAATTCTGCTTTTCTAAATGCTGCTTTAAAAAATTCTCCAAACAATAAAAACAAATTTGGAAAATGTTCAAAAGTTTGAGCTTTCGCTCAGTGGTAGAAATTCTACCATTGCAGTTACCTGGTTTGCACAACATATTGGAAAATAAATTTCACACGACATTACATTTCTGCACAATCGTGCCAACATATTCCTTCGCTTATGTTTGAGGCAGTAAAAATTGTTCCTTACTATTTACCTGCGCCTATTTGTATATAAGATTTATCTTTTTAATTTAAATTTTATTTATATTTTATTAACATTGAATTGAATTTTTAATAAATTTAAAACTGTTTTTTAATGCATATTTTGTTACTTTCTCCATTACGTAGTAAGAGAGATATTGTTTTCGTACAAAATTTCGAACTCGAGATATTAATCAATTCTAATACTACGATGATAGAGCAATTCAAAAAAGTGGGTCGCCAAATTCTGTCCGGTCTGTCCCTTTCCACAGGCCTATAGCCTAAACGGCTTACCGGATTACGTTCAAACCACCAAAATTGATATTTAAGCTTAAGTATAGATGAGGTTACCATGACTGCGTACCCAATTTTTGGCTAAAAATTCGAACAACCGTACTTTTGAAATATCGACATATATCTCGAAAATGGTCTATACGATTGTAACAAAAATTAATTTCTAAGGTAATGTGGTCATTTATAACTTAATAGCGAATTCAGTTTTTTTTTTCTATACTATCGTACAATGGATTTTCGAAAAAAAGTTTCGAGACAGTTTCGTTCCACCCAGTCGTGCACTTTATTTCTTGCTGTTTATATTTGTTAGTTTGAAGTATACAGACAGCAGAATATTCACAATTTTGTTGCTTTAAATTGAAAAAGCAGAACTAAAAATAAAGAATTTCGAAAAATTGGATTTTCGCCTGAGATGAGAGAATTTTGAAAACAGGATTTTGACTGACCTTAGTTTTTCGACGCCTTTGTTAAAATTTTGGTGAACTTAAAATACAATTACTTAAAAACAATTCTTTTTCTGATTTAAAACATGTGAAATGAGAGTGGTATAGTTAGTTTCAGTAAATTAAACCAACAATTTATCAATAAGTTATACGAAATAAATAAATATTTCTCCGTTCATCACTTCCCGGTGCCATATTGGTTTATAGGAACTCGGAAATTCGTTAGCCATCGCTAGAAAAATGTCAACATGTCGAGCTTTCCTACAATTCCTACCACGTAAACAAGATGGCCGACATAATTAGGTGTCACGTTTTTTTTGTGTTAGGTGATTCCGTCCCTTTCAGTCACACGGTTATTTAGTATTTTAATCTTCCGTTCTAGGAAAGTGTGACGGTGTCAATGCAGCATAACATACTCCCATACCCCCACGCCCCACCCCACTACTTAGAAAAAGAGTGAGCTCTCACTAGCCCCTCTATCTATACAGAACTCTTATGCGATTCTCGTAATCGAAAGTGCGTCATTTATATTTATATGTCTTTTTCTTTTTCCTTCTCTTTTTCTTACCTATGTAAAGAGAACAGCGGTTTCGGTAACAGTGTTGCGATTTTATTTGTTTCTTCCCATCTCAAAATTTCCCAATGCGCCGAAGGAAGTAATCACTTCAAAAATCTTTTGAAGTAGCCAATACTTCGCCCCTCGTGTACTGCAACTTACCAGTAAATTGCACCCTCAAGCCATTAGCATGGATTAAAATTGGCATTGCCTCTACCTAGATGATCTTAAGTGGAAATGTTTTTCTTGCTATTTCTTTCATAATGGAAGGCTGCATACTCACATACTGCGAGTAGATACACAATAACACATCCCTTGCAGAATTGCCTAAACAACCGTTTTTCAAAATTTCCATTCACCAAAGCTTTTTTTTTTCTGTTGAACACTCAAAAGGTTGTTTGCTTCACTTAGATCTGTTTACAGCGAAATACACATTTATCTAAAATGGATTACCCGTCTATGTGTGTAGGTATCTGGGTTCAGTAGATGGATTCAATTTCATTTCTTATGTTTGCCAATTAATTAAGTGGAATTAAATCTAATTGCTGTTTAAAAAGAAACAGCACCGACAACTACAGGCAGCAGCCACCGTATAGCACAGCATCCAGTCTCGTCGGGTATAGAGTATAAGTGTAGGTGTAGGTGTAGGTGGATGAAATTAATTAGGAAGTCTGTGTTTGAATGTGTCCCCCTAGCAACGAGGGATTATTTTGAATAATGAACAGGATTTGTATTTCACCCCCAGCGCAGCGCGTTCACCATTATCACATACAATGCGACCCGACTGGACAGGCATCGATACTTGTAGCAATTATCACGGAGAAGCGACAGGCGGCACCACCCCCTTTCACCTGGCTCGTCAACATAGTTTTGCGATTTGCATCAATTGCCAGAATTTAATTGAAGAGAGAGAGAGATACAGATACTTGGACTTTTTGCATTTTGCTCTTGCTCTAAGTTATATTGCTGAAAGGATAATCGATACAAATCCATTGCACGCATTTAAATGTGCTGTCGGTGGGTACACAGTTGAAGCGACACGATGCAGGATACAGGATTATGCGTTGAGAGTGCGAGAGATCAAGCTAAATTGAAATTTAAAGAAATTCAAGCACAGGTGTGTCATGAGCTGCCAAAATCACAACCGCTCCGGGTGAATATGGGATTAGACGTTGAATAGTGCTGCCATTTTGCCTATTATAATATGAGTTGGATTCGAGCTGAAGAGGTGGATCATAATGTGTATCGCAACTAAGCATCCTCGACAAAATGGGTTCATATTTGCACACGTGTGTATATGAGCTGTGGCATAACTATAGGGGATTAACATTGATTTGGATACAAAGATGGTTCCAAACTAATTAAAAGTTGGTAAACTTCTGGCATAACTTTGTGTCTTTCTGTTATGGTGGATGATGAGGGAAGAAATCAATGTTGGGAGTTGTGAATACGAAAGATTACAAATAAAAAAATTCCATTAGAATGAAAAGGTTGGTCCCGAATTTACGCTGTTAAAAGTAGCACTCGTAACAATATGTTTGGATTAATACCTATCGATGCTGTGATGTCAGGATCAATTCCAAGTCGAAACTCATTAGCTTTAGTATCGATTTCAAAGCCGCACTATATAACAGCACTCAACGTCAAGAGCTTGATATGATGATGGCTGATCTTGGAATCGCAAAGTAGCTCTTTCCAAATATTTCAAACATGCATCAGATATTGAAAAATAAGTTATATGTGACTGTATTCTCATTCTAGAGGACAGATAATTAAGCCTAGGTAGCCCCGGCTGCAGGGTACAAAGTTCGATGAACATTCTAACATCCATTTGGAACTCGACTCAGCAATTATTCCTCTCTAGAAACTGTTAGTTTTTTTTTTTTTAATAAAAGAAACAATTCGACTTGAATATATTTACTAAAGTGACATGAATCAGCCTTTTACTCAGCCTGCTCATTTAATTTATTCTGAGCTCATAGAGCGCGCTCTGATCATGCTCTGAAAGAAACAAGAAACACAAATTCGAGCTCTGATGTGTCTGAGCTAAAAAAAGAAACACGAACTGTTTGTATAAAAATTCAGGTTTTGCTCCGAACTCAAAAATAAAAACTCCTAAGGAGTAAGTTAATTCTATCCCCTCTATATTATTTCTGTAGTTTCTGTGTGTGTTTTTACCTTTTGCAGTTCACACCCTCAACCAATGTTAACAAATTGGTGATTATCTTTGCATTTTTACTTTTTCTAAATTTATTAACAATTGAAAAAGTTGAATTTCACTATACATTAAATTTAGACTACGCAGTAGCAGTTGTGTACAAACTATGATTCCGGGAAATACTTTTCTGTCGTTCTTCATGCTCGTACAAACTACAAACGACGTCACGAAAGAGAGTCGACGTCCGAAGTGGGTTACAGTCAAGAGTAGTGAAAACATAATGGGCCTTACCAATAATCATTTTTAACCTTCACACTAAATATTTCCTAGGTCACAATATGCAATTTTGTATGTAAAATTTCGCTATTGTGAGCTCGAAAAATTTAGTCTGGACACTAAAAATGATTATTAGTACCGCGGAATGATCTTATGACACATACCTACAGGAAATCTAAGAAATAATTTTATTCTTTCTCTAGGTCTATCCGATATGTGGCGCTGTTGTCGATCTCCGAAACCACTCAATCGATTTTGTGGATGGGTAGGTACGGTTGGTTCCAATTTTAAAGATAGGATAGTCTTGGACCCGAAGTTTCCAAACGAAAGGCACGGACAAACCGGGTGGATACCCCTATATATAAAAGAGACTGACGTCTGTGTGTGCGATCATAACTCGCTCGATTTTTACGATTTCGGGCTTGATGGATTCGATTTTTTGTCGTGAAAATAAAAGTTTAGGGCATGAGATTGGGAATAGAACTTAGTATGGGAACCGCACTTTGAAAAAAAAAAAAAAAAATAAATAAATAATAATAAACTGAATAGAAAAATGGTAGGTTACTACAAAACTTATTTCAAATGTTTAATTTTTAAATTCTTTGGATTTTCCGGGCTCACCGCTACACAATTTGAAATCTAAAGTTTGATTTGATTATGAAGAATCTCAAATCAATTTGAACTAACATTTCAAGGCAAACATTATAATTCCGAGGATACCGATGATAGTTTGAAATAGCAAAGTTCTACCAAAATCACTGTGTCTACGAGTTATTGTTAAAACGTTATTCTCTAAAACAATAATTCACGAACTGAAATTCGACATAATTTCCAAACAGAAATTGTAATGGGTAAACCAAACCCCAAGTAGGTATAGCATGAATCGTTGGTTTTCCTCGCTACCCCACTCAGTGATTTGTCATTGGTTTTTAAGCCTTCAATATCCCATGAAAATACTATGAAAAATAATAAGTGGCAAGGACAACCGCTGGATATTTGTGACATCTCTTTTTGAACTCCCATGTTTTCCACATCGTCAAGTGGTCACTGTTGAGCCTCTTGAAAATAAAATTTTTGTCCCAAATTGGAAATAAAAATGACAATCTGTAGCTAAAAATGACCAAAATGACCAAAATGATTTAAGTCCAAAATATTTGTAACCACAGACCAATCAACTCATCATATTTATTTCCACTATTCTTCATTTACAAAGATTACATATTATTTTTTTAATTATTAGTAATATTTCATTTCGTAAAAAAAAATACCAAATGGAATAAAAAATGACCATGTGACCAAGAGAAAAATTAATGACCAAATTTTTTCACAAATGACCAATGTGGCAACTTTGCAAGTGGTAGTTACAAGCAAAATCTTCCGCTTTGTACGTCGTGTACCATAAAGCACTTCAGTGAAAGAGTGGAAGGTTGACTGGCACGTCAATAATTGTTGTACTTTAGTTATTTTTATTGAATGTCATATAAGTTTTTTACATACTCGGAATTACTATTTTCATTACATTAACGAATTTGGGCGGAACGAAGTTCGCCGGGTCAGCTAGTTGTATGAAATATTTCTAAGTTTGTGTTGGGATCTACCCTACATGTCATTTTAATTTAATTTAATCAATTTAATGTAATGACATCATAGTATCGCGTCTCACCCTACGAATGTCGTCTGTATTTGGTGTTTTAGAAGCCGTTTGCATTTCAAGATGCTTTTTGCAAAAGCTCTAGGCTAACTTAATTCAGCTGCCTATACTGAACTGCACTTAACCATTTTCTATTAATCAAATGATATATGTACACCATTTGAAACATAATATCATAATTAAATACTCCCATTAAGAGCCAGCTACCTTATACCTATCGCAAAGTGAACCTCCCTTTGATTCCCAAAAGAAAGCAGCAAAAGATTCCTCCTTTCAAATATAATTTATTTACAAATCTTAAAAGTTCAAGAAAAACTCCCTCCGACGTAGGTACACTCTTACATCAAAGAAAAATCGGAAGAAATTTCCTTTACTAAATTTGAGCGCATAAAGTGTGAGCGCGAAATAAAACTAATTACGCAAATGGTGCAATCCTTTTTTTGTTTAGCACAACATCATCCCACTTCCTACGATAAATGTGTGAAAAGTAGGCAACCACTTCCGGCATACATTCTGTTCCTCTGTTCATCGGCAATCTTATTCAATAAAAACAAATTTAGAGCGAGAAATACGAGCGGAATTCTAGGCAAAGTGCCAGACCTTCCCATACAAGAGCAAGACGTACCATGCTACTACCTCGAGTATGGTGAGGTTGCACCTTGCACCACCTCTCACTTCAGTCGTTCGATCTGCAAAGGCAGCTTCCGGTGAAAAGACATACAATGTTTAAGAAATCACTTTACCACTTTTAACCCTTTCACAAATTTGAGTTACATTCTATTGGGAGTGTGTGTGGGGTCCTACTTCGTATACTACGTTCTGTATCCTGTCAAAGGATCTCTCAAAGAGACTTTCGCCGAACAAGTCGCTGTAATGTTTAAGAAATTGAATTTTATATATCTTTCGCCATTTCCCGCTCCATCGACATTGGAGGCAGGAGGACCCTTCCTTCGGCTTCGATACACTGTACACACACACGTGCAGTATACACAGCAGGAACAAGTTTTTGGCTGCTCCGATACTTTGGCATCCCAGAGCGTTACTATATTTCCACCAACGGATGTTGAACCAATAGAATATTGAACATGAAATATGGCCATCGTCTGCCAGAGCGTAGCGGTTGCTTCGGACGATGATGAGGAGGAAGCTAACCAGCTACAGCTATACCCACCCGATGGCAGGTGAATAGTTGAGGTTCAGAAAATAATGCACGGTCGTGTGAGTGTGCGAAAATATTCCAAATCGATACGTCACTTTCGTGGGTGGAATTTTAAATATTTTTGCGAAATAAGTTTTCCACAATTTCGCTGTGATACTTGTACTTAGCTTAAGTGAAATTTTTTCCATTTTTTTTTTTTTTGCAGCTTCTATCACATGGAGCATGTGTCCTTCTCTAGCTGGGCTATGAAATTGGGCACGTCATTTTCTCTCGGTGTGTAGGAGGTGGTGGAGCGGGAGCTGGAGCGATGTCCTGTGTATTGTGTACATTGGCATTGTTTCGATGCATGAATTTGGTAAAGTCGTTTCTGTACTCTCGTACTGAAGGAAATGCATCTGTAATTCTATTTGGCAAGGTACGGGTAATTGAATCATGCAAATGGCACAAATGGAATAGAAACTCTAAGTCAATAATCTGTTTTCTCTATACCTGACTTATAAATTCAATTTGGTAAAATATAGCTACTCTCTTAGTTCCTGTTGTGTGGGTAGGAGGTATTTACGATGTGACGTCTGCCATGTAGAAGGGGATAAGAGATTAAATTTGGAAATTTATCAGTGTGTGCGGGATAAACCTGATGCTCAATAGACGATAGAATTGAACGCGTACTAAAATCTTAACTGATTATGGCTTTATGTAACTTAGGGTGGAGTGTGTGGCTGGAGTACAGTGGGGGATATAGCTCAGTGGTAGAGCATTCGACTGCAGATCGAGAGGTCCCCGGTTCAAACCCGGGTGTCCCCTTAATGGATATTTTTTTAAATATAAAAATATTTAAGACAAGAACGAGTATCTGCCCTTGGTAGGAGTCACTGGCATTGGCCTCCTTCGGTTAATCTACATCTGATGTCTTAAACTGTGTCAAATGGATAGGTAATCATCCAGATTTGGGGGAAATATAATTCAAGGAACTGCATGCTGTACAACAAGAGAATAAACAACGTAGAATCAAAGAAAACCACTTTGATTTAAATATTTTTCGGAATGATTTAGCGTCGACTACGAATTTTTTTTAAATCAAAGTAGCATGACATTAATTCAAATTGTTTCAGTAATTGAAAAAGGATATATTTGTAGTTTGATCTGACCACGTATTCACCTCGGCTTGATGAATTAAATCAAATTCACCCATTTTTAAAACAATGTTTATAAATAATTTCGATCCATCAAAAATGCATCGTAGATTTAAATACATTCAACTTTGAAAATACTATATGCTTTAACTTTATTTTGACAATGACTTATGGTACAACCAAATGAAGTTGACTTTAAAAACACTACAAATACGTTTCGTTCTAATTACTGTGCATGTGCATTGTGTATTCAAACAAATCCAACTTTGAATGTACTATGTTTAAGCTTTAATTAAACTTAGTTCAGGTATTGATTCAATGTGAAGCCAATTTGAATAAATATTTTTTAACTCTAATCTTCGTAGATATAAACTCTTTTTAATAAAACAATACCACAACTAGTTTTTAAAAAAAATGCTACTTCCAAAAACAATAGGTAATTAATTATTAAACTAGCTATACAAAAAGTTTATTTTTATCTAAATTAAATTAGTTTTAACGTAGGTTTTTCCAATATTTACTTACTATAAATGTAGAGAATTTGTGGACTCTGGGACTGCTAATCAATTTGGCTTTAAATTATTTTCCTGCCAATTCAGGACATTTGAGTTGAGGAACTCCGAATCTTCTTCAGGTGGATACAATAATGGATTTGATATAAAATCCGGTTATAATTTTAATTTTAAATCGTACCTCTGTTTTTATCCACTTTAATGTTCGAACATAAGAAACTACTAAGAGGAAAATAATTTAACCCTAAATCTGACAAATCTTCCGAAGTCCGACATTTTCCATCGGACACCTATCTAATACGAGTAATCCTCGAGTCTTCTTTAGTTTTGGACAACAAATGGTTTCCATTAAGAACATGAATCCCTAAGTCAAAAATCCGAACAATTTAAAATTCGCGTGCATTAGCTAAGCAATGCAAAGGACCGAAGGCATGGCTGCTGTGGAAACAATCTCGCCAGCAGTAATGAAGCGGCACTATTAAATTGAAATTATTTCTACGGATTCGGACTTGTTTCCGTATACTTTGTGTTTGTGTTTGATTGCTGTCCAACTTGTTGTCCAAATCCCGCACTTTAACTTCTGTCCGTTCGCACTCGTGAGAACAGTAGATAGTTCATTCTCTCTAACCCCTCCTGTGATTTTAATCATGCTTTCAGTTTGTTCGAAATGCAACAATACGAACGGATAGAGTATATACACACACAGTTCGTTGTTTAATCCGGATTAGCGAGTGCAATAATCAGCAAAAGGATTTACGTTTACATTGTGTCCTTCCGTGCTGGCGCTGCTATTACTCCTCGATGTTTTGACGTGGCTTAATCCTCTTTAATTGTTGTTCGCCCGTGAGTGTGGACTGGTTGGAGGAGGGCATTGGAAATAGCAGCTAAAAAAAGGCTAACTGGCAACAGAGCGAGTGCTTTCAATCTGTTTGGACAGATGAAAGGTGCTTAAGAGTTGTTTTTTTTTTTTTTGCGGGCTTTTGTTATATGTGCACTGTGCAGTGACTTTCTGCTTTATTATAGGTAAACTTGATATTTTATGGAATGAGCCGAAAAGAATCGGTAATCTGTTAAAATCACGAGGGCCAAATACTATGTATATTGAAAGCATGCCGACACTCAGGTAATGGAAATCTGTTTGCTTGAATTGTCATGGGGGTGAAAATAACAGCCAGCCCTACACAAGTGCCTAATCCGTTAAGGCTGGATAACGTTTAATCTATTAAAAGTGGATTTCTGATAGCATTTTAAAAAATTTCCACCGGGAAAGTTTCGACCAGTCAAATTTTGGTGGCGGCCTGTTAAACTAAAGGCAATATAAATGTAAATACCAATTCCAGACCAATACTGCTGTAGCCAACCTTTGGACAAAAATTAAGTTACGAAAAAAATTTGCTTATATACGACTGAACAAAGGAAAAAACGAGACGAATTGTATTTTTTTCAAGGTCGTGTCCTGATTGTGAAAGCACTCATCGGAAGTCAGTAGGGTCCTCCAAAAAATCACATCACAACTCTCTGCCATTTCCTCTGCAAATGTCCGGCACTAGCAAGAGCCAGATTGCGGATACTGAACCAACCTTTTTTCGACGACCTTAGCGACTTTTCAGGTAAAGGGATATTAGATGTAATCCGTTTCCTCAATTCCACAGGTTGGATAAATGTATAGATAGAATGCATCACACCCCTTAACAATCATCACAAACTAGGTCACTCGAGTCGTGGTAACAAAAAGTCACATCATAGTGCTACTTGGGTTCAAAGATGGACCGCCACTTCTACCTACCTATACACATTCTTAACCACAATTGAAACATCGAAAGCGTTGGGTAGACCGCGTTGAAAAAAAGAGTCCCAGCCCTCAAAACATACCCTCCAGCGGAGTTTGTTCAAAATCCCAGCAAATATCTACAATACTAAAGACGTAAACAAGTTCGTGTGGGCGATAGCCTAATAAGCCCTCTATCCGGCTGACCTGCCACCCTACGCAGTTAATTGGAAAAATAATTAAATTTCAATTAACACCGCCCCAAAAACAGAAAATCATGCAGGTACATACGCACGCCCACATTATGGAACCACATCTGAGTCTGCCAATGCTGCGAATTTAGTCGAAAGTTATAAAACAAGTTGTACAACTATAACATCTCGCATCCACAATCCTGCTAACCTAGGACGACTGGCGGTGTGTTTGCTGCCGGTTCTTTGGCATTCTTTTCAGATCTTCAGAGAAACCCCTTAAAATATGACTGGCGAAATACCGGGGGGAATATCCACCGCACGTAAAGCATCCAGCGTATCGATGCGAGAACTGCCGCAGAAATAATAAATTCCAAAACCCCAAGAAAGCGGGCATACACATCGCAGAGCTCCAAATCGAAAGAACCCGCATTTCATCTTCGGAAAATTTATTCGCAACCTCAAAGACAATCCTACCGACATTCAGTGGACGACGAAGACTCAGAGCAACAGCAGAGTCCCTTTTTCGACTATACACACAGTGCCTAGACCTATGACTGGGGTGGGGCGGTTTTCGTTTACAGCAAATGGACTGCCGACGACGACGGGCAGACACACAGGGTATGTAAGGTGCAACCCCGACACCGACACCGACACCGACGACGACGATGGATCCAAAATAGCAGACTTAATCGGATAGGACTCTTGCATCAGGTGTTCGCAAAGGAAAATCGTAATTTCCTGATGGCTTTAAAGTGACACTTAATTACACTTTCATATAAATGGTTCTAATGCCAGCATTCTACTGGCTCTAACCGGCAGCACCGCAGCATACCCTTAAGGGACTCGCCTATCAGCTGATGGGAATTCACAGGTAATGGAGATGCTCGAAGCTGGGCTCTTTTGCAGGATCTCATACAGAGTGTCAGATATTTATTGCCATTTTAAGAATACCGAATGAGTCACCACACCGGGAGACCTATGGTGGTGGAGGTGGCTTCTAAAAAGAGTCGGTTGCGCAACGTGTCAATCTTTTTGTGCCTGTGTATCGGTGTAGGTCTGGGCGTGCGGAAGAAGAGGCTCTCTTATTTTTTTGTCTTGCCAATCATTATAATCTCGGATTTATGTTGTCCCTGGGAGCATGCGGAATACGTCTCCTGGGTTAAGTGCTTTAATGTAATTGAATTGCGAAACAGCTGCTAGCGGAGGTGCAGGGCTTTATGTGGAGTTGAAACGTGTTGAAGTAAAATAGAGTTGGTGATTGGGCGATCTGGGTATGGGTATTGCATTGCAATGCTAACCTGTCACTCAAAGGGGACTGCATATGACTAACACTCATGATGCTAGTGTGGACCGACGAGCCACCAATAGCATGTTATAGCTGAAGTACTTAGGCCCGTTTGCTGATACTCCTCATAGCGATTTAAGTTCCACTTAATATCTTATGTGACAGTTTATAACATAGAAAAAGTAGCCCATAAGGTATTTAATTAGAACTTAAATCGCTATGAAGATTTTTGATTTGTCATTGTGTGTCACTGGAATGGGACTTAACTTTGACATCCACCTCTTCAGTTGTTTAAAAAATGCTGATTTCTCGGGAATGACCTCTGTTGGGAAAAAAACTCGCCGGGTAATCTAAGTTTTCTTCCATAGCATAAGTCATCTCGGCTGGGAAGAAATTGGTTCCGCTTTTCACTGTTGATCAAATACCCAACAGGATGAGTGGAAGGAAATCGCACCAGTTTTCGTTGGAATAACATTTAATCGCCGCCTTAAGCGCGCTGTGCAAGCGATCAATCATCCCGTTAGCCTGCGGGTGATACGGAGGTGTGTAAATCCCATACATTTTGTAAGCTCCGTGGAAATTTTGGACATGAACTGCCGTCCCTGGTCACATGACATCCTTCCCGACACTCCAAAACGAGAAATCCAGTTGGTGATGAATTCGCGTGCGACGGTTTCGGCTGTGATGTCGGGCAAAGGTACGGCTTCAGCCCAACGAGGAAAACAGTCAATCATAGTCGGGCAATATCTGTTGCCTCGTGACCAGCGTTGCCGTTGACTTTTTGAAAAATGTATCTATTTTTTTAAAAAAATGTATCAAAAGTATCAAAATTCGAGAATCAAAAATGTATCAAATGTATCACAAGAGAATATCGTTTTCTAAATCACTCTTCATGTTCCATTGGGACCAAAAATCAATATTTTTATGTATATTGATATTGATATTGCTATAGATTCAAAATAAGTCTGAAAAAAAATTAAAACATATGAAAAAGGGAGATTTTGCAGACTTGAAAATTGAAAAATGTATCTAATTGAATATCTGAGTATCAAATTCTTTGCAAGGAAGCAAAATTGTATCTTTTTGATACAATTGTATCTTTGTGGCAACGCTGCTCGTGACGGCGGCAGCGGTCCGATGAGATTGATGTTAACGTGCTCGAAACGTTGCGCTGGATCCTCGTGGAGTCCGTACGCCGTTTCTTTGCCGGGTTATCCTAGGTATGTGTGCGTTTATCTGGCCATATTTTCTTTCATCTACTTAGAAATATTTTGGGCCCCCACGACGGGTTGTTCAACTCGTTGTATACCTATAGAAAAACTGTCGTATAGGTATGTTTGTTACCAAATCATTACACAAATTTCGATGAAACATCTTTTAAGACTTTTTTTTCGCAGTCAAAGAATACTATGGCTACTGCCATGTCTCCATTTCGCTCCGTTTTTTCAATAAAATACTTTTTTTTTCAGACTTCACTGCCTTTATCTTACTATTACTCAAATAGTTCTCAATTAAGCCAACACCTCCTGATATAAATTTTCAGCTATAAGTCAGTCTCTGCTTCAAGACTTCATATGCTCTTCATTCATCGTCAGTTAATTATTGCTGCCAGGCAATGTTTTTAAAATCCTCTTGCAGTTACATTATTCGAAAACATTCAACGATAATATCACTGAGAGCACTGAGCAGAGCATTTCTGTTCCAATGCTTCAGAAAAATTTGTGCTGGTGCATCAACCAGTAACACATTTATGTCAATACACTACAAGCCCTATCAGCACACACTCACGTCCAAACCTCGTCAGTAGCAACATTTTAAAACTTTTTCCATCAATAAATAAAGTAATGAAAACGTAAGCTCACCACCACAATGCATTGTTTTTACAATGTGTTAACTGTATTTAGCTCCAGAACCCGCACCCACATGAACTTACACATGAACTTAAGCGTTTACTCTCGCATACGTGCGCAGCGATTAAATACATTTTACCGATCTACCGTCGAGAGTTGTAATCCCACTTAAAATCCACCATCGCTCACCCCATGCATGCTGAAAAATCCTTCCAAATAAATGCAAAAATAATTCGCCTTCTATCCATGCGGCGAATCCGGTACACACCGAATCGCCATCTACCGGCGCGCATTATTTTCCAATTTGGCATGCAAATAAATTTCGGAATTCATGCTCGGCAATAAAGCTCCTTCGCCGTCGTCGTCCTTAACACACGAAATAGGATTGCAATTTAAATGCGGACGATATATCCGTATCCTGTTCGTTTTTCTTCACTTCCGAATCCTTGGAATCATCTCCTAACCTTTTATGCTATATGGGGCTACAAAGGGACTCGGATGAAGAGTGCTTTGCATCGACTATGCGCTGGAGGCGGATGGCTTGGGCTACCAACGAAATCTGAATAATTCATAAATCTTGCCCCGTGCGCTGTTGGGGCTCTTCATTCTGTAAAAATAAAATAAAAATCTCATGTGTACTGTGGACCTAACAGCGTACCTATTGAATCTGGCCCTGCTGCCGCCACTCCTCGGGGAATAACATGTTAAGTGGATTGCTTAATAGTTGGTAGCATATCGTATTCTATATTATGCCAGCCATCCATCCGTCCGAGTGTTATAGTTGGTCCGGGTTTTTGGCTATTTTCTGCGGTCGATTCTATCTTTTCACTCACTTCCGGTTATTCACAATGCGGACAATGTCCATCCATCGAGTTGAAAGCTTCTGTCTTCCTGGCGGTGAGTGGTGTATATTGTGGTCGTCACCATTGCATACTTAAGTTGGATGGTCACTTACGAACGAGTGTATGGGGTACAACGTACAAGTGAGCGAGGTGCGGAATTTCATTATGAAATTTATTTTTCAACGCCAAAGGGTAATCTACTGAGAGCTGCAAGGTTCGGAAATAATTCATCTAGTCATGTACCTGTATATGGACTAACACACAGATGGGACGCCCACCTTAGGACTCTGATTTGAGTTACGTTTTCGGAAGTTATAAGCCAGGTGGACGAAGCGCATTATTTATATACCTACATCAAAATTGAATGCGGTGGCAGAGTGGGCTTAGTGGACCTCACTGGAACTGGGATTCAGTGTCAGACACAGCTACCCCAAACAGCTAATTAGGTTATAATTACGGTGACCATTCGTCCTCTTTTTGAGAGGACAACCCTCTTTTTGCCACTATGTTCTCTCTGATTTTTTTTTAAATAAAAGAAAAAAATACATACATCTTTTTACTAAACTGAACTCCAACTGTCCTCTTTTTTATTAAAGACTCCCTACCTTTCTACGATAAGAACTATGCATATATAATCTTCTCAATTCTCGCAAAGCTCGGAGTCAGATGGTAGTCCTGATGTATACATATTGGTTTTTAAAGACCGAGTCAAAAATTTTGATAACAAAAATGAGTTAGGTCCAAATTGTGAGTAAGTGAGTTACATCTTTGGGAGATTCTAAAGACGCCTCAAACCATTGGAAGCGCACCATTGAAGCCTTATTTCCTTAAAAGAAAAAAATCGGTCGACACAGATAGTTGCGGACATAACTCTCTGTTCTCGGATGGCAGTTCAGTTATTCATATGGACCACAACAATCCGGATGTGATAATTCCCATCCAATGAATCAGAACACATATCAGAAACCCTTTAGCCAACTAGTTCTCCGGATACCTACCTCCATTCACAACCATAACTCGTCAATTCCATTCCATAATCATACGGATGTAAAGCATTTACATCGACCTAATTCACAAAAAGCACTCTGATTCTGAATTCTTATTATGACCATATTTCGCCTCACTCTCTATCATGCGTGTAGTTTGCTTTCAATGTTCGGCCTATATTCGGTTTGAATAATTAACTGGCAGAAAGCCATTATGTGCACTTCAAGTGAAGCTGATAAAACAATTTTTCCTAATCGAATGTTGAATAGAATATTGTCGTTTGAAATTTTAATGAATTCTAAATGTAGGTACCTACGTAAGCTAGCTAACGTATGATGTTGTTTTAACTCGGAATGAGCTACAAAAACCACTTAATGGAAATTTGTGTTCGATAGATACGGACACACATGTCAACCTACCAACAGATGCGACGTTAAAAACGAATCTAGTTACATGAAAGTAAACTCTGGATGATCCGTAAATAAATTCATTTCAAGGTAGTGCAATTCATCAGAAAATTCGGTTTAAGCAACTGTATGTTCAAGTCGATGTACAATTAATTTTCTTAGTTAGGTAACACAAAGTTATTCAATTTGAGAAAGATGTCCTTTTTAGACAAATACATATTTTATGGAACGGTTGCCGTAATGAAGGCAGAGTGCTGTGAAAGTTTTCGACTTTTGAATGGAGATTGTACAGCTCTTTGATGAGGATGACATAGCACATGTATTACAAAAGTGTCAACAACTCAAACAAACATTTTAGTTTTAAATACAAAAAAAAATATTTGAAACTATCCCGGACCTATCTATCTATGTAGTTGCCTTTGACTAATTTTGAGTAGTTTTTTACTCCAGAAGTTAAAATGCCTTTTTAGATGTTCAAGATTTAAATCAAAGATGCTTTGTCAAAAATGGCAAATTTTTAGTTGTGTCGTGATTCGTCATAATTTGAGTTGTGTCCTTTTAGTTAAATTATTTAAAGGTTTTATTTTGACTTAGCACACTTTTGCCATTTGAGTTGTGACGTTTAAGCTGTTTGAGGTAAGTTGAAACCATTTGTATTATTATTTAGAGTTACTTCACTTTAGAAAAATAAAAAGTTGTAATTTCGAGTTAATACCTACAGTGTTTTAATACCAAATTCTTTTAATTTCTTATAAAATCGTTTGCTTGTTATGGCAGATAGTTTACAAATACTTAAAAACGAAACGAGTCCCTTATTCATAGATTTTTTCATGTTTTTTCGAGTTATGGCACTTTAGATGAATAAAATACGCTAGATAAAAAAATCTATCATTTTGCCGTATTGACCAAAAATCTGAATTCAGAAATTTTCTATCACTTCAGGTTTTCGATTTTTTTTTTTGTGATGTACTAATAGTAAATTAACTCAACGGGCATTAGTACGACTTCTCGACTTATTGACGCGATCTGCAATATTCCTCGTCAATAAGACTTATGCATATTTTGTCCACCCGGTGCATTCCAGAATCGCTATAAAGCACTCTTACGAGTGAGAATTCACATACTTTGTCTGAATATTTGTATATCCATTTTGAAGTTCATCCAACTGAGTCTTACATTTTGTTCGGACTGTCCTGACTGTTCTGACCATCGGAACTAAAGAAATAGCCCTCATTCTAACCATACCTAGACTTGCATCGCACTAATTGATATGATTGGGATTTTGATACTCACTTGCTTCTTCATCTTCACCGACACCAAATGCCAACAATTTCACGTACCTATCTACCCGCATACTGCTCACAAGAGTATGAAGTGCGTAATTCTGGAATCGCGGGTAATCACAAAGTTAATGTTAAAGCTAAAGGATAATTATAATAATCCTTGAGTTCACAAAGAAAAAATCTTTCCTTCTTCATTTCTCCTAACATACACTCAGTAAACCCGAAATTTGATTTTGTTTTCCCTGATGACGTTGGTGTGGTGCTGTTATGGTGGGCTCCCCTCTACAGCACACTCTGCGTTCATTCCTCTACAAGGATATGAGGTAAACCTAAAATCACAACGAAACAAAGCAGCTCCTCACTAAGAGCACTTTTGAAGGGATGAAAAAAATTAATATGTAACAAAAACAATCCACCCACTCATGGGAACAACATTTGTTGGGGGAAGAGTTTCTCCTCCCAAACTGGATGTTGATTAGTTTAGTTCGAAACGAATTTCGTTTGGTTGTACCGAGCAATGGAAACTCATTCCTTGGTGTACAACAGACTGTTGTATGGGAGTATACTGATGCTCTCCCTGTAAGGGATGGCAGACAAGAAACATCTGAAACAGACAGACAGATTAGCAGACAGAATTCGCAAGTAAAAGAAACTTGATGGCTATGGTAGCGGGAGCTGGTGGTGGAAATAAAACCCACAGCAGCTGAATCTTCAGCTTGGATACTCCCAATTTAGCCGGCTAATTTGTTCATTTAAATGGATCCATGCGAGGTTTTGATTTATAAATAGCATTCCTTCGGTTGAGCTTTTTTTGATTGAGGGTGGAACAGTTCATCGAACATTGGTTTAAGGCGCTTTAAAAGGATATCGGCATGCCCAAGGAATGCTGTTCCCACCTTATTTAAATAATTATTTCGAATAATTATTAATGCCGGCGGAACGAGTTGTAGCAATCAGTCTTTCTTTACGCTGGCAATGACTGTAGGAGACGCTTATGAGAAACTTTTGACACCTTCAAGAAGAATTCGCAATTCTTTTGAGGGGGCGCCAGAAATTGTTGAGATGAAAAATCATGCGAGGATATTGGATCGCACATAATATTTTCTTCTGACTGATTTTAACAAATTAGTTCTTAGACTGACAGGTATATCTACAAAAGTCGAAATTAAATTTAACAAGGGTGTTTATTATTGCTTAAGGATACAAAAGTTACTGCAGAAAGGATTAAGCGCAACACAAAGAAAATATCAACTGACTTGTATTTCACGTATTTACATCGTTATTTGTCTTTGTCAAGGGTGGGTGGGTGACGGACTCATCCTCCTCCTCATCCCTACAGCTTCTGCAAAAGTCATTGTATTACAGTCCAAGTGTGTCTGCCCAGAATAAAATGACCGGTAATAACATTAGCAACTAACTAGATACTAGATCTGTTGAGTCGCAGAAGCTCTCTGGATTTTTTGGTGTCCATTGTCGTCCAAGTCAGCCTGGCAAGATCACAATATCCTAGATGTTTCCATCTATGATTTTCTTTTTCTTGTTGCGTCCGCATTTTTGATTTGTTTAGCGTAGGACAGCGCTGCGTGCACGATGTGCAGACTAACACTGTCAACGCCGGAGGAGCCTAATCTTGCAAACTCGGCAGCTGCACAGTTCCCTGGGATGTCACAGTGTCCCGGAACCCAACAAAGGGTGAGGTTGTACTGTCCAGCTATCTCGTTAATAGATGCGCGGCAATCTTCCACCGCTTTGGAAAGATCTTATTTCGCTGGATACTAAGGATCTGATGGCAGCCTGACTGTCGATGTATATTTCAATATCCCTATGTGATATCTTATTAAACGACAACCACGCTATGGCTTGACGAATAGTCAGTGTTGCGGGAGGGAGAAGGATGGGCTCAAGGTCAGTTCTTCTAAAACTACCCCTGCGCCGACTCCCTTTAATGTTTTGAAACCGTCCGTAGATATTGACAGTGCTTCTTCGTGTAGGACATTACGTGAGACCCATCGGGTTCTGTCCGGTATTTTGTTTATAAAGCCTTTTTCGAAGTCGATTTTCGTAGGCAGATAATCAGTAGTTGTAGGTAAGGGGCTTGTCTGTAGGAGTATGCATGGCATGTCCAGTTGGTTGTCCCCTCCAGTGCTTACCTTCCCTTACCCTATTTTAACTCAGAATGAAAATAAGTCACCGCAGCAAATAGCATGACTTTCAACGACAGCCGGCTTTAGATGAACACAGATTATACTTTTTAAGCCTCCGAAATATGTAGATGTTACCACCATAAAGAAGAGAAGCGGAAAAGAAGAAAGAGTCACTAACAAATTTACTGCATGGCCTAATGAATTGAGAATCGAGCTTCTATTGCGTATTACGGAGGAAAATATTGAGCAACGTTAGCTCGACTTATTGAAGACCCTACATCGATATCAAGCCTTTTTGCCGTGAACGAAAGGTTTATCTTCTTGTCGTGTTTACGGGAGGTATACATACACTCTCATAAAATTCGACGCATATCCAGAATTATTGTTTTGTTAGCGAACTTCCTAAGGCGCAGCGTTTAAAGTACGTCAACCAATAAATTAGCTTACTCTCGATTTGTGTGAACTGTCAACGGATTCAACGGAGGTCAAAGTAGAAACTTGGCTTATTTAGGGCACATGGGTTGCTTTTGAGTCACCTTCCACAATCTCTCGTTTATTCTTTCCATTTGTAGTTCAATACGTTGCCGCAACAGACTCGACGGATTCTTAGGGCTGAGCCCTGTACTCTGGTCCAACTGAATCCATCCTATTGAACCCATCCCACAAATCGAGCTGACATTTCCGATAGACGGAAAGATTATAAATGCCAACGTACGAAAGTCAACGCATTATCTGGAAAATGTTGCCAAGCTCTTCCTTCTGTCATCATTTTCCACTCGCAATTTCTACGCTAGACTTCGGGGATATATAATTACTAACGTCCTACAACAAAAGTACCACTTCCTATACCAGCTATACGAAAGCAAAAGTTTACCATCTACCAAACTAAAGGGCACAACATCCTTGCTAACTTCCGCCCTCCCCCAAAGAAGAACTTATCTTGGTGAAATGCTAGCGTGTGTATATTTAGCATTAAACGTGTGAATGAAGCAAAACCATAATTAACCTCTGGGAATACATCGCACCACCATCACCACCACCACCACCAAAATGTATGATCAAACGAAGTGTAACTGGCATGAAACTTTAACGCACTAATCATCGCCATCACCACGTCAACTAAAATCTCCATCACTCGTAATATTCTTCAGGTGCACGTCAGCGGTTTCCCCGCACTCGTGGATGAAACTTTTACCACTCCTCGTCGTTACGATGAGGAGAACCCGTGTACACATCCAACGTACGAAGTGCTAAATAAATTCATCCTTGGAGAATTGCAAT
Organism: Cheilosia vernalis; assembly: GCA_949126925.1. NCBI lineage: Eukaryota > Metazoa > Arthropoda > Insecta > Diptera > Syrphidae > Cheilosia > Cheilosia vernalis. Next base: position 120,246,874 of record OX421358.1, read on the forward strand.
TTCGAACTTCTACCTTGAAATATCAAGCGGGATGCGTCAGAGGGGTGGGTGTGGGTGGTTACGGGAACAGGGAGCACGCTTCCCAATGCTTTGTACTCCCTGAAGCACATAAAAACTATGATCAACTTCCAAGAGTTATTCCATTTTGCATATGAATTTGCTTTAGTTCTGGCAGCACTAACTCATGACCGTCATCCACGCCAACAAACCGCACCCTTCCGAACCATGGTGCATTTTCTTATTTCGTTCCTTAGTGGTGGCTGTGTGTTCTTTCATTGCTTCGGCAAAGTGATTTATTGGCGGACACATTTCACCTGCGTAATTCCTATTTACTGCTATACACACACAAACACACACTGCAGATATACCGAGTGTAGTGCATTCGCCGCTGTGAAAAATATAAACTCGAAAAGGAAGTGCGAGTCTGCAGTCCCTTCGCATCCGCACCACACCGCCACCACCACCACCACCGCCACTCACGAGAAGATGCATATCCTTCGCAGTCTAATCTCAGCTGGGACTAATAAATTATGAAAAGCTCCACTGGGAGCAGGTGCTCAAAATGGACTTTTCGGGTGGGGAGATGAATTGTACCAGTAACAGTTGTCATTCGAATATGCGGGGGCCGGGCCGGAAGGCGTTGTAGCAAAAGCACTTTGGTTCAGCCTTCAGCCGCCCCACATCGTATTTCTGGTTTAAAGGGGGACTCGGTACAGCACCCTGTTCAGTGTTCGTGCTGTGGGTAAGGTCATGTTAATGTGTAACGGATAGTGTGTCCGAAAAGGTTTAGGGGATGGTTATGTGCGAGGGGCGGCTTGGGATTATGAACTGAAATTGATGGCTTTTGACAAATTGTTTTCAATAAGGAATTTTTTGGACTGGGGACGGCCGATGATGGATGAGCGACAAAGCCACTGGAAAGTGCGGCAAAGGTGAAATAATTTTACTCTTCTGTATTTGATGGAACTATATTTTCCCTCAGGGGGTATAGGGTTACATGGGTATTATGTGATTTTGATCATTTTGTTATAAGGCCTTCCCTTGCTATGGGGAAAAATTATTTTTGATCAGCTGCTTTCTAATAACAATTTCATTTCCAGCTAAGCTGTCATTTCGCCTTTTATTTAATTGAAATTCGTTAGAAGAAGATTTTTCTCGCCGGCATGTCGGGCCATACAAGTTTTGTGCAAAACTTTAAAGCTACGATTTGCCAAAATGCACGTGGCATGAATAAAATGTCAACATAAAATGGAAGCCTATTCATACGGGAAGATAATGCCAGATGGAGCGAATAATTATTGAGTGGACTAGTTATGTGACATGTGAGTGCAACAGGGAAAATATGTGAACATTAGCTCGTCATCATTATATTTTTATTATTATTGGAAGGACGTTTAATATTGTACACAATATCCGTGCCTACTTGTGTCTTTATGAACATTTAATATTGAAATGCTAAGCCAGTATTCTGTCTCCTTTTACTTTTATATATCAAATTTAAGCACGATTATCTACGCCTCTACGGGAACGCATTTGCTCAGTCTTAATAGCAAACAAAATCGCGTTCAAACACTAATTCGAAGGATACACTTTGAGTTGTTACTTGGATACGGTTTGCGTTGTCCACGTAGTTCTTTTTCAATCATTTCGTTTAGACCACTTGTTCGTATCTAGAAAACTGTCGAATTCAAACAAATTGAGGGAAACTTAATTGGAGAACGGAACAACATTTCGAACTGATATTTTTAACTATCTCGATTACGTGGTAAGAGAAGGATATTGTACTCGCTCAAAAATGTCGAATTCGAGATGAATCAACTCTGACATTACGATGATAGACGAAATCAAAAATGTGTGTCGCAAAATTCTGTCCGGATGTCTTACTATCCGTATGTCCCGAAGTTTTCATTACCAGTTACCGGCTCCAACGATTTCAACCAAAATTGATATTTGAGCTTTAGTAGATGAGCTTACGACTCCATACCCAGTTTTTGGTTAAAAATCGAACAACGGTAGTTTTGAAATTTGGAAATGTCTCGAAAACGATCTATACGATTTAGAAAATTAGATTAGATTAGAAAAGTAATTTTCTCTATATTATCGTATAATGGATTTAAAAAATAAATCCATGTTTTAAAAATTTAGTTTTCTTTTATTTATCGGAAAACGAAAATAACGATTTTGACCAAAATGTTTACTTTGAGTAAAATTGATGTTCTCAAAATTATTGCGTCCTTAATTTTCAATTTAAATCACTGAAAAGGAATTTTAAAAACTGCTCATAAGGCCCACCTTATAATTTTTCGTTAATAACTTTCAAACGCCTAAAAGAATTTTACTAAATTGATTTTAGCATAAGCCTTAGTTCAGTTAAAACCAATTTAAAATATATTTTTATAACATTTTTAAAAACCTTACGAACACCTATCCCGAATAAGGCCCATACATAATTTTGATTTGATTACATTGGTTATATTGCTGAAATAATTTGAAAATTTTGCAATGAAACAAATAAAGCAGCGTAGTTTATTATTGATATATTATTATAGTATTATTTATTAATACAAAACCATTTTGACAAGAATGGAAAAAATAATATTTTCGGTGGGCCTTTTTAGGAACATGAAAAACTTTTCTTTACAAAAATTTTAACGAAAATCTACTAAATGATTTAAAATAATACTTAAACCACACTATACCTTAGTTTTATATGTGGTATTTTTAGTGTAACTTGACTTAGCCGAATTATTATTTGCAATAAATTCAATTACAAAGACCTGTTTCTTATAAAAAGGGCGTGCGTTTACATTCACTAAATTGTATCGACTGTAAAAAAAACACGATTGCGTAAAACGGAAAATTCATTGAATTTTAGTGTAGCCATAGGTGGCTACAAGCACGGGAGCGGGTCGAAATTCTGCTTTCAAAATTCTGCTTTTTAACACAAAAATTCTGCTTCTCAAAATTCTGATTTTTTTCTGTTCTGTCTAACAAAGTTCTGCTTTTTAAAATTCTGACAGGCAATATCTTAAACAAATAAATTCTGCTAATTCTCTTTTTTTCCAATTTACGAATTTAAAGAAAACAAATATTTTTCAACGATTACTAGAACGAATAAAATCTAGAATGGTTAAAATCTCGAAAATTTTTATCTAGTTTGAGTGCTGAAATTCGAATTTTGGGCCCAACAATTAGAAAATTCAACAAAAAATATAAGTAAAATACCTCGCACTATTTTTTTATTTTCAGAATTTTGTAAAGCAGAATTTTGTAAAGCAGAATTTCGTAAAGCAGAGTTTCGTAAAGCAGAATTTTGAAAAGCTGAATTTTGAAAGCAGAATTTTGTAAAACAGAATTTTGAAAGCAGAATTTTGAAAAAAGAATTTTGACCTCGCCAGAATTTCGACACCAACCCTACAAGCACATTTAAAATGTAATTCCTGTAGCTTGTTGGTTGTGCCGATTTTTGCACACTGGGCCTTTTTAGGTTATGGGCCTTATTTGGACCACCTACCTAACCTCTAAAAATTCGAATAAATCAGTTCCTTATAATTATTTTCGTATTATTATTATTTATTCGTACATAGAATCTTTTACATTGGAATAAAAGTAAACTTAATGTCCATATAAGTAAAAGTTGAATAGCTGAAGTTTAAACAACAATTTATTTATTTACTTTCCTAATTATAATTATTATAAACTACATTTAAGTAAACTATGCAAGTTAAGTTCCTTTCGTTCCAAAAATGAAATCTCACACAAAACGAATGGTTGTGAGAAGAAGAAGAAGGCCTAAGGTCCCTACGGACCTGTTGCGCCAAAAATTCTTATTATTATACAAGTTTACAATGAAGTATTTTTTAGAAATAGAGAAAATAAAAAGAATTAAAACACGAAAAGAAGGATAATAGAAAATAAAAAGATACAAAAATGCATTTAAGTGGCTAAGGTCAGATATCTAAATAAAACTTTATCAAATGACTGAGTTCATCGAAGTTTTCTGATATCCAAGGGAAGGGTGTTCCATTCTCTGACAACATAAACAAGCAAGATATTGGTTATTTTTGAAAAAAGACTTCCCAAAAGCCGATCTGTGTTCACTTATTTTTTTTTAAGGTCAATACCGCACATCCATTAAAAATGCAATTAAAAACGACACAAAACTTATTTTTAGCAGATATTACTAACTTCTTCTTTTTTTAACCATATTGAATATGGTTAATATACATAATTCCAACTACTTGGAGACTAGACAATCAGAACACTCATTCCATAAGTTGAGTATCGCCAGACAAAAGCATTTCGACAATAGCTTTTCTTCACATAACTAAAATAATCGTTAATCATTGATTGAACATTATTTAAGCTTCACGTACCTTAACGAATAATCATCGAAACTCTACCGCCCAGACGATTCAATTTGAGCGATACCCAATGAAGTATCGTTTTGTAATCATTTGTATGTTTTGCAAACAGCTAAAAATTTTTTATTGAATCTTAAGATGAATAATTGACTTCAGATATATTTCAAATGCTACCAAATATATAAATAACTACTCATCTACATGTTGAACTTAATTTGTATGAAGCTCTAGCAAAAGCGAGAAATATTGTCCAATGGTGTATTGATTTTTTTCAAAGGTACAAAAACGTTTATATATCATTACCTTCCTATGTATGACATTAGATTACATGTTGTCATAATCCTCAAGTCGAAGTATAGATGTAGAATTCTACTGGAAAAAGGGAAACGTAGTTACCACCCCCGAAAAATTGAGGATTTTGCAAATGTTTGTCCTGCCCTCCATAGCATTTGTATCCACTACAACGTTGATATTGATACTATAGTACAGCAATCGAAGGATACAAAAAATTGGAAAATGCAATTTTGAACGACTCGCAAGCTTTAAGTAAAAAAATGAGACAGTTGGCTTCAAAAATAAGAGATGAAGTAGAAAACTCGCTTTACTTTAATTATTTTATTGATGCCCTGCTTTCCTTAGTAGTAATTTGGGTTATAACCCTTGACCAAGTCCGGATCCAGGAGGTCATTTCATGAAAGCAATTTAAACTTATTAAAATTTACTTTTTGTTGATTTTTGATATGTAGCTACTGCCATATCTAATTAACAACTTAAAAGTGAATTTTATTGAACACCAACTTGAACGGTTGCTTCTGAAATGTTTACCTAACCAATTGGCTCACCAAACTTTTGATGAGCGAGAAAGTTTCGTGCGGCTCAGTTTTGGACTTCCTTTTTTGAATTACCAGTTTTTTTAACTTTCTCCATTACGTAGTAAGAGAAAGATATTGGTTTCGTACAAAATTTCGAACTCGAGATTTTAATCAATTCTGATATTACGATGATAGAGGAACTCAAAAAAATGGGTCACAAAATTCTGTCCGGTCTGTCCGTCTGTCCGTCTGTCCGTTCTTCCACAGGCCTACAGCCTAAACGGCTTCCCGGATTACGATCAAACCTCGGATTTGGAGTTTTTGGGCTTACAGCTCGGGAGGAGTTTTTTTTTTGCAAGGTAACCTCAATATTAATGGTACTTCCCATACAAAATTTTCGTACCAGTTTGATTTGATCGAAAACGGCTCTAACGATTTCAACCAAAATTGATATTTAAGCATAAGTAGGTGAGGTTACCAGGACTGCGTACCCAGTTTTTGGCTAAAAATTCGAACAACGGTACTTTTGAAATTTCGAAATATATCGAAAACGGTCTACCTATACGATTGTAACAAAAATTCATTTTTAAGGTAATTCGGTCTTTTATAACTCAATAGCAAACTCAGTTTTTCTCTATATTATCGTACAAAGGATTTTTGAAAAAAGGAATTTTAGTTTTTTTTAGTTTACCGGAAAAGGGCAATAACGATTTTGACCAAAATGCAAACTTAGAGTCAAATGGATGTTTTCAAAACTTTTGTGTCCTCAATTTTCGATTTGCTGACGACTCTGAAAGTCAGTCAGACTCGCACTAAACGAGAAAGTTTCGTGCGACCCAGTCGTGCACTTTATTATTAGTAGGTACGATCCGATTAAAATAAAAAAATGGAAAAATATGTACCTAACAAAACAGACGGCATAGCCCAGCTCAATGATTTTTCTTACACTATTTTCGTACAATTTTCTAAAAAAAAAAAAAGAATCCAATCTTATCCTTCCCATAGGTATATCAAAATTTATCTGTATACTGTAACAAGTTCAAAATAATGCCGCCATTCTCAGTTTATAGAGTGCACACAGAGATTAATCCGACCACAAAGGATATCAGAAGAGGAGACAAAACTAAACGAATTAAAAATGACGAAAGAATTTAAAACGCCGGAAACGATGAGACGGCCGGCGATGAGCCCGCTGCAAAGCACATTATGCCTGCTTAACGGGTGCTTTTTTTTCCACTACTTTTTTTGATGCATCTGTTGCCACTTTTCGTCTTAAAATGTTTCCAGTCAACAAACGTGAATCTGCAACAAGTTTGAAAAATTCAAAAGGAAATCATTTTATATACCTGCCACACACAAAGGATCTCGTAATAAATTCAATAAGCTTTTCCTGTGAGCTAACAACTCCGAGCATTACACTCTCGCGCAAAAGGATAACAGATAAAGTGGGTGGAACGTCGAATAGACCCCACACAGTAAAGAAGAGAGAGAGAAAAAAAAATCGACAACAACGACCGAGAGAAATAACTATGTGTAATCCACTTTGGGGCTTGAGCTTTGCTTGACAATATATTATACGGCCAACGACAAGGAGCACACCTGCAACGATGCGACGCGACAGCCAGAATAGTGGTTCATACTAACTTCATCCATGACACCGATATGAAATACCGAAGAATCGTGTTCTTAAATGAATGTGTGCTGGCAGGAACGAAAAGGGTTGCAGCGAACAATTACGGGCAAAAGCAACCCACACTAGGGCGCACTCCAGCACTTGCTTCTTATCCCGCATTAGAAAATATTGTGCTCTTCCTTGGTGGCAGAAAATGGATCAAACTTCGGGGGGAGATACAAAATTTGTTTTCTCTGTATAAGTGTGTAGCATTCCAGTCCAGTCTCTCTGCACACTACCGGCATTAAATCGAGTACAAGGCAAGGGTGTTGCTTTTATGATTTTGAACAGCCCAATCCTTTGGGTGGTTATTATTATTCGGCCATGGGTTTCTTTGGTTTTATTCTCTTTTTGTCTGAGAATTCGCTATTGACGAGAAAGCGAACCGGCGAATCCCTGGGGAAGATGTTACATCGCTAATTATTAAAAGTGAGTAAGTGGTTTCTATACAGCAGGGTACAAGGGGGCTGGTCCTTGTGCCGCCCTAAATGGGACCGTAATTTATCTTCAGTATCGTCAGTGACTTTCCACTTAAACACAATAAATTAGACTTAAATTTTGTGCACTGCGGGGGCGATACTTTAATAAATTTGGGTCAGGATAATATGCGGTTGTGTACCCTTATCCCGAAAACGTATACCTACCTCTTAAGCCAGAGTAATAAGTCTTCAATTTTTCAATTGAAGTTTCATTACAACCGGTGAATGGATGGAGGTTGTTATTAAAGGATTTTAATGGTTTAATTAACATGATGCACTTTTAATGGATAATGAGGCATGATTAGTGATGAGAGCCGAGCACACTGTTGAGTCGCAAAGCGAATGATTATTTAATGAGACATTTTAGTTATGCCAATTGACTGACGAAATGAACCCCAATCACAATTAATACTACAGAGCAATGAGTTCATTAAACATCTAAGTAATTAATATGCCTACACCGACTCTCTTTCATATCTTTGTGATGTACGAAGTACCTACCTGAAATGGCATGGTAAACATTTGTATTGGATCAACGAAAAATCACATGAGTCAGATAACAGTGATGTTTTCACATTTAATTGACAGCGATAACCATTTTCGGTGATACATCATACAGGTATACCTGTTTGGATTGTGGAGGCGGTATTTTTGGTGAAACTTTGGCCGGAAATTATCTTGTTGTGATGTTACTGTCAAGAGATTTGTTAAGACAATATTCACATGGGGATATAGCTCAGTGGTAGAGCATTCGACTGCAGATCGAGAGGTCCCCGGTTCAAACCCGGGTGTCCCCTGTGGTACCTACCTTTTGCCTCTACCTATAACCGATTTTTTTTTTCTAAGCTTTCTCGTAGGTATACAATACAAACTGAAATGTTAAGAAAACTCGATTAAAGAAAACAACAATGAAATCTACTTTTTTACTCTTATGAGGAATTGTCCTTTATTACCCGAACGATCAACTAAGACTGAGGCGTTAGGTCTTATCGCCCAAAACCATAACGCCCAAATTGAAAAATGTCATAACGCCCAAAAGCCACAACATCGCCCAAAATTTAAAGGAATAAAACGTCACAAAGCCCAAATAGAATGACATATCGCCCAAAGTAATTATCTAATGTCATAACGCCCAAATCTAGAAATGTCATAACGCCCAAAATATTTCTTGCTATTAAGTTTGGGTGTTACGACATAGCTGTTGGGCGTTATGACATAGTTTTTGGGCGTTATGACATTTTTAAAACCAGAAAACTTACTTCTGTTTAATATCAAACAAGATGCAAAAATTTAGTTTGGGCGTTCTTATTTTTGTCATTTTCTACACAAATCGTTATTTTATTGCTGCTTTTTTACAGGCTATACAGCTACAGTTGAAAAAGTCATTAGCCTGTAAAGTGCATCGAAAAGAAAAGGAGTGCGAAAATTTTGAATATATAAGTGGTAAAAGGGTTATTTTCAAAATTGTTTATTTAAAAAACGAAAAGCAATTATACAAAAAAAAAATTGGTGAATGCAAGGGTAATTTATTTTACGTTTGTTATTACAACAATTGCAATGCAAGAATAAAAGAAACTTCGGATGGTAGCTGCACGAAATTAAAAAAAATTTTTGCATAACCATGGTGACGAAGAAAATATGTACAATAAACTTAAAGTAGTACAACAAATTAAAAAAAAACAATGTTCTAGTCCTGCAGTGCTTTAAAGTGATACAAATTCTTCAAGTGGCATCAGAAAAATGTTTGAAAATGTTTGTACGAAGTAATACTATATCCTACCGCGCCCGGAAGAGGAGGGGCGGAGCGGAAGCGGCACGCGCAAGCGGCGGCGGCCGGCCGCCCTAGCGTCGCGCTGCGTCGCGCCTCCTCGCTGCGCGCAAGAATATTTTCTAATATGTTACTCTGTTTTTTACATTATAGCAGTCAGAATTTGGGATTAAAAGTCGATATTTTTCTGCAATTTTTTTGGGCGATTTGTCCATACATTTGGGCTTTTTGACGTTTTCTTTCTCAATATTTTGGGTGATGTGACGGATTTTGGGTATTGTGACATTTATTTACTTGGGTTCTTTAACCTTGGGCGATAAGACCCAACGCTACCTTAAGCAAAAATAATGTTATTACGCCCAAAATCAATGTCATATCACCCAAATTTACATGAATTTTCCACCAACAAATTGCCTAGTGATGTTTTGGGCGTTATGACATCTTTCTTATGGTTTTGGGCGATAAGACCTAACGCCGCATAAAATAAGTTTCCACAAGAAACAGTCAACAAAAAAGTTGTTTCGCGTGATTGGGTGGGAATGCTGCTGTCTGTGGGAAACTTTTGTTTGGCATTATATTTCCAGTAGTTTTGTGTGAAACTTAGCGTTCCCAAAACTTATATATTTAGCAAGAGAGAGATATTGGGTCGTACATAGCCCAAGTTTGTAGTTGTACAAATGTTAACCTGTAAAGTAGGTACAGCTTCATTGAACAGGGAAATCCCTCCTGCTCAAAGGTGTCGTAGTATTAGTATAGGACTGCACAATGCAGCTCGTCAAGTGAGTTAGACGTATTGAGTTAAGATCGCAGTTCGTATCTGACTTTCAAGGGCGCTTGACGAGTTCGCGCAGTGCTACATAAATGTTGTTCATATTTTCAGAAGTGGGATTGCCCATTGGTCCTTCTTTTGTGTAGTAAAAAAAAAAAAAAAAAAAAATGTGTAAAGTGTACAATGTCTAGTGTAGTGGAATGATAGTGAAAGACAAAAAAAAAAAAAAAAGGGTATGAAAGATACCCAGTAGAGAAAAAACATCTTCCGCGAGTTGAGATGCCTAAGGTCTGTTGCCGACCGATTGGCAATAAAACAGGAAGAACGTGTGTGTAAACAGGATGAACGTGTGTGTATGAGAAATTTTGGAAAAACCGTACATAGGTATAGGTATCTGAGTGAGCTAAACCTCGGATTGGGTAAGCAATAATTTAAGTTACTAAAATCACGGCTGACGAAAGATACCAGCGAAAGATTTTCTTCTATGGAGTACGGTATGCATTATACACGGGGTACCTAGTTTGGGATATGTGAACGCATAAAAAAACTAGCAGACGGCGGCAAAACGGGATTGTTCTGTTTTTTTTTGTTTTCCGTGCACACTGCATGCACAATGCACATGTCGTGCTGAGCTGGGGGTTGATTTTCGTTTCAGTGAAAAAACAGGTATAATACGTAGATAGATCTTTTTACCAAATTTTCTGTCAGGCTTGGTGGGCGTAGATATCCATTTCGTTACGTATTTTGAAAATGTGCACTGATTTTTTTTCTGTGAATAACGCTCGTTCGGGTAAATTCATTCATTCAATGCCGTCGAGTATATATGAAGAATACGTGAACATTCAATGTTTCCGTACATTTTACGGTATCTAGTATGAAATGAGGAGAATGAGACTTGTATCATTCGAAGGGTGATGTGCAATAGAGGTATACAACCAAATAAAAAGCAAGACTGGCTCGAACGAAACTTTCTCGTTAAGAGTATCCATATGGACATAGAACCCCTTATTTCTGAGTATATTTAGCAGTTAATTTAATACGCTGGACAATAGCAGGGCCATAGAACACCCCTCTGGGGGCAACTTTCGAGTTTTAACAGATCATATTAAGAATACTTATATGTATATAGTTCGGATGTTAGGTATATTTTACATGTGTTTTGGTCAAAATCGTTAGAGCGGTTTTTGCAAAATTTGCCAGGCAGGCGGAACGGTGCCAGGTATTGCAGTGTTTGCTTTGAAAGGTGCTATTGCGTGGCTGTTTAGTTGAGGACCGTTGTAAGTTTTTGTTCGGGATGTAAGCATTGCTTAGTTTTTGAGGTTTTGTCGAAGTCGGAAATGGAGCTTTCGAGATGTGAGTAGTTTTTGGAATTGGCGTTTTCGGTGCTTCGAGTTGAAAATTGAGGACTCAATCGTTTTGGAAACATTCATTTGACTTTGGGTTTGCATTTTGGTAAAAACGTTAACGAAGAAAGTTGAAAAAAAATTGGGAGCGTATGTCGCCATTGGAGCTGGTACAATTGGGTTAGGAATTTCCTGTACGCTCAGTGTTTATTGCAGGCCTTTTTGGTGGCGTTCATTTTGCCGCCACCATTGCCATAGTAACGTATTCAAATATGAAAGTATGTACATGTAAATCATCTTATATTATAACCTATTTTCGATGCGTCTTATTCAGTCCTATGAGGCAAAGTCTTTTATAAATTTTTTCTGTTGTTCTGTTGTGAATTTCCATGCAGGGGTTCGGACTGTCAGGGGATCTTTTGCGGGCTCTAAAATTGGTATTCTGTGTGGAAGGGTCTTTTGTGAATTCTATTAATAACAGAATAAAAGATGGAATTTTGTGACTATTGTTTAGTTTAGTTTAGTTTGGTTAGTTATTTAGCTCATTTAAGCCATTATAATAATTTTAACATAGTCATTTAGTTCATATATACAACTCCAAATGTTACAATTAAATTTTGTTATTGACAATTATATCTAGCGTGTTCAATTAAATTTCTCTTAAATTCATTAAAATTATGTATGTTCTTTAGACTGCTTGGTAGGTTATTAAATTCTTGAAAACCCATATAAAAAATGTGTCGCTGCCCTCTGATCGTTCGCATCCTCTGAATTTGTTTATTGCCCGTGCTCCTTAGTTGATATGAATCTTCATCGTCACCCGTGGTATGTGCGTTATTACATAAATAACCAGGAAGCATATTGTTTTTAATTTTGTATACAAATAACATAGTCATGACATATAGCCTCTGATTTACATTTAACCATCTTAAGGTGTTGAGCATAAATCTAATTGGTGTGTGTGTATCTGTTACATTTATTACATATTATTGTTGTAAAAGATTTTTGTTAAATATGAGGTCTTGGATTGAAATGTTTCTCTTTATAATTCCTAGTCAACGAAATGCTTAAAAATGGAGACAAAATGTGGTAGATGTGTATAAAAAAAAAAAGTAATAGGTATAATTGAAAACTGTTTCAACATTTATATTTTTGTTAAGCCGAATTGCTGGAATTGAGATTTGATGGTAACCCATTTGATCTTCCTGATGTGAGTGGTGATTCGGAACTTGCTCCTTTCACCGACAATTTTATGCTGTTTTGCAAACAAAAAAAAAAAAAAAAAAAAATTATCAGGTGCCACTTAGTGTTTGAAAAGGAAAAAAATCTGTTTTCAATTTTCGAAGTTCTTTACCAGAGTTTCATAAGAGTTCGGAATGCGATTTATAAAAGATCTTTTGTGGTCGGGAGCTTTTATGATTTGTGGCAGAGATTTCATAGCGGAATGAACGATTTCGCAGAATAGGCCCAATTAACCCATAATGGAATGAAATTTGCTTACGCATAAAAGTAAGCAAATAATGTTTGAATGTTATACCTTTTTGGAAATTTTGCTTAATGTTCTTATTGTTTCTGATACAATTAAAAACACTTTTAATTCATCCTTCCACCCTACTTTTTGTCGGTTTTTTTTTTGTCACATACTCAGCGGTATTCTTTATTGAGTTCATCATATTTTTTAATATATTCTTAATTTGTTTTTATATTGCAACTTTGCCCATGACACAACAAAACATAAACATAATAAATAAATAAATTAGAATAAATGATTGTAGACATCACTTATGTAAAATAACGCAGTCAAAGTACAATTCCGTGTAGTGCTGTCGTGCGTTAGGTGATAAAGAGCGAATAGCTAATAATATGTAGGGATGGAGTTGTTCCGTGAGTAAACATGATCGTTTAAATGAATTCACAAGGGGACTTGTTGCACATCATGTGCGCAGTCGAAATAGATTGTTTGGTGAAGTTGAGTTGTACTGATATGAGTTGAGCAAATCTAAAAGAAACGAGAACATTGGAAGTTGCCAGTCCTGTTTCACTACAAAAGCAGGTTTTCAAGCGACGTATTAATAACGTTTAACGCTTATTGTCAAAGGGTTTTTTATATTACATATATACCTATATGTTGTTTTTCCGTTATTTTCAATCAACTTATATTCGATCAAGAGAAAATAGCGTGAACAAGAAATGACATTTGCGACACAAAATTAAGTTCACGGAATGAAATAAAAGGTCTCAATTTCAAGAGAGGTACGTGACCGCTTTTCTTGCAAAAGGTTTGAGAAATGTCATTTTAGTTGCCATTTCTTCGTCCGACTTCGTTGAGGGCGAGATTGAATAGAGTTTTGCTTGTCAAACGTCTGAGCTGTCACTTAGTTGTCAGTTTTCGTTTTCATTTTTCAGTAAGTCGAAATTCGGCGAGTAGAAAGTTGCGAAGGAATGAGGAGAGGGTAAATGGATTTCTTCTCATATTTTTTGCGATTTTCTCAGTACGTGTTCGCATTTGTACAATTTCTTAGCAAACTTTAAATATTAACGTTGCCAAAAAGTAAAAAAAAAAAAAAAAAAAAAAAAAAAAAGGCTAATTGCCACGGCTGTGTGCGAAAAAAAAAGGCTAATTGCCACGGCTGTGTGCGAAAAAAAAAAGGCTAATTGCCACGGCTGAGTGCGAAAAAAAAAAGGCTGAGTGCCACGGCTGAGTGCGAAACAAAAAAAAAAAAAAAAAAAAAAAAGGGCTAATTGCCACGGCTGAGTGCGAAAAAAAAATGGCTGAGTGCCACGGCTGAGTGCGAAACAAAGGCTAATTGCCACGGCTGAGTGCGAAAAAAAAGGGCTGTGTGCCACGGCTGAGTGCGAAAAAAAAGGCTAATTGCCACGGCTGTGTGCGAAAAAAAAAAAGGCTAATTGCCACGGCTGTGTGCGAAAAAAAGAAAAAGGCTGAGTGCCACGGCTGAGTGCGAAACAAAGGCTAATTGCCACGGCTGAGTGCGAAAAAAAAAAAAAAAAAAGGCTAATTGCCACGGCTGTGTGCGAAAAAAAAAAGGCTGAGTGCCACGGCTGAGTGCGAAAAAAAAAAAAAAAAAAGGCTAATTGCCACGGCTGTGTGCGAAAAAAAAGGCTAATTGCCCCGGCTGAGTGCGAAAAAAAAAAATAAATAAAAAGAATAGTTAGCTAGGTGCACTGAGGACAGTGCAATACAGGATGGCCGAGTTGTTAACCTGTAAAGTAGGTACAGCTTCATTGAACAGGGAAATCCCTCCTGCTCAAAGGTGTCGTAGTATTAGTATAGGACTGCACAATGCAGCTCGTCAAGTGAGTTAGACGTATTGAGTTAAGATCGCAGTTCGTATCTGACTTTCAAGGGCGCTTGACGAGTTCGCGCAGTGCTACATAAATGTTGTTCATACAAATGTAAAATTTGAAAGTAAGGAGTTTCATTTCATTATTATGACTACCGCTGTTGATCTCATTTATATGACTACAACATTGTAGCGATCGGTTTTACGAGACCCGTTTTTAGCAGCTTTTCCACACGTAACGATCGTTTCGCGTTGGATATTGTGTCTGATGAGTTCCTCTAATGCTGTTGGCTTATTGCCATTAACTATCCTATGCTGTAGGACACTTTTAATGAAGGCACAACATGCTCCCTTGGTTGCCCTCCCGGTTTACAATCTAATCTAACCAACGACTTAACATGATTCTATGAAGCTTCTACTTACAATCACCAACAGGACAAATTTGGTGATAAAACAAAGAAACCTTAAAAAGGAGGCATTATAGTGATAAAAAAAAATCCTATAACCAAACCAAGTAGGAACTTAAACAAATTGGCTGTTTTCGGGAAATGATTTTTAATTTTATAAGCAGACAACTATAAACAACATTTATGTTGCACTGCACGTCATTTATTTTCGGTGGAACTGGGTACATGGTTACATTTGGGACACCTTAGTTTGCGATTGAACTTTTCTTCCAAACTGGGACCCAATGACTTGACTTTTCCAAAATAGTCCAAATCGGACCCCTTTACGAAAATTCAGGACACTTTTTAACGTCTATGGACCCTTTTTCCAGAATTGGTTATTAAATGGATGCAAACCATTATACATATTCTCTCTTTACACAGTTATCGACTATCGACATAAATCTTGTTTCACATTCACATAGACAGAACAAGTATCTACTACAGTGGACGTCGCTTATAACGTCCACTTTCCTATCATTTGGTTAGTTATAGTTTCATTTTATTTTAAGCTATTCTACCTTCGGATATAACGACCAATTTTCGGAAAAATATCAATCATTGTCGTCGGTTATAACGACGGAATGAGAGAAGTTCGTGTATCTGTATATTTCTTTTTTATTCTTGTAATTTTACAAACTAACAGGCCAACGGTTTGTTAGCTCTCGTCGCCGACGATCAGTCAAGGTACATTGTGCAACTGGGTCGTGTCCCTACATTATGTTTCTGTTGAATATTATGGCCGTTCATCTGATGTGTCGCGGGGACCACTTTTGTTTTATTTTGCAGCCAAGTTATGAGTTGTGGAAAAAGGAGGAATTTTTGTATTCCGTTAGGAAGTAGATGAAAAAAAAATATAGTGTAATTGCAAAGGAGTTTGGTGTTTCGCATTCAACCGTATCCACAATATGGACATTGATCGTGAAAAAATAAACAAAAATATTTTTTTTTCTAAACTCTAAAACAAAATAAAAATTAGGTACCTACCTAATGTGAATTAATTTAATTTAAAAACAAAATGAATTGCTTTCGTTCGTAAATGTTTTTTTTTTTTTTCTATTTTTTTCCTGAATACTTGTGGCAGTCGGATATAGCGACCTCCGGTTATAACGACCTTATATCCTCGGCCTCAATAGCCGCGCAGCTAGCTATTGAAGCACAATTTTATTTTTTTGCTAAAGTACCAAAAACACCCTTTTTTGGGTGTTTCTTTCCGGCGCCCTAGATCAAACATTTTTATTGTTTTTATGATTTTATTTTGTTGCCAATGAACTACTCTAGGTAGCTATTGAAGCACAATTTTGATATTTTTTGTTTACCATCTTAAAACTGCCGGTTAATATGACTGCAAGTAAACAATCATTGTGGAGGAACAAGGAACAATTTTTTTAATCCGTATAAAAGAGAATGTATGTCTGCTCAATCAATAAAAACTAGTTATTTAGTTCATAAAATAGTTAAATTATAATTCTGAAAAGTTTATTATTTTACTGCATTTTTAATTTTACTTCGGAGATCTCCTACACATACGCAATGTAGTTCACAAAATATCCGACTATAGTTTGCAGATTTTCGCTCGCTGGAGCTGAGGGACTCCCACTCTTAAGTGAATTAACTGATATACAATATGCTTTTTGACGAAATGTATATAATGTACCCGAAAGTTTCTATCATTTATTTTTTTAACTTAATTAATAACATTTGGGATACTGTTTTCATGTGGGACCCTTTTTAAAGCCAGGGAAACCTTTTTGGACCCTTTCCGAAAATTTTCGTAGGGAACACTTATTGACGGTTGACGGTAGGTATATATGTAGGATCGGGATTGGGCGGGTTCTTTCATTGAAATGATGAAAACACTTTCAATTAAAAAAAGAGACTTCAATTTATTGATTTTTAAAAATATTTGAATAATGAAAGAAAAAAATAAGACACTGCAATAGCTCGACTTATCCGGACGTAGCACACCACCGTAGCCGACTGCACTCGATCTCTATGATAGATCGCTTTTACCGCCATTCTCTTTTGTGGATCGTGGAAGGGCAGGGTGATCCTACATTCGGCCATCCTGCATATCGCCTGTCCCGGGCGATTCTTCATTGGTATCTTCGCTGTCATCAGTATCGTTGTCTGCCCAAGGCTTCATATAGTCGGCAGATGAGGATGTTATGTTAGGTCCTTCGTGATCGCCAACCTTATGTACTTCGTATCGATCGTTGCGCTTTACTTTGACCACTTCGTATGGGCCCAAAAACTTTGGGTACAGCTTAAGTCCAGCTCCGAATTGAGTTCGTTGGATCGCCACTAATTCATGCACATGATATTTCTTTGCAACTTTTCGCTTCCGGTTATATCCTTTACGATTCTCCTCCTGAAGTAAGACAATTCGATCTTTGGCTTTACGTCTTATTTCATCGCGTTCATCAAGAAAGTTATTCGTCAGGGTTTCTTCTATCAACTTTGCCAGGTTGCAGTCTGCTTGGCTTCTCATTGGGACTCCGAACAAAATCTCAAACGGTGTTTTTCCACTGCCGAAAAGTGTTAGAGGTAAATGCTGTTCCCTTGTCCGACACAATACGAAATGGGTCTCCGAACACCTCTGCTTGAAGCTCCATCTTCCTTATGACTTCATCCGATGTTGTTGACTTCACAGGGTATATCCACACAAATTTCGAAAAGGCGTCTACCACAACGTAAAGGTACTTGTAATTCTTTGCGGTGGACGGCATTGGACCTAGATGGTCAACGTGGTATGTGTGCAAAGGGACATCACTCTTATCAATGGGATTTAGAAATCCTTCCTGCTTTCCTTGCTTCCTTGTGCTAAGGATACATGCGATGCAGTTTGAAATGACCGAATGAATCTTATCCATCATCTTGGGTATATAATAATCCTGTTTAGCAGTAGCCTCCACTCTCCTCGCGTTGAAATGTCCTTTATCGTGAATGTTGCGCAGAACTTCTCTCTGCAGTACTTTTGGTACAACTATTAAATGGCACCCTTCAACGAACTTATAAAGGATACCACGACGTATTTCGAAATTTTCATACTGGCGATCTTGTAGTATTGCCATAACTAACTTACAATACTCGTCGGTTTCTTGAGCCCTTCTTACGCGTTGTAGCAATCCATCCTCTATCCTGAGAACCACTGGAAACCGGCTCAAGGCATCAACATGGCGCATTGAGACTCCCGACCGATGCAAAACAACGCAGTCGAATTCTTGCAGCATTAAAGCCCACCTGGCAACTCTCGGGCACAGCTCCTTCTTACCCATCGTAGCTTGGAATGCTTTACAATCGGTATATATTGTAAATTTAAGTCCCAATAAATATACTCGAAGCTTCTTTAACGACTTAACTATAGCCAGGACTTCGTGCTCGTAACTCGTATAGTTCTTCTCCGCTGATGAGGCTTTGAAACTTAAGTAGAAGACGGGATGATAGTTCGATTCATGCTTTTGCAACAAGACTCCTCCGTATCCAACCATGCTTGCGTCGGTATGCAGTTCCGTTTGGAGAAAAGGATTGAATAATTTTAAGACAGGCTCCTTACACAAAATATCTTTTAAAGACTGAAAAGCAGCATATTGATCAGTTCCAAAAACATATTTACTTTCCTTCCGAATCAAATCCGACAAAGGCTTGGCGTACGTTGCATAGTTAGGTACAAACTTGCGAAAGAACCCAGTTAAGCCTAAGAAACTTTGTACTTCCTTGATATTGCGGGGCCTTGGATATCCCTTCACCGCCTTAATCTTATCAACAGATGGTTTTATACTTCCATCCTCAACAACATGTCCCAAAAACTCGATTGATCTACTAAGAAAATCACACTTTTCCCATTTAATAACCAAGCCATTATCAGCAGCAACCTTCATGACAACAGCTAGCTTCTCGAGGTTTTCCTTCTCGGTTTCTGCTGGAATAACGACGTCATCTAGGTAGAGCAACAAGTAGTCTTCTAGTATTAAGTTCTGAAAAACAGTATTTACGAATCTCTGAAAAACAGATGGCGAATTGCATAGTCCAAAAGGAACTTTCAGAAACTCGTATTGTCCATCTGGAGTTAGAAAGGACGTATATTTTCTACTACTTTCGGCTATGTCCACATGGAAAAATCCATTCCGAAGATCCAGAGTCGTGAATACTTTCGCGCAGTAAAGCTTCTCCAAAATGTCCTCCATAATTGGCAAAGGATATCTGTCCTTGACGACTTTGGCATTGAGCTTGCGATAGTCGATACAAAGCCTGTTGGTGCCATCCTTTTTCTTTACAATTACGATGGGGCTAGCAAAATCAGATTGACTATGTTGTATGATGCCATCCTTCAACCATTCTTCGATCTGCTTGTTGACCGCTTGCTTTTCCGTGGGTGCTAATCGCCTCGCCCTTTGGTATATGGGGCATTCATCCTCCAGCAAAATACGCATTTCGACACAGGACCTCTCTACTTTTTTTGGCTTATACGTCTCAATCATTTTTATCAATTTCTGTTTAACAGCCTCATCTTTAACATTTCGAACCAACTCCTGTGTACTATTTTTGACAGTATTGACTATTTTTATGTCATCCAAAAAATTTTCAGTTGCGGCATTGCTTTTCTGTGTTGAGGTAGCTTTACAAACTTTTACTTCTCCATTCTCAATTAAAAGTGAGACATTTTCTAAAAAATTGTTGCCCAGTATAATATCATCAGAGAGCCATTCATCTGGAACCACCTGAAAACGAACCAAATACCCTTCGCCTCGTACCTTCATATCTACCAGCAAAGAGCCCAATGGTTTTCGGAGCTCATTAGCCCCAAATCCAGCCAGTAAAACCACTTCAGGATCATAGCTTCCCAATCCGACTTCACGCTTGACAGATTCCTTCATAATGGTGACCTCACTTCCGGTATCAATTAGGGTATTATAAATCCTTCCACCAATGTTCACAAAAATCATAGAGCTACTCGTAGTTATTCGGCTGACATTGGCCCTACCACCTGAACTGCCACTAGGACCTTGCCTTCTTTGTGGACAATTTGTTGAAATGTGCCCAAATTCGTTACAAGAAAAACAGCGCGATCCCCTACTTCTATCCGGACATACCTGGCGAGCATGTGAAAAAGACCCACAGTTGCTACATCTTCGTCCGTCACGATTATCTCTAGTGCATGCGCTTGATGGTTTATTCTCCACCCTTGATCTATGCTTGTCCGCGATCGAACGCCGCATGTTCTGATACACACCAAACTTCTTCTTCAGTTCGTCCAAAGTAGTAGCTTCGTACAATATCGCTTTATTCACAGTATCGCCTGGTATACCTTCTACGACATATGCTATTAGAGACTGATCGTCGATGGTTCCTTCGTTAGCAATTTGTTGCATTATATAAAAGTATTCTAAGAAGCTTTCCGTCGGTTGTTTTTTACGCGACTCAAGCGCGCGATGAATATCAATGCTGGGACGGGGATCATGAAATTCAGCTTCTAATGTAGTTTTTAAATTGGCGAAACTATAAATTCCTGATTTAGCCTCAATTGCCAGCTTAGCCGCACCCCGCAACAAACGTCTTGCATATAAATATTTTTGGACGTCATTCCAGCCACACACTGCACAAATCTCTTCAAACTCCTTTAGCCATGTTTTGACG
Organism: Cheilosia vernalis; assembly: GCA_949126925.1. Classification (NCBI taxonomy): domain Eukaryota; kingdom Metazoa; phylum Arthropoda; class Insecta; order Diptera; family Syrphidae; genus Cheilosia; species Cheilosia vernalis. Next base: position 120,267,466 of record OX421358.1, read on the forward strand.
TTTTTACCACTTTCACCCGTAAAATGTTCGAGAGATTCCTCTACATCTCTAAATACAAAATTATTTTCATTAGACATATCCAGCTTCCGTTCTCGTTCCTTCTTATCAATTTGATCTGTATCACTTTCACTACAAGAGCTGTCGTCGTCTTCGTCTGATTTATTTTCTTCGAAAACAACTCGTAGACTGCCTTCTACTTCCTTACTTGTCGATGCGGTATAATTTATTCCTAATTCGCCTTCCTTGCCCTCTTCACTCATAAGCCTGCCAAGTCGCTCAACCAAATCCGTTTTCAAATTATATCTATAAGACGCCCCTCTTTGCTTCAGTCGACTCTGCAACTCTCGAGTTGTTAAGCTATTCAATAATTCGTCCATGCACTTATCGTGTCACCGATAACAATTGGAAATCAAAATCTAACCGCTTAATTTCTTCATGCAAAAAGAAGTGAGAAAAAAAATCATGCAATATGTAAACATAAACAAAACCGGATGGTGCAATACTGTTGGTAAGGTAGTCAAAAGCTCCTGTGGTGCTGATTAGTATAAGAGCTGTTCAAGATCTGTACTATGAGTAAGCTCAACTTTGTACGTGTCATGACATATGAACAGTAGAACTTTAATTAAACTCTCATGCCACTACTCAAATGAGTATTAGTTAAAAAAAACGGAAAGATCTCACCGATTTTGATGGCTTGCCAATAATGCTCCGTTGCGTCCAAATCGAACTGTGAACTTTGGATTTTCTTTGTTCTTCTGTATATCACCGCACTGTTTTATGAAAATGGTGTGCAATTTTCACTTCACTTCTTTTTAATTTTCTATCTTTTCCTTCTCACATGCACTTTTCTTTATTTTATTAATCTTTTCCCGCGCGAAAATTTTGTTTTTTCTCTTTTTCTGTATATCAATACGAATCACTTCTGAACCACTTCTGACACCATGTAGGATCGGGATTGGGCGGGTTCTTTCATTGAAATGATGAAAACACTTTCAATTAAAAAAAGAGACTTCAATTTATTGATTTTTAAAAATATTTGAATAATGAAAGAAAAAAATAAGACACTGCAATAGCTCGACTTATCCGGACGTAGCACACCACCGTAGCCGACTGCACTCGATCTCTATGATAGATCGCTTTTACCGCCATTCTCTTTTGTGGATCGTGGAAGGGCAGGGTGATCCTACATATATTTAATACTTAGTTTTTTTATAGTATAAACAAAATATTTGGGATCCACTTAACTTGATTTTGAGTGTGTACTACCTATCAGCCCAGCAATCAAATACAAACCAAGTCTCTTCGAGGCTTGCAATGCACTTCTGGCCCAACAATATCTAAACTCTCTTTATTTACGAGAATATTCGTCCTGTTTGCAAAACACTCATTCGTAGACAAACTCTACTTATCCATCATTTCACATAGAACGGAAGGACCCACTTACCCAACCTGTACAAATCCAAACAAATTCAGTAGCCACACAAGTGCATTAGACTGCCAGCAATTGACAAAATGTACCTATCCAAAAAAAAAAACTTCCAACTTCGACAACGTTTTCTGAATTTATTCAGATGTACTCATTTTTGTTTAATTAAATTACTAATTCAACGCAAACACACCAAGTCCATTAGCCAGCACAATTTGAAACATCCGACTCATTGTATCTAAATGCATGCGGCAAAAGTAATTTATCTGCTGTTTGACTTTTGACTCTCTACTTTAACTGTAATTTGGTTTTACACTACAGTGCGGCGCGCGGGAGAGTATACCGACCCCAAACAATTTCTAAGGACTTTTATTGAGTTTGGTTGAAGAAAATTTGCAAATGTCGCTTTTTAACGGCTTTGCACAGAGTCAACATTACGGGTGGCAACTATTTGCAAAACTTTCCATTTCCGATGCCGGACCCATTTAGAAATTTGTGGTGCTTTGCCATTTGGTCAGGACATTAATATGCTGCCACGAGTCGAGTATACTGTGTCACAGTCCCTCCTATACGTTGCACACTCACCACATCGGGCTGTATAGACCGACGATTGCTTTGTATTAGAGTCGGCATCAGCTCTGAGTAGTCGGTGTGATTCCAATGAAAGCGTCTGTATAGAGATGGGGCTAATGGATTTCCGTATTTCTTTTTTTAGTCTAGATTCAACAGTCCAACCCCCTTTTGCGTGTGAAGCGTGTGAAGAGAAATTTTGCGGCAAAGCCGGAAGTGGTAGTCATACCCATACCCATACCCATTGTGTGGCTTCAATCAAATTTTTTTACCGGGACTTGCGGGAAAGTTACTTCTTTGTTATGTTCATAAATTTGTAAATTGACTTAAAGTCACCGTTGCTGTTTGTTTGCGTTGTCACTGGAATTTTGGCGAAAGAATGTTGAATTCTTACGACTGACACATTTCAGACAACGAAATAACATTGAGTGAGTGACAGGAGTAAGTATAGGAATGAGCACTTGGCAGTTGGCTGTGTTGGAGCGTACGGTGTAGTGTCAATCAAATGATTTCGAGCAACATGAACATTCAACATCCCCGTAGCCCGTAACATGGCAGCAAAAGTGAATTCCTTTTGGTAAATTGAATTTTTCATTCGTTCTATCGCTTCGCAGATCATATTCCAATGTAGCACAAACCTCGTGCTTTGATGAGGGTAAATGTTTTATTTGCAATATAGATACAATTTCGATAGCGCCACTTTCAAAGAAATGTGTTTTCTCCTTTAAAATTACACTTAGGTACCTAGAGGGATTGAATTTGTGGGGATATTTGTAGGTACTCCCTTAATACGCGATTTGCTTAAGTTGTTTAATTGCTTTTCTAAGCATCACAATTAAGTTAAAAAAGTAGTTTTTAGTGACCGCATTTAAGTGACTAATGACGTATCAGTATCGCTTAAAACATCATCTCCAAAAGTTTCATAGTTTGGCCATTTGTATGACCCCAATTGAGATCAGTTGTCTCCCAGTTCGAAATAAAATTAAAACTTTTCAAAGCGTATCTTCATTGATTCAAAATTCTATCATCACGGTGGTAAAGGAAAAAAAAACTTTTCCCTCCCACAGTTACACCCGAACAATCAGTTCCTTCCTTAACAAGAGTTTCACACTTCAGTCAAACTTTAAATTGGCATCTTTACTTTTGTTTCGCTCTCGATCTCACAAAACATCCCAACGTCCATTAATAGAACAAAATTGGAGTCAATATGTCGTCACAGGTAGTAGACATCCATACCCACACCTGGATATGGGAAAAAAGGAAAATCGTACGGAGTGTACCGCACTTTTTATTTGTTTCTCACTTCCGGCAATAAAAGTCGATTTATTCGGTTCAAACTGTAACAAGAGTCGAAGTGACACGAAAATAAAATGGAATATCCTTTTATTACCGTTTTCAATAGGGGCGGCAACAGCATCTATTGCAAAAGGCGCCAGAAATGGATGTGGACTTCCTTTTACCAAAAGATACTCTTCCCCGGCAACAACACCCTGTGGGAGAGTTCATAGGTTTCTGTTTTTATTTTATTTCGAAATAGATAGTCAATCAATTTCAATTTCTTAGACCGAGTCCTTTTCTCATCTGCTGTTATTGTTGCTCTACGAGGACAATGTATGTGATTTGATAAATTTACCTTCACTAACCTCGTAGTCAGTCGCAAGGATACCTATATAAATAAAGGAAAGTTGTTGGACAGTGTTTTCTCGGTTATTTTCAAGGAAACCATTCAGCGTCGGCGTCGCCTTGAAACCCATATCTTAAATAATTCGACTACGTTTTTATATTCGCTCTTTGAGTCAAAGTCAAAGTCCAGATTTCACGAAACGAAATTCAGCGTTCCACGTTGTTTGCAAATTGCAATTGAAAAACTCAAAGAACCCTTCGAAGGCAAGCGAAGCAATGAATTACCATTTGGAGCATTCATCATCAGAGATGGCAGTGGCAAAGCAATTGCGGTAGTGGCGGCGTTGGAAAATGTGTTGACCCAAAACAGGATTTTACCGCACAATATTTGTACTCGTTTATAAGGATTCCGTCTTAGGCTAGCCATCCCCAAGGTCGTTATGAATCTAGGTACATGCACATGTATATAACGCGGACAGTTAATTAATCTGTGTATACGTGAGTTGGTAGGAGATTTCCGGTTGTATAAATGTCTGGCGGTTAAATTCACTTTGTAAGCGACAGGCTCAAGGATTTTTCATGGGTTTTGTTTTAATTTTTTCTTTGCTGACGTTTATTTTGTTGGTTAAATGCCGTTGGTTTTATGCTGCTGCTGTCACTGGCTCTTATTGCACAACAAAGTGAATTTTGTCAGGCACAGAAAATAGGAGTAAATACAAGGACTACAAATGTGACAAAGGGCGATATGCTTGAGGTGTTTTTAAAGGACCTATGTGGTAAATTCATAGCTGTCAGTTGCGATAATATACGCGGGTATTCACATTTATTGGCTTTGGGGCAATTTTAAAACGATTTACGTAACACCATCTAGGTGACAGAGTGGGCGGTGTAATCATGGACTGATCTTGGTTCGGCATATGAATAGACACCTTACCGACCCAATAAAACTGAGAAGTTAACTCCAACAGTCTGTTGATGGCAATCTTTAGACCCCTTGGCCATGAATGTATATTACAACGAAATAAAATATTATTCACTGACTTGAGGTAATTCCGATTGCTGGTTACTTCAGTTTACAAAGACAAGGAGGAAGCTGAAAAGTAGCTCTAGCTCGTTCATCTTCATTCGTTACCGTTCTCCGTCGTCTATTCTGTCTGTGTTCTGGTATTTTTTGATGCAAAATCTGTTTAAGCGGCTTAGTAAGCGTTTTGTTTAAGAAAAGTCTAGCGTGTACTATTGATTGTTCATACATCTGTAAAGCCTACAGTTTAAGAGCCTCTTTAAAACAGTGTGTTTAGAAGACCCTTCTATATCTAGTCGGTATTTTTCAACAGACTCCCGAACAATCTCAAGATTATTTTCTTAACTCTAGAATAGAAGTTCCATGCATTCCTGTCCAAGTCAATGAGTCCGTGGCCCCACATACGCCTCCACTGGTCCTTAACGCATCCGCCCAATGGCCGGTACTTTCCTTAACCATTGATTGCAATCTACTTCCAATTTTATACGAATCCCGAGAAGCGAAAAAGAAATCCATAAGTGCAAATAACTACTTAACATTCGGTGTTTCGCGACCAGCCAATAAAAACACAAATAAATTAAAGTGTTCGTGTCATTAAAACAAGAGCAAAACTACATAAATAATAGTCCTGCATAAATAATATATTTTAACGGACGGGAATATTCGCCGGAGAGCAAAAATTAATAATGCTACCCCGTGTGAATAATTGAAATTCATGAATAATATTTTTATTTTTTATTTTTGTAAACAAATAAGAACCGTTCTCACTTGTTCGAAATCATCGAAAATGCCATCCGATATTGGTTCGAAAAATAACCGGTCAATGTGAAAATAAAACCGCGTAAAAAATACAAAATAAAATTAAAAGAAAAAACGAAACAGAGAGACGAACCAATCCCTTGGCGAATTTAAAAGGACATTATTATTCATTCGATTGAGGAAAGTGCGACCATAAGTGGTTCGGAGTTATCGTTTAACAGTCGGGGCTCGGTGCCCCTAGGAGGTGCGATACGTGCTCGCATAAGTGAATTAAGAGGAATTTACATTTTTGTATTTATTCACTTTGGCGAAAAACAATGGGTAAACATGAGATTAATGGAATTTTTCTCCCGGAACTTATATATAGTCTTTTAAGGTGGGCTATGCGTATGGAAATGGGTTGCTGTTCTCACTAATCACTTTTTGGTATACTTGTATAAGGTAATAAATGGTCAGTGTCAACGAATTGGTTTACTGGACCGGAATAGGCACGACTAAATAATTATGATGACGAGGCTTAAAGATATTCAAAACAGAGTAAAAATCGGGCATTGCAAGCAGATTAATTTGTGTTTGTTTTTCTTGGAGGCAAACCAAAAGTAAACGCTGATAAAATGAATTGCGAATTGTTATCCGGACATAGAGCTCTGACACTTTCGATAATTAGGTGACTCACTGCATAATTGTTTCCATGTTTCAATGTTAATATTTAAGTGTGATGTGCAATAAAAAATATACGAGTAAGTAAAGTAACAGATTGTTGTTAAGCTTGCCATAAACATTTTTGCTCACACTAATTTTCACTCGCACTCAAATTAAATTCACTTCACCGCCAAAAAAATTGTCGCTGTTAGTTACATTACATTACGTTAAAATGGATAGTCGAAGCAGCGTTGCCAACCAATTTTGACGAAAAAACCTTACTTGAAAGAAAAGATGCCTTTTTCAATAAAATAATGCTTAAATATTTTTTTATGTAAATTGGATAATAAATCAAAATTTAAACACAAATATAAAAAATTAAATTATGCATAAATCACAGAAGAAAAACAGCTTTCAAATTTGTTTCCAATTTCATTCCACTTACTGGAAGTGGAAGCTGGAATTATTTTTAAAGAATGACAGATAAAGTGCTCGGAAAATGGGCAGAGTTTGAAGGTGGAAACACATTCTTCAAGACCGAGCACAGAGGTCTTCTTTTTGCCAAGATTGTTTGAAAAAATAAAAAGTTAGTATACGTTGAATCAAAAAAAAAATATATTATATGTATATATATATATGCCTTATCGCTGGGTCTAAGTGTAGCTGTGGGTACAGCCAGAAGAGCACCATATTTACCTACCTACCTAATTACATTACATTGTAAATCGCATACTTTTCCTTCATTCAAACATCGTTTTCGATTAGAGCTAATCAACGCAAACCAGAACCATGATCAAAAACAATCGGCGCTGATATTTTTCCATTAAATGGGCTCAATTCAATTTGATCCTGCTGATTTTGGTCTGTTGCTCTGAAAGAAGGAGAAAGATGACGGATGGCTTAATTTATAAAAGGAAGTGTAGGCTCTTTTAAGTACCTGTCACGAAATCCATTCAGGTGAAAAATTCCCCCAATAGAAGGCGTGGTAGGTAATACATTATTTACAACCTTCTCAAAACATTAAGAAACATTTTAAAAAAATAAGAAAAATGTTCGAAATCTTTAGAGTCGTCAACCTGTAACAGACGAAAAATCTCTCACAATTTACTCATAATGTACAGATTGTATAGATTGTAAAGACACACCGAATTTTCCAAACTGAAAGTAGAAGTTTCTAAAAGCAAGGACGGTTGTGACTTATCAACCAAAGCCAATTACTTATTGTATTTGGCATTTTCACTTCAAAAGTCAAGATCGAGAAAAAAATACTAATATTAGAAAGTTTTTCTTGATTTAAGAAAAGAAATGCTTAATCAGTTGTTTGGCAAAGGATATTTTTTCCGATAAGATTTTTTTACTTAAATCGTTCATAGGTTTTCTAGACCCAAGAAACCATTTTCTGAGATCAATAACTTATTTCTGAAATCTTTTCTTTTTTTTTAAATAAATGTTTTCTTTGCTCGTGCAATTATTATTCAAACTAATTTATGCGAACCAACATTTTCTTGAAATGTTAATTTTTTGGTATGAAGTACTTACTTCTTGGATCCTCATAGAAATCATTTTCTTTAGTTAATAAAAGATTTAGAATTAAATGGAAATAAATTAAGACAGACTTACTGTTTTTGTTGAAATTATTATTTTTATTTAGAAAAGCAAGCTATGGGGCTATATACCTACATCATTTTAGTTAGGTATTTCGAATTATAATATATGTTAGAATATTATTAAGAATTATTTTCTTGATTAAAGAACGAATTCTTGAATACCTACAATTGAATTAAATTCAAATAGAGGTAAATTTGTTAATTTTTAAATTTGCTGGATTCAAGAAACGAAGTAGGCGAAATTTTCAAGCAGCAGATAAAAATAGACAAAAAATTTAAACAGCTTCTATCGTCCCTAAGTTCGTAGTTTTAATAACTCTTATTTTATTAAAAACGCTTAAGAATTTTTGTTTTATTTCAAGCTATTCCAATAAAATATATGTAGATGAACCTGTACTATCTATTTATTTGACCCTTCGACTAAGCGAAAAAGTATTTAAAACTAAGTGCACTTTTTGTGATGCAAAAAAACTTCCATAGGGGACACCCGGGTTTGAACCGGGGACCTCTCGATCTGCAGTCGAATGCTCTACCACTGAGCTATATCCCCAACTTGTTACAAATTATTTTCACATTTATTAGTGTCAACAAAATTTCCAAAATTTGTTCTGCCTACGCATCCGAACAACCGAATCTCTTGCCAGCGAAGATGGTTATCTGTAGACCAATTAAGTATAGAAACATCGCTTTTATCTGACTCATTCGAAAGTGGCATTGGTTTCATGTAGGCTGGCATTAAACGGCAACCACTTTGTCAGTGGTAGGTACCTATTTGTTTGGATAAATGCATAAATATAATTCATTTGAAGTTTTTGACGGAAATATATTCGACGGCCATTGTGCGAAGTAAAAAGTGCGAAACAACTTTCGAAATCCATATATCATTTGAATAAACCACATCGACGGACTGCTCCTTTCAATAAGCTCTTAAACTGCCACTCATCTATTTCCCTAAGAGGCGATAAATAGTTTTCCGTTATCACCCAAACAGGTGTATGCGAAAATTCCAAGAAATCTTATCCCAACATCAGGATCAACATCCTTTACCAACCATAACTCTAATCGCTGAAAATATTTCACTATCCAGGTACTCGTACTATATGAATTATTGGGAGGAGAACAAAAAAAAAGACAGCCGGCTATAAAATAACTTCTCATAATGTATGAGAAATTGAATTTCATTCTTCATCCCATATAAGCCATATCTTCCAGTTTGGTTTGTTTTTTTTTCTTTTTTTTTTGTTGAGAACGTGCCACACTGCCAGGCAAGTATGCTAAAATAGACACGAAGACTGTCCAATGAAATATTGAACCCCAACGATGACTTATGAAAAATGCAAAAGAAAGAAAATAAAGTTTAAAATATTTCGCACGTTTTTTCTTATCGCTTACCGCCTTCCATATTTATCCAAGAGAGAGAACCTCATGTGAGCAATAGCAGGGAAAAAATACACTTACAAGACGAATAATGCAGCAGCGAGGAGTGAGCAAGGGCTAAAAAAAGGACACCCACCCAACTTTGGCTGCAGGCTAACACAGGATACGTGTTATGTTAGACGATAAGTAGAAAGTGCCATGGAATCGATATGCCGCCTACGTGTGGCGAATATTAATTTCGCCGCCGTCAACGTTGTAGATTAGGTATTTCTTTTGAAATATTTTCACAAGATATTGACAAGCTTAATTTTCTGAAGCACGCTTTTAAGGACAATAACGTAAAGTAAGGGGAGGAATACGCGGAGGCACATGCCACGGAATGGTGAAAATCAATTCAATTTGAGTTCGATGGCTCTTAACTGGCATGATCCTTAATAGAAATGAAATGAGTTTAAAAACCATTTCTAAAGTCAAAAGGAAAATATATTTTCTAAGATCTGGAAATAAATTCCTTGGGGTGTTGTCTGTGCAGAATGTCAAAGCCAGTTAGAACTGTTGGTTTTGTCCATCCTTTACAAGGGTAGCGAGCAATGACTAGATAGTTAAAAAAAATTATAATCCAAGAAAATATGAGATGATGACAGTTGGTTTAAATTTGGTTACGTTGTATTTGAATGTAGATACCAAGATACGTAGTAAAATGAGAGTGACGCTTTGTAGTATTCAAAATTCCGCCACAAGTGCTTTCCTTCTCTGTGTAGATACGTCACAAAATAAGAAATGAGGTTCCCTACAATACAACGCAAGCTTAAGTAAATTTCAGTGGAGAATCCGTCAACTTAAAAAAAAGAAGAAAAACCTCATAAAGCTGTGCGGATATTGCATTCCTTTGATTTAAAAAGTGTCAATTCGCCTCACAACTACCTAGTGTAGAACATGATGATGAATTTATCTAAAGCGCCCGTATGAATCAAAGGAGTGCCATTTTTGCTGTCGAATATTGGACTCGACCATAAAATCCGTCGTGTTGTTTGCGACAATGCGTTTAATTGACAGATGGATAGAATACACATCGACGACTTTTTGGGGGTTACCCATAACCAGTATAGGATACGACAGATGAAGTAAACTTACTTTCAACTTTTGCGTCCTTAAATTCGTTGACAGTTTTCACAAATTGAGAGTAACCTTTTTCATTGTTGGGAATGTTAGGAGGATGACAGCAGCTGTCATTTGTTTTAAATGAATTGAGATAAAGCTTTGAAAGTTTTGAAACTCCGATCAGTTGACAGTTCAATCAGAAAACCGTGAGTGTGGGAATTATCCGGCGAAAGCTATTTTGTGCCACGAATTTGTGACCTTTTCGTTCGTTGAATACGTCACTGACATCGACGCATCGGACACGACAGATTATAAAGGTTGGTAGCCTCATGCTGGTACACTACAAGCCATATCCTTCCAATACGCAACGCTTCCACCGACCTTACTCAGTAAATTTGTATAATTGCACTCGAAGTCCAGACAGTCCTCCGAAAACCGCCCAATACGATATTTCCAAAGGGGAATTTCGTCTGAGAATGTTATTTATAACATTTTTCGCTTTTACTTTGAACTCGAAAAAAATCACATAGCAGATTCACTGCTCCTAATGGAATCTCATTTGGAAAATACGTCCCGAAAGGAATCACCCCAAACCCGCTCTCCCATCAACGGCACATTGTCCCTGCTGTATTACAAAAATTGGTTGAAAAGTCCACCTCCTTTCAATAATTAATAAGAGCATTTTACAAATATTCCCTCAAACTTCAACCCGCACAAACATTGGCATTCCTGGAATAATTGAAGGGATTTTCGACCGAAGAATTGCCCAAACCCAAACCGTTAACGTCTTCATGTTTCGGTGGCCAATGATAATTTTCCTTCTTTCAAATTCCAATGTGAGAGATTTGTCCTTGAAATAGTTGCGCTACTGCGGGCCTGGACGGGCGTGAACCTAAACTGTCAGAAATGATTTTCAACAACGACCCTTAAGGAGGATGTCACATCGAAGAAAGAAATGAAATGAGTAAGGTAGCGAAAGCTTGACAAGGAATGCTTTACAGGGCAGGTGGCATCGGTAGCTCCTCGAATGCAACAAAATACACAAATGTCTGTCTGAACATTGTTTCGCGTAGCATAGTGACTACGTGCGCAGTCAATTCCAATACGGTGTCAACATCTCAGGGAGGATAAATAAAAATTGATGTCGCCTGACCAGGGCTATGCCCGGGAATGTGCGCCATCTTATGTACAAGAAGAAGAGCAACCTCACAATCTCATATCATCCTCTTTTGTTGGTGTTTTCCTCCTTCGAAAAGGTACCTACACTATGTGTGTGTGTGTGAAGCTCCTGATGAGATGTTTGCTGTTAGTGAACTTGTGAAGTGCCCACTTTAGTACTTGTCGACGACTCTGGGGAATTCCTTTCCTGCCATCGTAAACCGTCGTCATCATCGTCGGCGTTGTGTCTCCTTTAAGACGAGAGTGTGTACCGTGTACTCCGTCAGAATCGATAATATCAAATTATTCATGCGATGTGGTTTTCAATTCAAATGAACAAAACGAACGAGGACGAGGAAGTTTTCTATTTCCTTCCCGTACTTCTTTTTTTTTTTTTTTTTTTTTTTATTTTTACTTTTTTTCCCTTGCCCTTAGCTACAATGTTCGTGCAGCAGCTTCACCATGGTCCTTGTGCCACCGACACGCTCTTAGTGTTTGGTTCAATTTTCCGGATATCATCAGCATAGCCGACAAATTGAGGGAGGAAAGGTCACGAGTTTGAAGAAGGCAAGACATCGACCGCACATTGGAACATGACAACGACTTGCCTCCCCTGCCCAGCCTAAATTGTGCAAAAGTGGTGTTCCTGTAAGGAAGTCCAAATGAAGGAAAAAAAAGGCAAAGGAGATGTTATAACCTTCCTCTTAAGAGTATTGAAATTGTGCACAAGTTTTGGAGATATTTCGAGCTGGGTATGTGGAGGCCAATTGCTTAGCATTGCTTATGTCCTCGAGCTGAGTCCTTAGAGAGTAGTACCTAAGTGAAGGCCTATCAGCCAATATCAAAATAGGAAATAGTGTTTGGAAGGATGTTGTTGAATGGGTTATGGCAGCAAAGCGAATTTTATTACGAATATTTGGCTTAAATTTAAAAATGGCGTGTGGGCTCTTGAGAAATTTTGGGAAGAGCTACCTACCTTAAATAGCGGCAATCTATTTTTATAGCTTGAACGTAGATAGTGTTGTCTGAGAAGACATTTTCGGAAGCAACTTGGGATGGGCATCGATTTTTGAAAGTTGTTCGAAACTACCGCTTGGAGTGAGTGCTTGTGAGTCAAATATAATTGTGCCCTTCGGACTTATTATATTGACAAGTCGGGTAATAGTAGATTCCCTACTCAAAACTAACAAATTTCTATCAACATAATACTCCTTCCATTTAGACCATAAATGCCCTTGTGAGCAGCGTCGTCTTTGGACAGGGTTTTACTTATTTTTATACAACGAACGATAGGTAGCAGCTTTATTTATTTTTAAACGCAATAAAACTAGATCAACTCATATTGTTCCACATTATTATAGCTTCACTCGTAAATATTACCCAACACGGGCTAGCAAAGAAATGTCCGGGCAAAGCAGATATAAGGATAATTTGACAACCTGCTAAAGCATAAACAGAATACAAACTACGTTTGAGTGATGCATGTCTGAATGAACGAATGAATGCTTTATTTGGATAAATGATAAAAGTTTGTCTGTCAATTATTAATAATTAATGTATCAAGACTGATACAGGTAAATGCGCACACGAAATAGTTTATTTCCCCCCTCACGACTTCTCTTTTTGTCGTTCAATGGTTATTTTGTTTTGCTTAGGCCTAGAATTCATTTTGTTTTGTTGTGCCGTAGTGAAATATCTACAACTTTAGCTATACGTACATTGTTTATTTTTTTGTATGTGGATTTGACCACGCATAACCTTAATAATAGCTCAGCCAATATAATTTCGTCACAATCGGCGAAGTCATTCAAAAGACGGAAAAAATCTAGAAAAATATCTAGTTTTATATTCAGTGACGTGTCGTTACCGTCAGCTACCTGTACATAAAAAACTTCACACGTTATGTAGGTAGTTAGTTTCATGTAAATGACAACAAATATTTTGAAATTTACGACTTCTCTACGTCAATTATTCATCGTTCAGTGTTGTATATCAACAAATAATGGAGCAAATCACTTCAAGTAAAAGAAGCTCGAATTAATACTTCTATAATCGTAAAAAAATTCCAACTTAGGGTTTTTTCACTGAGTATAACTGTCTTGAAAGAGCTTCTCAATCGGCCGTTTGGAATCGGCATAAAATTGTAGACCCCTTCCAATTGTTCCAACAATTAAAAACTCACACAAAGCGAATGGTTGCGAGAAGCTAGGCCCAGGGTCCCTACAGTCCTGTTGCGCCAACTATTATTATTACCTATTATTAATCGTTAAATTCAAAAAACATAAATTGATATTCTCCGCCGTTTTCAATGTCAAATTATGAATTTTAATTCATGATAAAATCGTTGTGTTTTGCCAAAAAATATTAATTCGTAAATTGCAACTCAAAATTTTGCAATTGTTGATTTTCAATTCTCTCAGTGTACGAATTCAAAATGTTCTGAAAGTGGGCAAATATCACAGCAGATTATCCGCATTTCGGTGGAGGAGCTAGATTTACGCCTGATGTAGGCCTGATTAGTCGATGAGAGATGAGGTTTTAAGACACGTCTTAGAAATGTTGGTCAAGAAGGAGTATGTACATACAGTGTAGGGGAGAGGGGGCGCCCTAGGACACTTTTTACAAAAATCGCTTTAGATCCAAAGCGGAGTATCCCTTTGAATTTTTAAAATTATTGTAGCATTATTTTTTTCTTTCAATATTACATCCAAATAAATATGTAGGTATAATTATGATTTATATATATTTTTTTCATTTTAAAATGGGGCAGTTTTGGACATGTATAAAAAAAACGAATTCAATCAATTTTTATGTATTTATTTAACAAACAAAATCATTACTTCAAAGCATAACATCAATTTTAAAATATCTAAAATATACGACTCGAGTTTTATATGCCATGCAATGTTTGGATTTCAGTCTCAATATCATAGAAAAAAAACCAAACTAATGACATTAATATTCACATGCAAATGAATAAATAATTAAATGCAGTTCAGTCACCCTATTTGTTAAACCTGGGCCTCTTTTTTAAACGAAATACAAGCATTTTGCACAAATTACTTCATTCAAAATGATAAAAAGGAGCAGATAAGGACCTGTCTAAAAGTGACCCTCGCGGATTGTCTAAAAGTGCCCCGAGAGGGATAAAAAACCCAAAACTTCATATTTTATTAGAAACAATGTAAATTGTTAATATTTTGGTTGAATAATATCAGAACACATATAAACATTATAATTAAACACTTTTATCTTGTAAATTGAGCATAATTTTAGAATAATACACTTACGTCTGGAAATAAAATAAAATTACAATAATTGTCGTCTGGAAACACACTTTTATTTTAATTTAATTTTTTTTTTAAGTTGGTATCGTTTCAATATCTTTCAGGAGTTTGTTTTAAGTGGAGTTGCCACTGTAAAATTAACCTGAAGTATTAAAAACTTTTTGTTTTATTACTTTTTTCTAAGTTGTTCTAAACTGCCCTCCTCTCTCCTACACTGTACAGCGTGGTAAAAAAATACTAACTTAGTCCCACGAATTATCTTCGGCCCAATCGGCAGCATATACGACTACGTTAATATGCAGTGACTCGACGATGACGACGCAGTGACGAAAGTGTTTAGACCTTGGATTGCTCTGACTCCCGCTGTAGTAAAATGACTTAGATACGAACTCCCAGAACTTTGTGTGTGGAGAGTTGACAGCATCAAAAAAAAACAAAAGCAACAACTTGGAAATTTAAATTAACAGCCTAACATGTCATTAAATGGGTAACGCATAATCCTGTCAAATTCAACAAGTGCTTTGCTTCCGACATGACTCACACTTACTTCTAATTGCAACATCGGTCACCACCGTATTCACAAAATATCAACGCATAAGCACGTGGAGAAAACAAACTTCACAATAGATCTCTGGGCCACCAACGCCGATCTCTGCTCACGCGAGTGTCACTAAAACCTCACATAACGTCATTCTTACGCCTGGCGAAGATCCTTGCTCACGCACTTACACAGAAACAACTATGACAACACTTTTGTCGAGGAAAAAATTGAAAACGAAAAAAAAGACACGTATACGCCTCCCTGTCCTTCTCTGGAAATCAAATAAGTGCTCTGTCAATCTGAACATCGTACTAGTGTGAGTTTGTCTTTTATTTGTCAAACAGAAAATATTCCGACTTTCTTTGAGTTCATCTTATGTACTTAGTCCGCCCTGTCACTCCCTGCTACACCTGCAGCTCGCATATTCCCATCGCCACAGAAAATATTTTTTGATGGATAGCCGCACAGATAAATAATTCTGCTTGGTCACCTCCCTGCCCAAATGTAAACTTTCCATATAAATTACATGCCTTCGCTACAAGGCCCACTTAGCATATTGAGTAAATAAAACCTTAATCCCGAAGTCCTTTCATACTTAACTCCCACAGAGACAACCCCCGATTCCGCTGGGTGACACCACCACCACTACGGGTATATTTAAATTTATGTGTCATAACTCAATGGTGTCACTTGGGCAAAGAAAAATAAAAAAAAAACAAAATCTAAGGAAACATCGAAAAGTGTCCTTTTTCGGCGTCCGCATGTATACATGCGGAAATGATGATGGATAACCCGGAGACTAATAACACAAAAAGGACAATAAATCAATTTACTTCCACGCCACCTCGTCTCGAGGAACTAATGGAAAACATTCCATAGAAGAACTCAGCTGTCGGAGTGCGTTCCGTATTGTGTCAACGCTTGCACACCATCTGCGTCTCTTTGAATTTGCAACCCTGTCATCAGCACCACTTGCCGTGGCACACCTTTATTAACCCAGACGCTGTGTGTTAGTGTACTGTAATAAATTCTCCGATAATTACCTGGAGTTTGAGTGGAGTGTGCTAACCAAACTAACGGCTAGCCAGCGTCTTCGCCTGCGATTCGTGTCTCTGACTTGACTTTCAACTTCCAAGTCAATTTCGCTTTGGATTTTATTGATTCCACGAGAGCTCTCGACACCACCCACCGTAGCGGTGGGATTGCTATCGCGTTGTATAATGTTCACTTTTAATGTGTGTAAATAATTTATTGGCCAGGTAGAAGCGTTTTATCCTCCTGTACGTTATCCTGTTTGTTCCTTTATTTCTGCCGATATACTGGGTACCTCAATCGAATGTCCGCCGCCCGCTCCTCCCACTTGGCTGTAGCTGGTCGTCATTGCATCGGGCCGTCGCGTCGTCCTTGCAGTGTTAGTTGTTCGATGATAAGTAGCAGAACGAACAAAAAGCGGAAAATAAAAGAATTCCTGCTGACTTCGTTGAAATATATCCCCACAGGGAGTATCAGAACCGGAACATCCGAATTGGGGATCAAGTGAATGTGTTGAACTACTCGTTGGTGTTTTATTTTTGTGCAAGGGGGACGCAGCCTTATTGCTTGCTCGTATTCGCTGGCGCTGCCTGCTCCGGTGATGGTTCTTAAATTAAAATGTGTGCACGGTTGTTTTCGCTTCGCATTCCCACCTCGAGAGTCTGGAGTTAAAGTCGTTTATTTTAAATTGAGTCCTAAAGTGTTAATGGGGTTTTATGTGCTTGTGCTCTGGCTTTGTTTCTGTTTCTGGTTCTCTGTTTCCGCACACAGTATGGTATAGTATATTTTTGGCCCCCAAAAAAAGAACTAGCTAGTATTGAAAATAGTTTTTTTTATTTTTATGAATTTCATTACTCACATCGGTGTGTATCTACCGTTGTGCCGCTATGCACCTACGGGGGGCGAATGGACATGAATGCCAAATGAGCGCGCCGCATACACGTCTCTAGAGAGGGAGACCTGGGTTAATTGGAATTACCCACAACGACGACGTGCAACGAAAGCTTCAAATTAATATATTATTTCTGTGGCGTTTTCGTTTTTATTATTTGGAATTATTTCAGCACAAGAGACACACAAGTTTCCGGCTATGTGGTTGTCAGTTTAATAAAACGCAGCGTACTCGTTCACCGAGAGAGCTATATATTTGTGCTGATGGTTAGAAAGTGTTTTGCTGTTCATTTTTGTTTTGAAAACATTAAGGTTTTGTTTTATAGATAGATAGGTGTAGGTATGGGAGGTAGTTGAGTTAAAGCTTGAAGTGGTTCTTTTTTCTTTTAAAAACGCTTAGCTTGAAACTTTTCTTTGGTTTGAATATAAATACACGGTTCATTTAAGTGAGATGTTTCAACAGTTATTTCAGAAACCATTTGGATGCAAACATGTTTGAAAGTAAACATGGCTTTAAAAGCGAGCGGTGTTACTATTTCACTCAAAACAAAAAAAAGCTTTTCTATGCATCTCTTAGTGAAATTCACTAAAGCTCTAGTTTTTTAAAAATGTGTTTGAGAGCAAAATTTGATACAGATACGGGCGACTTCTTCTACTTCTAATTTGGCCCCAATGGAAAATTGCCCCAAGACGAAGTTGCCCCCCAATCTAGGCGTTGCTTCATTATGAAGAATGGGCCCAATTTATAAATGGAAATATAACCTCAAACAACATGAAATAAGTAGATACCCAAAATAAAAAAGTTTAAATACAAAAATTAAAAATAACCCCAAACAAAATAATATAAATTGAAAAGCTGTTTTTATTTCATAATTTATGTCCTTTCCTTTTCCTACAGCATTTGCAATTGTGCAAGAAGTGCAAGGAGTCTACAGGAAAAGATTATAATGGGAACAGAAAAATAAAAATATATAAAATGTTAAAAATGATTATTGGTAAGGCCCCTAATCTCTTAGAAAGGTATGGGATATCCATAATTTTAGTGGGGCGTTTTTGCACTATGTTTACAAAAAAACAATAATTAAACAAATTTAAAAAAATTTCATATGCCAAAGTGAAGAAAAGAGAGCATTTTATTTGTATGCAATAAAAGATTTATGATTTTCTTTTATTTTTTGTCTTTTATTGATGATTTCCAGAAAGTGGGTTGTATTGTATAGTTTTACCCTATGAGTGTTGAGACAAGATTCACAACCACGAGACGCAATGTATTAAGTAGTACCTACTGTTTTAGAACATACTTATTTTGGTTTGCTCGATGAATCCTTTCTTAGAAGATTTTTTTTTGTTTTTTCAACATCTGTATTATTATTACTAATTTTTTTATAAACCATTTTTTTGTTCCCTTACCTACGTACAATACGTCAATATTCCTTTTGTTGACTTTAAATTCTGCATTTATGCCAAAAACATGACAGCACTCTGATGAACTCATCACTAAAGTATTGGACCTACACGGAAACAATTTAAGATCACCAATTGTAAATTAGTTTTTTCAATTTAAAACTTATAGAAAGGTTTTGATGCATGAATAATAATAAATAGAATTAAAGCATATTTCAATTAGTATAAGTGATAAGTCCCTATTTCTAATAGTTGTTTTTAGTAAAACCTTGAGAGAAGGAAAGATCGCTTTTAAGAAATAAACGGTATTAGGAGGAGAATAAAATGATGAGGACTCTTCGAGTAATTAAAAGATCCAAACTCGTCAGGAAATTGTCCAAGACTTCACATGAAATTATAATGTTGTACGAAAAGTCGTTTTTTTATTGAAATCAATTTCAATCCCACGGAGCAATAATATTTGTGACACAAGAGCAACCACCAAGCGGGACAGAAATTTATATATTTTAGACAGATAAACTGTTTTTTTTTTAATAAGCGTTGAAAACTGCGCACAGTTAAAAGGTCGAATTGTTAAGACATCCCGATTAGATTAGAAGTTTCAATTTAGGTATGAATTCGTAAAATGAAAAATGCCCCCAACAATTTTTGGCCAAATTTCATTAGTGAATTAATTCCAAAAAATTAAAAAAAAATAAATAGCCACGAAATGTTAGCTCAATGGATCCAGCTGTGTTTTAACAGAAAAGGGCATACAAAGACTATGCTTCTCCGAGAGACAGACTCAATATATCATATACATAGCTTTAAGGTCATTTCGATTCAATTAGGGGTTGCAGGACTGTATTCCCTTTACGAATAGGTCGATTCCTAAATGGGATGTTCTAGTTGCTTAAACGCCTTTGCGAACGCATAAATATGTTGGTCTGTCAGTCTGAAAAATGCCTGAATTCATGAAGTTTCGCTGTACACAAATCGCAGAATTTTCCGACAACCCATATTATATCGATTTAGTTCCATAATTCAGCCAGAAACGAAGGAAGTAACTCACGTCTAGATCCCATTTCACTTCATACTAAATACCACTCAAGGGTCAGCTGAAAGTAAAAACAAAACAGGCCTTTCCGAAAACTCAAAACTTTCGATCTAACCTCCGTAGTAGTTATTTATTTTTAGTATGACATAATTTTTTTTAAATCTCATTGCTGAGTTCTTTGAAATCTTTGTGCGTAGTTTAATGAAAACAAATCCATGTGAAATCGGCCAAGCCATTCCAAGCCTAACAGCTACAAGGTTTCGTCAAATACTTTCTGATTAGATATCAGCTTGAATTCCACTTCTGGTCAGCAGATGAAAACATAGCATACCCTTCTCTGAACCACAACAGTTTGCATGCAACTGCCTGTAAACGGCTTTCAAAATATAGGTTTTTCAGTCTGCTATGAAACTTCATTCTTAGCCAACTGAATTATCAGAATTTCTGAATTATCTTTCAAATCAGCTTTATCAAGCATTCCCGTCGTAATTTGGGAACTGAACTGGGACTTTTTTTGAAGCTTCTTCTGGCACGATGACTGTTCCGTTTTCCATATCAAAAGACAGTCGAGCTTGCAGGTTTACAGAGAAGATCTCATCAGACACTTCCTTCTTCAGCGGAGATATACGCCGATGGTAAGCGAAAAAGTCCACAACTTAAACAAATATTCAGTATCTCTGCCTCCTGTATCACTTGCTGAGGCCCCTGCAAGTCTATAGCAATAGTTAGGTATTCCCTTCAAATATGCCTCCTTAATCCAATTGCCATAAATGTGTAAGCAATAATGTCTGAACACCTGGTTGCCTTTGGAGTCATAAAACTCCTTACCACATAGTTCAAGAGTCTGGGTGCCAACACTTTGTGTAAGCTCATTTGCAGATTGGCCTTGTTAAACACGTTTGTAACCCAATTAAATTCTGAACTTTCCGCATTTCTCTTTGTTCGTACTGCAAGGAGGTGGAAAGTTTTTTTTTTTTTATTTTGTCCAAAGCTACTTATAGATGACACATTACCAACCGCAACACCACCTCTGAGATAACCGATTATATACTGACATAAAACTTCGCCAACTGCAATTTGTTAACCCAATTGGATCACTAAAATTGATAACTCGTCCCCCACCACCCTCTTAGACCGGGTGTGTGTCAGAAAAATGCTGGCCAAAAAGAGAAACTTTACTTTCACATTATGCCACACGAAATCACCACACCGCACACTCCTCCAGGAGCTGGACTCCCCCTCTCCATCTCTCGATCTAAAAACAATGGCAACATACATTCCAGTCCCAACTCCTGCTCATTGGATTAGCCATTGTACATTGGTGTCTGTTGCTGTTGTCCCCCGCCCCAACCATCCTCTAAGGGGTCGGTGCGGCTGCTCGCACACACACATCAAATGTTTATGTACGTATAAATCTCATAATCTTTATGGAACGAGTTTTTCTGAACGCCACGGCAGAAGGGCGGCGGCAAAATCAACTATAGGACTACGACGACGTCGTTCATGATGAAGGACATTATGTCCTTATGGTACAATTTTCGTGCGGTACTCTGCCTCTTGCTTGGCGAAATATTTGTACTCTGGTTGGGTCATGGTGCCTCTAGATTTTCGGGATAATTTCCTCCAACAAACAATACGCTGCTGCTGATGCTATCTCTGTGTGCTGTGTGCTGAAGAGAAAACACCACCAACCAGCCAGCGCAACGATGCCTCCGCTGCTCAGTCGAGGAGACAGATGCTGAGATACGGATAATTGAAATCCCTACGGCGAGCGATCCCAATGGGTGGCCGGTCTCTGTGCGGCGATAGTTCGGTGATAGTGAAGATGTGAAATGGACTTTTGTAATCCTTATTACTGCGACATCTCCCATTTCATGGAAATATTACACAAATTTGAATAGTTTTGATACGCTCAACAATTGGAGACATTTTGCTCCTACCAGATAAGTGGGGTGGGCTGTGCGTATATTTGCGCACGACAAATTTCCGACGATGAAATGTTGCTTCATGATTTTTACACTTCATTATCCTTATCAGAATTGTTTTTGTTGTAGCTGTCTGCTTGTTTGTCGGAAGGATAAGAGGACATTGTCTAAGTTTGTGTTGTGCTTTGGGGTTGGCAAGTGTGGTATACATATACATACTACGATGCTAACCCATGGTCAATTTGTCGGATGAAAGTGTTATGGTAATCGCCCCGGCTATATATATGGAATGGCAATTTTATTTGAAACTATTTTAAATATAACTTCATGTCAATGGGGGCGGAAGGGTGAATAAGCGTCGGATAATCTTTATGAAGTTAAATCCGATAAAGTTGAATATGCGGACGTGTTGAGATTGAGCTGTTAGGTATATAGCTGTTGGATATTTGTTTAGAGTGGAATCGACATGGGAGATATGTAGGTAGGTGTTGGGTGCTTACATATTTTGCAATAGACCCTTATACAAAGTCTCGGCAGAAGTCGCCCAATGTGATCAGTTTGTGTAGGTAGTGCGGCATTTTTGTAAATTGTTGTAAATTTGTCTCAAGGTGAAATTAATAAGAAGGAGTTGTTTTGGGAAGGTAAGGATATAAAGTGGAATCGATATGAAGACCAAAGAATTTAGTAAGCAAATTTCAATGCATATAGATTTCACTTTAGCAAAACAAAGTTACGGGCAAGGACTCGGTTTTATTCTGAGCTCAATCGGTTTTGTTGCAACCCGATTGGGTTGCAGTAGCAGGGTTGACATGGGTGCATGGGTCGTCCACAATAGTAGCGCAAATTGCTCGATTCATATAGGTTTCCACTACCACAATTCCATTTATGCATCATGGTTTGGTCTTATTTTCCATTAGTTTTTTGGCATTATTTCGTGTCGGTATATTTGACACAAAGTACAGGTGTCCAAAAAAACGTTTCCCCTTTTTAGTTCCAACTTTCGACGTTTAACTACTTCAATTGACTAATAAACTCGTGAGAACTTGCGTAGAGTGAGTTTTTTTAGGTCCACCCAAAAGACCGTAGACAGTCTTCAAGCTTGGACTTTTTATACCCGATTATTTAGGCATTCATTGAGGCCAGGGTCGGCATTCTGTAAGGCGAAACGTTGAAACGTTTTCGTTTGCACGAAGAAATTTTCATGTTTAACATAGGGCAAATAATTCGTGCACACGAAAACGTTTGATCGTTTCGCCTTACAGAATCTGGCCCCAGTTCTTCAAAATCTAAAGTTCAATTTACTTAAAATAAAACAGCCTTTAGAGCTGCTGGTTTTTTATAATTATTTAAACTAATTTCCCAAACTGAAAATATCGGTCATCTGCCACAATGATATTCAAACAAGTTTGTTTGTGTGACTGTCACGTCCGTTGGAGACCATGACCGCTTGGATTTTGTTCGCGAAAGAAGATGGCCACAAGAGAAAAATACATCACTTATGTTCGGTGACACATATTTATATCAATGTTATGGTTTTGCTAAGAGAATAAAAGAGTCAACATTTGATTACTAAACAATAGTCAGGTCCGTCTTAAGCCATGCCGGGGCCCTTGGGCACCCATATATTATTTATGGCCCTGTACTGTAAAATAAAGATAAAAACAAAGACATTCTGGTGGTAACTTTAACATTGAACTATATATTTATACATTTTTTAAACATTTTTTTGAACATTTCCATCAATAAAACAATTACATTTTAAATAAAAGATCACATTCACCTCCTGTCTTTTGGCAATTGAATGTTCCAAGATATATTTTATTGAATTTGAAGGCACGTTTTGATATTTTTTTTTTTTTTTGTAATAAGAAGCATATGTTAGGCTTTAGTTCTGACATGAAATAAAGATTAACCATAGAAAAATATACCAGTACCTATATACATTTAGAGTAAAAAGAAATCAGAGTTCCTATGTTTAGAAATAATTTTTCAATTTCGACTCGGGTAATCTGTGTTTGGAGAATATACCGCCCCTGAAAAATTCCTATCTCCTCTCTCCACTCCTGCTGGATAACCTTATAAAGCGAATTCGTTTTAAATCTTAAAGCGTTTTTCTTATATCTATCTGAATTTATTTCAGTCGAAGAAAAGCCAAATAAAAATAACTAAATTGCATGCTGCACATATTTCCAATCTCAACCCTAACCCATTAAATTTAATTTGCGCACACTTAATAAATAATTAACAAAACAAAAATAAATATATAAATATCTCCATAATTACATAAAAATAATTACAATACAGTATTTTGATATCAGTACGCCACTTGCATTGTCACTATCCGTTATATATAAATGACAACAAATTCAATTAAATAAATCACTAATTAAAATTTTATCCCAACAAACACAATATTTGCATGAATTCAATAAAAATTTCTTCGGCACTGTCAGTTGGCGCTATGTCATTTTAAAAACAAATTAATTTATTGTGTTTTCATAAATTCAATAAAGTGCTCATATGTATACCTACATATGTCCCAGTACCAGCATGTATCTATTTATGTGCTTAAACGGTTTTTAACCGAAAATTCGTTCCTTTAGATGAGTGCAACCTTCAATCAGGGGATAAACAAAATTCGATGTCAAGTGTTCGCGCTTCGCACTCGCGGTAATCCCGCATAACTGTTGAGCTGCACAGTACATACCTATTTTTCAAGGAAGCTAAACAATGTAGGCGGTGTAAAGTTAAAAGGATACCTGCTTTAGTTGCATTTCTTGATGCCGCAGAAAGGAAAACCATGATTTGCATAAAACATAGAAGGATCCAGAGAGGTCTCCATTGTTTGTTGTGCTTTTACAGTGATGCGCGCGCTTTACTGTTCAGTCGAGCCCCCGGATTTTGATACAATACCCAAGGAGGATGTATAGTTTTCTGCCTCAAGATTTGCCAACAACCACAGGCAAAAAAAAAAATATATATTGGAAAAAAAAGGAAACCAAGCGACAGACAAAAGCAATTTAAATGCAAAGCTGTGGTTGCCCTACATCGGTGTTAAGGGGGTCGGCTATACGGTTACCTTCGGGGGATGTTTGGCCTTTGACTTTGTTCTTTTTTGTTCGCCTTCCCTCTCGGTTTTGTTTAGTTTCGGCAAAATTGTGCGCAGATAAGAAATGGGATGATGCAGGGGTTGAAAATCGCATCGCTGTGGATTTATGCAAATTTTCTTCCTCTCGAGACGAACATAAGGGCGGCGGTGCCTCTTTTTTTTGTGGACTCTCCCGATTTATTTGAGAATCAGAAGATAGCTGTGAGCCCCAAGGGTCGAGCTAATTTAATAAATATTTATAATTGTTGCGGACCATTTTGACTGCACAAATCAATGGCTTCGGAGAGAGTCATCGCTTTGTATCACATTGATATAATTTCACAGCCTCCTGCCCCCCGTGTATTCATTCAACCGGTCCCGTATGCGTATATTATTGTTTCATGATCCCTATAATTATGCTTTTGTCATCTGTCTTGGCCATAAACTCGGAATCACCAAACCAAACCACAAATTTCCGGATACACACACACACACAGGTTACTCCCTGTGGGCGGAAATAATATTTACTTTGCAATCATTTGCATTGCTAAGTGGTCGGTCCAGTATATCGTTTTCTCAATAAATAGCCCAACAACAGCTGTACTAGTCGACTAATCTGGTGATTAATCAAATAAACCCCTTGTTGCTATGGCCGGGTGTGTATAGGGAGTAGGAACTATTTTCGCTTTGGTCGGGTAGATTTACTAATTAATGGTCCTCATTGCAACAAATTAAGTACAAGCACAGAACAAACGGATAATGTCGATAAGTTTGTTAATATGCCTACACAGACGCACACAAAGCCATAATTTGCGTGACGATAATTGATTTTGGCTGTTAATATGCCGTTGAACACGAAAGATGGGATGGTTGGGGCATAAAGCTGATACCAATCATTAGGCAAATTCACTTTGTAATAAATTGGTGTTATGGTGGGTTATTGACTTACTTAGGTGCGAAGTATATCTTGGCGCCTGAAAAACTCTAGTTAGTCACGTGGCTAAATGAATCCAATGACGACTTTGTGTCCGTATAATCGGACATATGCAACCTTGATCCTATCCTTAGTAAATTTCGTTTGAAATACGAGTAAAATATTTCGAAGAGACTAGCGAAGTATTTAAGAGACAGCTTTTGTACGCTTTTGTCGAAAAGCAATAGTTCTAAGAATCGTCTGACATCCAATAATGCAAGAAAATTTCTCTACTCATCCTTTCAAGTTCAGCACAAAATTGCAGGCCCCTTTCATTCGTCTCAAAAATAGAATTGTATACATACGGTTTTTTGGGGTTTATATATTTGCTACACACTTCAAGGACTGCTGTCATAAGGCGTATAAATTTCTATCCCAACTGTATTATTTCCGAGAATGTTTGTCCTTCAAACGTTTTCAGAATGAGTATCCCATATTACATCCATGGACCGTCTTACATCTGCAAGTCTTTAAAAGAGTTTAAATTTTCTGTTTGAAGGACTTTGCGAAATAAGGTGCATCAGCATTTAAACCCTTCGTCCCGAAATCAGTCCAATAACGCTTTATGCGACTCTTCAAAAACACTTCAAGCTGAGCTTTGATGGGTGCCGTTGTTACACACAAAGCTCTGTAGAGGTTTCATTCTACATCTCTGCTGAGTACATTTGATCGTCATCCTACCAGCCGCCCTCTTAATAGAAGATACATTAAAAACTTTAGTCCCAGGCCAGTCAGCAAACATTGGAATTTAAACTCGCGTATTGTGTCTACAAACTTTTGGGCAGCGCGTTTTTGTTGCGTTGTCTAGGTTTTGATAAACTTAAACTCAAACGGATAGTGTCTCTGTGGTACAATAGTGTTGCCCAGCCCTTCCAAACATGTGCCCACCTTAAAATCTCAAACAACCTTACCTAAACTATAAACGATAGTATTTTTTTCCGAAAACAATATCTTCCCAGCTAATCCTTTCAAATTAATTGCACAATTCTCCGGAATCACTCAGTAAATAACACAGGAACCGCAAAATCTCGACCAAAAGTCCTTTTGATTAATCCAGAACGGTGGTCTTTTGTCAGAATCATATATAAATAAAGCATTGCCTTAAAAAAAAAACACGAAACTCCTTCGAACGAGAACGCAGGAGCAATATGCTCGCCCTGGTCCTACTCTACTCATTACCAATATAAAACAATTCCCTTTTACTTTGAACAGCACCACCACTTATACATTTTGGTGAATTTTCTAAACAAAAAGCTGCAAAAAACACAGCAAAACAAAAGAGAATAATTCATTTCATCACCGCATCTCTTAATTCTGGCTTTCTATTCTCTAAGTGAACAGGAGGGCGAAACCGATCCCCGTCCCTTTTCCATCCATAAATACAACCATTCTAGCATCTTGGTTGCTGGGTTGTTGTTGTTGTTGCTACCGCCCGCCCACAATAATTAAAAGTTGTAATGGAAATTGCACAAAGCATCGGATATTCTTTGAAGAGGTTCGTTCGCTCACTCCGCCACTGGCCGTATCCAAAAAAGGACGATTTTAGATTTCATCATTTTAAGACGACCGCACAGCTTGAAATTATGAATTCATGTTCTCATTGTGTGTTGTATATGGGGACAGTTGGCTCTACTTCTAGTCTATTCAATGCAAACGGATGCAGTGTCGGCAAACGGCAACGCTCCACAGAAGATCCTGAATGTATACGCGCACACAAAGTCGTATACAATGCAACTTCGCCGAGCAAATGCAACGGACAAAAGGAGCAATTTTGCATTTGCATATTGTTTTGTAGATGATTTTTTTTGTGTAGCTGTGTGCGTTTCGGTTTTATTAGCTTTTGCCGGGAAACATTGTTGGGGGAGTGAAAATCCCCTTGACAATGGTCCTGTGCGGCTATCGTTGTAATAATGATAATTGCGGCTATTGTAAGCGTAAACTGTGTCATGCGTACACTTGTAATTATGGAAAAATATCGGTTGCTAATTAAGACTAGTGTTTCCTGTGGAAACTAGTATTTTATATGGTGCCCAAGTCAGTTAAGCGTTTAAAGGGAAGCTGTGTTTTTTTATAAAAATGGGGATGTTTGATGTTAATTTATTTTACATTTTATACTGAGATTACTCACCGTTTATTGTATCGAATTTTTTTAGACAAAAACTCACGAACTCAGAAATATTGAGTAGGTACTTACATAAATAATAATCAATTTCATTTCCAACTTTCAAGCTTCTTTTATTTTCACAGGGAGAATTGTTAGTTGTTTTTTTTTTTTTTTTTTTTTTGATAATGGAATTAGAATCAGAAAACGGCCATTTGCTTGCCATATGTATTTTTTAGGAAGGAGAACAGTGTGCAGGTGCATTCATTGAGGAAATATTTTTTGTTTGAATTTAGCACTATTAAGTCGTAATATTTGTATGAGTCTGAGAACATGCTAAACACGACTTGGTCGAACGAAACTTTATCGTTGATCAACAGTTTGATTGGTTGTTTTCTTATTTTATTACTAGGCAGGTAGATTAGGTAAACGGGTAGGTAGAGAAAGGCGGATAACCCTGGTGATGAGTAGGTAAGAATCTGAAAGCAATAATTCTGGATAAAAGTAACGGTTCATAAAATACAGAAAATGGAGCTTTCGAGATATGAGCAGTTTTCAAAATTATCGTTTTCGGTGCTTCGAGTTGAGAATTAAGGACATAATAATTTTGAAGACATCAATTTGACTCTAAGTTTGCATTTTGGTCAAAATTGTCATTGCCATTTTCAGGTAAGCTTAACAAAACTATTTTTTTTTTTTTAAATTACTATCTACATATTTTCAAAAATCAATTGTACCTTAGAAAATAATTTTTGTTACAATCGTATGGACCGTTTTCGAGATATGTAGGAATGTCGAAATCTCAAAAATACCGTTTTTCGAACTATTAGCCAAAACTGGGTAGGTAAGGTAACCTCACGTACTTAAGATTAAATACAAATTTTGCTCCGAACTGTAAGGCCACAAACTCCAAATCCAAAATTTAAACGAAATCCGGTCAGTCGTTTAGGCTGTAGGCCTGTGGAAGGACGGACAGACGGACAGGATTTTATGACCCACGTTTTTGAGTTGAGAATTGTTTAACCTCTCGAGTTCGAAATTTTGTACAAAAAAACATTTTTTTCTCTTACTACATAAGTAATGGAGAAGTTAAAAATGCCAAATAGGTACCACCTTATTGGAATGGACTCTATCGACACAAAACTGAGTCAAATATACCGTTTAAGTAAATTTGGATAATATTCACAAATTTCTACTTGGGATTAGAGACCTAACACCTTAAGTACGACCGCGCTGATACAGAAAGATTATACGTTGATATGATATCGTTTTTGGATATGTCGACGATCAAGTCGGAAAAATCGCTTTAAGGTCTATTGAATTGCTTGCTATCTGTGGAAGATGATTGATGACTTTGTTGTTAGGGACAAATATCGTATAACCTGCAATTTCCGAGACTCAATATCCAAAATGGAACTAGAAGGCACCTACTATTGGTTAGATCTGTGAGCGAGGAGGACTATGTTCCACATTCAGGTAAATACGAAACCAGTTGAGCTGCTAAAGCCGAAACTTCTGCAAGAACACATGATTTCCGTTTCTGCGACTGGGGGAGTGGGGGTCACTCCAAGTGGTTCAATAATCTCATTGTTTAAGGTGGGTTGATATAGTAGAGTGTGCAGCTCTGGGTGAGCTACAAAAAATGGTGGTATCATACTGTTCTAAGCTTCGGCTCCAATATTATCAAAACAAGGTTTCTAGGAGCAAATACACCTAAGGAATTTTAGCAAATGGGTGCCATAGGGCCGGACATGTTTACACACTGGCCGTCATCCGACAAACGCAACAAAATGTATGCCTTGATTTACAACCCCAATCACGCTTCTTTGTAGGAGTAGCCTCAATATCGGCGATGATGCTCACTTCTTAATCTTTCCTGTCAAATGCATTCTCAATACAGTCAACTTGTGGTTTGTAGCGCGGTAGTTGTAGCACCCGCACTGATGTGCATGCTAAATTTCAGAGCACTCCCTGCAATCCTATTTTTTTTTGTTCAGCTTGCAATATATGAGCTTCTCGACAACGCTATCTAAAAACACAAACGAGAACCTTCATATATGACCCGCCCAAATAGTACAACACTGGGTATCCCTTTTTCTACTTTGTTAAAAAATAAAATCGCCATGACTGTGAATAGCTTCGCTTTGAATGCCCAAGCAACGAGTGTATCCCTTACCCAACTCTCTGAGGCGATCACCAGCGTATGCACGATTCACGTCTGAAAGGATGAAAAAGCATAACATTGATATATCTGTCTGCATATTTCAGAGTCAGAACTTTTGTGACAACGCTCCGGGAGAGTCAGTATTGTGAGTGCGAGACTTTGGCATTCCAGGACTCGCACTCGCATGATGAATGGAAACCGTAACTACTCGCCGGAAATGCAGTATCGCAGTCAAGAGCCGCCAGTCTCAGAGTGAGACTGCGAAAGTAAAAAATCTCTACGAATGTCCTTTTTTGCAACTTGCTGTAGGTACTCCAACTCCAAATATATTGGCCCCGTGGAAGTTTCAAGCAATTGCCTGTGGTCTTTCTTGTACACAAATCCACTGTGTAGATCCTTTTCAAAAACAAAACTCCAAACAGCACACATAGGACACACAGGTGCACCTATCTGCCGAATAGGATGACACAACACCCCATTGGCTGTGTGTGTTTGTTGATTTTTCGCGAACTCTAGAGAGCGACACCGAAATCAGGAAATGTACTTTGGTCGACGAGAATGCCAGAACGGATTCTTGCATCCCTGCGTCGTCTCGCATTCAAATGCGAAAAAGCTAAAGCAAAAGCAAAAGAATCGCATCCGCTCCTTCGGCGTCTTTCGTTATAAACGTGTTACATTGGTTTACTTGAGCTTCGAATGAATGTGCATGTGATTGCATTGCATACACCATGTCCTGGCAATGGGACAATAGAATGGCTCTTGCTCAAGTTTCAATTTCAACTCCGAACAAAGGAAAAGAAACACCCAGCTCCTCTCGCTGCGAGGGCATCCTTGTTGATATCTGTTCGGTGTTTTTGGAAAAGTTTAATTTGTAGTTTCGCTTCGCCTATTCGTATGAAAAATGTTATTGCAACTACAGCTAGCATTGAGCATATTGCCTTCGATTCGGTGCATCGAGTTCATAGAGAAATAAGAGACAACCATGGCCGCTGATATGGCTGGGTAAAGCAAATTAAGGACGAACGCCCGTCTCAATGGATTGGAGAATGCAATCAGTTGGGTCCTTGAATGATTTTTATTTCCAGTTTCGCCCTTGTGGGGGGGATCTCTTTTTGCTCGACAGTTTTGCTTGTCAAATGAGTGAGTGAAGTGAAATGCTTGACACGAATATCCTCTACCTAATGTACTATGTAATTATGGAGGGAATTCCTCTAAAGTAGGTCGCCACACAGTGAAACGATACGATAAGGTAATCGCATCCTTTTTGTTATCTCGCATTCTCGTCTAACTGTTCGGTTTCTTTTTTCGTGGTCGGTCGACACTTGGATAATTTGAGATCCCGGTTTCTGGGTCGCATTTTAAGCCATTCCGTCTCGTTGAGGGCTCTTTTTTTTCTCCCGCTTAATGGTTGATCTGTCAATCAATTTGAATAAACTGCGGAATTAAATTCACTGCGAATGAATATGCGCATCATTTATTTAAGTTTTGAGTGGATAATTGAGTTCTTGGGGAGGATGAAGGATGACTCTTTGGGTATGTTAATGCGGTTGTCAATTTGTGGTGTCCTTTTAATGGTTGACAGGTTGGAGTTTTCGTGGGGGGACTTGGCTTTACCAACGAGTTGGATAAATATAATAACAATTGGGCACATGTTTCGTATTTTTCGTGATGCTATCGATTGTATTGATCGGTGGACACTGACTTGAGTACCTAAGCGCCACAGTCCAGGATAGTCACGGTTCTCATTGACAACCAAATTCGTTTGTGAATTTTATGTTTCCCTGAATGTCAATTGGCCTTTTATGATCGTTTTTAACACTGACACTAATATTTTCTAGGTCACAATATGCAATTTTGTATTGAAAATTCCCCATTGTGAGTTGGAAAAAATGTGCCTAAGAATGATTACTACATTAGTATCGCGGATTGTCATCATCGCATATTTATCTAAGTACGGTGTGAGCAACCTTAGGCGGAGAGTGATTTGCTCGGTTGGAGGATTCCTTCTAAGGGAAGGTGAAATATGTCAGAAACTTGATTAGAAAAATGTGTACGGCTCAAAAAAATATGTTCACAGTAACAACAAAAATTTTTGCAAATCATGCCTTGGATGTTGGCTTGAGAGTTTGATACAAGATGCTGAAATATCAAGAGTCACTTGATGTCGCGTCAGCTCCTAAATCTGGAAGCTCAATTAAAGAATTAAAGTCGAAACAAAGCTGGCCAATGAATTCATCCCTGTGGTACCCCATTTTGTAGAGTTCCACAGTACAGGCAGACTGCTTTAAAGACAGATTTTAAATCTATTGCGATGTCACTGAAAGGTTGTTTAAAAGTACAGGAGTCTACCAATAAACCTCTCCTGTAAGCACGCCCTTTCTCTAACCGTCAGGCAAGCTGGAAGTTCGTTAGGTTCCCCTTTCACTTGTGCGCACCAACTAAGCCGCGGTCTTCATCTACTGCGTCGTCCCTCCGGGTTGGACTCGAAGTCTTTCGAATCATTTGTGTCCATCTGTTATTATTGTAATTAGACCACTAAAGCTTACTTTTCAGACAGGTCGATGCTGCTATACAGATCGTAGACCACGCTTAATACCATTCTCTAAGTCGCATCGAAACAATTCAAACCAAATATTATATACTCAACGAATCTGGGTCCATTTTATTGAAGCCCACAGTTTTTGTTTAACAAAATTCAACCCATCACTCTGTTTAGTATGTAGATACAAAAAAAAAAAACCCTCATACGTCAATCACGTCTATACAAATGTCAATTAAATTATTCTACTGTGACATAGTTTCGGCTAACGCGCCGCCCCAAAAGCAATAAAATCCTAGCAACCGTTAAGTCCCATTGTTGTATTTTTCTTCTAATTTGTATTCGTTTGTATTAATTTTTTGTTTCTGGTTGGTCGATACTAGAAAAACACATCCCTGTCGAAAACAACGTTCATTACATTAAAAATAGTTGAATAACGAAAAAAAAAAAAAAAAACCCCTGAAGCGACTCCATCACACAGGCAGTATTCTCATGTCATGTCGCATTCGACAGTGCAGTTCTACATTTCGAAATGTTTTTCGAATACTTTTTCCAACACCCTCAACCACCCGCCACCGGTTTTAATTAACCACAAAAATTGTTCATTCATCTAGCGCCAGCCACCCATTGCCCAACAGCCAGCTTTCGTTCTTCGAACGCAACCGTGTGGATGCTATATCCTCTTACGTATGCCGTACAAACACACACGAGAGCTGCAGCCATACCAACAGAAAAAAAACCTACAGGACGAAGAAAATCGGGGAAAAAAACTAACAAATGAATATATTATCGAAAACAAAAGGTACACCAACCCCTACTCCACCCGCTGCCTCCAACACACTGACACATCTTTTGCATCCAATCAATGAAGCCAATCTAAGCTGACATCTGGTGGGCGCAGAAAAATAATTGAATGAAAAAGTCCGGTATTGTATGCTCTGCAGTGGTGTACTAGTATGGGTTGGCCGGGACAAAATGGCGAATAGAGGAAAACAAAAAGCGGGACTAAAAGATTGAAAATGTAAAAAGCATGGGGATCATCGGAAATAAAATTGCGCAATATTGTTTGAATGGGATTGTTCGTGCGAATTCCTCTCGCCTGATACCAGCAATTCTTTTTGTGATCCTTTCGGCATCAGCGCTGTTGTTGTCTATTTGTAGCGCCCGCGTTCGTTTTATCATGGATGACAAGTGCAAAACCCCGAATAACAACGGGACATTGTGTAAATTCTGACAGGAAGAGATGATGAGTTGTATTTTTTTTTTTTTGTCTCTCTCTTGGGGGGCTGATAAAATGCCAAGCGTTGTGAGTGCGTGTGAGTGGGGTGAATTTTTTCTGGAACGCCAAACGCGCGTAGTCAATAAAATTGATTTACTAGTCCGAGGTCGACTGGTATTGTTTGTACTTCATTGAATTGATACCAGGAGTTTGTCGGAATATGTGTATATTCGTATTCACCGAATGTCAGAGTCCACCAGAGAATGTCAGGGAAAAATTTTCCACACTGCATGCCTGCGTTTCCTGGTTGGCAATAATATGTTGAAAATTGTTGTTAATGGAGATGGAAAATTACTTGAACTTGATTTTCTAGCTATTCGGAGCGGGACGGTGTTAAAGGCTTCGCTAATTTTGACCCAATATGAATTTTTTGTCCAAATATTTATAGAAGTGCAGTTCATGGTTCATGCTTTTTCGAGTGACCTGTAAAATTACTTGATGTAAGCATTGCAGTGGCTCCCAGTATCCTGCTGACAGCTTCGTTTGTAAATTCGGCGTTTCGGCTGTCCGGACAATGTTGACTTCTACATTTACCAAAATGATTATACCTTCAAAGACGGCGCTGTTTTTTGAGGCGAAATCGGTTTCATCAATGGATTCAATTCTCGTTCCAACAGATTTTTGGGAAACGTCTTTTGAGTGCAAAAATAATTTTGACACATATACCTACTTCCAGTTATAGCCCATATTTTTAACACAATCATTTTAACAAGTTCTTGTCCTCAGTTATGGAAGGTTGCGAAAGTAATACCGATTCTAAAGAAAACAGCTACTCGACTCGCAAATACCGACCTATTTCAATACTTCCTTTTATGTCAAAAGTTTTGGAAAATATCTTGCATAAACAATTATAACAAACTCTTAAGTAAATTTCAGTCTGGTTTCAGGTTGAATCATATGTAGTTGTGTTTCAGCTGTACTAAAAGTTACTGACGACCTAAGGTATTCTATGGACAAAGACCTTGTATTTTTTTTTGGACTGCTGGACTTTTCTAAAGCGTTTGGTACAGTAAATCATAAAATACTTGTATCCAAGATTAAGAACTATTTTCGGTTTTTAAACTCTGCCGAGAATCTGATGAACTCATACCTCACAAATTTAAAACAGGCAGTTGTCCTAAATAGGAACGTTTCTAAGTTCTTAGAACTTTGCGCTGATGTGCCCCAGGGATCAATACCTGGCCCATTGTTGTTTACAATGTTTATTAATGCCCTTCCGCTTGTAGTCGAAAATTCTTCCCTGTACATGTACGCTGATGATGTACAAATCTATTTAAGTTGCAAGCTTGGAATGATCGAAGATTGTGCTGATAAATTAACCAAACATCTAAAAAATATTACGTCTTGGTCAGGAGAGAATTGTCTCCAACTTAATCCAAATAAATCTAAATGTTTGATTATTTACAAGAATAAACTTTACCATAGCTATTTTCAAAGAATATGCTTAGGAAGAACAGTACTCGAATACAGATAAGGCTAAGAACTTGGGTATTTGGTTCGATTCTATACCCTTAGTTGGGACTATCATATCCGTTTGTCAATCGGTAAGATCTATGGCTGTCTGCGAAGCTTATCTTTATCCAAGCACTTTACCCCCAACATATTAAAATGCAATTAGCCAAAGCAATAATTATGCCGATCATAACAATATATGGGTTTGAAATCGTTTCTGGTCATAATTCCGAAACAAAAAGAAATTTAACTGTGACATTTAATAATGTCATCCGATACATATATAATCTCAAACACTTCGATCACATATCATGTTACTCGAAAACCGTATTTGGATGTAGTTTGTATAGGTACGTATCTCAAGTATTGCGGACTGAAAAAGCTAAATAACATTTTAATAAGCAAGGAAATTTTGCTGCTTCGTCAAGATCTAAAGATCCTAAATATCAGCTAAAGATCACCTGCACAAATTCAGAACGTCAATTTTTTGTTTGTGTGTGGAATGCCTCACCCCTAGATATACGAAAACATTGTGGTACCAAATATTTCGAAAACCTTTTATATTCAGACATATAGTCAATAATTCATAAATATTATTATTTGTAAATTTATGTAGGTATTTATATATTCTGCTCTAAAATTATTTATGTTGAAATGTAGCTCACTATTTGCTTATCTTTAATTGTTAATTAATATTTGTTTAGTTAAATTAATTCAAAATTGTATTAACTTTTGCTGTAAATGGATTTCAACTCTAATGGAAAAGATATTTTTTAAGTGAATTAAAATAAAAAAAAACTGAAAAGCGGCCATTTTGATAATTTTAAAAAAGTGGGGAACAAGGGTCAAGATTCTAGAGGCTCAAAAAGGAACCATTTGACCCCTAAATAAACGAAAAGCAGCTTTAGATGCTTTTGGGGAGCAACTTGTTAGAGTTGTAAAGTCGGCCTTAAGAGCATCCAGAGAACATTAACCACCGATTAGTTTTGATGTTTCTTACTAAAGTCAAAAGTATTACAAATTTAAGGCATCTTAACACTTACATACTCTTGATTTGTTTCCAGAGAGGACTGCTATGGTTTAGCATTTAAATGCCTCACCCTAGCAGTGATCGTTTAAATATATCTACGCGTCTTTGCATTAAATAAAATTGATTTTTCTTGTCAATCGCTGTTGGCTCGGACTTTTAGATCTTCCTGGAAATTGACTGTCTTTTCGATCGATGTGCCCATATAAGCCAGTATGTAGAAGTACTTGGACTTTTGTTTTATATGAAGAAGAACATTCTGTTTTCATTTATCCTTACTTAGAGGTATATGAACTCCATACCCTATCTACCCACTAGAGAAAGACAAGAAAAAAATACGTTTCCAATATAAATAAAAATTCGTCAATCTTCGGCCGCTGCCTCTTCCTAGTCAATTTTAATATTCCTCATACCGCGTCCACGAGATTGCAGACTTGTTAGCGAGGAAGGTAGTTCAAGCTGGGAAGAACCCGACATGCCTCTCTGCCTCACATACCCCATTTAAATATTATGTAGATGTTGGGGCATTGACTCTCCACACTCACCAATCTATAAGGCAATTATCCGCATCCTTCATTCGGGGAGACATGAAATTCAACCGCTACCGGCCAACCCATCTCCAATATCTCCTTGAACAGATACCGAGTAATTATTCAAACACATTTATGGGCTATTAGAGAAGATGCGGGATTTAATTTTTTTTCTCCACTCTCTGGCCATTCCTTGGCAATCACCAGTGAATCCGCTATAATACATAGTCACGCTAAGCACAAGCCTTGTTGCCTTCCCCACAACCAACAGTGCCACAAAGCCAACCGCAAAGTCATTAAAAGCAAAGACACATCGCAGTCGTTGTTGTCGCCACCATCGCGTCGTCAATTATTTACGCCTAATGAACATTTTCGTCCTTTTAGAATAATCGCTCGGCTTGGTCCTTTGGTTCGTTTAGTGAAATTTATTCTTCTCTGACCCACCGGGCATGGCGAAGATGTACCATTCCTATAGCCTTTCCCATCTCTCACACAGCAACGACCAGCGCCATCCATGCCATCTCTAAAAATAGAGTTTAGCGAACAGCATCTATGTACGGGGTAGGGGATGTTAGCCGGCGTATAGTAAATGATTTGGCCCGGTGTCGGTGTTGTTGCATTGTGGCTCCACTCTAGGTTCTCCTTCTATTCTTCTTGTTTTATTATCCTTTTGTACATTTATTAAATGGTCGGATTCATTAAAGTTGGCCGACGCCATATTTAAAGTTTTATACGTGTCGGTGTCGTCCATGGGCACGGGCAGTGGCGCGGCGACCGACTGGTGTGCACCCCATGTGTATATAGCGCTGCTGACAAATACTAGTGAAATAATGTCGCGCTATTATTTTTAGGGGCAATTTGAGCAAATGAGTTGAAGGATATTTAAGAAGTGCACTATTGGGGGGTCTGGAACTTGGAATATTTGAAAGAGAACACAGCCAGCCATTTTGTTTTGTAATTAGGAAATGGGTTAGTAGTTGGGGGTCGTTAATTTTTGAAATCTCTTTAGAACGTTAAATGCTAACAATTAGGGGCTGCTGGTTACTTTGCTATTTGCTTTACATTTGATGGGGCTGTAGTCTGTGGTGTAGATCAGCATGCCTTTTTAGGGAGCTCTAATTTTGCCGGATGTGTTCAGTTGGGTACTCCATTTTCATAAAAGCGCATGATCTATACCAACGTAAGATTGAACGATTTGGCGATATTTCTTCCTGAAAGACGGTTGAAAATGCTTCCGACCAGAATTGAACTAATCCTACACCACTCCAACGTTCAAAGACCGCATGAAGAATTGTTCGAAGGGGTTTAGGGGTTGAGGGAAACGAGGTCTGCAAAGACCCTGCCAGCCTCATGATATGAGTTTTCTAAGCTATCCGCAACCGTAGTAGTCAAAGTCGATTTTTGTAACTCTGAATGCACGGACGACCTAGATCCTTGAGGCATATGGCCTTCGTCAATCGCATGATTAATTCGGACTTTTGCAGGGGATAGCCATTTGCATCAAAGTGTGGCAAAACGAGTGTTATATGCTTTTACCCAAATCAAAGTCAAGTTCTCTGATGGTTTGCAAAACTAGCCGACTTTTCGTATTCTGTCATCAAAATCGCGCATCGTGTCATAACGTCGCACTTATGTGGCAATTATCATTAAAGGAAATATAAGACTACTACCTTTGGTTTCAGTTTTTTCACGTACCTACGTAACAATAGCCAAAAAGAGAAAACTATGCATGTCGTTGCATATTACTAAAAATTCCGCCACAAGTAGGTACTTTGCATCTTTCTCCTACCCTGACCAGGAACGTCACAAGATTATAAATAACTAATTTACAAATTTTGGACAAAAACAAGTTATCATGCAAATGTCGCGTGATCTTCTTTCTCTTTGATTTATGGGCGACAATGGTACTGTTATGGGACCCAGGGTCGATTCCCGCAAAAACCCAAATTCCAACTCAGGGTTTTTTTCACGGCGCCACCTCTCGCGATCGTCTGACAAACATCCGAGAGTAGAACTGTCTTGAAAGAGCTTCTCAATCGGCCGTTTAGAATCGGCATAAAATTGTAGATCCCTTCCATTAGTTCCAAAAATTAAAAACTCACACAAAAACGGATGGTTGGGAGAAGCTAGGCCCTGGGTCCCTGTCCCTACAGACCTGTTGCGCCAACTATTTATTTATTTATTTATAATGGTGCTGTTATTGCTTGTGACCCGAATGGCGCTGATTCTCCAAAAAATAGGGGATCTTATTAGTTATTCTATTCTGTTGCCGCAACCTTAAACAGGAGGGACTTTGTGGGAGTGTTTCTAGCAATACACTAGGAGATACGAAATACGACCCAATATTTTGGAGGATTTATTTCTCAACATTATGTCTATTTTCAGAAGATATCGTACTTAGGAGACACGCTTCGCTTATAACCTGTCCATGACCTTATATTAACTGTTTTTGGTACCGTCGTCCTCTGTTGACGAACGTTGATGCAGATTTTCGTTAGATATTGACTTAAGGTTCGAGGAAATGTATTTCTGCAATACTCGGAATCCCATTTAAAAATTAAAAAGGGTCCTCCGAAAATAGCCAAATTTTGCTAGATTTTTTAAAAATATTGGTAAGCTCTTTCTGAGGTATCATTTGCTTTGCTAGAAAAACAACTTCTTTTGCAAACGTTGTTGTATAAGCTTTAGCTTTAACTCATATTCGGGCTATCTTAAGTGAACATTTTAACAGGGGATTGTCCGTCTCTCTTTATGTACACCTCCCACGTCTCTAGCTGATGAAATTCTTAGAAATGTCTGTACCTCGTCAGATTTATAAAGTCCCTCAAAAAGTCTCGACACCCATTTGAAATAGTCCCCTGAAATGATTTCCCTTCCATGTGAATAACAACTTCATATTTCAAAATTAAAAAAGTTGTATAGGTATTTCCTTCCGCCACCACTAATCCAAGGCCTTATAATTGGCACCTTGTGGTACTGCCAATGATACCAAAAAAAAAAAAAGTAGGTAACTGAAAACTTTCTCCAATTTCATAAACCATTTCTACTTTCCCGAAAAAAATGCAAACTCCAATCGATAAAGTAACACACTATCCATACACCTTCGGGATTATAAAGATAACTGTCTAATTGGCACCGTTTTCGCTCTACGGTCAAATGCCTCCAATTCAAACCGAGCGTCAATATTGACAATTTCTTCTCCCATCTATACTTCTCCGTTGATGTAGTTTTTTGTTGTTTTCCTGCTCGTGTAAAAAAGAAACCTCGCCGCTGCTTTTCCTACTCTTTTCCCATATTCCTTTCAACTTCCTCCAACAACACCCAAGCCAAGCATCCATATACTTGCCCCCCCAAGTTGTCTCGTAAATTAATTCGAGCCGAGAGGACAACGTGCTTCTTGTGAGTTTGCAGAAGTTATATATCTCGGGCACGCAGCACGCACTTACAAACCGTGCTTCCTCGATTTGTCTGCACACATCCGCGCTTCAGCGCATGTCCGGAGTTAGTTTCAAATTTCCCGCCAGATGGAGCCATCTGCGACAGACACAATGTTGGAGTTTTAGTTTGAAAAATCAATATGTTGACGAGTTATTCGAGAAGACGCACTGAGTGCTTTTTCATTCACCATTTCAGGGCGCTCTGCCGCGAGCTCCGCCAATATTCACCCGCACGACTTTGCGCGCCATCATGTTATTTTAGCGTATACCCTTTTGCGACTTTTCAAGGATATACGGTTGACTGGGCGACATTCCACTGTACTTATTGGTGGGGAAAATTCAAGGTGAATTCTGTTGGCAACAATAATACTTAGGTATGTAAGTGTGCGATGCAATGTGGTATGGGTATCTATAGAAAGGAGGACGATGCTGTGTGCAGTTGTTGTCGTTTGTGCTTCCAGCCCAGCGGAGGAAGAAGGTCGAGCAAAGATGGCTCTTATTAATAATTCCTTATCGTCTGGCTCATCGGATGATGGTTTCCTAAAGAATAATTAATGGAGGTTGGAAAATTTGCAACCAAGTCCTTTGTACTGGGAATCGGTAAGAGAAGCGTTTTCTTAAAATCTCCAGACTATAGCTTACAAGAAGACGAATTCTTTCAATTTTATGTTTTTTTTTTTACCAAGAAAATGGCACGGAGGTTGAAGACGATGGTCAATGTGAATAATGGATATACAAGGTATTTTTGAGAGAACAAACGGATTCACAAGACTTGGTTAGAGATCGCACATTGTTAGGATATTTTTGTGGCAAGAGTGTTTCGAGTGAAGTTGACCTTTGAAAAATCGAAAAGACTTAGGGAACAAAAGTTTGAAGCTTGAACGGGATGTTCTCTTTCGTCATAGTTTGAGGTTGTGAGAGAAATTTTTGAGTTGAGGCATTCTTCGAGCTGTTTCGCATTACTTTGAGCCATATTAGTTAAATGAAAACGAGGATCAATAAATTCAATTTTTTGATTGCGTTCACTGAATTCTCTGAATCGGTTTAACAAGTGTTCAATCGAGTTAATTCTTATTTCCTGATTAGTTTTTCTCTAATATTTTTTTAAGAAATTGATGTTTTAGCTTTCAGACAAATAATGTCAGCCATTTCTTGAGTACTTCATAGGGATGCCAGAGGTTACCCTTTACTGGGGACAGTCTCCCCTTTTCATACAAAAATGCTGTTTGTCCACCTTAACACAAACTAATGTTCCCCTTAATAAGTCAAAATGCAATAAAAGAAAACATTCAGTTGAAAATTTAAATTTAAATTTTTTTAATATATTTATGATTCTTTGTGAACACATCCATTTAAAGTGCAGGAAAACTTTCAAAGCTATTTTTATATCATATTTTCATATTTTTTTACTCTGGTGTTCAATAATAAAAAAAATATTTGTCCCCCTTGAAAACTCGCGTTGTCCCCCCTTACGTATTTTTGATCTAGAAGTTAAGCACCACCCATATAACCCATAAGCCTTCAGTATTTTGAGTGAAGAAAAGTAATTGCGTAGTCCCAATAAATGGAACTTGAAAAGCAGGATTGAAACCGGAATTTTGGCTTCAAAGTGAGGCATTTTATTAAAAAAAAACATATGTTTTGTCTTTGAAAGAGGAGACGTTCAATTTTTTTTAGTGCATATGAAATTCGAGGATGGCGTTTCGGCATAATTGTGCTCAAATATGTTAACCCTCAAAACTCCCAAGTCCCAAGTCATGGTACCTACATTTTCCTTAAATATGGGAAAGTTTCTCCAAAGTGGCGATTTTTCAAATCAAGTCCCATCGAATTTTGTAACCAATTGGGTGGATGTTTTCCACGTCGAAGTTACGTGTTCTTGCGTGCCACTCTCCTGCCGACAGGTTCCATATTTACCTCAGTCGTAGTTGATTATTGACTTTCGGAGGGTGGAAGATCACTCACGAATTTCTGCCGTTAACAAAAACTCTAACATGGAAATGTCTTCTATAGGCTCGTGGTATTGATTTGGGTTCTCTAGGTAGGTAAATAGGTGCCCTTGTGGCAATTTGCCACAGCTTCACTTAGACCATCAGTTGGGTCCATTGTGTCCAATTACGGGAACCATCCAGTGTGACCTGTTCAAAGAGAAAAATAAACCGCTTTTTATTTTGGATCCACATAGATTGGTATGAATCTCATGGGTTCCTAAAGCTCCGCCGTACGTAATTCTAAAGTATGTCCTGCGAGTAACCAATGATATGAAGTCTGTTTGTCTACTAGAACCACCCAGATTTGAGTATGAATCTCAGGAGCGCATTGAGATCAACATTCTTCAAATCATCTAGGTCATCGAAGAAGTAACTGTTGAGAATCTTCTGTCTGCTGTTTTTAAGGGCTGGGCATTCGCAAAGTAGGTGACGAACAGATTCGATTTCTTCGACGTCCCTACAGCTTCTGCAAAAATCATTATGCAGTATCCCCAGCCGTTCCGCATGTACGCCTATTGCACAGTGTCCAGTAATGACCCCCGTGAGTATGCGAATATCTTTGCGGCTTAGTCCGATCATGGTTTTAGATCTCTTTTTACTCAACTCTGGCCACAGTTGTTTTGTGTGCCTGCAGGTAATGAGATTGGTCCAGCGTAGGTTAGTTCTACTCCAGGATTCAATGTCAATCTTCCTTGCAAGCGTGCTGAGCGGAGTTCTCACTGATTTTAGGGCCAAAGATGCATGTATTTTCGACCCGTTTCTTGCAAGCTCATCCGCCTGTTCATTACCTGGAATATCCATGTACCCTGGTACCCAGCATAAGGTCACCGCGTTGGCTTGTGATATTACATCCAGATTTTTCTTGCAGTGACATACTGCCTTTGACTTCACCACGACTGACTCCATGGCTTTTATTGCCGCTTGGCTATCAGAGTAGATAGTGATTTGTTTACCGACAATGTGCCTTCTCTTAAGGTCTTTTGCCGCTTGGGTGATAGCGGCTACCTCTGCTTGAAAGACACTGCAATCATCGCTAATTCTGAATGATTCTCGTAGGCCCAGTGCTTCGCTGAAGATGCCCGCGCCTGTACCGATATCCAACTTAGAACCGTCGGTGTATAGGGCTAGCTCCTTTCCTACTGTTACCTCTTTGTTCTCCCATTCGTTTCTGTTTGGAATTCTAGTATTGAATCTCCTGTCAAAAACGACAGTGGGAGGTAGATAGTCTGTAGGCACCTTCTCCTTCGCCGCACTCCATTGGGATTCGATGGATGCGTGCCCATAGGGTTTAGATGACCATAATCCAGACTCTCTCAGTCTAATTGCGGTTTTAACCGCCTTGTTGCTGCAGTAAATATCCAGAGGGATAAGGTTTAGCATT
Organism: Cheilosia vernalis; assembly: GCA_949126925.1. Lineage (NCBI taxonomy): Eukaryota > Metazoa > Arthropoda > Insecta > Diptera > Syrphidae > Cheilosia > Cheilosia vernalis. Next base: position 120,310,828 of record OX421358.1, read on the forward strand.
ACCTCCATAGCTGCGGTGGAGGTGGTTCGTAAGGAACCCGTTATCCCGATGCATGCTGCCCTTTGTATTTTGGTTAAGCTCGAAAGATTGTATTTCTTCTCAATAGTCTTCCACCACACTGCTGTACCGTATGTTAGGATGGGCCGCACTATGGCTGTGTATAGCCAGTGCACCACGTGCGGCCTGAATCCCCATGTTTTCCTTCCAGCTGAGCTTGGAATCTAAGATTACTCCCAGATATCTTGCTGTTTTTGAAATTTCAAGGTCTACCCCGCCCATCCTTGGGGGATTGAAGGCGGGGATCGCCCTTTTTCTCGTAAACAGGAGGATTTCCGTCTTCGATGGGTTCACTCCGAGTCCGCGGCCCGTGACCCAGTTATTGACTAGTAGAAGTGCGTAACTAAGTCTTTCGCTGAGAACTGGAGTAAATTTACCTGGAACCAGAATAACGACATCGTCTGCGTATGCGCTCACAATGAAGCCTTCCGCTTGCAGTATTTTTAGCAGTTCATCAACTACGAGGAGCCATATGAGCGGTGAGAGGACTCCACCTTGAGGTGTTCCCCTACTGACCTTCCGCTCAATGCTCACGTCCCCTAGCTGTGACTTGATACTGCGCGTGCCTAGCATGAGTCCAATCCAGTCGCATAGGCTGCTATTTAGGTGGGCTCTACGCAAACTGCTTAAGATTGCGTCTGCTTCGATGTTGTTGAAGGCCCCCTCAATGTCTAGGAACGCACTCAGTGTGTATTCTTTATGATGTAGAGATTCCTCCACTACCGATACTACTCTATGTAGCGCCGTGTCAACAGATCTGGTTTTCATGTGCGCATGTTGCGATTTTGATAGGTAGTTATCGCCGATCGCTTGCCGTACGTACAGATCAATTAGTCGTTCCATTGTTTTCAGCATGAATGACGACAGACTGATTGGTCTGTAGTCCTTGGCTGTGGTGTGACTAGCTTTTCCTGCCTTTGGAAAGAAAATCACTCTTACCTTACGCCATGCCCTAGGAACATAGCATAGCCTTAGACAGCCCGTGTAAATGCATTTTAGCCATGGAATAATAGCTTCCTCTGACTTCTGTAGCATTATTGGTCGAATATTATCTATTCCTGGTTCCTTGAAGGGGGCAAATGTGTTGATTGCCCAGGATATTTTCTTCTCGTCTGTAATTTCGGCGATTGTTTCCTGCTCCATTCCCTCCCTCATGCCTGGTGTTACTGTATCGTAACTCTCCGACACATCTGTACATCCTGGGAAGTGAGTTTCCGTCAGTATTTCCAGCGTCTCTTTGTGTGATTCGGTCCAGCTACCGTCGCCCCTTCTTAACGAAGATATCGGCGTCGATGCCTTTGAAAGGACTTTTCTCAACCTAGATGCTTCGGTTGTGGATTCAATGGATTCGCAGAAAGTTCTCCATGAGGTTTTCTTTGCGAATCTGATCTCCTTTTTAAGGATTCTAACGCTCTCCTTATACGTTGACCACTCAATACGTCCCTCTTTGGCTAGGTTCCACCTAGACCTTGAGCTTCGTATGAGTTCCGCGATCTTGGGACTCCACCAGGGTGGACGCTTCTTCCCACTCGCTCTACTTTTCGGACAGGATTTTTCAAAAGATCGCGAGAGCACATCCGTTAAAGACTCGACTGCATCGTCTACTTCCTTAACAGATGTAAAATCTTTTACCGGGCAGAGATTCCTGTAACTCTGCACCGTCTCGCCAAATACCTCCCAGTTCGTCCTTTTAGGATTTCTGAACTGTTTTCTACCCTGCGAAACCATTTGCAAGTCATAGAGTATCCAGCAGTGATCCGATAGTGATGCCTTGCTGGACACTCTCCAATTTGCAATTTGGACAGAATTGTTATGGGATGCAAAGGTTACATCTAAAACTTCCTTTCTATTCACCGTAATAAAAGTTGGATCATTACCCCGATTACATATGAGAAGATTGGAGCAAAGAAGGTAATCAAACAAAGCCTCACCTCTGGCATTTATGTTTGAGCTACCCCAAATAGTATGATGGGCGTTAGCATCACAGCCTAAGACTAAGTTTTTCTTACCTTGTTCTGACGCCGCTACTAGCGCCTTTACCGGTTCGGGGGGTACTGATGCGTCGTCGTCGCTTGGCATGTATACTGACGCCACCCTACAGCTCTCGCCCTTGCCTCTGATCTCCACCACCGTCAGATCACCTGTACTGAAATGAAGCAATATTAGTGCATGAAGTTCTTTCTTTGCCATAATACACGATCTTACTTTACCTTTGTTTTTGACATAAAGTATGTCGTATTTTTTTCGACCCTAGTCCCATCACCTGATCTTTATTGATCCATGGTTCTTGGATTAGGGCTAGGTCCAGCTGTTCCTCCTCGAGGAACAGCCTCAGGTTGCCTGAAGCTACCTTACTGTGATGGAGGTTGATTTGGACTACCTTCATGCTTCGATGTAGTCGCCTCCTTCCCAGTCTCAGGCGCTCGTGCGTTATCCGCAGTCCGCTTCAAGAGCTTGAGGGTAACCTCGCTTGCTGCAAATGATAGCGGCATCTGCATATCTTTCTTCAATGATGCAGGTGGTTCATCAAATATGATGATGTACCCTCTTGCACCATTCTTCGGCTCCTCCTCGGACACAATTTCCCAATTCCTCATCGGAATCTGGGGATTTTGTGCTTGTAAAACGCTAAGGACCTCCTCACGTTTTACACCTATCTCAGGGATGGATATTCTACCCTTTGCCTTTATAGGGACTTCCTCTATGGGTACGGCTTTCAGCATTGCTCCCTCCCATAGTTGAGCGCCGTTTAGCACGGTCTTGGCAAAGTCGTTGGATGCCTGGTCTTTGCAGTCAATGTAGGTGATGCCTTTAAACCATCTCAACTTGCCGTAAGCGGGGGCCTTTGCACCTGTCTTGGCTCGGATGTGGGAGATAATCGCTACACCTAGCGCGTTCTCAACTATCTTCCCACGTTCCGCAGAATACTTGCCACTTGGTTTCCTAGAGTCCACCACAGCTAACTGAAGCGGATTCCTAGTCACCTCGTTGTATTTCCCGCTTAGGCCGGTTCCCCACGTGGGTGTCCTTTTGGGGCTACCCGTGCGTGCTTCGTTGCGCTTTGCCTTCTTCGGGACGTTGGGGGCGTCTTCTGGCGACCTCAACCTCTTCGAGGCAAGCTCTCTGTTACCCAGCCTCTCCGCGATAGGTTTCCTCTGGAGACCACTCGGGCCCGGCTTATTGTCGGTCTCCCGGTGTTCCGTCTTGGCACCTTTTTCGCTGAGGAGCTACGGTGGGCTTTGGGGTCTGTCTTAGCGACATCGTCCCTCGGCCGTTTCGCGCCATGTGGTGTGTTGTTTGAGCCTGACTTGCTGGTCAAAACTACCGCGGTAGATGGTCTTTTAGGCTCAGGCCTCGTAAGAGCGTCTTTCGCGATAGTTTCCTTGGCCCATTCCAAGGAGGCTCGCTCCTTCTCTGTGAGGATGCTGTGGTCTTTGGCGACGAGGATACCATATATGTGTTTGGCCTTTAGGTATTCCCGTTTTCTTAACAGGCCTGAGGGCACCTTCTTCTTCCTCTTCGCCGTTTCTCCACCTGTCTCTTTTGAGGGTTCAGCCAAAAGCTTCTCTTCTTCCTCCTTTGAGATCTCTTCCTCTGCTGATCCGGCATCTAGGGCCTCTTGAATTTTGCTGAGATCGTATGGCTCCACTGTTATTGTGTCGGCCACCATCTCACTGAGGGTACTTATCGTACTCTCACCTCCTTCCTCCTTTGTTTTTTTCTTTGGTAAATCTATTTTGTTCCCACGAGTATGGCCGGAAATTATCATCCGCCCCGGCAGCGCCTATTCGTGTTTTTTTTTTTTCGAACATAATGCAGAAGGAATACGTCTTCATTTTGACCCGTATACAGTTTCTTACTTTGCCATTCTGTGGGGTATGGATGGAACCATCATACTTGCAATTTCAGCCATAGATCTTGTAGAGGGGTTTCTGTATAAAACTGAGTTTAATTTTATATCGGAAATCTAGAAATCAGAGGGCAAATAAGCACAACTTTTTCAAACTGCTTACTTTTCACTTTACGAGCCCAATTGCAGCCACCTGCATATGTTTGTATATTGTATTCAACGTTCATTTTGATGATTCATAGTACCTGCAAAATCAATCCAAGCCCGTTCACCATTACCCTCCACCGACCCATGTATTATAGGTATCACGCCATCTTTCTCGCCGTCAGACTGGAAAGCCCTTGATTCGAAATCTCTCATTAAAACATAAATAATCCGACACTCACCTCAATTTGAAACGATATATTCGACTACGCCGCTCGCATGTTAAAACCCGACAAAAGTATCAAATTCCCCAAAGTAAGTAATTATCGACTACAACCGCACTGACTGACACTCCGAGTCCGAGTCCACTTCAACCACCCATCCACCCAGTTCCCGAGTGTTATAAAATCCCACTAACTGACCACTCGTTCCGCCATTAATTGCAATTACTTAGGCTTCGCTCTCCCTCTTCCTCTGGCCCGCTGTATAAGCTCTCATTAAAAAGCAAAATGTAAAGAGGGATGAACAACAACAACATACAAAGCACAGAGAAGAACGAAGGGACCACTAAAAAATAAAAATGAAAATATCCAAAGAGGACATAATGCCTCATTAATCCGATTATGAATATTTCACTGTCAGAACTGACTGCTGGCTGGCCGCCGCCGAGCACAAATTCTGCCGATGGCCCAACAATGGACTTGCAGCTGCATCCCAATGAAATGATTTGCATCAGGACGCAATCCAGGGGAAGCCTTTCAATATTTTCTTTTCTTCAGGGGTCACTGCATGCGATGACCGTGCCACCGTGGGTGGTATGGGACAGAGAGAGAGACTTATTGTGCAGTAGAAAAAGGACAGCTCAGAAAGAAAAATTAAAAAAAAAAAAAAAAACAAAAGAAAGAAAAGAAAATGCAAAATAATTTTCATATAGAACAGGCCAAATGCATTTGCATATTCATCTGGCATTCTCATAGCACAGACATAGAAGCTCGCTTCGACCGCCTGATGTCTTCTGGTGGTGTTCCCCGTAGACCGACACTCTGTACCGTAAGTTACAATATAATACCATCGAACTTTCGAGTTCCGCTTCCTGTAGTCTCTTGGCCCGGCTGTTGTTATATATGTTCTATCCCAATGGCTGCGACTAGTACGTTCGTACTCGTGCACATAGCTTAAGTCGTCCTTTGAAAGATGAGTTCATGAATACGTAAAATGACATCTCGTGAATATTCGCCTAGTATAATAATGCATTTGACTTTATGCTAAATAATTAAAAGGTGGAAAATAGAAAATTTAAATTATACGGCGAAAGTTACTTGCCAAGTATAGTGACACTTTGTCATGTGGTCGAGAAGAAGATGCAGCGGAGAGGATGCGGGGTACGAGTAGTTGGCGTCACGTCAGGCGAAAGATAAAACCAAAAGGGCTGTGCCTTGAAGCCGCGCCAGTCGAGGAGTAAGTTTATTAATAATTTATCTAAAGGAGTATTATGTACCGGTCATCTTCTGGTTACTTTACGTGGACATAAGCACCAGAGTGAATTTTGGGACAAGATGGCCCGTAGGGTGTGCCACCATTGTGCCAGGTATTGGTGTGAGAAAGAGCAGCGTTTTGTTTCTAAACAAACACAAGCGATTATGATCAGGGTGTCCGCTGCAGATTTCTCTCAACATTGCAAGCAAAGCATTTTCTAGCAGTTGGTGTTTGGTGAACAGGCGCCAGTAACTAAATTTTGTAAAAGTAATTGATGAATGAAAGGTCATACAAAAAAACTGGTTTGATACCAAGCTGGTATTATCAATTCATGTTTTATTAAACGTTACAAAATCCTATAGATATGAAACAATTATATTTGAGTTAAACAGAACTCAGAGTAGTTTTAAACTAACTTTAGTTTTCTTTAGTTCATAGGCTTATATTTAAGTAATAGAAGATAGTACCTAATAATTTTAACGTTGAGAAGAAAATACCAGAATGATGCTCGTGGTGTCTCTTTTAGGTTATGGTATTCTCCTTTTTGACAGAAGTAATTTATTCGCTTAATGCCGGCTTACAGATGCTGGCGCGTGTAGTTATAGGTAAGGGATGACAACACTAGCTAAACGCTATAATGGTGTTGTTATAGGCAACTGCGTTACATCTTGAAAGTTTTTATTTAAAAATATAAACATTTGAGAAATGTTTGAATCGCCTTCTCCACCTAAAAGAATTGACAAAATAGCAAAAAATTGTGGAAGACTGAAAATTATTTGGTATCTTACCTCATCTTAACATTCGAAGAAAATTCGTGATGTATTGGCTAATCATAGTGATTGTTCCGATATTTTGCCTTTAATTTACTTCAATGTTCCTGAGAGGACGTTTAGAAACCGATTGGTTTTTTTAATATTCCGTATCACAGAACCAATTATGGTTCAAATGAACCATTATCGAGGTGCTTAAGAGAAACCACGGTATTGCGATATGATCGACTAAAAATAACTAATAATAGTTTGTTAATAAATAATGTAATGGTGGCAATGTTTAATGTATTTTATTTATTGAGACTGATGAATAAATAAACTAAACTAAACTAAACTGATCTATATTCGTGGAAAACAATGGGAAGGTAAAGCAATTTGAAGTACTTAAAGCTGCAGATAGATTAGACTAGTAATTTCAATGCTGCTAGATGAGGAAGGTATTTCGATAAGAGACTGTATCTACATAAGGTGTCTTTCAGCTAAAGGCAGGCACACTGGTACCAATTAGTACGGAGCACAGGGAACAAAATTCAGGGTGCATGAAATGCAGCAGGATTAATTTTTAGATTTTCCGCTGAGAAAAAATGAGGCTGGGGAATAGTTCTCCTGCACAATGTTCAATTGCTGCAGTATAATTAGAAAGGTTTAGTCAAGTACAAAAATTCATTAAACGATTTAGACGAGTTTAAAGTTCTAAGCTTTCTCAGACGGGAAACATCAAAAAATCTGAAAGTATCGCTGAAAATTAAAATGTAACCAGTTTGAAATTTCTGCTCACTACTTATCTTAGTTACACCACTTTTTCGTGCGTTTTAAAAAATTTGGCAACTTCGGAGGAGGCACCAGATAACGACCCCGATTTGTTGTAAGAAGAAAGTGATCATTTAGGTATATAAAATTGAATAATTGGATGAAGGCATTCAACATAGGCTTTGAAAGTATTAATTTTTTAAATCATATACAACATCTGGATAGCGACCTAGTGAACATTTTAGGAAATTATAAGGATCTTTTCGATGAAAGTCTAGGAACTTTTAAATATGGCACGGTTTCTTTGAGACTTAAAGAAAATGCCACACCCAAGTTTTTCCGGCCAAGGAAATTGCCGTTCGCAATTAAAGACAAGGTCGAAAATGAAATCGACAGACTTGTTAGTTTAGGTATTCTCAAGTACGTAAATTATAGTGAGTGGGGTACTCCGATTGTGCCGGTATTGAAAAAAGACGGCACTGTCAGGATATGCGGTGACTACAAGGTCACTCTGAACCCACAATTGGTTCCCTATCAATATCCATTTCCCAGAATTGAGGAGCTTTTTGCAAAACTACACGGAGGGCAAGAATTCTCTAAGATTGATTTAGCAATGGCTTATCAACAACTCCTTCTAGATAAAGACGCGAGAAAATTGACTACCATTTCAACGACAAAAGGGTTATTTGAATTCACAAGATTGGTATACGGTGTTGCATCAGCACCTGCCATTTTCCAAGAGAAAATTGAATCGTTGTTAAGTGGAATAGATGGGGTTACAATTTTTATGGATGATCTGCTAACAACCGGCAAAAATAAAGAGGAGCATTTGAAAACCCTGTCATTGGTACTGACCAAGCTTCAAGATGCCGGTTTAAAAGTGTCTCCACACAAATGTGAGTTTTTCAAAAAATCGGTCTGTTATCTTGGTCACGTAATAGATAAAACCGGATTACGTAAAGACCCCACCAAGGTAGACGCAATCATGAGACTGTCAGAACCGAAAAATATAACTGAACTGCAATCTTTTCTAGGTGTCGTTAATTTTTACAGGCAGTTCATGCCAAATTTAGCGACAACAGCAGCGCCTCTTTATGATAACCTGTCTGATAAATTTGTTTGGGGAACACCCCAAAGGAATTCCTTTGAGGAAATAAAAAAAAGTATGTCCGCAGATGTTTGTCTCGCACATTTCAACCCTTCTGAGCAAGTTAAATTGATAGTGGACGCAAGTCCAGTTGGATTAGGTGCTGCGTTAGTTCATCAGTATGCTGATGGTAAGGAGCTTCCAATTTCGTTTGCATCTAAAAGGCTATCACAAACGGAAATGAAATACTCCCAGATTGAAAAGGAGGCTCTAGCGATTGTGTTTGGAGTAAACAAGTACCACCAGTATCTTTTTGGGAAGAGATTTGTGTTAGTGTCAGACAATAAACCGCTGATATCAATATTTGGTGAGAAAAAGGGAATTCCTGTTATGACCGCAAATAGGCTGCAGAGATATGCTCTTTTCTTATCCGGATACAATTATAAAATTCAATACGTGAAGTCGCAAAAGAATATTGCAGATTTTTTTTCTCGTGCAGTTGACAACATGGAGGAGTCAGAACTTAGCATTCCGGGAATGATTTCGAACGATGTTTTTATAAACTATGTTACAAATAGTCCGGTGTCTGTTACATTCACTGACGTCCAACGTGAAACAGCAAAAGATGCAACTTTAATTAAAGTTTTGGACCTAGTTCGCAACGGTTGGCCGCACAAATTAGCAGATTCAAGTTTAATTGATTTCTTTCGAAGAAAAAATGAGCTTTCGGTTTCAAAGGGAGCATTATTTTGGGGTTACAGGTTAATCATTCCTGGAAGCATGCAAGAACAAGTTTTACAAGAGATGCATAAGTCTCATCTAGGAATTGTTAAAATGAAAAGCTTGGCTCGAGCATATTTTTGGTGGCCTGAAATAAACAAACAATTAGAGCATTTGGTGAGGAGCTGTAATCAATGTTTGCCGTATACAGCACATCCACCAAAAAATGAGCTTATTTCGTGGAATTGGCCAACCAAGCCATGGGAGAGGCTTCATTTAGATTTTATGGGTCCAGTTTTTGATAAATATTTTTTAATATTGGTGGATTCTCATAGCAAGTGGATCGAATGTATTGATATGAATAAATCTATTAGTAGTAAAAGTACAATCGAGAAACTAAGATGCATTTTTTCGCGGTTTGGGCTGCCAAACCAAGTCGTGACCGATAACGGAACGCAGTTCAAATCAGAAGAATTTGAACAATTTTTAAAAAATAATGGAATTGAACATTTAACTTCACCAGTTGGTCATCCATCTTCGAACGGGCAGGCGGAAAATGGGGTTAAAATTGTGAAAGTAGCTTTGAAAAAAGCCTTGCATAATACTAATTCTACTCATAATTTAAACCAAGTTTTGCAACGTTTTTTGCTTGATTATCGCAGTTCCATTCATAGTACAACTGGTGTAAGTCCGGCAGAATTAATGTTTAATAGAAGTATTAAGACTCGCTTAGATTTGATTAATCCAATAAAGTCTAATCGAATTATAAATTTAGAGCATGTTAAACAAAATGTAAAAAAAAATCAGTTGAAACAAAAAAGTTTTTATATTGGAAACGGTAAAAGGAAATTAAACATTGGCAATTTTGTAATGACTAAAGACTTTAGTAAGGCAGGTAGAGTTACCTGGATAAAGGGAAAAATTGTAAAATCTATAGGTAAACAGTACTATGTTGTAAATGTACTATCAAAAAATGTTAATTGGAAGAGGCACATTAATCAAATCAGAAAAATAGAATCTGAAAATCACACTGTTCCAAGAGTTGTAACTGATTTAGCACAAAAAGTTGATTTGATTACCAAAAATGTTACTCTTGAAAGAAATGATTCGTTAAACACAAATTTGTTAAAAGAAGAAACAGTGGAAGAAAATCCTTCAGAATTGCCACAGGCAATAGTGCCAGACATATTACCTTTGCCCGAACCAAAATATCGTGTTTTAAGAAATAGAACAATAAAATATGTTTGAAATGTACCAGAGCAAAAAGAGGGGAGAGTTGTAATGTATAGGAACATAAGACATAAAATACATACTACATAGTACGCCGTTGCTGCCGTTGCTTTTGTTGTTGTTTGTCGTGGTGCACGCATTATTAGAATATATCAGAGTTGCCTATCGACCGTACAATGCAACAGATCTCTTTCTGCTCTGCCAACACTAAATTGTAATATCGCTAGTATTAAGAAATAAATGAAGTAAATTGGGTTCTCGAATTTTCATTGTGGATTAGCAGAACATCACAATTTGAATTGATCTAATGTTTTCAAGTTTTCTTAATGAATTGAACTGAATTATTAATGTAAACAAAGATTTGTTTTCTCATCTGAAGTCCTTAGAAAAACTTACTTTTAACATATATAAAAGGCAAGATGCTCTATGGAGATAAGTCTTCAGAAAATCTGGTAAGCACTTATTTGTTGGTCATCAGCCTATAATCTTATTACAGACCAGTGTTTTGGTGATTTCTTTGCATCATTAATTTTTCCCAAAAATAATATCTGAAAAAACTACTATTTCTGACTAAACCCCTTTCTACCTGACACTTTTGTAGTTTCTTTATTTTTCCAACCTAATGTTAAAAATCATAAAACAAAAAACAAAGAATGCGTTGACAAGATTTGCGTCACAACGTTTTTCACAAAAAATTAATTTCATTCTAATTCAGTCTTTCAAAATATTGCTAAAAAAAATATGCATTTTAAAAATTCGTCATCTTCATCGCTATCGGAATCGCTTGAATTCTAATTTTTATATACCTACTTCGATCGAGCTCATCAGGAAGACATAAACTTAATATTGTACCAACGCAGTTTTTTAATTTCTTTTTTTCTCGCGGTTAAATGCATCAAATTTCGCAACAAAACACTTCCTATAAATCTTGCATGGTATACCTACTCACTTCACTTCAGTTTCGTTTGAATGCACAAACCTAGTTACAGTTTTGGTTTGAGCCTTCAAAAGATATATATAAGACTGCCGGCTAAAGAATTTTTTCGTTTCGGTAACAAATCGATAAGACCGGATTTCGAAATTTTCTCAGGGCAGAGTGAAGAGATTTCACTCAGAATGGCAACACTACTATACTCAGTATACTAATGAAACTAAGTTTTATTGACCTTCTGACTGCCCAGTGGCCAAGACCTCATCGTCCCCATCAACCCTGTTTAAGCGTTATAAGTCCACATTTTCCAAGAGGAGTTAAGATACAAATTTTATCGGAAATCCTTTTTTTTGTCAGCGATGAATTTGCTCTTATCCTTTTCTTCATAACGCAGTCTTGAAAGTGAATGTGATCACTGATCATGATCACAGTTAAAAGTAAACAATTCAAAAATTCAATTAATGGTCGATTTTTATTAAAACTAAATTTCTTTTTGTTCTTAAGGTTGAAAATTATTGCCTAGTTTTATCGCTATTCTCGGAAACCCAAAAAAAAAAATACTCCTACCTCCTTGGTAGGTCCCCTGCGCCTCTGCGGAGTAACAATTAGACCAATCAGCAGGAACCTATTAAAAGTTCACCGCCTCTGAGCTGAATGCAAATCTATTTTCTTTCAGAAAGTTCCATTCATCATCATCTGTGCAGGGACCTACCTCCCTCCCCCCTAAAGGACAAATAGGTACCCAACTTGGGTTCATATTTAAATTCTCCCTCCCGCCTAGGATAATAATTATCGGTTGCAAGTCAAAATTTGCGCCATAAACCACACTCAATCGACAATGAATGGGAACATCCAGCGAGCCAGCGTCAGCTCTGGGAAAAGTATCAAATTATGGTGGAACTCAGTTATTACAATGTCAATCAATTTGCTGAATTTTCATTAGAACCGGCGGCAGCGCACGGTGGTGGCTCACTCACACCGCACCGCCTTAGTGGAGAAATTAACTTGAAATTAATACCAACTCGAATGGGAAAACTTTGTATCTACTGTTGTAGCTTCTGTTCTGCTGGGATGCTCTAAATGGAACCGGCAGTACGCTGGGGGGCTTCTTCAAGTTCAAGTTTGTATGGCAGCAGGACGCGGTGATGTGAAATAATGGTAGAAGACTGTCGTTCACTTATTGTTGGGCTATATAAATACATATAACCACAGTCTACGAGGCGTGCTATACATACCATTCTCTAAATTTCATCTGTCTATGTCTGCTCTGACAGTTGGCGGCAACGATGACATTTGTAGTTCGCTTCGCGATGAAACTAATGAAATGGAAAAGTTTCCGTCGCTGAAATTACGAATGGTTTTTGGTTTTGTGTGGAAATGAGTTCTGAATGGTGTGGGCAAATTTCGTGGTGACATTTTATAGTTTGCTGGGCTGGGGCGAAGTCCTTCCAAAACTCGGAAGAGTTGTAGTTTTTCGAATTGATTTGTTGGAGAATTTTGTTTTCAGATTATTCATTTGGCAAAAGTTTTTTCTCTGTGTTGTATTTATGGTAGATTTTTTTTTACTTTGGTTGAGATGGAAAGTGTGATGATTTGGTAGTCGGGGGGTTACTTGGATGAATAAAATTCGACCAGTCAAGACAACAAAAATGAAAGCAAACTGTGTGAAATTTACAACAACAACGGAAGTGTCGTACATATTCAGTTATTTTTCATCAGTTCCGAAAAAGAAGTCATGACCCTTAGAAGCCCCCCATAGGCTTCGCTCTTAAGTATGTTCAAACCGACGATAAGGCTCTTACATGATGTTAACTTACAACCTACATAGCTCTTGACAGGACTTTGCTACTAAGTCCTTCTAAGCCATTAGAAACAGCTGTTGGTAAGTGTAGTATATCGCTCAAATAATTATGATCCCTATAGAATTTTGACTCCAAATCTAAGGGATAAACTAAAAATAGACTTACTGTGATTATCCTTCCGTCCAATAATCTTCAGATCAATAATAAAAAAAAAGGCCGGGACATAACATTTTCAAGTCAAACCAAACCCCCTTCATGGCGCAGCAGGTAAAATAAAACTCTTCACAGGAGACGTCACATTTTGCCAAGAAAATCCTTTAACGACCCGAATAAAAGGAGGTGTATTCTGTATTGTATTTCGGAACCACCCGAACGAGGTTCATCAGTATACGGTAACATTCCTCGACACACCCGGGTAGGGTCATAACAATAAACATTTCGCGGAGAAGCGCTATTTGTCTCACACAGCGCCGGGTAATAAGTAAGATCGTAAATCTTGTAATTCTGAGCCCGTTTTACGAATATCATTAAAATACTGTAGGACATTCCGCATGTACCCGAATGCCACCATCAGCAAAAAGAACACGGGATAAACACTTCGGGGAACCAATAAAAACTGAATCCTGTCACACAGAGGGCTCACACGGCACATCCCTGCCAACCATAACATTGAGGTTATGACACTATTGCAATGCACCTTTTGTCCCGTTTCTCGTTCACCACGATGCAATCGCAGCCCGCTGCAAATATTCTTCAGGTCAGTCCAAGGGGTAAGTAGTAGGATGGCAGTTTAGATGAATCCCTTATCCTAGAATCGCGTTCGTATGCTGCTCCTCTCCAACATTAGGGCGAAACGATGATGATGATGACGACGACGATGCTTTTGTTTGGAATGGCGCGGCGGGCGAACATTTGGTGGGTTGTAATTGTTGTCGCCCAACAATGCGCTCATTCGGTTGGTGTTTTTTCGCTTTGGGTCATCCCTGGTAGTGGGGCGAATGCATTTTTTGCAACGTACAGTTTTTGTATGAGAGCGAACTCTCCAATTACCGTTCTTCCTAGATAATGGTGCAACTTGAATGATGGCCTTATATGGGTTGTGCCCCATTTGAGGCGAATAACGGTGAGGAGACGACAACGCACAGAGAAATTTACTAGAATCGTGGCAACAGCAGCGGAAAATAAATCACTAAATGGACGTAGAAAAAGCTCGTCGTGAGTGATGGCGGCGGCTGTAATAAATGGAATCCTTTCAGATGTGCGAGATGAGTAAATCTTAACATTAAGTGTGCGCGGGATCGGGGGAGAAACAAGTGTGCCTGTGCATACACAGTGCAGACAAAGTCGCGTGAGAGCGAAGTGATTTAATATTTTTCCCTTTTATGTCTGTCCCATAGATTGCGGAAGTCGGTTTTAAAGAGTTAAGCGCAAGGATTAGCCAGCGAAATGCTTTTAAAAGCATTCGAGGCTAAGCTTGCCAGGGACGCATAAAATTGTTGTTTGGCAAGTAATCAGGAAAACGGAATGCAGTTACTTAAGTTACAAGATAGAGAGTGCATACAGGTCGAACTGTGATGGTGTGATTATATTGAAGTTCAGAAGTGGAAAGGCAGAGTAGGTGCAAAAGTCCCTTTCAAAGGCGCAATCCATAGAATCTGTTGCGCAGAAAAATACGTCAACATTCACTTACAGAGTAAACAATCCCATAAAATCAAGGACACATTAATTGCACGGAATAAATTTTGGGAAGTAGTTCCACAGAAAAACTGTTTGATATGAAAAAATCAAGTGTCGAGATTCAGTATGTCTGTTGTCTTTATAGTCCTGCACATGTGTCGCATGCTAAGGGCGTTACACCAGTGGAATAACAAACTATATCCTGTGATGCTTTAAACTAAAATTAAACTCCATTCAAACTGTTTGCTTATAGGTGGCAACGACGTCGTCTATAATTCAACAACTTGGTTGCGCATGCTGTCAAAGTTTATGTAGTTTGAAAAAACAAAACGTAGTAATTTGAGCCGAATTTCGGATAATGTAGTGGGTGGTCCATAATTTTCTGGAACCTTCCGAAAATAATTTAATCTATTTATTCCTGAATATGACTAAAGGCACCAAGTGACAAAGAACAGTAACAGAAAAGAATCCCATACAATTGCAACAGAAAGAAATTTAGGAACAGAACATTTTTTTTTCAGCAACAGAATCTAGCGACAGAAAAATGTCTGTTTGACGACAGAATGCAAGCAAGTTTATATTGATTTTTGGATACTTATTTTCTACAATTACGACATGAAACGAAATTACTTCCCAGCGAAATGATTATTGGAAAAAAAATATATTATAAATCCACGAATGAAATTTTCACAGTTTATTCCTTTATTCATTTATGTTGATTACATTAGCTATTATCCATTTTGTAGAATACATGTTTTCTTGGTAAATAAAACAACCAACTAAAACACTCTGAACGCATCCATCAGCTGTCTCGGTTGCCACTTCAAAATACATTTTGTGTCCAAAATTCGAAATAAAAATGACCAAATTTAAATAAAAATTACACAAAATAATTTAAGTCTGAAATATTTGTAAACACAGAACAATCTGACAAAAAGAAAAGCGCTTAAAGTTACATAAAAATTAAAGTCGAGTGTTCTTTTTCATTTCGAAAAAAAATTACTAAATGGCATAAGAAATTTTTTTAAGGGCCAAAGCTCCTTTTTTTGGACATTTAGCTCGTTGATATTCGTGGTGAAATGTAATTTGAATGCTTTTTCCTTCTCAGGTAATTGATATTTACACAAAAAGGTAGATCTACTACTATCTAGGAACACTGTTGAGGGTCAGTGGTTTATTAGACCTCCCGCTATTTAGAATTTTTTTTTTTGCTGCTTCACACGTATTCATAGAGAGAATAGGTACCGAAAGTACTATGTAGTAGATGTGAATTATTTTATTTTGCTTAAAAGCGGCACCCTCTTTAGAAAGAACAATTTTAATAGCGCAATATTTGTTCTCTATGAACGAGTGCTAATCTGTGCCGACTTGTAATTAAATAAAACTAAGCAAATGACTATACTCACAAAGTTATCGCCGGCATTTGAAAATGGTCGAAAATCGAGTGTAAAAATGTTGACCATTTGAACGGACAGATTCGATAGGATTTGGTGGTTAAGCAAGTATCAGTTATTTTTCTAAAAATACGTCGCTATGTGTAATTTTTTTTTAAATTCAGACTTTTGTAAATATCGCAAGTATCTCCCGATTGTCTCTCTGACTGCGTAAGCTTATACAATATCCATTTTACGTTACAATTTTTTTTAGAGCTGGGTCGTATACAGCTCATTCTCAAAATGCGATGAATTATTGATCTATGCTTCAAAGGAATATAAAGCAATCGCATTTCGCGAACCTCGTTTTAAATTAATTTTAGGGTAGCTAGCCAGCTTGAAACTCATCGTCCAAATTCTGTTATTTTTATCACTGAATCTGTTTAACGCTCATGATGCAACTTCTTATTAAACACATGGTTTCTCATCGTTTCGCAACCATTCTAAAATTTTTATAGCAGAAGCGAGATTTGATAAATTCACTAAATTCCGAAACAAAAAAAACCTAATACGACTCAGTTGACACTGAAATTAAATACTGCCCGATGCTTAGGACAATAATTTTTGCCCATTATCCATGAATCTTTCCAAGCTCTTTTAGTGTATAGATGTGAACTTTGGTTAAAATAACCCAAAACCTTTAAAAACGTCTCAAAACGTAGAATTCTTTCTTCAAGAGTAATACCAGCACACACATTTCAATGGTGCGCTAATTATTTTATACCATATTCTTAAAACCTGTTGTGACATTTTAAAAGCTAAAGCAAAACAGGTGAAACCATAGAAATGCGCAATGCCGCACGCAAATCCGCAACAAGCAATAAATCATAAGAACGTTGTTTCGTTTGAAATTAAAATTGAATAGCAATTTGTCTGCCCGTAATCGCACAGCGATTTATGGCATTCCAAAGATATATATCGTACTTTGTAGATATACATAAATAACAGTCAGATGGTAATATCGCAGAAAATCTTGTACCGGTTGGTGGTATTGCTTGCGTTGTTTGGCTACAACATGTCAGTGGCACTAGGTGGTAAGTACATCGACTGTGACAACTTGGATGTTACCGGTCAAATCCAGTTTTCAAATGCACCATCATCATTATGACGCATTTTCTAAGATGAGTTTGAATGGGTACTGTTAAAAATGCACATTATTGCTTCTAACCAATACACGAATCCTACATAGGATGGTCAAGGGGATCTTTAACAACTCTTGGTCGTGTGCGTATTCACAATACCAGAAGAATCTGTTAAGTGCTTTGTAATTTGCTATTGAGCAGCTGACGTATTCTGTATTTTACTGATTTGTCAGCGACATCCATAGCAATAAAACGCAGAAATATCCCTTCTTCTGTTCATTTTCGCAATCTAATTCTTTTGACCTCATGATTAAATGAATCGAATTGAAGGCTGATCAAACATTGGTTTATTTGCATGAGTTTTTAGTTTCAAAAATAACTATATCGTCCGCTAAATATGAAAATACGTCCTTAAATCCACATCTTCCCGCAATAATTTGTGCACATTCAAACAGTTTTATGTCGGCATTTATTAAGCATTCGACATTTTGTATGGCTTACTAGATGAATAACCAAAGAGTAGCAAAAAAAAAATATAGCACTAACTCTTCTTACAAGTGCACCACCCTGTTTATGGGCAATTGCAAGTAAGTTACGTATACGACACCGAGTCGTGCGTTTTATTTTCGAAAACCTGTTTTTGCCACATAAACAACAAGTTACAGAATTGCAACTATGGAATCGTGAAACTCTACCTACACACATAGACACTAACAAATTATTAGAACGATTAGCTTTCGGATAGAAAGACCTACAACCACATTAGTTCGCGGCAGCTCGTAGAAGTCGGTCAGTTATCCCACAGATCTTGGAACTTTGTTCGCCCCTTTAACATGGTTTATCTGACAATTAAAACGGTTTTTCTGCTGGTAGCAACGTTCGCACTATTGGTCGGGTTAGCACAGTGTAAATCAGTTGACAGTACATCCGCTACAACAAAAGGCAATGAACCTGGGAGTGTGACAAAAACAAATTTAGAAAATATTCAAATTGATATACGAAACAAAATTCCTCCGGCTTCTCCTACTAAAGCACCCACATCAACCGTTGCTCCCCAGACAAATGTTACAGCAACAACTCCTAGCGATGAAGACGACGAGTGTCCCGATGACGACTGTCCTACTAAATATTTAAACGTCAAGACACTGAAAATATTAGTACTCTAGCAAGATGATTGTGTTGATTAAAATATGCTTTTGTGTCTAACATTTTTCGTGAAATAAATTAATTTCTGTTGTTGAATTAATGTAAGGGTGTGTCTGTGTATTTATTTCACCAGTTGGGGTTGAAGATGCTTTTGAGGTTTGCTAAAAAAAAATGTTGGAGCTTTGTCGTTTTATTTGACGTCGGGGAAACAAGATTTTAAGGCGCACTTTAGTGGATATACCTTCAGAAAATTGTGGGAAGATACAAGTTCTCCAAGTTGGGCAGAATAAAAGAAAAGTGAAAAAATGTACAAAACATTTTGCTGTCTCAAAATGATGGGAAAGGGTTTTCATAATTTATTACCAGCATCAGTATCTAAATCAGCATCAGAAGTACAAATTTAGAAAGCCAAATTCAGTCATTCAGTTCAGCAGGTTCCCCAACATAAATGAGGCAGAAAACTTAATCAGTTCTAAATAGGCTTTTACATTTTCAAATAAATGAACTTTCGACATGTAATTTGACCAAATCGTCGTTTCATCTATATGGACCACCTGACTTATGGCACGTAGCACAACAAGTTGCTACATAGTGATCTATATGACATTTTGAAGAGTCGATCAAAATGTAATTGGACTGTCTGAAAAAGTCTTGATGTGTGAAAATTATTTTCCAAGCGAAAGGTGAACTTAAAACACCCAAAGCTAAAAGCAGTTCCTCGTTCATTTTATTTTGCAGGCAGTATAAATATTATTCAAATTAGGTTGCATGCAAATATAGCACTACTGAGGCGTTGTGTAAGCTCGAAAACTGACAGATACTGTCTTTATTCGTTAGTGGGGAACTATAAAATCGTGCTCATCTTTAAATAAAGAAAATTCTTTGCAATTAACCGCGTCAAATGTCGTATTTATATAGAGCGTAGAATGATTAATACTATACGGGCTCATTGGAAAAAAAAGCAATTAAGTCTCTTAATGACCAAACCTGATATATTTTATTTGTATTATTTGCTTCCAAATGGCAGCAAGGTATTCAAGAATGTTGTTCACATATGTCCATAGAGCTCTTTTAAAAGACAGGACTCATACTAATGACTTGTCAAAACTGCTATCCGATCTCGGTTCTTGTGACGACAACTCGGCTTTCAAGTAGCTTAAGAATTTGAAATAAAATATGATGATACCTTCTACTGCGTGCATCAAAATTGCTTGCTGTATTCAATTCCACCCAGAATTATTTCCAAAGGTGATCAATGCACTTTGTTTGAAGCAGGTGGTTTATGGGGTCTTGCAATCGACTCAAGGAAGTTAGATTTTCCATTTCAAAATACCATTTATTTTACATTTAAGGTTAGGCTAGGTTAGGTATGCGGGCTCCGTGCCACACTCAGTTCAACATTGAACCATTGTGATGCCCATGGAGGAAAGGTTGTCCCTTACCCATTATAACACTGGTCTATAAGAAATTGCAGTTAATTACTCTGTGTGCTGTTGTATACAAACAATCCTGTGGATTTGACAAATCACATTAGCTTGTCTACTGGTGGGCTGAAAAGATCATCTAGGTCGTGTAAAAAGTGTCTCCCTAGGAATCTGTGTCTATTGTGTTTGAGACTTGGGCAGGAAGTGCGCTGTGTCCTCAAGAGCTTCCTCATAGCCGCAGCCTTTACAAAGTTATTCTTCCGTCAAGCGTATTTTTTCATGTGATACAGCAGAGTGTTATGCCCCGTTAAGATTCCTACTAGGGTGGAAAGAGATTTGCTCTCCCTTCGTATGAGACTGTCGGTTCTAGTTTCATTAAAGGTTGGCCATAGCATTCTTATGGTATGACAAGTTTCTAGTGCAACCCATCAAGCGTTCGCCTCTCTTGTGGCTTTTCTTCTTGCTTCAAGCTTGAGTGAGCAAGGCGGGATATTCACAGAGGGATCATCTCGTTCTGATACAGCTGCCGAACCTAGTCAGACTAACTCGTCTGCTTTCTCGTTGCCTAGAATGCCTTCATGTCCCGGAACCCAACAGAGCAATACCTTATGCTGAGTGCCAAGAGGTTAGTCTCACTTAAGCCACAGCCAAGACCACCGAACGACTCTATAAATAAAAGTTGGGTTGGGGTCGATATTCAGGCGAGGTAAAATTGTTTTTGTTTAATTCTGCTTCTAAAATTCTATTTTACAAAATTCTGCAATTAATAAAAAAAAAAAAGTGTTTGGAAAATGTGAGAAAGCGCGCTTTTTTTTATTATTTATGTAAAACATTCTACCTACTCCATTATTATAGAAGAAGAGGTTAAAGGAATTTTTTTAATGGTTTTTATTGGTTTAGACAAATATTCTGTCGGTATACCCTTGTGAGTGAACGTGTGATTATAGAGTGAAAATGAATATATCTGTAATTAAATCCAATAAAGAAAAATATAATTTGTGCGTGGATGGA
Organism: Cheilosia vernalis; assembly: GCA_949126925.1. NCBI lineage: Eukaryota > Metazoa > Arthropoda > Insecta > Diptera > Syrphidae > Cheilosia > Cheilosia vernalis. Next base: position 120,331,418 of record OX421358.1, read on the forward strand.
TATGATGTATTATTGTAAAATATTTAATAAATATAAAAATTATATTAGGGCATTTGCAAAACGAATAAAAAATAAGTGTAAAGCACGAATAATGAAAAATATTCGTTTTCTTTAAATTCGTAAATTGGAAAAAAAAAAATTAGCAGAATTTATATGTTTTATATGAAAAGCAGAATTTTGTAAGACAGAACAGAAAAAACCATAATTTTGAAAAGCTGATTTTTTGTGTTGAAAGGCAGAATTTTGCAAAGCAGAATTTTGAAAGCAACATTTTGACCCGGTCGCGAAACAACGAATAAGAATTTAGTAATAACGTAATCCCCAATCTCCAAAAGAGTTCTAGGCTTTTAAATGAAATTAGTTGCTGGTAGTTTAACAATCGACTTCCTGAAAAACGCTCTCTGGGAAGTCCGCTGAATAAACTAACAACATTCCACTTTAGTTCTTAATTTTAGTATACCTACGTTGGCCGTGCTCATTTGATTTTCTTACTAAGTGCTTTGCAAACCCCTTAGCCCACCATTTGAGCAATCAAAGTAACTATCAACTCACTTACCATGAACCTACCCCCAACTTCATTTTACAGTAACACTTTTTCCTATCAAAAATCCCAATCACATCTGTCCTTCAGACAAATTTATTGCTTTAGAAAATATATGTAGCATATTTTCTTATTCCGCAAATCAGTTCGCCCAACAAATCCCCTCTAGGCTTATATCACACGGACTTCCTGTCACCCCTCTGCATTGTATGCCCAATCGAAAGGCGAGAGATAAACTCCGCAAATAAACCCCAAACTGCCATAATTCAAATACCTCTTGGCATATGTTTCGGTCATAATTCATCGACGCATTTCCCTTTCCCACACCTCCGTCCGTTTTTGGATTTTTAAGTCTCCTTCCCTTTATCGGCCCGACCGACGCGACACCAGAGAACAGGAAAAGGAGTTTCATAAACAACCACATGATGTATCTAGGAAAAGTTCAGCCAATGTTTGTATTATCCGGCCGAGCATATTCTATACCTCCTCTTCGAAGCATAAATCATCCCAACATAGTAACAGTACTTTATCTTCAGTGCACTCGGAAGGATTAGTGCGAAAAAGTTTATCTATACCGTACTCGCGAAATTATCTGCCACCTGTTTTCAGCAGATGACGGCTCCTACTCCACACACACACTGGTCCTAGCAGCCACCGATTCTAGTGCGATCAAGGTAAAGCACACAACTTCCCATTGCGTGAAATGCATTTTCCATTTCCTGGGATGCATACTCACAGAATTGCGGGTTGGACTAGATTTAGTTATTTGCTTTGGAATTTATAATAAAATTCTAAATGCGAATGTGTCGTCGTCTGCATGTTGGTGGTGGTGGTATTCGTGTGAAACTATTCGACTTCAGGATTACGGAATTCGTGACAATAAATAATCGGAAAAGATTTTCTAGAAAATTTGCTTAAGATTTTCCAACAGGTAATACCCTGAGATGGAAAACGTGTCCCCTTGTTTTGTGTGCCATTTGCCTATAAAGCATCCAAGCAGGGAGTTCTCAAGAACTTAATGGAAGTCTGATTTATTATTTTATTCAGATGAATTGTGGTTGGGGAAATTGTTGGTTCTTCGAAACTATTTAAAGTTAAAAAGTGTAGGTACGCAGGTTTGTGGGTTTGTGCAGAGATAGTTCCGCTCATGGATATTTGAGATGTAGTCCAATTTTATAGTAGAAGTGAATTTTGTGTTATGTAATTGAGAACCCTTTTAAAGGAGTTAAAACCTTTCCGATTGTTTCAGGAAATCCGTTCATTGCGAAATTTATTTTTAATAGTATAGTTGGTGTTGAGAGCAACTGATAAAAACAGGAGTAAGGGTGTCCACGTGGTCATACAAGAATGTGATACCATAAGCACCATTAGTACAAGTGAATTTGTAAATTTGTAACACAAGACCTATGCCGATGCTGTCACTTTTCGTACAGCTAATATTACGAATTGTAGGTGCTGCGACAGATCTGGCAACGTCGGTGGAAGAAGAATGACAAGATGTCAAGCTTCTTACCCGATGAATGAAGCAAATGATGAGCGGATGAGCTTGCAAGAAACGGGTCCAAAATACAAGCGTCTATGGCCATAAATCAAAAGAACTCCGCTAAGCATGATTGCAAGCAAAATTGACATTGAATCCTGGAGTAGAACTTACATACGTCGGACCAATTCCATTACCTGCAGGCACACAAAACAGCTGTGGCTAGAGGTGAGCAAAAAGAGATATAAATTCATGCGATCACACCAAGGCGCAAAGATATTCTCATACTCACGGGGGTCACTACTGGAAACCGTGCGATAGGCTGTGGATGCTCCATAATGATTTTTGTAGAGCCTGTAGGGACGTGTAGGGACTTTGCGAATGCCCAGCCCTTAAAAACAGAAGACAGAGGATTCTCAACGGTTGCTTCTTCGGTGACCTAGATGATTTGAAGAATGTTGATCTCAAAGTACTCCTGAGATTCATACTCAAGTCTGGGTGGTTCTAATAGATAAATAGACTTCATATCATTGGCTACTCGTAGGACGTACTAGAGGATCAGGTTCCAAAAGAGCTTAAAGATGTGGCTCCAATATGAGAAGCGGTTTATTTCTTGTCTTTTCAACAGGTTGCACTGGATGATTCCCGTAAACTGGACTCAACTGATGTTCTTAAGCTGTGGCTAAAATTACCACAAGAGCACCCATTTACCTACCTACCTATCTAGAGACTTCAAAATATCACTGACAGTCCCTTCTGCTCTCTTTGTCAAGATCTGGATGATGGCGATTATTTTGTTAGTACTACTTTTTTATTGATATCCCACCAGCTACGACTTGCTGCAGTGCTACAGATGTTACCCTTTCTTTTCCTTTTTTTTTACTTTCCCTTCTGCCAATGATAACCTCTTGTTGGTTGACCGTTTACCCAGAGTAAGGGTGAGATTGTCGCTAGGACGCAATCAGGTTGTAACCCAGAAAGCTCCGTGAATGTATGCTGTCAAGATCAGAGTCGCGTGTATAAGTATTGACTTGCCTTGGGATATCCGGATCCTGTTGTCATATTCAAGCCCACCGATATTTGGCAGCATCTTATAAAGAGCGGCTTTCTACTGAACATAACTTTTAAAGCTATTTGAGGCTACTCCATAAATTTCTTTATGTCTACCTCGAAAATTATGCATAGTCCAGCCTTTTCGTTGGTTATAGTCCAGCCAGTTTTGTGGTCACCTACTTAAAGCCAACAGGCTGCTATTAATTCTTAATTCGGACGACTGCTTCATCCACTGCGGACTCTATCTCGTGCATGTGTTAAGGCATAAATCAAAGCCGACGATTTGGTAGCATAATTCGCAGAACTCCATCGTATATTAAGTTCCGAAAGATAGGTTCAAAAATCAAATCTTGTGCTACTTCCCCAGTTCGTTGTAGAACTCAAGTCCGTCTTACAGCCTACAACATATGCCAAGCCCCATGGTCTAGATTCACTCATTTATTGCAGAGATATATGAAAAGCAACTTGTCTTACAATGTTTTGATGACCTTGTCGAGGTGGTGCCTCTGTTCTTCTCCAAGATTGCTCCACTCATGTAGATATCGGCCATAGGCGAAAATTGCCTTGAACGTTTTGTCTTCCTCACAAGATGTAGCATCTTTGCCAAAGTATGTATCTTCCCAATTTGGCTTCAGCGATTTGAGAACCTGTGCTGATTTTGAAATCGCCTTGTACTTCGGTAAGTCCTTGTTTTAGTTTCTCTTCAAATAGAAGTCGAGTTCAAAAATGTTCGTATAGTTAAAAACAATGATATCAGTCGTTCTTTACCTAACATTTGGAATAATTATAGAACACAAGCTCTAGCCGTACGAGCTCTGTCTTTAAACTGTTTAATTGGTCTGAACTAGGACTACAATACAGATTTGATCTAAAAACTTACTTAAAAAGTCTCCTCGGCGCCTTGAAATCTCAGTTCTCAATCTCTGTCATATGTTTTCAACACCTCCAAGTTACATATTTTGAATATTTGGAAAACATATATTTATGTCAAAGCATGGTATGTACGGTATAGTACAGGAATGTACTGTGCAATAAAACATTAGGCTTACTGTAGTATCAGTAACATAAGTAAAATTAGAGCAGGCGATTCAATTGGAAAAATAAAGAAAGAAAGAAAATATCACGAAGGATAGACGGGCAATCCTCAAGACGAGAACGAGAACCAAAATGGAATTTCTACATATATAAAGAGCAGCGGCATATTGGTAAAGTGCAAAAGCGAGGGGTCTCACATTTGATCTCTGAAAAACCACACCTCTAGCGAGAGTCGAAGAAATATCTCAGAACGCCACCGCTGTTCGGTCTTGGAACGCAATTTTAGGTCCCTTCCATTCGTTCCAAAAATTAAAGCAGCAAATCAAATTTCTGTGAGAAACTTCTGCTAGGTTGCTTATGGATCTGTTCCGGCAGCTGTAGAGCTGCAGCCAATTCAATCGTGACTGACTTCATGCATTCCAATTCGTAACGATGGGACACACTTTTGACCGTCAATATGCACTGCATTTTTTTCAAGATATTTATTTCACATTCAAAAACATTTGAAATTATATTCTTTTAACAAAGCAGTCAAATGCCAGCTGTCCTTCATCTTTGGCTTAAGAAATCCTCGCCCCCAATACGGTACCTACATCCACCCATACACCAACCAAACTGTCGCACACAGTGTTGCCAGATAAAATTTTACAAAATCTGCATTTTCTGCTTAAAAAATCGTCAAAAAATCGTCATTGTCATAAAAGCAATAAATTGCAATAGTAATTATAATAATGATAAAAACCATGTTTTTTCAAGCTTTCTTTATTTGCCAATGAAAAAATAATAAATAAAATAAAAAAAATTAACACATTTTTCAGTCTTTGTTTGAAATATAAAATTCATTGCATGGTAAATATAAATATAATAAATAATAACAAAAAAAATTAAAAAAAACTTTTTTAGTTATTCCAAATACATATTGGAAGTTTAAACACCGTACAGCAGTCAAAAACTATTTATAAACAATCCATAGAATAAAATAAAGAAGATACTTGAATTGTGCCAAAATGCTGGCTATTCGAACAACGTGAAAAACCAATACACTGATACCTTATAACCAACTTATAGAGCCTACATTCCATACACTAGCACTAGTCATAGTGTGCTTCCATGTTTCATGTAGGAATTAGGAAGTGTTCTTGAAATGTGAAATTGGGAATGGGAGATGGGATGATGAGAGTTGCTATTAGGTGGAAAATTTTGAGGGTAACATGAGTTAGTGAAAAATCGTCAAATCGTAGTTGGGCATTTGCTTGAGACCTGAAAATCGTCATTTGGCAGGCCAAAATCGTCTAATCGTCATTGAGGCTGAAAATCGGCAAAATGACGATAAATCGTCAGATATGGCATCGCTGCGCACAATGACTAATGCTGGAAAAAGCCATCTCCAACAACTTTATTCCCCTCACTGCCCCACCTACTTCCGGTCGACATTATACTTACAGCACCCCTGTTAGAAATTTATGGTTTGACACCGTTCGATGAATCCAATTTTCGTCCTGTTTGCGAACCCACATCACGTCCTACCGTCTGCGTCGTCATGCTGTGCATTTGTCGTACCTATTCGCTGCGTGTGTCATCGAGTTACCGAGAAGTGAGTTGAAATCTTAAAGACACCCATCAGGGTACTTTAAAGTCAAATTTGCTATACCTACATACTTCTACCCATCTCAAGCACGCACCGAACAAAACAAGCCGACATAAGCGACGAACGCTACACTAGATTCGAGTGCATAAGGAAATAATCCGTTTGCTGATTAGCAAATTACCTCGAACAGAGAATTAACAATTTGCCAAAACGTATACCACTTCTCGCAGAAGCACTCGCACTTGGCTTGTTATTTCACTCGCAATGCGCACTCCACAATGGCATTCCGTTTGCCCCAGAAGCAAACCCCTGCTGCTGTCAGGTTTTTGCATAAAGGGAATGCTCTGTGTGTATGATCCGACAACGACGGTGGAAATTTTTCCATAAAGGACTAAGGGATACATAATACCTCTGGCCCATGCACAGCACAGTATATCCACCCATTTTGCACAAAGTGCTGTCACTCCCAGTTGCACTCTGGATGACTCTGCTGTACCTATACGCAAAAGGAACTGCAGCTCCATATCCGACTGCGGGAGTGGGCCTCTCGCATTTCAATAACCACATGCAAAGAGGATAACGCACCAGACACACTGCGAATCCTTTAATAAAGTCGGAGAACTCGGAAAACAGGATTATTTATTGCGGCTGCAAAAGGGCGCCATGTAGGACGTGGCGTGGAGTATAGGTATGGGGTCAGAGAATATAGTCGCAGTCACAGCACACAGCGGAAAGACATGGAAAGGTGAATTTGAATTGGGCTTGTGCACATTTAAATAATTCATATATACACACATCCTCGGCGGTGTAGAAGTGGGGAATCTTCGATTCCAAAGATACCTACGACGCGCAGTGACAACTGCATTTGAGTGGTTTATATGCGATGAATTTGTGATTTACTTCTTGCTCACCACGCCGAGGTGTGATTTCCAGATGAAGGAAGGAGATGGATATTGAGATAGTGATTTGCATGTGCTAAGAAAATAATATGAATGGTGTCACGGCGGTCGCATTGACTCGGATTCACTTACATGTGTGCCTATTTGACACGTGACACGAGTGCTTTTTAAAAAATGTGCGCCAGGGACCAATCCTCAATCCAGATGAATGCCGGCTTAAGTTTGCAATTCAAATTTACTATTAAACTAGACAAACTAAGAACATTGAACTGAGTTTTCTGAGCTCAGTTGCTGTATAGGTTCTGATTCTGGTTTTCCAACAGAAGCTTCGTGTATATCACTTCCACTGAGGTAAGGTAAACTGTCCTTTAAGATTTGTTTTTAAAGTCCTTCCACATATGTACAGTTGTACACTGTACAGTGACCTGAACCACCATCTCCCTCTTGACTAAGGCAGTGAGTCTACATTTTGTTACTTCTCATTAAAGGCAGCCTCGAACTTCGCCCGTCTGTTAAAAACATATACGCCACTACTAATAGATGGTAATGCGTCCCAATTTCGGAATGGCTTCCATTTAACAGCCACCGCACAGTAATTCAATTAATTTCCAACGGTGCGCATCCCAAACACTTATAACTTCCGATATCAACTTCATCTTGCTTCAATACCGAGGCCGAGAGCACAATCATTCTCAAAGACCACCACCACTCGAAGCCTCTAATCAAGTTGCGCCCAACTTTTGCATCGGCAGTTGCCACTTCTGCCCGAATGCAATTCCAACAACCTTCCATCTTGTCACCAGCGTCGTCGTGGCCCAAAATGCAATTAAATCCCCACTCGTATAGGTATAGCCCCAGCTTTTGCCATATTCGACATCGTTGGGTATTTGGGTCGTCCTCTGCTTTTATCTCGCCATCCGTGAGGGGATAGTGCACGACATGACCTCAATTCATCCATCCCCATATACTGTTAAAAAAACCACCTCACAGTATCTGTTACTCGCCATAAAGTTTTACAGTCGCCCGTTTCGTTTGTGAATCGAAAATACACTTTGTCCTGCAAAGTAGCACTGCGTTCGCACTGTAGGTATAAGGCGCGAATGTTATGATCCACACAAGCATAGCACCATCATCGCGTCATCTATCTTTATTCATGCAACTATCCCTGTTTTTGTTTTGTTCCGAGACACATAATACGAGTACAAGTGCGAGTGCACTCCTTCCTTCCATGGCCATTGGCCCTGCAGCTTTTGAATTTTACGTTTATGAATCTGTTTATTAACTTTTCACAAGGACGCCGAAGGGGGATCGAGTTGAGAGTCGGTATAGTATAGTCAGTGCCATACGGATGTGAATGCTGTGAGAATTACTCCGAGTTCGTTTCCGATATGGAAACAGCACTCGCGGTGCGTCCTCCTCGCAGTTGTGTTGTATGCAAGGACTACAAAAATGATATTCAAAACTTTAGTTCAGAATAAAAATCAAACCGAAAAAAAGATTCACCGAATGAAATAACAAAACCGGGACAGAGCGCATGCAAAACATTATAATTGCGATTACAATTTAGTTTTGCCCCGGTTCCCGGTTGAATTTACAGTTCAGCTCTTGGTATGGATGTTCGGGATTTGGGAGGATCATCATAATTAAAATTGGAGCATGGAGTACTACTCATACTCACGTTGTAAACAACTACTGTAGTGCGGACAATATTTTATAAAAATGAACCACAATACGAAACTCATTACAAGTTTGTAAATTAGATTTTTGAATTCGCAGCTCAGTTTGATGTAATCTGATTGTTTATTCAAACGTTCTGCAACAACAAGGGTGATCAAATTATTTTTCAACTTTTCAACAGGTCATTGTGTAGAAAATAGGATTAGCTAAGATCCGCTTAGAGCTTTCGAAATAATTTTCAAAATAGTTCCAGCTCAAGTTGAATTGTTCGCTTATACTGATTGGAAAATATATTTCTAACTTTGAAAATCCAATTTGGTATAAGTGAGGATTTGCACGTAGGTATCCAATTGTGTTTAGTAAATTAAAAGAATAGTAGATATGGCATTAGTCTTAACCATTAGTACAATTGTAGGTACGACGATTCCCTGAAGAAGAGTAGCGCCCAAAGCACTCTGTCTCTAGTAATCAGACCTTGTAGTTTGGTAAATTGCAAGTTTGATCTGTTTGGACAATACTCTTTGAGCTGCCTGGGAAGTGGGTGTCAAGCAGTACAATTAATCACAAACTGATAACTCAATTCAGATTGGACGTAAATTTTTTACGTTATAAAGTCAAGGCTATCTTTGGCCTAAGACCGTTTCTGTGGTGCTTGTCAAAATCGGTACAGGTTTTTCTTTTCATTAGGCGAAGCAATGTGTACCGAATATCTGTTAGCCCTGGGTACGTTAAAACAATTCATTTTTTTCCGACTTAAAGGTGTTTGGCTGGTTGAAGGGTTGTGATGCGTTTTATGAGAACACAAGCGTTCTCACTTAGCCTCTCACAATCAACTCCTACTCTCACCTCCACGTTGGTGACCGGTGGGTGCCTAGTACCTCGACTGGAGATTGGGTAACCAACCCCTTTGGAAGGTCGTTGGAGGCAGCGGACGAGAGAGGGGGGTGGAGTGTCTCCTCACTAAGACACTTCCTCCTGTTCCAGACGGCAGCGGACGAATTCCCTAGATGGAGTCAACGGTGGCGTCTACAATTCCAGTTAGGCCGAATTACTTAGTGATATCCCTATAAGAGCTGCTTCGACGTACTCGGACCCCAGGTCTATAGGGATCTCCAATAACACGCCAGGTTATTGGAAAAGAGTTGGTGGCGGATGAACCCTTAATGGGTCAACGGCAGCGCTCATATCCCGAAGTGGGTTACTGGCCTCGGATTATCCGGCCCGCTGTCCTAGGGTGAAAACAAGGACCTGGCCCTCCAGGTTGGGGGTTGTGCCGTCGGGGTAACTTCCCGACCATGGAAAAAAGCATTAGTTATGGGAGAGACACGAGGAGCCTCGGATAACGAATTCCCTCAAACGGCAACCAGACCCGGAACGTCAACGGACAATGATCTAAGAGTATGCACCTGGAACGTGCGGACGCTTTACACTCCAGGTGCTACTCAAAAACTTGAGTCTGTCCTTGCGCGGTACAAGGCAGACATTACCGCGGTCCAGGAGATACGATGGATAGGATCAGGTATGATGAAAAGGAAAAATTGCGACATTTATTACAGCTGCCATAAAAGATTGCATGTATTAGGATGCGGATTCGTCGTGGGAAATCGGCTTAGGTCAAAAGTTATTGACTTTAAGCCGATAAGTGATCGCCTGGCTGTGATCCGCATCAAAGCTACTTTCCAAAACATTAGCCTAATATGTGCACACGCCCCTACCGATGAGGCTGAAGACCCTACCAAGGAGGAGTTCTATGACCTCCTGGATGGAGCCTACGGAGCCTGTCCGGAGTATGACGTCAAAGTTGTGCTCGGGGACTTCAATGCCAAAATCGGTCAGGAAAACATCTTTGGCGGGTTAGTTGGTAAGCACAGAATCCACGAAACGACAACAGACAACGGCTACCGACTAATTGACTTTGCAGCAGCTCGTAATACGGTGATAAGTAGCACTAGGTTTCCAAGGCTAAGGATCCACACAGCAACCTGGCGCTCTCCAGACGGTCGAACCGCCAACCAAATCGACCATGTGCTAATCGATGCTAGGCACGCATCCAACATCCTCGACGTGCACACATTCCGAGGGGCAAACGTCGACTCTGACCATTTTCTTGTCGCTGCTAAATTCAGAGCTCGACTGTCCAACGAGAAGAAGCTACGAACCGCTCAAAAGAAGAAATTCGACGTTGGACGCCTAAGCACACCTGGAGTAGCCAGTGTCTACAGAGAGCGCCTGAGTGAGAAACTCCCCACTGTGCATTCACCTACCACAGACGCCAACAACCAGTGGTCCCAGTATCGCGACATCATCAAGGAGGTAGCCGAAACTACTATAGGGTACCAGCCACCCCAGAGAAAAAGCCCGTGGTATGATGATGAATGCGTACGTCGGAAAAAGGTGACAGAAGATGCACATATGAAGATGCTGCAGCGCAAAACAAGGGCAGCGAGGGAAGAGTATCGAGCCAGGAGGAGGGAGGAGAAGAAGATACTGCGTCGAAAGAAGAGGGCTTACGCAGCCTCCCAGCTCAAGGAGATCGAAGAGTCTCGCGATCGAAACAACATCCGGAGATTTTACAAGAAAGCCAAGCAACTGGCTGCTGGCTTCAAGACCGGAACGCAGGCTCTTCGAAACAGCGAAGGAAACCTAGTCACCGAAGCGCAGGGAATAGTAGATGTGTTTAAGCAGCACTTCCAGCAGCTGCTAAATGGGCATCATGTAGAGAGAGTGATAGGGCAGGAAGAGAACCCACGTCCAGTCAATGAAGAACCAGTTCCACCACCCAGTATAGAAGAAGTTTACTTAGCTATAAAAAAGCTTAAGAACAACAAGGCCGCAGGCTCTGATGGTTTACCAGCGGAGCTCTTCAAATACGGTGGTGATGTTTTGGTAGGGCGCATGCACCAAATCATCAACCAGGTATGGATGGAAGAAAGCATGCCCGATGACTGGGCTATCAGCTCCATATGTCCCATCTACAAAAAAGGCGATCCTATGTCTTGCAAGAATTACCGAGGCATATCCCTGCTTAATGTCGCATACAAGATCCTATCCAACGTACTGTGTGAACGTCTTAAACCGTTCTGCAACACACTAATCGGCACATACCAGTGTGGCTTCCGGCCCGGCAGATCGACCATAGACCAAATTTTCACACTGAGGCAAATCCTGGAAAAGACCAATGAATTTCAAGTCGAGACTCACCACCTATTTATCGACTTCAAAGCCGCATATGATAGCATTCATCGTCAGGAGCTCTATATGGCGATGGCCGAATTCGGAATCCCGGCAAAACTGATCCAGCTGTGTCGCGTAACGCTGGAGAAAACGCGCTGCTACGTGCAATTTGGAAGTAGCTCCTCCGAACTATTCCAAACATGCACCGGATTTCGGCAAGGAGATGCGCTATCATGTGACTTCTTCAATCTCGTGCTGGAGCAGATAGTGCGCAGGGCAGGTGTCAACACGGAAGGCACTATCTTCAACAGATCCGTTCAGCTACTGGGGTATGCGGACGATATCGACATCATCGGTCGCTCCCAGCGTGCCGTGACTGAGGCTTTTACGGCGATTGAGGAACAGGCGAAGTTTGTTGGCCTTGAAGTAAACGAGGACAAGACCAAGTATAATATGCTATCAACAAACAAAAACGCATCTGTCCACCGCCTAGGACAAAACGTCACTATTGATAGCAACATTTTCGAGGTAGTTAAGGAGTTTATCTACCTCGGTGTAAATATGAACTCCACGAATGACACCCTAGTGGAGATCAGGCGAAGAATTACCCTAGGAAACCGCTGCTACTTCGGTTTGGCAAAACAATTGGGTTCAAAACTCCTAACTCGAAGGACGAAATGTACGCTCTACAAAACACTCATCCTGCCAGTTCTGCTTTATGGCGCCGAGTGCTGGACGATAAGCAGGAAGGGAGAGCTGATATTGGGCTCCTTTGAAAGAAAAATTCTTCGTCGGATTTTTGGTCCTGTGTGCGAGGAGGGCGAATGGAGGAGAAGATACAACCGCGAACTCTATGAGCTGTACCAAGATGTGGATGTAGTCCAAAAAGCCAAAACACGTCGACTACATTGGCTCGGCCACATCGAGCGAATGGACGACAATGCTCCAGCTAAGAGGATCTTTGAATCCCAGCCCCCAGGTTCGAGGCGACAAGGAAGACCGAACCTCCGTTTTAAAGACCAAGCCATCGCGGATGCCAGAGCGCTTGGTCTGGCAAACTGGAAGCAGCGTGCCCGGGATCGCAGAGGATGGAAGGCTGCAGTGTCTCAGGCAGAGACTCTTCACGGGTCGGGAGCCCGTTAAGTAAGTAAGTAAGTAAGTAAAGGTGTTTGTCCGGAATAGATTTTAAGGCAACTGCACGAAACTGTCTCCGTTTTTGACAGTTGCATTGCAAAATGTCCGAAAGATAGAGTTTGTTTTATGGCTATCGGCTATCCATTAGGGCAGACCTAAGGTGATATCGAACCAAGAAGACCGTCTAGCTGCTACATTTGCAAAGCCTGTGCCTGATGAAATAAAATAATTTTTATTACAAATCTCTTTTTGGTCCAACAGTTTTAAAAGTTGAACAACAAGCATTATAATAATAGAATTCAGAAAAAAGAGCAGGTATCTCCAATGTCCAATTGAAGCTAAATCTTTGGTAATTTTTTTTTTGAGGGTGTGACACAATTTTTTTTGCTATTTTCGGACTTATTTTAGTATAATAAAATGCACTTTGAGGAAAATTTTTCAAAAGCTGTTATTTCCAAGTAAATACTTTAAAAAGGTTGCCTATTACAACAAAATACGTCATCGCAGCGGTACGGAATTGTTAAGGTGACCAAATTGCTTGTTGTAAATATCATGCGAAAATTCTAAATTTGCAGAGTAGATTCAGGGATGTAATTTTTCTGTAAATTCGAACTCAATCGATTCGGTGGTTTTCGAGATATAAGATTATGCATGCATTTTTGTATGGGCGATGACACGCCTCTTTGTCCAATTTTAATCAATATTCAAAGAAATGCTCCCGGGTCAACACCTAAGATTGTGTGTAAATTTGAACTCAATCGAATCGGTGGCTTTAGAATTAAAAGATATTTAATGTTTTTTGTTATATGGGCGGTGCCACGCCCCTTAGTCCAATTTTGACTCATCTCCACTGGTCCCATTTTCCTGGGACAATACCTAAGATTTAATGCAAAATTTTAACTCAATCGATTCGGTGGTTTTCGAAATATAATATTTTGAGTGCATTTTTGGTATGGAAGGTGCCACACCCCTATAACTCATGAACCAATACACCTAAAAAGACCGTATATACTTACAAACCATTGTATTAACATCACCTTTCATGGGAAATTTGCAGAATCCAAATCGGTTCACACATTACAGGGAACATTGGCGACAAACACAATACAATATACAACTTATTTTTATATTTGTAGAAGACAGATAGGTTTTTTTTTAAGTGTGTTTTTTTAATTGAAACATAAATTTGATAGGACAATCAAAGCTTTCTATATGATATACGTAATACGTCAGGTAGAGACCTTAACAATTTTGGTTACACTTTTGTCCACGCAGCTCTGGATCTCCTCTTCAATGCACTGGTGGATATGCGATTTTTTACATATAACTTTGACTTCAATTAACTTTATAGAGAAAAATCCGGAATCACATATAACATTATCTACTGGGCCATTTCTGATTACCGAAATAAGAGAGTGGTACACGTACTGGAAATGTCACACGGGCTGTATGACACCGTCTTGTTGTGAAGCCACATCACATCAATATCAAAAAGAACTCGGTTATTGTTACGTATGGATGGCAACCCTTGCCATACGTGTTTTTGTAAAATGACATGTAAGAGTCTAGTTCTTGATCGGTCTCTGGCCGAGAAAGACGTATTTATACGCCGAGGAAGCAGAGATAATAAATGTTGGTTTTTTGTATATTTTTCCCACAACAATAGTCGTACCGTGTTTCATTTCAATCGGTATAAATAATACAGTTATAAATTGTCGCGATATCGAGTACCAGTAGAAGTCGCATTTTCGAAAAGTTATGGCCCAATGACAACTCCATATTAAGATCCGCTCCAAACCGTGACCGTGACAAGGTTCGCTCAGAGTGATTTTACTCGTAAATGTGGCCGACAAACTTTTACTATTTTTGTATGTCTTTTGTGGACTTATTGGTCATTTCGTATTTCATCTCCTCAAATGTAAATACTAAAACAAATTCCATTGTCTTTCCACCTTACTTTTCGTTGTTATTTTCCTACTTCTGCAAAATAATAATAATATTTAAATTTTTACAACTTACCTATTTAAAATTGTGCGGTTCAGTACAGGCGAACAAATTAATAAATAAATAAACAATTGCACACGCTAAACAGAACTTAAATTAATTATACAGAAATATCACAGATTAATTACAGCTGATCTCCCCAGAGCCACAATGCAGTTTTTGGTGTTCATTGTTTTGGTGAGCTGTTGGATTCGAAACGTAACTTCAGATCTTGCTTACATTTTTAAATTGGCCTCACTTTTGAACAAAGCATGAAGCCTGTTTCTTCTACATTAAAAAACTGTTCCTTAATCAAAAAAAAAAAATATATGCTTGCACAATCATAAATCATAACTACAAAAGGGCTCTTAGGGAAGTTAGTGGTCTTTCACTTAAAAAATTCGCTTTGGAAATCATTAAAGCTGATAAGCCTTGATTCAAAACTTTGAACCTAATTATTACTATATTATTGACACCAGCGAAACCCTGCCCATATAATTACAGTTGTTATCATTTTCTCTCTTGTCTTCGATTGTCAGTGAACAAAGCGCATGGTTCACTTCCTGAGGTACATATCCTTGACTCTAAAATAACTAGGTATACCTAATTCATGTTAACATGGTATTTTGTTACGCGGCAATATGCACGAAAATAACATCATCATCGAACTCCCCAGAGGATTTTCAATCCCCTTTTAATTCCCACTTACATTATGCAGATTAAACGAATATAGGTATTAACGTACATAAAACATTTCGTCCTGCCAACCTTTACTGAAAGTAAAACCAATTTCTTTGTATAGTTATTAAACATTCAATCCGCCTTTAGCCACCCCACGCAAATAAAATTGCTTCTCCTTATCGTACCTCTTAATAGGCTGCCAACAGCTGCACCCCATTTCCCGTGTCAGTCATTGCATTTATTTACGAGCCACGTTTGGACATTTTCTATTCTACTTCTATCCCTGAATCCATATCCAACTTAAATGGTTATTTTCCCACAGAAAGTAAAAAAAAAAAAAAAACAATTATCCTCCACGCATTCTAACCGCTTAATACAGGCACAGACAAGAGTCGGCCTACCCATAAAAAGTTATTACGGACGCGGCAGAATACCCATGCAGTGGGTCCCCTTAAACTGCGACGCGCACGAGTCACACTCACAATACCGGCCACACTCGCATGGCAATTTGTGAAATCATTAGGAATCGATGATAACCATCTCCTTAACCAGAGACGACGACTGAGTGACACACGACGACAACTGAAAGACAGTTTCTTGTTCCTTCATCCTTTTGTTTTGGGGCTTAACAAATTTCCACAGAACACCGAACAGTTAACCTCATGCTCCTCATTTCGTGCGTCAATTGTCGTCCTGGCATGACGAGTCAATCACATTAAGATTGGCGACAAAGTTAATCTTCATACATCGCCACCCCGCATTGAAGCAAAGAAAGGATAAGACGAGCGACGTTTTTGTTGTTGATGCCACTGAACCAATCTGCTCCCCCAACCCCCCAGTCCTCTCTACTCGAACCCACCCGATGCAGGCAAGAGAAACAATCATGGTCTATTAACTTTGCAAGGGTGGAATTTACACCTCAATGAAATCCATCACACTGATCCTTTTATTATAGTCCTCTGCGTGCACGAGACTGTTTCTTCTTCTTTTGTTATGCAAGGGAGGTGTATTGTGTGTACTGTCGGTGGGCGGTTGCCGGCTCAAAGAGACTGGTTACACAAGAGTGTTCGTCATTCAGGCAAACGGAATTGTTAATCATTTGATTGAGAACGCCAACGCGGTTGTAGGCAATCATCCTGAGCATCTATGATATTCCTGGTGGATTTCTTCAAATGCTCACGCACGCCACACAGGGTCAACCACATCTACCTACATCTATCTCTATAAAGTTTCTGGATGTTAGTCCTAGCTGGCATTAATTATTGAATTGCAGTGCGAGTAGGCTGGGGGGTGTTGGTGGCTGCCTTTGAACAGAGAGTGTGTGCCGCTCGAGGAGGTTCACTTGAGGTCATATTGTTTATGGAAACATAAACTTAAGTGGGTGCTTATTGGTTTGCCATTATAGTCATGCACAAGTGCCAATGAATAATGAAGCAGTCGGTGCTCATAAAATTCCCAATAGTTGCAAATGGGTGTGATGTGTGTCCTTGCCATAAAATGGACCAAATAATTACAGCTTGGCTGATACGATAAGGATAAGTTGCTAAAATACGATTTTAGCAGCACGGAATTGTTTGCTGTGACCGAAGAGCGTTTTATGCGGAGTGCGCTCTTAATAATAAAACAATAATAATAATCCATGAAGGACCGAATTGGAATCGTTTTCATCCATTTAGTATGCGCAGCTGTACAGTATGTGGTTTGGAGCAGTAAGGAACTGCGGACGATGTCATTAGTAATGGTCAACTAAATTCGCTCATTAGGCAAAATGCCTTTTATCTTATCAAACCTAAATTACTGTAATGGTATATTGAAAGACCCAAAGTGGGTTTGGATTGGTAGGGTAGTGTGTTTGATCCGCAGACCGAAGTAGGTAGTCGGAGTAGTTCTTCTGGGTAGTTGACGAAGCAAAATCCAAGAAAGAAATTAAATACAGTCTTGCCAAATATTCATTTGATGCTTTCGATAGCGTCGGCACACACCAGCGGTAGCTTTCACACGGAAAGAAAATTATTTTCTGCACAAGGATATTTCACTTCTTGAATCGAGAAAATTTAAAAATTATAAGAATTTCTTCTTCATTTGAATTAAATTTAAATGATTTGAAACATTAATTCCTGAATCAAAATATAGAAAATAATTGTTATTTAAAAAAAAATATCACGTTACTTAAACAAACAAATATTTCTTGATTAAGGAAACAAATTCTGCATTGCAAAGTTGTGCGATATATTCGGAAATTAAGAAGTAATTATCTGATACTATTAACTGCTTATAAGAAAACAGAGAAAAGTGTTGTCTATAATTTTGGTAAGTTGTTTTATTTTAATGTTGCACTTGTAAACGTATTTCGTGGTTATGCTTTATGCTTTTTATTAATTTCTCTATGGCTCATGGAATTTTTGAGACTTAGATATAAGGAGCAGTGTTTCCTGTACTTGGATATGTCACGATCACTGTTTCTATTTTATTTTATTTTCATTGATCTACTTTTTATTTATTAACTTTTTGTTTTTCAATTTGCTTAGAAGAAACATATGACTTTTGCAACAATTTATCTACTTTTTATTTAATTATTCTTTATTTAATTTTTTTTTTTTTAAATTACTAAGAAGAAACATATGAATTTGCAAAGAAAATTATCTCCTGCACCGCTCTTAAGGTTGAAGACAACGAAAACTTGAAAGTTCAACTTGAATATTATAAAAACAAAAAAACACTCAGACTTAAGGTAATATATGAATTAAAAAAAAAAAAATAAATGATATAAATAACTCCGGTTCATTTCCAAATAAAAATCATTACAAAAGAGTAAGTACTTCTAATTTTATTTCCATTTAGTTCTAAATTCTAAAATGATCCATAGAATTAAGTACTTACATCAGAATATTAACTTAATATTCATATTTCAAGGGAAAAAATGGACGATTAAAGAAAATACATAGTTGTTGAAATAAAAGAAAAGTTCTTAAGGTTTCTTTGAATAACAATAATTATTGCTTCACCCAGAGAAAAAACAACGTAACATCAAGAAAACTACTTCGATTTAAATATTTTTCGGAATAGCTTCGACTACGGGCATTTTTAAGTCAAAGTGGGTTTCACATTAATTCAAACTGTTTCCCTTATTTAAAAAAAATGTATTTGTAGTTTGATCTAATCACGTTTTTACCTTGGTTTGATGTGGAACCATTATTAAATCAAATTCACCTATCTTTCAAGACAATGTTTATAAATTTCAATCCAACAATCACGAAACGTTTATTAAAATACATTCAACTTTGAAAATGTATGGACGTTTTTTCTCCATCAGCTTTTCCTCCAAATATTAAATATTATGTATACACACATATAACTGTATTCTAATCAATATCTGTAAATTGTGCAATACTAATTGGTTAAGAATGTATATTTTGCTATAAATAAAATAATAATAATCAACTTTGAAAATACTATGCTTTAACATTAATTTGAAGTAGCCACTCTGCATTGTGTATTCAAACAAATCCAACTTTCAAAACACTATGATCAAGATTTATTATTTAACTTCGTTCAAGTATTGATCCAGTGAACCCATTTTGAATAAGCATTCTTGAATGCATAATATTCTACTTTGATTCAAAATTGTTGTCACATAAAAATGAATATGCAACACTTTAAATTAACGTTCATTGAATGTACGTACATTTTATTTCGAAACTTATTATTCTACAGATTTATAATGCTGCACTTTAAAATTACGTTGAGAGTAATTTAAAAATTAAAAAAAATTGTCATAGAGTAAAAGAGAATACCTACGCTTCTTTTTTAATCTAAGGTGACTTTATTTAAAATTGCGTATTCAAATCAAATATGTTTTAACGCGAGAAGAAATATTCTTTAGGAGAGTTTATTGAACGTAAAATAAAACAGAACATATAACATTTTATAGTTTACATTTTTTGCACTGAGTGATTCCATGTTGCGATGTCCAGCTTTGGAAGCCTGTCGTGCATTGCTCTCCACCTCCGAACAATCTCAAAGCCTGTCTAGGTATCCCATTTGGGGTGTATATATTTACCCTTTAAAAATTAATGAAGGGTTCTCTTTATACACGGGAGGGCCAAAGCTACCACGGACCTAATCTAAACAATTTGCCTATAATAACCCATCACCTGATATCACCTTTCACACACAGCTCAAGAAACAGCCCGAGGAAAGGTCGGTCCAGTCAGATTAGCTTCATCGAAAAAGGATAACTCCCATACAAGGTCAATGTGCTTCCTTCCACACAGGTCTGGTAGCACACTTCGTAATGCCAATCTGTCAGGCTGTTACAAGGCTATTAGGATAAATTATAATCAGGGCAAATCCCTGCTCTGATTCATCATACACACACATATAGCACAGTAAATTGCTTCGCCTCGTAATACACCTAATATTTGAGCTAATCACCACAACGGAAACTTCTCATTATCGCACCCAATACAACCCGAACATCAGCAAACAGCTCCCAACTAATATCCCGACCTGTTTCACGCGATCAGACACGGATAAAAAAGAACCAGATTCATAGAGAAAACATCCGCAAGGATACGCAATTCAACAGTGTTTCCCGAAACATAATTTCTCGCCCTTCTCAAGCTGACTGTATGAACTCGGTATCTATCCCTACCCACAGTCACACACATATAGTCAGCAGAGCTTCGCACTACTACTTGCAGCAGCGCTGGGACGAAAAACCATTCGAAAGGATTTAACTTTTGATGATAAGAAAATATTGGAATATAGTTTCTGCTTTTGTTTTTCACTGCTTTGGATCGTATCCTTCCGGTGTTTGCATTGCGTTAGTGTTTTTGTTGTTTCTTTTAAATAAGTCTCCAGTTTATTTCGTACATATATCCTGTTTGGTTTTTTCCTTCTTCCTGTTCTCCTGCTTATCCCAAAAACGATGCCAAAGGAAGTCCACACACAACAACTATTCACACATCGTGGAGGGCTTGGGAGAAAATCTCAAGTACGTGCTCTAGGTGAGGGTTCCGTAATTAATACTTTCAAGTGCTGACGGTGGTGTCTTTGCCAATGATGACGGTAATGGTACGGTGTTTCGCATCTGCCATTGAAGACGTATAGCTGCTGCAGTGTGTAGTCTCTTGGCACCAATTGGGGTATTGTGCAAAGTTTTAACCACAAGCACTCTTCGACTTGTTCGACTACAACAACGCCCCCCCACGCACACTTCGCCAGTTGTTGCTGTTGGCGATGAGAGTTTTGAAAATTTTAATTAAATATGACTGGATTAGCAGCAGTTTCTTAAGGAGAAGAAAACCTCAAGACTCCTCGAATTGATTAGGCAGTCAGGTGCGTTTAACTACTACCATGACTACTCTGTGTGCGTGTGTTGGGTGTGGTGTTCTATTCTATTGAATTTCGATTAGATTGGAGTCCTGCCGAAGGTAAAAAGCCCACTTTACCTAATGATATGAACCGTCGTTCGATGCCCTGCGGGGGTCAGAGCTGATGCTGGGTTCCTGCAGATCTGTTGTCACTCTTTTAATCCTTGCAGCTTGACGCAGGATATATATAGGTTGCCGGCTCTTTGCGACAGATTTTCATGTCTTTTTTCGGTCATCAGTGAAATTAGAATCAGCTAATGGCAGATACGTAGAAGTAGATGTGGCCCTTCGGGTTGGGGTTGTTTTTCATTTTGCTGTCCTTCTCCGAGATATACGTTACACAGTTTCGACTGTACCTACACTTGTGTATACGCCTCAGGGACATGGAAATATAAATAGAAATACACTCGTCTACCGGTGTGGCTTGCACTTAAATTAGAGATTGAGACGAAAATAATGTCCGTTGACAGCCCAGGCTCTGCACTTCACGTTCAGTGTGACAATTACGAGCTGGGCAGACATACGCACATAAAATTCAATAAAATGTTGACAGATATTTGGTATCCATTGGAATACCCTTTGGGGCTTTCCAAGGGGCAAATAAATTGCGTGACATGTGACACGACAATCGCCATTTTGACAGGGTATATAAGAAATGCGACTTTTGGTTGAGCGAAATTGCAAAAACGTCCGGGGCTCATATACCAGGGGTAGGCATTTCTTGAAGGGGGGAGCCCGATGGTATATGCCTCTGCCATTGAATGGGGAAAGCGAACTGTGTATAATGCTGATTGATCGATTGCGACAGAAAAGGGTCATGTCGGCTGTTTGCCTTTATATTCTGTAATTTCGAATTGACTGGTGCATATGTAAAAAATGTTTTCTATATGTTGGGACAAATGGATTGAGCATATGGTATGGGGAAAATGGGAATTAAATCGAGCATTCCCAGTGGAATTTGTTTAGATTGCGCGCAGTCTTCAAATACTTTCTGTTCATGTTTAAACCATTAAACTATGGTATCGGTCAGTCGAGCGGGTTGGAAATATTTCTGCGTCCGAATGGTGAATTTTTGCCAATTCTTTGGGGTGATATGAACGAGCAGTTCAGTTCAAAGAGCTGTACATTTAGATAGCTGTACTGCGTTGAAAATATGCGTTTTTTCTTTTAAAAAATGCAACAAGAAGATGTTTGAATAGGGTGAAACTATACAAAACACCCCATGAGTCTGGCACGTACATCAGTGTGGTTATATGACTCACGCTAAACTTGTTCGAACCAGTTTCATTCAGTGGTGAATTGCGGTAGTAGGCGGTTCATTTTTTGTTGTCACTTTACGAAATATTTTTTGAAAACAATTTTATGCGCCCAGGTAGATACGTAGAATAAAAAAATGTGCGACTGTATCCAACAGTCACGAAATATGTGTGTAACTTGATACACGTCATTGAGAAAAGAGGAAATTGTAATAACCGTATTCTTGATATATTATGAAATAACAAAAATCGACAACAGCGCCACCTATCGGGTCCCAAACTATCCTATCTTTCTAGCTGCATCCAACCATGCTCCATGTGCCCAACTCGCCTAAAGAAGTAATAACTTCAAAAACATGTTTTTTTTCAGCTCATAAATGTATGCAATGATAAAACCGTATGCAATGATAAAACACCGTGACGCATATCCGTTGCAGCAAGTTCTATGTTTGGAATTACTCCACCAGATTCCAACAACGCACGCTTAGATGTTTACACATCAAAAACAGCTGACACCTTTCGAAACTACCTGACACTACAAAAAGCTTTTTGATTTTTTTTAACAGTCAAACTTTCCACACTATGTTACTTGCGATGAGCATCTAAAAACGAATTGTACATTTTCTAGTAGTTTCCATGGTACCCGCTATCGGCTACCCGCACCCAAAACGCGTTTTCACAGCTCAGTCCAAACATTGCACCCTCCCACGGGAATATAAATCATCCGCTTGTGGCATTATATACCCTTTCAAAATCAAAGAACCTATGAAACAGAACACCATCGTTACCATGAAGGGTTAATCTGACCTTGCAAAAGCAAATATGGAAATACTAGTCCCCACAATTCACAATTAAATCGTTACTTCATCCGCTTGTATTATAGTCATCAAGCTTGAAATATGCGCCAACAACAAAATCGACAAACTGGCAAAGTTTTATGAATAATTATATCGAATCCTGTCGTGACGTACGTTTATGGCTACTTCTCGCTAAATGTCGGACAGTACCTACCCATTTTCATAAAATTCGACTCAGCACGTACGCTAACAGTCATATTTTTCATTTGGGAAAGGGTCCAGAAGTTTATTTTCATCCCAAATTGTAAAATAATATCCCAAAAATTTGTCATCTGAATCGGAGTAGGTACTACATAGAGACGAGTCCACATAGTCCGGACATTGGAAGGAAATTATTTTCGCATTTATAATTAGAGGATGCGAACGAAGGGTGGAGGCAGACATCATTCTGTTCCGAGGCCAGAGGTGAACGTGCAATAAAATGATTCATGATGATGCGAGGAGAGGAGTTCATATTTATATTTTTCACCCAAGCTGGAGCGATAAAAGTTTGTTTGTTTAGTGTACATTGCGTGGATATGGGGGAGATTTAAGGGATTTCATGATATCAAAATAATTGCGTGCACTTGGGAAACTTCACATGGATTACGGTGTACGTATTTGATGGATTAGAATGGGTTTTTTTTTTTGTTTAAATACGAGAGGGTGTATACTGTACACTGTATAGTGGATATAATCGTATAGTAGTCTGAACAGGATAGAGCTTAGTGTTGCTTTGGAAGGAGGAAAGGGGTTTAAATATTTATATTAAACGAGGAGGAGGAAATGCGTCGTTTAAGCAGGTAGGTAGAAGGAAGTCAGAGCGGGGTTTATCTTGCCCTTCTCATTGCGCGTCCACATAACATTTTAAAAACTCAAAAAGTACAAGAGTCGCAGCTATGAAAGTGGTCTCAGCTAATTGCACTGTTTTTAAAAAATATACACAGCTGAAAACCGATTTAGAACTCCCGCAGCTCCATACATACGAAAAGTCCAACTTCAGAGTCGACAAAAAAGGTCTGTAATTCGCGCTAAAATAATATGGTTTCTTCCAGACCATACTTTAGCTTACTTTACAAATTTCAAAGTAGCCTCTTTCAAAATTGTTAGCAGAACTATTTCGGTTTAACATATTTGGTAAGAAAGAACTCCTTGTCAAGTATTCCTCATTCCCTCAAAGCCATGTGCAACTGTATATCTTTGAACTTAATTTTTGCGCAATCATCACTTCGCCTCCCCATGCACAATAGTATAAAGGTAAGGATCCCCATCTATCCCACAATACTTTTCAATCAAATTTTGCTCTCAATGGCAACTCAACATTTCAGTTGCACTTCTAAACTCAATCAATTAGTTTACCACCAGTTTCGCGTCTTACATAACAAGATTACCCAAACTTTGTTCCACTTTCCGTGAACTTTCCAGTCTTCTTTTTCTTCTTTGTAAATCATTTTAAAATTGTGTTCGCAACTCTTTGCGAGCGTTATTTGCCATAGCAGTTTTTGAAGCCCTTTACGAAAATATCCTATGTCGTTCCATCGAACCTCTGCTGCACCCAAAAGTGGGATGAGAAAGCCGAAAAAAGAAAACACATATTTATACACATCCTCATACTCCGGTTCCCTTCTGGGAACTTCTCTGCTACAAAATTTCACATCAAAAAACACTTTACTCGAACACAGAACCGGTGTCGGTTGATTTCAATTTCAATGCGAAACGTAAAACAGATCCCGCCTCTCAAATAAACTCCTTCCAGCATACACCTATACCACCCCAAAGCTGCACATCGACAGCGTTGCATAAAATTCATGCGTGATTTCCCGTCCTAAATGCAGGTGAGCGGTGAGGTACCCTAGAACTAACCCAACTCTACCTGTTACCTGTCAATCCATAAAAATTCAGCTTCACTACGAGGATAAACTTTTATTCAGTTTGAAGGAAACGCTGTGCATTGTGCAAGAATAAAGTTCTTCCAGGGCGTTTTCTCCTCCTGTCGATGGCACCAGGTGCATCGGATAACATCAGCCAAACTGCCACTCTTCTTCTAGTTGACGTCGAAATTGCAGTTTAAAGAGGTTGACAAATGTTAATCCGCCAAAGATTCATAAAATATTTTTCCGAATTAATCGCAAACATTGTGCCACAATGTGACACATTTTTGGAATATTTGTTACAACTTACCTAACACCTCTACGCTCCTGCTGTTCGTTTTGGCCTGTTACCCCTACCAAGTTGCACAGTTTTCGGTAGCTACGAGTAGGTACTCTCCGAAAGTACTCCAAAGAGTTAGTTTCGCTTTATCGCGTTGAGATAATACAGTCATAGTGTAACAAAGTTCAAAAGTGATTTCAAAGAGGACTTTACTGTTGAACTATGGAAGTATGGTTGAGGATGTAATGTTTTGCAATGCGGTTGAGGTGGCGATGGAGATGCGGATTAATTAAAAGAGGAATAGAAATTCCTTTTAGGGTCGCAAGAATTATTTTCCCTCTGTAGTCTCACGATATTACATATGTAGATAAGCTTCATCCGCAACTGATGTCAGTAAAACCTGCAACTTCTTGTAAAAATGTCAAAAATCCGCTGTTATACTAGAACACAAATTTACTTCCCTTCCTGCTGATTAGAAATGGTACTGGCTTTGACGCCGACTGAGATGGCTGAAGGTGCTTTTCGTCAGGTAATCTGTGGCGTTTTCAACAGCGGTGAAGAGTTGTTGTCTACCGTTTATAAAATTTGTACAACTTCTGTGCATAGACTATGATCTTGGACTATGATAGAACGTATATTACCAGTGCTGGCAAACCATCCTACCACCACCAATTTATAGTATAAAAGGCATTCCCATCATTGTGCGTATGCGCGTGCTAATCTTTGAGAAGTAATGCTCGGACTTGGATGCGGTTTTCTCTGTAATGATCTGTTTTTCTCTGTTAAAGTATATGCATATAAGAAGTATAGATATTATATTTCTAACTTGTCCAAGACATTAATGCATGATTGCACAGCTTGCAGAGTTATTGGATTTCCAAATAAGAACAGGGGTTCTAGTAATTTTATCCCCGAATAATAAGAACTGCAAATCACCTTTGAAAGTAGTCCCTTCAAGCTTGACAATGCTGAAAGTATATCGGAAGTTCAGCGTAAATGGTGTTTAGTCAATGCAGACCAAAACAAAGCCAGATGCGGTGCATGGAAGGCAGCACAATTTTTTAGTCAATGAGTGCCCCAATTTGACATTGCTGAAATTGAATGTCAAAATAAATCTGTCAAATTTGAGGACTGGACTTGGCAAAAAGTTGCTCAGTATTTGACCGGGCCTATCAAATCAGCAGTAAGCGTTTGAAAGATTGACTCGCCAAAAAAAAGCAGCTTCTGTAATTCAACATGACGATGACTATGACAATTTAAACCAAGGTAGGTGCAGTCCCAGTCGTGGCTTTGTGGTTGTTGTATTTAGATTCCAGATTCCATCTTAATTTTTTTTTCCACTGCATCACCACTCGCGATTGGGCTTTCGGACTCGGCATTAAATTGTAGATCCCTTCCGTTAGTCCCAACATATTAGAAACTCACACAAAACGAATGGTTGTGAGGGGCAAGTTTTAGGGTAAGTATTGACTGAACAAACCCTAGTAGCGAAACTGGTCGGATGCAGAAGTGATATCCACTTAATCTGCCCGCCACATCCACCGAGCTGAGTTTCGCAGCCTACTCTATGCTACCTAATAGAGCAGGAGGGATTTCCCCTGCTCTCTGTCTCTCTCTCATAATTATGATCGATCACGTCGTTTAACACAGGGTAGTTCGCGACAACGGAAACGTCAAATAAGCTGAAGAAAAAACCAAGTGGCAGCTAGAAAAACTTGTAGGAAAACAAAATAGATTTTATATGACTGTAGAATTCTTTTTGTTAAAAATATGCTGAAAAGTTGAAATGCGAAAACAGGATAAAAGCATGGTAAAGTTGAAATATCATGTTTTTCAAATGTATTCGGTAAAAGCCGTGATAATGAAGTAATGGGAATCGAGTTCTTTTCAACAATATTTGAACGAAACACTCCTGATATGTGCACTGTGCAGCCACATACAATTCACAATGGGAATTCAAGATTCAAAATGCACGGGAAATTTAAGGCACTCAAATACAAATGTCAAATCGTACGGAATAAGCAGAATCCATGAAATAAGAACAGGTCTCTGGAAAAATGTATTTTGCATTAACGCTTACTCAAATTCTGTAGAGTTTATGTGCAGTATGGCTAACAAGTTAAGCTTGAACTGCGTATACTGCTTGGCTTAACTGTTTTGCTTAATCTTATCATTGGAGATATTTTTGTATGGGGGATTAATTTAAGCGCGATTAGCATATTAGGCTTTACTATAAAAGTAAAGAAACAAACCTAACATCTTCGCATTCGAATTTTCCCCTTAAAGTCGTCGCTTGAATGACATTTAATTTAAAATTCTTCACAATCAAACGCTTTCCGCTACAAATTTTCGGTGGTTTGAGGTTGCGCAGCAAAATTATAGTAGGGCCGGCTTTCAATTTTAAATTGTGTGGCTAATTACCCGAATCAAATTGTACCGCAATGAAATAAAATTCAGTCTGTTAACCTCGCTCTTCACAGTGCAATTTCGATAGATATCTGACCACTGCTTCCGATTGCGTTGTCTGTCTCTCGTTTTTCTATCCGGTTTATTTTTTTCAGGGTGCTTTTCCCATGCAAACTTGCATTCCGTTTTCCATCCCCTTAAAGTTTTGCTTTCCTGACAAATGTCCTTCATTGGGCCAAAACTAAACCATCTAGCTAAAAAATCGTAAAACCCAACGATCCGTTCTCGAGTTATGCGCATACACACGGATTTCGCTATCTTTTATATGTATTTATTTAAGTCATTTCTTAGGGAGTATCACATGGGGCCAGTGACCACCAATCACCCCAATCACACTTTGAACAGCCCGTCATACATTATAGCATTAAATCAAAATTTAACACCAAAACGATTAAAGTTATTAATAGAGTCTGAAAAAAAGGCCTGACTGCAAATACTGAAATCGCTCATTATACCCAAAATCTATTTATAAAGTAACTGGTCAGCATTCTGGACTAGTCAATGATTTTTATTTATTGCTTTTGTTGTAGTTTTTCACTGAGTCGACATAAAGAAAAATCGCGCCGCCCACCCCTTGGCAATAATGGGAAAAACAACAAGAACAGAGAAAATTTCATTCTACACCCTAACGCGCAAGCGGGCCTAAAAAATCAGAAATGCGAGAATCGCCCGGACCAACATTCCACATGAATAATAAATTTTCCCATTTATGGTTTTGCGAACACAAAATTGGGCAAAACTTTGCCATACCTCCCCCAAACCCCGTATGCCAACTAAAACTCTCGACTGCGTTAACATAAACTTTTGGGTTTTTTTTTTTTTTTTTTTTATTTGATTTGTTCTCTCTCTATTTCTGGATGCGATGCTTTATCTAAGTTTTACTACCCGTGACCTTTCGGGTGATTGGCCATATCAGGGGTTTGGGCTGAACTCGCAAAATATCGATACAGACCGAGAAAAACCAAAATTCATTAATTATACAAAACATGCTGTCATTAGCACAACATCACATAATAAAATTATAGCAACTTTGGCAATAACAAAACAGGGACGATCTGAAGTAGGGAAGACATAGCTACTCCTGGCGTTTTGTGTTTGTGTATTTATGCAACTTGAGGGCAAATAATATCAAAATGCCATTCAAATGGCGGTGAGTAGATTTAATGTGAAAACAGTGAAAAGCTTTGAATAGCCGAAGGCAAAGCCAGATGGAGATATACACAAATACTATTTTTTTTTTTTTTGTTTTATAAATAATTGTCCCAAATGGAAGAACCGAGATGTGGACATGAGATAATGTGAGGGTATCTAAGCCGAAATTACTCTGTTCTGTGATTTATATGTTTCCGATAGGAATCCATGTATCGGAGTTACTTGTAGTGCGTGACATTTCGTCGTTTGATATGGAATCGGTGTTCCGAAGCATGATTTATATTGGGGTCAATCATTTTGGGAACAAGTTTACGAAAAGGGGATCAGCTCTTATAGTCATTCGAATAAATTTTCATTCGTCTTGGTTTGGGAAAGATTTATGAAAAACATTACAAGTGGGTTAAATAATCGCCCGCTTGAATGGGTTTATGTCAGTAATCAAAGGGCAATAATGGATGCATCTCTCTCAGAGCTGGCATCGGTTTTAAGCTAGTTTTGAAAAGTGTTTTTATAACGTGGGAATTAACCCTTTCTGTGACATTCTCACAATGAAATGTGACCATAAAAAATTGCACATGTACCTAATTGCTCTATGGAAATTTTGGAGTATCTCAATAAATAGTCATTAGGCGTTTTTACTTTTTTAATTGAGAACATGACCTGAACACTGAACTGTTATACAAAAAGTTTTGTGCTTCTTTTTTCGCTCAGGCACGTCAGAGCTCAGAATTTGTGTTTCTTTTTCTATCAGAGCATGATCAGAGCGTGATCAATGAGCTCAGAATAAGTTGACTGAGCAGGCTGAGTATAAAAAGCTGATTACACATATTGGGGACGTTCGGATTCCTAGTTTAGTAAGTCTGACAGCTGTCTGACTAGATGTGTTTCAGTTTTTATTGGCCCAGAGTGGTTACGTGTTTAGTTTTTGCAGTTGACGTTTATGGAAAGGAAGCCTGCCTACATACTCAGTTGACATTTCGTAGAGTCAAATTTAAAATAAACAGAGTGACCAATGCAGAATTCTGAAGAGTTGAAGAACGGCCCGGTGAGAGCAAAATGTGTCATTTCCAAGGCTACTCTGGTAATTTAAAATGTTCGCACGAAATTTAACTACCATTTGTTCGCATTAGGCTATAATAGTCTTGTGATAGGCAACCGTGCTATATTTTAAATGTAAATACTTGTTTGAAATTAACAATTTTTTAAAAAAATTATAAAAACCTCTTTTAAGTAATAAATCGAAAAATCAAAGGTAACGCTGACCGCGAGAATACAAAAACAATTCAAGTTGCTTAATCAACGCGTTCGACTTCCAATTCATAGTCCCGACAAATCTAGTTGACATTTTACATAAACAAGGTTGATCGACTTCCAACCATTCAAGGGGACAAATGTAGTCCACGTATTTCTTTATGCACTCTATTGGTATGACCCTTCGTTATCAGACACCCAAGATTCGAATCAATCCTCAAATATGCATTCGTCTAGTAAACTAAACATTCTTCCTATGGTTAAACAGGACACAGAGGTCATTGCACTGCATACAACTTTCTAGTGTCTCCCGTTGAGTAGTTCCATTTCCATGGAACTTTGAGTGATGTGGTGCGTTCGTGTCCATGTGAAAGTGGGTAATTGTTATAGTTTCGAAAATGTTTATGCAGCATTTTGTGATTTATTACTTCTCATAATAATTGTGTTCCCTATAGCCCGACCCTGTCTCACAGTCGGACATTGCAAAGGAAATGCGCTGCAACTGACGCAACCGGACAACTTCAAACTGCATGTGGCTGAGTTTGCGTTCCAGAGACACACTCGTTGAGTACAAATGGAATTTCCATGTGAAATGCGAAATGTGAAATGCGAAATGCTTATGCTAATTTGGATAATGATTTTCATTTAGCCCAACAAACGAGAATCCAACAAAGTAATGGACAGGACATTCGGAATTATTGTCCCTGGAGGAAATGAGTCTCGGAATGTTTATGCAAGCAAAGTGATGCGATAAGCCGATAGCAGCATTATGTGTGTGCCTGTGTGGGTATAATGCACTGAATAATTGCGAAATTGGGTACTTCCGTTTAAATGGAAATATAATACCCTTGCCAAGGGAATGCTATTGTCGGACACAAAATCCATTCTAACGAATTATTTATGACAGTTGGATGGCTAGGCTAATCTATAGACTCCACAGAAGGTAAACTGGTTTTGGGTCCACTCCAAGCAAACATCTTTCCAAACACTTCTCCCTAAGCTGATAATAAAGACGCCCTAGAACAGACGAGAGAAATAAACAAACTTCTGACACTTTCCTTTTAAATTACCAAATAATTTGGTCCCCAATTTTTTTAGAAAATAAATTCAATCGTTTTCCCAGATTTCCGTGTTTAAAAGTGTCCCTTAACCTAATGCGGAAATCCATTCAACTAAGCCCATGGCAGGCGAATCGAATTAAATGTGGGAATCTTAACAGAAAAATAAAAAAAAATGAAAAAACATTTTCAACTTATAAGGGATAAAATCCCGGAATAGAAATCAGGAAAGTTTTGCGGATTAACTCACTTGTGGATTTATAACTTTTATTTTTATACCTTACCGCCCTGTCATAGTGTGTCATCAGTCTGAGGGTAAGGATATCGTCGAATTTGAAAAGGGGTGTGTTGAGTATTTGATGGAAACTCATACACACTCTGGCGGTTATAGTGTGGGTAGGGGCTACAAACGAAATAATAGGTTGTGAAATCTACTCAACCATTTCAAAAGTTTCAATAATTATAAATCGCTTAGGTACTACCGAAATGAGATCCACTTGCACGCAGTTGATGTTGCCAAAGCAATCGTATTTATGTAGAAAGGTGAGGCCGAATTAATTAGTAGAGATATTCTATAAGGGTTAGGAATACTAACAGCCCGATTCTGCCGTTGTGAGCCCTCACAAGTCACAAGCTCTTGTGAGGTTGTTTTGTTGTGAGGTTTGTTGTGATTCGATAACTTTTTCAGAATTCTACGATAACCCTCACAACAAAACTCACAAAAAATTCACCTCAGAATGGTCACTTCCAAATTGGCACAAAATTTTCCACAAAAGACCGAGCTCGCACACGAAGTTATTAAAAATACATAAAATAACATTTTTTTTGGCCACAATACGTGAAATATGTTTTAGAACTGAAGGATAACAAATTATTAACGACATGTGTCACAAAATAAATTCGATTCCTTCCTCAGTTTTTTTATAAAATAATATGTATTTTTCCCGAAATGGTTATAAATGTTGCATAAAATGTGGTGAAGGTCATAAAGTGTGTGGAAATATAAAACCCACCATCAAATGCAATAATGATTGCCATTTTGTGAGCCGTTATGACTGGTTTTGAATTTTGTGACCTGCTCAATAGGAGATCACAAATTCGATTGATTTTGTGAGCCTCACAAGTTGTGAGTGTACTGACAGAATACGAAAACCTCACAAAATCAATTTCACCTCACCTTGTGAGGGTTTTGTGACTTGTGAGGTTTTCCAGAATCGGGCTGTAAATTTTGAAGCGTATTTAGGTATTGTATAAAATACGAGTAGGTCCAGGAATATATATATATTTTTTTTTATTTTAATTTTAATAGAGAGCTTGGAGGTTTTGAAATGTTCTACCTACAAAATGACTTAAATAAATTCTAAGTAATGTCCCTATACTTGTCTCAGGATTAGGAAATATTTCTTCTTGCTTCAGAATGAAACAAGGTGATTATGAGAACTCAACGAGATGGGTATCCCAAATTCTCCTTATCCGTCTATCTGTTTGACTTGCAGTCTTTATGTTTTTTTTCTTAAAGTAATATTCTCGTTTTTAACTTGATAGCAAACGCGTTTTTATTTCTGCGTCACTATTTCGAATTTTCATGTAGGTAGTAGTAGCTATATTGAAGTTCTAGAACGTATGTGCGCAACAATAGCAGGTCTGGTCTCATTCGGAAGCTTAGTTGTTTTAACGAACCGATTTCGTGTAAGGTCCACGTTATAGCGATCGATGAAAGAAACTTTAATAAAGTTCTGCATCAGTTTGTTGGAATAATAATCGCTGGTTTCGTTGGTGATCGAAAATCGACACTACTTTTGATAAATGTACTAGTTGACCAGGCGAACTTTGCTCCGTCCAAATTCGTAATTGAAATGAAATTTAAATTCTGTATTCAAAAACTATATAAAATATAATAGAAATAACTAAAGTATAGCAATGTCGATGTGTTTCAATCAAACCGCAATGATTGACATGTCGGTCAACCTTCTGCTTTTTCACTGAAGTGCTTTACGGTACACCGTGTACAACGCAGAAGGTTTTGCTCACACGTGAGCACACCACATACAATTGAAAATGTGAGAAACATTGGAATTCAAGAATTAATTCCACAAATTTCCAAAGCGATTGTCTTTGTGGCTTATTATTTGTCATAGTGAAAGCGAGACGCATGGGAAATTGAAGAAGCTTACAAACTAATGGCTTACATTCTGAATAATTTATTATGTTTGCTTTGAATTTTCCAGTAAAAATCTGGCTTCCATGATATTTGATTTCAGATTCTTCACAATCAAATCAAACGCGATCCGTTAAAAAGTTTCGGTGGATTGAGGCTGCTCACCAAAATTATAATGGAGTGGACTTTCGATTTCAAATTGTAAAGCGGTAGGCCCGGAACAACCAAACAATGTAAAAATTTAACAATTGAAATAAGTTTTGTTGTATTGGAAGTGACACTACCCGTTTTTCTATCCAATCTAATTTTTTCAAATTGCGGTTCCCCCTACGAAGTTGTATCCCTAATCTCATCCCCTTAAACTTTTATTTTCACAACAAAAAGTAGTAGTCCTTCCTTAGGCCAATACGAATCCGCCAAGTACAAAATCGTAAAATTCCAATTAAGATATAAGAGCACAGACGTCAGTCTGTTTTATATATATTTTACGCACCTTTCGTTTGGACTTATCGGGTCTAAAACTATCTTATCTTTAAAACAGAAACCAAAAATACCCATCCACAAAATTTCATTTAAATCGGTTGAGTGGTTTCTGAGATCGACTACAGCGCCACCTATCGGATAGACCGTCCGCTCCTGCTCACCTAACCACTTCCTCCGCACCCAGTGTTGCCATAAAAATATTTGGACAAATCTGACAAAAAAAAAAGAGCTGAATATCTACTCTTATGACTGTAACTCTTTTTTCCAAAAAGTGGGGACCAATGGTCCCGAGCCTCTAAAAACGGCCATTTGGCCCCTAAAGGGTAAATATAAATATAAATGTACACTACAGAAACTACAGAAATAATATTGAATGGATAGAAATGGATTGATTTTTGATGGATATGTATAGCTTTTATCACGTAAGCTGCGTCGCAGTGTTTTTTTCAGATAGTGCAAACAAATCTACAAGCTTTCTACGTAGCTTTCAATTAGTGAAAGAATTTTTTAAATCGGTTCAGTAGTTCCGGAAATTACCCCCTACCAACAAACATTACCTATTTATATAATAGCGTCATGTGATGTGATAAAACGTAACACAATTTCATGATATTTATGTTGGTTTTATGTATACACCTCTTTAAAAATAAGTTTTACTCTTGTCGAAAAATGTTCGATTCCACAGTAACATCATTGAAACGAAAGTGGTTGTTTTGCACCTCCGAATATACGCCCCTGCTTTATTGAACATTATAGCATCAACATGATATCGGTCAAGCTGTAGGTACTCTAAGTCCGGACAAATCAGACCCTTTCATTGGTAAACATTAGCTATAGGTACCTAATGCAATTTTTGAAATATGAAGTAGAATCTCCTAAAGCCAGCACATCTTCCAACTAAGCCTAATCGTAGTCAATTTTAACCGTACACTGTGTAGTTAAATATATTTTATTTTACCAAAAAAGAGTAACGCGTAAGAAAACACACACTCGTCCTTAAAAAATAAAACAGCTTTTTTGCTACACTGTCAGTATAAATTATAATGCCCCAGATAGACACTCGTACACTTCGTCACCCCCTTTTAAAACCAAAATCCTACCCACATAGACATGTCTCACTAAAAGCCACTTTTTCGAATGATCATTCCCATGATAGGTACCACGTTGTGGGACGCCTACCATAAAAAAAAAAAACCTGTTAACGCCCGAAAATAGTTGCTCTTGTCCGTATAGGTGGTCAACTATGCCATAGCAGGATTTCTGTTCAACCTGCAAGCACAACGAAACATTTGACCTGAAAACCCAACAAGCGTACACAACATTTTTGATGACCGGATATCCCAAAAATATATTTCATGCGAAAAAAAGGACCTCTGAAACTATACACCGAAATACCATCAACAAATTATAATAAATGGAATAAAACAAACACAGAAACCGCAGGACAAATTGGTAGAAAAAAAAACCGAACATTTGAGAGAACTTATCAAATTGTCCTTGAGCTGCAGAGAAACACATGCACCTCGCGGCGGGGTAGTTGATGTTATTCGGTTTTTATATTCGCGTCTGGCAGTAGCATGCAATCGGACCACTCTATCACCACCCACCCTCCAAATCCATTAGATAATAATTGGTCAACATTCAAACACTCTGGAGGGAGACCACCAACTGAAAAATGTGATTACATTCCCGTGGCCCTTCATGTGGGGGCCGTCGTGCAAATAATGCTCCAACCCCTTTTCTCTGTCTATTCGATTGTGTTTTAAACTTTACCAATCTGATCTCATAACAAAGTATTACGTTGGGTGAGACGCCAGGCACCGACAGCATATAGGGCTCAATAATATACTACATTCCAACGCAGATAGATCGGACAGAGTTAGACAAATTTTCGTGCGCTCGGCCAATGTCCCACATACCAGAGACGGAGACAGAGACTCGTCACACACCACAAACGTATACAACATTTACCATTCCCATTACCATTACCATAGTGTAAATGGGTTTTGTTCCTCCAAACAGGATGTGGAGTATAATCGAAGAACAACATACCTACCATTGGATAGCGGTGAATTGCAAAGAGCAAAACCAAAAAAAAAACAGGACGCAATTTTAACGACATGCAATTTGTACTAAGGACATGAGGTCAACGGTTTTACACAGTCCCTTTTTCGTTGCTCATATTTTCCATGTTCTTGCTTTTATTATACCCGTCGGTATCCATCCGGAGCTATTTGTAAAATTGTCCTTTTAATTGAATGGGGGTGGCAGAAGGATATTTGTTTCAATTTCCCAGGGCAGTGGTGTTGATATCAATTCTCGAAAAACACCAACCCATTGGAAGGGAGTGCATTGGTTTGGTAATTGCCATCACCTTTCATTGGAAATTTTAAAACCATGGCAGCGAGCAGTGAGGATCTGAAACACGTAAGCTGACGTCGGTCGTCTAATTCGGGCTGACTAGTAATTGAGGACTCAGTCCGCTTGTGGTTGCCGGAGAAATTGATCAAACTGTTGGCAATTATATCCAAGAGTGACTGATATTGATAGCGGCGGGCTGTATAATTTTCAATCCCGCAGAGTCCTTTTGCGGCCGTGAGCTAGTGTGTGGATAGTGGATTAAATTCGCTAGGGGGACACGCAATCAAATCGGGCCATCAAACTATGGTGTGGTGCTGTTCGCTTACAGGACAGGAGACAGGACTCGAGGCAAAAACAATAAAAAAGGGTCCTGAAGACGGTCAATGTTGGAATTATTTATCAGCTCCAGTCGCAATCGATTTCGGCATCAATTTAACCTGTCGCCCTATTTACACTCGGCACTATATACTGTTATGAAATATTTATCAAGGACGTATATCTATCAGCTCCAGACACACTTACAATTAAACCGCAGTCCTTCACCAGAGAGCCGAGGGCGCCTATGCCTACCGTAATTGTTCAACGTATATAAAGATAAACAAATATCACTGAGACAATACCATTAAGGATGACGGTTAATTATAGCCCGTCTGTCGTCCTGTCATTCGTTACTGCGAAGTGAGCTTTTTTTGTTATATTTGCATGCCACTATAGCCGGTGGATCCTTTTGTGCACCTTTATCCGAACTACTACAGTAATCATCATCACCCGTCATCGTCCCATCTGTCTCGATAAATAAATATGTTTTTTTTTTTCAATTATTTTTATGGCTAGAGTTTGGCGGCGGTGCGGCGGCGGTGCGGCGGCTGAAATATCCTTTTTTGTCACAGCGGTACAGAGAATTACAGAGGTTTTCACTTTGGGGGAGAGACCACTCGTCATCAACTATGGAACAAAGTATATGCAAAATGAATATGTCTCGTCTGTGCAATTTATGAATTAATAAGACCAGCGGGAGATAGACGCAGACGAAATTGTTTATAAAGGGAGAATTTCACTACGGCGGGTCCTGTTTTTTTTTTTTTTGTTGTGGGTTTTATTGTGAATTTGTAACGATGCGATG
Organism: Cheilosia vernalis; assembly: GCA_949126925.1. Lineage (NCBI taxonomy): Eukaryota > Metazoa > Arthropoda > Insecta > Diptera > Syrphidae > Cheilosia > Cheilosia vernalis. The sequence goes on from OX421358.1 coordinate 120,368,333, forward strand.
GTGGTTATCTGATGATTTATGAATAGAAGAAGATGGAAAATAGATTGACAAAGGCGGAAAGATGCCGACACGGTTAGTCAGATGGAGAGAAACATAAATAGAGAAATACGGACTTGCGCTACCAGAATGTGTCGATCTTTCTTTTTTGCAAACATTTTTCTCAGTAAAACGAATAAGTGGAAACTTGCTTTTTTCCAGCTTTTCTGGAAAAGATCTTGAAATTATTAAAATTCTAAGGCTTTGTCTGAGAAGTACTTTAAGTTTAAATTCTGTTAAGGAAAAGGTCGCATGCTGTTAAAGACGTTGTTCCGTATTTAAGCTGTAAAATATTCTCAGTAAATTTTAAATATAGAGTGGGTACCCAAGCGTACCAAAAATGGACCGGTTTTATTTTCCCCTCCTGTCGTGATGTTCTGACATATTTTTAATATCGCGTACCTGTCCCGAAAGAGCTTCTCAGTTCAGCCGTTCTGCTCGTCATAAGATTATAGGTCCCTTCCGTTCACCCTAAACACAAAAACTCACACATAACGAATGGTTCGGAGAAGCCCAGCTTCACCTATATACGAAGACGAACCTGTTGCGGCAGCCATTTATTTATTTTGCCAAACATTTTAGCCTTCTCCGGGTGGTCCATTTTACCCCGAAATTAAACTGTTTTTAACAAGATTTTATTTGGAAGACAAAGTCGGATGTATGTAAACTTACCCTTTTATCGATCTTAATGGTCTAAACATAGAAAGATCTTCACTTTCATTTTAGATCAGAAAAATGTTCCTAAACAGAACAAAAATGTCATCATAAAATCACCAAACCAAGTTATTTTGTCATTCGAAATGTAGGTATATGTATCCAGATCCGCACTACTGGGCCGGCATTCTGTAAGGTGAAAAAGTTTAAACGTTTTCGTGCACACGAACAGTTTGCTTCATGTAACATCAAAAACGAAAGAAATTCTCGTGGGCGCGAAACAAAAATGAACGAACACATTTTCTTTGACGTTTTCGCTTTTATTGCTTCATGTAACCTTAAAAACGAACAGATTTTATCGTCTCCACGAAAGAAAACAAACGACAGCTATTTTGTTGACGTTTATCATTTTCCTATTTATACTCTTTGAGTTTGGTGATTTTAACTTTTAAGATTGTGCTGAATATTTTACTAGAAATGCTAGCAAACTATTTTTTGTTGACCAGCGAAAGCGACGAAAGTGAAGTGGAAAATTAACACGTAAACTTAAGAAAAATTAGAAAAAATCTGCGGGATTGTTCGAATCCTCTCACATTACCTGACAAAAGGTTGGTTTATTTAAATTTGGTTCTTAGTTAGAAATTTATTTTTTTCTTTTAATTTTGTTCAACGTTTTAGGTTTTAGGTTCATTTTCATACAGGCACACGAAATACATACGTGCCGCCTATTTTAAAGCTTTCCTCAACGTCAAAATAACTTAACGAAAATAAAGCTACATACTGAGACTGCCAAACTATAATTTTGTTGTCACACAGTTTCTCAAACCTAAACGAATGTGAACAAAAAAACATTAGGAGTTACATGAAGCAGATTTTCGCTTTCGCGTGATTTATTTCGTTTTTTGAAACGCGAAAGTGGTTTTCGTTTCGTTATTTACAGAATCCCACCCCTGGGTTGGTCCATATTATTAACCGACCTTGCTGTACATTCCTAAATCGGTCCGAGCTTAGAAGAAGCAGAAGAAAGTGGAATTTTAAGGACTTAAAAATTCATTTTTTACCTTAAGTCGGTAAAGGACGCTGGTTTTCGAAACAAATTAAAAAAAATGCTTAGGCCTTAAGTTTCTGAATTTTCTTCAACTAAATGTGTCTTTAAATCTTAAAATATATAAAAAGAAGGATACGACTTATTCAAGACAGTGGCTCGTGCAAAATTGTATTATTTGCTTAAATGGTATTTTTTGGAATGCATTTTCTAATGAAAGAACTTATTCCCGCCCTTTTTAAAATATTAAACACCGAGCTGATTTTCCTGAAAATTTTCCAACCTACCTGCTGGCTGCTGTCCTAGTCAACTTCACTCGACGACTTATCCTCTTTATAATGAGTAACATTTTTATCCCCCTTCCAGTTCTGAAATTCATGAAGAGTTCAATATCTTTCTGTTACAACACATTGTCCCAGAAACCTTTGTGTATAATGAATTATACTGAAAAATTACACAATTTCCCTTGCGACCTCAATTCGTGACTTGCCCCGCATTCAACACATTCCTAATCCCACTTTGACACGAATTTAATTATTTCACTTCACACAATGTTGATGCGAGGGATTTTTAGAAGGACAAAAAATATTCTCTGTTCTAAAAAAAAAGCTAACTTTATCCTTTTACCAACTTTCTATCCATTCACAGAGCAAAAGTGAGCAAGGTTAATAAAATAAAATAAAATCAAGCGAATTGCACAGCGAAATTGAAAAACGCAAAAGTTAACTGCTCAATTCAAAGTTTTGGAGACTTTTTCTTATTTCATAGACGGACATTTTTTTTTTTTTTTTGTGCAACTCCATTTTTGTCCTCGCTGTATTCCCAGGTAGATAATTTCAATTAACTTTTGCGGCAATGTTTTCTCTGCATCCCATCTGCATCCCCCACTGTTTGCCTCTCTCTATCTATCCAAATCCTGCCTTAAGGGGACAACCTGGTTAATTTCAGTTTATGAACTTTTAATAAGTTTTCTGACATTTCAAGGATTATCCTCTTTTTTTCGTAGGCGAGCGCCCCCATTCTCCGGGTCTATCTGTTAAGTGATAGTTGGTAGAGTTAGTTTTCGATTTACATGGTTTGAACTGAGAGTAGGTAGGCTACCAGTTTGCCAGCTACCATAGTTGGCTATACGAAATACGAATACGACTGCCATGGAAAAGTGCCTGACTCCTTAGTCCTTACCCTTTGTCGTGTTTGTTGTGCTGGCTGGCTGATGGTTGGGGTTGGGACTTTTGCAAGAAACCAAGATTACGAGTGTTGTCTGTTGGAATCCCCTGAATCCGGAATGAGGATGAATTGGAAAAAAAAAAGTTCTCGTCTTTTCTTGAATTCGTTTTTTTTTACTTGAGCAGGATGTTGGTATTCCTGATTCAATAATGAAAGGGTAGGCCGCCAGACGGGATGTGCAGCTTGGCTTAAGAGAGTTTTGCCTTAATTGAAACATAATTGGGAATGGAGAAAAAGAATGCAAATGAATTTAGTGCGGAACATAAATGTTGGGTTAATGGAAAAACAATGAGAGGAAATGTAATTTTCATTTCCTTAGATCTTTTCTTTCGTTTCGTTATTGTGGGAATTTATTGCCTTTTGATGTGGAGGCATTTTGCGTGAAGGCGATTTGTTTTCCAATTTAATATACGGTCTCCATTAGGGGAGTAGGCTTTCTTGTTTCCCTTACTTGGACCAGTAGCTTTGTGGTTAGGGCATTGGAAAACTCCTGAGGACTGAGTTGCAGAAAGCCTCAAAGCACTGCTACTCGAAAATGTTTGAAAACGCAGTGGCGAATACTTGAAAAAAAGCTCTTTAATCTTCTGGACAGTTGACAGTGCAGTATGAATAAAGCTAAGAGTCAAGCTCGTCCTCTTCCATAGGGGCATTGCATCTGGATTGCAGTTTTAGTTATTACGTAACAACTCAATTGAAAATTCGACATTGTAATCGGAAAGAGGGCGGAGAAGTATCGTATCGTTTGAGAATCTGTCTCGTCTACAGTCAATTGCTGTCAAACCGTAAATGATATTTGGAGAGACTACGATAACTTAGCCAAAAACCCAAAAAATGAAAACCGGTTTTTTGTAGGGGGGATATTTAAAAAAATAAAATGCACGACTGGGTCACACGAAACTTTCTCGTTGACTTTCAATCAAACTGGTACGAAAATTTTATTGTATTTATATCAAAATTGATTAATGTCTCGAGTTCGAAATTTTGTACGAAAATAATATCTTTCTCTTACTACGTAATGGAGAAAGTTAAAAACTAAAATATATTAGCAACACTAACAATAAAGTAAGCACAACATATCTGAAAGCCAGAAATCTATTCGATCATATTATTTTTCAATCAAGAAGCTTCGCAAAAACTACTTTAAGGTGAGGTAAAGTTTTCAAACATGACGTGTGTGATGAAAGAAATTTCATTGCGTCTGCACGAAAACCAAAATGGTTCAATGTTACTGGGCAAAATATGAGTCCCAGGGCAAGTATATAGACGTCGTCCTTGCAGACCGAGGCGGAAGCAAGTAAGATGTTGGATTGACTCGACTTTATAAATATCTCAATATAGCTCGCTGGACTCTTTCCTTCATTTCCGGAACATATCCTTTTCATGAAATTTTCCTGTTGGCGCAGACCTTATCTTTCACGTGACCCCAAAGGAAGAAGTCGCAAGGTGTTAAATCACAAGATCTAGGTGGCCAATAGTGATCACCTCTTCGAGAGATAACACGGTCCGGAAACTTTTCCCGTAAAAGATCAATGGTTTCGTTGCTTGTGTGGCACGTAGCGCAGTCATGCTGAAAGTAAACGTTGTCCAGATCAATACCATCCAACTCCGACCATAAAAAAATCATTAATCATTTCTCGATAGCGCAAACCATTCACCGTCACTGTTGATCCAACCACATTTTCGAAAAAGTAAGGTCCAATAACCCCTTCGGACCATAAACCGCACCAAACAGTCACACATTGAAGATGGAGAGGCTTCTCAACAATAACTCTTGGTTTTTCCGAGCCCCAGATGCGACAATTTTGCTTGTTGACGTAGCCACCGAGGTGGAAATGGGCCTCATGAGTCTAGATAATTTTTCGATGGAATTCCGGATCATTTTCATTCATTTCAAGGACCCAATCAGCAAAGACACGACGTTGTTGATGATCGGCCGGCTTCCATTTTTATTAATGGCGTAGTTTCTACTTGTCAAATGTCAAAGAATAAAAGCTGCAAAAGTGACAGCTACCGAAATAGCGGGTCATTCACAATAACACCTCTTGTTGGAAAACCCTTTATTAGATATTATAATCGACTTCAGGGCTGTTTGACTGTCAGCTTTCAGCTCACATTGCTTGGAAATAGTTGCCGCAACAATAACATATCCGGAATACAAGTGTAAGTTATTGACGGACAATTTTACATAAATAATTGAACATACGAAAAGGACTTTTGGCTCATTACGCTCAACGTTAACTATGGTGGCGGGCGGGTCTTTCCGCTGCTTCGTCATTTTAATTACGTCTTTCCATTCAAAGTCTGACCTCAGTGACAGACGGTTTCTCACACTTTTTCCGTCTCTAACCGAGAGTTTAGTCCTAAATATGGCGCCCATCCAAGTACCTATAATAAACTTAATCTAGCGAATATCTCCAATATGCTATTTCTTGACAGAACGCGATAGAAAATTATCTAACTACGTCAAACCGAACATTCATCTGACGCCACGACACAACATTCAGACATATCCAATGAATTAATTTCTGTACAGCGTTTTATGTCCGCACTCGAAAATCTTTACGACCTAAGCTCGCCCTTTAAGTGTCACACTGACAACAGCGACCATATTGCGCCTCAATGCTGAATCGTGTCGCATTCGTGCGAACCGCACTTACCGCACAAACACCACAATGAAATAAAATAAACACTAATTATTCACTGAATGGCCAATGTGAATTTACTACCGACCAAACCGAGCAAACAAGGACAACGACGAAACTATGTTAAACGAGACATAAAACCATCGCCATCGACAACACTGTCGTCGGCGTTCCGCAGCAACACCAAAGTCAACCTCCACAGCAAGCTAAGCAACAAAATGAAAAAAAAAAAAAACACATGCATACCATCAGTAAGCTGAATAAATATCCGATATCCTTTAAGGCAATAAAAAGCGACACCACCCGTCCATTGAGCGTAGGACTCCTCTTCTCCAGCTACAGCATCAGCCGCTGCGCCGTCTAGTGAACATGGTGGGCTGTGTGGAACCGAAGGAGTGGTGAGGTAAAAACTGTTAAAAGGACAACCTGAAAAAAAAAAAAACGCTGAAACGAAGCTAAGAATGCCAATAATTTACTATGGTTTCAATTTCAATTAAACGATTTTCCTGAGAGGATAAGCGTCGGTCGGAGGACGAATTCTAACGCCGCACGGTAAAGGCACAGCAACAGCGCCGAATGCGTCTGCTAAAGTTAAGGATTCGTTTGGATTTTAGTCATTCATAGCTGCGGCTAGGTTCTTGTGTATGAGGGACAAAGGACGATTCTTCACTTTTTGCCAAATGTGAAATTCCACTGGGAATCGACATAAGCTGATAAAATTGACAGGGCCTTCTCTAGTAGTAGACGACACAGACGGTGAAAAGCAAGAACGCAACACACAAACAGAAAAAAAAAAAAACAATTCTAAAATATTGCAAATGTCATTGGATCCCGGTAGTGATGGTATCGAATGTGAATGAGCTGGAAGATGTAGGTACTGTGGCGCGCGTGTGAGTGGGTGGCTTCGTCGTCGCCCAGGGAACTTGCAATAGGTTTAGGTGAACGAAGGGCTTTTTCCATCCTTATGCACTAGTGGAATCGAATTAACGTTTACGTTTCGTGAGAGGAAATTTATATTGACATTTGGCGCTCATTAAATTACCCAAGAGGGACCCGCCATCACAATTCACAAGCCGTTGCCTTTACAGCTTGCCAATGCCAATGTCGATTTTTTGTTGTCACAATGTGAGTGGAATGCGTCGTGGTATCGTCGTCGTCGTCGTCGTCGTATTTCAATGGAGAAAAAGGGAATGTTTGGCAAGTATTGTGACGATTTGCATCTTAGTTTGATGATTGAGTGGGTTGTGTCTTTTCTGTGTGTTGATGCTTCTTCGAATTTATGGTATACAAGCTTGCCCGGGGCGGTGTTCGACTTGGAGAAAATCTTTTCATTACTAAGTATACTAGAACTTGGATTATAAACTATGCTGTTAGCGAATTCCTAAAATTAGTACTGACAAAACAATTTTCTACTCATTTTGAAAGCGTTTTTCCTCACCTATTTAGAACCGTATTTTGAACAGTTTCTCGAGTTTTTAAGTCTAAATTGACGAAATTTTGGGTTAATTACTGAAACATTCTTAAGGCATATTTTGACGAGTTTTGTACGCATTTTTGTTCTGTTTGTTAGGCGGTTTTGAACGCTTTCTTATGTGTATTTTGAATTGTTCTTACGCCTTTTTGTTGACTCTTTCGACAAATATTTTGGGAACAGAATTTGACGAGCTTTTTGACATGAATGTGGACACGCTTTTCGGGTTATTATTGACACTTTTTTCCATGCGTTTTCCGATGCTTTCCTGGGCCTTTCTTTATAAATTTTTGATCATGTTTTTCGACAAATTTTTTGATGTTCACACATTTTTGGGCAAGCCTTTCGATACTTTTTTTGGACATTTCTTAGCTCGTTTTTAAACACGTTTTCCGTTTTCTTAGACGTATCTCGAAGCGGTTTTTACGGCGAATTTTTTAAAATTTTTCGGTGATGTTTAAATACTTAATCGACACATTCTTCGACGCTTTTGTAGACACGCTTTTGACACATGTTTCGCAGCGTTTTTGTTGTGATTCTGGTTCTGTTTTTCGGATACAACGACTGCATGGGGAAGCTGTATCCATGATATTGATAAATTTTCATAGACGACTCATGTCCTTTGCAGATCTTCTTACGTACTTAAATTACCCCAAACTTTCTTCTTACGTACTGAATCAGCCCAAACTTTTGTTCGGCACCACCAAAAATATTTGAACCTCTGCTCCAGCACTCCAACTTAGCAGGCAAGTTATGCTATAAATTATTAAATTCACAATCACCTCCAGGCCAAGCTAAATGAAAAAGTTCTACACTTCCTTTCATGATTTACCACACATTTAATAGTCAAATGACAAACAAAGTATTCTAATTAAATTCCTTTTCTTAGAAAATCTCGCCCGCTCGGCCGCATGAACCAACAGAAAAACGCGAATTTTTAATTAAACTCACTTAGGCAAGGTTAGCTTTACGATCAACAAAACTAAACAGAACCGTCCGGAGCGGAAATTATACAGCACTCAAGCGCTCTCCACCGACCGCCACCAATCTTTCAAGTCCACGATTACCCATTACGCCGAAGGACATCATTACAACGACGCACAGCGGTAAACAGTTTTTTTTTTTTTTTTTTCTTAATTAATTTTTGGTGGACAAAAAGGCAAACAACACAAGTACATGGCCAATGCGCCCCAGCCCATTGTTCTTGGGCCAAGGCAAACACAGAGCGTAAAATTATTAACACAACATGGAGGGAAAAAGTCTCTAAAACCGCCGAATTTAAATGGACCCCATCATGTACAGGGAGATGTGGTAAAAACATCCCTTGTGGTCGAAACTAGGATGCATTATAAATGTCAATTCCCTCCCATAGCTGATAACACGACCTGTACTCAGCAAGGGCGCTTCCCTGTCATGCACATGTACACATGGCCAATGTCGTCGTTAGTCCTTCTCGGTTTGGGAATGACTAATTAGCAAAACGTGACTTGACGAAAATGCTAAATAAATTCTCTGAACGTCCGTTTATCTATGCAAAATGTCCGCCGACTCTGTAATAACTCCGGCGCCAGCAGGAGAGCTTTTATATAATTTTGCACTCACTTTTGCATATAAGGATGCACATTGCACATTGGCTGGATCAAAACTCTGAGGACGCCGTTCTGGTTGCTCTCCTCGTGACGGTGACACTGAGATGTGTTTTGCATAATTAATTTTGACAGCGATGTTAAAACAATTAGCGCTCCACCAACAACCAACTGAAAAAAAAAAAAAAACGGAGCACTGATGTTTTCTCCTGCAGCGCAGGGATAACTACGAGTACACAGGAACAGCTAAGAGTGGTTTCCACAATTTAGTATCATTATGGGAAGGTGCGGGCGGCAACGGCAATGAACCAGGAAAGTGCTTTGCAAATTGCAATTTCCAACCGACCATCTGAGGCGTTTAAAGGACATGCGGCGAACGAGAGGCAAAAGAAGTCTTTCATCAGCCGAGGCAAGGGTCCATTTGCGATTTTTCATTCGCATCCCTGTGCCTAGGACGTCCATTTCAATTTTCTACTTCAAGTGCGCCAGCAATTGCCATAGCCGCTCGATTCCTCTTTAGACGCTGTACCTACAGTTTCATTTTTCTCATTCATCTTGCAGCCAGTCACGGCCAACATGTAGTTAAGCCCACAAAATCCCGTTCCTCATGATGGACACCATGATGTGGATTCTCTTACCGATGGCCGATTGGCGTATGTGTGTGCGGTGGGCTTCTTTCCCGCCCAATTGATGTGCTTGTGGTTTCAGCAGCGCCGTGTGTTCTTTTTAACAAGTTGGCGCGACTGTGACTACTTGAAGTCTTTTTCGGAGGCACTTCCTTCCTGTCGTCTAACATCCTTTTTCCAATAACCCGCTTCAGATGTGTTGAAAAAAAAAAGAAAGTCCTACCCATTCGACTGGCAACGAAGGCAATCGACACCGCACCGCACAGAAGAGTAAGAATCAACGAGGTTAACACGTTCTCCGGCAGGCACGTGTACACCTTAAGGGTTATTTGTTGAAATCCTTTTGTGGATGGCTTTCAAGTGAACCAATTTTTCTACAATTTCATTAGACTTTCCACATCAAACATATCCACGTATCAACATTCGAGACCCCAGCCGAAGAAACGAGCCTTGCCCAAGGCCATGGTGCACACATCTCACAGGACTCCCTGTAGATATAGATGGCATTTCAATGTTCGACTATTTTATACGAATGGGGGCACAGCTTGGGCTCACACTTTTCTCTTTCTACCGAAAATGCTTATTGCTCTCCCCAACGACGTCGTCGTCCTTGTACTTTATCCATGCGAATGGAAATGGCAAACTATGTACAATGTACATATATGTGAAAGGCTAAATGGATTTGATTTTCGCCCTCGAGCCAGACATGTGCAGACATTTTAATTTCCATCCTTACGGGCTGGATTTACGGACGTACAATGAGATCTGTGCACACACACGCATAGAGAATACGAATGTCCGATGCTCCATATGCATTGCCTCACTTCAGCTGATTAGTACTTGTTGTCGGCACTTGAGAAAAAAAAAAGCGCAAAAAGAAAAACTCAAACAAGGATATAATATATTTGAATGTCCAGCTCTGACCGGATTTTAATTTTAGATTGCAAACACAATATTGTGTCTCGCCAAGGAGACTCCTTCTGTCATCGGCTAGAGAAATACTTAAAACAAAGTCCATGCTAGAGCGTTGAAAACGTGAAAGTAATTTTCAGCTGGCAGAATTTATCGCACGAAACAAGAAATATAAGAAAAAACCACTCGCCAAAAATATTAAAAAGTTCATTTCATGTGGAAACTGAAAACAAAACGCACATCAGGACATTCGCTGCTGAAGAAAAATGCGAAAAATGGCACAAAAAAAGAAAAATTATAAAACAAAACGGTCCGCGCCGCCAGTAATGGTGTCCGAATATTTGATTTATGCTGACAGATGCTGACAGAAGAATTAAATAAATCCTGCTGCTGGCTGTTTTCGCTGTAAACGAAGCGCTGCGCCGCACTGGACGCTCCGGGGGTGGAGAGCGATTGTGGCATGTAAATGAAATGTGAACAGTAGGTACCTACTTGTGGAATTTAAAAAGTATGCATTTAAAAAGGGTTTTGGCATTTACATAACTACAGGCGCACCAGAGGACGACAACTCATTTATGCGAGTGAAACTGATCTACGTTTTGTTCAGGCAGGCGACCCTGTTCTATGTTGGATAAAAATGTGAAAGGCTGATGTGGTGACATCATCAATCGAATCAGATGTGCAAGGTCCACTGTAGTTTTCTGACAGACGAATTGGATGTTTGAAAAAAGTTTTACTGCCGTTGAGACTTGAGAGGTGCTGGCAGCATACCTAAGTCGGACGCAGTGAATTCAATGCTCAAGGATAACACAGAAGCAAGGTATAAGCTAAGGACAATCCTACCGGGAAAATTATTCAAAATATGTTAGACATGAGACTGATTTCTCGGAATTCAAAGAAATTTATGCCGGTGTTCCGCAAGGAAGCGTTCTCGGCCCAATCTTGTTTCTGCTATATACAAGAAATATACCACGAGATGAAGGGACCATCGTAGCAACGTTCGCAGACGATAACGGCTAACCTCGCAATGGATGAGTCAGTCGAATTATCAATGGAAAAACTCCAACGGGCTCTTAACAAAGTATCCGAGTGGACAAATTCCTGGCGAATCGCCCTTAACGAGACCAAGTCAACACATGTCAATTTCACGTACAAAAAGATAAACAACTTACCTGTGTTCATTAACTCGGTACAAATACCATACCCAAATGAAGCAAAATATCTATGAATGACTTAGGCCCATTTTATTCACTCGAAGTTGAACACAACTTGGCAGGTTTCCATATAAAAATCCCCAAGTTGTGTTCAACTTCGAGTGAAGAAAATGGGCCTTAGAGACTTAGAGAAATGTATTGGCATCTCGTAAAATTTTCGAAGCTAACAACAAACTGCTCCTGTATAAGCAAGTGCTAAAGCATTCTTGGACATACGGTATACAAAATTGGGGTGGTACCAAACAAAACGCTAATCGTGAATACTTCATGGTATATAAGGAATAGTGATATAACCCGTACTCTGGAAGTGACAAACCTTGAGCGCCGACTACAAAGAACAAGACCTTTCGACCTAGCGCCATAAGGGAAAAACCACATGAAATGACGGTATTAGTAAAGGTGCGTTCGCTGGAAAGCTACCTACCAAACGCGATTAACACTACAGAAGCGTAAACAACTTGTTAAGGTAACTTGGTCGTAGTCATCATAAAAATGAAAAAATGAGAGGAAAGAATTTCATACTACTATGAGCGCGCACCGCCGGATCTTATAGTGCCTCTCTGAGGGGTGAGGTTTAGCCCGTAGGCAGACTACTTATATCTGAATCGGGCATAACCAATGGTACGGACCATTGGTATCTTTTGAAGATTGCTCACCTCCAGGCGCGACCAAAAAAAAAATACACTCTCCATGCAACCTTCGCCTTCAAAAGAGGTTAGTTGCCCAAACTTTACATACTTATTTGTGTGGCTAAATTTTTAAGGCGAGTTTGAATGGAACCATCACAAGATCCTTTCGAACAAAATTCAGCTCCTCTCAATTCTTGATAACAATTTGCTGCAAAACTGAGGACGAAACTTTCGACTACTTCTTCTGAACGTGTCTCGGACCAAACTTGTCTTCTAACTTCAGCTTCGTCAACTTCCACTGTCGCCAACTATTGGAGAAGGAGATGCCATACCCCATAGCCATATTAATTTATGCAATATAAGCTCAACCACACCCCACCGACCGGTTCATCATCATAATTTAGCCACTCGAACGGCAAATGAACAAGAGAAAAAAAAAACACAGCTTTTGCATTAATTGAACTCATTAATATTTTCGCAAGCTTAAGCACATACCTACCTCTGCTGTGTCATCCATAGAGTTCATTGCTGTAACTCCTGTTGGATACATCACCCTTCCTTTTATAAAGCAATCTGCATACGTAATGTGAATAGAGTACACGTTCGTCTTGGAAACACGCCCCCGGTTGCCATAAGAAACTTGTACGCGTATATCTATATGAACTTATAAGAAAAAAAAAAAGAAGAGCAAACCAGATTTACGTTCGTAAATCCAAGGATTCGCCAAAAGTCCTCGGCACAAGAGCAAACCTTATATACCCACAAGAGCCAAAACATACACTATCCTCGAAAGCCTGCTGGAAAGGAAACATTATCGAAGAAACTTGATGACTACTAGCGGTATAGTGGAATAAGTACTTTCGCCGAAGATAATGATGATGGAAACATCCAGGTTATGATGGAGGGAGTCACACACGAGAACCTTTTTACCAATAAACCTCCTTCGCTCCACAGCTGCACACACTATGCCGTATACAATTTTGAGGAATATTCATGGCGGCCCACCGCCCACCCAAGCCCAAGGTGCTCATGAAAAAACTCCAGCAAAAATTATGCTTAGCGTGAGTCAAGTGCCAACATTGAAACGCACACGACGTCGGTGACGTTGATGACAACGATGATTATAAGAAGGATGATGGAATGAATTTGGCGTCGTCGTTGTCGTAGTAGTCCAAAACACTCGATGCCTCATCGAGTTTAGTTTGTCTTCACATCAATACCCTGCTAATACGAACTGAACAGGATAAGACGGCAAGAAGTCAAGTCGGCAAATATGTCTGCGCTAAAGTCGATGGGCGCCTCCTTTGTTCGCGTTCGCGTTCGTGTTCGCGTGTTTGTTCAAGGCCCCGCAGGGACTTCGCTCTGTTTAACCTCAAAAATTGAAGTGATCGCGAACAAGGACTTGAAGGATTCCTTCGTCTTTGGCGATAATTATTAGTGAATGTGAATTAATTGGGTGGAAATATTCTGTTGAGTTTGCTTTATCCTAATTCTTCGACGGCTCCTGGTTTTCGTGCTTTTTTTTTCTCTGGATTATTATGCTGGATAATCGGGTCGTTGATGTTATTACGAACAGGGAGGCACATAGGTCTATGTTATTCGTATATCGTTATGGAGGCTGTGTGAGTATGTAAATTGTTTTTGTGGTTATTCATCTGAGGTGAATGCGAAATGTTGTTCCATCAATATACATGGAAGGATTTTTGCTAGAATTAAATTATGGATAGTTTGGGGAGTTTGTTAATGAGTTTTGCCGAAATATGGAAAGTAATGCGGGAAGAGAACTCATTCTCATGGAAAGTAACCGAGAGACTGCGTAGTTCGGCCTGCTCAACACCTTGTAGAAAACATAATTCCATTCCATATTCAAGCCTGAAGGTCTCAACTTCGAACTTCATCATCGCATCCGAAAATAAATTGGGTCGCTACGCTATGTTACGCCTGAGATAATACACCCACTCCGGACTCTTTTCAATTGTTTAAAAGTATCACTACAGTTCCACTGAGAAACTTTTGTTTCGCAGGATACAGATAAGACTAGGAAAAAAAAATCAAATGCAGCCTTTTTTTGTGTTGGCAAAAACAATTCCCAACGCTTATTTCCTAACACTCCTCGTCCCCATATCAGTCCCACTGCAAACTTGAAGAATTATATTATGCAAGTGTATTGAACATTCCTTTTCCGCCCCATGAATACATTACACTAGTGTGTTAGCAGGAGCTATAGGGAATTGAGTTTTCCAATTCCGGGCGAACGCAAAAAAAAAAAACATGAGTCCACAAGTGAATCCCACTTCGAATCGAAATGAAAAGAAAGCGGATGATAAAAAGTTTTCTCTATCCACCCTTACTCCGCCAGTTGAGCCAAGAAGTCCTTTCGCTTTCCACCACCCCCGCCATATATACAGTGGTTATCTGGCCCAGCCGCGAGCTATCCCCATTCATATAGTGTGCTTTCAAAAATACACGACTACCATGTTGTACTGAAAAGCGCTATCCTTTGGCCGTGAAGTCAAACAGTTGCCTGAATTATGGCGATGCAAGGATATTTTATGCTGTAACTGTGACCTCCTTAGGGGTTTTAACATAACTTAAGTGAAAAGTTTTACTGTTTGTTGTTGTTGCTGTTGTTGTTGTTCCATAGACCAGTAGCAGGATATAGTCAGATTCAGAGCCTCATTTCATTTAAACTTATTTTTCTCTACCTCGTCCTTTGTTGTTATTATTTTTGCGAATTCATTGCGAGGTGGTTTTCAACTTATTTTCGGTGGCTCCACCCTCCGATGAGTCGTGTTCAATTGTCCTTGGAAACTAGATTGAGTCGATACGGATTTTTTTTTTTCTTGTTCCTTTGCAGGATATTGGATAAAAAGTGTTTGGAAATTTCTGTCTATTTTACAATTCGCTACGGATAAGGTCGGCTACATCTTTTACCAAACGCATACAACAAATCACGAAATCAATATCAAAACGATGGTGATGCGACGGTTCCCCCTAGACAAGTTTTCATCGAAGACAACTCAAGGAACGCCATCACCGTGAAAGGAGAGGGCGCAACAGAGGACCCAGATTAAATAGCTCTAGGGATTCATAATCAAAGGACTCTAAATAAAATTATGTTTGCTTAATGCTGCCTGCACGATGCACGTGATTCTGTGAATGTCATCGGTGGACTTTTATCTGTGCGATATCGATTATAGAGATACGAGATAGAGAGTTCGCCACCCGAAGGCTCTGCGCGATGCAGACAATAATGGGGAAAGGATTCTCGATCTCAAACCGTGGTATAGGGGTTTTCCAATTGCAATTTACGAGGATACGATGTACGCACATGGATTTTATTAAGTAAATCTACTGCCGGGGGCGTGTGTGGATCTGTTGAATTTTTGAAAGTAAAGCAACTTGTTTGCACAGAGGAGTTTCACCCTCAATTTGAGTTTCGTTATTGTTTGCGTGTATATACGTTGTATAAGTTCAACTGTATCACGCCAAGTGAGTCCTTGGATGAGTTTGCGTCTCCGTTTGCTGAGTGAAATAAACAATTTTTAATCACTTAGATCTTAGACTGAGTGCGGATTTTGCTGTCGTGACGCGTGTGTGCTCGAGGATTCAGCGATGGCTTGAATTGTTTAGAAAGTTTATTTCAATCATAGCTGCATGGATTTAGTGCCACTTATCGGAGTAATCCTGCGGGAAAGGGTAAGATGTTGGATGAGCAGATTGGTTTCGTTTATTTTATTGTTCTTTTTGACAACTTTCACACAGCGGCTGTTGCGGGAGGTGTTACTGGTTCAACACGCTGAAAAGAGGATTCTTTTCTCCGTGCGAATTTTTGGCAAACAGTCACGAGGAAGGTTCTTTTAGCCATCGAACATTACATTAAATTGTAGGTGTCGTTCCAAAAACAAGACGAACTCCAGCATGCAGTTTGCAGAAAACAGGGACTCAAACTTTTCTTAAAAATAGCCTTATTAAAGTTATAGATAAGATGCCGACGTTGTTGTTGAATTTATTGTGTGTTGCTTTCTAAGTCTGCAGTCGGCCCTAGTGAGGTATCCGTCGGAACGGAAAGTTTTCCGATTTTATAGGACTCGGAGGATTTTTGCTGCGAGGTATATTCTTCGAAACAACTGTTCGGAGAATTGTTCCCATACAAAAATGTTAAGCACACTAGCGTTTTGGGTTGCAGTGCGTCAAATTTGTTTTTGAGTGACATTTTGGACGGCTTCATTAGAATTTTTTCCGATATCCGCCGACAACAATCAGTTGCAGAATTTATTTACGAATTGTAGTAAAGTGTTAATAAACATGAACAATAAAAAGAAAGAATCCATTTAGCAGCGCATTTGTTTGTACTTGTTGCTTCAACTTGAGCTTCCAGTGCAAAATCAAGCGAAAAACAAACAAAGCGTTTGTAAATGTCTAAACAAAATGGCGAATAACCAAATCGGCCTGCATATACGTACATTTTGAACAAGGACTTGACATTTATACAGAGTAAGTGGTTTCTACATCACAGATTCTAGATGCCCAAATTTTGCTGAATAGTTCATATTAAAGACTGGAATGCCTCAAGTCCAGCCTAAATAGATCAAAGTCGATGGTGATACTGCTCACTGCTGTTGGAAAGTCATCCCGTCACAAGTAGCTCCGCAGTTTTCTGTAAGGCCACAACTTCTGCCGGCAATACAGTGCATATACGTCCGGATGTCTCAGAGCTGCGCGAAAGTTTATATCTTTCGAAAAAGTGTGGCTTACAATTTTGGGAGCTTTCCGTACTTACAGAGATTTTTAAGACCTCCTTATCAGGGTAAATTCTTTGGTATGCCATATCGAAGTTGGGTGTACCAGATTCGACGACTAAGAATGGCTTCCTTAGAATAAAACTATGCTATGCCGACATTAGTTAGCTTTAGTGGACTACTACCTGCCCTCAAGCCTATTTCTAAGTGATAAAAAGTGCGTAATCGCCCGAAGTTCACTCTGGTGACTGCATCACAAATGCAGCGATTCGGGTAGTTGGTTTCACCCTCTTAAAACATATCCCTCTCGATCTTATCCTTACATCAAAAGAATCCAAAAATCTAATCATCGAAAACTAGCTATTCCCAAACAACATTAGCCTATTACTCAACTTACCAACACCAAGAGTCAGCTTACCGCGCTCTCATCTCCCTTCGATAGAACTTTTTGAATTTGAATCATCCTAGTATGACTCACTCCCTGACTTCCTGAGAGAAAATCCACAAAATGTGCGACATAAATCTCTGTTGGCAGCATCATCAGCATTACCGCAACGATAATAAATGTATCCATTAGCAAATATACAAAAATAAAATTAATTAAGTCTACACAATGCCATCCAGAGCACAAACCCATTCCGTTTCCGGTACGCCATGGCGCCCCCTCCCCCGACTTAGTGTGTTGAGATAAAAATCATTGCGAATTGCGTTAGCAAAATACAAACAGAGCATTCGTCTCGGCCTAGCACATAGCTAATGGCCACTTAATGCACAAAGGAAACTTCCTTCGATCGGCCGAAGGCTGTGGGCACAGAAGAACATTTTCGAGCAGGTCACAACCTCTCCTCAGAGATCAGCATAACCAACGAGATGTTGACACTGACACTGTAGGTGCGGGCCATAAAAACTGTAGTACACAGCTCAAATATCCATCGCCAAGCGTTTATTTGCATCCATTAATACATTTATTAAAATAAATTACGCGCGTTGTTGAGATATCCTTGGAGCGCTTGTGTGAGTGAGTGTGTCCCATTGAAACTCATTTGAATACTTTCACTACGAGTTATGAATGCCTTCGTCATTTGTCTTCAGTGGGGTAGTTTCTGCCTTAACTCAAGCATCATCGCAGCTAACGAAACAGTGTGTCCTTGCGGCACAAATAGACTTTTTCCCTTAATTTGGAAAATGCCAAAAGTACGAATGTTTGTATGGCAGACACGCAACCGTCATTCTAATAAACATAAAATGAGTTTTGAGCAGCTATGTGATTTATTGGGCCATTTATTTCAATTACTCTGTCTTCCTTGGAAAAAGTAAAAATAATACCAAGGACAACGGGGGCAATGGAGAGTGGGAATACACACTGTGGTGTTGCTCTGCCGCCGACTCATCGTCATCCCTTGTATGTGGTATTATATTTCGCAGTGCATGGTATAGTTTTGCTCTACCACTCTGTGTTCAGCAAGAGTGGATACAATTTAAATCGATTTGTTATTCAATTCCAGGAAAGGACTTTCCCAAAAGCGGATATTCTAATTATATTATTTATTATTTACTTTCAGGACAGATTCTACGGAATCATTAAAAAAATGCCGCGACTGGGTAGACTAATGGGCTCAAGGCGTATCAGTGGGATGTAGAGCAGAGCGTGCTTTGAAGGTTGGTTTTCCGAGTACCTACTGCCTTATTCCAATACTGCGAATATTTTGGCGCAGTTTAAGTGGTATAGACACCATCTTTGAGAGGGATGGACTAATTGCAGAAAATAAGTAACACGTTGGTCGCAAATGGTCTTGAATTTTAATTTTAATCTATTTTTTTTTTTTTTTGTAATTTAAGACCTAGGCCTACAGCTTCCATACAAGCATTCTAAGCCTGTCACCCATCGCACGTTAGTCCAGCCCTCTAAAGACTGCCCACTATTTGTAATAAGTGTCTATGAGTCCAAGGATTAGAGCCTTCGGGGCTGATCTACAGACAGAGATTTCGGTTTGGAAGACAAAGAAGACGAGGAAAAAAGTCTAACATAGTCTACCTCTGACGTCGCTGATAACAACTGCCATCGTCAACTGTCAGTTATGCTACCATTTCGAGTACCTTACCACTTTACCTGCACGACATACTGTATAAACAAAATCTATACCGATATTATACGCACGCACACAGAGAGACTACTACTCAGTCGGTGGTCGTGGTCGTGGATGAGAAATGGCAACCGCATGAGTAATTAGAAGTAAGGACAAAATTAAGTTTGCGGAATCGGGCCTGTACTTAAAGCTATTCATACTCCCTCCTCTATCCCATCACCAGCTCCTCTCATCTATGTACATATTGGTACAAAAATAGAGCTACTAATGGATGTGGCATCGGCCAGACCAAAATGTAAGGGTGGTGTGAGACAACCCATACATACCAACCGACATGGAGAGGGTGCCAATGTTAAATAATACAAACGAGGTGCTAAATTGAATTTCGGATGCTTGCTAGAGCTGTTGTTGTTGTTTCCTTTTCCTGGTTAAGTGAAGGTTTTTCGAAGCTCCTGCAAGCCACCTTCTTTTCATGGTGGAAACTTATTTGGCATCAGCTGTGCCCGTCGAGCGGTATAATTAGAAGGCTCGTGTTTTGTAAATGATACCTATGGGTGTGATTATTTAACTGTCGGTCGCGACCATTTGTTTGCACAGTTTAGTTATAGATGTCTGGTCTGTGTAGTATGGAAAATCGAAAGGATCTGGGAGATGAAGCGAGAGAAGATGAGTGAATGCGGTGCTTTGAAGGCGACCTCTGATGTTTATATATAAATGAACACACTGGCCCCGGGGGTGTCTGGCGTAGAAATGTGTACTTGGTGGATTGCGTGTTATTAAGTTTATGTTCTGGGGGATGGCGTTGATGCTGATGAAAGGGCACAAAAATTAACACAGCTTAATATATTTGCTATATAAAAGGTTTGGATTTTCAATATAACTTTAAATAAAGGCGGACCTTCAAAAGTTACAGACCGGGCTGTCAGTGACCACAGAAATTGAACTTGAGCAAAGTTTTTGGAGAAATGCAAATTTATGGTATGCAGGACCCATTTCTCTTGATGCATTTTTCATCATTTTCACCTGCTTTTCGATAACTTCTTAACTCATTTGGGACTAGTTTCTCAAAAGTTCTTTGACGGCTTTTTATTATTTAGTTTTCCGACGTGTTTTTTACTCTTTTTCTTAAAAAGTACTTTGATGCATTTTGAATCACTTTTCGTAGGTATTTTTACCTATTTCTTGAGCCGTTTTTGACGAGTTTTTGAACGAGTTTTTAGACGCATTTTTAACTTTTTTTAAAGTTCCTAGCTATATGTTTTGCATTCCTTAACAAAGGTTTATTTTTTAACGCATTTTTTCAGACTTTTTTGACGAGCTCTTAATTAGTTTTTTTTAATGCATCCCGCTCCTAAATGTTTTTTTTTTTAAATTTCTTTGATGTGTTTTGCACTCGCTTGTCATAGGTCTTTCAAAGCGAGTTTTTTTTTTGGGTCTTGAGTTTTAATTTAATTAATAATCAAATTTAAAATTTGAATGCTTCCATCAACCATTCGAATGTGGAAATTTACTAAGCCTGTCGTCAATCGCTCGTTAGTCCAGCACTCTATAACGACTGCCCATTATTTAGGAAGTGGCTGTGAGTCTAAGGAAGGCATTAGAGCTGTCGGGGCTGATCTACAGGCACTGATCTCGGTTTGGAAGACAAAGAAGACGAGGAATAAATTATTTTTAAAAGTGTTTTTGACGAGTTTTTCATAATTTTTGACGAGTTTTTAACCAGTTCTTTGACGCAATTTTTAAATGCATTCTTGACGTCATTTAAAGTCTTCTTTTAAGAGTTATTTGGTGCGATTTGACTAACTTTTTACAGGTTTCCTTGACCAGTTTCTTGAACCCTTGGCTAGTTTTTGAACGGGTTTTTGGACGGCATTTGGGACTAATTTTTGTTTTGTATATTCACGCTTTCCTAATCGTTTTTTGACTAGTTTTTTTAAGCGTTTTATCGACTCATTTTTCACTAGTATTTATTTAAGTAAATATTATCGTAACCAATCGCTTTCCTCTTAATCTTTTATTATGGGAAGGTCCAGCTTTAATTCATCCGCAATAATTTGTTACTGCCAAGGCACTGCCTTCATGCATTTGTCACACTCTGTCATATCATAGGCAACTCAATACTTTAACATTGATCCTTTAATGTAAGCCCATTTGCCATTCAGCACCAACGCTAATGCAAAGCATCCCAAATATGTAAAACTAGTTCCACCCCTCACAATTTCTTCCAATCAATCACATTGATCATCGACTCCCATCATCGAGTCTACTTACATAAAATCTATAATTAAAAGTCTGTCTGGTCCACTACAAGACGAGGTAGGTGCTACTGCGCATATATCAACACCGTGATCCTCTAACTGCCACCTACAACCACCCCACAGCAATTTAATATAAAAATGTTCCATATATACCTAATCCCTAAAACTTCGCTACGGAACTGGAATGCATACAAAGACAGATATTCCAAACAAAAGCCTCAGATTTATTGCCTCTTTCCGATGCATTTATGTCGGCCATTACTCATCCAATCAACATCGATGTGCATCCATTATCCATTACATATTCAACACGCCACAATCACGTGACAAATAAACTGCCTTCTAAACTGTGTCTATCGTTCAATTTCACACAGGGAAATAGTTCTTTCTCGCAGTCCTCGCCCAAATCCAACTTTCAACTGCAATCCACATTTATGTGTATAAGCGAAGACGGCAACGGGAAACGCTTTCACGTTCAAATTGTCACTTCTAAGTGTATAATGGGCGAACGTACCAACGATGGCTCACCAGAAATTTATCGACTCCTCGAGAAATCGGCAGGAATTGTTCCACATTTAAAAAAAAAAAAAATGAAATAAAATCTTGAGACTTTTGTAACCCATGAGGGGGTGCTGGAGAGGAGCGTCAACAACGGCAAACACTCACTCCACTGGATGTGGATCCACATCCAATAATAAATCTTTAAGGAATATGTCGTCACTTGACCCGGGGGATGTCGGCGCTCATAAATCGCGCCCGAGTAATTGGTGCTGACTTGTGACTTGGTAGACATTTTTTTTTTTTTTTTAAATACATCCCGGCAAGGCCCCAACACCGGCACACAGAAGGAATTAATTCGCGCCGGACTACCACTGCGACTGCGACTGGTGATGAGCGCAGCCGAGAGACTCATGTAAGTAGTGCAACATATCGGACGCTGGTTGGCGCTGGAAAGGCGAACAGCAATAAATAACGATTAAGTGTACAGCGAGTATTAGTTCGGGGAAAACTCAAGTTGGGAACGTACATTTTTGGTACACCAAACTTATGCATTTCGTTGGGACGCTCTGTGATTTCTCCGATCTTCCTCCGAAGTGTCACGCTAAGGAAATGAAGCTTCTGTTTAATTTTTGTATTTTGGGAAATGCACAGGCACAGGCACACCAATGGGTTTTGTATTTTTACAGTGTATTTTTTGATTTACGAGTTGATGTCGTGTTGCGAGTGGGAACTGGGAACTGGGAACCTGTAACTGTGACTATGAGATATGGTTTTTTTTTTCAGATGGTATTTCGGATGATGGAATTTTTGGATGGCAAATATGTAGGCTAATAGGGTGAGAGACGGACCCATTGCGGTTATTATTCATTTCTACGACTTGTGTTAGTTTGAACTAGTTCTTCGTGCACATTGGGGCTAGGGATTGTTTCTTATGAAGCCGTTTGGGAAGGAGAGGGAGGCAGAGGTAAAATTGTCCAAGCGGGCTAGTTTCTATACGGTTTGTAATATACAATGTCATTTTGGGTACACTTTCTTTAGGTGACCATTAAAAACGGTGCAAAACTATTTTAACAAGTTAGGGAAATAAAGGGTGATTTTTTAAGAGGTTTAGAACTTTTTTTAAAAAAACACAAAAAATTCGAAAAAATGAATGAAATATTTATTTGAATCGATAGTTTGAACCTTGCAATTTAATGTTTAAAGATAATTTCATGCAAATGTTGACTGCGGCTGCGTCTCAGGTAGCCCATCCGCTGAGTCCAATTTTGGCATACTCTTTCACACATATCGGCCGGTATCTCACGAATGAATGCATGGATGTTGGCTTCCAGTGCGTCAATCGAAGCGGGCTTGTCCCTATACACATTAGCCTTGACATACCCCCACAAAAAATAATCTAATGGTGTCAAATCGCACGATCTAGGCGGCCAATTGACCGGCCCGAAACGTGAAATTAACTGTTCACCAAACTCGCCTCGCAATTGCGCCATTGTTTCGCGTGCTGTGTGGCATGTGGCACCGTCTTGTTGAAACCACATATCATGCAAGTCAAGAACTTCCATTTCGGGCAAAAAAAAGTTTGTTATCATCGCTCGGTAGCGTTCACCATTGACAGTAACGCTGCGATTCGCATCATCTTTGAAGAAATATGGCCCAATAATGCCGCCGGCCCATAAACCGCACCAAACAGTGGCTTTTTCGGGATGCATTGGTAGCTGTTGCAATGCTTCTGGCTGATCTTCACTCCAAATGCGGCAATTTTGCTTATTTACGTACCCATTCAACCAAAAATGAGCCTCATCGCTGAACACAATTTTTCGATAAAAGCGCGCGATGAACATTTCGTACCGAGCACGAATTTTGATAGTAAAATTCAATAATTTGCAAGCGTTGTTCATTTGTAAGACGATCCATGGTTAAATTGCAAACCAAACTGAAGCTGTTTGACAGTGACACAAGGTACTAAACACACGTCAGCTGTCAAAACCAGTGTTGCCAAAACCAAACCAGCTAAAAAATCACCCGTTATAAGGTCTGTTCCCCAACGATAATGCATTCAAACACTTAAACAAATTTTGTAAAATCTCGGTCCCTTATGCAAAAGTTGGGCAGAAGACAGACACAGAGAGAAAAAAAACATTTCCCCCTCCAAAAAACACCTGCAAATATTAGGCCCAGAAATTTCTTTTGGCTAGTTGGTTATAGCTGACACAAGATGGTTGTCAAATCATTCAAATGCTATTTTGCTAATGATGTTTTATTTGATTTCGTTTATATTTCGTACTTATATAAGATTCACGCGTAAAAATAAAAAAAAATCGAGCTGTCGTGGGACGGCCGAAAGAAGCGAATCATTGGACGTAAAGTATTGGCCCGTGTTACGTGGCGGCCTATTTAAAATTCATTTTAATTTTTCATAGTGCCAGTTAGATTACTCTCTCTGTTCCTCTTTCGCTCTCTACACACATATATTTAAGAATTTTTCGACTTTTCTTTTTTCCTAAACCATCCCTGAATCAAGACGAACAACACAAAACAAAAATCATCCAAATCGGTGGAGCCGTTCAATTCATTTAAATTTTTCATAGTGCCAGTTAGTTTAGATTACTCTCTCTGTTCCTCTTTCGCTCTCTACACACATATATTTAAGAATTTTTCGACTTTTCTTTTTTCCTAAACCATCCCTGAATCAAGACGAACAACACAAAACAAAAATCATCCAAATCGGTGGAGCCGTTCAATTCATTTTAATTTTTCATAGTGCCAGTTAGTTTAGATTACTCTCTCTGTTCCTCTTTCGCTCTCTACACACATATATTTAAGAATTTTTCGACTTTTCTTTTTTCCTAAACCATCCCTGAATCAAGACGAACAACACAAAACAAAAATCATCCAAATCGGTGGAGCCGTTCTAGAGTTTTCATCTTCCAAGTGCGCCATAGAGGGGGAGTTAACGCTACGGTGACGATTTTTCTCGGTTTACTCCCCATCTTTTTGAATAATTTATATGCGTGACCCACCGACCGTCCGTAAAAAAGCTATATTCGCTTCAAAAATATTTTTTTCAGACTAATTGCCTGTTCTTTATTGAATACCAAAACTAAGAAATGCGTGGTTCAACGCATTCACTTCCTTTTTGGTTGTTTTTCATTTCGGTGAGCGAATTCTGTCGCAATGAAAGAAATGCGACATATTGCCGATATTGAACCAGAAATGATATCGAGTCTCTAGTGCCAATCAAAAACTTTGTAGTCTTTGCATGCTTGATTTTTGTTAGTTGATTGATATTAGAAAAACAGAAATTGAGCTTACCACATCTTGCTGTTGTTGGTTTCCGACATTCAGTGGAATAAAATTAAGGAGCAATGCACAGGTGTCTGCCAGGTCGACTTTGAGAAGGCCTTCGATACCGTATGGTTTAAGGGGCTCTTTTATAGCCTGACCAGATTGGGCATTCAAAAACATTATTTGCTAATATGATTTATGACATATGCTTATGGGAAAGAAGTTCGTTGTCAAAGCTGACAACGTGACTTCGAGCAGGGTTTTCGAAATTAAAAACGGCTTACAACAGGGAGCAGTGAATTCTCCGGTCTTGTTTAATATTTACACAAGTGATCTGGTGAGCTTCCTCAGACATGCTAGGTATAGCGTACGCAGGCGATTTAGTGGCGTACTAGTCAGGACCACAAAACCGATCTCATTAACATTCTTCTGCAGCGTGACTTCTAACAAATTAAGAGGTTGGATCGGAAGTTGAAAATCAATTACCAGAAATTTGAAACAATCCTGTTCAGAACTCAATTGGCTGGGGCCTCTGGCGATACCAGAAAAAACTGAAGAAAATTAACAATTATTGGACAACAGGGACGGCCGTTGGTGGTGAAAACCGTGTTCAGGTATCTTGGCATCCTCGACCAGTATCTGTGTTTTAACAAACAAAAGATGGTGTGCCGGTATTGTACCACATCAGCCACCGCGGCGCGAGGGATAAGCGGCTCATCCACGACGGGTACGCCGCCAATGGTCAGGAGCTCCTCCGATTTATTACCGCAATTGTGGAACGGGACAGGGTCGATACGGCAAAACAGTTCACTGAATTTTGTTGGCTTGATGAAGAGGTGAGAGTTGATACGCTCTCCCGGGCCGGTATGCGATGCCTACTTAACATCCTCCTTAGTTTTAAGCTAGATATTAAGTTTGTAGATTTAGGTTAGAGTAGGGGGTCCTTGGGAACGACTGGGCTAGCCAACATGTAAGCGCTACCGAGACTCCACCGACGGTTATGGCCTGGCACGATCTATGTCGGCACGGGTGAACCCTCGTTGGCGGCTGTCAGGCGCTCAACGAGCGTTATCAGGATGATGATCAATCGATGAGATTGCTCACCACCCTGATTATAGGTAATTTAGGTTAAGAAGCTCAGGTAATTTTAAGTACATAGTTGTAATCAAAACAAATAATAACGATCATAGATATATACCTACATATAAGTCCGAAAGGCAACAATTGTAAGAAGGTTGATAAGTTTATAGTGCTCGCTAAGAACCAGTAAGCTAGAATAAGATAAATGATAGTTTTAAATTAGATTTTATCGTTTTTGTCTAGTAAGTAAGATAAACCAAGAAATAATAAAAACGAATTAAAAATGAAAATAAACATCGATACGTCCCTACGGAAAAAGGATAAATAAGAAAAAAATTCTTAAAAAATTCTACTATACTCCCCAACTATATCATGAAACAGCAGGCCTGCTCATAAATCTTATGATGGGGTGCAACATTTCAACAAGCTTTATGGGTTGAAGCTGATTCCGCAATCTTAACGAAAGTTATAATTTATCGGGTGTAGGCGAAAAAGAAGTATTGCTTGGTACTTTTCAGACTCGCCGCTTGCTTAGGTTGCTTACTATTAACGTAGCAATAATAATTTATTTAATTCAAATATCATCTTTAACCTTCACACTAAATATTTCCTAGGTCACAATATGCAATTTTTTATGGAAAATTTCACAATTGTGATTTGGAAAAACTTAGCCTGGACACTAAAAATGATTATTAGTATCGCGGATCAAATAGTACTATTGGAGCTATAGGATTTTCTTAAACTTGATATTTCGATTTAAAGCGAAACTCTGGAGCTAAATCATGAGGCTATCGCCATTCGTGATAAAAATATAAGCACCTGTAGTTCGCGAAAGTATGTTGTTCAAAGGTGTGTACCTGGTTTACAAAATTACACCCAACCGTTTTGAAGTTTACAAAAACTCTCAATTACCCAGGGAGGGCATCAAGAATGCACAACCCCTAACTATACTTATGGTTTCATTACAACTTACAGCATGTCAATTTGCACCGTACAGCGTGCAGCACGTCAATGCAATGTTGCTCGTATCTGGTCCTTAACTGCTTTTCGAACTTCCCTCGCATTTTATTCCCACCGCACCGCCCGTTAGTGCTACAACAAAATTCCGACGGATTATCGTGACAAGTCTCAATTTCGTTTGACAAATGATGCTCGTGCACTCATAATACCCACCCCAGCAATTCCATTGCATGCAAACATCCAACTACATGTGGAACACACATCCACCGTCATGCTCATCGTGCTCCAGATCCAGATATTCAGATAACTCGTGACACACTGCTAATGGAGAAAAATATAGACGACCGCCTCAAAGCATTCAGAAATAGAAATATTATTGATTACAACATTAGCCACTAATCTCATTGGATTCAGTTGACAATCCTCAAGGACTGTCGGAAAAAAATTGTTCATAAAACAAAACTCGCTGAGGAAACAGCAAAAAGCCAGTATACTATACATACGAATGTTGTTCCACATCCGTAGGGGATGGTAATCAAAAAAATTTCAGTTCTCTATGCGGTTACAGAACAAGGAGCTCCATCTCCTGCGCTTGGAGTGTTTCCAAGCGAGGACAACGGGACGAAGCAAGCAGAGAAAAAAAATGTATATTCCAACAGGAAGTTGAAGGACAAATGTACACATTTGCTGGAGCAGCGCACTCTGTTCCCGCATGCATCTGAGGCCCTAATATATTATTCTGCGTTGGGCATTGCAGGAGACATCGTCACAGTGTGCGGAGCAGCGGACTATACTTCTCCTTCGTTTGCAAGCGACACAACGAGCAGCACTCTCTCAATGCCTTGTACAGGAAACGTGGTACGCAAACAATTTTCATTTGTTAGAATGCAATACCGCCTACAGGGATATCTATCTGTGCATCCGCTCGGGCGTCCGTATCATCGTCGTCGTTGTTGGCGTTGTCGTCTACATCGGCTGGCTGCAAGTATAGATACATCGCCTCACCGTGAGCGTGTATGCAGAGTATTGTTCCTGTGTATGTTGTTAAAATTAAATTATACTCGGTCCAATTGACAGAGGACATCGGCTCCTCCGACCCGGAACACACTTGATATATGGGCTAATGTGGATTTGGTCCAGTTGCTTGCACCTCTGCACATATGCGGGATATGATCCCGGCTGGTACTTTGTTTTGTTGCTGTGTCTGTGCGGACGCTGGCCGACCGCGTTTGATTAGGTTGCAGGGCAATGGAGGGTTAAAAGTTGGCGCTACAAGCAGTCCTGTTACCGCATACATCACAGCCTTCACTTTGCATTCCTTGCGACCATTGTCCTGTGTAATGGTAATTATTCAACATGAATTTTACCAAGCCCAAAGCACCTGCAATGGAGTTATCCTTTTGGTCAAAATCTCGGTTCTATATGGCACAACGACGACGACGATGTTGATTATGATGACCATATAACCATATGATGGACTGGCATAGTGCTGTCGGATCTTTTGACCGATTGAGTTGGACATTGGACCCGTAAATAACTTTGATAGGTTTTTGCTTAGTAATCGGTTTTTAATTCGGGGTCCAGGTCCATTGGTTATGTGCAATGCCGAAGCGAATTGTTTGCGGACGGTTAGATCTTTAGGCCATAGAAACAGGTTGGTATTGATTATGCAGTTATGCTGCCCGATTAGGAATTGATTGGGGAAATATCCGGTCGATAGATTGCTGTGATTTATTGCGGTGGAAAGGTCACTCCAAGGGCTACAGTTCTCTGAGTCCCATAAAGGCAAAATGGAAGCAAACTAGGAGATCTGTCTCTATATCCCAGCGGGTGGATGTATTTAAGGAGGAACACACCCACATTGGAGAGTAATCGTGGCTGGATTACAAGTCTCGAATTTGCCTGACAATCGAGCACCTGTGGAAGACTGCGGAGCAAGGTCAAACATGCACCTATCAATGCCAAGGACAAACCATGAGTCTATAGTGTAAGATTAGTAAGTTCTTACTACTGGCCCGTTGCAAGATATTAAGTACCCCTATTGCGAAGATCAACTATCTATTGATAGTTGATACTTATCAATCAGTTTAATCAAATGGTATTGTGACTGTCAACTGTCAATATTGTTGATCCA
This sequence comes from Cheilosia vernalis, assembly GCA_949126925.1. Lineage (NCBI taxonomy): Eukaryota > Metazoa > Arthropoda > Insecta > Diptera > Syrphidae > Cheilosia > Cheilosia vernalis. The sequence goes on from OX421358.1 coordinate 120,397,422, forward strand.
TTGTTATTTTTTGTTTAATAATCTATTGTGAATAAAAAAAAAAAGGTATTGCGAACAACAATTTTCATCGATTTTCTTGTCAGCTGTTAATTTGTTCTCAATCGTAAATTTGAAGTTGTTTTTCGTGTTGATTACAAAAATAACTAAAATAATGTGAGTTTCGAGTTAAATAAGTGATAAAATTTGTAATTTCTTTATTTCCAAAGGTCTGAAGAAGTAGTAAGCAACAAAAGACAGTTGTGCAGATTGGTCCAGTTGATGGAAGAGAACGTTGAACTCGGCAAAGGGTTTTGCTCTCACGCTGTAGCTAATGCAAAGTGGACAATAATTTCAACGATAGCAGGATCATCCAACTCTTCATCTTCATCAAATAATTATTTTCTTTTACGTGACCTTTTTTTTTGTCAACACAATTTTGTTTTTAATTTTATTGATTTTGTTGTTTTCTGATGATTTTCTTTTCATGTTTCTTAAAAAAAAAAAAACTAGACATCTGTCAGACGCACATTCCCATTCACAGTAATAGAAATCTTTTGAAGGTATTCATAATATTTTATCAATTCATTTTCACAATACCGAATTTTAATTCAATTAATAAATTCTATCAACCGTCAGTCGGTTGATAGTCGATCTTCGCAAAAAGGCCTCTTTAGCACTGCACCAACTACCACCAAGTGAAAAGACACATCCTTCAACAAAGAGGGGGTCAACACTGGCTTTAAACAACAGCGTATCAGAGAACATGTCATTCAAGAGATTTGTTGCCGCCCTAAGCGAGCTTCCACACCGGATGGAACAAAACGCCTTATGTCGATTTCCATTGGGACAGAAAAAGCACTTTTTTTCAGTCAGAGCAATTTTTCGAATCTCGATATCTGAGCAAGATTCACATCTACTTACACTAACACCAAAACAATTACCTTTTGTCAAACTTTAAAGTGTGTATTAATTACGTATTTAGAAGACCAGTCTGTGAAAAATAAAGAAAAATTTACATTTGGCCGGCGCAAAGGATATCAACACAAATTGAGTGGATTTTATAAGCATAAATTGCAATTTAAGAACAGCTGACTTTTCAAACACGCACTACCACAAATGCGGAGGAAGAAAAATCTCGTTTTATGTTCCATTGGGCACGAAAAAACTGAGATCTGAGAGCAAATCTGTAAAATCCCAATGGAAATTGACATTAGACAAACAAATCTGTTTTTCAGTGTGTTTTTTTGAGTTTAAATACCCACATTTTAATGTTCGTCGCCAGCTTATACCTACACTTATCGCATCGGGTGCGTGAACTTGGCACCCCAATGTGGCTAAGCAAGAGTTCTAGAGTTCTTGCTAAGAATTTTGAAAAGTTCTGTTCGTTTACCATTATTTTTAATTTTTTTAATTGTGGGTTGCTAAATTCACGAAGCACCCAATTTGTGAAAATATGTAGGTATTATTATTTTTTCTTTTTTCTTTGCATAGGAACAACCTAGTTCTAGAGATCCCCATTGTTTTTTTTTTTTTTCAAAAAAATTGCCAAATTACGCCAAAAAATATATTTTTCAATTATATGACAGCACCCCATGTTCAAAGAAAATTTTTTGTTTATCAAAATAATGCACTAAGCCAAAAGTTCTGGAGTTCTCTAAACATGAACATTTTTTTGGAATATAAACAAAAAAGTTACAGAACTTTGAAAATTTAACAAATTGAAAAATTGAAAATCTCTTTTTTTTTTCGGAGTTCCGAAGAGTTCTGATTAGAGTTCTGGATAGTGCTTGAGAAACGCAACAAAAAGTAATGAAACAATTTATTTCTAAGCCCAAACACACAAAAGTAAGAACAAATTGAAAAAAAATGTTTCCTGAGTTCCATAAAATACACAAGGATTTTATTTTTTTGTCTTTGTTTTCAAAATTTATGTTCACTTTTTGATGTCCCTGGTGTTTATAAATTTCCAGGATTGATAACGAGTGCGATGTTGACACCCCTTGGATTCATTACGACGCATAGCCTACCTCAATTAATAAATAACCCAATAATCATAACACTTTACATGTAACCAGTTAAAACGGCTAATTAGAAACCACATCCGCTCAAGACTGCATTCCCATGGTGTCTTGCGCTAAAACTACACATCTCTGAACAGACATTCTGCCAGCGACATCATCAGAGCGCTAGTCAACGTTAATGTCTTCATGGACGCCAAAGCGCCTCCACTCATTAGTCCAACACTTGCCGGGCGTCGTTGTCGATGCGCCACTATTGCGTCCGGTGCAGAGGTGTGTGTCCTAATCAAATGACAATCATATGCGCATAAAATCTAAAGAGAACGAATGAAATCATACTAGTCGTAGCGGTATTAATTAATTTTCATGAGCATACAGAGGCCATAGCCCAGACCCAGTATCTCTAACTATACCTGGTGGCCATTAAATGGCAAAGTACGTAAAGATAAAGACGTGCACCTCTGCTGGTCACTGGTGGGTACGGTCGTCCGGTATTCGAGTTGTGACTGTGTGAATAGTTCTGGCACCAAAGTACCAGCAGCAAAAGAGATGACGAATAATGGCATAATTCCGGTATCTATATATGCGCACTAAAAATTTCACCTCCTGGCCGTGGCCATGCAGTTGGAGCAGTTTAAATGTTAAATGATTTCATTAGCAGTGAGTTTTTGAAGACACTTTTCAGCGCGTTTGGTATTTGTAGCCGTTCCTTCTACATTCTTGACCTGGCAATTTCAAATGCTTAGACGCAGTAGAACGAGACGAGAAGTTGCCTCTACGTTCTTTTAGTTTCTGCAGAAGCACACCTATTTCCAATGATGTAGTCTCCATAGAATGTGGTGGCGAAGACGGATAGCTACTCCACACTTTCTATATCACTCGCTATTACAATAAAAAAAAAAAACATTTTCGGAAGATATTTCCAAGGGCAGCCTAAGAGTAACTGCTTCCAAACCGGTCAGTTACTTAATTTGTTCACTTTCACTCCTTTAAAGGAGGTTCACAATGTACCTTTAGGGATCCAAGTGAAAGCAATGAGCTAATTTTCTATCACAAACTTAACCTTTGTGACCAAGCTTACATACGGCAGTTCACCAATGGAATTTCATCTTTCATTTGGTCCGTATTTCATAAAAATCGGGTTCGAAATAATGCCCCAATCGGAACGAGAAAAGAGTACAATATACAGGAATCTGTTGGCATAACAGGTCTTAAGAAATAGCTCCTCACAACCATTCGTTTTGTGAGAGTTTTAAATTTGTAGAACGAATGAAAGAAATCTAAAATCTTTTGCCAACCCAAACGGCCAATTCAAGAGCTGTTTCATGACAGCATTTAGAAAAAACACGCGCATTTATTTCATCCTCGATTGCTATGCTCAATTTTGTGTCTTTTAGTTGTGAACAGGACGAAGAATTTTTACGGCACGTCAATTATTTTTAAGTTATTTATAATAATTCATATACTATATTGATTTATGTAGAATTAAAAAAAAGCTTTGTGATATTTTTTGAATGAATAAAAATATTTAATTGAAATAAAATAAATATTTGGAAATTTATATGCGAATCTATCTTATATACATACATAAAAATGGTCAATTGAGAACGGCTGGACCGATTTGGCTCAATTTTTTTTTTTTCAGTTATTCTTAATTGTCAGGAGATGCTTTTAACAAAACAAAATTTTGGGAAAACCCCAAGGAAAAGTTGGGAATTTGGAAAACTCGAAAATTAATTTTTAGAATGGATTTTATTGCATGATTGATGTAAGGGTGGAAAATTCGTTGTGAAGTTTGGAAAATTTCGTCCGTAGACATTTATCGAAGATCCTTGACTCAACGAAGCAAAATATGTACTTTGATTTTTTTTTTAATTTTAACGCTAAGCAAAGCAGGCTGGGCTCCGCTGGTTTTGTATAGAACAATTTTCGATTGTTATTGAAAATTACCACAAAGCCGTTTTAGGTACATTGTTGCGTAACATTTTCTACAGCAATGAGAACTTTGATAACGGCATGGGAGGGAACGCTGCCCAGACCCAAAACCACTAAATCTGGTAGGAAACACTATAGAAACTACGGAAACGCTTTAATCTTAAGGAAAGTTCGTCAGAAAATAAACCAAACTTGGAATTTCGAGTGAGGAGGGAATAATTTATTGTAATAGCACGTTAGCGTAAAGACTTTCCAAGTGCTCTAATAACTTGTACACTTTTTGAAAATTGAGAAATGTGTGAAATAGTTTTGGTCTGTCGTCGCTCTTAGTATAGTAGTGACAAACTCTAATATGTTTTTCTACATAGTCGGTGAAAGAGTATTGCTGTGCCCTCCGTCACACGGGTTGTAAGCAATGACACGAATCATCGCAGAATTGCCGAAGTCGGTAACTCCAACTGGATAGGTTCATGCGACACTCTGATCGAATATGTTTCGTATGCTAACCACAACCTAAATTCTCATCAGCTAGCTATTAATGGAGAGAGGGAAAAAGGACGCAAGCATTAGATGTAATGAAATATTCAATGAATTTAATGGTTCAGTAAATCCACACTCTAACCATTTGCTCTTAGTGGCATTTCGCCATTTTTGTAAATTCAAAACTAAACCTCTAAATCACAGTGCGATGCAGCAAAACTCTGTTTAAGTTCTCTCCACTAAATTTCGTTTAAGATTAAACATGCATGCAGATTGGCATTGAGCTAGCCAAATACAAAAGTGAAACCCGCCTTCATCCAACTCTAATGCACATTTGCTGTTCCTGTTAACTATCCGTGCAACATTAACATATCTCTCGACTGACTGACGTTAACTACTGCTCGGCCGATTTCGTTGCAATCCGCAAAAACAGGAGCATAAAAAACGCCACAAAATCATCAGCCTCTGTCGCTGGTGGCCGGTGGCCCATCGCCACATCCAAGGTAGGTACACAGCTTCGGCTGCAATATTGTATTTTAATTAAATTGAGAAAACTTGTTTTCTGGCAAAGTACTTTGGCAACTACAAGCTAAAGTCAGTTACTACCTACTACCTGGGATTATTTAAAAATGTGAAGGTATTCCCTAATAGTCCACACATCCTACTCACCGTGAGTTGATGCTTTTCTGTTCGAGTTTATTGAATAATTTAATTAACTCAATAGCATCGCGCCCTATAAATTTAATATGCTTCGAACGAATGAAGGAGCAACAAGTTGTACTCCAAATTCCTTGCGGGTCATAAAATCACTTACAACGTCGGCTTCAGATGATGTGCTGCGGACGCGTCGTGTTTTAATTCTTGCTGCCTGTTGTTATGTTACGTCTTTTGTATGCGAGTTCAGTTAGCTGGGCATAGGTGCGGAATTAATATGCCGCAGAGAATCTGCGGAACTTTTAAGTACGAAATTCATCAAGTCGTGGATAACTATGAAGACAGCTTTTGGCTGGAAGGACTCTCCTTTGTGGTCGTTCACTGGGTTTTCTACCACGCAATTGACTAAAGGGGCGTATGTAAATTTTATTTCTGTGCAAGAATATGGAAACGATGTTTTAATGTGTTTTTTTTTTTTTTTTTTTTTTTTTTCTTTTCAGGGAGATAAAGCAAAAGTAAGTTGAACGGGCATGCATTGTAGGTATATAGCGAGCGCCATGAGGTTATAGAAAATTTACGCTTCATTTGAGGATTAGATTGAATTTTGGGATAAATTATTATTGTTGGCAACTTGCTTCTTCAAAAGTTTGATATTACTTTCGGGTAATTTGGTGAAAGAACTTGGGGTGGAAAGAGAGAGAGAATACTTGGATGTGGCAATGTAATCTCTGTGTTGCTAACTTAGGTCAAGATGTTGGTACCTACTTGCGGCAAAGTCGTTATAGCCTCAAAGGAAAATCGCGCAAAAGGAACATGAACTAAATAAGGAAAGTATGTGCACTTTTATCATGGATTTCCACAATGTAAGGTATAAAACATTATTATGAGATTTTTTCTTAAGAAGGCCATTGGAACAGGATGCTCGAAGAATTACATGAAGAAAAATCTTCAAAAATCGGTATTAAAACGAATAGGCAAGTGACTCATAAGTCCTGCCAATAAGTCTTCCGAAAAACCTCTAAAAAAAAGTCATATAAATACATCGAAAGGTGTCATAAAACATAGAGAAAAGCCGATTGAGAAAACAAAGAACCCCTCAAATTTAAACGGTTTTAAAAATCATAGCAAGAGCCCTCGAAAATCACACAAGACCTAAGAACGCCTATAAAATATTTCCAAAATATTTGGAAAAGCGCTTCAAAACCTCATAAGAAAACAGCAAAACGTCTCGAAAGCGGTGATCAAGTTGTAACAAAAATCACTGAAAGCTAGAAGTCTACTTAAAGCCACAACCAAAAATGTATTGGAACGTAATTTTATTAGCTGGATCTCATAGTGTATGTAGACCAATGTGCGATAAAGTTTTCTTTGTTATACAGCCTTATGCAGTTGGTCTCTAATGTGAGCTCATAATCTTAACAGCTTTGACTCTGAGCTAGTGCTCAGTATATAGTTATTAGGAAAGAACGTTAACTATCATGTGGACCAAATGTCTCTATCTTGTATCGCTTTCATGGAAAGTATGTCACCTAAAAACAAGTTTAACCCTAAAAGTATGCATTTGTTTTGGGGTGCGTTTCAATCGATGTCCGCACTCTACAAAAATTACACACCCTTATCCATACTTGATATGTTGTTTTGCCATTTCGAACGGTTTTGTTTTTGGTGGACTTGCATTTGACTCTTGCCCAGGTTCCTAGTTCAAAAAGACATTTCGACAAGTGAAGATAAAGTCGACCTATTGTGAGCTGTAAGTAGTAAATGAAAAGCTTCAAGCTTCAACGTACACCGCAGGTTCAGTTAAAGCTATACTTTCTCTCCATTGAGGTTGTCAACAACTGCAAATTGCTCCCAAAAACTTAACACGATAGTTTTAAGTGTTTGAAATTTCTCACCTTACATTCTAAATACACCATTCAGATTGTCCCGATGTGTTTTGAATCGACAGTCATCTCTGCCACTTCATACTCTCTAACGTAGCAGAAAGTCTGTTACCAAGTTCAATCATCTTTCGAAAAGACCCAACTGTCAAAATTGTTGATGCCATTTACACGCACCAGAAATCCCTTGCACATTATTCGCCTCGTGGGTGTTTTTTTGTAAACAAAACACATTCCTCACATTGTTTGCGCCATAATCCTTGACAAGTTTCCGCCATCGTACATAGTCACGGTGTCGAGACTTTAATTTACCCAACGCAATTTATCAATTTCATTTGAATGCGCGACTCGTGGCGGGAAACGCATTCAAGTCAAGGTGCCAAACAAAAAAAAAAAAATTCAAACCCCTGACAAATTCGCCACCCACATGTGTGTCCCATCCTAATCATGGATTCCGAAATCAAAGCCAAACATCCAGGAGCAGCAGCACTTTGCCTGTCACGAGTTACGTATGTTCAGTTCCAAGACAACCAGCAAAAAATAATTTACCGCCACCTATGCGGGATGTCACTGATTCCTCCAAGGAAACATGTGATGCGAAAATTTATGAAACATTATTCCATTTTAGACGAGCATTTCATTTTCATAACATAAAGACGAAGCGACGACGAGAAACGAGACCACGAACAAGAAGCCGAGTCAAGAACCATCCAGCACCCGAACTATTTTCGGCGGGTGGTCCCGTCGCGTGAGCTCCTTTGATTAATATTAATTTTTGCACACTGGCTTTGGGTAATCTTCCGCAGTGGCAGGCGCGCACTGACTTTGACTTCCTTTTGCGCGCTCTAGCGCACACGCCCCAACAATACGGCCACGGCATACGGATGCGAATATGAGTGTGCGCTTCCACATTATTTGGGAAGATAAACGAACATTTCAATTTTTCTTCGGAACGACGACGTGACGGTCGGGTTGTTGGTGGGTCCTCCAAAGTGAGCTGGATGAATCGGTGGCTGAAGCAAGATGACTCGAGTTATTTATGATGAGATGTGCCTATGCGCTAGGTATGGAGGAATATTATACCACCCTTTGCATCCATCATTGTGGCACATGTAACGAAATGTTTCACTTTTGGAGGATGATGCTTCTGGCACGGTGTGTCGCGTGTGCATCTTCATCTCTGATGCTATTACACTTCTGAGGATTGCACGGTCCATTAAAATTGCTCACTTAATGGTGTAAGGTTGAGTTGATGATGGTGTCAGTAGAAAGCTGATGGTTGCAAATTGAAAGTGCATGCGGCATGATTGGCCGACTGGCGTAGATTTTGGTTGTATGCTGCTGGTATGCTCTGATGAGGATGCAGCCAAATCTAATTTGTCACGGAGGCGATGTGGGCTGGAAAGTGTTAATTAGATTTAAAATTGAAGTTCCAGTGAATTTAAGTGTTCGCCTTTAAGTTATTTAAAGGTATGGCGGCTGGTGCATGTTTTCTCCGAGTTGTTTCTTGAAGTTTGTTTAGCGATTAGCAGCGGAATGAATTAAATATGATCCACAGTCTAAAATTTTTTAAGATGTCTTTTTATTCGGGAAATACACATTTTTTGGGAAATGTTTTATGGGTAAAGCCTTTTCAATTGGTGTTTTGAATAATTTTTGTTCATACAAGTCTTATTAGAATATACATGTTTTTAGTAGCGGTGACCGGGGACAGTTGACTCAAAATTTATTCTTTTTCTTTTGAACTAAGACTGATTTCAAGACAGCTAGGACATCATTAAAAAAACATTCCTTGGTCTTTCTAAACAAAGTGAATAGCTTTAACTAGAAATATCGGAATTGGGTAATATGTGCTCTGAGTTCTATTGCTGAAATATTTCCGCCATTATTTAATAAATTAATAAATTCAGGGTGCATCCAATATTTCCTTTTATTTTGTCTCTTTTTTCTAAAATTCCATCACATTAGTAAAATCGTATCATCGCAGTCGTCGGACGACATGACAGCTAGAAATTTCTGGAAACACTGCTGCTTCAATGTGAGAATAGGTTAAAATAAAAGTTACCTATGGAGAAATGGAGTGTGTGCCCTAGCGGCTATAATTTTAACCCTACTAGACATACAAGTTTGACAGATCCGCGAAAAAATATATGTAAAAGAAGCTTAGCGAGATTAAATATTTAAATATTGTGGAAAATTAATACATTTGTTAATTAAAAACATACAAGGAAAATAAGGAAAAAGTGTTGGATCGAGCGTCTCATTGTGGTGTACCCCAGTGCAACTCATATGGACAAAATGGTATAACCAGACCATGTACAAAATTCCACAAGAAGTTTTAAGCACTCGATTCCTCTTAAAAAGGTGGTCAATTGTTCTTCGCATGGGAAAAAATATAAAGTTTACATTTCAAAGAAATCGATTTATTAAAACCAATTGCAAGAGATAATAAAATTTACCACACGCGTTTGGTCAAAGGAGCATTTCCTAGCAGAAACCTTCCAAAATTAGCATATGGTTATCGATAAAGTCTGTTATAAATCTCGGTTAGTTGGGTCCGCCATTGGTATTTGGGATAATGCTGCACAATAAATAAAAAGAGTCTAATCCAAAAAACAAGATTTTTTACACGAAACCAACACAAATTTTTTATTCCACTTGTAAACGATTCGAACATATTTCATCTACCCGAGGATATTTTATTTTCCAGAAACAATACTTGAATTTTAGACCGAATAAGCATTTATATCAATTAAAATAGTTTGTCCATTTATAAAATAAATAAATTACTTTAGCAAAAATACACGTAGGTACCGCTTACCGATGACAGATGCCTTTATGTCAGATAGGCTTCTTTTCTTTGCCACCAGATATCGCAGGCCAACTTGCACATTCTGTCAATTAGTTGTTGCCTCAGTGGGAGAGCCGGAAAAAACTTTATTCGCTTAATTTACTAATAGGAGTTTCTTTCTTTTTCTTTTAAAGGTTTTGTACAAATCTTTGTAGGTTTTTTTTTAGATCTCCTGTAACTCCCGAAAAAAACATTGAGTCAACTAGACTCGAAAAAAATTAGTCAGCTAAACCCACCCGAACATCTGGCAAACAACAACGTTTTCCAAGAGCAAAAACAGAAAAGAACAAAAAATAAAGAAACAAACTAATACATAAGTATTACACTATATTTAAAAAAAAAAAAGTCAGCTTAGGGCGCTCAAAGACAATTGAAAAGGGGAAAAAAAAAAATACTTACGGTAGCCAAAAATCGTCTCTCCTTCAAATTTCGTGAATGACATACACTTACGGCGAAATACGTCAAACAACAGGAGACTAAATATGTATCTGTATTGAATCTAAGAACAGGAATGGACATGGAATTCGTATCTACTCTTTAAAATAAATGGCAATGAGTCAACTAACCCCGGTGGCCAACTAGCCCCCGGTCGCCCCTACCGAGTACGGCGTTATTTCGAAGTCGGATTTGATGGTATTTTTTTGATGGAGCAAATAAAAGGCAAATTTATGGAAACTTACTTCCGCGTGTCTTATCTAGCCTCGAATGATGAGAATTAACGAAATAAGTAACACAAAAGAATAAAGGGATGGGATGAGCGTTAGCACGACTTGAATGACAGCGTCTTGTCAATGATGGGTGACCAACTTTACATCTCAAGGCTTTTCCACTTCGCAGCTTTTCCCAAACGTATATGAAATTGTATAACTCACTTACCCTATTCACACTTAACCGAAAACCGAACACCAACTTGTTTTCGTATAACGTTTCAGTCGGTATGACAAACTTCCGGTACTGCAACTGTCCTGAGAGAGCTTCTAAATTCAGTCTTCCGGACATGGCATACAATTTTATGTTCCTTCGTAAGAAAAATTAACCGTTCTATGTGTAGGTGTCGTATTTACTTTCAGTCTCAAAGCGTCTTGAGTAGGTATAAAAAGACTTTAAAGACACCCTCTTCCTTAATACCAAATCAACTGGCAACAGCAAATTCACATAGCAATGACAGAAACCAGAACTTAAATTAAACGCAGCATTTAAAGTCATCCATTTGTGCTCCGTCACCGGAAAAAGAAAATAGCTGTTTTTCCCAGTGAATTGTAGGAACATACAATGAAACGTTGTTCCGCCCGCCCCCTCTTGAGTGTGCCTAAATAAAAACACAACGAAACCCATCGCCAAAGAGACGAGGAAAAACCTCCATCAAAGGCTAATGTGTTTCTGATATCATCCCACACTCCCAGCCGGTGATGGTGTGCACTTATCCTATGCCTCCAACATTCAGGATGAATGCCTCATCATCGAGCAAAGGATAACAAACGGGACGAATTTCAATTTGTGGATTCCCATTTATTTGCCAGCTTTGGTCATAATTCCTAACTGCCGAGTGCCGGGCCCAAAAGGATAATACGTTTCGAAGAACAAAAACACAAATAACGGCAAAATATTGTCAATGAAAATCCATATTCGCCATGGAATCCAATGATGTAATTTTGATTGACAATTGCCCCATACGCAATGGGTGGTTGTGCCTATTATGTCGTCCTTACTCCTGAATGTATGGGCTGTCATTTTGATTTGTTGTCACAGAGGAAGGGCAACCAGAGATGGATGTTCGCTTTCCTTTTTTTCCTGTGTTATCAACGCCTTACGAACACAATGACAAGTTAATAAAATTCTTGGGGATAGTCTTCCACCGAACTGAAATTTTTGTGACCTAGCTCACAGTTTTAATGTGGGGAAAGGGAGATTTCATGCAAACGCAGATATTGTTTAAGAGGATTAAATTCATCTTTTTGGTGCGTCAACAAGTTCGCCGCGTAGACGAGATCTGCAAAATCATTAACTAGGCCGCATTGGAATAGATTTCATTGAGTGCTTTTGTTGCTTTTTGCCTCTCGTCATCGTCGTCCTTGTAAAACGCGCCTGGCTCCTTGCCAACAACAGCTAGCCATTAACCCAACAACACTGATTACTGAACATTAGCCATATTCATTATCCTTATTCACCTAGCACACGAAATGTGTACCTTTATTGTTCATGGCTCATTTAAGGTTGTTCAAAAGTTAAGGCTTCTCAACACGAAGTTGTCAATCAGTTCGCTGTTATAGATATCTTTGGCAAGTTGGCGCCTTAACAATGGTGGCATGTGTGCGCTTTGTTATTCTGCGTTCGCAATCTGAGTTTAACCGCAGCACACGAAATCACGGCCTATTAAGCAATTTTAGTTCGATTACCGACAAACGGGTGGCAAACCAAAGCGCATATTTGAAGAGTATCGATTGGTTTTAAAGGACTCTTCGTGTAACTCAGGTATGGCACATATTGGCTGTTAAAGTCATTACCTCCAACTGGAAATATGTTGGAGGAGTCAGAAATTGCTTTCAGAATTTATTTTTAGCAAACGAATTTATGGGAGTCTTTTACATGAGGCCCTTTTAAAGATTTAAGGCATTTCCGGGTTTCAATTCTTGTTAAATAGATTTTCTTCGCTGTAATGCAGAAGAGCTCCTAAGCATGCATGCTTTCACCCATAGATCCAAAGGACGCTGGTTTTCCTCCGATTTGTAGTGTGGCCAGCCGCGAGTCCATCTTAAATACAGCCTCTTGGTGGCTTCGCAACTTTTATATCGATGTGTCACTTTCGGGTCCCAACTTTAGCGCCCCATCAGGTGGCCGGTGTTCCCTTATTTCGATGTCTTCTAAGAAGGATTCAAAGAACTGACCTGAGCGATATATTATAATGATGGATATGAAAACTACAGCTTGGAAGTCCTCTTACATAGAAGTGTAAAACTCACTAAGAAAACCCTAGTACCAAAACGATCTGCGCGGACGCGAAATCGGAAAGACGCCCTTCCTGGTCAGATGCAAAAAGTGTTTTGAGCCCAATTCGCAGCCTGCTCAACGCTACCTATCTATCATATGATGGATATCGTCGTTTGACAGAAGGATGTTAAAAAATCCATCAGAAAAACGTGTATTCACTGAGGTGACCAACAATCTAATAAAGCCATCAGACTTAAATAAATCCTCCCCTTCACTAGCTGGCAAAACATTGGCCGGGCCAGATTCCAAATAATTCCCACTGATAAAACTCATCTTTATCTGCCGCCCTATTTAAGCTGCTGCTCAAAGGCCGGGCCCCTAATTTATATTCAGTGTTTTCCACTACACTTTTATTTATTGGCCGCAAATAAATTCCACCCAGACCTATCCCAATCCCAATCCCAGCTGACAACAACTGCTATCGCGTGGCAGTGGCACTCTCCACACTCATCGCCTGAATAAAACATCGCCAACAACAATCCAATTAAATTACAAAACAAAATGGCAAAATACTCTGAATGAGATAAGCAGCGCCGAGCGAAACACATTCCGACTAAATGCGCCACCGTCAGGCACAGGCCCCGTTCCCGTACCGTAATACCTCATTGACAAATTTGTCCATCGACGTGGCGGAAGTGATTTATGCTCCCTCAGCAGCTCTGACAGTAGAGGAAGACACAATCCGACTCGGGAAGCGGCGCGTTTTGCTGCCGGAGCTGCCGCCATCATGCCGAGCATGCGACCGGGAGTCGGGTCGGGAATGAAAATTTCATTTTCATCAACTAAAAAGCATTTCTGGAGATCGAGAAAATTCCACATGTTAGATGACTGCGGCGCGGCGACAACGACAACGACAACATCATCGTTGTCGACAGGACACTCTTTCACATTACACTAATTAAATGTTGCTTTTAATTTTCTCTCCTGACATCGGCTTTGGCATATAAATTCACATCCCGGAGACGGCGACGTATACACTGTGTACTGGTGTACTGTTTAGTGATTTGGGGGCGCACTATCTGCTGCTGTTGTTGCTCATTTGAAGCGAATGAGATGTGGCGGCTGCGGATTGCTGCTGCTTGTGCATGGTGTAAAAGCGGCCGAAAGTTGCTGCTTGCAGAGGACTTCTCGCACCGGCACAGTGAGGATGATCTGTTGCGGGTGCATTCAAATTTTGATCCAAAGTAATGAATTTGAGTTCGCCATCGTAAAGTAGTCAACGGCTGATTAGATTTTGAAAGTGCGACTCTTGCTCTGGCAAATATTCGCTTTTAAAATTGGGTTTTTAAACTGTCAGGTGGTTGAAGCTGTTAAAAAAATATATATCAATCATAGTCAGTGCAGGAAGATGACAGTTGAAAACCTCTGGCAAAGGTCCTCTCCAGATTGGCTTTTAGTTGGAAAGACTAAGATGGACGGGTTGTTGGGAATGACTTTTTCAAGGGAAACTTGCTCACCTCCCACATGACAGTCTGTCACTAGGAAAACTATACCGATGGCTTGCTGGAATTATACTTTCAGTGCAGTTCTGCAATGGGATACGATCTGATGAAGAGATAGGATCAAAGAAGGACTAAGTGCAGTGTAAGAGTGCGAAACAATCACTTGAACTTGTTCTGCCCATCTATAGACTTGGTAAGCCACTATCATAATGAACGAGTCCTACAAGTTTGAAGGTCTGAAGGTCTGAGGTCTAATTTATAATGAATTGACAACTTTGTCAATGTAGAAGACTGAAAAAGCCTAAGGTCAGCTACTCCGACATTTTATGAGTATTTTTCCTTTTTCATTCTCTGAAGAATGGATGAATTGGAAAAGGTTGGTAGCTAAGAAGATGTTATGGTTCTTATGAGAGAGACTTTCTCAAAGGAGAAGATCGATCAACTCCTAGGCTGTACCAGAAGCGGAGCCCCCGCGCTCGTTGAAATGCTGTTCAATTCCCCATATAAATTAAACCGTGTTTACTTTCAGTTTTTTTTTTCCCCGAAAATCACATCTACCACAGAAATGAATTGGCCTAATACAACAAAGCCGCTAAGAGCATTTTTCTGTCGTAACACATCTGTCAGGGTTCGTCTCTAAAAATTACGCCACATTCATTTGAACAAGCGATAATAAATTGTACGTACCTGTGACCCTGTATGACAGATTTCCCCCGCTAAAGTCTATGGCAAAGGGAAATACATTTTGGTAAACTTTTAGCTAAATCACTTTTATAAAGTTTCCCTCTATCGCCCAAATGGCGAAATAGAAAATCCAAAATCGTTACAAACTTTTATTTCAATTACAGATTATCGAATTCAAGTTTTGCCCCCCAAAGTGGGGCGCAACACAGAGTGTACTACAAATTGAAGTGCCCACCTACATACCGACTTTTAAAAAGCTTTTCTCAAAACATTTTCGTCCTCAAAATGAACAACATTTAAAATGGGATGGAGAAAAAGACCAGCAAAAAAAAAGGCCAACTTCTTCTACGTCTACGTGCTTGATGTCGCTCAATTCACAAAGCTAAAGGACGAAGAGAAGAAAAAAATAAACAAATTTAAATGTCCTGTCACTGTGGTTGTGTTCCTTTTATTTAATTCCCAATTCCCAACTCGTCAAATTTGTACCGAGCTGTCCGCACACCCCCACCAGGTACTACTTTGCATGGCATGCCTTCAAAGAATCCTAGAATAGAAACTGTCAGAAAGAAGACGACGAAACGAACCGAACCGAACCCCGTCCCCCAACGCTACACAAGGACGTGACAAACATAATTTATGAATCAACAGAGAGATGAGAGTTACGACTGCTACCCACCATCCCGCACTTGCAGTTGCGGATTTAAATTAGGTTCCAGTGTGCCAACATGGACCACGATTTTGTTGTTTATCCCCGCAATGATGTAACTCCCCCACTAAAAGTGCTCAAAAAAAAGGGTCGCTCATCGTTCCCATTGTCAATAACAGTAGCGCGGCAATAAGCGGATGAGAGCGGGAATAAGTTAGGCAAATAAAGGCGACACGAAAAAAAAGAGCACACATCAGCGGTATGGAAGAACCACCGCGTTTCCAAGTCAAATATTTTGTGTCAACTTTTTTCTATCAGCTATGGAAAAATCAACACGAATACACCCACCCGCCGCCGCCCCTGTGTCAACATGACAACAAACAAATGAATTTTTCATAGTGCGCCGCAGTGACAGTATAATGTTTTTGCATCGCTTTTATGGTATACGTATTCCAGTATACTGCTGTCCTTTGTCTGAATTGCAGCATCAAAGAGTCGCAGGATCATCTCTGGTTCGTTTCAACCCCCATCGTTGTGCAAGTGCAGTGCCGATAGTTTTACAATGGATACTAGCTATTTGCCAGACTCTGACACTGGCACATAGCAGTGAGTGACAACAAAAGACCGACAAGGATGCTCCCGCTCCATTGAGCGGTGGCGACAGCAGCGAAAGAACAATTGAGCGAGAGGGGCGACATGGGACGACTGTGAGCGGATGGGTTACGCGAAATCGATACTATCAAATATTTACACCTTTCATGGTTCAGCACTTTTTGTTTTCCCTTCTGTGTTGCTGTGATGTTGGTTGCTGCTCTTGCTGTTTGAGTTGTATATGCAGAGTTGATAAAGGATATGCGGTGGCGGCAGTGCGGATTGGGTTGGCGGCATTAAAAATTTCTCACCCAAAAAGGACTCTAGACTGCAATGACTTGCAATGACTCGTTTCATTTACATCACATACGAACACGATACTTGTACAACAGTCGAGTCGTTCGGAATGTATAAATTCTTGATTCGCGAACGAGCTCTCGATTAATCGCGTATGTGCTCGCGCCGGGTGTTTGTCGTCCTTTGGTTTTGTTTCTGTGTTAATCGATAGCGAACGCTCAGCTCTGTCTTTGGTTGGAGTTTGTTGGGTTTCTGGGTTTTTTCTTTTTTGTTTTCTGTTTTGCTCTGCGTACTCATTGGAAATGCAACAAATTGACACTTACGAGTCCTTGAGAGCTGCTGTTCAATGCTGTTGACGCCGCGTGCTCGTCGAGTGTATAATGAATTTTTCACAAAGTTTTGTAAGGAATTTGAATGCTGTGTGAGTTTGTTTGTTACGCGTCAGTTCGTTTATTTGTTATTTGTTATTTGACATTTGAAGGATGTTCCCAAAGGCTCAGTTGAGCTCTTGTTGTTTTGTGGTGTTTCAAGGCTCTCATTGGATGGTGGGTGGAGTATCTATGTTTGTCATCCTTGAGGAGGTGTTTGTGCGCTCCATGAGTTTCCTGTCGGAACGAAATCCTTGTACTATTACAAGAACTTCACGCGTGGATTGATGATATGCTCTGATTGAAGTTGAAAGAGAAAGAGAAAGAGAAGTAATGCAACACAACAGGGGGAATGTTTTATTTTTGTATTACACACATTGTTACATAATGTTTTCATGTGGTACTAATGTACTATGCAAATTTGGCACCTAATGTAAATGTATAAACCTGTGGTGTAGAAAGACAAATCGAAGGTGAGGTTCGTGTCTTCTAGGTACTACATATGTCGTTAATGAGTATAAGTCATACTTGTATTCTGATAATCCGCCCACTTTGTAAAGTAAACGGCTTCCAGTCTATTGCACATAATGCGCTCCAACATTTTTCCGAGAGAAGAACATTTTTTTAATAGAAGAACTCATTACTCAAGTGAAAGATGAACCTATATACCGTCTTTAGAGTGGCCGAGATTAATGCAGCTTTATACACAACATTTTTTGTTTTAGTATCATATGTAAGTAGGTCTACCTCCGGAGAGTTTATTTTTACTTCTGAATCCCCAATTACCTACATCCTGTTTCCAAATACGTTACTACATTTTTTGAATATCTTTGACTGGAACTTAAGAAAAACCTGCCATAGAACTTTGTATACTGTAACTCAGTGAAGTTCCTTCTTTCTCTCGAGAGTAAGATTTTTTTTAATGAAACAATAAATTTGTATAGGTGTACGAAAATTGCTTGCATTCAGTGAACCACTTACCTATAAACGCAAGCTGACAGTCTTGCTTTAACGACCTTACAAATTTATCAGATCTCTTTATTGTTGAGACGTTTTTCCAGGGGGTTGTCAACTGACAAACGACAAGCATAGTTTTAAACGAATTTTGAATAACTCGCCATGAAAATTGCAAAATTTCCAAATCTTTATTTAATCCATAAGCGCCATATTGGTAATGATGACTTTATAATAATAAACTGTCAAACAAAAGTCGAAATGTATTGAAGTGAACCATGACGAAGACAGATTTTAAAGCTGTACGATCCCAAAATGGCAATATTTTTGAATGTAAAGATTGATTAAGGCTGCGAAGTTAGAATAGGAATCGTTAAAACACATCAAAGTGACTGGCTGTATTTAATTTTTTTTATAGTTTCTTGGTTAAAAAACAAATAAAATTAAATAGTTGAGTTTAGAGCCCTCGCTGAGAGCCAGTAAACTACAATAAGATTAATGTTAGTTTTAAATTAGATTTAATCGTTTTTGTCTAGTATGTAAGTTTCCAACACTTTCTGAGATCAAACATTTTTATACTTAGGTTAATTTAACCAACAAAAATTGTTGGCATTTTTGAACTTACTATATTTCTTTAAATTTAAGAAATGGTTTCCAAACTACACAATGAATGGATTGAATTTTCTAAGAAAAACTGTAAACATTTTTGGGAATTTGTACACTTGGAAACAATTTTACTAAAAAATTGTATCTACCTACAAATATTTTTATTGACTTAATTAGAAGTCCCTACAGTTTAGTGTTAACCGACACCTGAACTAGAAAGCGTCTTTAGTTAGTCTGGTCCATGGCAGCAATAGAGGCCCCCTTCTACTTGTACGCCTCGTCTTAGGCGAGATCTTTCTTTATAAAGGGTCTTTCACTTGATAAATTAAAAATTTCAGTGTGAACGCACCCTTAAACGAATTACCGAATATTGAGGAAAATCAACATTTTTACTAGGGTAAAGTACACGAAGTAACAACGTTTACAAATAATTAAAATTTACTATTGAAATTCCGAGTCGCAACTTTAAGAGCGTCAACGGCAATTTTCAATTTTAAGCGATGAAACACATATTTGGTTAAACCGCTTTGTTAAAACAGGTGAGAACCATCATGTGCTTCATAAGACAGGACTTCATCCAGAAAGAGTCACTGTTTGGTGTGGTTTCCATGCCGGTGGCGCTTTTGGGCCGTCTTTTTTTTCGTCTATGAAAATGACCGTCATCCGTCATTCGCTACGTTATTTCTTTGAGCAATTGCATGAAATAGACATCATTGATATGTGGTTCCAACAAAAGCTCAGTGCCAATATTGAACGAGAAGGCGGTATCGGTCGAGATGTGCGACCGAGTCATCGTAAATTTGGTCCAACGTATCGACCGTTGCATACGTTTCCGGTGCGGACATAAATGAACGAAGTCGAACTCCATTCATAATTATTTTGATAGTAATTCAAGGCAATAATTTTTTGTTTCAGATATCTCAAGTAGTCTGCATTTTATTTAAGAAAATACTTAATTATAGACCCTCTACTACATTCTCCCTCCGAATTAGACTCGATCAGTGAATGTGTTCATTGGATTTTTACAGTCTCACTAACTTTACTGAAAAGCTTTATTGAGGAACGGCCTTTGTGTCAATGAGATCTTCGCTTCAGACCTTGTCCTCGTATTTAGAAGCATTAAAGCCAGCAGATATTTTAAGCTCGAGTAGGAGGTAGCTTTTACAAATTCGCTGTTTTTTTTTAAATCCTTCATTTGAACTTGTTCTCTGAAAATTGTTTGCATTTCTATAAACTTTACGTCTTTACCTGAACCGTCTTTCCATTTCCATACAGGTCTTCAGTTTCAGTTTCGAAAATTAATCAAAATCTACAATTTCCATGATGTCCGATTCGGAAATGCTGTCATATTTTCCCGTTGACATAGTCACCATCACCGCGCATCGTCCCATCACGGAAACTAACCCGAACACGGTCAATTTCCTTTGGGTGAATATATACTTTTACATAGTAATTTGCTGTTGCTCCGAACAGGATCACAGGTATCTACAGCAAACACTGTGTACCATCCATGCTCCTGTCGATGTAACTCGGGTATGCGAGAATCCTTTTGGGAACTGTCCCAGAAAACACGAACACCAGCGAGCACGAGTGGCAGCTGCTGCCAGCAATATTCCCGCCAATGACCAGGCTGCCTAATAACCTAACATCATGCAATAATGTGGAAAACATTTCATGTTTGGATGGCATTGGGAATTTCGTCGACAACTATGTACCGTATACAACGGGGACAACGACGACCAAGTTGATGAGCAGTTCAGCTGCATGCAGCTCCATCGGGTGGGTGGCAGTTCTAGCGAATAACACAGTTATTAGTCGATGTTAGTTTCCATTCAGGTTGTGTACATGGCAGTGACCATCGCCATCTCGGACAGTTGTAAAGTGGCTCCCAAAGGCAATCAAGGTGCATCTTATTAGGGGCCGAATGTCTGTGCGGACTCTAAATTATTTATGTGCGTTGAGTCGTCATCGGCGTATGGCCGAACGCTTCGCATTTCAGAGGCTAGTCGGTCCTTTTAATGGTAACAGGGAATAGGTTGTCCTTGTGGCAATAACTTCCTGTGGATAAGTGCGGCAAGGGGGTACCGTATGGAGTTCTTTCGGCCGAATTGGGTGATAAGATGTTCGTCACGTGATGATGGATGCGAGAGAGTTGCTCCATTGTCGTTATCAGATGCTCGGATGTACATTGTGGTGGAATTTCTTTATTCGAGTTAATGGTCAACGTGGTCGATGCTCGGTTAGCTGGGCTTCCGATTTATATGGCTTGCAGTTGCATAAGGTTGCGCATTTGATGTCGTTAAGCGAAAAATTGCAAGCGCATGCTACAGCTCATTGTTTGCTTTCCAAGCAGTTTTTCGAGTGGCTATAGGAGTTTGGGTAGGTACTCAATATTTCATGGAAGGTTAAGAGATCCTTCTGTCCATGGCGAACAATCACATGTTGGAGGATACGTTCTTGATTATGCTGCACAGAGTAATTATGATGTCGGTGACTAACAAGATTTTCAGGCCGGGTAAGTCTGTCGAGATGTCGCATCATGCAGTGAACACTTTACGCATTCTTCGAGCATCGGCAACCAATTAGCAACCAAGTCGGGACAGATTGAAAGTGAATGCGACTTGTCAAAAAAAAAAAGCAGCTGCTAAACGCTTCCAAATCAAATTGTGTTTCACCTTTTACTTTAAAAGTTCATCGATATTTCCCATCCATAGCCCCTGAAAGCTTTGGCCTTATAAAAATAGGCTCGCTTCATAGTTCATTTGCCGACAGAGATATTGAAAACTTAAATGAAGGCCAAGCCACAAATATACCGAGGCAGACTACAAACTGTAACTGACAGCTGTCACACTCACCGCAGCAGATAATAAACCGCAGCAACATAGCGCATCTCAATAAACACTTGACAGAAAAAATGAAGTATAAACACTGTCGCCTCCGGCGAGACCCAAACCATTTATTTAAATGCATTCCACCCGAAAGCAAAACAATCTGTTTCGCTTATATTGAATTACATGCGCTTGACTACGTCAAGTAGGCGCAAGAGTAAACAAACTTTGGTCGCCTTCCCTATAAAACAAAATGAGGCTTAAATAATTTTCTATCCGATCACAAAGTGTAAACACGTCATCTACCCAAAACAGCTTCTCGCTGGTCATTGGGATTTGGAAGGAGATGGCAGGCCTGCTGTTTACGTCTACTGGACCGGTGCCAAGAAATTTTATTAATTCATCCAGGCAGGCCGACGGAGGAGAATGAGAAACACGTCCATCCATAGTGCCCCCAGACGTTCCGGCGCAGTAGCGCAACCAAGCGGAACAGATGCCTCACTTTAACATCGGCTGAGGATGGCAGAGGAGAAAGTGACTACCTCCTCCGACCGGTCCTTGTTTGTTGTCTGCCCAAAACCGATGTCGTTGTGATGGATGCTTAAATGGTACAGTATACCGAACGGATACATATTACAAGTGCTTGTGATTGAAAATCTCATCTCGTGCACCATGAGTTGGATAAGAACCGTTCGGCCTTTGGTGATGATTGAAATTTTTACAAACCAATAATCCATCAAGAGATCTGCAAAATACCCTTTTGATGTTTATAATCATTTCAATTGGAACCAAATTGAGCAGTCTCTTGAGTTGTCTTATTATATTCCATCAGCTAAATCAGTCTTTTGGGTGCACAGATGGTAGTCGGAAGAGGAATGCTTGTGGGAATGTTTCATATTTCCATCGATTATGAATTTGTTGGCCTAATCAAAGGCCAAGGGCAATGATTGGTATAGATTTAGTAAGGAATAGGAAAGTCGGCATATCGATGATGCCTGGAATGAAATAAGCGATCGGAAATGTTAATTTATGCCAAAAATGGTAATAAAGGCTTGCCCTAGGGTCTGAGGTATGTCAAGATAACTCAACTTCCAATGGGCGAACCTCGCCAATAAAGAATGGACGAGATGCCAGAATTGACAAGTTTTAATGTAGCTAATATTTTGTAAGACCCTTGGTGTTAGTTTCAGAGACGAACCATTTTGAAGCCTAAAGTTGCGTATTTTGGCCCAAGTTTAATCGAATGTGAAATTAAACTGCAGCATTTGATGGCGGGAAGATCCGGAAAATTTAACTTTGGCTTTATTTATGCAAATATATCTAAATAAGATATAACGCCGATAACGATCTAATCTGTTTCTAGCCATAAAGAAATGATCCAGGAAAAACAAAAGCATTCGAAAAGAGTTGTGCTCCAAGAAGGAAATAAATTGTATGCGATGTCAATGTAATCTTTGCCACAGGGACATAATTCCACGAGAGACATAACACATAAACCGATTATGGACTTATGTCTCACTGAAGTGTGACATATGTTAAAAATGTTGTTATGGACTTATGTCCTACTGAATTCCCTTCTAACATGTTTTCACCTTCCAGACTCTTAAGCAACCGCCGGTCAAAATTGTTGTTTGGCCGATGTTTCATTTAAGCTTGGACTATTTGGTGGATTTTAAAGCTGGGCTATTTATTATATGGAATAATCATCCCAATTTGGAAAGGGAAAAAATTACTTTGGGCGATCGTTTATTTTCTCTAATTTTTTGAACCTTATAGACAAAAAGTTGCTTGAGAAAATAAATTGACTTTTAGCTTCAGAAAATTCGCGAAAATAAAAGCAAATTGGAATTGGAGCTCGAAAAATCCAGATCTATACCTAGTAACTTTTACTGGTTATTAAGACCGTGTAGAAAAAAAATTTAGGGAGACTTCCAGAAGATCTCAAGTGTGAATTTGTATTTCCATTGTTTTAAAAGGGTTCTGCTGTTAGATTGGTTTAGATTTTACCTTAAAAGTAGGTCACAAAGTGTGAAAATTTATGACATAAGGAGTGATAGAATGGTTATCAACTTAGGGGTACCCAAAGGTTCTGTTCTAGGTCCGATTCTCTTTCTTATCTACATAGACTCGCTTTTTACACTTAACTTCAAAGGTGTTCCAACTGCATTTGCAAATGACGTCGGTTTTGCATATGGTTCGGCCAGTCGCCACGATCTGGTTTCCGAACTGGGAACTAAGCCTTTTTAGAATCTGGTTCTCGGTTATAAAATTACGATTTTTGGCTTGTCGGCTGAATATTTATTTTTTAATTTCAATATGTTTTATTTTCAGGCACGTGAGTGCCAATGATTCAATGTTGCAATTGTCGGTCTCATTCTTCTTCTCCTACTTCTTATAGTAGCCTGAACTTGCCTGAACTGCAGTGATAATTGTTTCCTGGTTGAAAAAGTCAATGAATTTTAATTGAGCTTCTCGAATCATGTAGAGGCTTTGAGGAAATATTTTCGTTGTAGGCTTCGTCATTTTTTCTGCTGCGTAGTATTGTTCAAGATCATTATTAAAAACATTTTATTATGGCATTGCTCATTCAAAACTACAAAACCTATGGAATTACTTACTGGGGAGATTCTTATAAAAAAAAATACAGACACTCTTGATAATATCTATATAAATATACATTATTATGTCGAAAACCAATTAGACATCCTTTTTACCCTTGACTTGAAAATTCTTCCTACTCTGGTATGTTTCTCAAACTTAAAAAAAAAATGGATTTTCAATTTTAATTTAGCTGGCAGACTCTATGCCTTCCTTCTGATTATCTGATGTAACTTAAGATATACATTTTTGGTCTAAATTTATTTTTTGTGCTTCGAAAGTAACTTAATTTTTATCCGATTCATCTTGTTTAACAAAATAAATATGATTTTTTTTGTTTTTTTTTGCTTTTTTTAACTGTCGGGGTGATCCAAATTTTAAAGTGTAATGACGCTCAACATATTTGCACATATTTTTAAACCATTTCTTTGGTTCCCTACATGCATCTTTTGGCAATTAGCTGCTGTTAAGAAGTATCAAATGTATAATCCTTTTGCAGAACAATTTTTAGATGGCGCAAGGTGTTCAGTAACTGCCATTATTTGAATATTATAGTTGGCCAATTTCTTTGGTTTTCAATTGTCCGCACAGTGAAAAAGTAATTATTCAGGTAAAAATGTTGTTTAAAAGTATTATTCTTTTGTAGTGATGTGCTACTGAGTTGAATTTTAGTTTGTAAGCGTGAAAGTATCTATATCCTTTTAGGTTTTTTCCCAAAAAACTGAACGAAATACTTTGGAATTATACATTATGTACACTTCAGGTCTATAGGTATATATACTTTATACTAGTTCAATTTATTTTACGATAAATTTTCATGGTAATGCAGGTTTCCTGGATGCAAATTTCGCTGTCGTACCATCTGCACAAAGTGCCAGCTTTATTTGTGCATTTGAAAAAAAAAAACAGTTTTTCTGAACGGTATATTACGTTTTATTCCAGTTAAGTTAGGGTGTTTTGAGGTACACGTACACATAATGTGCACCAAAATTTTGTAAATGAAGTTAATAATTTTTAAAATTTTTTTTAAATGCAAATCTCTTATTTGATTTCATATAAGATTAAAAATGCACTAAAATCTATCATTTCGCTTGTTTGAGTCGCCCGGGTCTGAAGAGGATATATATTTATGAAAACATATCTAATATAAGTAGGTAATCTAATAATGTATTTAGTCGTAGAGGAGAGTAGATCCATGTATGGAGACACATTGAAAAAACGTATAGAAAAACGATAAGAAGTAGAGCAGGAATGTCAATAGCGATAGCGAGTCTCACAACCTATACATCAATACCAACCGGTTTTAACTAAGATGGCTGTGTCCGACCTGACCTAAGTAGTAGTTTCAAAAGCAGAGCCTCGTCACTTTTAAAAATAAAATGATTAGCAATAATTATTATTATAACTTAAGCACATTGATTAATTGAATTTAAAATCAAATTTAAGATAATTGATAGAGCAATAATTATTAATAAACCTTTCCCGAGAAAGTCAGAATATAACAGTGAAAACCGCATCCAAACCAGTCGATTGTCTCTTCATATTACCGGCAACATACAGATGGGGAAATCCTGTCGACTGTCGAGGGCCATGTCTCATGTCTCATGCATCACGCTTTCGATGAAAAGTCCGCGCCATTTTCACTTCAAAACAAAACAGCAAATCCTGGAATTGCTTTTTTTCCACTTCCGTATCATCTGAACAATATTCATATCCGCAGTCCCGTCAGCTAAAAGGTTTTTCTTCAACCGCGCTCTCAAAAGACCGAAAGTGAAAATGTATTAAATAGAAATTACATTCAAAGACAGTTATGCCACTGTAACTCTAAGAAATATTATTTATTATCTAAAGAGTGATATTCCTTCGTAGGCGGAGCTATAAGCACGGCCATATGACATTCAACATACTCTATAGTCTATATAGGTACATCCCATCGGGAGGACGAACTGGGTGTACCATTACCTTTTCCACCCACCTACCTACCTTTCTCGACGAAGACAACTGCAAACGTCAACATTCTCTCCAGTGTTACTTAATGAATTCAAATTGACATGGCATTTAATAAAATGGAAAATATTTATGAGCAGTCGTTGATTTTATGTTATTCCGTTGATGCTTCTAAGATGTCAAATTGTTTGTGAGTATACAACGAGCTGAAGCCGAATGACGATGGCTCAGATGAGACGTGAGACCTTAGACTTCGAGAGTATAAAAGTATAAAATCCACCCCCAGGCCCAGGCGTTCTTCGGCCGCTCCGCAATGTTTACTTTGGTGAAGGTTCTTTATTTCTCGAAAAGTAATAACCTGCCGCCTGCTTTCATAACAAAAATGATTTAATTAAATTCCCCGAGCGTTTTAGTGCGGCATTTCCGACACGTTGTCGTTCCCCGCTCGCTCGTTCCAAGGCTCAGATGTCCTCTTTGACATTGCTGATGTGCTGTTTTTTTTTTTTTTTTTTTTTTGTTTTATTTGTGCCAAAGCCATGCCATGGTGTTGTACGTTGTAGTCTGCAAATCATATTCATTTAAATATTTCAAATGTTTTCGGTTTTGTTGTTTGTCATGGAATGGTATTTGGATTCGTATTTGAAGAAACCGGTCAGGTATGGTAGATGGGGCGAGGAACGCTTAAGTGCAGGAAACGGAAACGACTGAGAGCAGTGCAGAGGAGGTTCTGAAAAGTGATGCCTTAGCTATACTTAGCGACGAGGGCTGGTATTTCGTACAAAAGGTACGGAAGTTTACTTAGAAGTAATGCATTAACGTGAAACGCTTTATAATAAAAAGGTATGGGCATACAAATTAAAACAACAAAAAACATTAGCGAGTTTGCTGGTTTTATTTGTTAATGGTATCAGATGGATATAGATACTTCTTGGGGGCGTATGTTTTTCGGAAAAAAATATTGACAGAAATCTGTTTTCATATAGCTTTTAATGGGGAATGGTCCCAAGGCCATTTCAGTTTATTTTCCTAAATTGTGGACTTTAATAAAGTGTTTTCTCTAGGGGTCCAGCAGAAAGTTGTGTCGTACTTTTACAGCCTCCAAGCATGATTTTTGTGAAGTTTTTAGACTTCAAGAAGTTTGATTTTCCAATGAAATGGGAACAATAAACTACAGCCTTAATGGATGGATATGATTTTCGTTTAAGCTGGCCCGAGGTTTGCTGCACGATAGCAAATTGAGATCTATAGCACAGCCGCAAATTTTACTAATTTGTTTCCTCATTCGGTAGTAAGAGGGACGGCTTCAATCACTCGTTGCTGCTCTTAACAAGCTTACTTCCTCACAGACAGACTGTCAAAGCCAAAAGGTACATGCGGAGGGTATAAGCGGTATCGGTAAACAGACCGTCACCAGGAAGTCCATAATCGGTGACATTAATCCAACTCTTAGAGACTAAAGAAGGTGCTTGAATTTAATACTCACAGCTTCATAAAGAAAGGTTGTTCAAGGCTTCCACAATGTCTGTCCCAACTCTTTAGTTCTGCCCTCTCATTTAGTATAACTTCCAGTTGTCTAGAAATATGTGCCCTTAAACAAGTTTCAAAGTTGCGGTTGTCGTGTATGTTGTGCATTGGCTGTCTCTTTCGTCACATCTCGTGGAACATCTGCCATGATGGTGTCTAAGCTACAGAATGGGCATAGGTGCGCATAAGTTTAGTCTTTCGAGTTCCATAGCTGGCAGGTTAGGTGAATATTTTCCATCCGACCTATATACAAAGGAAGAGGAGTTGCTTCGGTGCTGAATTACATACTTGCTCTATAACTCAACCTTCATCACGCTGGTCACTGCTGCTTTCACAAAGGAATCTACATCTTCTGCAACTTGAATTGATCTGTCAAGGAGTAAGCTTTGCATCCATATGCGGAGTAGTGGTGGAAATCAATAGCCGGTTTTACAGTCGAACCTTTTTTTGTGACAGATACACTTTTCGGTCGAACTCGACACTTGCATTAAGAAGGTTTCATATGACTCTTGGATGTTTATCAGATAAGTTACCAAGAAATAGCCCAGTGAAGAAAATTTTGAGTGGTAAAACGACTTCGCATTCGTAATCTTACTATTTCTCTTCAACTCGGGGACATAGTCAGGGATGCCCTTTTTTTTAAGGTAGGTATACAACAAAACGATATTTTTTCCCCTTTTCAAAAATTAAAATTGTTTTTTTTTCCC
Organism: Cheilosia vernalis; assembly: GCA_949126925.1. Lineage (NCBI taxonomy): Eukaryota > Metazoa > Arthropoda > Insecta > Diptera > Syrphidae > Cheilosia > Cheilosia vernalis. The sequence continues at coordinate 120,425,399 of OX421358.1, forward strand.
AAAAACAGAAACCCTTATTTAAGTTTTTTGAACATTTTATGATTTATTTAAATATCTTAGAAGTAAGCAAACAAAAAAATAATAGGAACGCATTAAATTCAGTCAGTATTATGAAACACTAATAAAAAACAAAAGAAAGCTTACATAGTTATTAATTTTAAAACCACATATTTTGTGGTTAGATCAATAAATAGGTATACATTGAAAAATATATATGTAGGTATAAATTGCACTATTGTGAAGTCCTAAGCAGCCTTTTTATACCACAAAGTCATTACAATAATTTTTGTTAATACATTTTTTTTTTGTACCTACAAAATTTCAGCCAAAGTGGAAGTAGACAGTTTGTTTCGTGTTTTTGTTTTATTTAGAAATAGTGTAGTCTTTCGAAGATGTTATTTAAATAAAATTTAGAACTTTTTTCCCCCCTTTTTAGATTGTTTTCCCCCAAGAAAATCCCTTTCTCATTTTCTCCCCTTTTGTTAAACAAAAATCGACAAAATTGCCGACTTTCGCCCCAATCTGGGATCACTGGACATAGGAAGCAACGCATGTTCACTAATTAGCTCAGTCACCGATGCACGCGCTCTTGCGAATGACGGTTGTGGCCGGCAGGTAAAACCAGTATTTATATTTGTTTTTATTTATTTATTTTATAATCGCGCAAATTCGTTGTTTCGACCTTTTGCAAATCTTGCGCAAAAAAAATTTAAATTCTTAAGATTTTGTCTTTATCACATGTTATTATTAATTTAGCAAGGGCGGAATGTTTTTTTTTTAAGTTTTTTAAAACATGTTAATTTTAAACTTTAAAATGTCGCACTTACTGTGTAATAATAAAACCGAAGTATTTATGTAGTAGAAATCGTATTTGTCATATGGCAACACCTTTTTTATGTTTCAGGAAAAAAAATAGAACTATATTACACAAAGCTTAAAAAAATATTTTTTTTAGTATTGTTCGTCGAATCTACGAATGATTAGCGTATTAGGGGTAGTCAGCAACCTTATTTTTCTAGGGTTAAATGCCTCATCAATTTCGATAGTTTAATGTAAAGTTAGCCACTTTTTGTTCCCTTCTCTGACTCTTCCGTCTTTTTGTTCATCTTATATGTCCTGCTTCCTGTTGCTTTTTCGTTTCAACAGATTTCTAAAAAAATGTCCTTTTCCTCTGTTTTGGTTTCGTCGGAGCTTGGAACTATTATTTATCCATTGCAGCTCCAATCGATATCTCTTTATAGATATCCACCTCAAGTCTATATCCTCAACAACATTCCTGTAAGGTCAACACCTCTTTAGTCGTTACTCGTTTTTTTATTATTTCCGTTCCAAATTATCAGAATTGTCGTTGCAACTTATTTCCCAAAGACACTCATTAATCTTCTCGCGATCAGTTGCAAAAAAGCCGTCTTCGTGGCAAATTTATTCCACCGCATCTTCAGATCTATCAACATATGGTCCGCCAACAAGTGACACAAGTGTCAAGTGTTCTCCCTCCACAAACGCATTTGAGATAAAAAAAACGAAAAACTCTCATTTTAACGGCACCCACGACCCACGTTGGACGCGTCTTTAATGTGCGCATACACCGCCCCTTCAATCAACCAAATTTGGGGTAGCACCCGCTTTATTACCCGTTTACAGTGTAATCTCAAAATAATATCGTAACGATAAGTTAATTACCCAGCGTGCGAGTAAAAAAAAAAAACCCAAAACCGAATATGACGCATGGCGCTGGAGGGAAATCCGGGCGGCAAATCAGCCCCAGATTTATTTGAATTCCTTCGAATGACGACAGATGAAATGGCATGGTGTTGACTTGAGTTTCGGTGCGCTTTCCATTTTCTTCCTCGGGTGATTTTTATTCAATTAAAGCCTCTCCGTTTAGCCAGAGAGAGTATTTCGGGTGCGGCAATCGGCAAAGCACATTTCTCGTGCAGCGTTCTTAATTATTCAAAAGTTGACATTTAACACACTGTTCGGGGTAATTTGTATAGTATTTTGTTTGTGAAAAGAAAAGTGACGGAGGAAAGGACTATTTTGTGTGGGGTATATGTTGGGCACAGTAGGGTGTGATTTTTTTTGGGGGGGGGGGGGGGGGGGGGGGGAATTCCTCTGTTATAATATTTCAAGCGCCTTCTTAAATCGTGCATTAGGAAAGAGATTTTTCATTTGCATCTTGTTTGGTATGTTTCAGGGAATAATTCACTTTTCTTTGATTTATTAGCCCGTAACCTCGGGTAACACATCTGGGATATAGCAAAGGGTTAAGAGTTAATCAGGATTTTCTTCCCATTTCAAGAATGGCTTTTCTATGGAACAACATAAAAGCCTATCTTCTTCATAAAAGGGGTATGAGATAGTGCGGCGCACGAACTGCAAACGGACCATCCGCCATTCGTCTTTAAACTGTATGTAGGTGCTCAATGAGAAAGTCCTTTAAATGGGGTAGAAAGGGCAATCTTTCATGTGCCAATTTTGTTGTATGCTCCCATGAATGTGAATTGGAAATAAGTTTCCAATTCACATTTAGAAGTCTATTGCCATCTGAGCGTGTTACAAATTTTGCCAAAAACTCTACGAACGACTTTTAAAAATGTGCCGCTATCAATTTAAATGTTAAAAATTGAACTAATTACATATGTGCATTAGGGAGAAAAAAATCCTTTCAGTTTTTAGCAATACAACAGCAACAGACTGTTCCCTGTGCCACATCACCACTTGATCCGAAACAAAGGATGTTTTCAACGACCTCACTAAATACACCTGCTGAAAGTGTAACAATTTCAATTCGGTCCCAATTTGTCCACTCAATGCTGTCTGCCACACAAAGGCCGGAATGGAGTGACAATCATCTCGAGTGTGTTCGTGCATTCGCCTCCCGTTTACTCCATACCGGCCTCCAATATTTGGCCTGGCAAAACTTATTGTTTAACAACACTCAGTACAAATTCCAGTTCTGGACCAAGTATTAACTTTCATTAGGGCGTTGCGCTGACTTGTTGCATGACACCTAAATGAAAACAACGCCCCATTTCGAAAGCAATCACTTGAATACTTCGGCCGCCATGAACATCATGGAACAACAATTTCATTGTGGATCGCAAAAAATGCTGAAAAGTCACTTTTTAATTATTTACCCACTGAAGGCAATCTCTCGCAGATGCATTGTTGCTAAAAAACAGGACACTCGCCCGCAGAATTACCTCCCATTCGGACGTGTTGGTGCGTGTATTTATCCCAACGAGGAAATTCCTCTGTATCCTTTGTTGAAAATTATCATCCGGCGCTACCTTCGAACCACTGCAAATCAAAATGCCACCGGTGCAGAAGAGATCTCATTGCATTTCGCAGGACACGTTGAAGTAAAATTCATAGCCCGACTTAATGAATTTGTATACGAGTTCGAGTATACAAATATCTCGCACTACATAATGCAATCGCGAATTCGAGTTCGATCCTTTAGCGCGGTGGAGAATGGCGTAGCATTTTAAATGCGAATTTCACGCGGAAGGCACTTAACCGTGTTCGGCGGCGATGGTGGTGGTGATGATGCATGTATGCATCCTGCGAACGGAAAGACATTTTTTATGGTTTCTGTTTTAACTTGTGCGTGTTCTCATTAATTATTTAATTAAATAAATTAAATTGTTTAAAATCATAGGCGCAAGCAGGAGAAACAAAAAAAAAACGTATATTAATCGAGCTGCAACTGCTTTCAAATATTTGTCTCTTGATTTATTTTTCATTTAACATTACTTTGTCCAGTTGGACACACGTATGGAATTGATTTCTTTTTAACGGAGCACTGAAACTCATTACACATTGGCATGTCAATATTTCGATATGGATCGTGGATTTCATTTTAATGCAAGTGTGGGGTAATTTTAATTTAAGCTGGAACTTATTGTAAACAAACTTACGGATCAAAATGATACCCCTGAGGTATTTCTAAAGCAAACTGCGTGAGTTCAGCTCATTAGAGTCAAAAAGAAGTCCGTCGATTGAAATTTCATCCAACTTTGCAATGAATTACGCTAGTAATTTTTTTCCCCCTCAAATGAAGGTGCACCTCCCATGCAACAAATAAGGAGCAGCTATGGAAACTGTGGTTTTCTTGATTAAAAAAAAATAATAGTTGGCGCAACAGGTCTGTAGAGGCCCTGGGCCTAGATTCTCACAACCATTCGTTTGGCGTGAGTTTTTTTTTTTTTTTCATTTTTGGAACGAATGGAGGGATCTACAATTTTGTGCCGATTCCAAACGGCCGATTGAGAAGCTCTTTCAAGACAGTTATACTCTCGGATGTTTGTAAGATGTTCGCGAGAGGTGGTGCAGTGAAAAAAACCCTGGTTGGAAGTTGGGTATTTGCGGGATTCGAACCTGGGACCCCTCCCTTAGTAGTCCAACACACTAACCACTAAGCCACTGCGCCTACTAGATAAAGGTGTTAAAATTTAGGAAGGCATTGTCTGATGGAACAGTTTCCCATTTGATCTGCACTGCTTCTGACGAGTTTCGCTTGATCATCAAATATTGGAATGCCTGCTAGCTTTGAAACCCACTGGTTTCCATTACAAGAAGAAGGCTAAAATTTTCAAATCCGAAACCCGATCTACTATTCTTGGCCTAACATGCCTCACGATCGAAGCTGATCCGTAATTTGCTGCCCCCAGTAACGTAAGCTACATGGGTTGTTTTATCTTTTCAACAGAGGGCGTTACTTTAGGTGAGAAACCTTCCACTCGGCTTTGAACCAATACTGCTGAAATTTATATTCTCTTATTTGGATAGTGTTCGCATCAGGTCCGTCCTATCCGCCTCATTCCTGGCAACCTCTGGTGTACCTCTAGGCAGTCACCTAGGTCCGCTACTCATCCTCTTAACTATAAACGATCTTGAAAGGGTCATTAAACACTCCGGCTATCTCACTCTCTATGCCGACGATACTAAACTCTTCAAACACATATCTTCATCGCAAGACTCAACAGGAGTGCAAAAAGATCTAGATAGTTTTTCTATCTGGTGTCTCAAAAATTGTCTGAAGCTCAATATATCTAAATACCAATCTATCACCTTATCCTGTAAGATCAAAAAATCCCCTCCACGTCTTTACCTACTTAACGACCAGCCTATATCCATCGTAAAGTCTCTTCCTGGCCTTGGCATATTATACGACCATGAGCTTAATTTCCGTTCGCATATAGATGAAATAATTCGCAAAGCCAATTCATCCCTTGGATTCATTAAACGGTGATCAAAGAAATTCTCCGACCCCTATGTGACTAGATCTCTTTACACCACTTTTGTACGCCCCCTCCTCGAATACGCCAGCCAAACGTGGTCAGCATTTCAGCAAGTTCATATAGGTAAGCAGTATCGAAAACGTAGGGGGAAAGCGGGAGACTTGAGCCACTTTTTGTTAGATCGTTAATAAAAATTTGTTTATCAATCACAGCCACCTGTTAAATGGATTTTTTTATAGCTACATTTATCTATTTTAAGAACGGTCTCTTAAACTTATAATAAACGTAAGAAATTTTTGGCAAATGCCAAATGTTTGAAAACAGTTTTTCGGCTCAAGTCTCCCGCACCACCGGGAGACTTGAACACCCCTTCGGGGAGAGTTGAACATACTCAAATCCTACGAGAAAAACAATAAAACGAATAATTTATCCACTCCCAATGTAATTATAATTTATTTTTATTGTTTTAGTGTTTAGGTTCTTCAGTTTCTTAGCATATAATAAAGTAAAAAAAGGTAAACAAAAACTAAACTTCAGAAACATAACGAAACTAATCAATAACTTAAATAACCTATTACAAGGTTTATTTCTTTGGGTTTTTTAATTAAATTATTTTAATTAATTTTTTTTTATTATTAAAATTGAATACAAGGCTTTAAAACACTTTCATAACATTTCATCAGAGCAAATGGAGATTTGAGCCACTGATCAACTCTCCCTTTAGAAACTGTCTCAAGTCTCCCGTTCGCATTTTTTAACAAATTTATATTCATAATTTTTGTTATATACAAACTAGAATGGTATCATACTAATATTTACAATGTAGAATATCAATATTGTTAGGTAACATCAAATTGATTTATTTAACGCTTTACAGATCAATTTTATAGAGAAAAAAGAAAAAAAATTTTTTTTTACTATTGGCACTGCAAAACACCTTTTCTCTTCCACCAACCAGAGACAGCTGATGATTTAGAATTATTTTTGTGTGCAATTAGCTCGTCACTGTCTGCATCGCATACACTTACACTTGTTAGATTTCAATGGAATTTGAGCAAATTATTGAGAGTGGCTCAAGTCTCCCATATGTTCAAGTCTCCCGCTTTCCCCCTATACAAAGACGTTTTCCTCGATTTGCGCTCCGCGGTCTTTCTTGGAATGATCCCTTAATTCTTCATCCCTATTTAGACCGCCTCAAACTTATTAACGTGAATAGCCTTGGGGATCGCAGGGATGCTGCAGACATTATTTTCATTCATCGACTCCTATTAGGCTCTATTGGTTGCCCGTCTCTTTACAACTCCATCTTCTTGAATACAAACCCTTGTAATCTAAGAAACCCCCGCCGTTTCTAACTACCAACCCAGCTTGTATTAATCCAAAACAATGGGGGTTTCGCCCCCACCAAAATTAAACTTCTTAGCCTAGGGTAGGCACTCAAGAACTTTAACTACCTCTACAATATATGTGCAAATTTTTAAGGGATTTTTCTTATACTTCATTTTGATGAGAACTTTTATTGATGTACCTATGATCATAATTGTGCATTTTTCTACCTTAATTCCTGAATAAGTCATTCTGAAACTATCTCCGAAATGTCAAATCTATCCAACCTTAAAAGCGGGTATCATTGGTCCAACACAGAAATCGCTGAATTGCAAATAAATTTGATACGCTACCACTATAGTAAAAATTTGTTTGGAATGCTTTATTTTGAGGTGAATCAAGTTTGTGTTGCACTTGCAGAGGCTATATTCGCTGCCAAAGTCTTACTACCTTTTAACTAAACCATCCCTACAGGCAACAGCTATATGGACAACAGCATATGCTACGTGCTACCCCCAAAACCAGTAGGCGTCTAATTACGCGGTATCCCAAGCTGTAAGATTTTCAACAGTCCCCCATATGTCACGGCCAGTACTGACGCACTTCCCAAATTAAAGTAAATTAAGTTCCAACCATCAAGCCACGTGTATGCTTACTTTTCACAAGTCCTTTTGAATATTTCATTGCACATTACGTCGTGTCTGTGCATAATAAAAGTACACATATGTCAGAGAGTAGACCCGCATACAAAAGCCCACCTCCAACCGATGGCAATCCAATGCCAATCTGTATTTAACATTTATAGGTAGGTATACGTTCTGATTTCTGAATAGGCTGCCATGTATGCTCGCCAGTCCTTTACAGGGCTGACGGCGACGTCCTCGCCTCATATTAACGAAATTTTAAACCAAATATAGGTAGGTAGGTATAAGCCACCGCTCGCTATGTGACCACAATACAAAAATGCGCTCTCCGCAGTAGAAGTGCCTAAGCCACATCGGGGACACAGGAATTAATCACTCTGCAAAATTCTCCACATATACGTAGTACAGATATACAGCTCCGAATCAAAGTGCACAGCTTCACCTACAGATATACCGCACTCTTGTCCCGGGCCGTATTATGTATTAATTTATTTTTGCCATTTCCATTTCTATTTGATGTGTCCTGCGGGGCTGCTGTTGAAATCTCATCAACCAGCGACTGCGATGATGATGGCGACGACGACAACCATACTGGCCCCCATATTCTTTTCTAATGCACATCGCCCACTCTCACAATGTGTCCTGATTTTCCATTAATATCCCCCAGAGCGGCCAGCAACAGCGTACAACAGTGGAAATTCATATGCATGAGGAACTAAGCGGCACAACTATACTACTATGCCCATTATGTGACATGTTGTGTTGCCTCTCCAACGAAAGCCGGTGGTTGCTACTACAACAGCACATGCCCTGTACCCCCGCCTTAGTATTTAATTCTGCAACAACGGCAGCATGCCGTCAGCAATAATAACGACGACGACGTCGACGAAATATGTCAATAATTCAACCCCCAAAGGATATCAAATAAAAATAAAATATTGGCAAACATAGACGGCGCACAAAAGAAGAAAGGACTCTAAATAAAAAGCGCCGCACCGCGCACCGCTCGCATATAAGAAAAACAAAGTCCGTAGCTCTAGCTATACGCCAAGGACGAGAACGACAACGACAACACAACAGCGGCCAGATGAAAACGGAAACGGATCACACAAAAAGCCTTGCATTCGTGCGGGGTGAACAAACACATGCCTATACGACGAGTATATTTCCTTATGCTCCCCCTTGGGTCCTATATCCGGCTTGTTTGGTTAGTGTATGGGTGTTTGTCTGTTTGTCCACCTTCCGATTCCGACCGCCCGCAATGTGTCATTGTGGAGAAATTAATTATCCTTAATTATTGTTTACCCACTGTCAGAGTGTCAGTGATGCGATCAATTTTTATGGGCGAACAAACAAGGATTAGTATTTTCGTGTTTCGTTTCGAGTATCTATAGTAGAAACTAGAAAACCTCCTTGGGGAACTGTCCCCATACATATGTATATCCTTTAGAGGATTGGAACTTAATTTTACAGCAAAATAAAAGAAAGCCGGAGAGCCCCATCGGCCATTAGTGATCCACAAACACTCACCCACGGAAATGAGCAAGTGTGTATATGTATACCAGTGCAAGTCGAGGAAAAGAAAATTCAATTTATGGACAATGTGACACTGACAGTTCATATTTACCCTCCGGCTTACATGATGGATTGGATAAATTGACATGGAGCCCAGCGATAAGACAATTCGCCTACGGGGCTCTCTCGAATGTGCTTCTATTTATCTGGATATTTCGTTTTTATTTATTTTTCTCGTAGGTATCTGTCTATCTGTCGGTTGAAGGGGGGTGTGTGTGGGTGTTATTTTCCGTTTCTTCGGTCTCTGAAAGTTTAAGCGGAATGGGAATACGAATACATTAGCCTGTATGCTAAGTGAACTGAGTGCACAAAGTAATTTTAGAATACCAAAGCATGTTGTGACCCATATCGGGTTGGTTTATTCTATCGTCAATTGAAAAGGTATCTACACGATGTAGCTGGTTGCGAATATTTTATGCAGCCAACAGGTGGTGTTTTACATTTTTGAAGATACTAACTCCAAACACTATTTAGCTCATACGAAGAAACAAGAAGAAGAGATGTTCGGTCTATACACGCTGTGCTCAAAAACCTATGTTATAGGGCTAATTAAACCTGCAACTGGATTTAGTGTTCCCCGACTTTGAATACTGTTTTCCCCCTTTTTCCCCTAAATTCGAAAAAAAACCCCTATCTGTCCACAAGTGAAATATGCACTTGCCTTTATATGAAAAAATTAACAAAAGTAATTGCTTTTGTTAACCAGCTTAAAATAAGCATAATATAACGAACGTATAATATTATACAAAAATTTTCTTTTCTGACATAATATCAAAACGAGTGAATGCATTCAGATATTCCAAAATTCTTACGTAGACGTTAGATAGACTGTTTTCTTTCATGTTTAATACCTATGAACAATTTATTCTTCGGAAATTTTTATTGTATACTCGAACAAAATTTCGAACTCGAGATGACATACTATGATAGAGGAACTCAAAGAAGTGGGCTGCAAAATTCTGTCCATCTGTCAGTCTGTGTCCGTGCCTATAGCCGATTCCAAACTTCGGATATGGAGTTTAGGGGCTTACAGCTCGGGGCCGTTTTTTTTTTTTTTTTTGCAAAGTTTTTTGAAAGTTTCATACCATCTCGATTTACTCGAAAACGACTCTAACGATATCAGGCGAAATTTCATATTTGAGCTTATCCAGATGGGGTTACCATGGCTGCATATCCAGTTTCTGCTTAAAAATCGAATACCTACCGTAGTGCTACTTTTTTAAGGTTCCGTACCCAAAGGGAAAAAACGTAACCTTATTAGTTTCGCTCGGATGTCTCTCCGTCTGTCTGTCTGTTTGTCTGTCCGAACCCACTAAGCCAATTTTGTTACCAGGCCTATCTCAAGAACCGATTGACATAGGAGGCTAAAATTTACACACAACATCCGGTATAACCTCTAGTTAAACGACAAATACCAATGGAAGGAATACATAGATTGGTTTTGGATTAATTAGTAATCTGGTGAAAAAAATATTTTCATTCGCCCAAAACACGGTTTATTTCTTGATTCACAAAAAAATACATAAATTCCTTTTTTGTAGATCATGTTCTTATCTATATACTTGTATGTGCTGAATACTGTTTTGCCGAAAAGTTAATAGTTTACAAGATATTTTCAAAAAAGGTAATTTTACCATGTAAAATACGTTGCTCTCATAAGTTTTAATCTCTACTACGCAGTTGTGCACAATTGACCTCATCAAAGACAGAAGAGAGTCACTGGTGGTATACCACCAGGGTTCCCGCTTGCTAATTTCGTTGGGGAGTATAATACATTTTTTTGGGGAGTATACAGAACAAAATAAAATTTATATATTTTTAGTCAATAGTTTTTAATTGGGACAGGTCGCATACAGAATGGAAAATTGGCGTGTGTTGGGTACTAGGTAATAATTAGAAAATGAGATTCATGTGCGAGTAATTTTTTAGAGTAAAAATATTAAGTAATTAAATTAAACTGAATTGTGATGAATTCATGAAGAGAGGAAAGATTGCATGATATAGATTTCAAATAATATCTGATGTGTTGGACTTTAGCCAAATACGGAACCTTCGGTGCGCGAGTGACACTCGCACTTGGCCGGTTTTTTCTTATTTCCTTTCGAATACAGGGTATCACTTTTCTTTGAGTTTTTATTCGTTGTTTTATTTTCGCCAAACAGCAACGCTGGCACTTGATAGAGCATTTTTCATACTTGGGGAGACAGTGAATTCACCGTACCCGCAAACAATTAAATTAGCACGTTGAACAGAAGGAGTATTTTTAAGGAGAAGTTAAAGTATCAGGCATTGACACATTGGGCCTTACCAATAATAAAATGTAATCTTCACACTAAATATTTCCTAGGGGAGAATATGCAATTTTGTATGCAAAATTTGGCCATTGTGAGTTCGGAAAACTTAACCTGGACACTAAAAATGATTATTAGTATCGCGGATTGATTTCTTGAATTTAAGTAAAATAAGTTGTAGGCTACAGTGTACCTACTTTTTGTTTCGAGTAAAAAATGGTACGGTACCATTCCGCGACACTAATTACCATTTTTGGTGTCCAAGCTAAATTTTCCAACTCACAGTAGCGAAATATTCTATACGAAATTGCATATTGTAACCTTAAAAATATTAAGAGTTAAGCTTAAAAATTTGTATTATTAACCCCCCTTGTGTTTAACAAAATTATGTTGTTCCAACTGGCCTGCACCTTGACCCCGGTCATCCAAAAGGTCCAATTTTGAGTTAGGTATTCAAAAGAATGTAAGTTCTCTTCAATCTCGCCAAGGAGCAAACAAGGTAAGAACGCTTTCCTGAATCAGTTGTCCAATAAAGAAATTTCACGGGCTAGATCGCATGATTTTTGGCGGTCAGTAGCAGTCGGTCGGGTATTCGTGAAACTTTTGCGCGAACTAAAATCCTGCCTTCGATACCTTCAGTATTTGGTTTGGATGAATTTTATGTTACTAATATTAAACGATAAAAAAAATCGTACCGCACCATTACCTTATAGTCGAATTGTTCCCTTGTTGTTTTTCTTGAAAAACGACTCAAAGTTGATACGAGTACGTTTCACGGTTTCGTTCTCGTGCACAGTCTGTGACACTGCTGAGAAATGTTCGGTTGGCCAAATTGCCAGTTAACCATTTAAGACGCTCGGTCAGCCAGTTCGACAACATGTAAGATTAATTTGCACCCGCCTATAGATGTATATCTGCTCCCCTTTCACGTTATCTCCGATATCTTCAACATTATATCAATTCAATAGTTATTAGCACTTTCGCTATCGACTTAGTCCATCTTCAAGTGTCGGTCATTAAGCTGTAAATAAACGACTATTGTCGTACACCACTGTTTTCATGATAAGATGGTGGAATTTAGCAAGGTAATTACGATAACTGCGACCGCGGGTTATATGGCCTCATTACAATTCCCATCGGCTATCGGCAGCGTATTTAGATTAAAGCCCAACGTTACCTCAGTCTCTATCGGTCTTTGGTGTGGTTAAGTGCTAACAATGCGGAACATTATTGTGCTACTTGTCGGAGTGTTCCTGTGGTGCACTGTGGCGGAGGAACCCCTCCGCTTTGACAACTACAAAGTGTATAAAGTTCTCATTGATGCGGACGGACAGTACCAGAGCCTGAAGAACATTGAAAATACCCTAGACGTATGCATCACTCAGTTGTTGTTATAGTTTCCCGAGATCACAGTTGTTTTCCCTAGTTGAACTTTTGGAAGGAGGTACGTTCGATTGGCGATGACTGCGACATTATGGTTCCACCACAGCGGGCGGTCGACTTTGAGGAGTTTCTCCTAAAGACCGGGATAGTGTACAACTTGACGATTGACAACGTTCAGGAGTAGGTATACGCAGTTTTAAAGTACGGACTTTATGTAACCTTGTCATACAGCTTGATTGATGCGGAGAAACCCAAGACACGATCGGCAGCATTTGACTGGACAAACTTTCGCACTCTTGATGAGATCAACGCTTGGGTCGAGCTAACTGCTCAGCGATTCCCCAATCAAGTCAGTTTGTTCTCCATCGGTAAGTCGTATGAAGGTCGAGACATTAAAGGACTGAAGATCTCCTACAAGGAGGGCAATAAAGCCGTCTTCATCGAGTCCACTATTCACGCCCGGGAATGGATCACCCCAGCGGTCATTACATACGTCATTGACGAGCTGTTGGTGTCAAGGCACCCAGGGGTGCGTGACATTGCTCAGAACACAGATTGGTACATTATTCCCGTTCTAAATGCAGACGGTTATGCCTTCTCCCATGAAGTGGTAAGTCGACCGTAACTCTGTGATGCGGTGTATGCAAATGATCTCTTTCAGAACCGCATGTGGCGCAAGAGTCGCCAAGCTCATCATCCCACCTGCATCGGCACGGACATGAACAGAAACTTTGGATACCTCTGGATGAGTATGTGCGCTAACGCTTACCCTTACAGGTTGACTTGATGAAAATTTATTTCCGCCGATAGGTGCTGGGGCGTCGGATGATCCGTGTTCGGAGACCTATGCCGGTCCCTATGCTCAGTCTGAGCCGGAAATCGATCAGTTGGTCAAGTATGTGGATACCTTGCCCGATGATTACATCAAGATATACATATCCCTGCATTCCTATGGCCAGTATGTGCTCTCTCCATGGGGTCATACAGAGGAGCTTCCAGAGGGCTATGGTGCCATGATGCACGTCGCTAAGGGGTATGCAGATGCCTTGAAGAGACGCTATGGTACCGTTTTTACGTACGGATCAAGTGCCACTACTCTTTGTAAGTTGGAGGGGTCTCTACCGAGTTTAAATATTTTTTACGATGATTATTTTCCCCCTTAGATAAGGTATCAGGCTCTGGCAAGGAATGGGCTTATGGCTCCAAGGGCATTCCGATCCCTTATACCATTGAGCTTCGAGACAATGGTCAATATGGATTCATCCTGCCACCAGAACAGATCATTCCCACAGCCAAGGAAGTGCTAGAAGGTTTGATCGGAATGATTCTAGCAGCGAGAGAGATTAATATTGTTTAAGCGGAAATATAGCGCATATTCGTCTTCCATTAAATCGAAGGTTTTTTCGTAAAAAAAAAAACAGGGGAATCGTTTCTGCACTAAGTTTGTACTCAAACCAGTTCATAAATAGCTATTTGGGAAGAAAAACGTTGTCACTGTTCACAAGCTTAATTCTTGTCTCTATCGATCCGATCTTATAGAAAAAATGACAGTCTTTAGATATCCATTCACCACCCCAAACGCAGAGCCGCCATCAAGGCCAATACTTGCTACATTTTTTTACATGATCATGCTGAATTTTGGTTGATAGCTTCAAATATTTAGCGATGTCTCTTGGCTCTCATAAGTACCTAACTTTTTTATTTTATTAGATAACTAAGAATTATTCGAGTACCGACAAGCTGTTAGCAGTAAAGTTAGGGAAAAATACTTTTTGGTTGTAAACACCCCCCAAAAGTAGGCGTGGCAAGACATCACATACGCAATATTCTTCTCGGTGTCTTAGGAGACTCTCAAATAAAAGTTTCATCCAAATTATGTCCAGGGGCTTCCACGCGAACCTCAAACAAACTCCCTCGCTTTTTTTTCAAATTTAGCCGTGGATCAATTGTCCCAAAATAAAGGAAATTATATTCCAATCGAGTAAAATTCTTATTGCACTGATTTCTGTACTATTTGACTTTCCCGAGTACGCAACGTATGCCACTTCTCAATTTTCAGTACTATTTGTATTATTTCTAATTTTTTAAATAAATCGAGAATAGGTATATAAGGCTATTTCACTTACGGGCATATTATTCACTCCAAAAATTAAAGTAAAGTCTAAAATATTCAGTCATTAAAGCGTAGTACGATGACGCAAAAGTGGTTAGTTGTAGTAGATTGCTTGGCACAATTCACCACTCTCTTTTCGCACACGTTTATTGTACGGGACATTATTTGCTTGCGAAAATTTGACATTTGTACTCCAGTGTTGCCAGATTTTATAAAAGGTATGGAGGCAAGTTGGAAAATTTTGGCGCCAAAAATACCTAAACTCATTGGCAGACTTATTAAATTGTTTAAGGACGACGATAAATGAAAAATAGGAGGTCATAGCACAAATTCAGAACAGTAAAGAAATTTAATATTTCAGTGGAATGATTTGTTTATTTTTTTTGTGGAATTAACAAAGTTGTTCATACGGAAAAATTTCTAAAATCTAAAAAGAAATTTTTTTTTTGATAAACTTACTTTATAATTCATAAGCCATTTGAAGACCAAGAATGAGTTCAGCCATCAAGTTTAAGTGGTCAAAAAAAGCAAAAGAAAATGTTTACGGTTTCGTCATGCGAAAAGAATACGTTAGTTATTGAAGTACCTACGTATTTTTTTTTTGTATAAAAATCACGAAACTTTAAATATTCTAAATTAGATTAATTCCCAAATGACAACTTTAAGGAGCCAGTGAAATCCGAGTATCCAAGTCAGGGATACACAGCAAGTGCTGGTAACACTACTACCTGTGTAGCAGCTGATGGAATTCTCCACAAATTATTTTCCGCTGTTTTTTCGCTGTCGATTGGTTGCCTACTACGCTTAAACCCAAACACAAACATTTTTTTTTAAACATGTCGGCGTTTAAATCGATTCAATTAAAAGGGCACTGCGGAGACCAGTTTAAGTATTTGAACTCGGGTTAAAACTCAATTTCACAATATTGACATTTCTTCGTCCAGGAAATAAGTAAAAGTTGAAAGTTAGTATAAAAGAATTTAAAATGTAACACGAAGCTAAAAAAAAATTATTTCATATGTAAGGTGGATGAAAATTTGACGGTTTTTCGTCGGAGGATGAATTTATCGAAGACCTGATGGGACAGCAGATGGCGAATCAAAACGACGTCCTCATCTTCGACTATATCGAATGCACAACAGGCTAGGGCTTGAGTCAATTACGTTTATCGATTTTAGGATATTTCCGTCTAAAAAAGGACGCCACATTGGGGGCTAAATTCATAATTAATACAATAAAATAAACTCAACACACAGCAAATCAGATGAATTGCCAAGTGACAAACAGCAAAAAATAAAAGTCATTTTATTTGAAATTTATAATTACCTACGTGGGTTCAAATCGAGCTAAAATCGGCTTAAACTCCGCGTTTAAATGCATCGTTATCCAACGGACTTAATGCATGTTTTTGAGTGAGTATTATAAATGCCAACTTAAATCACCGAGCTTAAAAAATACGGATTAGGGTGTTAAATTAACTTAAACCTAATTTGCTCTCGGAGTGAATAATATGATTTATTTTTGTTGTATTTTTTTTTTGCAATATTTATGTTATGGCATTTAAAAAAATTGTACGTTTCAGTACTATTTTATTTCAGTTTTTTTCACCACTGAGAAAATTCGATTTGCATCACTGATGAAGCATAAGAAAATGTATTTGGGAACATTCTTGTCTTTAGATATCCTGTTCTAGACACCAGCTAACGCTAAGACATATCCTATTATTTAAACTCTTAACAAATAAAGAATTTAAAGTTAATACTAAAGATAAAGAGAATTATAGCGCTAGCTACCAGGGCTTTCGGCTAAGTTTAAATTGAAGCGAGTTACAATTTGTCTAATGAGTATAGGAAGACAAGTCCCGTGCAACAGTTTTGAAATCAATTCCGGACAAGCACCTTGAAGTCAGAAAAAAATTGTCATTTTACTTTTACAGGGATATAGATTATAGAGATGACGCAAATGTATAACTTCCAAATCCAGTCAACCAATGTGCGTATATAAGGCAGCCCCTGTCACACAAGAACACCGACTTTTTCGCCCACAAAAAAAAATCACTAGCTATCCAAATTCACTGCCAAGAGTAACTGACAAGCCTCCGAAAGGGCAGTAAATTCCTCTGCACTAATCCAACGGATCATTAAATTTGTTTGTCCTTCGGCCATTAGTGTCACAATTCATTAGCAGCGAATCCATAACCCCCAGCCCCTTTACAAGCACACTTCCATCGCTCTTGCAAAGGAAATGACACAAGAAATCACACAAAACTGCCACATCAGAATCACACTCGGGATTTGGGCAAAACAATGGACGAGGGTTTCATATTCTCCTAATATTTACCAAGAAAATCCCAGTGACAAATATCGCGTCACTATGAATGATGGCATTAGCCTCTAGATAGTCAGTTATATTGCCTCCTCCCATATCCATACAGTAGCACAATGCTCTCTGTCAATAAAAAGAAATAGAAAAAGACGATTCAATTTGTATGTGGCCACAAAAGACTAGAGAGAGAACGTATCCAGTATCCAGCACCATCCAGATCCAGATCCACCATTGTGGTCATTCCAAATGACGAAACTGTCAAGTCACCGCAGCAATAGTAGTTCTAGACTTGGATGGTTTCTATAGTGAGAGTCACCCTCTCAATCTCGTCGATGTCCTTTTTCGTCATTTTTAATTGAATGGATGGTCGAGCATGACATTTATTCGTAGAAAGTGACACATACGTTAAAATCGATTCTCCTGAGTGGTGTGCTGTATGTGGTGTCCCGTCCAGTCCATGAGTCCACACGAAGAAGAATGCTCTTCAAGTAATAACCAACGCGATGACGATGGTTCATTTTTTTTTTTTTTTTTTTTTGCCATCTGTCAGTGACGCAAACAACAATTTTGTAAGGCAGCAACTTCGACCCCGAGCCCGAAGCGCGAACCAGACAAAACGGAACAAACATCATTTATCAAACGTGATGGAATGCTCCTTGTTGTTGTGTTTGTGTGTCCTCGTTTAGTATTTTTGTCACAGGTACGAGTATATAGGCAGGAGAGCGCTCTTTGGTGGGTCTTGTAGAATGAGTTTCGTTTTTGGTGGACATTTGGGTGCATTGTGCACGTCATGCAGGATTATTAATAATTTGTTTGAACGTTTGTCATAATTCGAATTTTAATTAAAAGGCTAGATGGGACGACCACCCCCAGGGAGAATTATTCCATTTCTTTGTTGATTTATGAGGGTTTTCGTGAGAACGGAATATACTTGTTGCAGCGATGGGATTCGATTTGGCATTCTACGAAGGTAGGTGTTGTTTGTAATTTTTTTTTTATTCTTTTCACAGAGCTAGTAAGCAGGATACAAAAGAAATAGACAAATGTGAAGGATAATCGAGTGCAAGTATATTTTAGGACCTAGTATTAGTGCAAAAAACGGTCAGCGGCGTTGTGCGTCAAATTGTAATGACTCTCCGTTCTCCGATCATAGAGATCGCGTCGATCGAACTATGGAGAATTTTAATCTTTCAAAGCTAACCCATTCGAGGGAAATGGTTTAGGCGAGTCACAAATGGTCTTTTATGTTTGTGATGTTCTTATTTCGAAATTTGGTCTACAGTTTTTACTATAAAGATTGAAGTCCTGTTTTATATGAATATGAGTTCGGACTTACTGACAAGACAAATTTCCAAAGATTTACTTTATATCTAGGGATTTTTTTGAAGTAAAAATTATTAGGTGGCAGTGAAATTTTTAAGGCCATGTAACGTTTTGAAGAATTTCGGTCAACTAGAGAGTAGAAATGTGTAACGTAGTTTAAAACTTAATCAGAGTTTTACTTCTGTCCGCTTAGCAGAATTGTCCAAAGAAGATTGGTGTCCGTTAAGAGGGAGTTCATTGGTACTCCGGGACAGTTTAAATTCAGTCGGATTAAACTCTGTCAAGTTTCTAAGAAGCTGGGTTTATGTTCGGGTTTAACAACTAAATATTATGAACTTGGGTTAAGTCTTTGGGTTAAACTCACTTTAATCCGGGTGTTAACTTTCATCCGGATTAAATTGAGCTCATAACATGTCTGTTAATAGTACCTACTCTATAATGCTTATGACGAAACCCTTAGTTAAGAGTTTTCTAAAATTCAACCCATAGGGGGTGCAAAACCAATACAATAATTGTAAAATTATTTTACGGGACATTTTTTAAGTTTTCTGAATTTTTGGTTGACATCAGGTGTGTGAATAAAAAAGAGAACGTAAACAGCGACGGCACAGCAACGAAGGACTTCTAGTACAATATAAAATACAGTTTTTGAATTGCGAACCGAGGAGCAATGATTCTCGTTCTCGCTCATCTTTCACTGATAATTTCTGTTGAGATATTTGTCGAACTGTCTGTGAATTGTTATTGAGAGATTTTTTTTTAAATTCCACCTAATAAATTTCAGCGTAATAAATACAGCACGTTTATAATTTTTTGGAATTTGTTGCATATATTGTGCTGTACCTAACAGAATATTTCGTGTGTAGCCTAAATCCATAGGAGCTGTAGCGCTGTATGTGTTATTATGTTCTGTTCCGTTTTGCACACTCGTATCATTAGAAAAATATTTTGTTTTCGAAAACAATTTATAGCGCAAATTAAGCAAAATGCTGCATTCTTTCGAGGGTTTAACTACGGTTTTTTAGGCTTTCAGTAGGGTAGGGCGGGGCTAGTTGGACCACTTTTTTTTTGACGCTTCATAACTTCCAATCTGTTCATAATTAAGCTAAGAAACTAAAGTAAATAGAAACATTGAAACTTCGACTTTTTAATGTTATTAACAAAAAAAAACAATTTATCTTACAGTTAAATAATTATTTTGACTCAAATACACCAAGTCCAAGTGGTCCAACTTACCTCACCAGCGGGGCAAGTTGGACCAGTGAGTGGGGTAAGTTGGTCCGAAACCTAAAAAACTGAAAAGTAATTTTTACAAAATACGAAAACGCTATAATTTCTTTCTAAAATGTATTTAAAATGAAAACTTAATGAAAAAACACAACATAAACTTCAAAAAACGAAAATAAAAAACCGCTTTACGACGTTCTATAAAATAAATTTAGATAAGAATAAAAATATTATTTTATAGATTATGAATCGTATAATCGTTACTGCAATTTATGCAAATAAAGATGGTTCCTTGACATATTTTGGAAATTTTTGAATGGGCCCACTTTCGGCAAGTGTGACACTGCACCCACTCCTCCCCAGGTAAACTTTTTGAATATGCTTCCATACACATAAGACAAAACCAATCAAGATCTTTTTCTTCCTCACAACTGGCGGTCCGACTTACCCCGCACTGACTTTGTTGAACATTTTGTGTCAAAAAGAAACAACTACACAAAACACTTCAATTCCACACTCGAAAAAATAAAATACAATAACGGGACACATGAAAAATGTTTGCCTTATTCTGATATTTGCACCGCTTCACAAAAAAAGAAAGAAAAGAAATAATTTTTTTTTTTTTTAGTTTTTACACTTAAAAATACAAATTTTAAACGACGCGCCCCTTTGAAAGTAAAAATGCAATTTCAACTATGTAGTTTGGCTTGTGGCCGTAAGTCACACACTTCGATTGTGTGTCATCGTTGTCATGTAGGACTTTTAGTTTCTGAGTTATTCGAGTGGGCCTACTTGCCCCGTGGCCCAACTAGCCCCGCTCTACCCTACTATTTGATTTGTTGGTTCTTGTGTTTTCTGGGTTAAACCTACAACCTCTCGCTCGATAGTCGAATACCAGTAACCACTCAGCCACTGGTTCCTATATTTGAAATACGTCAAAGAGCGGACACCCAACTCTTGTTTACTGATCCATCGTAGCTAGTTGCCTGGCAGTTGGATCACAGACCAAGCTCTTGTAAACCCGTCCACCACACAACAGAATATAATTCCCACTGATTAACAGACAATGTCCATCAGCTATCAAATTCAAGCGTAATTGCATCTTCACGCAACGACTGCGGATGACTTTAATTGAAATACCCCTCGGATGGAGTAGTTCTGCGATACAAGTCGCTAGCCCCATCCCCCGGCCGCATTCAGCCGTGGCAATTTAAACGCAATTTTTCAAAAATGTCACCCCATACAACCAGAGAGCAATGTGGAATGGAGGCATCTTTTGCCTGGCGGCGGCTTAATCCATCGGACGTCAATTATTATCCAACACAACATCAATTAACCATCCGCGGTCAGATGATGGGATGGCGTCCTTTTAATTTTTTTTTCTCCAGTACTAGCCACCGCCAATGCATGTGCGTACAATCTACGCGTGTACGTGTATTTATGTTTGTTACAAATAATTTGTGGAAAATTTAATTAATTTTCTTCACCTTCGGGCGATTTTTGTACCCGCCGTTGGTGAGTATTCACTTATTCAGGTAGCATACCATTCACGGTTGACATGCAACTCATTATGTGCCATGCCAATATTATTGCTGCGGCGATGTCCACGTGATATTATTATTCCTGCGTAATTGCAGAGCCTATCGCGTCCATCGTTGGAACATCATTTAAACAACAACGCAGACGATATAATGTGTATAAAAAAAAGGAAAACATGTCCAGAGGGCGGCGAATGGATACGTTCCTGTCCCGGTTATGATGACTGCTCTCCGATGGACGACAAAAATGCCTGATTGATGCCTATCGCGCTTGTATATGGCACATCACCCGCAATGACGGATTTCCTAGTTGTTTTTGCTGCTGTTTTTGGTTGAATTGTTTTAATTACACACCGCACCGCTGCACAGCACAACATGTCATTTTTTTTTCTGTTTGTGTCGGAAAACCAACATCAAAAAAAAAAAATACATTAAGTTGTTGTTGGATTTTCGTTGCAAGTCTTGCTGCACATCTAACCATGGCTGATGAAATGCGGTTATGCGGGCTTGAATTATGTGAGATTGTCTGTCTGTCGTAGAGTCTACCCGGCGCACGCACCAGAGAGTGCAGTAGAGTTGTCTGTGCTGCTTTACTCCCTGTATACGTCAGGCTGAGGTTTTGGGGTTTGGTTTGGGCAGCACCTACCATAGACTATAGAGTATACCTACTGTTGCTATGGTTTGTAAGTTTTAGTGGGTAGTCGTTGGCACTTCCATTTCAGTAATAACTTTAATAATTTGTGGCAGAGTCATTGGGTATGCATGAATAAGTCCATGATCTCTTAATTACTGCTGCAGAGTAACACGAACGGGCGGAGGATTTTAGCTTAGTTGTGTTTGGAAAGTCTGTGAGTCTGGTTCAACGGACTTGTGACTTAATAGCTTACGCCCGACTGGATTGAATGGCTGACGAAGGTAGCTATGAATGTTTTACACGGGATTTAAAAAACGTGGTTTAAGTACTGATTCAAAGAAGGATTCCCCATTTTAAGTGCAGCATTATGCTTTGCATACAACATACAAAGATACTCTTCTTAGAGTTTTTGGAGTATGGCAAACAATTTCCATGAATGAGTAATGGTTGACTACATTGGGTCTCAGAAGTAAATCCAAACTACCATTTAATTCGAGCATTTACTTTTTTAACAGTCAGAAAAGTGAGAAAGGAAGTGCATGGGAAATAAGTCACAACCATCAAGCCCTATTGCTTTAAAAACTACTACCTATATGTACGGAATTGTTGGAAGCATTAAAAAAGCCTACATCTTCTAAGGTTCTAGTATAGGTATGTGGATATAAAAAAATATTTAAGACCATATTGGCAGGGTCTTGGATTTCCACATTCGCCTATGAGAACATGCATAGTTGAAAATGCTTTTTGATTGCGAAGCTTGTTCATAATTTTTTTTTTTAATTTTAAGTGCATTTTTTAATTTTTACGGAACTTGTTTATAAGGCCCTAGTTACAGCCATACGTAAAATAAAACCGTGAAAATATTCTGTTGCTTTTTTAGAGCACTTAATCCTAATGGTTGAACTCAATCTTGATCTTAAAATATCGCCTATGAAATATAAAGCTAGTTTATTATTTTTATTTGTTAATTTTCCCGATCAAATTCTTCGTTAATTCAACAACAAATAAACAAATCATTCCACTGAAATACAGGGTTGCCAGTACCTACCTATAGGAGCTTTCCCCCCAGATTTAGAGGGTTTTTTGGTCAACGGGGCTAAAACTAATGGGATAAATTGTTTACGGAGAATCTGTTTTTTTTTTTAAGTTATATTTTACTATTGTATTTCGTTATAATATATTTTTTGGTAACCTTAAATTGTGAACGTTATTTTAAAATGCAGTTAAATAATAAATCGATTACAAGATGTGTCAAAACCCAACATGCGTTGAGATTGCGTTGTATTTATTTGGTGCACACTTTTGTATTCGGAAAAACAAACTTAGGTAAGGCTCCGTCAATTAGAACGCGTTCTTAACGACACAATGAGATTATTTTACGTGGCGGTAAGATTATTTGAACGCGCCGTTCCAACACCGCAGCGTTAGAGGACGTCAAACTGAATTGTAGCTTTCACAAGTTTCCGCATAATGTCAAGTAGCTCGGAGAAAGAATTAATATTTTTAATTGCTGTGCAACGTAATTCGCGAGAAAGGATTATAAGTAAATATGGAAAAAACTAGCGAAAATGATTCGTGAAATTCCTGTATTTGTAAAACATGTTCGAGTGTCAATTTTGAGATTTCTTCTTTTAAGTCGTACAAAAAAACCTTAAAAAATAATGCCAATAATTTGGATTTTTTTTTTAAAGTAGCCAAATATTGGGGTTTTTCAGATTAATCTGGCGGGAAATATTTTGACTGTCTGGCAACGCTGCTGAAATTAATCATTTCTTTACTGTTCCCTCTGTCAGGATTCTTGTTTCTGATGGAATCCAATCAGTGTTGTTTGAGTTGTTGTTATTGCTTTCTTAGGAAACAGATTTTTTTGCAATGACCGCCTAAACGTAAAAAAATTATTTCCGTACTGCTCCAACTGTTTCGGTTGCATTTTACGTCTGGCTATAACTGAGGCCTAAAACGAACCCGAAACAATAATCTTTTACTTTTTCGACCGCTTAAACTTAAAGGTTGAACTCAATCTTATGATGTTGCTTATGAATTATAAAGTTAGTTAAAAAAAATAAGCAAACAATCTTTAAGTTTTCTTAAAAAGTAATCTAGTCATTTTTACGAACGAAAAACTTTTTCCAATTATCTAAAGTCTCCTCGGTCATTTCCACAAAAAAAAAAATCATTCCACTGAAATATTTCACTTCTTCAGATGGAACTGTCACAACTTTTTTTTACGTTTTTTAGTAAATACCTACATTTTTTTTGTGGTTTGTTTTGCAATGTTTTCGTGAATAAAAAAAGAAAACGCAAAAAGAGCAATTCATACGAAAATATAGGAAAATTTTTTGTCCTGATACATCTCTAATCGAGACATTAGTGACAAAGGGGAAAACACGATGATCTGCGTGCTATTCCAGACAATTACTTGTAAAATTTTGCAAGAAAACACAAGAACATAGAAATTTTATGTGCACTGACACCAAAGTGACACTCAGCTTTCTGACCGATTTTTAGCTATGACCGCCTAAACGTAAAAAAAAAAGTCATTTTCGTACTGTTCCAATTTCAAATGAGGCCTAGTAAGTCTCGTTCCAATTCGGTCGTTCGCTATCTCAGATGGATTTCATACAATAGGTTCGTTCGGGTACTTTTTTTGCAAACGTAAAATTATTTGAAATTTGCTAAGAAAATGTGCGAATGCGAACACGTACCCACCCACAGAGAAAATTGAAAAGAATGAGAGAAAAATTTTCCCCTCTTTTCATTTCTACGTAATTTTCTACTCGACGAATTTCGACTTATTGAAAGTTTATAGGCTTTACGAAGCCTAAGAGCTAGAGCGGCCATATGTCTAAATGGCAGAGATCAGGAAAACCATCCCTTGCATACTTACCTACATATAAGTTGAGACCAACATTAATTTCCACCTACGAAAATCCATCAGTCTGTTAATCATCACACCCATTTAAAAAGAGCAATTGCATTTAGGACTTCTTGCCCCATATGTCAAACAAATGTCCACTTATCTTTTCTGGTCTATGTTGTAGGTAGGTTTAAAGTCAATTTCAGTTATCTTTCCCTCCCTGTGGTGACAGGTGCGGTTATATGTGAATTTTCCAATTGTAGTTGCGCAACAAACTTGCACGTTGGAACCTCCTCCCCTAAGCCATCAATCGCACAAGCCATAGCGCACTGTAATTTAAAACAAACAACTTGAACAGAGGCAGGTATACTCAATTAAGTAGTCATCTGGCCGGTATCTATCGTCCATAAATTGTGTGTCCTTCTAATCTTCAACGACGTGGAAATGGAGTAGGTAGGTACAAAAAATAAAACTTGAAACCACCACCACATATGGATGGATGTACGCAGGCAGAAGCACTTACCTTGACATGTCAATTTAAGGATATTTTACCACTCAGTTACCGCAATTTACGGCTGCAACAGTGTTGTAACGAAAGTAACGAACCGTCTCCACGCACACTGTACGGAAGAGTACGGTTTTCCCTTTCCCCCTCTGCCCGTGCCCCTGCCCAACCCAGCTCCGGAACAAGTAATGAGGGTTGATTGTGTTTTATTTAACTTCTTCTTCCTGGGTGTTATTATTTTTGCATGTGTGGAAATTATTGACCACGTCTATGTCTATGGATACAACGGCCACACCACTAGGATGTGAGTACGGTCTATTTACGCCAGGGAGAGTCATATGTTTCCATTTAACTGTAGAAAAGGAACCCCGACCCCGACCCAAGTGAGTAACAGATCCTTTCAGTATGTTATTGCGTAACTGTCAGACACATTTAAGGGCATGCATGACCTGGACTGAAACTTGAGGTAAATTTAGGGGCGCAAAAAGTCCATGTGTGCCATATCGTATGCAGGACCCTTTTTACAGCAAGAAGGCGTTGTGTTTACTCAATCGAGCAGCAGGGTCCACAGGCACAGACTATAGGTATATGCAGGAAAATGAAAATGGCCTACGGGGACGAATTATTACGCTCATTTCAAGCCCAACTCAGATGTTCATCAGTTCACCTGGCCTCATTGGCGAAATTACCTTACCCATTCAAACGCGGCGATCGATCGCAACGGAAGTGCACAGACTACTCGTATACAACTACAACAGACACAGCGGCGCTCTCCTCACATAAAGTGTGAGAAAGAGGAACGAATTACACACACCTTGCTGCTTGCTTACAACAAGATTAATGCATTCGGTAATTTTTATTTATGTTAAGCTTAATGGTGCAATCATTTATCATTCTGCTGTTCGATAAATAATTGATTTCGTCATGTGGCCATGTACCAAATACCCATTACATAAATATTCTTAGTGCGCTTCCACATATTCCCGGCGGTGGTAACTGGCACTGGCAGTGGCACTGGTAGTGGTAATGTGTGCGCCGCCGCTCCGATGTTGTTTTATGTTAACGAAGTCGGCGATTGAAGGCTTTAATAGGATATAAAACGAATCGGTGTTCTTTCTTCTTTTTTTTTTTGTTTTGTTTTTGTATTCCCGTGTCTGACGCTGATTTTCAGAACGCTTTTCGCTTCGCAGTCGAAATGAAAGGTAAACATTCCCAGATGCTCTACTCGACGTACAAAATCCTCGTTCAGCGAGAGAGAAAGAGAGATTTAATGGCTTCCAATGGGCTGGCTACGTACAGAAATAAAAATAAAAACGGAACCCTGTAAATTGTGCCGGCTTAATGCCGAAATTATGCATAACGTGAATGAATTTTCAATGGATGCAGTGAGGAGAATTAAAGGTCCCTGTCGGAAAGGATCAGCATCATAATCAGGTACAGGGCACAGCCATTGGTGTTGCACAGTACAGGGCATAGGTACCACTGATGCTTGTTCACTATACAGTACGCCGCAATCAATGTAAACCTCTCGATTCACTTTAAACTGTGAAGTGAAGCCTCTAAGAAAGGAAAAAAATTAAATGATTTGCCAAATGAGAATTCGCATGACGACAAAATATTCGAGAGGACGTTTCTGCGATAATTTGATGTGGTGAAGTCGATTGGAAAACGGGCCAAGTACTTGCCAGAGTTTTTAAGGGGAGGTTTTAGTTTTAGCGATTAATGTGAGGGTTTGAGAACTGAGAATAAATAGACCGTCAATAATAAAGTTGTTTGTACGATTTTAAGTCATGCAGTCATTCCGCATTCGAGTGGATGTACATGAGCTGTGTACCTTGGCGTCTTCTCTTGCAGGAGTAAATAAAGCCTTCCAAGCACTTTGCTCCCTGAGATCCACTTTAAATGCCTCTACTGTACTCAGAAGTCTGGGCCGGCATTCTGTAAGGCAAAAACGTTTAAACGTTTTCGTGGACACGATCAGTTTGCTTCATGTAACATCAAAAACGAAAAAATTTTCGTGGGCGCGAAAAAAAAACGAACAAACACTTTTTCTTTGACGTTTTCACTTTTCTTGCTTCGTGTAACCTTAAAAACGAACAGATTTTATCGTTTCCACGAAAGAAAACAAACGACAGCTATTTTGTTGACGTTTATCATTTTCCTATTTATACTCTTTGAGTTTGGTGATTTTAACTTTTAAGATTGTGCTGAATATTTTACTAGAAATGCAAACAAACTATTTTTTGTTGACCAGCGAAAGCGACGAAAGTGAAGTGGAAAATTAACACGTAAACTTAAGAAAAATTATCTAGAAAAAAATCTGCGGGATTGTTCGAATCCTCTCACATTACCTGACAAAAGGTTGGCTTATTTAAATTTGGTTCTTAGTTAAAAAGTTCATTTTTTCTTTTAGTTTTGTTAAACGTTTTAGGTTAAACAAAGCTGCCTTTAAGTACGTGCTGGACAATATTAATTTGCATACAGCTACACGAAATACATATGTTCCTCCTATTTTAAAGCTTTCCTCAACGTCAAAACAACTTAATGAAAATAAAGCTACATACTGAGACTGCCAAACTATAATTTTGTTGTCCCGCAGTTTCTCAAACCTAAACGAATGTGAACAAAAAAACCTTAGGAGTTACATGAAGCAGATTTTCGCATGATTTATTTCGTTTTTTGAAACGCGAAAGTGGTTTTCGTTTCGTTATTTACAGAATCCCACCCCTGAATTATGCGAAATGTTGTCATAGCAAGTACGCGGTTCCCGCATCTCGATATTCATAAAGGCACATGGAGATCTCCTGATCAATCAACCGTCAACCAGATTGACCACATTGCGATCGACGCAAGGCACTCCTCCAGTATTATGGATGTCCGAACGTTCCGAGGGGCGAACATTGACTCGGACCACTACCTTGTTGTAGCCAAGGTACGCCTTCGGATATCCCGAACGCCGCCAAAACAAGTAAATACTGGGAGGAAGTTTGACGTCGGACGGCTACAATCGCAAGAGATCACCAGATCCTTTTCCGATCGAGTCTCTCTCAATCTCTCAAGAGGTCCTATGCAGCCAGCATCAAGTATTGAAGACCAGTGGCAACACTGCCAAAAAGCCATCAGAGACGCCGCCTCTGATGTGCTGGGTTTCACCCGACCGCCACAACGAAACCCCTGGTTCGACGACGAGTGCTGGCAAGCACATGCAGCGAAGCAAGAGGCATACAAAGCGGCGCTGCAAAGGAGGACCAGAGCTGCTCGTGAGCTCTACGCGCAGAAGAGAAGAGACGAACACCGGCTTCTAAGGAGAAAAAAGAAAGAGCATGAGAAGCGCGCGATCGATGAAATAGAGAGATGTTACAACAGGAATGAGGTTCGGAAGTTCTACCAAAGGGTAAAAAGAACTTCACAAGGCTACAGAACCCGAACCGAAGCCTGCAAGGACGAACAAGGGAACATCGTAGTAGAATCGCAGTCGATGCTGAGGATATGGAAGAACTACTTCTGCAGACTGTTTAACGGCGATGACGACTTAAATTCCGCTGTCAGGCAGAATGAACCGTTCAACCTGGACGATGAGGATCAACAATACCGTCCACCCGACCTGGACGAGGTGAAGATAGCTATATCTAAACTGAAGTCCAACAAAGCCGCCGGAGCAGATGGCCTAGCCGCCGAGCTGTTCAAAGCGGCAGGCGATGACTTGGTTAGGAGCATGCACCAACTCATCTGTAAAATATGGTCGGAGGAAAGTATGCCCGATGAATGGAACCTCAGTATTGTTTGCCCGATCCTCAAGAAAGGAGACCCTCTGAACTGCGCCAATTACAGAGGTATCAGTCTTCTAAACATTGCCTACAAGATCTTATCTGCCGTTTTGTGTGAACGCCTGAAGCCTTTCGTAAACAACCTGATTGGTCCATATCAGTGTGGCTTCAGGCCAGGAAAGTCCACCATAGACCAAATATTTACACTGCGGCAGATCTTGGAGAAAACCCAGGAACTTCAAATCGATACCCACCTTTTCATCGACTTTAAGGCCGCATATGACAGCATTTATAGGGACGAACTATACAGAGCAATGTCTAGTTTTGGCATCCCTGCCAAACTCGTCCGTTTGTGCAGGATGACGATGGAGAATGCACGCTGCTCCATCAAGGTCGGTAAAGAACTTACCGAGACCTTCGATGTCAAAAAAGGATTTAGACAAGGCGATGCGCTGTCATGTGACTTCTTCAACATCGTTCTTGAAAGAATAGTGCAAAACTCAAACGCCAACACCAGAGGCACTATCTTTCAAAAGTCTGTCCAATTACTCGCATACGCCGATGACATTGACATTATTGGCAGAACGCAGCGTGATGTTAATGGCGCGTTTGTGAGTATTGAGACTGAGGCGGCGAAGATGGGTTTGGCGGTTAATGAGGGCAAGACGAAGTATATGCTGTCAACTAAAAAGGACACCCAACACCGACGGCTCGGACAGAACGTCACAATAGACAGATATAACTTTGAGGTGGTTAAGGACTTTGTCTACCTAGGCTCCGCTATGAACTCAGACAACGACACCAGCGCTGAGGTAAAACGTAGAATTACTCTTGCCAATCGCTGTTTCTTTGGGCTAAGAAGGCAATTGAGTAGCAAAGCCCTCTCTCGAACAACTAAAGTGACCCTTTATAAGACCCTTATCATCCCAGTTCTGCTATATGGCGCAGAGGCATGGACTCTATTAAAAGCGGATGAGGTAACTCTCGGTTGTTTCGAGAGAAAAATTCTTCGTGTTATTTTTGGTCCCGTCTGCATTGACGGTGAATGGAGAAGGAGATTTAACGACGAACTGTACGGGCTGTACAGCAACATCGACCTAGTCAGAAGAGTGAAGGTCCAACGACTGAGGTGGCTGGGTCATGTAGAGCGAATGGACACGAATGCTCCGGCCCGGAAGATCTTCGAATCCATACCCGAGGGAAGGCGTAGTAGAGGAAGACCGCGACTCAGGTGGCGCACGCAAGTGGAAGGGGACCTTAACCAACTTAGCGTGCGAAACTGGAGACAGCTAGCTAAAGATCGCGCTGGCTGGAGACGCTTGTTGGTTGAGGCCCAGGTCCACCCCGGACTGTAGCGCCACCTTAAACCTAAAAAAACCCCTGAATTATGGCCAATCCTGCGAATAGAAAATATGTGTCTTGCACATTAACTAGAAGCCACATTTAATTTTCTGTTTGAGACAGAGTCCAGGGCCAGGCTTTTAAATAATTGAAAGCTAATTAAATAAATAGTTTGTGCAACAGGTCCATAGGGAGTCTAAGACCTAGCTTCTCACAACCACTCGTTTTGTGTGTTTTTAATTTTTGTACCAAATGGAAGAAATCTACAAATTTATGGCGAGTCCAATAAACGGCTTAATGGAGAAGCTCTTCCATGGCGGTTATACTCTCGGATGTTTGTCAGATGTTCGCTAGAGGTGACGCAGTGGAAAAAACTCTCTCAACATGCTCGGTCTCCAGTAACCGTAACGGTGTGACCGTTTTCTTCGAAGAAGTAGGGCCCGAGCCCGACAATGCATCGTGATGAAACTGCACACCACACTGTCACACGAAGTGGATGCAATTCCGTCTCATGGATCTGTGGGTTGGAAGAACTCCATATTCGACAATTTTGTTTGTTTAGGTATGTTGCCGTTTAAATCGAAATGGGCCTCGTCAGACATAAATAGACAGTTCAACATGTTTTCGTCCTCTTCCACCATTTGAAGCATCTTCTGGCAAGATTCCAAGCGAATCGGTAAGTCTGCTGCATTCAGTTTGTTAGCCATTTGACTTTTATATGGGAATAAGTCCAAATCATTGTGCATAATTGACTGCAATGACTGTCTGCTTATACCCATTTGAGCAGATAAGCTTCTTGTCGAAACTCTTGGATTGTTTTGTATGGCAGCAGCTACAGCAGCGATTGTTTACTCCGTCCGAACTGAAGGGTTTCGATTTCGATGGCAAGGTCTTCTTTCGAATGTCCCGTGCTCGGCAAATTTGTTAACAAGTCTCGTTATGGTCCATCTGCTCAGAGCATTGCCGCCAAACGTGCGCCTACTCTCTTTAAACCGAAACTACGGACTCCAGTGCGTGATATCGGCAGACAATCCAAATTCTTGTTTCAGTGTCGCAGTTATTCATTTTTGTTAAATCTAAAAAAATCAAACTGCAAAATAAAAAAATAGCCAGATTCATTAAATAGAAAAAAAGTTAATAAATTTTTCTTTGGTAGCGGCTTTCATCAGCCACCCTGTATATATAGATTTCGAGAGATATTCGAATTCGAAGACCACCATTGTCGGGTTTCTTTTCGTCTCTTTACCACTGTGAATCTTACCCCACAACAACACTTCTGGATTTCTCTAGCGTTGTTCCTGGGTTCGATTTCTAGTATTAACGCCAGCATCTGTTTATGTGAGATCTGCATTATCCAATGGGTTTCGATCCAATGATGTCCCAATGTCCTTATTCTTCTTTCAGCCAATGCCGGACATTGACACAGTATATGTGCCGCTGTCTCAGATTTCTCCAGTCATAGCTTGCAGGTATCATCCTCTCAAAGTCCCATCTTCTTTAAATGATACCTACCCGAAATTACCAAGTCCTGAAGTAAACGCCACCAACCATTCCAATGCTCCTCGACTCATACTTAGAACCCTTCCTTAAGTGGAGCATGTCGGCCATTTTATTGCCATTTCAGTCTGTTTACATTATTCCAAGGTTGACCATCTTCTCACGTGTTCTGTCGAGATTGATCTGCGATCTGTTCTAACATACCTATACCAATTGAAGAGAATGGTTATGGTCCCAGAAACTTTCCAGTTGACTTTGCAAATGAGTCCGCCTTGTCATTGTCGTCGATCCCTATGTATTCTCGCACCCAAGTAAGTGATA
The DNA here is from genome assembly GCA_949126925.1 of Cheilosia vernalis. Taxonomy (NCBI): domain Eukaryota; kingdom Metazoa; phylum Arthropoda; class Insecta; order Diptera; family Syrphidae; genus Cheilosia; species Cheilosia vernalis. The sequence goes on from OX421358.1 coordinate 120,457,312, forward strand.
CTTCCATTTGTAGATGGCCACTTATTGAGATTGTATATCTACACATTTCAGTGCCAATGATGTCGTGATGTTTATCTGTTCCATGCGTCTGATTGTCCACTATCCAGTGCTATAAGAATATTTCTTCCTTCCGCCCGACTCTCAATCAAGTAGGCCAGCTCCTAAAGCAAAGCAATCATTTCAGCCTGTTATACTGCAGTGTATCTCGCGAGGCTAATGTGTCGGGCTAGTTCCAGCTCTTCTGAACAGATACCGGCCCCCGCTCCACCATCCATCATGGATCCATCCGTAAAAATCACTATTTGACAATTTTTTTTTTTTTTTCTGGAATTAATACGTTGCCAAGTGTCAACACGACTATTGTGATTTCTTTCCATAATACGCACCCTTGTTATTCCATCCATAGGCAAGTTCAGCTCTCTAATCTCGTTTTTGACAAGTTCCAGACACAAAACGTATAAACCGCATCTGTAACAGAAATACGCTGCTGATTTCACCCACACACTGCAGAAGCAGGAGCTCACAAAATGCCCCAGAAACTAAACAAAGAAACGTCAATTCACAATTATTAACACAACTCCAGTTCCCCCATCCATTTCCATTCGCTTTCGCACCATAAACCTATTAAACAAGTAATTCCTCAACCATATCATTCCACTCATCTCAAATCACTCACCGAAATCGAAAAATCACCAACCCAGCCAGTCAACATGACTCAGCAACACGTCGTCATCAACATTCCCGCCAACACATGCGCACTCGCTCCGTCGCCCTTGTTTTACGCCAGATGTCAGATCGTGCGTTAGAAATGCACAACTGGAAGAAAATCGATAACAAACAGCCAAAGCGACCACATCGTCGCGTCTCGCTTGCTCCGCACCAACAAACGATCATCCGACTCGTTCGTGCAACCACGCACAAGGTGTTTCCCACGGCAGCGACAAACGGTTCGCTCCAGACCAGACGTTCTCCTGCATTCGCCGCGTGTGGACACTGTTATCGGTAGAGCGCCTCGCAGTTCGTTCGCTAAACAGAGAAAAAGTGAAAAATTCCATATAACTCATCCACACACACTCATACACATCTGCAGATCAAAAAATTTAGTAAACATTTTTGCAGTGTTTGAGTTGGATTTCATTTTGTTGTTTACTATTTTACGGTGAATTTGTTTAAACAAAATGTACAAGCGCAACCCAATTTGAGTTGATTTATCCAATTGAACGGTGACAGAAATAGTACATCTACATCGTCCTCGCTGTCGTTCCAGTGGCAATTTTTTTGTTCGTCTTTTTTTTATGGTGAAAAGTCAATTTTCGGTTTTTGTTATTTACACACAGCATCGTGCTCGTACGGTTGAACGAAGTGCAGAGAGACCAAAACGGCGACCCCCGCCAGGATCGAAATCGGAATTAGCTAACACGATTGACCTTTGTCCCGTCCTTCGCCCTTAAACAACAAAAAAAATAAAAAGAATCTACAATAACAGAAAAAATCAACAAAAATTGCCGTTTTTTGTCAGCAGTGCAATAAATTGTTTTTTTTTTTTTTCGGTGCTCGATTTTCCGTTGCAAATTCTCTCCTGCTGAATTGTCAGTTGTTCGTGTGTGAAAATTCGGGTGGAGTTCGGTTTTGTTTTGAGTTTTTTTTTCTTCTCACTGCGTCCCAATTCAAGTGATAAGATAAGAAAAGTGAAAATTGAAATTGAGAAAAGAAAGAAAGGAAGAAATTCGCTGTAACGTTGTGTGCGATTTTGACAGATGCAGCCGTTCAGTTGAATAGAGTTTCGGTTTTGGTTTTTTGTTTTGTGTACGCGTTTGCAACAACAGTCGCTGTCAGGCGGATTTGTGCTTGTGAAATCGATTGTCAATCGGGAGGAAAAATCCGACGAAAAACATACACTTTCCGGGTGTGGAAAGCACGCAAGGCAGTCCAAATTGTGATCGAGATTCACACGGAAAACATGGGATAATGGCGGCCAAAGTGGATACGATGGGAGTTGATTTAGAGGTTAGTACCGAATACAGGACTTAAGTCAATTCGATGGGTGTGGGTGTGAGGCGAAGATTTCAGGTGAAACCAATGAGAAATGGCAAGACCTGGGAAATGGGAGAAACGCTTTTCATCAAGTGTTGAAACTCAGTTTCGGTTGATGCAAAAGGCGAGAGAAGAGGTTAGAATGATTGAAATAGGCCGGTGGGAAGCTGTGACAGCGGCACAAGTACTTTGTCAGTGTCCAGTACTAACTGGCTGAAGAATGAATGCATGAATTAATTTTGGTACATCACCGGTTTGAGCCCCAGGTAGTGAGAGATGTTGTATTAGTAGATCCTGGACACTATGAATTGAAAATGGGGAAAATCTCTGGAGAAATCAAGTGAGTCTATCTGCGAAAGCCTGATAGTTGTAGCTAGACAGACAAAAGGAACCCGATGTGGTGGTCTGATTCGAATACCTTTGTTGGATTTGAGTTTAAAATAGAGCACACAAATGATCCAAAGTATTCTCTTATCCTACAGATCATTGAATGACATTCATGTTCAAGAATTACAACTTAGCCTCCAAATATTCTGCCAACTTTGGTGGCATTTACGGTCGTACGGCTTGGTGATAGCTTTAAAGGACTGCCTTTGGCTGTTCCCCATAAACAAAACGACCCAACAAGTCAGACGATCTTGAAGGTCGACATGGGTCTATTTGTGAAGACAATGATGTCCTCGAACACTTCATTCAATACGTCGAAAAGTCAGGCACTTTTAGACGATTAAAACTCTGTAGATTACTCCACTGACCCTGACACTCGATTTTCTTAATTAAAGATAGGTAATGCCGCCAGCTCATAAACCGTCTTTTTCAGATTGCACTTTTCTTTAACGACAGAGTCGCGATAAAGTCATCTTAGAACCTTTATGATATCTATGAATTGGCTGCAACTTTTGAAGTTGCCATACGTTCAAAATTCTTAGTTATCTATACGAGTCATACAAAGTCATTCGATATCTCGTGATCGATAACGTTTATTGTTATCTTTTTTATGGAGAAAAGATAACAATAAAGTGTCAATGAACTATAATCTAGGTGTAATTCCAATCAGGTATTTATGTCATTTAAGGTTGAACATACCTAATTGCAGAGAAAAGCAAGGAAGTTAGTTTTGTAAGCACTTTTCCGTAGTTTTAATAGGTTTAACTTATAACTTTAAGCATATTTTTGAACAAGTTGAGGGCGGAAACAACTTGAGTCAGTCTTCTGCATTCCTTTCCTGCTGACAGATAGAAGGAAAATTGCTGGTTTCTGTCATACATCCTGTCCTAGTTTCAATATCAGTGGATTTAATAAAGCGAAAAACTCTTGGAAGATTTCAAGCTCAATTAATTAGGGTATAAGCAAAGCAGAATACTGTCCTACTTCCCTTCAACCTCTACTTCACAAAATAGTTAGCACATAGCTATTCTGTGAAGCAAAGACTGTTGTTAGCTGTGTTTACTGAGAACCATTGCACCAGATATCTGGTTAATTCTGTGGCCGCCATGAAAAGCCGACCGAATGCTGTGGGTTTTGCTTAGAGTGCAACCGACAATGAATAGGTACCTAGTCAGTTGCTAAGTAGACTTGCTTATAAGAATAACTTAAATAAAAATTAAATTATAAATTTAAAATTAAAGTATAAATCTTAAATTTTTTCCACCTTGTTACACTAGGTACTAAGCCTTTTTTTGCCAGTCTTTCAAACATAAAGAATGTTCTATATTAAATTGAGATATCTAAACTGAGCTCTGTGAACGAAATCGTATTTTGGTCTATCCTACACCTACAGAAGCTATAATCGCATTAAGAACTATAGAACGTACACAGTTCTTTCAAGTAGGTTATGTTTTGTCGAAAAAGGTATGAGAGAGCAAAAACTCTAAAAACATTCTGATGTTATTAAAATTGGATTCACTGAGATAACCTACGCAGTTTAGAGAAAAAGAAAGACGTCCGATTTGTTTGATGTGAAATTCAGAGAAGAGATTTTCTATTCATAGGTAGGTACCTAATTCATAAAGTTAAACAATTGACAGATCTCATATACAAAAAGTATAAACACGTAGTAGAAGAATCTGTTAAGGCAAAAGCAGAAGGCTTGAATGGTGCTGGAACAATCATCATGATAAAATAGGTACAAGAACAACATGTAAAAGTAGCAAAATCTCTTCTCATACCCATCATAGCCCAAGATTGCGAAATCTGCTGCTCCGTCAAAGCTACTGTGGGTGGCAGCAAGGAAAAACTGCATAATGGACTTATGTCACATCACAATTGAGTTAATGTTACTATCGGATGCACCGTACCCTGCTCTATACAGTGGCTGATCAAATTATTACGACCACTAGAAAAAATATGAATACCTATGAAATTTTTTATATAGGTACATATTGGAAACGATTTATAAACTTCAAAAAGACTTATTATTTATTAGAAAAATGAGACAGAAAAAATTAAGAGAAAATATTTTGTTACCCCTCTATTGCAGCTATAACCGCCTGGACTCTTTTGGGCATAGGTTCATTGCTTTTCTTACAATACTAGTAAATATTTTTAATAGTTTTCCTCTTGTGACATACTTCAATAAAGCGTTCGATAACTGTGGCTTATTTGTAAATTTTTCTTTGCCGATTTCTCTTTTCATTCTCTCCCAACGATTTTCTATTGGGTAAAGAACTGGGGAGATTCAAGACCATTCGAGGACCTCCACATAATGTTCCACCAAAAATGGAGTTAGGCTTTTCGCTTTAAAACAGGGTGAAGAGTCATGTATAAATACATAACTATTTGGAAACCATTCCTGCACTTGTAATTCTCAAAATAAGTACTTTTTTAAAAGGTGGCCGTAATAATTTGATCACCCACTGTATGTCCTATTTTTTTCATCCAAACACCTCATACGGTTGCTGTGCTATGGATCAGGAAAAAAACGCATAAGTCGTCTTCCACCATATGCCGGCAAACCTTTATCCTGTGCCCCTAAAAAGTGGCTAAAAATGACTTTGGCTGTTTCTCCTTGTTGCCACAGTAGGTGTTAAGAGAAGACTAAGACCCGTTTGCTGATACTACTCGTAGCGATTTAAGGCGCAGTGACATAAGTCCCGAAGACGTAAGTCCTGAATTCATTTTTCGGGACTTATGTCCCACTCAAGTAGGTCATAAGTCCCGAATAGATTTCGGGACATAAGTCCCGAAAAATGAGTTCGGGACTTATGTCTTCGGGACTTATGTCCCTGCGCCGCGATTTAAGTTCTACTTAAATACCTTATGGGCTACTTTTTCCTAGTCATAAACTGTCACATAAGATTTTAAGTGGAACTTAAATCGCTATGAGTAGTATCAGAAAACGGGTCTAAATGTTGCGTTTAACAATATAACTCGCCATGTCTAAGATGACCTTAAACGGTATGACCATGCATCGGCTTACTCCAAAAATATTCTTGGATGTTTATTAGAACAATACCTAAAATTTTGCACTTTTAAATGCCTTCGCCGGATTATAACCTCTAAGCAACCACCATATTTGTATAATAAGCTCATTTTTACACAATCTAGTCGGTCTTAGTAACATTCTCTTAAAAAACACTCGATTTTCCTGCAGAGATGAAGTAAGCATCTCTTTGTAATTCATGTATTCTATGTGCTGCAAGTGTTTGAAAAATACCCCTACCACGGCTCCAAAAATTCCCTGCCGACGTAAGATTTTCCCTATAAATCTGCCAGCCTACATAATCCTTGAAAATAAATAAAAGAAATGTGTTCAAATGATAATATTTCTGTATTTATTTTATTTAATTTTTATTTTTCATTTACAAAAGTTTGTATCTAATATAAAATATGAAATATTTGGGCGAAAAAAGTTAAAGTAGAGGAAGTATACCGGTTATGGAATAACGCTCCTAATATGGAATAGTACAATATCTCGAAACGTACGTAACGTACATAATGTATCCTCAAATATCACGAAAAGCTTTTCTTTCATGCGCATATTTAATGTTAGTACTTAGTACCCTTGTCCATGGCGACCAATGCGGACGTAAGTTCCTCGTACTACACTCTTCAGACTTCTTAATTCGCCTTCTAATGAAGGTCTTAATGCACCACTTGACAGAAAACCAGTTCTGAGTACCTATAGTCTTAGAGAACTAGCTTGTGGAATACGTCCTTAATTTAAATTGTCTGCAAACACTGTAGTATTCCTATAGAGATCATTAGTAGTCCATATTAGGATCAAATTTTTCAATGTGTTCATTTTGTGTTCTTTCTCGTTGTTGTTAATTTAATGAAGTTGTTGGAGTAAAAAAACAAATGCAAAATATTATGTTTTAAATTATTTTTATTCAATTCAAATCAATTTATTTGCCAATATAAATTCTGTTTTAAACCTCTGTCAAAATAAAGTCTCCACTTTTTTTTTTGTCTGTCACTTAATGACATATTTTTTGATTATATAAATAAAGATTGGATATGAAACCGAAAAGAAGTGGTTTTGAGTTTTTCTTTAGAAAGCAAATAAAATAAATTATTTAAATACCATAAAGAAGAGTGTGAGTTGGAGAATTCCAGAAGTTACAAGAAAATAGAAGTGTAATATATATGTATTTAACTTCTGGTTTTTTGTTCTTTTTTTAATTAAAAAATACTATTTCCAGTCATATCCATTAAAAATTCTGACAAAAAAAATAGTTTTTTAGTGTTCAAGGACGAGTTTTTCGTCCATAATCGGTGCACTTCCTCTAGAAATAGAACTGTGAATTCAGGGTAAGAGGTATTCGAAGCAAGATCTCAAATATAGTTCCACTAAATTGATTAGAAAACTTTGGCAAATTCAAACAAAAAATTATGCAAGGCCTCGCTTATCAGGATTTTTTATGAAATAATGAAAAACACCTAAAATTAAATAAAATACAAAACAAATAATGAAGAACTTATAAAATACAAAATAATTTCTATTGAACATCGTCTTCAAATACAGAACTGATTATTATTATATCAGTCGACCTTGCCATTTTTTTTCCTTCCTACCACTCTAACCAACCCAACTTTCCCTGTTTTTGGCAATCCACTGAGATAACATCACATCGACAACATTAGTCCCAGAACAGGAAGCTCAAATTTAAAAAAAAAACATGTAGATCTTATGAGAAATATGTACAGGAATTTATTTTGGACTCTTATTTTTTTATAACCAAGAGAACATTCGGCAGGTTTTTCGGCTTCACATCACGAATTGCTTTCGAGCAACACATAAGGTATCAAAAATGTTAGTAACGAAGGAAAGGATTGGGCTATATTGTAATGCTTTATCACAACTGTTTGCAAACAAAATTAACAGGCTGGGTTATTTTGCCAGGGAATTCGGCACCCAGTGTTAACCGTTGTCAAAGATGAAAATTATCAAAGATGAGAAGCGAAAAGAAACAAATAAAAGAAAACGATTTGGCTTTAAAATAATAGAGACGTATTTTTATTCAGACGATCCGTTACAGCGACAGGTTAAACAATAACTTGTGGAGTATTTTATTCTCGACCTTTATTTATAACATATACATATATAATGCTTACGTGTAACATTAAATTTTCCACCCGAATGGCACTTACGACACTGAATTGCTGGGATTCATGTTGCAACGACAAGAAAAAAATTATATTTACTGGCTATCTTGTTGCAGAACTTGTGTAACTTTATATTATTTTTTTTTTCTTTATTCTCCTACATCCGTAACAATATTCTATATATAAAAATAAGTTGTATTGTGTTTGTCGCCAATGTTCTCTGTAATGCGTGAATCGATTTTGATTCTGGAAATCTCCCATAAAATGTGACGTTAATACCATGTTTCCTAAGTATAAACGGTCTTTGGAGGTGTAATCTGTAATGGTTCATGAGTTATTATATTTCGAAAGCCACCGAATCGATTGAGTTCAAATTTACAGATAATATTAGGTATTGGCCCAGGAGTACACCTGTGGAGATTGGTCAAAATTGGACAAAGGGGCGTGACACCTCAAATATAAAAAATTCATTCAAAATCTTATACTATTTCAAAAGTTGTGTAACACAGAGTATTCATTCACTCACAACAGAACATGAAATTGCCATTGAATTACCAAGTTAATGAAACTCCAACATGTAACATTTCGAGAATATCTGGAACGGCAAAATTATTGAAATGTTGCGATATCATTATTACTGGCAAATAAGAACAATGGAAAGCAATGAATGATGTTCGAGATAATTCAGAGTTGTTTGGTGGTGCATTGATTTTATTGTCAGGCGATTTCATTTCAGACATTTCCCGTCATTCCTAGATCGACAACTGCTGATGAAATTAACGCTTGCTTAAGTCTTCATATTTGTGGAGATTTGTTAAGCCATTGAAACTTATGCTATTAAGGCTCGTTCTTAAATATATTTTAAAAACATTGAAATAAATCGCACAAAAGTTTCGCACGAATAGGTATCTAGAGAACACCCCCACAAAATATTAACAAGTAATACTTCAAAATGGAGATAGTTTCTCTCACAGAAAAATGTACCTACTTTTACTTTTAAAAATTAACAATTTGTTAAAAAATGACAGTTATCGCACGGGTGGTCTCCACTTTATTAGTTATACATTTACAAATCTCATTCTCCAGTCAGGAAAATTCATCAAAAACATGTCACATTACCTTGTTTTGCCATTTTAACAACACAAAATCTTTTCTTATCAGCTTAACTTGATGAGAAATTTAAATTATTCACATAATTAAAAACACAAGATAGTTAAATACGGCCAAACATACTCGTACGTACACAAGTCGTGCCTTGCAGTTATTCCCCTTATCGTTTTAAATGTCATTTGAGTACGTAAACATTGAGCGACCTTAAAACAGATAAAGTATTATTTAATCCAAGTCCACTGGGTCAGGGCTCACTTTATGCGACTAAAGTTGCATTTTTCCCCTTTTTTTCTCTCTGTCCCCAATGAGACCACTTTTCGAAAATTGTCTAGATTTGCCCCTTTTTCTGTATTTCGTTGAAACTTTGTCCCATTTTATATTTTGACCTTGTTTTTGCATTCAAAAATTTAATAAGTGAACCCGAAAAAGTTGTCGAGGAGTTGAAAGTTTTGGAAAATAAGGCAAAACAAAAGTCATTTGAAAAATTATTTCAAATATCCACCACAGAAGAATTTTGGTTTAAAATTAGTCAGTTAAAAAATCATCTTGATGAGCATATGTTCCCAAATTTATTCCGTTTTCTTAAACAAGTTTTTACACTTCCACGCAGCAGTGCAAGTGCAGAAAGATTTTTTTCAAAATTAAGCCTTATGAAAAATAAGCTCACAAATTCTCTTAAAGATTCTTCTTGTCAATCCAAACTTTCGGCTCTAAATTTGATAACTAATCAAAGTTTAGAAGATTGGGTGCCAGATTGGGAGCTTCTGAAAGAATATAGAGACAAGGTCACAAATAGATAAAAGCCAAAAGTGCAAACTAATGTAGACTAAGACTGATTTCTTAACGACTGAATTATTTTATTTATTTTTGTTATATTTATGGGTTAACCCATTATAATTTGTCCTTATGTGGTTATGATTTTATGCAATCATTTTAATAAACAGAAAAAAATAGTCAATTAAACTGTTTTTTTTTTTTTTTTTTTTTTGTTTTTTCTGCCATTTGTCGACAGGCTAGTATTGTCCCTTTTTGAATTGAAATCCCCTTTTTTTTGCGACTTTTTCAAAATCTTCGAAGTGAGCCCTGCGACTGGGTATGTATTTATTATTTATAAAACGTAGACAAAATGTCAAAGTATTTGTTATGAATTGTTGAATGAGAGTGACTAACTTAAACTCCCACATTTGACCTTCTTTCAAGACCGGTAAAACGTGTCCAACAAAGCAATTTCTAAAAATATATTTACAGCAAATGCTAAGTTTTATTCACAAGTGCATAGCTGGGTATTTTTGAAACCGCACGTTGAGAAATATAACGTGAAAACCGTAATTTTTCAAGAGAAGCAAATAACAAAGCCAAAAACGTCGAACCCGAAAAGGTGGCTTAAAGGACTCCCGACAAAACAATTCCCACTTATTTGTCCTCTTTATTGAGTCCTAACTGGCTGGTAACAAAGAGAAATTTTGATTTGCGATTTTCATGATTCGTAACGTGGTCATGAACAAATTATTCTCTTCGAATGATGAGTTTGTTTAAAGTTTAAACAATTTCAAATTTCCCACTAAAGCCAGACATACAAATTAACTCCCATCCAAACCCGAATCATGACACTTGCCAGCATCTCAAGTGCAGTGCTGTATAATTGCAAAATTTGTCAAAACAATCAATCCGAATAGAAATACTGGTTGCAAACAACAGATTAGTGTAACAGTACCCCACACACTCCCTCTTGACAGTGTTGTGCATCAAATGTCTCGATTGAGCGTTATTTCGCCCCCCTCTCCTCTTCCAACGTCATCATCGTTACGACCATCATCCATCACATCATCTCCTAACTATCCCTCGATATATAGGCGGGTGCGTATCTAATTTCGATAGAAATCTCATCCACTTGCTCCTATACGAGCAGTCATCGAAAACCAACTGAAATCGAAACCATGGAAAATTATATTCTTCATCAGCGTCAGGGGAAAGAAATCATATCCCATGCCTTTATCGCCTCCTCCGATCTGACAGTTTCAAAATGACAACATGCCGATCCTGGTGATGGCACTTTTTTTCAATAAGAAAGGATAGTCAGAGGGATTGTAGGGTGTACCTATAGCAGTATGGAAGGGATACGTGTTGTAATCATAAATCAATAACTAGTATCCGTGGGTTGTTGTTCTAAAAATAGTAATTACCACATGACTGCGCTAATGACAGATATTCCAACTTCTCTTTTGAATGGCTGTTGTGAGTACATTTTTAAGGGCTACCCCAAGAAATAGCTTTTTAATGAGACAGTGGTTTCTTTTTAAGTCAAACGAGACTACAACACCAGTCAAGGAGGAGATTATAATCTCGACCGAGTTTGGATGTCGTTTCTTTTTTACAAAAAAACTGCTTCCATTCTCTCCTGTTTTGTTCCTTTTTCTATGCGCGATCGTTTTGTTCGTGACGGTTTGTCGAACACCCGTCGCTATGATGGCCGGCCGTCGTCAGTTAGACAGAGACAGCCCATAGAAATTGTATCAGACAGACGAAGGCGAGGAAAAGAAATGAAAATAAAAATAATAGACCAACTCAAACCAGAAATTCATCAGATCAGATAGGTTATAGGTGGATATTCTTTGTTTTATTTTATTTATTGTTCTTGAGGCGTTTTTTTGTTTTTTCTGTTTTGTTCTCTTTTTCGGGTTTATTCCTTTGGCATTTTTGTTGGTATTCTACATCTTAAAGGTGACCGGTTACGGCTCAAGTGGCTCGAATCAGATTTATGTTACAAGTGAGAGGAAGTCGCACTCAAATGTGATCGAGCTGGAGATTTTATTTAATGTTTAGCTGCATCTGTAACAGTCAGTCTTCTTGTTCTTCGTGGATGATATGAGGCTGCGCCATCTGATATCGAGTGTAAACTGATAGTGTTCATTATAAGGAGCACTCTGGGTCGCATGGTGTTAATTGCAGATCTCTGTCTGACCCTGTTACAAACGACACGTAAGATGCATTGCTATGGAAACACAATCAGATAACTATTGTTGGTTGATAGTGTTTCACACTACGGAGGAGATGGAATTATCTACCATATATAAAAGTGCTTTCAGAACAAGATCAAGACTTTCATTGACCGCCATTGAATTTGGAATGAATGGTGAATTGGAGATTCCAATCAGACTCGGTGATCGCAACTCTTATATATTTACAGAAATATTACATGATGGCAGGGTGCCTTGGGCCGACAAACATCGTAATACATCTGACAGTGGATCAATTAAATTTTTACAGGCTGCCACAAAATGTCAACCTTTCAAGCGAAAAGTGTTATTTTCAACAAAAAAACTGCTGTGGTATTTTCCACTCCGCAGCTCATATTGTGACTAAAATTGAATGGAGACTTAAGAAAACCAGTAAAAAAAACTTCTCATATGCAAACAAGGTTGCGCAAAGTTTGTCACCCGATGTCCTTTGGCTGTCATTTTTTTTAGGAATGAGAAACTTTGCTTTTGCTTTCGAATTATATTTATTTGATGATGTAGTAAGAGAAAGATATTGTTTTCGTACAAAATTTCGAACTCGAGATTTTAATCAATTCTGATATTACGATGATAGAGGAATTCAAAAAAGTGAGTCGCAAAATTCTGTCTGGTCTGTCCGTCTGTCCGTCCTTCCAGGGGCCTACAGCCTAAACGGCTTTCCGTTCCCGGATTACGTTCAAACCTCGGATTTGGAGTTTTTGGGCTTACCTACAGTTCGGGAGCGTTTTTTTTTTTTTGCAAGGTAACCTCAACATTAATGGTAGGTACTTCCCACACAAAATTTTCGAACCAGTTTGATTTCAACCAAAATTGATATTTAAGCTTAAGAAGATGAGGTTACCATGCCTGCGTACACAGTTTTTGGGTAAAAATTCGAAAAACCGTACTTTTGAAATTTCGACATACCTACCTCGAAAACTGTCTATACGATTGCAACAAACATTAATTTCTAAGGTATTGTGGTAATTTATAACTTAATAGCAAACTCAGTTTTTCTCTAGGAATATTATCGAACAATGGGTTTTTTAAAAATAGTGATTTTTTAAAAATTTTGTTTTGTTTAGTTTATGTGAAAACTGTAATACCTAGCAATTTTGACTTAAATGCAAACTTAGAGTCAAATTGATTTTTTTCAAAATTATTGTTTCCTTAATTTTCAATTCGAAGCACCGAAAACGCTAATTTTAAAAACTGCTCATATCTCGAAAACCCCATCTCCGATTTCGATAAAACTTTAAAAACGAAGCAATGCTTACATCCCGAATAATAACTTTTTATCGGTTTTCAACTAAATAGTTACTCTATAGTATTTTTTAAATTAAACATTGCAATATTTGGCACGTTTTGTCTCCATAATCTTACACAAAACGCTCTAACGATTTTGACCAAAATACACATTGAAGATAACATAAGTAGGTATTCTAAAAGAGATCCCGTACTTAGTTTTCCTAAAAAAAATCGAAGACCTCAGTCTTTCAGTTATGTCTCAACAAATGCTACAGAAATCACGATCTATGCAATTTCACATAGACGGTATATTTTTGTAATAGACTTAATGCCCCATAGCTACGCAAAACGTATTTTTAGCAAATACAACCACTTCTTCTTTTTTCAACAATATTGAATATGAATATCAAAATAATGCCAACCATTTGGGGCATACACAATCAGAAAATCAATCCAAAAGTGGATTTTGTTTTCTTTTATCTAGTATCGAGAAAGTTTCGCTCGACCCAGTCGTGCACTTTATTTCTATCAAGTGCAGATCTGCAGATTTATGGCAATTTCCATCAATGGAAGAACTTCCGCAGTCATGGTGATAGGTCCGCGCATTCTTGACGGATATTCTCTTTGAGGGCTTCGAGAGCCTGAGGCTTTTCGACATGGGCTCGTCACTTTAAACAAAAACCTCACAAAAAGAGAGGTCAATGACTGCTGAATCAGGCGATCTTACCGGTCAGTGGAGATTGCAAATTTCTGTGGCTATAGTGCAGTTTGCTTCATCATGTCGGAAACACATGTTCTCCAGTCCCAATTAATCGAATTGAGGAAGGGGAAAATCGTTGATCAAGGCTCTGGAGTGCTCGCCGTCACCAGTAGGCGTCATCGGGTCTTATTTTTTGGAAAACGCCTAACTACGCCTTAAGCAGCACACCTTGCAGTCACTTTGAGCGGGTGAAATGACTATTCTAGGGTTCAACGCGGATTTTCGGTGCCCCTGAAGCTATAATTTTGCTAATTCACATATCCACAGAGATGGATGACGTAGAATCGGCCCCAGAACCTATGATTTTGCTTATTCAAATATCCACATCAGAGATGGAAATGGGCCTCGTCACTCATTATGATTTTCAATGAAAAACTGTCTCCCTCGTTGGCGAAATTCTGGATGGCTTGAGCGAAGGTAAAACGCCACTGGCCAATAGTTAAAAGCTAGTGCACTGTCTGCACTTTGCAAGGGAGCGTCTTCAAGTCCTTCACCAAAATTCTTTATACAAACTGGCAAATGATGCCCAATTGCACCGCCTGGTCGCTACTCCTCAAGGTCTTGGCGATATTCTAAGCAGAACGGATACCTCGAAGCCGGCGGAGTTTACCGCATCTGGATGTGACGTTTCAATTATTCTCAACTCGATCCCAGTTGTACGCTTTCATTACAGTTCCTCGAAAGAACTCCCTACCACGTCGTAAAAGCAAAACCTCCTCTGACGAAATGTGTCCAAAAAAAAAAACAAACAAACATTTTCCCAGGCAAATTAAACGTTGTGCAAATTTAATGTCAGCCACAAACTTCCCATTCCGGTTCTGTTTACGATGTGAAAAAGTAGGCGAGCCTCATTATAATGACTCAAATTTAGTTATTAATGATCACCACCAAAAATTCAGCGTCTAACGTCGTTAAACGCAAAAGTGCTTTGATTGACGAATGTTTAATATACACATCACACACATGTCATTTCCATTTATTATTTCAGGCACAAACTTCAAGGCCAAACCGGGTTTGTTAGTTCATCTTTCACCGAAATATTCAAAATACCAGTAGCATTCGTTTTCATTCATAGAAAGAACCTGTTCGTCTGTCCAAAAATACAAACATGACAGACACGGTCACGTAATCGTCGTGCGATACACTCCTCGACCTCGGGCCAAATTTCTTACAAGTCATATACAACTCACTTAAAACTATATATTCGTAAATTCTGTGGCGAAAGAATTATTACACTTCTTGGCTTATAACTCATTTGCGCACGCATTCCCTGAACGAACCCCAATTAGCGTATCCCCGCATTAAATTTGAATGTTGCTCGCCCCAAAACACTGTAATTTTTGAGTTTTGTTTCTTACGCGCTTTTCTCCAAACAATAAGTATACATCACGAAGTGATTAATCGTAAACCATAGACTCTTTAGCCGGAATTAATTGGAGTTTAAAAAAATGAAGCGATATCTTGTCAAGAGTGTACAGCTCCCTGTTGATGATGATCTGAAGAATGTTTCGCCAAATGCGTACAATTCATCTTTCGAGTATCTTTGGCAGATATTTCTGCGTCTCGTTTGAATTTTAATTTCTTCAATTCGTCGAAAATCGAGGGTTTTGCCATTTCCATTTCCACCCTTAAGCGGCACACCCCTCAGCACGCAGCTCGTTTTCAAATAACCATTATACGAGCACGAGCACGAGTACGAGTACACCCTTGCAAGCACACTACGTATAATGTATATATGTATTTGTATATCTAAAGTAATCGCACTCGTAATAATAATAATAAATTCTGTTTTCAATTCGGCTACGGATTGAGGAAAAGATTACGATATAAAAAAAAAAAAAAAACGACAACGACGACGTTAGCTCGTAATATGATTGACTGCGGGCGATTGCTGTGCAGTAAATCTCACTCTCCATGTCCGTGAAATGTTCCCGAGACCCGAGCCTCGTTTCTCGACCCTCCTCGCAGTGCGTCCTCATCTCTGCGTCAATTAAGCGAGTATTCATTCAGTCACACAGATCTGCTGCTGTTGGGTGTTGCAGCCCGGCTACGTGAAGAGATGGTGCGATATGATTCTAAAGTGGTTCTGTTGTTGCCGCCACCGTGCTACGGAATATTGTAAAATTGGAAAATAGTTGGGGGGTTGCTGTACACATTCACACGTATAGCCAGACAAGTCTCAACTGAACTGAAAGCCGGGTGGTAGTAGGTAAAGTGAATTATCGTCGTCATTTCACTTTTATTTTTCAATATCGCAATCGATTGAGGAAATCCGTTTACAGCACTTTTGGTCTGGTCCTCGCACAGCGCTCGCTACAGGGTTAGATAAAGGGTGAATGATTTTATTGCAATTACAACTTATTACTGTTTAATTCTTCCTCCTGTCATTGTTTACTTTGCAGAATAGAGTATTGCGAGGGGAAAGAGGGACACGTTGAGTTTTCGGGTGTTTTGTTCGATATTAATGACAGCGCATGGGGCCGTGGTTGGGTAAACATTCATTAAGACTCGGTGAAGAGCCATAAACAGATGTTGCAATATTTATTGGGGACATGTAAAGAGATGGGACAATTAGCGGCGACAACGAATTAATTTTGAGTGTTTAAACTTTATGATTTGCTCTAGTCAATTGACAGAATCTGCGGGTTGACCTACAGGGGAGTGCCGCTTTTCTAAGACCGAAAACAAAATGCGGGCAACATGTCTTATCGAATTGTGGCTACGACTAATAGCTCCATTAGATAGAAAAACACTGACGAGGTTTGGGTAGAGGATATAAATTGCAGCAGGCGCCAGGCATCTGTATTTCTCTCTCATTTGGTTTGACGCTATTCAGGGGTGCAGAAAAATGACGTTCCCATCTAAATTCTTTGTTTGCACATTTTTTTTTGTTTTTAAAAATTGTGATCTTTTGGTGAACAGAACTTTGGGACTTCAATAGTGAATAAAAGTAATTTTAATCTAACTTTAAAAATCAATTAATTGTTTTGACAAACATACAATAAATTACAGGGAGCAGAAAATTGGTGTCGTCAATTCAAAAATATAGGAAGAGCAACAATTTTTGTCGAGTTTAAATTTTGAGCTGAAATCTTGTCAATTTTTAACTGATAGATGATCAGATAAAAACATATACCAACAATATTGATTACATTGCACCATAAAGGTCTGAAGGACGAATACCCTGCCCCGACTTGTTAATGTAGGACGGAGTAAAGTGTTGTATTTTGAAGACGAGTTTTAGTAGCCTGCAGCCAGGTTTCTATTTATGTCTCATGTGTTAAAAAATCGTTGCTTTGACGGTCATAGTTCATAGGTGGTTTTACTTTTTTCGACACAATACCGCTCTAAAGGACTATTCACATAGGAGCGAGCGAACGAATTACTGAAATGCGAACAAACCACTTTTGATGCATTTACGAACAGAAAATTGTACATTTTATTATTCCAAGAGGAGGGTAATTAATTAACCCATCAAAATGTATTAAGAAAACTTGTTAATAAACAGTTTAAATAACGAAATTTCGAATTGCAAACTTTTTGCCGCGAACGAATACACCCTTGGCGCGAATTGTCAAAGTTTATTCATAATCCACATCATTCAATTCGCGTTCCACAAACTAGCGAACATTCGTTCGAACTTAACCTCAAACTTGAAATGTCATAGAGACAAATGACGGGGACTGTCATTGGATTCGCGTGTATCTGCGACCAAATTAAATGTATCACGTGAATGGACTGTCAAAACTTGCGAATGTTCGTAGTTGGTCGCTCTCATGTGAATGATCCTTAAGTGTTGCAAATTTTCTCACAAAGTAACGAAATTTATTCATGTCTGAGTCCTAATACAATGTTCTTTGTAATAGGCTATTAATGTTATTTAATTTTGCACAGCCTTGATTCATTGCATGGATGTTAGCACTCAAATCAGCGTATGCAATTTTGCTAGACTAAATATATTTGGCAACATCCATTGAACTAAGTGGTGATTAATAAATAAACTACGACAGCGAATAATTTATAAACAGAATCATAAGTGAGCTCAAAACCACATTTACTCTATAGATACCAGTAGTTCTATACTTTGAACTAACATTTTAACTTAAATTGCTGGTTGTAGGTTCTCGTTCTGAAATCACAAATAAGTTTTTAAAAATTTCCCTTGGTAACCTTGGAATTATTATATATAATACTGCCACACAACAACTACGAATAGAGGAGGTTTGAACACTTGTCTAACAACAGTAACTAGGTAGTAGCTATTGATATCTACGTCAAAACTTTTCAATTGATTACTTACGCCAAGTGTGTCGTTGTTATAAATGTATCCAGAAAGTAGGTAACATAATATTTACATGCGTCACTTACATGTCGAAAGTTTAACCAACTCAAACAGGTTAGAGGATAAAGTTATTTTGAAAATAGTTCAATAAAGTTCATAGTATGCCAATCGTTAAAAATGTTCCCTAATAAATCAATTAAATTACAAAATTAAGCGTTCTAATGACCAAGTCCATTTTACGTATGACAACTGGCACATACCTAAAATTCTCGTATGTTTTGCTTCTTAAAAAAAGTGTGAAACGTATTTAAATCGAATAAGAATACAAAGTTCTATGTGATGGACCTAGGTATATAATTATATAATCAAATATTGATGTGAAATTTTTAAGTCCGGGTAGTTTGCTAGTTTCAAAACAAAATATGTATCAAAATTCATATATAAAATAACTTAACCATGGTTAAAACGAAAATATACAGACGAACATCTTACTATTGATAATGATAATAAAATAGGACAGTCGAATTTTATTCATTTTTATCTTTTATTATTTTTTTTTTTTTTTATCGATGCCATTCGGAAAGTTATGCGCAAACAGTCCCTCATTCTTAACGTCATCGACTTTTTTTAAAAGCGTTTGATACGGTAGCTCACTTTCTTCTCTACGGATAACTGCTAGATATTTTTGAATTTTAATGATTTCGAATATCTGAATGAATGTTCTATTCATGGGCCTTTACTGTTTGTACTCTATATAGGCGAATTTCTTCGAATAGTAAAATATGGTAATGCGCATATATTTGTCCACGATGTTCATCTATGCACTTGTGTTGTTCAACAGATCGGATTATACAAGTGCTAATAAACATTTAAGGGAAACTTTAAAAATAATACAGCAGGGGCCTCTAAAATACAACTTAAAACCCTTAAAACAGGAAAAAATCGTAAAATTCGATTTATATCCATTGACAAGCAGCTGAGATCGTGTATTGTATAAGATCTCTTGGTGAAATAGCAGTGGTAGATCAAAATGAGCTCAAATCAGCTGTCATCTGTCAAACTGGTTGTGAAAAGGGTGTCAAAACCTCTAAATCGCACTTTTCTTGTATTTTAGTTAGTTGCATCGTGCATGATGAACGAAACCGATTCATGTTAATTGATGGTGGTCCTCGTTTATCGTAGTTTAGTTTATGAAGGGGTTCTTCTATAAGTTCAATGGCGAATGTTTTGGGTCGGTCGCAGGCGCTGAACGGAAAATATGTGTAAGCAACGGATGGGAGTAGTTTGAAAATACTAATGCCAAATGAGTAATCCTTCGATTTGGTTAAAGTAGTTAAACAAGGTTCATAGATGAGACGGAAAGAGGCTAAAGCTTCGCGGATATTGATACAAATCGATTGTTGTTGGGATATCTGACTTCTGACTGTTACTGCAATATGGACTTAAACTGGTTCAGGTTTGTTGTAAATTTGGAAAATTTTGGTTGTGGGTTGATTTCGTATTTACACTGTTGACATTCCAAGACAATAATTGCACCTTTCTTTAAACAAATTTGATTGTCAATGCAACATAGCTAAGCAGTATCTCCAACTCCAACATTTGTGTATATGCAACTTCTGCAAGGCTGTAACTTTTCAACATAGTCACACAATCCAAATTGATGAACGTTATAATCCCCCCATCATATCAACACATTTACCCTGAACACAGCCACCAAGCTAGATCCATTATAAGCCGGTCAGCACTTTGATGTCATTCAACAAACAACTGACATCATCCACCAACATCAACATCAAGTAAACAAAATATTTATACATCTACGTGCCTGTCATTTCAAAGTTCCTCCAGCTATATCGATTAAAACGCATGTCCAACAATTATCCAATCGCTTCAATATCTGCGTCTGAAATCTTAAAAATGACTGCACTGACGAATGCATCGATTAATATGCAAATTGCTCCCACAATCTCCCACTTAATCCGTAGCAAATTAATTTAAACAATACTAATTGAAATTGAAATTCCAAAATCATCGCGCCTAATGGAATTGCCATCAGGACAGACCAGTGCCCGGCGGGGTGCACTCAAACACAAACCAGTTACTCGATGTCTGCGCCTGTGTGCGTTTCTGCATTTAAAAAGAAACCCCTCATCTTGCATTCATCCCATTAGCAGGCACGATTTGATTACAACATCATATACCAGAGTGGGTAGACAAACATTACAATGGCATACGTTCGCCTGCCACCACACTGTCTACAAGGCATCCAGATACTTTTCTTCCATAAAACACACACAACACGTTCTAAGCGAGTGAGCATTTGTAATCAACGTCAGCCTATCAATCATTGGCCAGACCGTCAAACTGACTGATAACGACAATAAATTAATAATAATAAAATTGTTGTCCTCGCGTCCGAGTGGACACCATGGTGGTGAAGACGTGAAGTCTTCTTGTAGGTGGTCTTGTATCCGTTCACTTTGAGCTGGCTGTTTATTCAAATTTTGACTAAACTTTTAGTGGTACCGTCTTAAACGATCGATACCGTGTCGCAGTGGCGGGAACGGTACCCCTTTCTCGGGCGGTTTTGCTTTTTGTTTTTTTTTTTTGTTTTATTTGTCTTTTACGACACATGAACATACGTCTGTGGGCGTGTTAAGTAGGTAGCTTTTAAGTCAATTGGTTTGTTTATTGTCAGCACAGTGACAAACATGGGAAATTATTGATGATATGTCAACATGCGGCTGGACATTTGGGGAACACGAGTGCTCGCGCTTAGTCCGAAAATTAATGGAATTTTCTTGGAAAAATAAAACGCAGCTTAGTGTCAACATTGGCTTGTACAATCCCAAGGTGGGCAATTTCACGAGTTAATTCTCCGGTCACGGACGCAATAATAAACGAATAAAGCCTACGTATAGTGTAGGTATGGTACATACGCTCCTATGCATAAAAGCGAGACAATTGTGACGTAAATGTTGAGAAATTAATGTTTTAAGGGCAATACACGTGCAGTTGAGAGTAGATTGATGCGACCAGAATGGGTTGGGCAACCCGTTTTATGCCTATCAAATATGTATATGTTCGGTGCATACGTGAGGTGGGTATTTTCGCCTAATGGACCTGCGTATTTGTGGAATTTTATACATAGTTGCTCGAGTACAGTGCGTTGCTTTTAATGGTGAGCTTATACATTTCGGAATACGCTAGGTAAAAAATATCGAGCGGCTTCTTCTGCGGTAACCTTAATAAATACTTTAAATACTTTCTTGTACATATTAGTGCGTAAAATCAACCTTAATAAATAAAATAAATAGTGGACGTACCAGGTCCGTATAGGGACCCTTAACCTAGCTTCTCATAACAACTCGTTTTGTGCGAGTTTTTAATTTTTGGAACAAATTTAAGCGATCCACAATTTTATGCCAAGTCCAAACGGCTAATTAAAGAAGATCCGGCATGACAGTTGTACTCTCGAATGATGTGGAAACCCTAAGCTGGAATTTGAGTTTTTTCCGGGATGAAAATGTACCGTAAGCTTTTAAAATATAAATCAAAAAGAAGGAAGACACTTTGTTTTGTTAAACGGATCAATCTCCAAATCCTGTGGTCGGCAGTATAAAGAACTATTCACAGAGTCCCTGCGCCGCAAAACCCACTGCCAAATAAACCAGGGTCGACATTTGAACATGAAATAATTTTTCAAAAAATTAACTCGACACCTATCATGTATCGATGCTAAAGGTGATAGTGGCTTCTAAGTTAAATGTGTTGTCGAGTCGGAGAAAGCTGTTAGCGCCATACTTTGGTCAATGTACCTCTACTTCTATCATGAACCTACGATACCACCTTAAAAACAGTTAAAAAAAACATCTACAGTCGAATCCCTCTAAGTCGAACCTCCTTTAACTCGAATTTCCCTTTAACTCGATTTTTTCGACCCAAATTTTGCATTCCCTTCAATTTTGCATAGAAAAGTCATCGTCTAAGTCGAAATCCCTCCAAGTCGAAAATCCCTCTATTTTTTGGTCCGTGACCTACTAAAATATCCCTCCAAGTCGAATTTTTCGTCTGAAGAAAACAAAATTAAAAAAACAAAAACTCGGAGCTGGAGATGAGTTTGGCGAAACCATTACTAACCATATGCCGGAAAAGAATGATATTGAAAACGCAATTGAAATGACCGAAGATGTCCCAGAGGAGATTCACCACTGCCTATTTAAAAAAGAATCATAATGAGTGATCACTGCTACTTTTTTATCCCAAACAAAAATAACAATTTTTTTTTTAACTAATTTTGCTCAAAGTGTACCTACTTTCCTACTTTTTAATTTAAAAAAATTGGCTTAAAGAAAATCCCTTTAACTCGAATTTTTCCAAAAAAAAATTCAACTTAGAGGACTGTTGTTGAAGCGAAAACTCACGAGTTAGGTACGTCTACTCCAATTATGTGTTTCGCCCCAATAAGGTGAATGTGCCTACCAGATAACAAACCCTACATCCGCTCTAAAAGCACTCAATACATTCCAAGACTTATTCAGCATCAACAACGCAAATTATCTGTGGATAACACTTTAAAGCCTGAAGCCCTTTGCAAGCTTTTCAATACCCAAGACTTAGTAATTGGTGGAAAAAGATTTTAAAAACCGTGTTCAAAATGACATAGTACCACCTTCGTCGGGTCCGACACAAAGAACTGTAGTTTAGTGGCCGAAGAAGACCGTGATCTTAAGTCAACACACCCCTTCAAATCATCTTCACCCAAAGCGGTTTACTTTAAGAAAATGTGAGCGGGCTAGAGCAAACTGAACCGCAACTACTATAAAGCGCTGAGACCGCACCTAACAGGTACCTTCTCGCCCATGCACGTCGTTCTAGAATAAACTCCCCAACTATCAAAATAACGGGAACAACTTTCCAACTCATCCCCCATTGAATTTTATCAGCATTACCTAGAGATAATGTCATGTGAGACCACCAATATATTGGCTCTATATCCATCGCTGCGCCGTAAAAGTTCCGGAAATATATAAAATTGTTTCCCCCTTGTATCCAAAAGCCATAAAACTTTCGAGTATGAGAGCAGAAAAAGGGATCACAAAATTTTCCGAGACATTCCATGGTCGTAAAACCCCTTCCCATGCCAGGCTACCTATCCCTGAACCCGAACTCAAACTTCACATCCTCGCCGCAAGTCGGAAACTAGTTCACATACGATATAATCGTTTATAACCTCTGGCAACCTTTTGGGATTAGCTGGGAAGAATTTACTCTGCCACCAGGTCTATGTCCTTTTCGTATAATAAGTTTACTCCATAGACACTAATTAATAATACTTAATATTCATAGAATTTAAAGGACTCGAAAATCCTTTCGAATTCCCATCCAGCATTTTTCTATCCAGGCTGCACACCTTTCCTATAAGAGTTTGAATAACAACACCAAAAAGGGACAATGTATCGTTTTGTTGGTTCATCGACCGACAGGTAACATGGATCTCGTATATATATGTACCATGGATATATAGGACGCAGTGCGAGTATATGTAATAAGTGCCGAAGCCAGCAGGCGTCATACATACATCCATTACGATGATGGAAATCTCCCCCAGTGGAGTAATAAAATTTTATACGAGATCATTTTGTTTGTTTTATTTATTCACCCCTTTCCCGGCCGGCGGAGCGCAGGTCCTGCGTGCGTGTACAGTACTCTCAATTTTTGTGTGTACACTGTACATCTCGAAGAAAAAGGGGTGCCAACAATAACAGCACAACATCCAAGGGCGCGCAATAAATCGACAAGAAGATGAAAAGGAGATGGGCCGTGCGACCCAAATGAGTTCATATATCACCGAGCACTTTAGAAATCCCTTGCCTGATGGTGGCACTGCCACCGAGCCGGTCTCCGAAGAAATCGGTGAAGGACAAGGACAGCGCAACGAGAAAGAAAACCAACGAAAACCAACCACCACCACACAGTACATTATTTGTCGCCGTCACTATCTTGGCCAAGAATCAACCTGAGTAATTGCGTGCCTGCTCGGACCAAAAGGACGAACGCTTCGCACCGGGATAATTATTTTTTTTTGTCCAAAAAAAAAAAAAGTTCTATACACACTGACAAAGCTGACATATTTGTTGATGGTGTTCTCCGGTTGTCCTTTTTTCGGCCCGCTAAATTAAACATGAAAATTCTATATACATACGTGTACGTATTCACATGCGACGAAGGAAGTTTTGGAGAGTTTTTTTTAGGGTAAGAACTCGCACAGATTTACCAAGCTATTGTGACTTGTGAGCGGTTGTCAAAAAGGCGAGCGCGCCTGCCAGAGACACACATGTAACAGTGCAGGTGAATGGAATTGAAAAGAAAGGATTCCACCCAAGGGTATGAAACTGAATATAAATTTTCGGTGAGGGAGTCGAAAGATTGATGCGATCAAGAGTTGAATAGACGGACAAACACGCAACGTTTGTTTACAGAATGCTGCTCCTTTTTTTTTTCCTGAAATTCCCTGTCTCCTCTCTACTTGTGACAGGAAAATTATTATTCTTTTGGCATTCACGGTGTACAGCAGGAGTTTTTATTTCCTTTTTGCCACCCTTGTCTTTAAGAATTCTTGTGGCGTTTTGTCGCATTCGGACTAATTTGAAATTACTGACAGGGCGCACGAGCTGCGACACAATTTGTGTTGACACAGTCCACCAGACACCGCATATATATACCGATGGGCGGGAGTGTCTAAATCAGGAGCTAGATAGGAAAATGAAATGAAGTGAATGCCTACGCCTTTTTGTCTGTGGCAGAAAACAAGGGAATTTCGGGGGAGTGATTGATATGAAGAGGAAGGTGGCGATGACTTAGCTTTATTGTTGGTCCTTCTTGATGCAGATAAAAGGGTAAATTGTAACTAACTACGGTATAACCAGGCAATTTGAGTAACAGAATGCTAAGCCGAGTAGGTTGGATAATTTTATAGATCTCAAGGCCACAATGTGCTGGAGGATTTTCCAAGATTAACAGAAAGAACTACGTTGACCTCGCTTCAAAACCGCATAAGTAACTTTATTCAAACACCTACAATTTTACCGAATGTAACATCGGCACATATGTACCTCTCAGACGCCTGTGCACAGGATTAAAGGTCTCCTTCGATATCAGCTTAGATCTCCGCTTTTGCAAAAAGTTTAACGTTAAAACATACGCTATATTTAAAGCGGGACGTTTCGCAATGCTACTGTCAAAACCGGAGGCAATTTCGAGCAATTTTGGATCTATTCCGGGAAAGCACCTTGAAGTCGGGGAAAAAGGACCATTTGCTAATGGCAAAAGAAGAACACAAACTTCTCCGAATTAAACAAATAGCGAATGCGTGAAGCTCTTCGTTGAATCCATATCAAGGTGTGAATCTATGAATGAGCTTCGAACGATATACAAAAAAGTAAAGAGGACAATTCAAGGCTATAAACCCCAAGCAGAAGCATGCAAAGACGAACAAGGAAATTGTATACTAGAGTCATGGTCGGTGGTAAAGACGTCCACTTGTTGAAGCCTAGGTCCGCTCGAACTGTAGCGTTATCAAGTAAAGCTTAGAGTAGGCAGGTATTTTGCACTTCGGAAAAATCGTCTCATTCCCAACTCAAATACAATCGTAATGTGCAGTGTTGTTGCGCCAATTGGATAAATTTCCCCACAAACAGTTGCAATTTGTACCAAATCCAATTTCTATGTTTTCGGTTTTAACACTCCGCCATCTCTAAACATTAATATGTGAATTGCTCCTGATTGTTAAGAGTCCGTATCGGAAGATCGAGGGTAATTGACAGTCCACTGCACGATGGGACTTCTAAAGATAATTTAAACAACGATTACTCCACATTTATTCGTTTTCGAACCGACTCCTCCAAATGTTTAATTTCTTCATCCGGTTGAGTTTCAGTCTTCCTAACCTACACCCCAGCCCCAGTTCAGTGTTAATCTCCGCCACAAATCACTTGATTTATGAACCCGGTTATGTTTAAGCCACTTTACCACAACACATACATCTCTAGAAAGCCGATCGATGCCTTAACAAAAGCCACACAATCCATTCATACAAGACTCGCATTAAACTTCAGACCTACAACTTTGTCACAGCTAATCCATATTTCATTCGAACCATAATCGGATTAGATAAACTTGCTACTTATCTTATGCATATTGCGACTTCAAAATATACAAAAGCAAAGCAGTCACCTCCATCTAGCTTAGTTTAAATCAATTTTGTTTGAAACTGAATTTCAATTTTAATGCCGCATGCATAACCAATCGGATGGGAGACCCAACAATGCGTCGGGAAGGTATTTCTGACACGGCCGCCCTAATATATCCGTCAAACTGACAATTAGCACCTTCAGCCTCTCATAATTTAATGGTTCATATTATTTATAGGGCCTATTCACCGAAGGGTTCGCCTGTTGATATTCCAATTCACTGTTCACCTGTATCTGCATAGAAAACGGATTTTACAGAGTGTCCCGAATTTGTTTTATGTGTTTTATGCTCGGACAGCTCTCTGAGACGAGCTCACAACAGGTTCATTACAAAGCGAGTCGAATTGGCTCCGCTCAATAGGTATCCGTAGATAATCCCTTTTCATTTTGTCTTCCCGCAATGTCGGGACCTGGAATACTCTTCTTGCCAATTAGTTTAATCAAAAATTTCACGTCCCTTGCGTAAGGGCAGCCCCCTAATTTATTCGAAAAACTGCTGTTTGTACAAAAGAAGAAAAAACAACAACAGCAACCGAATCAATCTCTATTCATTAGCTCCAACTAATTATACCCAACAGCAGGCCTCGCCTACACCCACGGACTAAAGCTGCTGGTGAATTCGAAATTCGAATTCATGAAGGCGATATGTATTATTGTTCTCGGATTAGTAATAAATTGCGCAAAAATCCATCTCATTCTGTGGGAGCGTATACCTAATAAAATAAATACCAAAGGGCGGACTACGAGAACACAGAGAGATACGTCCGATATGACAGAGGCTAGGAATTAATTTCGCATCCCACTGTGACGTGGATACATCTCGCAAGTTGCTTCGGGAAAATGAAATTATAACATTTTTGGGTCATCCTTTACAATATATATATTGGTCTTGGAGTCCTTGTCGCATTTGCTCCCCGTCGTCGTCGTTTGACATTACATAAACGAGGTCAACCTCAAAAAAAAGAAAGAAAGGAAAAGCCTCTGACAATACAAGCTCCTAAAATTGTTCAGTCGTTCAGTAGCGTTAGAAATGTGTTGTATATGTAGTTCTTTAAGGAAATGAGAAATCTAGATCGCGCACACAAAGTTCAAGTCACAGATACAAAGAACACACAAATCGAGATGGAAACTGAAATGAAAAGAATAAGTACTTCCTTTTGCCTTCGCCTCTGCTAATGGTTTCTAGTTTCATTTATATTTTATTTATACTCGAGTCCTGTGTACATGTACATGTGCGAGTATATGTTGCGATGATGATGATGATGCTGCTCTCTGCTTTTGATTATGTCCTGGATTTCTAGTTTTCATTTCTCATCCTGTGTGGGAATGATTTAAATTGATTTGAATGTCAGAAGCAAAGCGATTCTAAATGATGTTCTTTCAATGAGATTGAAGATGTCTCCGGATGTCCTTTGACTTTCTGAATAAGGTGCACTGTTGATTGTTTTTATTTTACAAGCGAATGGTATATTTAGATTGTGATTATTCCTTTTGTGTTTATTCCCAAGAAAGGATTTCTTTTAATTGGATTCTTTTTTTTTTCTCTTTTCAGGTAAACATTGTGATTTTCTATTGTATGGTGAAAGGACAACTGAGTTTGGAAAGAAACGTGCATCTTACTGCAGTCTTGATGAAGACCTTAGAACTGATGTCACAAATGTAGGGTGGAATAGTAGTTTTATTAATCGCAAAATAAAAAAGGTTCTAAGAGCAAGTTTAAATTTGACTTTCGACAATCGAATCTTTAACAGAACAGGATCTTTCCAAATAAAGTTTGTCAGAAACAAAGTCAACCGTGCTATAATGGCAGATAGAGTCAGATAGGCAACCTTGTGTTAAGGCATTCGACCTACTACATCAATTAAGTCGAAACTCGTTTGGGAATGTTTGCAAAGACTTAAAAAGTTGATTGAGAGACACAGGGTGACCCTCTGTTAGATACATGCCGAGTCTCTAGCAACAAGGGGATAATCAGCTACTTTACTTTTGTTGGTCCCGTATCTAGCATTCTATGGAGTTTATATATATAGTTGGCACAACAGGTCCGTAGGGACCCTAGGCCTACATTATCACAACCATTCGTTTTGTGTGAGGTTTCATTTTAGGAACGAACGGAAGGGATCTACAATTTTATGCCGGTTCCAAACGGCCGATTGTGAAGCTCTTGTCAGACGTTCGCGAGATGTGGCGCAGTGAAAAACATCAGAGTTGGAATTTGGGTTTTTGCGGGA
Organism: Cheilosia vernalis; assembly: GCA_949126925.1. NCBI lineage: Eukaryota > Metazoa > Arthropoda > Insecta > Diptera > Syrphidae > Cheilosia > Cheilosia vernalis. The sequence continues at coordinate 120,485,772 of OX421358.1, forward strand.
TTCGAACCTGGGACCCCTCGCTTAGTAGTCCAACACACTAACCACTAAGCAACTGCGCTAGGATACAGATGAATTAAATTCGGTGCCGAAAGATCGAAAGTTCCACTTGATCATCATACGAGTACACCCCGGCGCTTGCTATGAATTGATGATAGACGACTGCGTTACATTTTAAAGGTTTTTATTTGAAAACGACAGCCTTCTCCGATTAAAAAAAAAATTGCCAAAATGCCAAAAAAAATTATGGCAGGCTCTTAAAAAAGTGCCAAATAGAAACTTCATTCGCACAACGGTCACGCTGGATCACTGTCATTCAAGAGTCAATATAGTTTACGGATCATCCAAGCTATAAAGGTGTGCTTTCAGGAAGCTGCAGTGTAAGCATTTTGTAATGCACCTAGAGCTCTACTTCTGGAATTCAGATATGTTTTGCGCCGTAGGTCCCGCCGCTTCCAGCTCCCCTGTTTTGAAGTCTAATTCTTTCGGACTTGTTTGCGGCAATTTGAACTATAATATCAATCACAACTGTTCCCTTTCTTTAAAGGGTCATCTAGTAGACACAATTCTCTCCGGGAAGTTTTCGATCAATATCTCGATGCAAGAAATAAGCACTTCGACTTCAAAATATTAAAAAAAAATGCTTTCCCCTCACCATCTCGCATCACTCCATTCCCATTCGCTTGCAAAATCGATTACTGTCACCCTCACCCCTTTTCTTGGCAGAGTAATATAAAAAAGCCATTTGTTCCCATTTTTTGTGTCCATAATCAATTATTCAACGTGTTTTTCTAGCCAAGGAACTTAACAGAAACCCCTAAGTCTAAAATATGCCAACCCGCACTACATACTTTCTACAATCGTATATATTGCCTTATGTCATGTGAACACAAACACACACCCGACGAATACTAAACTTTCGTTGTTTTTGCAGCCCTTTTACAATTTCCACGAAACACGAGACGGCCACGGGGGAAAAAAAACTGACGAAGCCACCTGTGGTGACACAACGAACACAAGTTTAACTCGTCGACGTCGCCGTCGCCGTCAACCCCTCGGTGTAGGTATATATCTGGGGGATAAAGTTTTCCCATTCAATCTGCACTTCACATAGCCCATATGGACGGATTTCATTAATTTGGGTTAATCCACAGTTCGGGATCTAATGAACCACCAACATTCTACGAATGAAACAACGGAAGAGGCAGTTCGTACGTATACATTCGTCACCGTAACGAGATTACCAGTGTTCGCTGGAATAAGCCATCTGTGTCAATGCGAAATCGCACTGATTAAAATATCACATTTCAATTAATTGTTGTTTTTATAGCGAAATCTCTTGCAAATAAAAAGAGACTTTGGTGTGGGGGTGAACATGACAGCGGAAAAGGTGTGTAGGGCTGGAAGGCGAACCAACTGTTGTTGAGTTGAAATGTGGATAGGTGAAGGACTCCAGTAAAATCGGAATCACTTTCGCTTCCCAGAAGCGCTTGATCTGGACTCGTTCTGTGTAATTAATATCCAGTCGCCCAATAGGGTTATTATCAGGTAATAACATCTTGCTGTTCGACCGCCTCTCATTGAGCTTATTTCCGAATCTGCACGTCTACGTACGTACTCTTACCTCACTGGACTGGAAAATGTTCTTAATTTGTCCACTTCAAGTGTTTAAACACCACATATCCAGAAAACACTCTACAACGGAGCTCTCGAATTTCCTCAATTTATTTAGTGAATTTCCCCACAGACAGTGACTAATTTCCGCCAACAGACGACACCATGCCATGTTCTGTCTACTGCGTAGAATAGTTTTCGAATGGTGCAACGCAACCTTGTAAGATGTCAATGCACCGAAATTGCATCAATATTCATGCTTCATGTATTTTCGAGGAAAGCGAATAGATGCCCAAACAGACGGTAATCGTATGTATTTGTATATGTGTGTCCCTGTTGCAGTGCATGATGTGGATGCATCATGCATATCAGCTGCAACATCCCGCATCCGAGTTCTCTGGCAGCCACCATTCATGCACTTTATGTAAACGTGTCCTATTCTATGTGTGTATGTAGCGACCAGCATGGCAATAAAACGTCAGCTGACATCTTCATTCCGGACTGTGCTGCTGGCTGGCGTTCCTTTCGCAGACAATAGACCCGAGAAAAACAAGAGCACCACAACTCATGACGTTTTCCAATTATAGACACATCCACACACCACAACGTGCCAATAAGACAGACATTATAGGGTCTACCTGCTGCTTATAACCAGTACGCAGGGGAATCTTTCTTTTTCAATTAATTACGAGTATTCGCCTGTCCGGTGTGAGTGTGGAAACAGCGGACAGAGACTAATCACCACCTGCTGGGTGTTTTTTGTGCTTGGTATACATATTTGCTACTAACCACGGCTAACGTCCGGAATGGACATGCTAATTAGTTGCAAGCATTTAGGACTGGTATAGAACCTGTAACGCAACGTACGAGTATTTGCCGATACCCAGGTACCGTGATACGAGTACACCACATATACCCATACCCATACCACCGTAGGGAAATTAAAAGTGACCATAAAAACTTCTCTAATTACCTGTACAAACACAATTCGTATAGCTCGTAGGCTATGCGCTTCTGAATAAGTCATGAATATTTTTGTACTCGCCGCAGTGCTTCCATAAAGCACAAAAGGCACAAACTTATGGTTTCTCACGTTCAATGACCGGCAGGCGCACAAACTGCACTCTGTCGGTCGAGAACAATGGTAAATTATTTGTGTCATGCAATGAAGACATTTTTATTTATATTACCTATTCCCATAGGGTATCTATAATACGGTTTAATGTTAACGATGGCGGTAGCAAGGTATGTCATAGAGATAGAGTCATAATGTGAACCGTGGTTTGTTGGTCGATTGATTTTGTGCTTCTATTTATTTGCATTGGTCCAGAAAGATGTTTGGTCTGGCGGTAGAAATGCTGTCTGTCGGTTGAACCGCTTAACGAGGAAGTTTTAGTTTTAACTGACAAAAATGTGTTGCGCCTAGAGTTGGTCCTCTAATGCGCGTAGTACTCGTACTTTCGATATAAATTTCAGAAGTTTTGACGACCCCATTCTTGAAGTAGGACATTGCAAGTGTGTATTTTAAATAAACATTTTTTATTTGAGTAATAAATAATAAATTGTAAAAACTAATTAAAACCAAACAATTTTGGCAAACCAATTCCTTTTTAGCCGGCTAAGCTTTGGTAGACTTTTAAATATCTACAAGTGGGCTCATTTAAAAATAAATACTTGTTTGAATATTTTCTCTTCTCTGTTTTCACTTTCTCCATATAAATTGGTGTGCCACGCCCACTTTTCGAATTTGTTTTTATTTATAAACGAGCATATTTTGTTTTTTTTTTTCACACTGACGATATTATACAAGTTGATCCTAAATTTGTCAGCAAATTGACGAACTTCTAGATTTTTTTTTTAATTTTTGTTAAAAGTACCTTTATTTTGATTTTGTAATTTTGTCAAAGCAGTTTACACTGTCGAATAGGCTTGGGAATAAAGTTTTAGAACATCCACTGAAAATGTGCCGATATTATGCAAGTTGGTCCTTATTTTGTCAGCAAATGGACAAATTTCTGGCTTTTTGATTTAAGTTTATGTTTAAAGTTGCTGTTTTCGAGCCGAATTTAGAGCCATCGGCATTCCAACGTACTTGCCACTGAGGATACTTTTCCATTACTTTGCAAAAATATCTTCTCATTTTGTTTGAGGGATATTCAAAAAGAACCACAACCTACCAAATAAGTTGCCTGTGGGTATATAAGGATATTATCTATGATCTTTATGTTGGAATGTCATAACTTTTCCTCTTTTTTTTTTATTTTACGCCTATACCTATGGCCCAAAACGAGGCAACCTTTCAATTAAAAAAAATGCGAGTGCCTTTTCCCAGAGGGCGTAAATACTTTGCTTAATTTTTTTGGCCCTTCACCTTCGTTATACTGACTGGAGGGACGGGACCGTTTAATCTCATCGTCGTTGTAAAAGTTTAACCACAACTATGGGAAAAAGACTTTCCGAGGTAATTACCATCAGTGTGTAAGTGGGGCCCTTTTTTTAAGCCTTATAAACTTAATTGCATTTGTTGGTAGGTCCCCTCTTGCGAAAGAATTCTTTCAAATTCAGATAAGGGAATGGTAAACAATTCAGAATAAATTACTTCTACTGCGAATTATGACGAGTGGAAAACCTATTCCCATCACCTGTTCAAATTGCAACTTTATCAAATATCAGTTTTGCATAATTTCACCTTCTCCATTGTTCTCTTATTAAGAAGAAATATAACTCTGATTCACTTTCAAGCTAATTCAGTTGAAACACCCCTATTATCTTGATGTGACAATCATGGCTTCATATTTTTTTCCACGAAATATAACTACGCGTTGCACAAACTTGAGAAGTTGACAAATATGACAACATTTCACAAGAAGTGACATAGAATTGTTTTGCTCCACTTTTCTCCGGTATTTATAACTCACAAAGAAGTACAAACTACAAACCACAAGCAGTTAAAAGGGGGAAACGACAAAATTACTCGCACTAATTTGTATTTAATTGAAATTAAACTTTAAACACAAGTCACAATTGGTATTTGTTATTTTGGAAGTGGTACAAATATACCTACAGTTTATATCTCACTGGTGCTATTAGCCAAATTCAGTCTTAGGTCTTCCCCACCCAACTGACATTTTGGTTGCCATCAGAGCAGGTCCATAAGAAAGCCATTTCCAATTGTTGTCTATAATTTTTAGCCTGGAACCAATTTTTCATACAATATGTAAATTTTGATTGCCCCCATAATGGAAATAAAAAAAATCAGCATTTTAAAAGAGTACGCCGTGACTAATTTGAATTTTGTGCGATACACACTTCATGCGGAAGAGGGTGCACTGTACCTTTGCATACTCCACGTAACAATTGAAACGTTTCACGCATAATGTCGTGCTAATTTTACGTTCAATTGCGATCTTTACACAGCCGTAGCGTAGAAAATTGTGACGATAAGGGACGAGTGCTTTTTTGTTTGCAAGATTACAGCATTTTAATAATCTATTTGGGTCGGTGAGGTAGACGTTTGTCAATAAGATTGTTTAAAAAAATATTTAAAAGCTCATTGGTCGTAGTGCTTCAGTTGTAAGTAAGTATGGGGTCGCTGGTTAAACAACCCGGTTACTCTGAATTTTTTTTACTCCGACAATCATCCAAGAGATAACTATCCTAAAATAACTAACCAGGCATCTGAATAGGGCAAGACATTGCTGGTCCCTCTTACTCGGCAAAAAACTACAAAGTGTTCGCAAGCGAAGTTAAGAATAGAGTTATATTTAGGCCTGTCTCTGGGTACCAGAGCTTCATTTCTTAGATATATATGTGACTTAACTTTCGTACTAAGTCGCTCTGAAATTTCGTAGTCCTTTGTTTTGGCAATGCACATCAATGTGGCAAATTTTACAACATAGGCCTCCAAAGTGTCGATAAAAAGCGTTTGCAATTTTTTTTTTCGTATGATACTCGTATGTGTTACGCCCTTTTGTCCCGCCCGCATAACAAAAAAATTACTCAAGCAGGCAATATACGTCCATTGATTGAATTTTAAGTTCCACCTAGTGTTTTAAATAAACTTTGTTATATGGGAGGTGACCCACCCCCTTCTGTCAAACGGAACACTCTCGGGCTTATATCGAAAAATACGTCCAAATTTGAGCTCAGTCGGTTCGGTGGTTTCGGAATCTCGAAGACTTGAGTTAAATGTCACAGTTGGTAAATTCCTTCCACCTATAATGTGCTTGGATCTTATTCCCCAGGAACCCAACAAATTTCAGTAATAGGCAGGCAACTTCAAGTCCTTCGATTTGCTTGAACTTTACTTCAGTAGCTCAGACTATTTCATGCAACCCTTTTTCTTTATTTGCCAGTATCCCTGCTCGGAAGGCGTTGCTTTGATTTGGGTTGTTCTACTGTTGGTCATCATTTTCACGGTTCAACCCCCAAAAAATGCATATTTTTTATAAGCTTTGTTTAACTATCTCGCATCTTTTTCGAATGTCTAAAAAAACTGAGAGTATTTAACTGTCTTGTGAAAGCTTCTTAATTCTGGCGTTCATATACAGCATAAAATTGTTGGTCCTTTATTTATTTGCCTCCGTTTACCTGCCTTGGGTAGCCTGCCTAAATATTAAATTTTTATGTCATGCCTATTTCTTTCAAATGTCTTCGACAGCTTTATCTGACTTAATCTTCGAAGTCCTATGGGTACGTGGTGCTACTAAATCCAACCCAATTCTTATTTTTTTTGTGCAACAGACTCTTTATTGATTTGGTATAAAAAGCGTGTCCTTAACTCCACGCCGTTAGTAATTTTAATCCACACAAGTGGCTGTTGAAAAATCAGTCAATGACAAAATCCCAACTGTCCTTTTTTTACCATATACAATTCACCCTTTTGTTCTCTACTATATAGCCCTTTGTCTAAAGGTCCTTGAAAGGTCCTTCTTATTTTTTTTTTTTCTCATTTGCTGATTTATCATTATTCATTAAGGTACGTACTCATATTACATTTTCTTGTCAGTATACATGCAGTTGACATTCGCATTCAAATTTGGAATTACATTTCATATCCTTCTGCATTGTGTGCATTGCTCTCATTTCATCATCCAGGCAACTCATCTATTCCCCCTTGTTGAGAGATATTTTACTGTTTTTTTCGCAAAGTCTAGCTTCAATTCAATATTTCCCAACCCTGACTAACGCAAATTGAGTCCCTAATTCTCTCTTTCTCTCTCTCCGTATATCAAAGGATCTTCAAAGACAATAGACCACAATTTGTCGATTCCCATCCGCGTCGCAATGCCATATCCCTTTTGTGCCGAGTTAAGTACCCGGATTTAATATGTTCCTCACGGTTGAAATGAAATTTCATTTCCCTTTCATTTTCGACAGCAAAACAAAAAAAAATAAAAATTCAGACACAGTATTCTCCCTACAGCTGGAAAGTTCACACACACAAGTGCGAAAGGAAATCGTGTCCTGTGGGAAAGGGGTCGGCAAATATCAACCGGTATATATGCGGGACGAAATGGAAATATTTTGTAATTGTTTTGTACCGCGTTGTGTCTGAAGTTGTCATTGGATCCGCATCTAGACGGGTCCTTGGATATGTTCCGTCTGTTTCAGCACCTTTTAAGTGGGCTTAACGTTTTTTCTTCCGTTTTTTTTTTTCGGAGCAATCGTCGTCCGATGTGATTTAATAACCTTACTCTCTCTATAGAGAGAGTGGATGGATGACTGGGTGTCGTGGTCTTGTTCTGGTTTCGGTTTATTTCTTTTCCTTCCCGTTTTCGGCTTAGGCGAAGGGGAGGATGTCTATCAAATGTCTGTGCATGTAAATAAACCACTCGGATGGGGATTGTCGGCACAGACCCACTTCACCTGAATGCCGTCTTCCTTTCCCTCGTGCGCGACTAGTGTGGGTTTGTTTTTTCGTTTAGTGCTCTTCGGCAGATTCATTGTTGTTTGGCATTGTCTTTGCGGAGCCTGAGTGCGATTCCTTGCTCATTTGGTTTATCTCTAAAGCTGTCGGAATGAATGCACGTTTCTTTGGGGATTTCGTATGGACCCCCGTCATCGTTTCGCCCTTTGTTATCCCATCGGAGGAGATGTTTATTTACACTCAGCGAGCTTGTTGCATGTTGTTGTGTCTTTCGTTACGTTCCGGCGATTAAAGTGGAGATCGTGATTCGAAGAAGAGGCGCGCATGCAACTTGTCCTGCTCGACTGGTTACGATTATTCTTTTTTGCACCGAACCACCACCATCGGCAAGACGGTGTCATTATGACGGAACTCGCAGTCACATTCACAGCGGAACCCTCGGAACTACTTGGGGAGGGCCTCTCTCCGTCTCCGTGTTGGTGGTGCCAGCAGAGTGCCATCAGGGATATAACACAGGAATTGGCGCTTGTTCCTCGTCGTCGTTGTCGGTCTGAGTATATTAAAATAAACGTTGGGAATTTAACGAGCGGTCTTGTTGTTATAAAACGTCGAAAATTGCGAGAAAACATAATGCAAAGGAAGAACGACTCATTCGAGATGTAGTATTGAATTAAGCCCCCTCCTGCCTAAATGAGCTCTTCTGCTCCTTCGTTGCCATGTGGTCGTTCTCTTCGGTGGCTTGGTCTTCCTTTGTTAGAGTTGGATCTTTTTTCGCTCTATCAATGCTTTCCCATTGTTGTGAGGTTTTTTTTTGTATTTACTCGCCAGAACTATTTTTACTTGAAGATGTTTTGGTTTCTTTGCAGAGTCTTGTTTGATTCTTGCATAATCACTGATGCGATCACATTTGCTATCAAATGATGTCTGTTATTTGGATGATCGCTGTTGGGTTGATTTCTTTGTTAACGCTACAGATTTATTTAATTTGATTTTGATTATTGCCGGGCATGTGAGTATGCGGTTTGGACATAATGGGCTTGTTCAGATTGGAATGAAAATTACATTGGCTGTCATCGATCGTTTCAAAAGTGTACTTGGAACACATACCATTGCTTCGAGTGGTCCAATCCAATCTTGGCATTGAATTGAGTGTAATCATTTTTGTTAACTTGTTCCTTCGGGTAGACCAAACAAAGCTTCAGCGGGAAACAGCATGACACTGCTAAGTTATGGACTCAAAGCGCGAACAAAAAATGTATATAAAAAAACAGACAGAAATTGTTTGGAATAGTTTGGCCACAAACCGCACTGAAGTAAATTGCTGAGCAAACAGTCGAGTTTCAAACAAGAAGTATAATGTTAATAAAACACAACCAAATTACTGTTTTGCCGTTGCTGATCATATCTGTTACAGGGTGCCCCGACGTCGATTTTTGTTTTAAGAATTTTTACACATTTTTTAAACGCACTCTGCGAACTCGATCGAGCGCCTATAACCGTCGATATGGAATATATTTTATGTCTGCTCTGCCCAACAACTTCACCCAGTCGAGCTGCATGTGCAGGTTCTATTCTAAATAATACGTAGTTTAAGCATGAGTGGCTGGGATTTCACCACACATTACACTAGGGACGTAAAGTTGAGCTAACTGTTCGATAACAAAATATCATCAACATTTTTATTGTCCCATTTACAAGAGTTAAAAATAATGAGAATTTCCAAGTGGCTTTTAAAAGATTAGATATCGTTTTTTTTAAGTGTAAAGATGTGTGAAGCGGGATGAATTCACTGTCCAGTTTTCAATTTTGGAGAACAAAATAATTTTTGAGACGTAATAAAGGTATGGTAACCCTAACATTGGATCAGCTCATCGTAAACTATAACTTATTCATAACTTTGTGCGAATATTCCTTTTGACACTGATAGGGCCGGATTTAGGGGAGGGTATCATTGGAGCCTTCACAAAAGAGGGGCCCCACAATAGAGACTTCGAAAAATAAAAATCTTCAAAATTCCAACGAGTAAACAATTTTCACTTTCATATTTTTTTTTTTTTTTTTTTTTTTCAATTATTTACCTACACTATTTTTTACAAACATAACTAGGTACATTGTTCTTAAATATTAAATTAAATCAATAGATTTTTGTCTATATCTGTTCACTCCAAAAAATATGAATTTGTCATTCGACTCTCATATTTATTTATTAAAAAACTAGACTGAAAAAAATTTTGCATTTTATTTGGATAATAAATAATTGCCGGGGTCCTCTACTCCTTTATTGCCACAGGACCTCCCGACCTTCTCGAAACTCGAGCCCGAAATAAAATTTAAATTATATGACAGTGCTTAAATCTCTTTTCAGTTATAGAAGAACTATTTACTCATTCCGTAACTTGTCAGACGAATCTCGTGCAAACGATAGACCTCCACAGCGTTGCCAAGTCATTTTGGCGTTTGAGAACCGTTTTCCAAATTTTCTGCGTTAATTTTGACCTCTTGGGCACCAAAACTGTAATTTTTTTTAAAACAGCTCGAAAATAGATGAAAAAATTGAAGTACAAAAAATAACAACAACAAAATCGTATTCATATTCAGCCATAGCGAGTGCACTGTTTTTTAAATTGACCCTGTGCAAATGTAGGCAAAAAGGCAGCGTTAAAAAAACACTAAACAAATTTTGTAAGCACTGGAAAAACGCCCAAGCAATAAGTCTCGTTTTTCGGCACTGAAATGAAATTTTGGGCTCTAGATTTAACGCTGAAAGCACTGACTTGGTAACGCTGGACTTCCACAACTAGCAAAGTTACAAGTTTGAGAGATAGAGCTTGAACTACATCGAAACAAAAGTGAGAAAAAGTACAAAAAAGTGGAAAAAAATCGGATGTACTGCTTCACCCCATAGCACACTCTGTATACTTCAATTTAAAATTTTCACTGTGTGGAAAGCTCGAGCATGTTCCAGATTTCACTTTTCTAAAAGTTCTAGAAACAAATACACTCACGAAATTCATTATCGATTTTCCGCCATCTAATTTCTGTCACTTACGAAAGGAAAAGATCTTTTGGCACTTCACTCGGCTAAATTTGTTTATAATTTATTGTTTCTGAAAATTTGAAATGTAACACAAAAAGCTCTGCGTTTCCTTAGTTCAAATTTTGTTCATAGATGTCCTGGCATTGCTGCCACATTGTTAAAAGGCGGTCGAACTGCACATTCCACTTTGAAGCTGCCAATAAATCTTCTCACGGTTGACAAGCCAACGTGCACAATGACCAAGAATTCGGCGACAGCGAGCTTTGGAAGCAGTTGACCGAACGATGAAGGATTTACGAAGTGACTCGAAACATTTTGGTGCGGCTATGATACTGCTCTCTATGGAGATTTTCGTCAAACGCTTCCCATCAACCCGAAATCAAGCTGCCAATGAACTTAATGAATGCCTGAAATCGTCGTCTTTGTGGCTGCATTTCAAGAAGTTCAAATTGATCATGAACATGATTAGCTGCTGAATTTTCTAGACAACTGTTGGCGCTTGGTAATGGCCAAATTCCTTTTAATGTTCCGACTGCTCCCTGCAAATTTTTGGGAGTTCACATCGTCGAAGGAAGAACTCATTAGTAATCAAATCACCAAAGTGTTAACGGGCATTGCACAAAATTATAAAAATCTCGATTGGATAAGTGGACGTGCAATACTGGCAGGGAAGAATAAGAACATCAATAGCTTGAATTCCATTATTAGATTGATGTGCCAGGAACTCCGCCGCATAATTTACAGCTGAATGTGGGATCGATCATAATCATGTTGAAGAATTTGAAACATCCGAAACTGTGAAACGGTACGCGAACTCCGATTATTCCGCCTGATCCTCCATTCTAATTCAAGCGGACTCAGTTCCCCTGAATTTCCCTGTTTTTCGCACGATCAGCTGTACGTTGCCTATTCGCGTGTTGGCAAACTGTCGTCTTTGTTTGTTTTTGCGCCGAAAAACAAATCGAAAAACATTGTTTACTGATTTCGATTCCATTCAAATAAATCGCATTGAAATTTGAAAATTTGTTATCACTCTGGAGTGTATCTAAATCTGAAGGAGTTACATTGGGGCGAGACGAAGTTCGCCGGTTCCGCTAGTTTCATATAAAAACTCGTTTTTAAGTTTTCAGATTAAGAATAATATGCTTTTCATAACTATTTTTTAAGAATATTGCAAACAGTATAATTCTTAAACCGAAAATTTTGGTATTTGGGCTCATTGTTGGCATTATAATATTTTTTTCTGATTGTATAACCTTAGTTCGAGTAAAATTTGTGATACCATGAAAATATCCCTCACTCTCTAAACCCGCTGTCATTTCAACTGATGTTCTCCTCTCCGCAACAGCCTGCTTATTCAAATTGAATACTAATTTGTTTTGCGTCACCGACATTTATTGCGTAAACTCTTCTATTTTATGGTTTTTTTTCGCAGCCATAATCCAACTATATCCTCCAGGCAGTTAAAAGGCTATCTTAAGCACCGACGAAGCGTGCTCACATTAACGAATTAACATCAACTACTATGTATGTTGTAGTACCATATTAAGCGACACCATTTACATCGATTGTGCAAGACAGCGCTCGGTCGCCATTTCGTCTGTCATCGCTGGTTGTACTTATAGTTTCCTGTGCGGTGTTTAGTTAAAATAAACCTATTCACGGAGCTATATAAAAAAAATTATTATTCGCACTCGTAACAACAATCGCTTCCGAGAATTACTAATGTTTCGCCACCAAAATGGACTCAGTGACTTGTGTACAGGGCTGCGGTTGTGCGACTCTTTTTCGCAAGAACAACAAAAGCAGATGCACTAGTGTGTGTGTGCGTTTTTTTTTTTTTTTTGTTTTCTTTGCATTATTTACTTTTAATTGGTAGTCAGCAATGTGTAATAAGAGTCGCCTTACCCCAGCCGCCTCGAATCAGTGAAGCGTCAATGAATCATCTATAAGATGTCTGTGAATGTTGAGGATACATTTGTTTACACGTCTACCTCTGTCGTGGATTACACGAAGAATTAATGACAGCTTTGCGTTTCATTGTCACCGAGCGGTAATTCCTTAAATAAACATTAATCTTGTCGCATCTGTATCTTTTTGGTTGACACGTCTTTGTTGGCGTGTCATGAAGGGCGCAAGATGTAATCTGATCTTGGCGAGTGTCTCTGAATTTAAAGTGAAATACCTACACAGTGTACGAGTGTCATCCCAAATCAAATTAGGAGAATTTTAAAGCCATATACTCACCGAGAAGGAGAATCACTGCACTTTACCCTCCGTCTGGCTGTCTGTCAATCACTTTTGCGAAATCCAAACTGACTACGGTGTTGAGTATCCTAACACCTATAGCACAAACTATGCGACCAGGAAGTGCTGCTGCTTCTGCTTCTCCTGCACACAACAAACGCATTTACGGAATTAACAAAACGACGCGTCGTCGACGACGCTCTGCAACAGCGGATTTGCATTTTTTCACGTTCAATTAGCGTTAAGACTTCACGTCGTGAAAGACGGTCTTTTCTTCCTTCTTTTTTTTTGTAATCTGACATGGGAAACTCTCGCTTCGAATGGTAAACCGTAACCCATTCGCTTTTGTTTAGTGCAGTGCAGCGCGAATCTGGAAATCGCTTCGAAGAGGACCCGCTCCATATATGGCTAACGACACTCGTTTGCTATTGAACCCCGTGCTCAGTCTCACAGAACAGGTGAGATGGCACTGGTAGGCAAAACTGAGCTTAATTTTAACGGAGTAAGCGTTGAGTTGCCACACGTTAATGTTGGGTTAATGGAGAGGGATTAAAGAGTTGGAGTTGCAGTAAAAGTTTCGTTCCGCATGGTTTTGTTTTTAAATCGGATTGAAGGGCTTTTAGAAAGGTGGAATTGGTGTGTGGGGCTGAATGTGAATAGATGGATAAGTTCAGGTGACTAATTGCATTATGCTGCTGAGAGTTAAATTTTTTTTTTTTGTGTTAGGTGAGTGCTACGATGCGACGGTGACGACAAAGACGACTGTGGATCGATTCATTAGGAAATGTAATTCGGCGAATGTTGGGAACTAGACATGGGTGAGGGCGCTCTAGAGTTCACACGGCGTTATAATCCCGCAAATAACTCGTTAATGCGCATTTGGAGATGAACTTTTGTTTTGGGCTGTAGACGAGGTTTTGTTCGCGAAGCGGTAAAACACGTCAATTAGCTTTATGCGGTCCTTCGAGCCGCGTCTTTAATTTATGCGACTAAACAAATCAATGCATGTGTTAGTTTTATTGACATGTTGCCTGCATTTATTTGCGTTCCACATCTGGTATAAGCTCTCTGTGTTCGCGACTCTTGTAACAGACATCCTGGAGAGTAAACATTAAGACGATTGTTATCTTCAAAGTATTATCCAGAAGCTCTCATCGATTAAAATTAGGTCGGTCCACTTTCTGTCTAAATAACAGCACTCCTGCTGAAACAAATCCATCTATATTTATATAAGTTGTATTGTGTTTGTCGCCAATGTTCTCTGTAATGCGTGAACAGATTTTGATTCTGGAAATTTCAGATGCAATGTGACGTTAATACCATGGTTTGTAGGAATAGGTCTACGGTCTTTTTAGGTGTATTGGTTCATGAGTTGAAGGGCGTGGCAACCCCCCATACAAAAAATGCATTCAAAATATTATATTTCCAAAAACAACCGAATCCAATTGAGTTCAAATTCACATAGGTATAATCTTAGGTATTGTCCCAGGAGTATTCCTGTGAAGATTGGTCAAAGAAGGGCGTGACAGAGCATTACAATAAAAACTTTTTATCACTGATTTAAATCAATTTGAATTTGATTTTTTTTATATTTCTATTTTGCACTACGAAGTGTGCAGGGGGTCCGCTCGTCTATCTATATTTATAAAATAGTTGTCGAAATGCGGAACAACTGACTTGTCAACTGGAGCTGAAAACCCATAGATCGACATTTTGGTTAGTTCAACCAACAGCTTATACCCATCAGCGTTCATTATGAGAGAATGGTAACATCGTTCTTCCAAAAGTTGCTGTCAGCGAACCGGCAAAGAAGTATGCCTTTCGTAATCGTTCGTATCAGGCCTAGTTTTTGTGTTTTCGAAATTTTAACATTATATAATCTATTGAAGGCTCTTGTAAAGTGCCTAACTTTTTTCAGAATTACTTGGTCTCTGTGATGTTTCCAATGTTTACCATATTTTTTCACATATGCCTACGACCTTTTTTTAAACTCGAACCCATCCCCAAATCAAACATTACATCAAAAAGATCACACAACAGGTTTTCTAATTTTACAGAACAAAAAATAGAAAATCCTAATCACAACATTACAACATATGGCCCGCGAGTAGAACACAATTTTCTCCTTCAATGGAATCAACTCCCGAAAACATTTGTTTAATTATCCGACCGTAAATCTCTTGTGTAAACAATTTTTCTTTCATAATTCCTACCGCCGGACCCTTCCCAGAAATTCGATGGAAAATTGATGTCGGCACAAAATTTTAAAGAAGAAAATCCCTTTGAGTGCATCATAACAGATGCAACCTACACTGTCTGTCTGTAGGTGCAACCATCTCTGCACAATGTTAGGCATGCAGACTGTAGTAGGTACCCAGTACCCACAATAATATCATCGTAACGCGGTTTTCATTCGAGGGCCAACATCATTCCGACAACCACAAGGTATGATCATCACCAAAGAAACCACTGGGTGAGCATCTAACCCACCGTCAAAACCAAAAATTCCTATCAACTCTCAATCCTGCCACTGACAAACAGAACCACCGTTAACCCCAACCGCATTTACGTATGTACAGCAGAACTAGCACATACCCCTTGCTCTCAGCTTAACAACCATAACTTGATTATCCTTTGGTGCGATTTGTAGCACCGATTTGCATGCGCATGGCTACGTGGATACACACATGCAGGTACTTTCCTATTGTCATGTAAGTATGATAATTGAACGGAAATATGGTGTATTCGTTCGAATACAATTTCGTCCGTCCGGTCGCATTGCTCGTTTCTCAGAGATGTCTGTGAGAAAAAAAGAAGAATCGTTGCTCTACTGGTTGAGGTGGTAGTGGTGCTGCATGTGTGGCGCACTGATGAGGGGACAACAACGACGCTGTGAAATGATGGAATGCAAATGCGCTCAGATTGCATTCGAGTAGAAGAAAAAGCGTCACAAAAAGAGAATAATGCCACAGCAAGATTGATGATATTGACAGTAAAAATGTGGAATCCAGCAGAATTTTGCCAGCAGAGTGGCTCAGATACGTATTTGTGTCCCGTGTGAGTTGGTCTTGGGAATGGGCTTGCATTGCCATTTCCATTCTCAAACGCATTAGGAGGCAAAATGTGAATGACTTGTGTAGCAATTACAGTTTTTACTTTGAACGCATGATGGTGTGAATTGAAAAGGAATTTCTGAGTATTTGAAGACACTATACCCTTAAATTTAAGGAACTTCACCTTCGGCGAAAAGTTCATAACAAAATATTACAATTCTGTTTTTCAAACACTAAGTTTGGACCCAGTAAACCTGCCTCTAGTGAAGGTAAGCAGTTTGTAATGGGTGCCACTTAAAAGTGTCACTTAAATATAGCTAAAAAATAAAGGTAAGCAATTTATAATGTGTACCACTATTGATTGTTTTTAGTTAACTTTTCGAGACTGCTCAGCAGAATGAAAACAAATTAAGACGCAGAAGCTCCTACAAAGAGGATCGTCAGTAGACTAATGAATAGGTCATACCTAAAGTGACTCTTTTTAAGCTCAGTAGCTTCAAGTGCAATCAAATGACGATACTGAGTAATCAATGTGTAGTGATGGGTAATCAAATTGAGTTGAATGGTTAATCAATTTTGAAAGGTACCATTTAAAAATATCCATTTCCCCAACCACGCATTCGATAATGCGTTGCTTCCCAAACTGAATCACACCGCGTATGTAATTAAAGGGTAATCGATTACATTCACCTTTCGTTCTGGTCGTATCCAAATAATCCGATAATCAATCCTTTCAGCACCTGCGTTGCGTTTCATTCCTGTTGATGCCCCATCACCACCGAAATCCTCACTGACTCAGCACGAGATTGTAATAAAAATAAATTCACAAATTATTGTTAATATCTTGAATAACTTTTGTGTAACCACTAAGATATTAATTCCATTGGCATTCTCTGAAACCGTCCTAATGGCCAGATTCCGTGAATCAACTGACTTATTGTTCTCAACATGATGATTTCTCCAGAAAACCAAAAAAAAGCAAAAAAAAAGAATATCTTTAATACAAAATTACGATACTTTTTCTTCCGCTTGAGTGATCGGTGACTGGACCGCAACACAAAAAGGAACCACCGAAAAGCCATAACACAGCAATAAATTGCGTGCGTCGAATTGCGTTTTTTGGTGCCATTCGTCGCCCCGACCATTGGCGGTATGGTGGCTGGTAGCGTTAAAGGGTCACGATAACCGTGGCTAAGAGGAATTAATCGTGTGAGTCAGTTAATGCGGATAGTGGTTTTTTTTTTGAAAGTTGTTTCTGCTAAGTCCGTACTTTGCCTGCTCACCCGGTTTATAGTTCGGTTTCGGCTTATGGTGCACGCAAACGAATTTCTGTCCCAACCTCTCTCGATACTTGTTTTATGCCGCCCCGGTGCCACTAACAACACTTCTCCTCCCCTCCCCAGTCAGTATATACTACTGGTAATTAAAATGTTTCGTGTTCGATTCGACTTCTTCCACCTGGCGAGCTTAGCATTTTGGAATAGGTGGAAGGTGGGTGTGTGTGTCCCCATCTCTCAGGCGAATTTCAATTCGCAAAATGTAACGAATTGAAGCGAAAAATGGGCGGCCCAGTGTAGGTACTAGGTACTCGTATATGCGTGTCGAAACCACCAAGCCTTTTAGTACCTCTTTAGGGCGAGAACTCAGTTAATTTTATTTATTCAGTGAGTGGATGGAATTAGTCATTCTTTTCACAAACTGCTCGACTGCAATCAGCTTAACATGATGTTGATTGAGTACTTTGTGCCGAAGTACGAGTGCCGAAGTTGTCGTAAAATCTTTCACTGGCCCAATTTATGACCGCTTCGGCCAAAGTGGTTTATACTGTATGCCGACGCGTATTTTTTGCAAATATGTACAAAAGTTTTGTTTTTTATTTTTGGATTTTTTTCCGTTTGTTTATTAGACGAAATGATTAAAACGGAATTTTTATTGTGTAATAACCCGAGTTTAACACGGTAGTTAAAGTGGCAAGCGCCTGCTGAGAGGCAGGGAGGATGTGGAGTGATTATCTCCCGCTGTTTGGCATTTATTGAGCGTTAAAGGTTTTTTTTTTTTTGTAGTTCTTGTTTAAATTCAAAGGAATTCGAAAAATATTCGTAACAAGTGTTACCAGAAGAAGGAGAGCAAAATTGGTTGCACAACGGGGTGCATATTTTTTTCCGGTTTTTCGTCTTTTCATTTGGATTGGTTTCATTGGTATCACGCTTGTTGCAGTTTTATGATGCACTTTAGCGGGTAATCGGATTTTATTTGCCAGCTTCAGGGTGTAAAAAGGTACATTAATGCCGCGAAGTTGGCGGCAATTTATTATGCAATTGAGTCGTCTTTTGAATTGCTTATTCAGAATTAAGAAAGGCACAACCAATGTGTGAGGAGGGGCTACTAAGTTGCGGATTTCTTTAAAAGGACACCGAATGCATTTTAATCATTACCCTCAATTACTTGCACTCGTATAGGTTTGTTGCAATGTTTGACACCGCCATTTATACCTGTGGTATTAAGCAATCAGTCAATAAGCTAGATTTGTAATGGGATTTGTGGGGTAACAGTTGCTTTAAAAAATGTCATATAAACTACCTGAAACCGGTCGAGTTTGGTTATGTTCAGGAATTACATGGGACTACAGAGCGAGGGGTCTCAGGATCGCTAAAAACACTCATCTGAATTAATTTTTTTCCGTGGCGTCACCTTCCGCAAACGTCTGAAAACTATGCACATATGGTATAACTTATCCTGCAAAAGCTTTTTACCGGACTGGACATAGGGAGGGTTATGTGTTTCGCGCGTATCCTTTGTACGTTACTACGGGACGCCCTGTAGCCCAAACGGCTTTACCGATTTTGAAGATTGAGGTGTCATTATAGGTTCGTATTTACTGACTGTAAATAAAAAAACTAAAAAATATTAAACAGACACTATACCTAACTATTTGGCAGTCGGAGGGTAGGTACTCAGTATAGTGTAGGTATAGTCTCCGATTGTCAATTAGTTAGGTATTGTGTCGGGCTAATATTTTTTTAGTTTTCTTATTTACAGTCAGTCGGGTTTTTTTGGTTTTTAAATTAACCTTTTTTTAATTTTTTTTAAGTCTTAAAAAAGGTGCTGGCAAGACTGGCAGCCTACCTTGCTTTACCTAATTGAGACAATATGGTACGGATGAGGCCTCAAACGAGTAGACCCACCACAGTTCTGCTTACCAAAGCCATCAGGCCGTTTGTCGTAGTGTCAATATTTGTTTGGTTGTTGACCTTAAACTGCACAAAAACTGGTCAACCAGTGTGTTGACAAATGGCAAACGTGATCTTTTATGCGAAGCAGATCATAGATTTATAGTAAAGGTTTTTATTGCTTCCTCCTTTTTATTAAATGAGCCGCAAGTAGGCGGTACCTACCTATGATTTAGCAGATATTTTCAAGCTTAGATACTGATATCCTTATTTGACTTAAGTTTGTCGTTTATTTGAATCCTCTTCATAGTTTAACAGTCTGCATAAGCTGTTTCGCCATATTCCTAACTCCAGCTACAGATCGGACTCATTCAACTGGCAAAGCCAAATCCATAGGGTTCAAAGCTCTGTGCATAAAAAGAAACGAATGGTAAAGAACGTTATAAGAGATAGCTTAAAGGTAGAGGCTTTGTCGACCTTGGCTTTGCTACAGGCTCAGAAGACAATGTCACATTTAAAATCAGCGAAGAATTACGCTTGCCAATCGGTATTTCTTTGGTCAAAGGCCTTTCAGTGGTAAGGCCATCTTATAGGTCACATAAAGGTATCATCCCAGGTCCACCGCGGACTGTAACACCATTTAAGTTAATATCCTAGGATACCTCAGTTGGGCTTATTAAAATATGGTAAAATTGGTGAATTCACCCAACTCCCAAGGGTTTAAAAGTCGCAGTTTCATAGTCTGGTTTTACATATAAGTAGATTGTGGTCTTTCAGAGCGACTTTCTATAACAAAGAAAGAAAAAACACGAGCAGTACCCACCCTCACCATTAGCTAATGTATACAGATACCAACCTCCGGTGAAAGGTTTGAATCAGTACAAATTCCATTGTCTACCAGTTTATTGACCTCAAGACTTAGCCCCCCTCTCTCTATACCGAAAGACAATGAACACAAACGATTTCTAGCACGATCGACCTCAATAACCCCACAAGCAATAAAACATCGACATCTGTCATGATATCTCATCATAATTTGCTTGCTCTCATTCTGTCATGTTAACCACAAAACCATTGTTCCTACAAAAGAAAAGTACGTCTACTTATCTCTTCCACCAATTGGCATCTTCAATTATTATCACACCACACACCACTGCTCTCCTCTCATCAGAAGGAACTTCGAACTAAATTTCCCATGTCATCCGAATCTATACATGGCAGTAGGTATATCTCGGCATCTCCTTTGCTCGCGCGCTCAGCAATAACAATTACTGAACAATAATGATGATAAATTCACTCATCTGTCGAGTGCAATACTTTGCGAGCGGTAAACTTCAGAAACCTTCTTTTAATTGGTACACACACACACATCCAAACAGAACCAGCCGCAGGCGATTATCCTCTTTATTGCCTTTGTTATGTCAACATTACCCTGCTTACATCACATCGAATCTCTTCGGCTATATATAGTCGCTCTATCCGTACACGATGGTGTCTGTAACTTTAACCACATCTCAGAATCGGTATGAGTGTATGAGCTCAACTTGGCTTTTAATTGCCATCACAAGGAACAACACCATAGACATCGACATCGACATCGACATCGACAACAACATCGAAAACAACATCGACATCTCATCTAGCTCAAAAGAGTGGTTATTGTTAATTTGGGTATCCTCCACGGCTGTCGTGCGGCTGCAAGTGGCCATTTAATTAAACACCTCAATTAGGCAGGGAGAATAAAAATCAAAATTCCATTCAACAGATGAGTTTTTAACAGGAAGCTTATCTAATCTCTTGGCAGAGCGGAAACCAAAGAAAAGAACCGAATTCAATGGCGTGCGCGAGTGGGCTTACCCCGCGTGTATCTCTAATCAGAAACAAATCTCTAAATCTGCGCCTAACACGCATGGAGCGTGAACTGAATTTGTTCTTAAAGACGTTTGAATGGCAAATACTATTATCCACCGACCGATTGCTCTTTGGAGTTTCTTTGTGAGCTACATTCCGCCCACTGTGGACGAGAATGCCCATGTGAAAGGCGAAAAGATATATAAATGTTGGCTGCCCATCAAAATTATGAGTTTCCATAATGGAAAAGCGAAGAAACGGCGTTGTCATAAAAGCTTCACAGCTATAAACATTAAGGAGGCCGTATTGTGTGGCTATGCTGGGGCTAAGCCCTATGTGTGATATGCATGGGTCAATGAACGTCCCAGGTACACAAAGTCATTTTTTTGTGAAATCTCAAAAGTCTACACTTGAAAATAAATTACACATTCTACGACGAAGAACTCTAGTTAAGAGGCAACTTTCCTGAACTGAAAAATCATGTCAACAGCATAAGCATCACAGCATTGATGAAGTGTCCTTAAGTCAAATTAATTCTGTTTTTGATTTATTCAGCAAAAAAGAAACCATACACCCATTCATTTAGAAGACAGCACAACAACCTTCAACGAACAGCATTCTCTCGGCAATTATCAGCAATTTTATTTTCATACTCAACGTCAACGATTTTTTTTGTATTCTTTAAATAATTACGAGTTCATGTTTAGTTTGTATGGTTGGAGAATAATTTATAAAATAAATTAAGTGCTCTTTATGATGATTTGTTTTTTACTTGCAAGTTCGTTTGGTTTAGGGATTGAAGGAGTTCTGTGCGCCCCTAGCTGTGCTGTGTGTGGCAATGATAAATCGTCGGAATTGTCTCATTAAACGGACTTCAGAATTAAAATCTTTTTTTTAAAGTTTATAAACTAACATGGTCCATAGCAACAAATAAGGGAAATAAGTTGTTAAAAAATTCAAGCTAACTTTGTAATGGGCTTGATTGTGATATTGAAGCGATGGGGATTAATAAACTTGAATTATGAATCGTGGAACATGGTCTTCACATCAGCTAACGCGATGTGTTGTGTCTTTAACAGATTGCCGTTGGAAATATCTCTCAAAAGACTGTCCTGAATTAGGTTTCCATCTGGAGCGGATCTTCGGCCATTCTATCCCTATAAACATTGGTTTATAAAGCGACTCAGCACCTCCCTGTGGAAGACGAATATATGCCAGTACAGTGGACCACAGCTGGTCAAATTGTGTAGAGTATATACGGGCATACTTTATTGCATTACATAGGCTGCAGCGCATAAACTTGCTAAATTATAGCTTCATCTTTTGTAAAGTAAATAACTCAACAACTCACTTACATAACTGCTCCTTTTCAAATAGACAACTCATGCAGATGCAATAGAATCAAATTAACCATAATTCCAACATAGCTAGGCACTTCTGCGGTTGAATTCCGTAAAAAACTAAACGAAAATCATTTTCGGATTTGAAAAAACGAAAGAATTCTAGCGAAACGAAAATTTTGCTCGAAGAATCAATGATTTTAAGATTGCAGAGTACAAAGAACTTTTC
This sequence comes from Cheilosia vernalis, assembly GCA_949126925.1. Taxonomy (NCBI): domain Eukaryota; kingdom Metazoa; phylum Arthropoda; class Insecta; order Diptera; family Syrphidae; genus Cheilosia; species Cheilosia vernalis. The sequence continues at coordinate 120,508,179 of OX421358.1, forward strand.
TTTTTAACATTATACCACTTGAATGTACCTTTGCACTTCGCATCGTTTTGCTTTCGTAGGAAACGAAAATCGTTTTCGTTTTTGAATTCACATAAATCAAAACGTTCGTTGAAGCGAAAACGAATGAACCGGATCCCATACATTTCTAACATTAGACGCAAAAAGATTCAAGGGCTTAAAAGCCTCAAAGTCTTCAAGGTCGTATGAAATGAAGCAACATTTACTTTTTATTTTGTCGCAATCGACACACTCATTCGATAGATATTCGATTTTGAAGTTTGCTGAAGAAGGAGCACTAAAGGCAGATTCTGTAACGCGAAACGATCAAACGTTTTCGTGTGCACAAAGAAAGTTGCTTGTGGAACATATGGGAAATCATTCGTGCACACGAAAACGTTTGATCGTTTCGCCTTACAGAATCTGGCCCCTGATTTTTTTGTACGAACAATGACAAAAGTAAGTCCAAAAATCTTCAAGTCCATCATCCTAATTTGTAAGCCATTTTCGCGGCGAACCAATTGCGTCTTGTCCGCCAATTGACTTGGTATTAATTCCCTTAATGAACAGTTAACGGCGGCGATTAAAATAATTACATACATGATGCAGTAAGGCCCAACCTTACCCAATAAAAGAGAGTGTGACTGTCCCGACCTAAATTGAATTAGAGAACTCAATTTCACCGAAATGCACCATAAATATAAATCACCATTTATTTTCCTCATCAATTTTGAAAATTTCCGAAAATTCGAACACCCTAATCCAATTTAATAGCCACTTCCACCGACCATCCCCCTCCAGCGCGTAGTACACAACGAATGATGTGACGATTGTACTACACCCTCATGACTTCCAATTTGGCATTTCCGCGCGGAATTTTTCTTTTACGACTTCCTTTTTAAATACACATCCTTCAATATTTATCAAACTAAGCGCCTATCTCTACACTGAATGTCGCATGCATACGAGTATATGATATCGTATATGTGAGTACAAATGTAAAGAAACAAAACAATAAAAGGGACACATGTGCCTTGTCGAGTTCCATTTCGTTTCGACTGCGCTGGGATCCATTTATAATTTGATAATAAAAATGTCAATCCGGTCTTTTTGTTGTGTCAACAGTAAATTGACAAATTTATGACCGTTTTGATGCCTTTTCTCGGTTGAATAATTTGAATTTACGATTTGGCATGAGTAACTCATGCGGGCCAAGGAACTTTGGAACTACGAGTACCTATACCATCATACCGCACCGGGCGGCTATTAACACTGAAGAGTCTTGTTCGCGAGAACAGTTTTAAAATTAAAAGAACAACAATCGAGTTTCAACTTAAAGTAAACGAGACGATTAGACACTTCTTCTTGCAGAGAACTCTGCTGCTGCTGCTGCTGCTGCTGGTCTGTCTATAGATCATTTGTACAAACGGCAGACTCTCAGGCAGGAATGAAAAATTATTTATTGTTATTATACTCGGTTGTGTTGATTTTAAATGCGAGCAAATTAAGTGGATTAACGTAATTACGGATGTTTGTTGCTGTTTGTTTTCTCTTTTTCTGCTAAGCTAAACCCCGATCAAACAGTGGGAAGAAGAAATAAGCAAACAAACTGTTCCACTGACTTGCCGCTAAAAATGATGTCAGTCAGAGCAATTTAGAGCGGAGCACAAATTGCTCCTTCTGGTAATTGCTTGCGAGATTGTCTGCTTGCGCACGTTGTGCTTGTGAGATTGAGATAAACAGATTGAATCTTTGTTGCGAGATGGTGCAATGTATTTGTTTTGAAATTGCACGTTGGACTTCGTTTGGTGAATATAATGGAATACCATAGGGGATCAGTGTTGGTACTGTACTGTACTTGAAAATAAAATGAAAGGCTTTTTAAGGCTACGGTTGAGGTCATCCAGAGCGGCCGTGGATCAGCTCCCACCTGCTTAGTTCTAGAGAACCCTTCACAGAGCAAGTGTAGGTTAGGTGAGGTTAAACAGAGTATTTCTGTAGTGGAAAAACCCCCGGGGAATCTGTAAAATAAAAAGGCAGTACCTAAGCAGCTTTCGGAAAGCAAAATGCTTTCCAGCAAAATTTATGTTGGTGCCATCGCAACAGGCCAATGAAGTCTCCTTTTATATTCGGCTACTTGTTAGATAATTTTTGGAATATGTACATATATATTGGCGCAACAGGTCCGTAGGGACCCTAGGCCTAGCTTCTCACAACCATTCGTTTTGTGTGAGATTTCATTTTTGGAACGAATTTAAGGGATCTACAATTTTATGCCGGTTCTAAACGGGCCGATTGAGAAGCTCTTTCATGACAGTTATACTCTCGGATGTTTGTCAGACGTTCGCGAGAGGTGGCGCAGTGAAAAAAACCCTGAGTTGGAATTTGGGTTTTTGCGGGATTCGAACCTGGGACCCCTCGTTTAGTAGTCCAACACACTAAGCCACTGCAGCTTTTTTGAAACGAATCGAAAATTTCAACTTTAAAGTCCGTTTAAAGCTTTTACTGTCTCGACGATTTTATTTACCTCCGACATCTTTCGTTTCAGCTTTCTCTCTCCCGCTTCATCTCCCACTTTCCTGTATTTCTTATATCTTTTAATTTAACATAAGATTTTTTTTTAAAAAACTTTAATTTAGTTTAAACATTCTTTTAATTGTGCTCCTAATTTTACAAAATTAATTTAATGTCCATGTTCTTGTGAGCTTTTTTGTACTATAAAAGACTTTTGTTCTTATTTGTGCCTTGCCAAATAAATTGGAAATTGAAAATTGAAACAAAATTTACACAGCGCAACACACTCGGTAGGGAGCTCCCTAAAAGTGGTTTCAGGCGTTCTCAGTTCCGTTTATAACTTTCATTGCCTTGACGAGTTTTTTTTACACCTCTGACTGACCAAAGGGGTTATTAAGCACTCCGACCCAGAAGATTCATTTGTATATTGATAAATTGGTAAATAAAAAGAAGCAAACTTGAACAACCTTTTGTACAATATTTTGATGAGGGTGACAGCCGGTTGACTTTTGTCTTCCTAGTGTGTGGTAGAAGTCTGAGTTATCTCATATCAATAGTCAAACATGTGTGTTGTCTAAAACCCAGCTTACGATACATAATGAACTAAACGTCTCAAATCTCAGCTGTTTTCTAGTGGTACATCCTCCTTGTCCAATTGAGTCTCTGCTCTGCAACAACTCAAAATATCTCTCAATTTAGCATTTACGACATTTTTGTGCTAAGTCCACTTTCATAAAGACTCACCCAACCAAATTTTTTTTTCAATTTTTTTATATGATTCATATTTATCCCCTCAATTAATCTTACTTACCGTTCAAAACGAACACACACGCCACACCATTGTTATTAATTCTAAACACGGTTGTCTTGCTCTCTCTACTTATAGACAAACAATAGACGATCAACAAATGCGGCATCGATTTGGGATCGACTGCCATACAACATAGGAATGGAGTTGCATCACTGTACATCAGAAAATGACAGCAGCAACGTTTACAATGCCGCTAATAGCATGTTTAACTGCTATCAACAACTAGCACAAGAAAATCGACAATTATTATTACTCCCGCCGACAGTGGATGACAAGGATGCTGTAGCGTCTCATGCTTCTAGTAGAGGCAATAGCCAAGGGCCAACACGTATTCCTCTGCCACACTGTACCCACCAACAACACGAGCAACATTACCTCCCCCTCCTGCTCAACTCTAATGACACTAAAATCGATAGAAATTTAAAAATTTCCAAATCGATTACATTGGTGCAGGACGCTACCGCTGCTGATGATGATGATGATAAGGATGAGGAGAAGGAGAACAAGGTGAACAATCGAGATTCGCCAGTGACAACAGCATCAGCCGAACAATCCGCTGGTGAACTGAAGTTATTACTACCATCAGCACGATTAAACGACGACGATACGAAGGAGGACAATAGACGAACATGTACTAAAAATTTTCCTGTAGATAATAGAATATCTAATAAAAAGAATTTAGTTATAAAATTTAATGAAAGCCAATCGGCGACAGTGCGGAGAAAAACACCAGCCACAGTCGCCAATGGCATTACTGATCGTCGTCGTCGCGGTGATTCCGAGGACACCAAGTATGATAGTGATATGATTGCAGTAGTAGCAGCAACAACCACAACAACAACGAGTACGTCGAGGACGTCTATGATGACGACGTTGTCGTCGTCGTCGTCGTCGTCGTCGTCTGCGACATCAGCGACAGCCACCACCATGGTGGGATCAACGTCACGAAGATTGAATTGCTGCCCGACAGCAACAGCAACAGCAGCAGCAGCAGAAACAACATCATCAACATTTTCATCCGCATTGGCCGTCGCAACAATGGCAGTTGTGGCCTCGTCTGCCGCCCTGGCTGATGTCTTAAGGAAGTTTCACATTACTATGCGAAAGGATAAGAAAACGATGACAGCAGCGACAGTGCTGTATTTAATTTTGTATATATTCACGTCAGCGAAGTGCACGGCAGCTAGGCAAGATGGTAAGTCTTCTATTATCTTAGCCCGGCTATATGATTATGTATATTTTTAATGCGCTTCTAGTGGTCTTTTCAAATCTTGATTAGAACAACTTGAAATTATACCGCGGGCAACATGTATATACCAGTAGATACATGAGAAACGCGACAATCATGTTAAATGGGTTTTTGTAGTCGCCAGCCATTTAAATTATGCTAATCTGGTGAACTGGTCAATTGTTCAAGTGAACGGTGGTGGTTTGCTCCTTAGAAGGGGTTTTTTCATGAGATTTGAAATTCAATGCATGAGCCCTTGACATGGTACCCAGTTTACAAAGCAACAGAACACTAGCGGAGATTCCAATAATCTCTAGAGGTTTATTGTGTTGTAGATGTCGTTTAAAAACTCGGGGCTCAAATGGGCAAGAGGCTTCCAACTAGCTTCACGGCGCTTCTTAGTCCTGGTACAGTTGAAATATTGGGAAGTATGTCTAAAGTGTTCCAACATCTCAACTCAACACCTCAACTTAAAAACGGTCAGTTAAAATTGTATAAACTGCATGTGCCATCATTTTAAGTTTTCAAATAACTGATAAACATTTTAACTATAAATGTGTGCTAAGTATAATTTTTCCCATATCCAGACTAAATAAACGAATTTCACTGACTAAGAACCAGTTCGAAAATTTCAAAGACACATTTATTCATATTTGTTTAGTTAAACTAATTGAAAATTGTATTAACTTTTGCTAAAGGTAAATGGATTCAAGTCTAATGTAAAAGATGTTTTTTAAGTCAATAAATAAATAAATAAAGTTATGTGCACAAAATGAACTCGTAGTCTACTTTTGCTCAGCTCTATTTACATGCTACGTATCATATTTTACGCTCAAAGACGTGATCTTTTTGTTATTTCCTTAGCGCACATCTACTTCACATAAATGTGTGCCTTCCAAATTCTGATAGAAAAACAATTTGCATGAAGTTATATGTTCACGAGTGCACTATTTCTGTAAGCGCACATTAGCTTTGCCTTACTACATCACAATTTTTGTGTTATTTTTGGTAATGGTGACGATCAAGTTAATGTGCGTTAGTGTTGCGCACAAATTTGGTATTAAATGATGAAGTGAATACAACAATTTTGTTTAATGTCTGATTTAGTTGTGTTATAAATAACTTGAATAACAACGGAACTGTTTTTAGTAATAGTTGTGGTTCTTCTATCACAAAATGGTTCCTTTAGACTCGATAATCTTTTCTATCGTCGGCTTTGCTGCAGTTGACATTGGTGGCGACTGCAAATCATATCTCCATCTTGTCGGTAGTTGTTGTTCTGTAGGATGACTTAGATCTTAAGTCCTAGCCCGCATAAAAATCGTTCCGCACACAAATGTGCGCTTTGGAGATCCATGTGCGATATCTAATACACCTTAAAATAACTGACAATAATGGGAAAGTCGAAACCAATTTGTAAAATCGTATACGAAATTTCTGATACGCGTTTTTCTGTGTGCGTTTACAAACTCTTAATTAGACTCTAGTTAAAATTAAATTAAAATTAAAATTTTCTTTTGCTTTTTTAGACCATTTAATCCTAATTTTTGAAATCAATCCTGATGATTATCAAAAAAAAAAATCCTTAACTTTTTTAGAAAAACTTTTTCCGATCTACTTCTCAGTCAATTCCACAACAAAAACAAAAATCATTCCATTGAAATATTTCATTTCTTTACTGTTCCATCTGTCAGAAATACTTTTTCTGATGGAATCCAATCACGGGTGGTTGATTTGTTGTAATGCTTTTCGTAGGGACAACATTTTCTGACAGAATTTTCCACCACCTAAACGTAAAAAAACGCATCCTCACAATGTTCCAACTTTTTTCGGTTGCATTTTACGTATGGCTATAACTGAGGCCTTAGCTTGCCTTACCTGCACAAACTACTTGTGGGAATAGTATGATTCAATGAATTGCCTACTACTCTTCTTGTAGTAGTGTCTTTACAGTCTTTACAGCTTGTCAAGTTTGGCAGGGAGAACAAAATAAAAATGCCTCTAAATAAACCCTAGAAGGTTGGTGTCGATCTATCGTCTTCGTCATATTTAAAAGACTGATGTAAAAACCATTCACCTAGTTTCCCAGATCATTCTCCGCCGCTAATAAACTTCATAATTTAAACCCCAAGTTAAGCCGTGCGCCCACTAGATTGCGTATACCTACTGCCCAAATTAATGGCTTCCCAATGAAAGATAAACATTTTTATTTCTTATAATTTTTGACAGTTTAGACTTTATAACAAAATTCACAGACGTGATTTCGCAACCACTGCCCGCGGCGACTACCCTCTCATCCATAAAATTGAAGAGTTAATGTCGCCCCGAAAATATTTCACCAATCAAAACTAACGATGAACATCTAATTTGTCGCTCAATTTATCACCGCACACCCATATGCAAACACACGCTACCCGAAACGCGTGTCAACTATTTTACTCTATTTTATATCGACAAACGAAAATATCTCAGATGCACGATAAGTATATCGTATCTTTTCCCATCAATTGATTTCGTTTCCATTTTTTTTTTTTCTCTCGCTTTTGAAAGGGGAAAATTTAATTTAACAATAGAACTAAATTTCAATATTCGATTACAAAATTTACATGTCATTAAGCAGGCGCTTAAATTTTAATTCAATGGGGTTTACAAAAATAAAAACCAACACAAATTCCAATCATTATGCAAAATTTCACCAACGAAAAGGAAAAAAAAATCGAAAATTCATTCCACAAATCACAGTCCATTCTATATACGTAAAATAATCCCAAAGGTAAATACAAATTGCCAAACAAACAAATCACTGTAACAAAATCAAATAAAATTAAAAATGCAAGTGGGGAATTTATCCCCATGTGTGGGCCACAAGATAGCCCTGAAACATTAACAGCATTATAATCATATCACAGTAGTTCCCACTTCCCACTGATCAGAGAGAGAGAGAGAAAAAAAAAGAAATGCAGTAAATTTTGTCTAAATTCAATTCCCATTCCCATTTTTTTTCTGTGTGTAGATAAAGATGCGAGGAGATTCATTTTATTGCACATGACACAGGTTTATAGCGTTTTAATTAGACATCCGAAATAATTTATGTCCTACGTGGACCAAGATTTTAGAAAAATAAAAATGCAGCTTGTATCTATTTGGGTGTACGGGTAAAACGTATCTATTTAGATATTCGTGAGGTTATTTATCGATAACGAGCGCCACGAATAAAGTTGAGAATCGTGCGACTTTGGTAGATCGCTACTCCATCTGTCTTGTAATCGGAGAGATGTCATCCCGACTGGCAATTAAGAGCACTAAGGATCTACATTCACCCGTCTCTATATGTGTATTTATAATTTCGTGATGGAAATAGTGAATGGAGAGTGGTTTGTTCAACTATTTATAGGTCAAACTCCGTATACTCCATACAAGGGTGTGCATTCTTTGGCTGAAGATCTCCATCTGTATATATATGGTCTTGTATGAAATATTAAGACGGCCGACTCTTATGATAAATAAGAACGAAAAGAATATGAAATTTATGTCCATGTGTATTTTTAGCACCCACCTTGGAGAATGGTCGGGGCTAATCCGAACGCACCCACACGTATACTCGTAAATAAAAAATAAACAGCCCCTGGGTGTAGATTGTGGAGTCGATTCAATTTGCGCGATATAATTAAATTTGTATCACGGAGCGGCGATGTAATGTTGTTTTATCGTTTTAACAAAAGGGTTATTTTAATTTAATGAGCCGTTTAATGACACCCAGTTTTCGTAGCGTTTTGTCAGCGAGTATCCATCGAAACCGATGGCGACGACTCGATGTCCAGACACGTTTTTTTTTTTTTTTTAGATGGAGCGATGTGATGGCTGCCCATTGTAGTGCAGCGCTTTTTAATGCATCATTACCCAGGAGTTAATAAATTTCAAATGACCTAATTGGTCGTGTGACAGAGAGTAAACTGTTTTGTGGACAGAAAAAAAGACACAAGACTGGAATGAAATGTCCACGGTTGGAACTCGGAACAGGTGGACATTTGTCATGAGATCTAAATCTGTTTAATTAAGGAGTACCTAGTAGTTGGCCTTTCGCATGCAGAATGTTGGTAACCTACTCAATTGTCGCCCATTAAAGTTTGAATAAAAATTCGTTTGGGTGATTCGTAACCGGACGGCGCGGTTGTCAACTCAAAATTAAGCTGCAAATGAGCTACAAATTCGGAGCAAAAGGACGCATATATAACCATTTAGTTGGACATTGTTTTCTTCGAAATAGGGGAAGATCCACCTGAATTATATGTGAATTTTGGACATCAGTCGAAATTGAACTACCTTTTCCTTACGACCAGTGCTACCTTCGGGACTCTTGAGAGTCCTTTTTGAAAGATTGGACTCCGTACTCATCGGAGGGGCTGGTGAGGAGCAATCCGTGCCACACTCAGGTCCGTACTGACCCATTGTGATTTGTTCTAAGATTGTCACCAGCGTTGCCGTTTGGCCCCTTCCCGAGCCTCAAGACCGTTGGCCCACACTTTAAAAAAAAAATTCAAAATGGCCCCTTTTTGAGTTTAAGTAAGATTTTCTTTCTTATTGAACGAAAAATAATGCAAACTATTCAAGTGCTTCGAATAGATTTGTTTATTGTTAAAATAAATGTCTGTTGCTGTTTTTTTGAAAGCTTTTTATTTGGGGGCCCCTTTTTGGTGCGCTTTTTGAATTTTTTCAGCGGCAACGCTGCGTTTTCACAACTCAGTGTTCATGTGTGTTAAACTCTTTAGCATGAAAAACATTTATTCCTGTATAATTCCACGACTGAATTGAGAAGTTCGCTGATTCTCTGGAACCATTATCAGACATTCAAAAGATCTCCCTATAAATCTACTCACTCAAAGGAATGTTGTGAGAAGCTAAAGAAGTACCTACACGAACCTTCCTGTTAAAGACAAAAGACAAATCTTGATAAATATTCTATATTTCTTACCTACAAAATATAAAGTGGGGACACACATAAATGTGACTTAAAATCCCCTTTGCTGGAGCTAGCTTTGAGTTCTTAATATTTTTGAGTCAGGGCTGTCATGAAAGAATCATTTCATCAGCTCTTACGTCGTAGCCATAAGGACCAATTTACCTATAAAAATCATATTTGTTTACCCATGCAAGATAAAATGAAAGCAACTACAAAACTTCAGTCTTATACATCTACCACTTTTTGCAGTCTTCGACCTAAATTTCCGTAAAAGGTATTGATAAACGGGAAATTCTATTTCAAACGCTTTTACGATTTCAAATATTTCATAAATTCCACATTTAACTCACAGTTACCTCCGGACATCCTCCTCGTATTAAAATCAATATGATTATAATTTTTTTTGAGTATTTTTCCCATCTCAAAAGTGTCATTAAAACGCACACAAGTACGCTCAAAGTAGGAGGAAAACATTAAATAAATTCGCAAAAGCACTGTCCCTCCAGAGTACCATAAATCCTCTTTCTCTCTTGCGAAACATAACCGAACAGTGTGGTTAAATTGCTTTTGCCACAAAATCATAACCCTCCTCACCATAAATCTACTGAAAAAAATAAAATAAAAAAATATACCGCCTGTATAGGTATGTCTCTGAGAACATAATTATGGGGAATGGTAGGCACACAAAAATTCCACATGATTACACCTGAAAAGTTATTTTCGTGGTAAAATCACTCGAACCAAACTTAGTACCAAGGTCATATAATTTTGCTGTCCGTCTTCCTTTCATTTCTCTCACCACTGCATTCCTTTTTTTATTGGGTTTTCATTTGTTTTGTTGCCCAACATTGCCTGCGCTCCCACGGACAACGCACTAAAAACAGGCAAACAAAAAAAAGAAAAAAACAAAAAGGATAAGGTTGAAAAGTAATAAGAAAAATAAATAATTGAATGGATGCCGCAGCGTAATAAGCGCTCGCGAAGGACATCGACAAAAAAAGGACCGACCAAACAATGAAATGGTGGGGAGAATTATATTTTTTTATTATCTCTTCTCTCTCTCTTCTTCGATTGGCATTTCCTAAGGGGTTAGCTTCGATGCACAAAATGGGACAGGACCGACTTTTCGTTTTTTTTTCTTTTTTTCTTTTTTTCCTGGTTCATCTATCGTGAATATTTAATCGGGTGTAAATAATATTCCCTCTTTTGTGTGTCCTCTCTTGTCTGCAGAGCCAGCCCTGCGGCATTAAGTTGCAAAAAAATAAAAATAAAAACTCAACTCAGCAACGGAGCGTTTAAGTCTACACGCCTTTGAGAAGAAATTGACTTAAACCCACAATTTAACCCGTGCAAAAAATAAACGCACAAAAGAATCCCGATCCTGTTCCTTCCTTCCAGACTTCATAATCTTCACTGAATATTTCATTAAATTAAAACGAAAGGTACAATCAACCGATGTTGACCTTTTATCCTCCAATATTCACGAGAGACACAAAAATAAAAAGAGCCAGAAATTATTAAAGAAAAGTCGTCAACGTAGAGGAAAATTACAAAAAAAAAATATCCATTAGAACCAGAGACCTAATTACTTATTCTGTTTCACAATGTATCTATATGGCCTGTAATTAAAGTATCTAAAGGACGAAATGCAAATAAAATTAATGTCATTAGGGTGTACTGCGAGTAGTTATATGCAAACTACATTTGGTTAAGGCTTTTAACCAGCTGCCTATATGCTTCAGCTCTCTAGATATATGTATTGTATTGTATTGGGGTTGCGGTTTATTTCGGTGTTTATGTTAATCATTTCGTTTGCTGGGATCGTATTCGAACCCAAGATATGTGTAGGGACTTATGAGCTCACCACGCTAAAGGCAACTGCGACAAACAGGACAGAACCCGGATGACCATTCGCAGCGACCGACGCTAAACTTATTACCATTCAGCTGACATTTTAGGTGGCAATTTAAGCAAAAACAAAATGTGTACATGGCCTCCTTGTGGTGGTGTATTCGCCTATCTCCCGGCGTAAGATAAAAGTAGCTACTGGTTTGTATATTCAAGCAAGGATGTCATTAGCATAAAGTAATTATGATAATGGTGGAATATGTCAAGCAATTTTCGTTTTTTATTTACATGGCGCTGATGAAGACAAAAACAAAAATCACAGAAGGATGTTCCTTTTTTTGAGAGCGCTGAAGAATTTATGACAGGCGCGAGCGACATTAATTGTACTTAATCGGGTATTATTAGGAGTTATGGCCGAGAAATTGTGTTAATGTTGGTGGAAAATGTTGCGTTATGTTTGCGGTTGGTTTAATTCAGCGAATTTGGAATACCTAGAGGGTTGTTTATGCACTTGGCCATAGCCAGAGACATGAAGATATTTTAAATACGTGGGGGACGGATTTAATTTGTTGATATGGTGTTTGAAAAAATGAAATAATGAGAATTTAAGAGTCGTACACGTAGGGGGAATTTGATTTCCTGCTGATAAATAGGTCGCATGAAATTGTACTTGAAAAATTGGGACAAGTGCCAGGTATAGGGGTTCAAGTTTTTTTTTTAAGATTATATAGGGTGTTATATACATGTTTTTAAGCAACTGTAGCCACTAATGAGATGTTGTGTTTAGTCCACTGTGAACATCAAGCAGGTTCTCTTGAGTTAAAGTCCGGTAAAATACACTTTAGACGCTCAACCTCTTTTAGGTGAATGAGTGCACACTGTGGAGATGTACGCTTTAGGAAAGTTAAGCATCCACTTTGGTTCTAAAGTTGGCTTGAGACCGGACCACGTACTCTCATAAAGTCGTGCTATAGTAAAATGCAGAATACTCCACATCGGAAGAGCTCTTCTGAGCTCATATGAGGTATGGAACCCAGCAGAGTACCTACTGTGACAAGAAGCCTCAGCACCATTTAGAAGGCAAAGGTCCTGCTCAAAAGACAAATTTATTCAGCAGCATTGAAAAACAAGTTTTAATTTAATAACTTTTCCGACATTTAAAAACACGTCAAAATGGCGCTTCAGCGATAAAGAGCTTATAAGCCCATTTTGTGTAGCCTTTTATGCTTTCATAGACTTATAACTGCAACCAACTTTTTTTTCGCTTAAAATTTGTTCGACTTGGAGGCTAAGTCGCATCGACTATAAAAACAGCGGAGCAAGCCTCTACCAATACTTCGACTTAAACTCATTTTTGGCGCCATTTTGGCTTTCCTACATTTTATGCCCTTCTGACCAACATTGGCGATGTTTCTATGACTATTTACTAATCCCGTGGTAAGTGCAGTTAGTCCAAGTCGGTTTAGTCTATCTTAATAAAAGCCATCCATTTTTAAATATACTGGACGTTTTTTGTCAGACCCATTGATGGCTTCCAAACCGATTTTTTTCAAATACGGACTAAATGAAAGGTTAATTCCTGGACATGTGTTCCTGCATGTTTTGTCACAGCCAAATACGTACTTAAGAAGAAGGTTATTTTACTTTTCTCTAGAATACGTCAGTGCGATAGTCGCAAGAGCCAACTGTTGACAAGTTATGTGCACATTCCTAATAAACGATGCCCACACCCATCCATAATAAAAAGCCATCAATGACAGCTCAATATACATAAGACAAATATTACTACAAATATTGTAAACACATTTTGACATTTATTTACTTATAAAACCTGTTAGCATGTAGAAAAAGAACATTAATATAATAATAATAATTTTTGGCGCAACAGGTCCGTGGGGACCCTAGGCCTGGCTTCTGACAACCATTCGTTTTGTGTGAGATCTCATTTTTGGAACGTATTGAAGGGATCTACAATTTTATGCCGATTCCGAATAGCTAATTGAGAAGCTCTTTCAAGACAGTTATACACTCAGATGTTTGTCAGACGTTCGCGACAGGTGGCGCAGTGAAAAAAACCCTGAGTTGGAATTTGTTTTTTTGCGGGATTCGAACTTGGACCCCTCGCTTAGTAGTACAACACACTAACCACTAAGCCACTGCGCCTAGAAAAAGAACATTATATATTGTAAAACAAAGCACAAAGTACGAAGTTAGTGTACATTAATTTGAACTTATTCAAATAAAACCTTTATAACGTTGTGAACGTCTTTTCTTTGTCTTTTTAAAATAAAAATACATGTAGTTACACCATATGTTTGCAATTAAAATATAATTTATTTGTTGTACAGGCTTGCTTATTTTTCGAATTATAAACAAACTAATTACTTAAATAAAATATTAAATAAATTCATTTTTTTCTTCTCTTTCAGGTAAGTTCAACGCACATAAATGCCCGCACTCGTTTCGTAAGTACATTCTCTTAGCGACAAAAATTCAAAAGCATATACCTACCATAAAATTTGGGAACAACCCCCCAAACATCTCAATTCTCCATCTAAATTAAATATTTTCACATCAACCACGAAAATAGTTGGGGAAACTTTTCTGATAGAATTTCTTTTCAAAGTGGGTTAACCGCAATATAAATATGCAAATTGAAACCATTAAATCCCATTCTTTCCTCCATAAGCCCGGCTTAAAAAGCTAATTTCTTCTTCCATCTACTTTTTGGTTACGCTCGAGTTGTGGAAAACCTTTCCGTTTTTTTTTCTATTTTTTTTTTTAAATTTAAATCCGGCAAAGAATAAATCGGTATCAACCCGGAACACATTCCCAATAAGTGTCATCATTGTCGTCATCACCTACCTACCTATCTGGCAACCCACTCACCCCCAAAGAGCGTTGGGATATTGTTGTCGTCGTCGTATAGTCGTCCTTAACCTATCTCTTCAGCTCATTCCAGATAAACTCTCAGTCTCAGCCCACCAGAAAGGATTCGTTGGGTTGTCGTCCTATATATGGATATACTCGTATACAAATGTAAGCAAAATTTTAAATGACATAAGAAGCTTATGTTAATTGACGTAAGGCTGTAATCCCCTGAATGGGCATCACAGGAATACGTTTACAACTCTCACACTCGCCCGATATGTAGGTCGGTTCGTGTGTGTTTCCTCTCTATATGCATTCAATGGTGAATATCGAACGATATGCGAGGGGGCGGTTTTATGGGTGGAATTCGTTACAGCGTTGTTTGTGCAGAGAGAGAGAAAAAAAAGTGCGAAAAAGGAATTTAATTTTTAAAATCGCTCCTGATGTTTATGCGTTATCCTTGATTTTCCTCTTTTTTTTTTCTTTTTGTTTTGTATCATGTTCAGCGGAGATGATTGTGTATGGATGGGATTTTATGCTGTTGTTCAGTTCCTGTATGCTGCGTGTTTGTTTGTAATTCTCTGATTAACGGAATGAGAGAAGTAGAAAGGTGTTGGCGGTATATCGAAATTGTGTTATCGCACGGAATAAGGAGAAAAAAAATAAATAAAATGCGAAAAAACGTGTCGTTCGCTTCCGATGAGAGATTATCGCAAATACGGATGATGTTTGATGCTGTAGTGTACACATGTAGTAGGTACCCACAGCACGTGCTGAAAGTTAAATTGTTTGAAAATTTACAAAAACGACTGCGAATGCAAAGGTTCTTTTTTTTTTGCAAATATTTTCGCTTACTTTGATTTGTTGTGTGTTTACGTGAGCAGAGATTAGGGGCTGTGTTTGATCAGTGTTTTAGAAATATGGTTATTTTTGCGCGATTTCACGACGGGAAGGATGCAAAGGGTTTTTCAATTTTCCTAAAGTTTGAATTTATTGCTTACAGTATTACGACGTCTTCCACTTGGTGACATTTGTATATAAATGTCTTGGGCCTGTTTGACATTCTCCTAGTGTGTTTTACTGCCTTGCATCGCATCATAGTTTTTAAAACTTCTAAACACTTTTGGACTTGACTTTCTATGACCTGGTGCTGAAGCAAATGACTCGATTTTCCTCCAAACTCGTTACACAATCTGGAGCGGAAAACCAACGAAAAATTCAGTGCCTCTTCATCCACCCTCAACAGAGTCTATGCTTGTGTCCAGGACAAAGCTGGGTAGGGTCTAACCTAGCTTTCTAAGACTGGATCGGCATTCTGTGGGGCGAAACGTTTTCGTGTGCACAAAAGATTAGCTTCTGTCACATAGAGTAAATCATTCGTGCGCACGAAAACGCTTGAACGTTTTTGCCTTACAGAATACGAACCCTGATTTTTTTCCATCACAACTTGCGACGTAAATTTGTAGAACTTTTCGATAGTTGCGTGGCTCGGGGCTGGGTACAGCCGTTTGGTTTGTACATCTGGTTATTTCTATGACAGTCAATCAGGTTCCGAATTATTGTTTTTGTGGTGGAATTTGTTAAGGTATTACTCGCTCATGGAAGCATAATTCATTCAAAACCTGTTTTGCCGAAAGAAAGCGAATTTTTGATCAGTAAAGCTATATTTTATGTGGTGTAGGTACCACAGGGGAACCAATATGGTCACCTACTTTTTCTTCAATTCTATACTGAAGCTCATTCATTTTTTACTCTTGCTAACTGTTTGGGTTTGGGGATCCAACCATGACTAAAACCATTTTCTAAAACTTATTTTCTAACAAAAAGTTGATAAATCCTTGATGGATTATGGACGCCTCTTAAAAACGTAATAATAATAACACTTTCGCGGAACTGTTTCAACTATTTCGAGTTTGATTGCCTTTTGGAAAACTTACAACCGTTAAAATATATATCCATCCATCAGAAGAACAGTTTTTTGCACAGCTCCATCTCAATCGTTCATTTTTATAATCTCCCAGAATTTATATCAATATTTCCCCCAGACTTACCCGCAGAATACGTTCGAACATTGACCCGTTTCCTTTCTGAATATCCCCTCGAATGTACAGCACATGTAACCCCTTTGTCTTTGTGTGCTTGCTGATAGTTCCCGTTTAGAACATTGTAGAGGAAAGTTTTCCAATTGAAAAATAAAGTTTTCCGGATTGTTGAAGCAAAATAAAAACCCCCAATGAAAATGCTACTCTCTTCTGTTTGGGTCGTTGAGGAAAAACTTTAATTTGCCTTCCCGTCTTTTTCGGTCCTTCTAGAAAATTACTTCCTTGCAAATAATCTACAAAACCGGGATTATACGCAGCAGCATAGAAAAAAAAAAACACAGATTTGCAAAACCCTTTTTAGTATCCCTGAATCTGTCTCTATGTTGGTTTGGTTTGTTTCGGCACCGAATATATTTTTTTTTCTTTTGCCACACACAAGCTAAGAAGGCTTTTTCTTCGCTTTACCCTTTTTTATTGCTCTGATGAAGTACTTCTTTTCCCTTTTGCAAAAAAAAGGAAACCGGTCTTACTATAATGGTCCACCGGCAGGATCAGTTTTCTTTTTTAACCCACAAAAAAAAAACACAGTAATCTCTGTTTTTACCTTGCCTTTGGTTCGATTTTCTATTCAGGAGAAAATCCTTTGCACACAGAAATTCCACCCGACAACACACCAACATACATACAATGGCTACTTCTTTTCAGAATGTACTGCAATTTCAGGTTGGTTTCGTCCTTTTTTCTCGGTTTTTCACTCGTACAAAAAAAAATAGTGGAAGAACAAACCATTGATTTGGAAGGAATATCATAAACACACAGAAGCTTTCTTATTTGGGTTTCGGATTTTCTCATCCGCTCGCCTAATATGTGTAAAGAATGCGGAAAAGAAAATCCAGGATGAAAAAAGGATTCTTCTTTGGTTATTTAATAGATATAAAGACAACTTTAAATCCATGCAAATCGATTGTGTAGTTTATTTGCCTTTCTCTTTCCGGGATACTTTGCGACGGAAAGGTGGTTTGAGGACTACTGTGGGCTTGTGGAGAATCGTTACGAAAGAGATCTTATTAAATCCCATCCGTCCTGAGCTCGTTTTTATTTAATAAAAAATAACTAGTCGCTGTCATGTTTTTTTTTTTTTGTGGACTTACAAAATGTTTCCTTTACGGTGTTTTAATCGAACAAAGTTTTATAGAAGAAAAAAAAACATGCAACACAAGGTAACCCTCTTGACGTGCAGGGATGCAGCACAAAAGAGGAAAGAGATTGATGGGTTATTGATAGCTCTGCCAGAGGGAAACCACTTCTTTCAATGGGCGGTGAAGTGTGTGTGGGATGGGATAGATATATTCGTTCACACCCCCTTAAGCAATGGGGTCAAGTGACTTTTATCGTCAGAAATCGATTTGCAACGATGCGATGGCGAAAGTTTCTGAGGATATGGTAAAAATTCTCAAATTTACAGCAAACAGTGGCCATGATAACGCGGTCTTTGGAAGTTGAATTTATTGATTTTTGTGCAGGATGTATGAGGTTGAAATTCTTTTCCCTTAGCAGGAAACGAGCCTTTATCTAATTGAAGTCTATCCGAGCTTAAGAGGTGGATTGATGTTCCATCCTCAAGTTCTTGGTGGTAGGTAATGCCTCGCAACTCCGTCTCGTGTTCGTAGAAAAAAGACCCAATTCGATTGCCAAGTTAGAGAAGTAATTTTTTTTATGACTGCCATGCTAAGAATGTGTGAGGAGTCTCGAAATGAAACCTACCATAGTTCAGTAAGCTGCTTACATAATTTCGAAATATGCCGACAGGTTTATAAACGACTTAGGACTATGCGAGTAATAGATCGCTATACTTACCAAAGTTTTTAGAAAGCCGCCCTACGGCTGAGCGATGTGGCTTGATAGCGATCGACCACAGCATGGTTCCTTGAAGCCATAAGACAGCTAGGTTCGCGGTTGGTATAAAGCTTTCCATTGGCCAATCGAAGTTAAGGGGCTCAAATAGAAGCGCGGTAGCAAGCGTGTTTCTATGAGACCTAACCGCTAAGCGTGGTTTTGTAAGACCCTACCACTTAGCGTAGGTCTGGGTTTTAGAAAGAAGCCCAGTATGGTTCTTTGAGGCCCAATCACTAAGTGTGGTTCTGTAAGGCCCTTCCACTTAGTATTGGTCAGAAAGAAGCCCAATAACAATCGTGATTCCGCAGGCCCCAGTACTAAGTATGGTCCTGTAAGGATCAACGTTCAACCACTTATCCCAGACCAAGTGTGTAGTAGTTCCCGAGTCGATTTGTGACGTTTTATATTCAGCGCTTTTATATAAGGTGCTACAATTAAAGGTGAATGCAGAATCTTGGATTTGAAAATCACCGAATCGGCCAGAGAGACTCCTGAGAGCGAAACGGAAAACGGTCTAAAGGCAACCGGTTTTGCTAATACCTGGGTGTTGAAAAAGCTGCACTCCGCAGAGTCAAAATTGGTGACATGGCCATGTTGTTTTAAAGGTCATTTCAGGCCAATTTGCAGGCAATATAAAGTAAATTGCTACAAAAAAAATCTGTTTTTGGACTCACTATGCCGCATAGAAATATCTACTCTGAATAGGAGGCGTGTCAATGTGAGTCCCGATGAAGATGGGCTCCGCTATGTATGCATGTTGTGTACAATCTTCAACCTGTTTTAGTGAATCATGCCGGTAGCTGTGTAGAAGTCATAAAGTCGTCCTAAGAGACCCAAGACAAATCTCTTTAATACGACCACCCCCTGCCCCAGGTCACATCTCTCAACCCATTAGGAGCAACACCTTCACGTACCACTTGATTAATTAACGCCACCACCACCACCAATGCTGATTTATATAAACTTCAACATTCAAATGCTTCGGAAGCCTTATCTGCGTCAAAACAAACCATATCTGTCTACATGCCAAGTCCTTAAGCATCCACCATTAATCGTCGCTTTTAATACGCTTCCTTCCGTCTTCCCCAGCGGGATGCTTGAACCAAAACAAATAATCACATTGCGCCGCAAATGCTGCTAAAACTTTCCGCAGAAAAAAAAAAACACAACTTCAAACGCCTGCCAAGACCAAACCTCTTATCCTGGACATGATTTCCTTCCTTCCATGCATCATAAATGCACATCTGCAACGAACTCTTTTGCTCGCACTATCTCTCTGTATGTTTTCCTTTGTTCATTTAGGGCTCCACCAAAGACTGCACGTCGTCGTAGTCGTCGTGTACCTACTCCAAGTCTTTTACGGATAGATATGGATAGATACTTCTTTAGTCTTCTCTACTCCACGATAAGATACCTGCGGCAATGTGCTGAAGTGCACTCTGTGTGTGCAGGTACATAAATCATCGGACGACTAGGATCATGACGACAACAACGACACGCCGAGGAGGACCAAAACGAGTACGACGACAACGTCGCCCAAGAACACTCCGAAGATTATGATTATTATTGTTGTAGTTGTGTTTGTTAGTAATCTTGAGATAGCACCTTCTGATTTAAACAGTTTGAACGGGTTTTTCGATGGGATACCAACACGACTACTAACACGGGGGTTTCCAAATTAAATAAATGTTATAAATTATACCCCCGCCCTGAGAGAGTAAGACGGCGAGGACTGGCGTCAACTTTTCCGGCTGGCAAAAGTTGGCGAAATAAATGATTTGCATTGAAATTTAATTTCAAAAATTGCCCGGAGCCGAACATGTTTTTTCTTCTTCCTTTTTTCAAGATCAAGGTGCGCGGCATGTGCCCAGTGAAATGGAAACGTTTAAGGATTTCGTTCGCACAACTGCTGTGTGGAAAATCTATCAATCGATATGCGGAAAGGACTCGAGTGTATAGCATTGAAAACTCATTCAAGCCATATGGTGTTATTTTTTGATCCCAATGAAATAAGTGGCACGAAATAGGTACATATAGAATTTGAAGTACCTTGGTCAAAGAGACTGCCTGCCTGGCTGCCTACCCTCTCCTAGACGCGCTGGAGCGAAAAAAGGAATAAATTTCAAGTGCTTTACGGGGTTTTTATGTTGCTTTTTCTCTCTGTTTGGTTGGTTATGGTTTTTGTTTTTCTTACTTATATGCGTTGGTGTGTTGGTGGATGTCAGGTAATTGGTAGCACATGCTAGACCAAACATTGAGGGAGTTTATTACTTTCTTGAGCAGCAGCCATCATTCACACTGCTCGCCGTAAGGATCATTTTATTCTAAAGAAGAACTTAAAGTCCGTAAATTACGAGTAGTACCTATATTGTATAATGTCTATTAATGTTGGAAGGACGTTCGAGAGCGCGCAGGCTGTTACAGTTTAACTCGGTAAGATCTGACAAGGGGTGAGAGATTTCCTTTGAAATTTATCACGTTTTATGTTTCCTTTTCCCATTTAGTGCGTATGTGAAGTGTTTGTGCATAGAGAGGGAGTTGTTATGGTGTACTATTAAATGAATTTGAGATCTACGAGTGGAAGGAGCGTTCTGAGTTGAAATTGATGTGTGGATTTCAGAATATAGTGTGAGGTTGTGAAAATAAATTAGGATTGTGGAGAAAGTCATTGGGAGATTTGGTGGATTAAAAGTGTTTCTATTTATAGTCACTGATTCTGTTTTTTTTTTTTTTTTTCTGTTACATAGCTCATTGTGGTTGTTGCTCAATTGCCAAGGGAATTAAGAGATGAAGCGGACTTCTTAGCTGAATGCTACAGTCCTATTGCCAAAGATTGTGTAGCTATACCTAC
This sequence comes from Cheilosia vernalis, assembly GCA_949126925.1. Taxonomy (NCBI): domain Eukaryota; kingdom Metazoa; phylum Arthropoda; class Insecta; order Diptera; family Syrphidae; genus Cheilosia; species Cheilosia vernalis. The sequence continues at coordinate 120,529,197 of OX421358.1, forward strand.
TCAAATGTCAGCAATTGCTAAATCAAAAGTAGTGTCCCACAAGGTTGCATTTTCAGTCCCATACTGCTTGCTCGACTTATTTTAAAACAGTGATTGTAAAGCCAGATGCGCTCTTAAAACTTCTTTAGGAACATCTCGTAGGATTTGCCGAGTCGATAAGCATGTTCTGCATGAAAATTGGCTTTGCAAGGCTACTTTGCAAAGAAATCTTATCGGAAAGAGGCTCAAGTTATAGAACTTAAATTGTAATCCTATTTTTGAAAGTTTTACGTACGAAAGTAACCATTTGCCAAGAGGATTTCTGCTAACCCTGGCCATCAAAGAAATGCTAGAAAATCTCATGGAACTCTTACGGCTATTAGGGATGATCGCAAACTTTTGGCAGAACCCCATTTTTTTTTAGTCATAAGAGCCCCCATCATCAGCTCTAAGCCATCCCCTAATCAGCTTCAAAGCCAAGCTATGGAGTCAAAGTTCTTGCTATAGACTACGAACGAAAGCCTTTAAATACTTTCTATAAGCTGCACGCAAACCGCAGCTGATTTTGGGACGTTTTCAAGCTTAGTAAATGGAAGCAGAGGTCACTCCCAGTCCGTTTGCCACACCGCTTGCTTCTTGACATCATCTTATAGGCTATAGGCCTTCGTTTGTAAAATGTACTGTTGAAGTCTAACCAAAAAAAAGCCTACCTCTAACTTTGTGACCTTTGCCAACCTAAAGTGTCTGCCGAGTCCCATGAAAATATTTGATAAAAGCCAGGTTAAGTGAAGTTCCAAACTAAGAATAATGTCGTTCACCCGTTTACAACACAGCTCGACATCTTCGAATGGCCACCCCTCAATTAAGAATATCATGTACAAGTTAAACTCAGCTAACAAACTGAAACTGCACCGCACTTAACTTCTATAGACGTCGGACCATCTATACCCTCCTTAACTGTGCATCTGTGGAAACAAAATCCGGATGGAAGTTGCCCTCAAAGACCAAAGGAAACTGAGTTAAAAGAATGATTACAGTCTTAACCACCCTACCCCCATCCCTGCCATTAGCATTGCATGATAAACAGCCACCTGTGTATATACACATCCGGAAGTTGCACTCGCTCGTTCCCTCTCTGTCACTTCAGATGAATGATAACAACCTGCTGCAAGCAGCAAGCGGCAACCGGCAATATGACCAGTTCCATTCAGCCACCATCGCACTATCCCTTAGAATTGCATTTACCTTTCGGGCCGTGCAACCAACTTCCTTCTACGGCAAGAGAGCGAGAGACTTTTATAAGATAAACTACATCGTCCTCGTGGCGTAGTCGTGAGGTTTACACAGTCCACCGGCAGTACATTGCAACACTTTTGCTCGCGCATATTTACATTTTCAAGTGCAGCTCGAGATAGTTTCTGGGATATACTCTCCTCCGGCACAGTATACAATATTAACCGAGGGCAAGAAACATCAGTTTTAAGACACACGGCGACTAGCAATAACAACAAGACCAATGTAGCCGGAATGGAAGGCAGAAAGAAAGGGGGAAAAAAAATAAAAAATGGCCAAGCCCAACACCATCTACACTACACCATCGAACGTCATCCAATTTGAAATGAGTGTCGTCGTCGTGGTCGTTGTCGTGCTGTGGAAAAGCCCCGCAGTGGAACGCTTTCTGGTCCCGCGCTCTGCACCGCATCAGCGGGAACTTTTGTGGTGGCAAACGATTTCCTATGAATGCAGAACGCCTCTGGATTGGATTGGATTGCCGGTTCTATGTTTTTGCTGATGGAACACGACCGACCAAAAAGACCGGCGACCTTCTGCTCCTCCTCGTCCTCCTCGTCCTATCTATTTCTGCAATTGCAAGACCATAAATTTTAAACGAAGGAAACTCCCTCTCTCTCTCAGCTTAAGTTATGCGGCAGGAGGCAGCAGCAGCAGCAGTCAGCATACACGTACTCGTTCTGGTATATTTAAATCACTTGAGCGGATATAATTCTTGATTGCATTCGTGGCAAGGAAAAGCCTGAAGATGACTATGCCAGCGACGACGACGTCGACGACGTGGTGGTATGGTGAACAACTCTGCGCGGTTACAGCGATTTGTCTTCATATGCATATAGACACGTCGAAACGGACCGGCACGCCACTGTGAGAAGATGGATATCGAAGATCCAAAAGGTGTAGCAAAAAGCACTGCATAATGACATATCTCAGTGTTTAGCAATGGAATACAGAAGATTGAACTCCGACGTGAACATCTAGATACTGGGAGTACACTCATGGTCATGGCTTTCTGTCGCATTCCTGCTGATATTTGCTGTTTTATGGTTCAAAGTTTTCGCAAGAATCTCCAAGATAACGCCAGCAGCACAGGCACAGGCACACAGCCCTGCGCTACCAGATACAAGGTGCAGATCTTGTAACTTCTTTGTGGTTTTACTTTGCTCGTTCTTCGTTGTGTATACGTTTTTGTATCAGTTTACATCTTGCATAGTTTATTTAAGAACTTGTGCTGTCGGGGTTTTTCTTCCCTTAATGAGAAATGTTTGTTTTTGCAAATCGTTTGGTCCCTCTGCGCAACTGGGGGCATTGTTTCTGGGGGTCTTTTGTGTGTATTTTTCGGCACAGAGCTATAGTTCCGATGATGTGGGTGGTGGGTTGTGGGTGGATTTCTCCGTTTGACCAGACTGATTTATTGTTTTTGCGAGAGCCGCGTTGATGGAGCTTTTTTTTTATTTTGGGGAAACAAAAGTGAGACAGGAAGTTTCTGTGTGTAAGAAGTTTTGCTTGTCGTCCTTTGGGAAGTTTTTTAATCATCTTGGGAAAATGATAAATGACTTGGGAGGGCACGACTAATGTGAATTTGAATTACTGGCTTGAGTTCTATTGTTTTTTTTTTTTTTTTTTCTCCTTGACTTCTTTTTTTTCTGTGGTAGTGCTGGTAACACGGTGGACATTAAAGTGTGTCTTCAGTGGTGTGATGTGGTACTTTTCCGCGGTCCAAGATGTTGGTGGGATCCATTTGGGTCGTTGTTAGGTTTGTGCTGTCAAGTTGAATTTATTTACTAGAGTTCGCCCAGTGGAAGAAATTATAAATAGGCTTATACACAACTTGTTGGAAAACAAATTACAGGCAGCATTGCATCCCGATAAAAAAAAATCAAGCGAATATGTTGTGGTTAAGGCAATGAAAGTTGTTCTTAACTATTTCCCTCCGCCTATTAATACATAAGATAAATGCACTTCCTTTTCAACTAAATATTTTGTTACAATAAAACATACAATCACATTAACCACAAACTTTCAATCATATTCGGAAGAAGAATGGTTGACCAATGGTTGAAATTATTCTCAGAATACTTAAAGGCATTGTTTTTTTGCATTTAATAATTCGATAGTCATACATTTTGTATATATTGAAGAAAATAAGAGAAAAGTTATTATAATTAAAAATAAGTCATATAACATAAGTAAATAAATCATCACATTGAAACAAGAACCAAGTCTACCTGGCTCGACCTCTGGTTCTATTCGAAACTGTTCTTTAGAGGGTAACCCAATTTAAGCTTTCTCCATTTCGTAGTAAGAGAAAGATAATTGTTTTCGTACAAAATTTCGAACTCGAGATGTTAATCAATTCTGACAAAATTTTGTCCGGTCAGTCCGTCTGTCTGTCTGTCCGTCTTTCCACCAGCAATACAGAATAAACGGCTGCGCGGACTTCGTTCAAACTTCATATTTGGAGTTTGTTAGCTTAAAGTTCGGGAGCGTTTTTTTTTTCAGGGTAACTCAATATTAATGGTACTTCCCATATAAAATTTTCGTACCAGTTTGATTTGGTCGAACACGGCTCTAACGATTTCAACCAAGATCGATATTTAAACTTAAGTACCTAGGTAAGGTTACCATGACTGTACAAAGATTTTGGCTAAAAATTTTCATAACGGCACTTTTGAAATTTCGAAATATCTCGAAAACGGTCCATACGATTGTAACAAAAATTCATTTCTAAAGGTAATGTGGTCATTTATGACTTAAAAGCAAACTCAGTTTTTCTCTAGGTATATTATCGCACAAAGGATGTTTGAAAATAGTAATTTTTTAAAAATTTACTTTTGTTTAGTTTACCTGAAAACGGTTATAACGATTTTGGCCAAAAAGCAAACTTAGAGTCCAATTCATGTTTTCAAAATGATTGTGTCTTTAATTTTCAATTCGAAGCACCTAAAAAAGTTAATTTAAAAAACTGTTCATATCTCGGAAATACCATCTTCGATTTCGATGAAACCTTAAAAACAAAGTAATGCTTACATACCGAACAATGACATATAATCGGTTTTCAACTGAATAGTTAAGCAATAGTATTTTTGAAACTAAACATTGCAATATTTGGTAGTGTTTTTTTCTGCACAATCTTACAAAAACAGCTCTAACGATTTTGACCGAAATATTGAAGATAACATAAGTATTCTAAATAAGATCCCGTACTTAGGTTTAGGTTTTCCTAAAAAATTCATCAGTTCCTTGTAACCAATTTGTACTTTGTCTTAAGAAGTTGTTGTAATTTCATGAGGAACTCGGACATTTTTTTGTGTTCATTTTGTTTGTTTGCTCTGAAATTTCAATATTCGTGTCGTTTTTCACCTTTCCTGGAAAAAGAATATTTTTTCTTTATTGTCACTAGATATAACGCTTCTAAAAAAATCAGAAAGTTGAATTCTTGAAAGAATGTCCAAAGAACTAAACTTATTTAAGAAAAATTTAGTTTTTCAGTGTCCACTTTTCAGGGCCAATGTCTTAAAAAGCCGCAATGTTTAATAATTGGTTCGTATTCAGAAAACATTGGTCTCACTTTTAAGACTATTTTTATGACGAAGCTATTTTTATTAACACTTTTACATTTTCAAAAAAAAACTAAAAAATATTTTTATTTACTGCTCAAAATCATTAGCTTCAAAATTGACTTCACACTTGAAATATTTGAAAAAGTGACCATCACTCTTCCTTAACTTGCTACCAGAAACAGAATTCATGTTGAATTATTATACAGAGCGGCCAAAAAACATTAAAAGAAAAACAAAGCAAAACTTCTTAATACGAACCAAGCTCGCTACTGACTCGTCAATATAAAGTTTGCACTTTAGAAGCATCCACTGTTTAAATAGTTACAATGGCAAAGCTGATATTATTTGTAAACAATTTCGTATTAAATAGTTTTGGTCGTGAATTTGGGAAAATTTTGCATATGTGCGCTGTTCCGAATGAGTATTCAAATTTTGAATCGGGTGACATGGCGAAATCGTTTCGCGTAGTCTGGACTTTAGTTAAATGCTTGTCTAAAAGAGAAAAAACCTTGCAAGTGGGAAATTGTCGTGCAAGCTAGGAGCCAACTTTGGGACGATAATTGGCCCATAGAAAGGAATTAGTCTTTTAAATTCGCAATGCTTTTTTTGTTTTTCTCTCCAAGGTCTTATCGGTTGGCACTGGACTGGAAAGTCAGGGGAAAATATTTTTAAAAATCGTGGCAACCATGTATATACTGCGACTGATTCTACAACTTCGAAGCTTCATTTTAGAACTCTGAAAATTCCTAAAAAAAAAATCGAAAAACCCCACCAGCTTAGAGTCAATATTGTGGGTACTGTCGTGGTGCAAAAAAACTGACTTCAAATTCATCTTACGACAGCCTTATGTATCTATATCTGCATAATATTTCCGACAACTCCTTTCCAAATTGGAAATCCAACGTATACATTTGCCACTGCCGCATATGATTTCTTGTGCTACCCGATTTTGAATTATAACACTATTTTTCGTAGTCTACCCCCCTCTGACAGTTGCGGGCACTTTAAATATAAACCTCCTTTAATTCAGAAGAGAAAATAAAATATAAATGAAATCCTCTGAAGCTCTTTCTCTCTTCTTTTCTAAACGAACGAATCTTCTTCCACTCATATAAAACTATCCTCGCTCAAGATGTGAATATATTCATGCAGCGCTCAAGACCAGCCATCATGTCCGATTTCAAGACTTTAAATATCATCCGTTAGCCATAAAGGAAACATTAAAATTGGAATATGCAAAAACCCGTTCTTGTGTGTGCAACCGAATATTATATTCTCACAGTATGGACAACGATGACGATGATGATGATGATGGTTTTTCGCCCAACATCCGGTCAAAACGGAAAGACATTATTTCGTGCTACATGCAGTGTATGTCCACCCGGTGTTTCCCTGCAACATAGAGTAAGGAAATCACATAGAATGATGTCCCAGGGAAAATATTCTCAAGGAAATAAAATAAAATACTTTAACGCCGAGATGTGTACGAGTACTTGTTCTTATGCTCGCCTCGTCGTTTGTCCTTTTATTTTTTCTCCATTTTTTTGGTTAGCGAAAATTTATTCCGCAAATACATATATTTATCTAAAGTTGCATGCTGGTGTGGTGCTGGCGCTTGCAGGAGACGAGTTATTCGCCCAACCAACCCCAACAACTCCAAGTGACACTTCATGATTATGTGCACGGTGGTTGGGGTGGATTGTCCTGGTGCTGGTTATGGTAATAATAAAAATTAACGACACCCAAAACTAGAGAGTGTCCTTGTGCTCGATGAATGTTGCCAAGAAGTATGACATCCTGGTGTGCTGGGCTATCCTGCTGGGTATACGGCAGAAAGCTCAGCATGAAGATATCCGCATATGAGATTTGAATTTTTTTGTTTTTTTCCCTCAAATTCAAAATAGGATCACGGGCACGAGCACAAGTACATACATTATATAAACCTACTAAGCTGAAGAAGAGCAAAACAAAAGTCACATTTATTATTTTTATGACTTTTCGTTGGGAGATATTGCTACTTTCGCGAGAAGGATTTCGGTGCTTATTGCCCGTGGAATGGAAATGAATGTTATATCACTCCCAGGTTGATAGACTGGAGGGGATAGCTATGTGCTTTCGCTTTTATTTATTTAAGCTTTCGTATATTTGAGTTGAGTTCAACGAATCGCGCTAAGGGGTGAGGTTGTGCCTCACAGGACACGATAATCATATTTACGGGGCCCATTATCATCATCAATTACTGTGCAATGTTTTCAGTTTGCAAATATTTACTTGTTTGTGTGCATACACTGTGCCCAGTCAACACGCTCATCCGACGGATAGCCAACCGGTGAATAACCTTAGTGTTGGTAGTGACTATGAATAGCACAACAGTTATCTATGGGGATGATCGGATTATTAACGTTATCTCGAACGATTTCGAACTAGTTATGATTAAAGTGCGTTCGGAAGCACGTCAACGAAATCGAATTCTGGAGTTTTTTTTGTTATTTAAAAGAAAGGGGAGCTCTTCTCTGAACTCAGATTGCATTCAGAGCTCAGAGGCACATCAACGTGATCGAATTCATGAAAAGAGGGAGTCATGCTCTGGGCTACTAGGAATTTTGTCTGGGAAAAGTCAACTCGAGGAGACTCATGTTTTCGCATGAAGACAAAGAGAAGGGTCTTTTTTATAAAGCTATGTAAGGTGAATTTAAATTGTTAAATATTTTGCTTAGCTACCTAATGTAATCCTGGAATGCCGTTCAAACAAGGTCTAGTCTCCTTTGTCTGAGAAATATTTATTTGGTTACTCGTGTACAAAATTCATATCGTCAAATAATTGAGTAGGTACTTTGTTAACTTTGTGAATGGAGTTTGCCTCAAAAGACAGCTTCGCTTTTTTGAAGGGATGAGTGGGGTCTAAAACTGGAATTTATCGGGACACAGTGTTAAGAAGCCCAGAGCAGTACAACCAACCATTCACTCCTAAAATGATACTTGAAGACTTGCCACACCTGCCTCTACTTATTTTTTTGTTTTGGTGGCGGCTTATCATTGAGTCCTTCGAGGTAAACTCAGAAGGAAACTACTTACGAACATAAAAATGATTGTTATATCCAGAGAAGCAGGTCCCTTGATAAACAAATAAAATCGAATAGAAATTGTTTCTATTTAAAATTTAGTTACCTTGTTAAATGCCTGAAGTATGGTGGATGGGAACTCCATCTTTTGAGCTCTGTTCTTTATAAAAAATAGTTGGTAAAAAGTGGTTCCTAAGGAAAAGTGTTGCTATTCAAATCTAGCGGTCTCAATGTCTTAAGTGAGGCTAAGCTGCAGCTTCAAATGGTACAGGGTGGCACAGAACGAGCTAGCTATATGGTTTGAATTCTTTGTTTTTTTTTTTTTCAGCATTTTGTTAAGAAGACTTGGGGAATTAATTATGAATCATTACACAATCTAACAACGTTAAAAAATAATCGAATTTTATTCTATTGTGTTGACACATCGTGCATTTCGCCGTCATTTTAATGTGTGCATTGCTTCCACAACTGCAGGATTTGGGCTACGGAAAAGCCAAGAGCAGTTCTTCAGCGACAATTACACCCACTTAAGTGTACTGTTTGGTGCGGTGTATCCTCCGAAAGGATAATTGGCCCATATTTTTTTGAAAATGAAGTTGGTGTCTCAATCTCTGTCGACGGTGGTGCATATCGGACAATGTTGGAAAATTTAGTTAGGCCAGCTGTAGACAACAATCCAAACTTGTGGTTTCAACAAGATGGAGCCACAGCACATACTGCAGGTGCCTCAATTTCTTTGTTAAGGGACATAGTCGGCGAACGAATTATTTCGCGCACAAGCGATTTTAACTAGCCTCCATGTTCACCAGATTTAACAGCTCCTGACAGTTTTCTTTAGGGATATTTGAAAGAAAGAGTGAACGTTATAAGACCAAGAACCATACTCCAAATAAAAACCAACATTCGAAATGAAATCATGACCATTACACCCGAAATTTTTACGAAAGGTTATGGAAAATAAAAAGAGCAGGTATGTGCGACGCAAAAAACGGACATCACTTATAGGATATCATTTTTCAAAGCCGCCAAAAATTCCCCAATAATGTACTGTATTTTTAAACAAAAAAAAATTCTATAATCGCATAAAGAAAAAAAGTTATAAACCATTTAAACCATATAGATCATTCTGCGCCACCCTGTATATTGTCCTTTTTTAGGAACTAGTCTGCCAAGCTGGCTCAAAAGGCACAAACACAATTGCGGTACGTCAGACTGCAAACTTAGCATAGTTTACGTTTAATTAAAAAAAAAAAGAAAAAAACCTCCATAATGTGCTCCTTCGGCTTTCTTTAAGCAGTCTTTCGGTTTTTCAAGTGTACCTACCTTTAACTGATGCGCATTTGTTTTATGCTTCGTAGTGAGCTCATTATTTCGCATTTCCGAGTTCTAATTTTTTAAGTTCCTCTGAACATCTGCCTTAATAGGCCATATAGAATCGGCACAGATGAAGATGTAGATCTATTGAGTATAGGTGCGAGCAACGAGTCTTCTATCCGGTTGCGACTCAAAAATTGCGGAAAGTGTGTGATCTCGCATTAGTCAAACTGCTCGTCTCCGTATGCTGTCAAGTAAGTTAAGGAAGAAGTTTAAGGCCAAGCTTAGTATATATGGGCAATATTCGAGGCCTGGTCTAACCCGAGCCTTATGGAAAATAAGTTACCGCTTCGGACTGGAGTATACCTACCTGTAGAAAAGTAACTTAACGTTGATCTTTCCATCTATTGGATAAGTGGTCTTGAAATTATATTCCAAAAGTGACTGTGCATAGATTCCTTGAGATGGACTGCTTGCTTCGCCATTTTCATTTGCGGCATGTTGCTCATCTCCTTCCATTTACAATACCTAATGTACAACTTCTCTCAGAAAACTTGAATCTTCAAAAAGCTGCAACACCGCCCCAAACCGTTCAAAGAAACATGTCTCCTCTGCATGTGAGTTATTCCAAGTTGTAGTCTTTTGAAAATTCCCGTGACTGTCGCAATCACGCCAAGTCACCTTGGGATATCCAATCCCTTCTGTTATTTAATAATATTTTCTAGCAATTTCAATATTCTTCAAAGATTTTAAATCCCCCAACCCAAGAGGAAAAGCCAACGCATTAGAGAAATGTGCTTTTCCCCAAAACGCCAGAAAATAAACCCCCTTCTCCTTCTTAACCCAAAGTTAAAATCCTTAAAGCACGCTTGTCTGCGGAAGAAAAAACCACCCACCCCACCGTCAATCACACTAACTCTCTCGCACACACACACACTCCTATGTGTTGCTCCTGAAAACCCGTCAGAAGGAATTGAACAAACTTAGCAGGATACAGATATATGTACATGCACAATGCTATATTAAGCATGTAGCACTACAGAATAGGAAGAAAGCGAAATCCTACTCCACCGCCCTGTTTCTTTAATAGAGCAGCTCCCTGGCGGAAAAAAAACCCCACACACACCGTCCCAAAAATAGGAGAAGACCATATCCTTGGAGTGTTTTAACCCCGAAAAAAAAGAAGAAGTTTTAATCAATAAAGCTAATGGAAATACACATAGCAATCTGCAATGTTAAAATGGCGGCCATCCTGGGTTCTGTTTGTCTCTGGAGAGAGGGCACGACCATCTGTACGTAGATGTGTGTGAGGCGGAAGGAACAATCATTAAGAACTAAATAGAATTTTAGATGCGGACTTTGGTTCTTGCTTCGTAGTTTTTGGCATCCAGGTCCGAAGAAGATGGAGAACATACACACACCGACTGTACTGTACAAGTTTGTTTGATTTTACTGCACGGACATTCAGTTTTATATGCTTCTTGAAGCACCACCACCAGCACAGTAGTAGCATGGTAAGGACTGCTGGACAAGAGAGAGAGCATTTGCCAAATGGCAAACAGCAGCAGCAGCGCAAGGATCCTTTAATTTTGCTTTCATACGCAGACAAAAGTCGTCGTATACGTACATATGCCATAAATGGCTGCTGCAGGATGTTTACCCCCACGCCGCTGCGCCGCCCGCTTTGAGGTAGAAGGTATAGTCCTTGTTTTGTAAAATATGACGCTCTTACGCCAATTGAAGGAAATTGAAAATGCTTTGCCCTCCCCCCCTGCACGTCACATCATCAGGAAAGCAGTGATCCTAGACCACACCGCAGACGTGTGCACATCCTGCATTCACACAGCCGAAAAGAGTATACACGGCGAACGGAAAACCCCAAATGCAAAGGGAATGGAAAGGATTTTTCATTTGCAGCAAGTCGTCGTTGCCATTCGCCCTTTCGGCATACGTGGGCAGACATCAGGTGTGTGTGTGGTGGCGTGCTAGAACCACCAAAGTTCTGCACAAGTTCGGAGTTAAACCAGGATCAGTCTTGCATAACAACACTATTATCCTTTTTTTTCCCCACAGCCGTCAGCCGTTCGTTTCGGGTCTTCGTTGTTTCCTCTTTCATTTGAGAGATTTTCGACTTTTGGTGTGATATCGAGGAAGAAACACACAAGACAGGATAAGAACGAACAGCAGTAACCACCATCGAACCCTTTCAGCACACTTGTACAAAGAAAAAGATTTATTGTGGAATTTTTCCTGTATCGCACCTGCTCGAGACAGAATTCGTCCCGAACAGAGATTCATCCTAAAGGCTTAATGGAATGGAAATTTTTGTTCGTCCTACGTTTTCCTTTTTGTGTGACGAGTTGCTATGGTTCGAGTTAATTTCAGTGCCTTGTACGGGTATCGAATAAAGGACTCCACTCGATGAGATAGGGAAGTTTGCCTTTTAGGGATTTCCCTTATTTTTACTTTCTGTCGGTTCTTTAATCCAGTTTCTGGCTTGACGACGAACAACAACCCTTTTTATACCCGTAACACTCTCGCCGGCAAAAAGAAAGGATTTTAATTTGTAAATCAGGTTTCATTGTTTCGGCCGGCAGCTCCTTGAAGATTATTGGAAAAATTAAAAGCGCGCCCGTTCTTACTAATTAGTTACTTTGGGAGTTTTTCCTTCGCTACAGCTTTGTTGCTTTAGCACTACTCCTTTGAGGCAAAATAAACAAACAGTTGGTTGAAATCAGCATCCGTACACAACCCACGGTTGTTTTTTTGTTATTTTGAAAAGTCCTTGACTTGCCAAAAGAAAATCTGATCGCTTTAATAATAATAATAATCGCTATTGAGTGAAAAGTTTTCCGAAAGGGAGAACTCCCATGCCACTTTGGGCGTCTTTGAAGTCGTACCACTGAGGCTTGATTGAGTGTATCTGATTAGGAAGGAAGTTGACTCGTTGTGTGGGTGGCTTTCGCTCGAAGGGGACAGATGTGCGTGAAGCGCCAGTCCCTTTAATGAATTCTCGGTCAGTTAATTTTATTAAAAACTTGTTTCCCCCAAAGCTTTGTACACCAGGATAGGAAAAGAGAGATCTCTGAACAGATGTACGAATAATTGATAAGAAGGCGTATCTCGTGGAAGAGAAAACAAATCAAACAAGGACGCGGTTCGTTTCGGCGAAAGAGCTAGAATTGCATAAATATTGTGTTTGTTCTTGTTAGAGAGCGAATAACAGATTGATGTAAAAATTTGTAGCAAGGAGAAGGTAGGCAGGATTAACCTTTTATGCGTAATAGTTATTGCCCTTCAAAAAGTTTTTTTAACTACGAAAATAATCTACGAAGATGTACGATTTACGGCCTAATAATACTTTACCTGGTGGTCAGTCGTACGACTCATTCACGACTACCCAAGTCGTTTGGGCTCTTTAAAAATACCGATCCTATGTTCAAGTTTCCACACACACACACAGTTTCCGCACTAAACAAGAAAGATTCGTGCGACCCCAGTCGTGCACTATATTTTTTTTTGCGTTTTGAATAAAGTCCATCAAGTCCATCGTATTTTGGGTACCTACGAGGTTTGTGTCAATGGTTACTCATTACTGGAAATTGGTCGTGTACTTGACCCTACAAAAATTCAGTCATCAGTTTTCGCGAATCCCTGCGCCAGACGAACAACGTTACACATTATAAATCGCATGGACCTCTTTCATTCAACTAACCACTCGCTGCCCTTCCGAAATAGCACTTGGCAATAACCCCCGAGTTTCAAACCAGATTCAGGAATCTAATTCGAAAATCTGACCAAGGCGCACATTTTTTCTCCGCCACTAACAGCAGAGTACAGTTTGGCATATCTAAGGATATGAGCACCGGACCCCCAACAGCAGCAACAACACCAAATGCAACCACTTTTGTTTTATTAAAGCTCCGCATTGATTCAGGACAAAGGGGAGCGAGGCTATACGCAGCAGAAAAAAAAACTACCTACACAACAGAGAGCACATAAGCACACACACACACATGGCTACAGTTTGTGGAAATACAGGTTGTTTGCATATAGTGTTGCAGGAATTATTCACATTTTCATTCTCTGCTCGGAATGGAAGGGACATGTGATATGTGAGAGTGAAGCTTCGCAACTCTGCCCCAAACAAATACATATATAGCTGTAGCTGGATAGTGTCAGCACACTGCAAATGAATATCCGCTTTGGTGGAGTCATCGTCATATATATGGGGGGTGATGCATCCAGCTACATTTTAATGGAAAACCAACAAAAGAGTTAATGACGCATCCCGAAAATGTTTTCGCATTTTCACTTGTAACCCTATCAGCCGATGAGTCTGAGTCGGAGTCCACCCTCCGCAGGTGAAATAAATATCACTCGGACTGGATATATAATCATAGACACAACGAACCAGCTGGCATCGGTCCATTGGCTCGATGCACTGCAGCTGCCAACAACCTTAACAGCTCATCCATAGCGCGTGTATATAACTCACGTGTGCTGTGCACTAGAATGCACCATGTTAGGGTGGCGCATAGTGTCAATATTTGTTATGTTTCCGACTATACTGCAGCGGTCTCCGCTCTACAAAACTAAAAAAAAAAAAAAACATTTCTCCCTTGTGTGGGTGGGCGGAGTAGAGCACTAAGAGTGTCATTATTAATTTGTCTGTTGTGGGCTGCCAGGACCAGGATCCGCACCAGGCTCACCATGAACTTTAAATGCTAAAACAAAACTGGAGACGATACATGTAGATTTAGCCAGCTTAAGATGAAGGGGGTGTGTCCTTTGGTTATTTCTTTTTTGCACCACCAGAAGGGCTGCACGAGTTTATTTATACAAAAAGCCCTCGTTCAACACTCGGATTCGTATACCGGCCTTGCTTGCGGTGTGTTGTTCTCCCTCTGTTTGAAGGATGATGTTGTTGACCTCATATCCTAGAATGGAAATGGCATCTATCTACGAGTACCTATAATGTAGTACGACTACAGTGTATGAGTTTCGTGGATATGTACAGCAGCATGTGATTGATCTCTGTCAGATTGAAAGATTAGTTAGACAAGGGGACGCATTTTATATTCTTTGTGGTGGGTGTGGAAAACTTTTTCCCACCCTCTGTGTCACAATTAACTTTTAGGGAAACCATGTATCCCTTGGATTAGTTGGTGAAGCTATACATTTGAGTGATGTCTTGACAATTGACTAATGAAACGATTACCCCATGGGACTTGCCCGAAATGTCCTCCTTTCTAACCTGTCAACTCGTCTACACTAACGCCACGATTTGTTGATCCAATTAAATAATGTTTTCTCTTTTTTCTTTCTTTGCAGGTAAGTCCAATGAGTTATGGTTTAATTAAAGCGAACGTGGGAATTGGTATGTAAAATGAACAGTTAAACGCATTTCCATTCAAATGGAGTCAGATGAAGAGGTATCCGACATAAAGGAGGCTGGCTTCCAACCTAATAAGTTTAATTATTCACGGCCGATTAATTCGACAAGAGTGTTTGTTTCTTTTTTTGGAAAATCGCTTTGAAAAATTAGAAATACATATGCAAATGGGATGAAAGCGCAGTCGGGTAGTATGGGTCTTACAAGACAATAATTAAGAAATAAAACAGACCCACTCACAGCTTAATCTTTGTCGCAGTGGCATTTGCATTCGTATTGCATAAACTTTCATCAAGTATGCCCCCCGAGTCTCCTGCTGTTCTTTAATTGCACGAATGCTCCATCAAAATGCTTGCACCAAATTGCGGTTAACTGTGGTTTGTCTAAGGCTTAGAGTGGGTTCTTTGTTGAGACGATTTTCCGTTCACCAGTTGAGTTGAGGAAATCCATGAAACTGTTGTGGAGGTTAAAGACAGTTCCGGCCTTCAAGCTTAGAGGAAATCAATTCATTAAGCTCCTATTGGCGTCTGCATATTTGCAAGCATTGAAACGAAGGATCGGCGAAGATTGGTTTGAGGACATCATCTGTCATCTCTTTACCTTGGCGACTCCGGCAAAAATCTCACAGTGGACAGATATAACTTTGAAGTACTAAAAGACTTTGTATACTTGAGCCCATTTTATTCACTTGAAGTTGAACACAACTCGGGGAGTTTTCCATATAAAAATCCACATAACATAAAATGGGCCTTACCTTTAACTCGCCAATCAATGACATCGACCCAGTGAATCACTCTTCGCTTTTGCTTCGGTCTAAAACGCATATAAATTTCTGAATCGATAGAATGGTTGCCCTACGAAATTTATACGGCTGACCAACCACATATCACTCTGCATTTGATGATGGTGCCAACAAAGTGCTATTTAGCTGAAAATCGCCTGTGGATCAGATGTCCAAAGCTAATTGTTGGGTATAGGTTGGCAGTACTTAGAAGGTACTTACTAAAAATTGTTGTTAGACGAAATCGGTGATCGGGCCGACCGACTCCAAGTTCCAATCTTCTTCATGATGATGGTAAGAACAGTATGCTGAATCAAAATGCTAGTGGATCAGATGTCCAGAGTAAATTTTTACTTGGAGAGTGTAAACGAGACCAATTCACTGTCTTAAGATTGATGGTTGTAAAAATCTTTTAATGGGGCGGTGCAAGCAACACTGACTTCAAGATCAGATGTCCGGAATAAATTGTCGGGTAGATAAGTGGCCCTTGAAATCGGCATAAAATTGTAGATCCCTCTCATTCATTTCAAAAATTAAAAAAAACTCACACAAATCGAATGGTTGTGAGAAGCTAGGCCAGGGTCCCTACAGACCTGTTGCGCCAACTATTTATTTATTATTATTTATTTAGAAGAATGGCCCTAAATACGTGTTTGTCTTCCCCTAGGACAGCAGTCCACAATGACTCAGACACTGAATATTCTTAAGTGGTGTTTGAATCCATTCTATAAACTTGGCCAATAGACAGCGGTGCAAGTTTTTTTTCTGTTCCGAAGGCGAGTAAAGGTTTACATATTAAAGGCTTCCGACCTACAAGCTTATCTTGATTTTTATACGGCTAAATAGAGACATTTTTTCATAGGCGTTATACTTTCAGATGTTCGCCAGACTTTAGCATTAAATAAAACCTTCAGGTGTGGTGTGGAGGTGTTTTTTATATGTTTTTTTTTTCCGGGGATCAGACCTGAGACCACTCGCTTGGTAAATCAGCACCAACTCAGTCACAGACCGATAAACTGTGTACAAAATGCGATCGCAATCCTATTCGACAGCCAATTTCAGCATTATGTCAAGTTCCATCAACAAATTTGTCCAATTTCCCGAACATTCCAATTCAGCTCTAGCTAAAAATTAATCAACATCCACTCTGACTATTTTACCAGCCCACTGCGTTTATTTACACTCTACACTCCATTGAGTCCTTTGTTCGCAAAGTTAATTTACGATTGCCAAGCTTTAACTGTACACCGGCACAATTGCATTATTCCGAATACAACATAGCTTGTGCGTGTTTGCTAGTCCATTATGACGGACTGTACCGTGCAAAACCTGTTAATTAAATGGAAACTAAACGTTTTGCCTATCCATTTGTTGCAAATTCCACAGAAGGGATTACCCAAATTCGCTTGAACTATGTGGGCTGTGTCAAAAGCACATATACCCACTCGTACTGGCTCCAAATCAATGTTGACGCACCATTAACTATTTAAAAAAAAAATCGCCCACTGTAATCATTTTCTCCATTTTCTCTCCGACCACGAACACCCCCCTTTGAAAGGGATCGATCACAAAAATTCAAATATCTACCACTAATTGTGGCACTGCTCACTCACAGTCACAATGGCGTCGGCCGCGCTACAATTAGACAATAGAGATTGATTTTGTCTGATTTCCATTGATTGGACTCAATTAAACCGAATATGGAATCGAATTGCGTGACAATAAAACGCGCCATACGGAGAAGAACAAACGCACTCTCCTCTACGCCTGCGATTGAACTGTAAGATAGAAGTACTCCCTAAACTACAGTTGGTTGGGCTCGGTGGTTTTATGGCCTTTGTCTAAATTTATGACTGTCTAATGTTTTTGACATTTGACAAATTAGTATTAACCGACTAAAAGGAGTACTACCTTGCCGTTCAACAAATCGAAATCGATAAACAAAAATCCAGGCCACGAGCACTCGCAGTATTTGAATATTTGATTAGAGTCCTTTAATATTTATGAATTTAGTAATTATTTTGAAATGTGCAAATTAGCCGTGTTTTAGGAAACAAACATAAACAACAAACGATGGATGGCTTAGTGTGTATGCGGAATAATAAATAGTTAATAAATTATTCCGCAGCGGATGGTTTTTGCCGCATTTTATGGGCGACAGGGGGGGCGATGTTAATGAATTGGATACGGCTTAAATTGGATATAGTTATATGGAGGGGGGCCTCTAAATTGCGGATTAGAGTGATAGATACACATCACCTGCAGCAGCAGCGGCGCAGCATACGTGAATTATCGCGGTTGCTAGTGCACTTAATGAGTTTAGATGGATCGTGATGCGTCAAATATATGTGTGGTGCACGCACTTTCAGTGTCACGTGTGACAAATGGCATGCAGCATAGATTTCACTTTGTGCACGAGTACATGATGAAGCGGAAAAGTAATGTCATTAATCTGCCAACTCAGTGCCTCCAAAGGGGACTAGAGTTTGAATTTGTTTAATGGAATGTATTTATTTTTCGATCTAATTCATGCGCAGGCAATGACATTAGGTCATTTTTCAATGGGTAGCCCAATATGTGCTGTGGGACTTAGTGAATTCATTTGGTTGTTAGGGAAAGGATGTCTTATTTTTTTTTTAAAAGAGGACTCATCTTTCCAAATGTAGGAAAATGTTCTCAGTAATATCGAGACTACCAGGCGGTGGGTCCCAGGTTGAGCCCCCGAAAAAACATACATTGCTCCTTTGCGTCTTTTTCATTGCCCCACCTTTTAGCGAACGATTAACAAGCCGTCGAGAGTATAATTTCTGAGAAAAGTCCCTGAATTTAGTCTTTTGTGAGAGTTTTCAGACGGTCAAAATATTTCCCCCCGATAAATCTGAAACAACCCCCGATTTGGCTACCTATTATTCGGAGGGAATAAAAAAATTGGAAAAATGCTGGGCTAAGTGTATCGAGCTAAAAGGAGATTATGTTGAGATATAAGAAATTTGTTGGCCAAAAAAATATGTAGTAATATCCAAAATATATCACTGACTTATTAAACAACCCTCGAATTCCAAATAAAAAACCCTTTATCTTGAAGGAAAACCCCCAAACTGGCAACACTGTCTTTCGTAAACGCCATAATACTGTAGGAGTGTAGGTCCCCTCAATTCACCCGGAAAGTAGGAACTCACAGAATCCAATGATTCCTAGAGGATAGGCGTAGGGTCCTTAAAATCGGTTGTGCCAATCATTTTATTCCAGTTTTTATTTTTATCTCGACTTAAGGAGAAATTCCAAAAAAATCTCAAGACTTAGGTACAGTTGGCACAAATATTTAAATGGGGAAAAAATAAACTCATATAACAATTCTAGGATTCAGAAACGGAACAAGAAGCCTTAGAAGACTAAGGAACTAAGGGACATTTTTTTTTAACTTTGTATTTTCCCGAACAGATGAAGGTCCTATATGGAAACTTGAATTTCGATCTTCTGTGAACTTCTCTATCGCCTCTAGATTTTTATTTAGCAAAAGGTAAAGGTGTCATATGCAACCACTTTTTCAATTTCGTACATGAAGGTTTTAGTGGGAACTTAACATGAAAATTTTCAAAAATATTGAACAGTTTCCTGATGAAAAATTTGCACTACTCAAGGACTGAAAATTCGTTGAAAAAAATACTTTTCACCTCACTTAAGCGTCAATATCACAAAAAAATTTATTGAAACATGCGATCTTGAAAACAAAGACTGCAAAAAAACGTACTACTGAAAATCATGATTTTATGCCAAGGAAGAAGCTATTCAAACAACTTTGTAGGGTAGGGAGAAACTTAAGACTTTAAAAGTGAAGATGAAAACTGTCCGGTAGTTCCAGCAGGTTATCGGAGTTCTAAATGTCCCGTAAGACATTTATACACTGAGAAAACTGAAATTAAAAACATTATACAAAATATAATAATCAAATATAACAAATTTCTTGTATAAAGATGTTAAGTAGGTACACAAAACTATTTATTTTATTTATTTACTTTAAATTAGTCAGACATATTTTTTTATTATTTTTATCAAAAAAGTTACATTATTTCAAAAAAAAACTACTACTTTTTTAAAATCTGCGATCACTGTCATATTACCTCCAGTTGCCCGGACCAAGTTTCTTGAACCTAGCGAAGGTTTTTTTGAACTCAGTTGCGATTCGGACGCCAAGAAAGCGTCTTTAACGTATGACTCGAAGTGAATCTGTGCTGAGACATTATTTTTCACACATTTTATGTTTTTAAAATGTTGTGCCGGTAGAATTTCTATGTAGTAGGTACAGCTCTAAAGAGATTGTAGACAAAGAAGTTGGGCGTATCGGTCAAACTTCACTCACGAAGTGCTCAGGATTTTTAATTTTCTATCTACATTCGATAGTCCCTGCCCTTTCCATGATCGCTAAATCGCTTTTGTTTAGATGTCGCAATGCATTGAAACACCAAGATCCAAATTTTCGGCTGCTGAAGTTTGTCAGCTGTTTGGTATGTGTGGTTGTTGTATGTGCTAAAAATTTCGTTCTCAGAAGACGGATGTCTTGATCCAACCATATTTCATATGAACGAACCAATAGACAAGAGAGTAGGTATTATGCGTCAAGAAGGTACGCAATGGAAAGCGAGCTATTATTATCGATTGTTTATAGCAATACTATGTCCACTTAAGGATGTTAATCAAGTCTACCAATTTACAAAGAAATTAGGTTAGGTTAGATCGAATGGGGTTTTCAGATCGCCACTAAAGGCCAGGCACTCGCCGCGATCCTCAGGACCAAGAAGACTTTGTCGCTTATAAAAGAAAACAAAGGTCAGTCTACTGAATTAAAACTTTAAAACGGTAGAACTGTCTTAAAAAATTACCTCCATTATACAGAAAAACACCCGGCGTTGGTGTAACGCGTACTCGCTTCTATATTATTTACGAAGGGCGTTCTTTGCAAAGAATTCCCTAAAAACCTTATTCATTACAGCTATGTGCCCATTTCATATTCTTACAAATGCCAATTAAATAATTTCAAAGTCCACCAACGTCAGATTTGAAATTATTTTCCCTAATCGAATTTTAATCAATTTGAACTGTTCGCACTGACCACCAATTACCTGCCGATAGTTCACTTTCTAAATGATTCAGCCCCATCGGTCGGGCTAATTGATTTTTAAACAGAGGTTTAGTCCAAGTTGTAAACAACTTTATTGCTTTCCACGTCAAAGTCAACATCAAAAGCTATTTATGTCTTGGCTATAAAAAAAAACACACGCCATAAAAACCCTCAAGACAAAAAAGAGTGACCACGTTTATCCATCAAAAATGTTTCAACAAATATTTGTTAAGCAATTAAACGTACTTTTCGGTTCTAGCTCTGCGCTGTCGAAAGCATAATCATTTTAATGACCCTAATGAAATATGTACAGTATCTCTGCGGCACTAGTCTGACATGCAAATCCCATATCCGAATGGAAACGGGCCAGATTGAATTCCAATTCGAAAATCGTGAAGCCAAGGCCTCTGCACCTGTTCCACCACTCGAAAAGTAACCCAAATTGATAGCGACTATCAGCGAATGAAACAAAAGTCTACGCTCTTGGTCGGAGCCAAATACTTGAAGTTGTCAATCGATTCCCGAACCCTAAATGCATGGCAAACACTCACACACACACTACGGCACACAACGAGAAAGGCAAACAAATCGAAATACCCTAATCGATTCCAGGCGCGCTATCCCCAAGCTCGACTGCGTGAATGCACTTTGGATAAATATTTACCAATTGATTAGTTTTCGAAAGTTCCACGGTGTGACCAGCGGGAAGCGGGTTCTTTCTCTGCTGCCCAGTCGCACTGTTTGGTTATGATTGTCTATATACATATTTACAGTGGACGGTTAGAACGGGTGAACGAGTTCCGACTCGGGCCGGGAGCATACGCCTACATTGGAGGACAAAGGTAAGCCTTGTGGAAAGTCTGACAATTTCCACAGCACATAAAAAGATACATTAAAGCGCATTAACAGCGAAACACCACACCACCGAGCACACAGAGCTCCTTTATCTGTATCTCAACCGCACCGTTGTTGTGCTGATTTCCATATTATTCTGATTATTTTGATTGTAGATTTGTTTTTGATTTCAATGATTTATTATTAATAATCCAACCGATGGATAGGCCGATCGGAGCGGATAGTGCGTGCACGTTGAACGAACTCCATACCACATTAGCCTGCGGTGGTGCGTTTGGCAGATGTACATATGTACACTATAGAGAGTGTGTATGCCTGTGTCGATTCATTGTCGTGGTCAAGGGGAATGATTGTGCAACAATGGCCTTAACAAATAATAAACAATAAACACACAACAAAGGGGTGGCGAAGAGAGGGAGACGAATCAAATTAAAGTGAATTACACTCGAGTTCTATTGGAGTTGATTGAGTGTGAATTTTACACAATTTCGAGAGATGAAATCTGTTGGCTGTCCAATGTCCATCGGGTGTTGTGGAGTGGTGGCATTGCTGCTCGCCATCACCATCGCACCATCATAGATGGGTACGCGGATACTTTTAGTTGTGTGCTGTCCGTGGCACTTGGAA
Source organism: Cheilosia vernalis (assembly GCA_949126925.1). Classification (NCBI taxonomy): domain Eukaryota; kingdom Metazoa; phylum Arthropoda; class Insecta; order Diptera; family Syrphidae; genus Cheilosia; species Cheilosia vernalis. Next base: position 120,551,182 of record OX421358.1, read on the forward strand.
TTTATTTGAATAATGTGACGTGTGTTTTTTTTTTCTTAATTCGTTCTCTTCCATCTTGTTTGCTCTTAATTGGGTGTGAATAAGTAATTGAGTGGAATGTTACTCCATGGATCGCTCACGAGATAGAGACTCTGGTTGGGCTGCCTATCCGGTTAAAGGAAATCAACTGCTGCAGTAGGAAATTGAGGTACTGGTCTCCTTTAGAAAATTCAAGAGACAAGCAGCCTTACGATAACTATCGTGCGAAAGTACGGTCATTTTTGCGAAGTTTAGCGTTTTCATTGGCCCGATTGTTTCTAGTGACAGTACATTTGACAACTGACAAATGTTTAGCAAGTAGTATATTTGCCTATTTCAATAGAACAAATCTTGCAAATTGATCAGCAGTAGTTCCAAGGACCTTCATATAGCCTTCAAGTCGAATCAGACTCTGACATCCTCGTTCTCCAAGCTCAAACCCACAACTGAGAAGCAAAAAGGTACTGACGTAGTGTATAAAGTCAACATGTACCGAAAACAGGACATCCAAAATATATCTGCTAAACTCTGCTAAACTCTAGTCGACGGAAAAACTTAATACTAGACTAAACTTCAATTGAAGTGTTACACCCTAAGTGTGTCAATTTTGTTGTTTCAATTTTTCTTTTCTTGTTTTAGTCGTAGTGCTTAATTTAATATCATTGTTCTTTGTTTTAGCAGTTAGACTTTTTGTGAATATTGTAAGTTCCACGTTATATCCTTTCTTATATTTTTGAATAATTAATGTTTCCCAATAAAGATACCCTGAAGAAGGCAACAATCCCTGCCGAAACGTCGGGAAAAAATAATGAACTAATTTATAGTTTCATTCACATTCCTTTGACCAAAAAAGTGGACGGAATAACCATTTCCACAAATTACTTACCCTGAAGTGCATCCAACTTACTGTCGACAAATTGTCTATTCGAGTCAGGTTTTTGAATAACCATGAATTGGACACTCTTATTAATAATTGTCATCCACTAAGATGTCGAATGTACACAGATGTTGGGTTGATGGGGGCCCAAACCATAAGACTAGGCCATCGACTTAATTGAACCCTTTGGGGTAAAACCTAGAACGCAGCCTAATCTCCAAATGGACAGCGAAACCTCTTCGAAAAGCAGAGGAAAATTATTATTAGTGGAAAGTTCCATCAGCTGCTACACAAGTAGTAGTGTTACCAGCTCTGGCCATTTATCTGCTGTTTGGCTACTCGAAATTTTCACTCGCTCCTTAAAGTTTTCATTTGGGATTTATCCTAATTAACTTTAAAGTTTGGTGATTTTTAAGCTTCTTAGGAATTAAAAAAAAAATGCCTACTTCCATTGCGAACGTTCTCTTTACGTATGAACGAAAAAACTTGATGAAAATGTAGTTGGATAATTCGCAATCAACTAAACAGTTAATTTTTTAAACAGACTCTCAAATCGCAGCAGTAAAATCATCTCACAAGATATGCATGAGTATGAAATCACACTGTCCAAGTATGGAGCTTTATAAAGTAAACTAGAAAAGTCTCTCAGTTACGAGATTATTTACTGTTTTTTTTAATCTAATATTGTCGTCTTTAAAAAACATTTATTCAGAATAATTATGCCTATGGAATTTCAAGAAAAGAACCATTGTATGGGATTTTTTGTTCCGCAGATGTTGCGGAAGATCTTGTTTTAGAAGCTTACGAGGGGCGTTCAATGTATTCTCGGTATGACTATGTTAGAAAGGGGATAAAACCTTGAAAAAATGTCATTTTTCAATATAGTCTGCCATGATATCAATACATTTGTTTCATTGCGAAATAAGTTGTTCTACTCCTTAAAAAATAATATTCTTCTTTGGTCCGAAAAAAGCTAATCTACAGAGGACTTGAGCCCATTAAAGTCAGCAAATCGCTTTCCCCGGAGGTTTTTTTTTTAATTTGGGAATAAAAAGTAGTCACTGGGACCGGGTCTGGGCTGTACAGTGGGTGGTACTCTCGTACAGCAGCCTTGAAGAGCCGTGCAGCGTGAACCGCTGCGTTGTCGTGAAGACGCAGCACTTTCTTTGTCAGCTTTAATCTTCTTTTTTCTTTTATTATAACGGGTGATTTTTTAGCTGGTTTGGTTTTGGCAACACTGGTTTTGACAGCTGACGTGTGTTTAGTACCTTGTGTCACTGTCAAACAGCTTCAGTTTGGTTTGCAATTTAACCATGGATCGTCTTACAAATGAACAACGCTTGCAAATTATTGAATTTGACTATCAAAATTCGTGCTCGGTTCGAAATGTTCATCGCGCGAGTTAAGTATCCATAGCAAGACATATTGAGAAAAAAGATAACATTATTTGTATTCAATGATATCTTTAGTCTCTAGTACAGTCTTGCACACAACGCTACAATGATAACATATGTAAAAGAGATAATATCGTTTGTATACAATGTTGGAATATTATCTCTTCTTCATTATCAAGCAAGACGATTGTACGCTTGGGTCTCCTTGTAGATAGATAAGAAAAGTATATAAATACGACTGTATGATGAATTTATCAACAGTCTTATTGTAACTACATAGTAGCCTTAAGCTCCTTTTAGAATTAGTAAAAAGTATTTCAATAATAAAGGACATAGTTCCAAATAAATATTGTTTAATTTTAAAAGTAAGAAACAAGTGTTTTAATTGGCGATCCTGCCAGGAGGTTAAATATACTTTTTAACTTCAATCGAGCGGACCTCGGGAACAAGTAGTGAAATCTAGTATAAACAGAACACTCGCGTTACCGGTTACAAGAATTACCTAGCATAGCAGGTACAAATATAGCTTCTTCGTACGAAGCAGCAAAGCAATTCAGTGAAAGTGTATATGTGGAGAAAAAAAACACACAAATTCGACGACAACAGACACGAGTTCAAAATGGAACAACTCGCAGTATTAATGGCAAGATTAGAAGCTTTAGAAACCAGGAGCAACACAGTAACACAAACCCTAGAGCACACACGCACAGAGAATGCAAGGTTAGCAGCAATAATAACTAACCAAAATCAAATAAACACTAATTTAGAAACAAAACTAAATGAAGTAAAATCTGGATTAGGCATAGTACCAAACATACCTGTGCTAGAGGAAATAAGAACCACATATACAGATGGTAGTGAAATACAGTTAGACGCATTTAAAAGCCTACCTATTTTCAACGGCGATCAATCAAATTATCGGTCGTGGCGCGAAGAAGCATCCAGATTAATGGACAGCATTAAAAACTTCAAAACACACAGTAAGTACGCAGCAGCATTGACTATAGTGAAAAGTAAAATACAGGGTGCAGCCGCGAATGTGTTAACTAATTATAACACAATTTTTAATTTTGAGGCGATACGTAACAGATTAGATTATACGTACTCTAATCAAGAACCTCTATACGTGCTACAAGACATGATGAAAGCCATCACGCAAAAAAGAAGCACACTGTCTGAATACCACGACGAGATAAATAAAAATCTCAATTTAATAATATCAAAAATCACTATGTCAGGTGATCCGCCGAATATAATCGACAGACTAATTAAAAATGCTAACGACGACGCAGTTCGTATATTCATTGATGGTATGAGTGACAACTTTACAAGAGGATCATTATATTCAGCTACAATAAATGATCTAGAACACGCATTCGCAATTGCTCGCAGAATAGAACATGATAATGTGCACAGGCATTTACATCTCACTCAAGATAAGCACCACAAAAATATGCCACATGAACGCAGAAACGAAAGAAGACCATATTATTCGAGCCAAACAACGAATTATCAACCCCAGAAGCAATACGATAATATGCAGCAACACAATCAAGGACCACAGCCGATGGAGATAAACTCGAGACAAATTGTACATGCACAGCGACAAAATTGGAATCAATACAAACCCGATGTATATAATCCACCAGCGAAACGTGAACACAGCGGGAGTTTCAACACACACAACAGACCGCAACGATCTTATCAGCAGAACTTCAAGCAGCAGAGAGTAAATAACTCCCGACAACAACGCAGAGACGATGTCAGCAGTACATATGCAGAAGCAGATGAAACGGAATGTATGGTAAATAATAACATAAGAATAGATCATTTAAACTAGTAGACGGGTTGCCCTGCTTAAATTTAACTAGTACTATTTCTAAGGAAATTTATAAAATTCTTATTGATACTGGTGCAACCCATAATTACATTAATAGAAAATGCGATTCTAGCGAAAAAATTAAAATTAAACCTATAAAAATAAAAACAATGCATGGTTATTCTATGGTAGATACAAAGAAAGTAGTTAGGATATTAAAGAAAAATATAACATTTTTTGAATTAGAGGATATTCAGTCTTTTGATATGATATTAGGATATGAAGGACTTAAAGTTCTAAACGCGGAAATAAATTTCAGTAATATGACTCTAACTACCATAAGCAGTGTCGAATCTATTCAGAAAATTAATTACATAATTGGGGAAAATAATATTTATAAAGCAGACATAGATAGACTGATGAAGATTAATAACAGCATAGGACCGTTACCCTTTACAGATACTATAGAAGCAAGCATTAGGACGACCAATGATAATCCGGTTTATGTTAAACAATATCCATATCCCATAGCAGATAACGAATTCGTAAACAAAGAAATACAGAAACTCTTACATGACGATATAATAGAAAAAAGCCATAGTCCTTATAACAGTCCCATATGGACAGTACCTAAAAAAGGTTTGGACGAAAAAGGAAAACCAAAACGGCGCATGGTTGTTGATTTCCAAAAACTTAACGTTCACACTGTAACAGACAGATACCCCATTCCGGATGTCAACATGACAATTCAAAATTTAGGTAAAGCCAAGTACTTTACAACATTAGATTTGGAGTCAGGTTTCCACCAAATTAAAATCAAAACAGATGATAAAGAAAAAACAGCTTTTGCTATAAATGGCGCAAAATATCATTTTAAACGAATGCCTTTCGGGCTCAAAAATGCACCAAGCATATTTCAGAGATGCGTGGACGACATTTTGAGAGACTTTGTAGGTAAATTCGTACACGTTTACATTGATGACGTATTGATATATTCTTCATCTGAGGAAGAACATATACAGCACATAAGTCAAGTATTCGACGTACTCAATAAAGCCACATTAAAAATATCTGATGAGAAAAGTAAGTTTTTTCAAGAAGAAGTAGAATACTTAGGTCACATAATCAGACATGGTAGAATCACTACGAACCCTGAGAAAATAGCAGCTATAGAAAATTTTCCAGTCCCACAAACGGTAAAGGATTTGAGAGGATTTTTAGGTCTTACAGGTTACTATCGTAAGTTTATAAAAGGATACGCAAGCATAGCCAAGCCCCTGACATTATATTTACGAGGAGATAACGGTAAAGTAAACAAAAAACAAAGTAAAAATATTAAGTTAAATCTGAATGATTCAGCATTAGAAGCGATTAGAATTTTAAAAAATTATTTGAAAGAACAAGTCGAACTTTTTCAACCGGATTATAGTAAACCATTCGAGCTTACTACTGATGCATCCAACATAGCTATTGGAGCCGTACTAAGTCAGAATAAGCAACCTATACACTTCTTGTCAAGAACACTGAGTAAGACAGAAGAGAACTATAGCACAAACGAGAAAGAGCTATTAGCGATCATATGGTCCTTACAAAAACTCAGAAACTACATATATGGTATAGCAGACTTAACCATATATACCGATCACCAGAGCCTTATATATTCTGTATCAGAAAAAAATCCCAACACAAAGCTGAAACGTTGGAAGGGAATCATTGAAGACTTTGGAGCAAAATTAGTTTATAAACCAGGAAACCTAAATCTTGTAGCTGACGCATTATCACGTCAACGCATAAATACTTCTACCATAGAAACAGCACATTCAGCTGAAAGTTCTTCTAGTGATATAATAAAAACTGTGAATCAGCCTTTTAATGCATACACTGCACAGTTCGAACTTATTGAAGATATAACAAATAATATCGAAACACAAATCTATTTTAGTAACAAAATAAGACTCATAATAAAGTTTAAGGACAAAGACTCTTTACTAAGGCAGATGAAAGAAGTTATACAACCCCAAAAGATTGTAGCTTTGCATACGAAATTTGAAAACATATACAAATATGGTGAAAACATAAAAAAAGAATTCCCACTAGTAAGATTTATATTCACACCAAGAAAACTTCAAGACGTGACAAATTTGGAGGAACAACTAAAACTTGTAAGGGTAACTCACGAAAGAGCACACCGAGGGTTACGTAACAATATACAAGAAATCTCAGAGAAATATTACTGGCCCGATCTAAATAAACAAGCAAAGAGTTTTAACAGAAAATGCATAGCATGTCTATTTGGAAAATATGAAAGAAAACCTATCAGAGAACCTCTGAATAATTCAGAAATACCAACACATGTGGGAACACACATTCATATGGACATATACTTCAACGACAAGTATACTTTCCTTGTAACAGTAGATAAGTATTCTAAATATACAATCCTTCGGGAAATCGAAACTCGAAACAGACTGTACGACGTTATGGAAGAGGTCTTATCTAATTATTTCCCAAAATGTGAACGACTCATGACAGATAACGAGAAGGGATTCAAAACAGAAATGGTGAACCAAATGTGTTTGAAATACAACATAACTAAAGTAGAAACTCCAGTATACAGATCGACAGCGAACGGTCAGGTAGAACGTGTAAACGGTACAATAACTGAACTGTCTAGAATATTCACAATTCAGAATAAAACAAGACTTATCGAAGAAATATTTAGAACAGTGCGTGAATTAAATAATTCTATACACTCAGTTACCGGTTTGAAACCTAGAGACATTTTCTTTAATCAAAATAAATATAGCAATAGTGAAATTATAATAAATAAACTAAACTCAGCATCCAAAAAAGTGATCGAACGTCTAAATAAAGGAACTCGACACAGAGAGTATAAAAAAGGAGATAAGATAATGGTAAGAATCACAGGTCTTAGAAAGAAATCTAACGCCAGATACATAACAAGAATAGTAGAAGAAGATAAAGGAGACACTGTAATCTCTAAAGAAGGAATAAAAATTCACAAGGATAACATAAAGAATTATCATTTTTCAGATGACGAAAATATTAATATTCCTAACATTACTAGGAATTGTACAGAGTCAAGAAGGGCAAGGAAACGTTCAAATAACTGAGTTACTAAACAAGAAGTTTATACTTACGCAAACAGATGACGTGTATTTATTCAAAGAACAAACTTATTTGTTACATGCCACCAACCTGACTTCGATATTTCAACCTTACGTAAATATCGTAACTAGTAAATATCAACCTACACAAGAAGAAAAAATTTGGTTAAGTAAAATTAAGAATTTAGCAGACCAATTACAAGAACATACTAGGCATACTAGATCAATTAACTTTTTAGGAACAGCTTTCAAATATGTGTTTGGTAATCCTGACCATTATGACTTAGTTAACATAGAAACGAGTATAAATAATCTCATAGAAAACAATAATAAACAAAAAACTATAAATTCTAGATTTGAACAAATTTTGCAACAATTCGAAGGTCAGAGCCTTAAAGAACATTTAGTAATAGAACAAGTGTACGAACAATTATTATTATTGACCAGAACAATTAATGCAGCAAAAAATAATGAATATTTATCAGAAAGCCTAGACTTAGATGACATTAAAAATATTATTCAACATGAAATAATTCAAGTACCCATAATAAATATACTTGAGTACTCTAAAATATTATTAGCTAGAACTGATGAATTCTTCATCACAATATATAAATATCCAGTTCTAATTAAATCATGTAAATTGTATAAAGTAACACCTTTAAATTCAAAACATGGAAAAATCATTACAGATAAAACAATTGCCTTATGTAACCAAACTTATTTAAGAACAAGAAATTGTCAAAATCATCTAAGTAAAAACATTTGTGAAATTAACTTTGAAGAAGAAAATTGTCTTATTCCACTTTTAAAGAATATAACTTCAAAATGCAACATTAAACAAGAATACGATTACGACTTAGAAATTGAATCCGGTGTTATGTTATTAAGCGGTAAGCATAAGTTAAATAATCAAACAATTAATGGTATAAACTTAGTTACTTATGAAAATACTATAAATCTAGACGATAAAATATACAAAAACATGCATAAGCAAATTAAAGAAGTTATATTAAGAAATCATAATTCAGAGTCTTACATCGACCAAATAATTAAAGAAGATACAATGTACAAATTCGATAACATAGATACTTTAAAAAAACTAATTATTCCTTTTGAAGAAAAACCGATATTATCAACTATATACACAATTGTAACACTGATTGTTATTCTAGCATTTACGTACGTAATGATAAAAACTATACAATGTATAACAGATCGTCAAAAACAAAAAAAGATTGACGCATATAACAAAACTTATGAAAGAGAAATGTTAAAAATAGCGTCGAAAAATCGGGACGATTTCGTTTAACAAGGGGGGGAGTTAAGTATCCATAGCAAGACATATTGAGAAAAAAGATAACATTATTTGTATTCAATGATATCTTTAGTCTCTAGTACAGTCTTGCACACAACGCTACAATGATAACATATGTAAAAGAGATAATATCGTTTGTATACAATGTTGGAATATTATCTCTTCTTCATTATCAAGCAAGACGATTGTACGCTTGGGTCTCCTTGTAGATAGATAAGAAAAGTATATAAATACGACTGTATGATGAATTTATCAACAGTCTTATTGTAACTACATAGTAGCCTTAAGCTCCTTTTAGAATTAGTAAAAAGTATTTCAATAATAAAGGACATAGTTCCAAATAAATATTGTTTAATTTTAAAAGTAAGAAACAAGTGTTTTAATTCGCGCTGCTTATCGAAAAATTGTGTTCAGCGATGAGGCTCATTTTTGGTTGAATGGGTACGTAAATAAGCAAAATTGCCGCATTTGGAGTGAAGATCAGCCAGAAGCATTGCAACAGCTACCAATGCATCCCGAAAAAGCCACTGTTTGGTGCGGTTTATGGGCCGGCGGCATTATTGGGCCATATTTCTTCAAAGATGATGCGAATCGCAGCGTTACTGTCAATAGTGAACGCTACCGAGCGATGATAACAAACTTTTTTTTGCCCGAAATGGAAGTTCTTGACTTGCATGATATGTGGTTTCAACAAGACGGTGCCACATGCCACACAGCACGCGAAACAATGGCGCAATTGCGAGGCGAGTTTGGTGAACAGTTAATTTCACGTTTCGGGCCGGTCAATTGGCCGCCTAGATCGTGCGATTTGACACCATTAGATTATTTTTTGTGGGGGTATGTCAAGGCTAATGTGTATAGGGACAAGCCCGCTTCGATTGACGCACTGGAAGCCAACATCCATGCATTCATTCGTGAGATACCGGCCGATATGTGTGAAAGAGTATGCCAAAATTGGACTCAGCGGATGGGCTACCTGAGACGCAGCCGCGGTCAACATTTGCATGAAATTATCTTTAAACATTAAATTGCAAGGTTCAAACTATCGATTCAAATAAATATTTCATTCATTTTTTCGAATTTTTTGTGTTTTTTTTTTTTTTTTTAAAGTTCTAAACCTCTTAAAAAATCACCCGTTACTTCTCTCAAACGGCGTTGGGTATTTTTCTGCGTTGAAAGTTTCACCTTTTTTTGTGTAGGTACTCGATCAATAGTATTCCTTTAGAATCCCATAAAACTGTATCCATGATTTTGCCAACCGATGGAGTGACTTTGAACTTCTTCGGAGGGTCTGATCCTTTTTTATGACACTGCATAGACTCCTGTTTACTCTCAGGGTCATAGTGATGAACGCCTGTAACTATCCTTTCGAAAGCAATTGCTGGATCGTCGCCAAACAGCTATTAAAACTCCTTACATGTGTCAACCCGCATACCAGCTTTTGAAGCGCAGTGAGCATGCGCGGCACCCATCTTTGGTAAGGTTGAGATAATCATATAGTATACTGTGTATAGTACAAACGGATAGCTTAGTTATTTCTGCCAACATCTATTTTTTTACACGTGCATCTTCTACCTAATACAAGTTTTTCGATAATTTTCACATTTTATTCGGTAGCCGCTGTGATTGTTCCACCTGGGCGGGGGTCATCTTCGATACTTTCCCTGCCTCTTTTGAATTCACTTGACCACTTCTGTACGGTCGATAAAGGAGGAGCAGAGTCTTGATAAACGGCTACCATTTCTTCATGGATAGCTTTTTAAGGATTTTCTTTTTTAGTGAGGTATTTAATCACCACACGATGCTCGATTTTCTTCAACATTGTCGCGTCAGTCATTTTCGTCGTCTTTGACTGGAGGTCGCGAACAAATGAAGTTATCAACATATAGTAATGACTCATGACAGCTTTGTAAATGAGTATCTAATAGCACAAAGAGTTTGTTGCTGGTAAATAGTTTTCAGGGAAGCAATGGGGAATGGTAAATTTTTCTATTAAAAATTCATTCAGTCTCGAATTTCGGTCCATTTTTTAGCACGCAGTTTGCCACTTCTTTGGTGTAGTCATGGACAAATTGTTTATATTAATTGTTGCTCTTTGTGGTGGTCTGCCATTTAAAAATCATATCTTTTCGAACTTGCCACCATTTCCTTATGACTTCGATATTTAGATACCCTCACAGCTCACAAATAAGCGCATCATATTTAACTGCCGCCAAACTCAACCTATTCATTAAAACAAATTAAATTCGTAAACTTCCGTCTAAACTAATTTAAATTCAAATAGAGCAACCGAAACCACAACAAAGTTGCTCACCAAATTAGCTGATCGTGCCAGATTACATATCCTTTAACAACTAAACGCCGAGTTAATTTTCCCGAGAATCCCAACCATCAATCATTCATTATTGTTATTCCAGCAAACGCACACACAAACATTTGCTGCAATAATCCTTAGTGCTGGAAATAGAGAACAAGCTTCAAGCTCCAAAATCCATTGTTATCCAATTTCAGTAGACTTCTCAATATCACTGCATTCCTGTGTTTTCTACTCGCTGCAAATTGATGTGGGTAGTTGGTACCCACTCCCACCAGCCAGTTGCCAGCTTCAAAATACCACTGGCGGCGAATAAACGTTACTGACGTACAATACATATGTATGTAGACCTCCTTTATACAGCAGATGATGATGCGTTTCGTTGCCCGGGGCAGCATCAATATCATCAGAGCTCGCACGATGATTGAATTGCAACCGAAGTACTGTAACATCGACACATAGATACATTGTACAGAGAGGGGTAGAGAGCCGCCACCATCACCACCACCACTACACCAACAATAACGAACAGTCGGTATGCTTTCAGATTGGTATTCGAAATGATATGCAAAATAGAAGGGAAGACGAAAAAGTATCGAAGACCCCCTGCTTCTTCTCTGCAACGAATACGATGCTACGAACACAGAAACATAGTGGAGATTCCAAAGATTGTTATTGCATTCAATGAAGGGCAGACACTCCAGACAGTGGCGGTGGCGCTCCACTTGCAAACACACACCCACTCGAGTTGAATGATGAAATTAACCCCCGAATGGGGTGGGCCAGCTCTCCAATCCCATCTCCATCTCCACCTCCATATTGGGATTTCACTTTGTGAATTGAATAACAGAACACAACGATTACCATTGTACGCCAGGCTGGGGTTGGGGTTGGTTGCGTATACTTGCACTTCAATGGGATATCGTTTTCCAAAATTTTTTTTTTTTTCCTGCCAAATAGATTCGAGGGAGAGATAGTTCATGCAGATAACAATCTTGCAGATACATTCATAATGTTTTGCTTTGCCTTCGTTTTTCGAAACTGAAGCTAGTTCCTGGATACACGTTACAGTCGTACAGTATCTATACACAAAATGCGAAAAGGGAGGAATTTTTAATTTCAAATATTTTCGTAAGAAAAATCGAGAAAAAAAAACGGTTTTCTTGTTTCCAATCGACAAGGGTCGCATTCGTATGGCAGCACAAGCGCACAATTCATCAAGGGCAGACGTTATGCAAAATTAAGTTTATCATAAAATTTCAATCCCAGACAAATAACTTTTATTGCAAGTTTTTAATGCTGGTGTTTTTTTTTATGTGTTTTTTCGACGAAACACTTTCTTCGCTGGCATATACAAAGCTGCATGTGAATGAAAATAAAAATCACCGTAGCTGCCAAAAATACGCAGTACCAGCTGAAAATACAATTGAATTCTTGCCAAATTGGCAAAAGGCGCGGTGGTGGTGGTGGGTTGGTTTTGCAGAAAATATTGAAACATTTGTAATGCAGACACCGGAGATTGTTTTCACTTGGCGGAGAGATGCTTTTTATAGTTTCACTTTGATTTATTTATGCTTCGTGCTATTAAGGAGCATATTTATTAGCATGCTTGTCGGCAAGCAGTTGGACCTTGAAATTGGGAGATGTTGTGTGCGCGCGATGTAATTAGGGGGGCTATTCGTTTGAGGTCTGCTCGGTGTGTCTAGGAGAACGTATATCGGTCTCTTTTATGCCAATTGATTGTTGGGACAAGAGGGAAGTAAAATAACCAAAAAATACATTGATGCCAGTTAAACCCAGAGGCTTCAAGCTTTTTATAGTTGAATTCACAGCTGATTTCGGAAATTTCGCAAAACGGTTCAGGGCATATAAATGGGCTTACGAGCCTCTCCTGGGCAGTTTTCACCCTTCAGCCCTTATTCTGGGAAGCAACAATTGTTTGGCGTGGCCCTTACGCATGACTGATTAAGAGACAGTAATGGGTTAGCTAAATACGCTTAAAGCTTAAAGTTTATATTGCATGGAGCGCTGCCTGAAACTTACTTAACCTGGAACTTGTGCGCATATGTCTGTAGAGAGCTGATATTATACAACCGATTCCTGTGAAGTTCAGTATCAAGTTTCCTTTATTTTCAGTACATATTTTACATTTACATTATATAGCGTGCCTGTATTTTCAACGTTTTACATTTTATATAGTCAAGTGTCGCACAGTGCCGATACTACAAAATCTTGCGACATTTTCCAGGTTTGATGACTCGGATGCGTAAAAACTTGTTGACATTATTGACTGAGCCGATGCGGTGTTTTCTAGGACTGCTTTCATGTCTTTAAACAGCTTTGAGAACTCGCTATCCTATCATCCTCTGATTTCCTTCTCCTCCATAAATACAGCTCCGAAAATCCGTAGAAGAATCAAGACATACTTCCAGGAACGTCCTTAGAATAGAACCGAGGAGCTAAGCGTTTTCCCTCGACCTATTTTCGGTTACCGTCGTAAAGAGCTCTTGACTATGTATTCAATCATAAGCTGCTTAAATGTTGACGAAAAAGTTCCCTACCTGGATTTTAAATTCTTGTGACTCTTCTGGTATTAGCTTCAATTTGAAATTGTGTTCTAGTATATTGCTGAATTATTCTTGCAATAACTCGGGTGGGTGCCTTTGCTCCCGTCTATACCAAGAGATCACTTCCGAATTTAAAGAGCTCCTCTGGTAAACTATTAGACCTGGCGACATTGTTTTTCTAAAGCTTATTAAAAGCTTACTGGAGCTCTTCTGAATGAGGTCGTGTAATTTGCCCTTACAGCTGCTGCAAAGGGTGCTTAAAAAATCTGTTTTTGCCCCTGAAAATAAAAAAAAAGAAAATGGAATAAAAAGAAGCCCGAACCAATAAAAGGTGCCTCCACATAAAATATTTTTGCATTCCTTTTCGTTCATCAAAAATAAAATCTTGCTTAAACCGAAAAAGGAGCCTTTCGATCATTCTTAAAATAATGGGGGCTACGGGTCTTGAGGGGGCCAAACGACAACGCCAGTTCTTACCACCACGAGTATCTTCGAATGCCTTGATAAATTTCGTAGGCCTTATTTTTTGTACCCCTCTCAGCTCCGGTTTTGGTGCTGTTTGAAAGAAAAAGGGGAAAACGAGTGACAAGCTTAAAAAAGGGGAAAAATAGAAAAATCTAAGAAACTTAAAATGTTTAAAAATAAATTAAAACGTATTTCCAGTTCGAAAAAAAATTCTCCGAATAAATTGTTCATATTAAACATGAAACAATAGCAAATTTCACTGAGAGAAGTAAAACTGGGGTTTTCTTTTAAATTTAGGGGAAAAATAAAGGGTTTCCTGATAAAAAAAAAAACAAGAGAAAACAGTCTTCAAAATCTAGGCTGCTTCTTTGATAATATCCCTTGAGATACACGCCCTCCAACACAAACTTACCGTTGGATCTCCAACCTTCTTTCTAGCAATTGAAAATACGACCAAGCCGTGCTTCCTAATTCCACATTTCGCTATAGGAGTGTACGCGGGTACATCACAAACTCCCCAGTAGGTAAGTCCCATTTGGGGGTCGCGATCGTCTCGCCCTTCAATCAAACCCCGCATCATCTCCCCGTGGGTGATGTGTCTCTGTCGCCTGTTCCGGAATTGGATTGCAACTTCATTTAAATATGTAAATATGAAATTGAAGTGTGGTTTTAATAAGCTCAATCTGATTTGATTTATATGCCGCCATCGCCGCCTGCGTCACGAACTTGGAGCGAGTATTAGACGGAGCCTGAAACTACATATATCCTGTAGTACGCCCAACTGGGAATAAACAAACAAACGGATATAATAGCTATCTCCACACACATGTGCGATTTTTGTTTTATTTTTCTTTTGTACACTGTGCTGTGCACACATCAATTGCATACAGTATACATATCTATCATGGAGTTCTCCCGGTCTGTTTGTACGCGCACTAACCCACACCCTGCATCTATACATGCGAAATGTGATTTTTATTTATGCAAAAGCGTGCAATTTCATTCATTCTCGTATTCGTTTTTATGTTTTCTGGTTGGAAAAAGAAAAATTCATGTATAAACAAAAACATAAAAATATGATGCACATTCGGTGAGCACACATAATAATTTACCCCTGCACTACTCTTTGTGTAACCTCAACGCGACCATCGTTTACCTGCAGTTTAAGTCGAAGGCTAGGAGCATAGCACAGCAGTCGCGGTCGCCATAAGAGTTCATGCAATTGGAAATGTGATATCCATATTTCATCCTGTGGTGGGGAGTTTTGCCTGCTTTTTGACTGGTTCGCATGCAAGGGGAATTACTGATAAAAAAAAGGGTGCAAGATATAACTCCTTTGTACTTTTTTCCGTTTGATTGCACATTAAAATCAGGCAATCCTTGTTTCATGCTCGTTCAACGGGGTGGAGGGAGATTCCGAGCGACGTGCTATCGTGCGATTTTCCGCATATCAAGTGTGGAATTAATTTGTTATTCGTTGTTTTTCTTTTTGTTCTCCTCTTCCGTCCAGTGGCCTTGTTTATCGGTGATTTTCAGAAAATAAACAAAACAGTTGAAAACAAAAAAAAAAATCATAAAACTGGCGAAATGAAAATCTTGTTGCGTGTGTTTGACGCTCGTTTGCTCATGTTTTCTTTGTTCTACACCATCCAGCGGTAATTATTAATTTATAATTATTGGGTGGACTTGGGCACTACACTCCAGAGGCTGATTAACACGCTTTCTTTGCCTGTAATTTGTGTATACACACCGTTAGGATTTTTGCTGGGCCTGACTTCTGAAGGATAATGTTGAAAGAACACCGTAATTAGATGGGTAAACGAAACATGCGATTCCTTTGTAAATACGAAGAGTAAGCTAATTGGTTAAGAGCCAAGTTGGAGGGCCCTGTTTATTTTTGGCATGGTTGCAGTGGCGAATACTGACTACTTATTTGTAATTAACAGTCACTTATTAGATTTGCAGGTCAAAAACTAAAGAAAAGTACATCCTGCTTAAGTCTGTCGAACTTTGTGAAGTAGGTTAGTAAGATTCGGAGACTTGGGCTACATCAGGTCCGCATATGACTTTCCCGAGCTTATCGAAAGAATTCGTTTGTTTTCTAGGTGAATGGAAGGGGCTGCATTTTTATTTGAAATCTGAAGCCAAAAGAAGCTTTCTTAACACAAGTATGCTTTTGAATGTTCGTCAAACGTTAGCGACGAAAGGCACATGGAAAGAGACCTTAAAATGTGTAGTTTGTGCTTAACGGAGTTGAATCTAAAATTCCTTTCCGGCACAATTCTAAATGCAGACCAACTGAGCCCAACCTCGACCCAAATGTCTCCTCTATAAGCCGAATGTGGAGGTAACTTATTCAGATGCGGACACAAATTTGTTTGCGATCTAGTTTCACAATAGACTAAGCCTTCACCTAGAGCTGGGTTAAATTAGAAGAGTCTTCGAGTGGTTTTTTGGTCCCTGGTCAACTTGAAGCAACGTTTCAGCCATTGACTCCCCACTCAGTTGGTACCTATACAATATCTTCATGCTAAAATAAACTCAAGTAGAATTCATTTAAAAAGGAAGTTTTTTTTTCAAAGCAGATCTAAAACCTTTCTCGGACCATGTCGGTGAAAAACTCTGATATAACTCGTTTCTCCTTATGTGGCTGTATCGTAGCTCAGTTAAAAAATAATTATTATAAGCACTAAAGGTTTACAAAAAAACACTTACTAAACGTCCGGTAGCAGACGTTGTTAACTTCCGAAATATTTAAAAAAACAAATCTAGCACAAACCTCTGGGCGCAGGGACATAAGTCCCCGAGACATAATTCCCGAATTGATTTTTCGGGTATTATGTGTTAAATTTTAGTGGGAAATAAGTCTCGAATTGAGTTCGGGACTTATGTCTCGCTTTAGTGATTTTTTTATTTTTGAAAATGGGACTCAAGTCCCGAAAGAAATTAAACAATTGGAAAAATTTATTTTTTTTTAATCTTCCTAAATTTGATAGATAAACTTGATTAACAAAAAAAAAATCAATGGGTACAAATTGAACAAATTGTCAAAACTTTGCTATTTTAAAAATAAATAAAACAAGTTTTTTTATATAATTGTAACAGGACAAATAGCGAGATTTTTTTTATTTTTGTTTGATCAAATTCTAAAAAACATCAATTTCAGAAGTGGACATAGAAGTGAGAAAATTTATTAAATCGATGTTTTTGAGAATTTGATCTACTGCTCGTTCCTAGCTAAGTGCATTTTTTTAAAAGTAATACCCAAAAACAAAATCGAGATAACGAAACCGGTTCGACTATTTGTTGTAGCAGTTGGGTAGGTCTTCTCAGTTTACTAAAATAGGTATGTTTACATTTCAGGGCTTATGTCTCGGGGACTTATGTCCCTTCGCCAAACCTCTGTTGCTTGTTAAAAGTATGCAATCATGCTCCAGCCTAGCAATGAATGATCGTCAATCGACATCGATTTTGTCACAATTTTAAAAAAGGATAATTGTTCCATCATGGATCGAATAAGCCTGCTACGTTTGAAGAGCGAAATATTAATTTAATCTGAAGGAGCTAGTCCTAAGCGTACTTGTTAGAGTAGGGGTTGAATATGTTTACATATTCCCACATAACCTCACTGGGTCTTTGGCATGCTCTCCATCTTCAAGTATCCTTTCAACTTCATCATGATACACGAACCAAAGAACTAACTGAATAAAAATTTTACAAAATTATTACAATGGATGAACAAATTTCCACACAAGGTGGGAGAAAGCTTCATTACAATTTATACCATAACGAACCAAAAGATAGGCTTGGAAACTTTCCGTTGTATTTTTTTGGCAAACAAGTCCCATGAAACATGAAGCGATTTTGCCAAAAAAAAAATCTTCAAATCTACGCCTGAGAAAGAAACCAGCTCAAGTGTCACGCCCCCTTTTTGTAGGCGTTTTCATCAAAAACTGTTGCTTTTCCAAAAGCTTTTAACATGTAGATGCCCTCGTAAAATCAATAGTCACGTTTCGTCTCACTATTGTTATCCCAGCCCACTTATGTAGATGTGGTATCAGAGGTTGTTGTTTATAAAATCTATACAAAGTTTCCAAATTATGGATGTTTGTCTTTAACTAGGTTGATGTGACTTTCCAATTCTGTCAACCACATATTTCGTCACTTTGAGCCAATGTTACTGACAACTTACTGCGGATTTTCCAGCAAATTCTCATTTAAACAAATTTAAATACCGGTAGCCCTGTATGACTGCCACAGCACAAAATCTCTTCCGTCCAAAAAATGTACCCTTCTGGTGATTTAGCAGCGTCTCCTTGTTTTATTGAAAATCCAACCCCCATCCATCCAAACGCTGTATTCAAAAATCCGCTCAGTCAATACATTGGTAGACGCCCTGCAACAAATCAAATACAAATAAGGACCAAGTTTAAGTCCCCACCGTCCCCACCAGGATGCATATATAGAACAAAACAAAAACAGCCTTCTCCCCGACAAACACCTGACCAAATTGAATATATTAACAATATTGCGCTGCAGCCCGCGTTGTTGCAATTGTACTATGCAGTAGCGAAAATTCCTTTCACGCACAAACAAAGCGCTCCCAAAACACATGTGTTTTGTTAAAAACCCACCTCACATCAGACAAAAGGCAGAGGGCGCCGCACATGTAGAGGTAAATTGTGTTATTTGTATTCTAGCCATGGGGAAGAATTTCGATTTGCACTCTGGAGCTGCGGCCCCTTCTCACCTTCGGAAAAACATCCTCGTCGCGGTAAACTCACTCATCATATCCAGGCGCCCACACCCAAATCTGTATGTGTTTTTGGCGGTGTATCCTACGCCAAGAATTATACAATGTTGAACAATTTAAATATAGATAGACGTTGTAAGTGTATTGTGGCGAAATGTTGTTGTGTTCCCCCACCCGCGCAGTGGGTAGAAAAGTATTATTTTTGTTTTCCACTTTCTATTGTGTTGCGTCGTGTGTTGGCCCTTGGCATCAATTGTATAAATTGCACTCTCACTGGCGCAGACTCTCGTGGTTGGTTGGTATCACAACTCACCGCCAAAAACCGCCACCATCGTCGTCGTCACTGATGCCAATCTAATTTGCATATTCTGATATGCAAGAATTATGGATACACAATGACGGGGGAGAAGGGGAAAAAATGGTTCCACATACGCCCCACACAACCGCTGCAACATTTTATGATACGCCTCATACCAGTTGTTTGATGATTTGCTTTTTTTATTGACTTTATCCTTTGTGGCTCTTACATTTTTTTTTCAAATAAAACCAGAGCGTAGTTGCACGCTTAATGTTCTGCGAGGCAGGAACTAATATATCTCAACGGTAAACCTGAGTGAGAAGGATGCACCTAGTTTCGTTTTGCGATGCTGATGATATTTCTCATTATGAACGGCCCCCCGATCTATTTGAGGGCTTTTATATTTTATATAAAATTTTTATTGATGCGACGAATTGCACTTGCCGTATCTGAGAGGGGGGGCAATAACCTTTCGCACTCATTAGGCCTGCACCTCATACTAATCGGTTTCGTCTGTTCCGGTGTAAAACAAGTCGAGTGTTGTAAACTGCTTTTTGCCGGGAAAATTTGTACGCGCTCGCCTTTATTGTAAGGGTGCGTCGTCGTCGCTCAACTTTTATGCGGATAAAAGTGGGCGAGACGAATTGTATGCTTATACTCGTATATAAGCAACATCAAAAGGTTTTACTTTGTTTACAAAGAATATTACCGACTGTATTATATGGACAAGGAAGTTATGCCAGGTACTTCCTTTGAGAGTTATGTTCTCTGTGTACAGTTCAACTGGAAGACTGGTAGTAGCGATATTGGGTGTGCATAGTAATACCATTCGCAAGGTGCGCTCACTCAGAGAAAAATACTGTGTAAAATTGCCTTAAACGCCTTAGGTAAGTATTTTTGTATGAAATTTTTTGGACAGGCAAAATTCTGACAAGAAATAGGCTAATTTATGTACGACATGTGTAGTAAAAAATAGGCTGAGCTGCCTTAAACGTCTTAGGTAAAAATGTTTGTATGGAACATTTTGGACAGGCAGAGCTCTGCCGAGAACTTGCACAATTTATGTACGGCCTAGGTATAATGAAATGGGCTAAATTGCTTATCCTTAGGTATTTTAAGTGTTAATTCACCTTAAACTAGGCTGATTTAACACATGCTTAAAGAATTTGGATTACCTAAGGAATTTAAGGCAAGTTACGTTAGAACTTACCAAGTTCAAAACGGCCTTAGGACTAAGCTAACTTATACCGCGATTTAGGTCAATTTTACACAAGTTTTTCTCTGGGTGCTTTCTCTTTGATATAAGATGCAAAGTGAATGTCTTTCTTTGGCCGAGAGGAGAGGAAATACAAACGTTTTCATTTACAACCTTCAAGTTGCAATGGTTTAAGGACTTGAAGTGGTCGGATATTGTATTTGCATTGAATATAGAGTGCGATGTCGAAAAATGTATCGTCCTGGATCACAAGACGGCTCACAACCAAATATCGACTGTCAAGGGATTAAAAACAAATAAATACCACGTGCAACAGGTCTGAATAGCTACCCTAGGACTAGCTTGTCACAAGAATTCGTTTTAAGCGTGCTTCTATTTTGATGAGACGGATTGGGGGTCCGAAAGGCTTAATTGCGAAGCCAGGGCCGGCATTCCGTAAGGCGAAAACGTTTAAACGTTTTCGTGCTCACAAACAGTTTGCTTCATGTAATATCAAAAAACGAAAGAAATTCTTGTGGGCGCGAAAAAAAACGAACGAACACATTTTCTTTGACGTTTTCACTTTTCTTGCAATGTAACCTTAAAAACGAACAGATTTTATCGTCTCCACGAAAGAAAACAAACGACAGCTATTTTGTTGACGTTTATCGTGCTGAATATTTTACTAGTTATTAGTTTAATAATTTTTTTTTTCTTTTAGTTTGGTTCAACGTTTTAGGTTAAACAAAGCTGCCTTTAAGTATGTGCTAGACAATATTCATTTCCATACAGGTACACGAAATACATACGTGCCTCCTATTTTAAAGCTTTCCTCAACGTCAAAACAACTTAACGAAAATAAAGCTACATACTGAGACTGCCAAACAATAATTTTTTTGTCCCGCAGTTTCTCAAACCTAAACGAATGTGAACAAAAAAACGTTTGGAGTTACATGAAGCAGATTTTCGCTTTCGCGTGATTTATTTCGTTTTTTGAAACGCGAAAGTGGTTTTCGTTTCGTTTTTTTACAGAATTCCACCCCAGGAAACAGGAAAATCATACCTTTTAATTTTTGTCAATGGTTCGCCAGAGGTGGTTCAAGAAAAACAATTTTTAGATGTAAATTTTATTTATTTATTTTTCTGTATTTTTGTTTACCGACCCGAGGTTTTCGTGTGCCCTTGGAAACAAACCTTGATTCTGTGAGTTATACCACAGTTTTATTAAAAAAAAAAAATACAGCTCAGTATGTACCCTATTAAATAGGTATAATGTCCTGCTTTAGCCTTATTAAGTGGGATAATATTTCCTGCTAGTTCGGAAAGGAGTCCTTCTTCCATGACTAGTCTCTTTTTAGCGATTGTCGACTTGTTTCATGCTGGAATATAATTTTTAGAATAGGTGCCCGGCCTCTATTGTTGCGAGCTCCTGATATTTTGCATGATTTTCGCACGTAGTAAACTCTGCTTCGAAAGTGACCACTTTTTGAGTACAAGCGCCGCATTTTCCAAGCCCAAACCGACTCTCGAAAAGTGTTCCGAAGCTAGGTTTGTACCTATCAAACAAGGACTCGCGATATAAAACTCATTTTAAAATCCTATTTCAGCCCTTAAAACCTTTGATCAAAGTATTTTAAAATAAAAGGTATTTATTTTATTCAATTGGTAATATATACTTGTTTTCTTCTCTGTGCGCAAGCTGTGGCCAACTATCAGTTAGTTGTTTCCTTGGGTATTGGGGTCCTGTAACACACCCCAGCAAACTTGTTAGTTGTAATAACCAAAACACTTGTTATAGACCTTTGGCAGTCGGTTTCGGTATAGATTTTAAAAATTAGTGGTCTCTATTCGCAATGAGTTTTTATTTAAATAAAACCCCCGCCATCTTGCGGTGCGCTTTGGTAGCTTACTTGGATCTTGTACTCAATTATTCCATAAAAGCGATTTGGTCTCACCACCTTGAACCGATGCTCAAAACTGTTTTTTTGTTCGTTGGGCATTAGTTAATCGGTATCGATTTGAAAAGGAATCGGCCTTTGTATGCAACCTTGAGGTATTATTACCGTTTTATAAAATGGTCGCCAGATTTTATTTTATCGTAGAACATAATCTTAAAGACTCTATCTCGTCCGTAATGTTACGAAATTTAATTCTTAACAACGCCAGACTTTCTGAAGCAAGAACTTCTGCAACGTTTAAGAGCCATTAATAAGTCAAGGGGAAATTATGAACTCAATAAGCTTGATCAAGCCGATTCTCTTACTTGATTTGTAGGCAGAACTGCCTCTTGAATGCAGTTAAATCTTGACTGTGTCATTTTCCTATTAGCTATGTTTCCACAGCAGTTACAAAAAATGTTTGTTTTGCCATCATACGTTTGCTAGCCAACTGCAATAAAAAAAGAACTCTAGATAAGAGGACTTTTATTGGTCTCATCATTTATCTTCTCCACAATTCGCTTGAACTTTCTCTTCGTCGCAGCTTCCCAACGCTGTCACAACTCCCACTTAATACACACTTCTGCCATTACAAGTCCATTCGACAAGTCCGCTCGCTTAAAATTACATAAAACCAAACGCAGTCTCTCTTAATCGAATACTTCAGTCTGGAGGACTGACATAGACTATCATCGAGTTTATTTCAATTTCATGGGAACTCGCTTTTGTTTTATAGCTCTCTTGCCCTATCAAAGCTCAATCACCTTTCCATCAGCTATGAGAGCATAAAAATTAACTCGTTAATACGTCTCTTCTCTGATCTCGTAAAAAAAATCCCTAATTTCCAACCAAAGATACATTTCCATGATCTCGTAAAAATCTGTACTACCTCACGGTTTAGCTACCTTTCACACCCAATTGTCGCTTATTGTCTGCCAATACGGTTGTCCGCTCGTAAAAAAAAAACTTCCATAAAGTAGCACTGCCACCTTACACCCGGCCAATTAATTATATCTCCTAAGACCCTCGGTTTTGAAGGAAAATTTATTCCTCAAATCATTAATTGCCCATAAAAAGTCATCTCCCGCCCGCTTTACGGAGAAAAAATCCGTCTAATCTTGAAATGTTTCCTTTCCCTTGCAGGTGAGTTTCAATCGATAGAAAAGTTTAGTTTCCGGTTTGGGGTAAGAGAGAATATTTTGTGTAATCCCAGCAACATTTTTAGCTTCTATCAGTGGTATAAATTTCACCCGAAGGATAACCGAAAGGCTCCTTTCATATACGAACGGAAAAAAGCCCAGATGCCAGTAATGCTACTTGTTCACCGATTAACCTTTCATTAGGTCTTAAGATATTGTATCTGTTTGAAACCTTTTCCTCTTTGCGATTCCTCGGGGGGATGAAGGTGCACGTGGGATAAGGGAAAATCCTTATTGATGACTTAATTCCGTCTTCCATGTGCGGTATATATGCACACACATGACCGGCAACTGGAAGGCGACCCTACTAACGGGATTATGTGCTTCAAGATAAAATATATATCGCAGCCATGCCACCTATGTACACGCAGATGGTTTTGTATGCACAAACTCCCGATCGTGCCCACGTGTCCGTTACAAATGAAATCATTGAGACCGGATTACATCGCGCGACTTCTCCTCAGACGCTCGTCCATCACTTGAATGTGGGAGAGACGCGTCGCACTTTACCGTACCAATCTCATGTTCGGCTCCAAAATCTGATGAGGGGAAAATTTTAATCTGATTATAAATGTAGTCTGAGGGCTTAATCCATTCCAGGAGCTGGGGCCCAGAGCTCTCTTTCTTTGTATACTCATTTCGGGAGGCGGTGATTGTGTGTACATCTGTTGGACCGAGAATGGAATTGAAATCGCCTTCGGTTCTGTTAGATTGGATTACACCATTCAAATGAGGCAACTTTGAGTGATTTAAGACATTTACACCTTGTTTGTCGTTTGTCTTTCGGTGGCATTAGGCGGGCGGCCGACGCCGACGGACATATTGTTTAGGTTTGGGTTTGGTTTTGTTCGGCTTATGGGTAACGAGACGAAAGTGATGCATTTCGATTTATTTATTGAAACGAATGCAGAGGTTTGTTTAATAATTGAAAGACTTTGACTTTGGGGATTCCAAGTGACAACTGGCATTTTGTTGAAAAGAAGATAAATAGACTTTGGCTGAATGGTTACTAATCTGGTCGGTGGCGGGTTGTAGCCTATTGTTCGGTTATGGACTTTGCTAGCAGCGAAGACAATTTGGATCTAGAGAAAATGCCGCAGCGGTGATGTGATTTTCCACGCTCTACTGCAGATTGAGAGCTATACCACACGATACACGTGTCTTTGTGGTTGCGATTTTTGATCCTATAAAATGTCACCCATGTGATTCAAATTACTTGGAGTCTTTTCTTGGAAGCAGCTTCACTTTGGATTCACTGTCTATAAGGCATAATTAAGATGGCGTGCTCAGTTTAACTTGAGCAAAGTCCTCGGCTGGGTCGCTCAAAACTTTCTCTTTCTTTGCAAGTTTGATGTGTGAAAGTTCAAACGACAACCTTCGTTGAATGAAAAGCTCTACTCTACCCATGTTTTAGCCGAAGACCGGAAGTTATAGTCGGTGTGGTAGGCTAGTTAAATCGTTTCTATCTGTTGAAATAAATAAATAAAATTTTTGGTGAAGCTCGGTGGTTAGCGTGCTGGACTTACGAGCAATGGATCTCAAGTTCGATCCCTTTGTTCACATAAATTGTTGGAACCCTGTCCACTTTTTGAAGGCGTTTAATCTTGAACGAACATAGATGTTAACTCTATTCGAGAGCAATTCAGCAAAACACGAGCTGTCATCAGTTGCGCCAACAACCTCAACTTTAAATATGAAAACATAAGTTCCGACTTCAAGCTCTTTAAATCTGCACTCACGGGTTTTTGTTTTGTTTTATTTTCCTTCCTTTTTTGTACACTTGAAATCATTCCAACTTATGCTGGCAAGGATAAACTTTTCATTTCCATGTTCACCTCCCTGTCGGATAAGCAAAACGCCTCACCCACTCCCTAAAAATCTGTAGATGATGCGTCCTCTATGCATCCGCAATCCTGTTTCTTATATGTGAAAACAGACCAAGCCGAGAGTGAGACATGCCAGCCACAAAAACAGATTTTATGAAATCTTCTCGTGCATTGTGTTTATAATAAACATAAATAAATAAATAAATAAATATACAAACACAAAACATACATCCCTCACACAGAATATCCTCCGTATGCTCGGTGCATATCCAAACGTAAGCTAGTGTCATCCATTTGTATATTTTTTCTATATTTTTTTCTGTTAACCAATTCAAGGATATGAAGAAGGAATTGCACGGGAATATGTCCTCCTGCTAGTAGACATAACAATCGCAATATGATTTTCCATATCGCCAGCCCGCTGCTGCTGGATGCAAAAACGAGAGACCCTTTCTGCAACCGTATATGGCAAGAAAGGAAAAGGGATAATTTTTAAACAGCATTTGTAAATTGAGTTTGCCGCTACCACAGCATACCTACCAGCTACCACCCAGGACACTGACGGGTGTTGTGGTAATGTACACACTCTTATTCAGTTTTGGAATAATAGTTTTACTTTTGAACGTTTTTTTTTTTTTCTTTTCTCTCCCCGTTCTTTTTATGTGTGAATTCTATTTTAATTTAATTTTTTTTCATTCGTTTGTATATAATTTTTTTTGTGCAAGTACCATTGTATGAAAGGATTTAATGTACTGAAGTACAAGAAATACAAGATAAGGACTTACGCAAGAGTATAATGGAAGTTCTTTGGTAACAAAAAAGGATTTTTTCTTTTCTGATGGAGTGGAATCTGATTTGAGTTTTGTGCAATATACAAAAAAAAAAAGGATATAAAAGGAATGTGGTTTAGCGAAGGAAGAATTGCAAACAAAATGTTTTAGTTTGATTACACTTGAGAGGGAGATGAGACGTGCTGCACTTAGACTTGAGAATATTGAAGACGGATTTATGGGGAGTGCGTACTCCTTCCGTTGGAGTTACTTTAAGAACAACTTTATTCAAGGAGGACGTATGGCGTATCTAAGCCTACGGTAGAAAGATAAGTTTACTCTGAATGGGGACGAACACGTGGTGATTGACCAGGAGTGATTTGATAACGACCCGAGGAGATATCGCCAGACATTGACCAATTGTGTAGTGGGATCATATTTTTAAAAACCATTTTAGACCACAACTTTGCTGGCTGCGAGCTGTAAAACTTTTATAGACTGACTTCTGGGAATGCATAAGTAAAATATTATAGTATACGAGAGTAAACTTTCTATTCCAACTAGTCCCATTAGCTAATAAGGAGCCGGTCAATCGATACATTTTTTTAAGATTATGTATATGCATACGTCTTGTTGAAGTCGTAAACAGAATTGGGACGGCATTAGCCGAAGCAGTTCGTAAAAATGTTCCGCAATTGAATCGACAACAAATGATTGCGTGTGACTCTTTGATGGAAGCTGTGAACAAAATAACTGGTAGCAAATACTTTCTGGGTGCTCACGGAGGTACTGCCAAAACGTTATTAATTTTATTGCTTTTGGCACGGATTTGAAAGCAGCATGAGTCGCCCTATAGCATCGGCTTCATCTGGAATAACAGCAACTTTGTTAGAAGGCTACCGAAAGGCATATTCAACATTGATATTGCCACCGAACATGCAAGTCAACCAGACACCATCTTGAAAAATCGAAAAAAAAATGCGAATATTTTACAATGATGCAAATTGAACGTTTGGGTCGAATGCACGATGGCCCACAAGCCACAAAAGGTCAGTGGTGGCGGTGGACAGGACGTTGAAAGGTCTTTGTGACAACCAAACCTTTTTGGAATAGCCATGGTTGTGTTATCCGGAGATTTTCGGGAGACTCTTCCAGTTATTCCCACGATCAACTGCAGCTGACGAACTAAATGTGTGCTTGAAAACATCAAATTTGTGGCGGCATGTCAAGACACTCCGATTGACGAGATCAAACTGCAGATGTGTTTTCGAAGCAATCGATGGAAATTGGTAATGGAAAGATTGCAGTTGATATCTCGATCGGATTTATCACATTGCCCACTAATTTCTGCCATATGACCGATTCTAAGGAAGAGCTCATTCGACGTGATTTTCCGGGCATACCGCAGAACTTCAAAAACAATAGTTGGATGAGCGTATGGGCCATAGCGAAAAATACAGATGTTCACGTTATTCCGGGACAGTTGTTTTCCTTCAAATCGGTTGACACAGCTTTCAACCAGGATGATGTAGTAAGCTACCCCACAGAATTTTTTAATTCGTTGAAATTGTCCGGATTACCACCTCACAATTTGCAATTAAAAGTAGGCTCAGTAATCATTATGTTACGTAAAATCAATCAACCTCGAGACTGGTTGCGAAAAATCTTATGAACAACGTCAGCGAGGCGACGATTATCAAGGGGAAGTATAGAGGAGAGGATGTTTTGATTACACGCGCATCACGATGATTCCAACGGACTTACCATTCGAATTCAAACGACTGCAATTTTTCACTACAAAGCTTTGCATTGAATGTTAATATCATCTATTTTACACGAAAATAAAAGGCATTGAATAAATTTGAATTACTAACAAAATTTATTTAATAACCAAACTAAGCTGAAATCCAAAAAAAAAAGCTTCAAATATATCAAGGTTAGGTGGTACGAAGTTCACCAGGCATCTAGTTATTCATCCTCTCATGTCCTCGAAATAGTTAGCGACTATCGATTTGGAATTACTTGCTTTTTCCAGGATTTATCCTAAATTGCAGGTTTCTTAGGCCTAAGACCTCGTCAATTGGCAGGTTGTATGGTCTTAACATAGACTGGACTGTTTGAACTTAATTTTGGTACGATAAAGTTGTATTAATTTCCTCAAGGTCAGAACTTGAGACTAAAGGCCTGCTTGACAGCTCGATTTCGACACTAGCCCGACCCTCCTAAGAAAAAATCGTGTTGTTCTTTTAGTATCAACTGTTTTTTTTTCTTACTATTTTTTCATAGCAAGCTTTGGTTTGGGTTTGCCCTCGTAAATCTTTTAAATCTTTACTAGGTAGCCCTTTTCCACCCATTTCTCTTCAAAACTTCGTTACGTTTACCGAATTTATCAACTACCTCGATCACTTGTGTAACTCTGATCAGTCGCCAGTTTTGTACTTTGTCCTGAACACATGGAAATTTCATCCATCTGTCCTGGGAAAATTCATCCAAATCGCACACCTATTGAGTGCCATAAATTTGTGCTAAACAAACAGCGCTTCAGTGCGAGCAATTTAAAGTCAGCGCAAATTACATTCATATGTTCAGTAGGGCGTAATTAAATATGAAAATAATGGAAGCGAAATTTAATTAAAAACTGTATGCGTATCTTTATTGTGTATAAGTATATGAGCAATTATCTTCTACTATACTAACTAACTCTGCCGTATGTGTGTTTCCTTTCAAGCAGTCTGTGTATGAATAACTTCAATTTATGCCTGTGATTACTCTGCCATCTTGCTGTGTGTGCCTTTCACTGTTTTCTAAGATTTTCTCTGACAAAAGGACATACGCACGTAATGGCATATCTCAGCGCGTTACTGTGCTTTCTAATTAATTCAAATGAGAAATTGTCATCATCGTCAAAAGAAACGAATATTTACTCCTTTCTAACAATACGAGCCACTGTGTGTGTATATTATGTCCTTGTTGTGACTAACATAACAAAACCATGATTATCTCCCAATGTCGCCATTAGTTTTTCTTATCACCCACACTATATACGAGTAGTTATAGATGAACTACATGTAGGTACCGCACTAATACTCTGCTTTATTAGTCGCAAAAGGATATAAAATGTTAGCTTTATATTTGGTGTGTGCTTTTTGGGGTTCGTTCGTACGAAAACTACATTTGTCATGGGACGTGTGGGGCTGGGTGTCCCTATCGTCTTTTACAGTTTTATCTTTTATGGTACATGACGAGGAGTCGAGTGGGTCCCACTTTCCTACCCGCCACACACACACGGAGAACACATGAGCGTGAGGATAAATTTCGACTCGAAAATTGTCACAGGATGTTAGGGAATTAAATAATATTACTTTAAAGTGGAGAAAATTGTACAAATAAGGCTCGTATGTATGACAAAGTTGTTAGTCTTTAGGCGGGTGCGGATGATAGTTTGGGATCCGTGCTCTGGCAGATGGAGCCGGAGCCAGTCCCATCTAGCGGTGGAAATGAAATCAAGAAAACTTATTATAAATTCATAAACGAATTTCGTAAGTTGAAATCATATTTTGCCAAAGCAAATTTCATCTTATGCCAGGTTAAAATGTAGGAATACAATTTGGTGATAAGTAAATTCCCTCGGGGCATATTTGGGTTTTAGGGTGTGGCGCAAATGTATATGAGGGGAGTTTTATTTAAATTTTCCCATTAGGGCTGATTCGTGATCTGTCAGCATGTTCATGTTAATCAATGCAAATTGCGTGATGGAACGGCGAAGTCGGATATACAAGGCATACTGTTATGCGTTGAGGTCAATAGCAGGTGGTTACGGTAACTAGCCCATGTTTTTGAGAAGAAGTACCCACCACAGCTACGTCTTTATGAAAGCTATACTTGACATGCTTCCTTGGATTTTTAATAATTGTAAAGGTTTGTAGTCAATTAATTAGTTAGTGAAATCTAATCTCACTCGCTTTTTCTTGTTGATTATTATTATTTTTATATAACTTCAGGCGAAAGCTGGCAAAAAAAAACTAACTTGACCTATCCGAAAGAGCCTTAGTTTCTAAGCCTGCCCAATCGATATGTGGATCAAAGTTGCAACTCTCGGACTACTTAATAACATATATGTTGAAGCTGTGTATTCACAGTTGAGAGCCGCCTTCGACACACAGTGTTTCATCATGAAGACGAGGGTACTTGATTCATCCAACTACAAGTTTGCTTTATTAAAGAAAAGTAATGTAGACAATAAAAGAAAGATCAATAAAAAAAAATTTGACTTTCTCCGAATCAGACTGAAAGTATACAAGCATTTCTGTTAAAATGCTGTAAATTTGCAAATTTTAGACCGTGTCTCGACTTTTGGCAATAATGTGGTCAAATAGCACGGGAACATAAGGTCTTCCGTGCAGGTTCAGTCGTAAGTTCGCGAGTAGACGCGGCGAGAAAATGTATGATTCGTAAGGTATCACAAATATGTTATTTTTTTTCAGAAATCTGATGCCTTAAGTTTAATTAATGTAAAAAAGAAATAAACAGTCTGTATAGGTAATATAGGTCTAACTTCAGAGCAAATTGGTTTTTATTTTTGGGACGACTGGAAGTGTCCTGCAATTGTACATGAGAAGCTCTTTCATGACAGTCTTACTCTCGGATGTTTGCAAGACGCTTGCAAGTGGTTGCACAATGCACAGTCGAAAACAAATAATGAAAATTGATCGAACCTGAGACCCTCGCTACCAGTATCATCTTCATCTTCATGTTTGCCCCAGCCTCTAGCCCAAAAAATTATGTCAATCCCAATGTTTATTTGATTTATAAATTTACAGAGGCTGCTCAGACAATAAGCCCGAAGTATTTGAACCCACCTCCTGTCATTTACCCGCATGTGGCTTTATTAGGCGCCATAAAATTGTAAACTACAAACAAATTAGAGGCCGTAAAATGTTTGTAAACAAAACGTCACAACTCTTTCCTTTTATGACCACAGCGGAGAAATTTTTTATATATATTAAGCTCCAAAGCCATTAAGAGTAAAAGAAAAATAAAAAAAAAAACACACATAATCCAGAACCATTAACCTCTTAAAACATTCCCATTTTACTGCTCTGACGTTTCGTGCCTGTTCGCCAATATCCCCTCGAACACATTTGATCTGGTTTACCCCGTTCTCAGGGGCGAAGGCGCGCACCACTGCAACTCTATACTCTTCAGAAGTCTGATGAACGTTGAAACACAAGAAATAAAAATATAAAAAAAAAAAAATAAACGATGGCTGGAGGATTATTCCTTTGCGCGGGCTTAATTTTTTTTCTTTTCTTTTTATTCCCACCATTTTAATGTGGCTTTGTCCCGCGTGCAAGAACGGGACGTATTCACCTATAAAATATAGATTTTTTTACTTCCTACAAACATTTCAAAAATAATGTACGCCATCGCAATTCGCCAGCATGGAATTGGAAACGTCAAAGGCAGATCCGAGAGACAGAGAACGAAAGAGAGCGACAATAAAACATATACAGCACACAACGCGAACGCGATAGAAGAAGGAGTAGTATCCTCCTAAGCCGGATTAATGGAGGTCCTTAAAATGGTTTTTATTACACGCGGATTTCTCCTGGTTGTTTGTTTTCGAAACAACGACAGAGGACACACATATAAAAACCCAATTTCCCGTCCTTCCATTTTGACTTTTATTTCCTTGTCCCATCGGAAGGATATACTCGAACTCTCTCCCAATGTTGTGTATTTTTTTTTTATTCTTGAGCAATAAAAAGATTGTTTGATGTCCTGCGAGATGCCCGGTTGGATATACACGGACGGAAGAATGGAATGTGGCTGATGGGCTTTTGAATAAAAATGAATACATTCATTGACACTTCGTCAGAGCGGCCGATGTGATGATGACAGGGACACATTCTCATTCACATTACAATACGCCTGATTCTTGACATGTAAAGATGTTTATCTGAGAGAGAGCAATTCCTTTCTGTAGGCCGACGTTTATGTGCACATTATCGTTCTTATTACTTGCGTTCGGACAGCGAATTAAATGTCACTTTTACGATCTCGTAAACGGTGGAACGATCAGCTAAAAGTGCGGGTGTTTAATTTGTTGCTCGGAAAGTAGTCCTTTTTTCGAATCGATAAATATTCGTATTGGATTTGGAGCTCGATGTTTGTCTGTTGTTGCGGAATTCGGTTGCCTGTTGTTTTATTGAGCTATTAAACTTAAATAATTTGCCTTTTGCGGCGGAAATTTATTGATGTGGAAAAGCGTCCTTTCAGTGGTACTGGTGCTTTGTCGCGGGCGGCTTCGAGGTCAGGATGACAGAGAAGTTGTTATGATGGGGGTTTTTGTGTTTTGTTTTCCTTTATGAGCCCCATTGGCAATCGTTTGCGTAATTTTTATGAAGGTCCTTCTATTTAGGGAAAATTATCTTTGTGAGGGTGGAGATGATGGTTGGACTAGTTTCATGCGATGCCCCACTTTTAGTTGGAATCCTAATTAGAAGGGGAAAGGATAAAACGGTTTGATGGGGCTAAGATATAATAAAGATAAAAGGTGTTATGGAAAAAGGTGGTTTTGCTGACAGGTCATTGGATTGGGGATGCATTTTGTGGGTGGGGTACATTTTTGAATAACTTTGTTGTATTGCTGGCACCCCTTTGTAGATTAAATTGTGTTTCCCTTGAGCACACGAGTATTGAAATGCAGTATTTAAATTTCAAACCCATTAACCGATTAGTTTTACGAACATACCCAGGATAAATTTCTATTTTTTGTGTGACTGTTGGTTTGCAACTCATATTGCAAGCTTCTAACATAAATCGCCTCCTTCCCGCTGACTTTAATTACTTAATTTACAACTTTTTAAAGTGCTCAACAATTTTTAAACTTTCTTACAGCTCCCTTGTGTTGATAATAAGCCTGGATCTGCACTTTGGCCATTAAAAATTCATTACACTCACATTAAATTTCAGTTCCACAAAATTTGTCGCCCACACGTATATATACATAATACACCATCCCGCCGCCACATACAAGAATATTCATTTAAAATTAAAATAATCAATGTATTCATATTTTGAAGGAACTTTTCCGCTGGCAACTTCTATCAAGATTTATAAAAGTGTAACACAAAACCGACACGAGGCAAAAGTGGCCATCCTTTGAAAAATTCTTCCTCACGCCCTTGCATTTGTCTTCTTCTTTTAACAAAATGTGCTCCGCCAAGAAATACACACGCACACGACAGCGATGACACTTGTCAGTGCCGCACTCCTCGCTCAGTGCAAATGCGTCCGTAATGAGTCCTTCGGTTGACAGAGAGACGTCTCGTTCGCGCGTGATATCTAGCAGGCAGTTGCCTGTTTCGGTGAAACACACCCGGAATTCTTAATGAATATCAAGGATGTGTATCCGCACTAACTTTAAGGACGAGATTCTCTTCTTCAGTTTTTTTTTTTTTTTTTTTCTTTCTTTCGTTCTTACTTTTCATATCTTGGTTGTGTCGTTTGACAGAATTTGTTAACGAATGTTATTACCAGAACACTTTGAAACAACTTATCAAGGATAATTATTAAAATTATGTTTTGCAAAATTATGAGAGAAGAGACAGAAAGTCGAAGAAAGGAAGATGATGATGATGGGCGGGGTTGAGTTGGAATTGGGCATCCCGCACAACAAGATGAAGAAAAAAAAAAATTAATTGAATGTGATTCTTGTAGCGTTTTCTGTTTCAATGTTTTTGACAGTATACCTACTTTGTGGGTTGGCGCTGAGTAGGTATATGTGTTTGTGTCAAGTGCGAGTGAAGTTAGGTAACAAGTTTGGGTCGACATATTAACATTTGTCGTTGGGGGGAAGACACCAGAATTAGGAACCATACATCTTTGAGCTCTTGGGATCTGCTTTAGATTGAAAGGAGACGAAAGGAAGGAGACCTCAGCTGAGGCTGAGGGTACTATATTTTCGTTTTTGTGGGTGGAATTATTCTATTCATGTGGAAGTGCAAACCAGTTCGTTGATATGACTGTTAAGCTTTTTAGATCTGGGGATAGTTCCACTTTGGTGCTTAGTGTTTTGCAACAAGCTCACGCATAAAATAGCCTGTTTCTTACATGCCTATACGGTATTTCGTTCCAATTGTAGGTCTTCTTCTAATTTACGGCCCGAAAATACAGATTTGGCTGCTTGTTAAAGCTATAGACTTGAACATCGCTCAATGAGTTCCTCGCAATTTACCTTAGCCGACTTTGACGTTCTACAATCGAAGAGCTTTGCCACGCTGAAAATAACTTGTTTAACTCCAGACGACAAATCCTGTACTTAGCTCGGACACAACCCAAATGGACTCCCTGGGTTCAAACACAAATAGTTATTTATAGTTTGTTCTGTGCAGCTTTATGGAAGTATGTATATGAAACTCTTGCCCATATTTAATTAAAAAAAAATATTTAATTAAAAAAAAACGATCACACTCTTTGACCGGATCAGCTAAATGTTGCGCACCTTCTCGAACACAAGTATTATTTTACATGTTTAATGCAAAAGTCTTTATTTTACTCTGAAAAAGCTCCAGTTAAGGAAATCATAAGGGAAACATGTACGCTACAGTCAACTTTTTTCTTTTATCTTGATATATCCTTTACTTTAAAGTCAACATCTTTTATACACAGTGATGCAGTAGTTTTCACTGGTGTATTTAGCTATTTCTGTTTAACAAGTTCTTAAGACGTCTTTGTTTTTAAACGGCCCTTTTTCCACTGTCCATATTCACAAAAGGATGCGTAAATATACATCCAGTTGGCATTACAGAAACCCACACTTCAATGCGCACACCAAACAACTCACATGGGCAGTAGCGCACACGGAGTTTTCCAATAATAGGTTTAGTAAGAATAAATTTATGTTACCTCTAAAAGCTTTAGTAAAAATGCACCAAAAATTGAATGATTTTCAGTAACTTTGAAAGTTAATTTCGTAGCGCACATTCGTATTTTTGTCACTTCGGTTACGCACTTCACTTTATGAAGTGGAAATTTCATAAGCGCAACTCTAAAAATAATTATACGAAAAATTAAATGAATCCTGTGGACTCTTGAAGTGCTATTCGTAGCGCACATTTGTATTCGCGTACATTACTTCGATAAGTATAGAATTCGCAAGCGCCACTCAAGCCGTATGCGGATATCACAAAAAAATAAGTGATTTTTACGGACTTTGAAAGTGCTTTTCGTAGCGCACATTTGAATTTTTGTCACTCCGGCTACGCACATCATTTTACGAAGTGGAAATTTCACAAGTCAAAACTCTAAAAATAATTATACTAAAAATTAAATGAATCCTGTGGACTTTTTAAGTGATATTCGTAGCGCACATTTGTATGTGCGCACATTACTTCAATAAGTATAGATTTCGCAAGCGCCACTCAAGCCGTATGCGGATATCACCAGAAAATTGCTTTTCGTAGCGCACATTTGGATTTCTGTCACTTCGGCTACACACTTCACTTTATGAAGTAAAAATTTCACAAGCGCAACTCTAAAAAGTATTATACGAATTCGACCAAAAAAAAATTAAATCAATCCTATGCACATTTGTACGTGCGCTAAATTCTGGTATCATACACTTAAATGTGATCTTAACTGAAGAATAATTCGCATGAGCACGTAGCATAACATTTATGTAAATTCCATCAGAAAACGACTTTTTCCAGCAGACATGAAACGGAACGAGCAATAAATAAATCAAACCACTTCCGAGCATTACACATAACACAAATTATCACAGTAAACATTCTTCCTTATAGCCATACAGGACTGCGGAAAGGGGTTCTGCTCAGCTCTGCTCACCCCCGACAGGACATGTGAAATAACTTCTAATCCCCCTTCTGGTTCTTGGAAATCACTTTAAATTATCTTGATATCGTTCGAGTTAAGACATGGATTGAGGATGCTGCTATCCCCGTTTACACTTGATGTGCCATTGATCTATGCGAACAGGAAATTCAACGCATGCTATACACACACACACACACGGAGTATGCATTCTCTACAAATTGTGATTGCGAAAAAATTCACCCCACACCGTCCGCCCAACATGAGTGAATAATGCCACATAGAAAACCGCCCCATTTTGGGGTTGGCCATTCAGCTTATCTTTTCCACAGCGCGTACATTATATCCTAAACATTCAGCCGGATAAGAGTCCTTTCTTACCCCATCTTCGGTGGGCTTCGTTTTTTTTTTTTTTTCTGTTGGGTGTGGGGTTGATACAAATTATAATCATGTACCCAGTCTCGGAGGGATGGAGTGAGAGAACGGTTGGCAGGACCAAAAGGATGTGGAAATGTATGTGTAATATAGTAGTTCGTCCGTTTTTCTCGGAATGTATGATGATTGCTTCAATGAAGTGCGCTCCTTCGGAATATGTGTTGAATACATAAATCTGTGTGCGATATGAGTTCAAGGATTTCCGTACAGTTCCATCCCTTGTGGAAGAGAACGACAACGACCACGAAATGTAGGAAGAACAAGTGTAAAATTTAAGATTTCTACTTTCTTCGAGATCTCTAGAGGGAAGATATACGTCTCAATGGGGGTGTTCGGTAGTAAGGGATTCTATCTTTGTGTGTGCATCGAAAGGATATGTACCAGTGCCATCCAACCGACAGATATTTATGTGTTTGAAAAAGAACGAACAGCTTAGGGATAAATGAGAAGAAAGCTAAAGAGTTATCTAAGATATGCAAGCCCCTCGCCTACAATAAACATCGAATGCGGCGTTCTGGGTACAAGCAGATTGGAGATGAACTTTTTAAAATGAAATCCAGATCCGGAATGTTATGTGTGAATAGTGCGCACTGGGTCGTTTTTATATTTCTTGAATCTAATGCAGACGATAGGCGGAGAAAGTTAGCAAAGTTTTGTCTAGGGCTATGGCGTAGCCTGGGCGTAAGTGCATCTGCATGGAAGTAGAAATCGAATTCAAATTCCTTGATGAGTTTAGAAAGTTGTAATGGGATTGACATTCGCATTAGTTTGTAAGTGAGTGCAGAGAAGGGCTGAGATTTCAAGGAATTCAGCAAATGCAATCGGCTAGGAGGTTGTTATGATTTTCAAGTGCGTCCTTTGGCATTCTCATCAGCTTTGAAGAAGCTAGCTAGCCCATTAAGCTTTGTGGGATAGCATTTTACCTACGCCATCTGTTGGCAATCGCAAGGGGGTTCGAATCTTGGATTGGTCTGAGAGAAATAGAAGTGGTGATCGTAGTTTTTGCAACTGAATTAAATTGAAACCTTTCGCTACTTACAGTAAACTTTAGGAATTGCTTTTTCTTTTAACGCATAGCGAAACAAAATCAAAGCGATCAGCCAATGTGAGCCTCAATCCCACGAATTCTCCCTACGAAACTGCCTTTCCAGACTGTGTTCTTTTCCCAACATCTATTTTTATTTATACCTTCATTACCTTTATTTATACAGTAGAACGGGCTTTTTCGCAACCCAAGATGACATGCTGAGAGTGCACTCTTTTCACGAATTTTGCTGCTTTGACTCGTGCCCGTGCCTCCAAGGGGAATTCCGTACCAAAAAGTTGGGGCCTATTCTTAATCCTTAATTCAAACTGAAGTCGGTTAAACTTGCCATAATGGAGTACCCTAGGGTTGCATACAAAGGCCTACACTTTTTTCTTACAGCAAATGGTAACGATGTCCACTGCCACTTTTCTCTTAAGCTTATCCCAGTTGCATGAACTCCTGTCAAACAATTTCCGGGTGCTCTCCCGTTTCTCAAATCATAATCCATCTAAGCTATCAAGTTCTCTTTAGCAGCTGTCAAGCACCTACATCGATCCAACAATCTTTCCAACGACTAAGTGGATCTTCGTGTATCTATGACATTCACGCTTTCAAATTATTCTAATCTAACTCGAGTACATGACTCATAGTACCGCGTGAAAACCTGTTCCTGTCCACTTCACGTATGTACATCAAATTGCTTCTTCTTAATTCAAAGCAACTCAAATTTGACGACTTAAGTGCACTCCACAATGAGTTAGAATAATGTTCCAACGACTGCGGTCATTTTCTTGAGTAAGCCATCGTCTTACCCCACGATAAAACTTCACATTCATCCGGCGACGGACAACTCCTATATCAAAGGAACTGAATTCCACAACACACATATCAAGAGCAGCTGTCAGAAGAGATCTATCTCCATGTTGCATGTTTTATGACTGTGTGCGCGGCTATCCTCTGCAATTAAAATCATCTCGAAGGTCTACGACGAGTATGTTAGGCAACAACAGCAACAATAAAAAAAATTCCCAACGCGTTTGGTCGAGATCTATAACTCAGTTTTATTGCAGGGACTACGATCGGTCGTATGGAGTCGCCTGCAACAGCGAGGTAACTGCCGCCTGTCATCTCGAAGTGGATTAATGTACGTCATACGCGAAAAGGAGCAACTCGCCCATACTGGTTCCTAAGAGATACCTCGTTTGGTTTTTTTTTTTATTATATTCATCCTTCAATAGGAGTATTATCTCTGTCGGTCGCCTCGTCTCCGTATCCTTTTAAAGTGGTCGTAATAAATTTATGATTGGTCTGGGCTGCCGATGCCGGCGATATCAACGGGCGCAATTCTGTTTTTTGGGCAAATTCTATGCGTTCCTCTGGGGGGTTATTTATACTGTGAACTGTCCCAGACTTTGACGACAACACGCTATCCGGCTGTGATAGTGATAGCTGCCGCCGATTATATGGTGCACAGCTGGTAATTATTAGTGTCCGCTATAGTCGGGTCTCGAAATTGGATTGTTTTATGCCCACGTATCTAGATGTCGTGCCAAAAAGACATTAAACGACGGATAGACAGACTAGAGACAGTTTGAGTTCAAAGGAGGCGAAATTTTGTATTCCCTTTGGGGTTTATTTTTAAGACAGAAAAACTACAAGAAACCATAAAAAAAACAAAAAGGGTGTTGTTTCGAGTTTGAAAGTATGCACATTAAAAAGGTTGCACAAATTGTTTCCGACGTTTAAGGGAGGAGGCAAATGCCCAAGACATCAGGAAACGAACATGGAAATTGAGTGATTGCAATACAAATTTCAGGAAATGGTTGCTCCTTCTGTATGGTATTACTACTATAATTGAAATGCTTCAAAAGGTGCTAGAGTTTTTAGCGTGGATACTGGGACATTGCTGTTTTTTGCTTACGGCTTAGAAATGTGCAACCTATGTTTGTTGACCAGTTTAATGTGGTTAGTTTCGACAAATTTAGCATGCAAATAAATCTCTAATGCAAAAGGCATTTTCACTCCTTTTGATGTCTTCAATTTAATGAGCTAGTTTTGCTCATAGAGGTTGTGGATCTTTCTGAGCGATCCCAAGCATCAAGGTCGGTAGGTGAAGTCAATAGTTTCTCATCTTCGACACTGGTGAATGGTCACCCATATCGGCTTGAAAGGTATGAATGAACCATGAACTAAAATGTACCTTCCCTTTGGTCCATATTGCATAAAAATCGGCAGCGTCGTAATCGGTACTAGTAGTAGTAGTAGTAGTAGTAGTGACTTTATTAGTAATTCATTAAAATTTGCAAAATTTTACAATAATTAGTCGTTTATGGTTTGGCGTAAGGCCGTCTACCAGAATGGCAATTAATCTATTTTAAATTATAAATATAGTAACCTAGTAATAATAACTTTAAATAAAAAGTACTGCTCAAAAATCGGCTTCCAATATACGGTTTCTGTAGCGGCTAGCAGCTGAGGCGTAGTTGAATAAAGTTTCCCACCCAAGACTGCCGTTTAATAAATTAATAACTTCGTCAAAACTCAGCAAAGATCGTCCGAAGTATCTCACGCGGAATTCGCTTAAAATGGGGCATCTTCCAATGAAGTGGTATACATCCTCCCTCTCTTTAAGGTTACACAGGTCACATAATAATGGAAGATCGGTTCGATGCGGAATATAGTATAGATTTACTAATTCGCCTCTTAGTTTGAATACTGTGCTTATCAGTTGAAGAGAATAGCGGTTAAGAAGGTAAGTAGATGCGGTTCCCTTGAGGTTGTGGTTCAATCTAGGATACACCAGCCTATGTTGCGATGCATGTGCTTCATTGAGACATTTATCGTACAAAGAGTTACCCGCCATTTTCAATATATTGGTA